>OU342742.1:61408026-63808026 GCA_910589775.1 Avena eriantha | reverse complement strand
GAGGGCGCCTTGCAGGTTACCTTGTGAACCGTGGCGGCGGTGCTTGAAGTAGGCGAGGAAGAACCCGGCGACGTGACGAAGACCGTGTGCAGACGGCGGCGATACGCGCAGTAGGATATGGCGCGGTGGAAGCCGAGGACGTCGATGCACGGGGACGACGAAGTAGACTGCGTGCAGTGACGCTACGACCCAAGGGGCGGCATAGCTGCAGGGCGCAAGTCGGTGCAGCGGTTGGGAGACCACCAACTGCGTACACGCCAAGGAAGGCGCGTTGGAAGCCGGTAGCGTGGACCAAAGGCGACGCGCTGCGGCCCGAAGGGGCAACTCAGCGGCAGCCCGTAGCTCGATCGGTGGTAGACGCGTGCTCGGGGACGTGCTTGGCGTAGACATGCGTCGAGACCGGTTGATCAGACCGACGATGCGCCGTAGGCGCCATGACGTGGACGGCGCGTAGATTGGAGTTGATGGCGGTGTTGTCGGTGAAGTCCCGGATGATGACGGCGAAGAAGATCCGATGGGGACGGCCGCGGTAGCCTTCCAAGGAAGCCGTAGCAGCCGTCCGTGGTGCGCGGCATCCTGCCATGAGGCCGCGACAGCCTGCCGAGGCAGGCGCAACAGCGGAGGAGGCAGGCGCGCGGGTGCGGTGTAGATCCTCGATGTCGATGGTCGGAGTAGAGGCGCGGCGATGACAACGACGGTGGGCGACTCAATCCGATCTAAGTCGGTAAACCAAAAAAGAAAACCGATCAAGAGATCGAAAAAAAAGTTCTTACAGGGCAGCCGATCACGGATCGGCGGACGAACCCTGCGTACGGGTTGCACGGCCCCCGGCGGAGATCATGGAGATCGACCTCCCCGGGGGCGGCGCGACGCGGAAGCGTGTTGCTCGGCTAGCGCGACGCGGAAGCGTGTTGCTCGGCTAGCGCGGCGCCATGGCGGGCGACGGCGCTAGGGTTTGGGAAGTGGCAGCGGCGACGCTAGGTGGATGCGACGGCGTCTAGATCAAGGTTCTTGCTGCTCTAATACCATGTAGAAGGATAGAGAGGGAGAGAGATTGGGGAAATATGATTGATGTATTATTAAGCCTTATGGACGAGTATATATAGGCGTATAGGGATCATCTTGGAGTGCAAGACAAGTTAGGCTAGAATCCTAACTATCCTAAACTAAATAACCGTGTCCTCATCACACTAACACTTCCTTTTCAGCTATGCACACGTATGGCACTAACCTACTGTTACCACCGCCCCATTTATGCAGGATATAGGCATGCATGTTTCTTTTTAACTTGAAGCATTTTATTTAAAAGAAAGGAAGAAAAAGGCACACTCTAGGGATATGGCCCAAACCAAGTTGATGTAAACCTACATAGAAAGAGGGGCATTGCCACACTTGTCTGCTTGACCCCTCGGTTGTTCCACCATCCAGCTCTCCTCTAGGCTGGCAGCTGCATCCTCTAGGGTCTAGGGGAGAGCTGACACAGTGGGACTAAGGGGGAGCTGAGATGGTGACCTCCAGATTTGCTAGGCTGATACGATGGGTTGATGAAGCTTGTTAAGAAAGAATGAAAGAGAGAGGCCCATATGGGTTTGTGTGGTCATGTGGGTGGCGGCTGCTGGAGACCTAGGGATACAGTGTGTTCTGGCTGCCCTATTTTCCCTTGGTGTGGACAACCGAGGGGTCAAGCAGACAAGTGTGTCCTGTCTTTTTGGTTATTTTGCTGCTTTTATTGATCATCCTCTTGAATGCAGTGAATTTTATATCATATTTTGGCTGTGTTGATAGAGAAGCTCCGACTGCTCTGTTCTGTAAGTTTGACGAAAGCACATCAATGTTGTGTTGATAACCTACACTTTTTCAGGCAATTACTTCAGAATACGCAGTGCCTTCTCTTTTGGGGCAAAAAGGCTGGCAAAGCTACTCGAGTGTCCAAACGAAGATCTAGTTGCTGAAGTAAACCAGTTCTTTACAAACACATTGGCAAGACATGGGAGTCGTAATCGTCCTGAACATGCCCTGCAGCTTGTCTCCGCTGAAGCGTCAAACAGCCACGGAAGTGCAACAATGACCAAGAATAAGAATGAGAAAACAAAACTTCGAGCTAGTCATGACAGTCTCACTGAAGGTTCTCACAGTTCACATCCTCAGTCAGTCTGTTAGGGCTCCTAGGTCAGTTCATTATTGCCACTTGTTTCGTGTTCTTCGCCCTGTTACAGGATAATATCTCTTTCTTGGCGTTTCTCTCATTGTGTGGAACTCTAAGAAAGAAGCAACAGCATATTGGTGTGGATCCGTTCTTCGTACGATCTCATTGCCAACAATCAACCATTCACCTCGATTATGTGTCATCAGAGCTTCAGCTTGCTGATTTCTTCACAGAAGCTCAAACTAGAGAACAACACGTAAGCTATATATTCTCAAACTCAATGTATCAAATTCACTTTGGGTTTGAAGGGGTGTGTGTTAGAATAGTAGAAAATGGAATGTATATATGATGTAAATGTATATCCCATGAGGCCCATGTCTGTTATACCTTTCTGAATCAAGCAGTACAGAATTTAAGTTGGCGAATTTACAGAGACGAGGCAACTGAAGCACGAGTCACAGCTACTCAACTACACTCTTTACTTTTATGCGGTGAACATTTACTCCAGAGTCCAAGTAACAAACACAAGCGAGAATGGCATGGCGTGCAGGATGGCTTCTTTTTTTTAACAGGATGTCTTCTGTACTTATAACCACAATCTTAGCGTATCAAAAATATTATGGGAAATGTCAATGTATTGCAGAACAGCGTACATCTGAAGATAAAAGAATCATCTCGAAAAAATTCAGCAAAATCAAAAAAAAAACTAGTGACCAAATATTCTATATGTGAGCAAATCTTCACCCCCAGTCATCTGGTGGAGTATTACACGTTGACCTGAACAATTTCTCTTCATTTTCTTGCTGCACATCAGGCTTCAGTTTCTGTCCAATGTAAGTGCAGGGTTTTAACAAAGTGCTTCAAATAAACCAAATCATGTGGAATCAGATCTACAAGCAGCACGAGAGAGAAAGGTTAATTAAATGGTTGCACCTTTGGATCTCTGATAGGCAAAATTGTGGAGTAAACATGTGGAGTTTCAGCAGAAGATTTTTATGCATGTGGATTCAGAACCTGACAAACAAATCAGCGTGGGACTGTGGTTGCTTTGTTTGCTTTATTTGAAATCCAAAACTAATACATTATGCTTGGATGACAGGTAACCACTTTATCATCAGAAACAAATCGAATCGTTAATGAACGGTGCCAGCTCAGTATGCATCGTATTTATGCCTAAGACATGCCATTTTATGATCCTTTTGCAGTTATGAGACACGCCACTTTTACCCAAAGCAGTGAGTATGAGCAGAGTTGGCTGGCTGGCTCCCTTTTCAAGTACTCCCTCCGTTTCAAAATATAAGATGTTTTAGTTTTGTGAAAGGAGTGTATCTAGACTTAACGGAGGGAGTAGCACCTAGGAGCGAAGAGCCATGAATCTTCCACTCAAACATGAATCCTGGGTCTTTCACAGCAATGCATGACCTGAAATCCGTTTTATTTGCCATAATTTGCTTAAACCCAGATAGCAGAAGAGAGAGCCCCTGCTAAGAACAATTCAATTCAATTCAAGGGCATGCTGTAGTGCCAAATAGAATAGGCGGCAATATCCACCAAGATAAAAAAAAAAGGTGCAACAGAACACTTCTCAGTGCATTGGAAAAAGTTCTGAACATAATTTTGTTGAAGTAAGCAGCTGCTAATTATCACTATTCCTTAGAATAGCTCGTCACTTTGACAAGGCATGGGGTAAAAATATATTCCATCAGAGTATGCACTGCTACGCTGCCATGGTGCCACTACACTGACATCCACCACTATCATTGAACCCCAAAAAAGCAAGGGCTAGTCTGCAGCTAAACTTCACAATGCACCACTGGAGGTCGACACGTAGGGGCTGTGATGTTCCTGAAGTAGTGTAGCAAGGCAAAAAAAGGATGCTACCTATTTACGCGAAAAAGAAACCAGATATGGTACAGTGATTATTGCGAGTCCCTTTCTTACATTTCCTGTACTTTCTCAGTGAAAGAGTAAGGGTGGAGCCAGGTGCCCATACTGAGGAATCCGACGAAGAAGCTTAATGTTATTGCTGCACATTTGAGAGGAGGGGCAGGGAGGAGCCAAAGAGGAAGAAGAACAAGAGGGTTTTGCTAAGATGGAAGAGGAGAGGACCTTTCATCTATGAGAACCATACTTAAGAGTTGTGTGCACTCATACTCGATGTAGAGACTGGGAGAATTAAAATTATCTCCCAACTTCAGAGGGTTGAGTGCATAAATTGATGCACTTGGTTGGGGAGTGGATATACAAACCCGCCACACCTAGGTTGGAATCCTCACATGCAAGAATTCGATTTCTTATTTATCGAGGACCAGACTTAGCATATTTAAAGGTTGTATGCATATGCCTAGTTGATGCAGAGACTAGGAGAATTCAATTTCTCTCCAAAATTTAGATGGTTGAATGTATAAATTGATGCAAAGGCCAGGAGCACGCCTCCTTTTTACAAGAGAATAAAAAACAACATCCTCCGTTGTGCATATAGAAATAACTATAAGGTGTATTTTGCCCGGATTGAAGTTTGAAGTCGCAACCTCGTGCTGATGTCACCAGTTCCAATTCAGTTTCCAAAATCTACAACGTCAAATCTATGTTGTATGATGAATCTAATAGCACTAGATTGATGTTGAAAGAGTTGATACATTTTTTTTCTATATGCTTGGTTAAACTACTTTGACTTGGGACAAACCTAGATCGAACTTCAATTATTCTAAGATAAGACGGAGGGAGAGTAGCACTTAGAACTGAGAAGCCATGAATCATTGGTCCACTGAAAACATGGATCATTGGTCCTCCCGGCAATGCAGGTGCTGAAACCTGTGCTACACCATAATTTGGTGAACACCAGAGAGCAGATAAGAGGGCACCTGTCATGAACAATATACTCCCTCTGTCCAGAAATAACTGACTTGAGTTTGTCTAAGTGGACGGAGGGAGTAATCCAAATGAATGTTGTAGTGCCAAATAAAAAAAGATGGAAGTGCTAGGTTGCATCCAACAGTTCACAGCGCACCGCTGGAGGTTCTGCGATTTCTTGAAGTAGTCTAGCAACGTATATAAATGGATGCTAGTACCTGTTTACATCAAAAGAAAACAGATACGGTACAGTGATTATTGCGCTCCCTTTCTTACATCTCTACTTCTCACTTCTCTGTGTAGCTTTGGGTGGAGCCAGCCAGGAACCATGCCGTTTCAGCCAGCCAGGGCATCTCTACTTCTCCGAGGCATGGTTGCCTCCTGGCCCCTGGGTGTATAAAGTGCGCCCTTCCCCGAGCTGACGCACAAGCCAAACGTAAACATGGCCGGCTACTTCAAGCGCATCCCCGTGGGGCCGCTGCTTCGGTTCCTGATGCCCGTCTTTCTCCTGGCGGTGGCCACTCAGCTGGGCGGCGGCCAGTGGGTGACGCCGCGCGTCCGCACCGTCTTTGCCTGCGTTATGCTGGCCGCGGCGCTCGACTTCTTCGCCGAGAGGGCCGCTGACGGAGGAGGCGGGCTGCGGCTGCGGCTGCTCAGCATCGGCCTGTCGGCAGCCTCCTGGTTGCTCCTCCTCCAGCGCATCGTCGGCTACACGACCGCCGTCTACAGCCTCGGCATCGAGTTGGCCGTGCCGCTGGTGGCCGCCGGAGTCGCGGCCGTGGCCATAATTGTTGTTGTGCACGTCTTGTTGGCGGCGGAGGCGCTTAACGGCGGCTAACTAGATCGATCTAGTGAGCCAGCTGGCCGGCTGATCTTGTGGTGGATGGGTTAGCGTTAATTACTCGATCATCCATATAAGCTGTTAGAGGTCCTGTCCCGTGTGTTTGTGTGTCCATGTATACCGTAACCTCGATCCATCACCGCTGGTTGGTTTGGTTATATTGATCCTCACCTCGATCGTCGTACTATTACTCCTACTGTATGAGTTCCTTCTGTTTCACTACAGGAAAAGCCCCCTACGGCGAGATATCGGGGCCCTCGGCGTAGGGTCGCTCCCCAGCCCAGACCAGCAGGCCGGCTCTCGGCACAGGAATGCCGTCGGCGAAGCCTAGCTGGCCGAGGGTGGCCCTCGGCGTAGCTATCGCGGGGATGGCATTAAGGCTATGCCGATTGCCGAGAGCGTTCCCTCGGTATAGGTTTCAGAGCTATGCTGGCAACAATGTCCTTAGCATAGCTATTTTTCATTTTACCATGTTAATCTTAGAAAAATCATAACTAAATAGTTCTAATTCACAAAAATACAAATAATATATTAAAATTTGCAGAAAAATAAGATCTATATATCTACACTGAAATATTACACATTTATGAATAAAAACTAAGTAAAACATAAAACATTACATATAATTTAAAATGGGCATAAGAAATTCAAAAAGACCCAAACAATGCATGGTGTCATAATTATGTGAGATAATTACAAGGAGAAATATCAAACTTAGAATATTGTAAATATTATAAAAAAACATTTTTAAAATGAGCTATCATGTTCGAGGTTTCGTGGCTTTCAGCCCAAACGAACAATGTTATGGCTACAATCGCGGCATAGTTTATAATAATATGCACATGCGATCTTGAGATGTCTTACAATATTGCAGGAGAAAGTTTTCCTTTTTACCTCGCCAAAATTTCATTTTTCATTTTCCGAGTGCCAAAAACTGGGTGTTTTGTGAAGCAATCATCAAATAAAAATCTCACATTGGTACTACCGTATTTTAAAAAAATACTAGACAACCTTAGATGAACAATTTCCAAACTAAACTTTTCTGCCCACCCCTCATAAAAAAGATAAATTCCTGCCGGAATTCAGTCAGATTTGAACTATACGATACATGATTTTTTGAAAATAATTATTTTTAGATTGACAATATACTATTTCATCAGAGATGTACTACAAATTTAGCAGGGCTCAACCCCGAGCTAAGAATCTTTATACACATTATTTTGATCATAGTTTAAAACAGATATACAAAATTGAAAAAGATCCAAACAATATAAAAATTTCGCATGATGCCATGTTATGTGATATAGTCGCAAGAGAAAGGCCCGAATCGGTGCTTCGGTTCCTGCTGTTCGTCTTCGTTCTCGGGATGGCCTCTCCGCTGCGCTCGACCTGCGGCAGGCCGCGCGACCGCACCGGCTTCGTGTGCACTAAGCTGGCCGCGGCGTCCGTCCTCTGGTTTGCCAAGAGGGCCGCTGACGGAGGAGGCCTGCTGCTCCGCGGACTGCTGCTGCTCGGCGTCGGCCTGTCGGCCACCTCCTGCTTCCTCCTCCTCGAGCCCGTTGGTTATACCCCGTGCTGCTGGCGGTCTTCGGAGTCGTGCACGTGGCCGTAAATGTAGGCGCGCACGTCCTGTTGGCGGCCTAGGCGATGTTCGTCGCTTTTTTTTTTACAACAAGTGAGGCGCCGGAGGCGCCAAATTTTATTCAGCTCAAATACATTGTACAGCATGCAGTACAATGCCCTTTGAGTTAAGATTTTGAACAGCTAGAACTATAGGGCAATTATCATGAGTATGAGCTGAATTAGAGCAACTGAAGATAGGCCTAGACTGATTCTGCCTAATAGCCTGATGAGCACAGTTGTGAGCAACTCCATTAATATCTCTTTTTATGTGGAAAATCCTGGACTGTAGCTCCCTGGAGGCATTCTTGTATACTGCAATTTGTTCCCTGAGTTCCCAAGGCACCTGGGTATCTGTAGTTTTTGTTGCTGCTGCCGCTCTTGAAAGAGTTAGATTATCAGTGAGGAAAGTGACCTGCTGGGTTTTTAGCTACTCCGCGATTTGAGCTGCGAGGAGGAGAGCCATTGCTTCTGCATGCAGTGGTCAAGGAGCTTTTGTCGCTGAAGCTTGAATAAGAACTGTTGCCTTCGTGTGGTCATGTTGTATTTGACAGTAAACTCCAAGACCTGTTAAGATTCTTCCTTGTGAGTCTGGCACTTTCTTTGTTTTCCATGCTGCATCCGAGTAAATTTTGCTCCCTTGAATATCGAGGTCTGTCCTAATTGTTTCTCCTTGCCTGAGTGTTATCTCCTGAGATTGGTCGTCATCTGTAGCACCTACTCGCATGTCTGAACTGACAGACAACATTGATTTTTGTTGCCGAACACTTGCTCTATTCCCATCGGAGGTATCCTGCAAAATATTAAACATCTCCAAATTTTTGTTAATTGCATCTGCCCTATTGTAGATTTGAAACGGGTGACTCTCCTTCCTGTTGAATAAGCAGTCGTTCCTAGCTTTCCATATGCACCATAAGAAAGTAAGAATATTATCGAGGGTGCCACATGGATGATTCATATTCAGCATATTTAAAAGTATTTGGGTAATAGAATCAACATTAGCTATAAGAGAGTCTGCCCTTAAGTACCAGGGGTGACTGAACCATGCGGCTCTAGCGAAGCCACATGTGAAAAAATAGATGAAGGTCAGTCTCCTCAATTCCGCACCTGCAACAAAGCTTGCTAATATGCTTACTGTATTTACCCGCTCTAGCTCCAGTGGGTATTGCTCTATGTAGCAGCATCCAACCAAAAGCCTGAACTCTAGGGGGAACTTTCTTATTCTTCCAGATTTGGTTCAGAAGCTGCTTAGTAGATTGATGCACATGTCTTGGTCTTGGCTCTCCCTGTTCCTGCAGATATTGAAGACAAGCGCGGTATGTACTTTTAGAATTACATTTACCAGAAGGAGTGAGCTTCCAGCAAAGGAAATCTTCATCTTGAGAGCGAACGATGGGAGTATTTTTGATAATGGCAGCCATGGGAGGTAGGAAGAGAGTGTCTAGGAGCTGATGATTCCAATTTTGTTGATTTTGAATCCATAAGTCCCTTACTTGCGCAGGATAGGAGTAGTTGTTGGGCTGAATGATAAGGGAGTCGTAGATATGAGCCCAATTTTGACACCAAGGAGTGCTCCAAATACTGATTTGGCCTTGAGAAATTTGGTAGAAAGAATGGGCCTTAAGGATGAGGAGAATTTTGATGATGGAGGCCCAAAAGGCAGATTTAGGAGCGTTTGAATTTGGCCGCCAAATGGAGGAGTCAGAAAAGTATTTAGATTTTAAAACCTGATGGAGAAAGTCATTTGGTTGGTCCGCAATTCTCCAAGCTGCCATGAGAATGAGCCCTTGGTTCATTGCTTGGAGATTCCTGATTCCCAGCCCACCCTCACTTTTTGGAGAGCAAATATCCTTCCAAGCTCTCAAGCAAAGACTTTTGGAGTTAGTTTCTTCCCTAATCCCCGTCCACCAAAAGTTCCTAATAGTTGTGAGTTTGGCAATAAACTTTTTGGTGAAAAGAATGTTAGACATATAGTATACAGGAATAGAGGAGAAGACAGACTTAATGAGTTCTAGTCTTGCAGCATGAGAGAGTTGATCAGCTTGTAAGTTGAAAGCTTTGATTTAAATTTATCGAACACAAAGTTGGAAGCAGCAGTTCTATCCTTACCAGGAATGATGAGAGGATGACCTAGATGTATGAAGTTGCTGTCAATATCCGGGACCGGGAAAATTTGCCTTATGGATTGGCAAACTGTTGGAGCAACATGTTTGCTGAAAATAATGCCAGACTTTGACCAGTTTGGAATCTGACCTGATCGGTTGCAAAAGTCCTGTAGAATTTGCTTCATCCTAGTGGCTTCTTGCATTGTAGCTTGTCCACAAATTAGGAGATCATCTGCAAAAAGAAGCGAGTGTATTTGGGGACAATTTGGTCCAAGGGTTATTCCTGCAAAACAGTGAGCGGACATGGCTTCCTGCAACGCGATAGATAGTTCATTTATGGAGAGGATAAAAAGGTACGGTGACAAGGGACAACCTTGTCGGATACCTCTGTCCCCTCGAAGTTTCGCAAACGGTTGGCCATTTATGACCACTGAGAAAGTCGGCGAGGAGATACAAGCATGGATAAGATTGATGAAATGAGCATGCAATCCTTTACGCTTGAGTGTCGCGACTATAAAATTCCATTCCAACCTATCAAAAGCTTTCGCAAGATCTATTTTAACCATGAAAGCTTTATTTCTCCAGGAGGTAAGAGCAAAAGAATGAGTTATTTCCTGCGCAATTATTATGTTGTTACTTATGCGCCTACCTTCAATGAACGCTTGTTGCGAGGGGTGGATATAGTCGGTAAGTGAGGTTTCAATCTATTAGCTATGCATTTTGCAATAATTTTGTATATGACATTGCAGAGACTAATAGGTCTATAATCAGCCGGAACCAAAGGAACAAGCGTTTTAGGGATAAGGGCAATGTGAGTATCATTAATATGGGCTGGCATAATACCTGTTTGGAAGAAATTGCTTACCAGCTGCATGACATCCTGCCCTATCCAATCCCATGTAGCAATGTAGAATTCCACATTGAAGCCATCCGGCCCAGGGGATGCATTTCTTTTCATTTCCTTGAGTGTTTCTATCACCTCCTTGTCTTCTGGAATGGAGTAGGTGTAATCCTGCAAGTCTTGTGGAAGTTGTGTGTGCATGAAGGGCCTGCCATTGTTAGTTTGAGTGGAAGCAAAGCTAGATCTGAAATAGTTAACAAAAGTATTGCTAATTCTGTCCGGCATAAAATGTAGAACATTGCTTTCATCTTTGATAGAAACTATAGTGTTTCTCCTTCTTCTCTTTACTATAGCCCGATGAAAGAAGGTAGTGTTCCCGTCCCCATCTTTAATCCATTGCTTTTTTGCTCTCTGCATATAAGAGTCAGTTAGCTTCGTCATAGTTTGCTCATACCTTGCTACAAGAGAAGCTTCGGCACAATGATCTTGTTGATCTAGGGGCTTCATTTGGATTTCTCTGATCTGGTCTTCAAGACTATTTAACTCCTGTTGTAAAGGTTTCTTTTTTTTGCACCAAACTTGGAGAGAACCTGCAAGATGTTTAGTTCTATTCGAGAAAGATTTATTTTTCGAGGTAATCCAAACAGATTTAGCTTGGTCTTGAAAATCTCTCTCTTTTAGCCACCAATTCTCAAATTTGAATTGCTTTTTAGTTCTACGAACAGGTCCATCCGTGGAAAGAAGAATGGCAGCATGATCGCTAAAACTATGAATGAGAGGCATATTATAAACATTAGAAACAGGATACGCAACACACCATTCAGCATTGGCCAAGCATCTATCTAGCCTTTCAAAAGTGGGTTTTGAAGAGAAGCGTTTGTTAGTCCAAGTGTAAGCCGGTCCACTAAAACCAAGATCAAAGAACCCACATTGTTTAACCAAAGAGCGGAAAGTATTCATACGAGAATGATTCACATTACAGGAATTCTTATCCATATCATACAAAAGCTCGTTCATATCCCCTATACAAAGCATAGGCATATTACAATTGTCATACACAAAAGGAGCTACTTGTTCCCAAATCTGGCTAGTCTGAAGATGGTAGGGATCTCCATAGATACAAACAAGCCCAAACTTCATATTACTAGTATTATTTATGCAAGTAGCTAAGATTACATGGAAACCGGCATTATGAATAACTATATGAAGGTCATCGGTCCACATAAGCCAAAGCCCACCCGAACAACGTCGAGAAGGAACAACAATGCTCTCACACATACTGAATCTAGTAACAAGATCAGAAGGTTTAACTTTCGAAGATTTAATTTCAGAGACAAAAGTTACCTGAGGTTTCGTGGAGCTAATCATCTTTGCAAGGTGACACATTTTTGTACTGTTTAGATTTTTTCCCATACCTTGACAATTCCATCCCAGAGCCTTCATGGCGCATGTGTCCTATAGCACGTACTCTGCTTCTATTTTCCGTCCTGTCCAAGAAAATATCAAAATAAATGGAGTGAAAAAAGAACGGACTGGAGACTGTTGGTGAAGGGGTTGGAAGTTGTTTGTCAATTGATCTAGGATATGAAGCAGATTTCTCGAAATCAGCGATGTAGGACAGTGAGCTCCGGATCAGGAACACGCTAGGGGAATCAAAAAGATTGATGGAAGGGAGGATGATTTGGGATTCTGCGGAAAACTGAGATCCAGCAAAGGCAGATTGAGTTCACCGACGAAGAGGATTAAAAGGCAGAGATATTACAAGATGCGTGAAAGAAAAATCCTCTTTTTCCTAGGCTTTCCCCAAGAAACGGTTTTGGGGATTATTGGTCGGGGAGGAGGAGAAACAAGGGGAAAAGGGGATTAGAAGATGGAGGAGGAAAAATTGAAGGAGATAGATCAGATTTGGAGACGGATTGAGAGAGAATTAACAGAAATTAGGAGGAAGAAGATCGGCATGTCGCCAGTCGCCACTCGGGCAGTCTCGTGTTGTAACACCATTCGTCGCTGACTAGATCGATCTAGTGTGATCGAGTGGTGGATGGGTTAGCGTTAATTGGCTACTCCAAAGTTGGTTTAGTCTGAGTCTAAATCTGGACATAGTTTGGTTTTAAACTGGCCAAACCGCGAGGCCAACCCACACCGCACCGGATCACCGGTTTATACCGGGTTCGCCGCTATAAACTGCGAGACCGCAATGAAAAACTCTTGAGCTGGTTTGAGACTGGTTGGACCCGGCTAAACCAGCTAAACCGTCATCACTAAGCACACTAAGCAGGAACTCCCGGCGCAAGCAACTCCTATTTTCTGTCCATGTCCATCCGCGCGACGCACGCGTCATGTGCCCACTGGAAGTGCGCACTAAACTCGTAGATGTTGAATCACGGATTGCTCATCACGCAAGGGGCTCGCCGGCTACCTCCAGAACGACATGTCAAGGTGCTTTCATATCTCGACTCACCGGACGCCGCCCCACACCGGCCGAACTACACCGCCGACTGCCACAGCTCCATGCAGCAGGGG
This sequence comes from Avena eriantha, assembly GCA_910589775.1. Lineage (NCBI taxonomy): Eukaryota > Viridiplantae > Streptophyta > Magnoliopsida > Poales > Poaceae > Avena > Avena eriantha. Next base: position 63,795,097 of record OU342742.1, on the reverse strand, counting down.
AACAGCGATCCAACTTCTTCTCGATCTTATGGAGGTTGAGTGGCATGGAGCGGCATGGCAAGGGAGGCACGCCCGCCTCGGGCAACGTCTTCGAAGCAACCGAGCACGACCTGCTCGACAGAATGCCGGAGCTTCAGCCTGCTGCAAGCGGCGGCGAGGAGGATTTGGTTCTCGAGACTCGAGCATGAGTATGTCAAGCTTGATCTGTTCGGCGTGCTACTCCACGGCCATGCGTTGCGCAGTATGAAGTACTCCTGCCCACGCTGCTCTGACGCCGAGGACGCCGATGCTCGTCTTGCTGACCGTCATGTTCACGACGAGAGCGAAGCAGTTGTCCAGCAGCAGCGCCCCGTCTGCGCCCTCTGCCGCATCGTTAATGAACTCGTTAGTAGGCTCCGATGACAGCGCCTCGACGTAGCGGTCGAGGTCGAGCCCGCACTGGCCGCAGTTGCATATACGCATGAAAAGGAGCTTGGCGTCGATCATCAGGGGAAAAAGCAAGTCCGCGGTGGAACATGTCCTGCTGTAACAACAACTTGTTCATATGTTTTGTTTTGTCTTTTGCATGTTGATGATTCTTATCAGCCGGTGTCAAACCAGGAGAAACCGGAACCAGCCCACACCAAACCGTTAAGCCACGTCGTATTTTAACAGGCTACACCAGACCAACCCAGTTAAACCCGTGCCAACGGCCTGGTTTGAGGAACCCAAGGAAACCCGCTGAAACCGGGAATGCCCACGCTTAGCTGGAACATCTACAGAATAAAACAAATATGAAATTGTGAATACGTGTGTAAGATCTAAATCTGAAAAAAGCTTACTGCAACCCTACAACAAACCAATGGAAACTTCTGAACCTACAACCGTCGGCACGCGGGATCCAATCATAAGACAATGAAATCGTGTTTTTACACTACATACACCACAAGACTCTGAGAACATGGAGAGATAGGCTTCACCCGATGCGAGGCAGCAGCCTTGTTCCCGGCAAGCACGCTAGAGGATAGGGTCGGGACGTTGCCCAGACGCTGCACCAACTCCTCGTCCTCCCCCATGTTCCCCTCCGACACCGCCTCCCAATGCACGTGCTTCGCGCCCTTCAGCTCCTCTTCCTTCTATATGCTCCGAACCTAAAAATGTACGACTTTCAAAACTCATAATGCAAGCAGCAAACATTCAAGCGAAGGGCAAGACCAACAAGTAGCTGGATGTGCTCCAGTTCTGAAATATAAATCATCAAATCCAAGTGACCAACTGAGTTATAAAACCAAGAGATCACATCACAATTAGCAAGAAGAGCTTGAGTATATCCAGTCTGATCTTGCCAAATAAATAGAGATCGTGATGGTGGAAGCAATGGCTGATATCACATGAGCGTATCAGAAATGACAAAACTAAATCACCCTGCATTGTAATGATTCGTTAGCTCACGATTATGGATAACCATATCAGCAGCTAGTTCACGTCGGTAGAAGAAGTGGAAGGCAGTCAAGTTTTCACACAGAAGCTTGGCTTTGGACATGATTAGAGATCAAATATTCGACGACGTACAAGAAAATATAGCAGAGAAGATCTGGACAAAGAAAAACAATTTTGCAATTTCAAATCTGAACAACAGCAATTTTGCAAACGTAGCCTAAGCGCCGCACCACCTTGGAGGCTTAGACGCACATACAGACAGATGGGGCGCCTGGCAGGATCGAGATTAGACCTTCCGAGGTGGGGACGCCATGATGCAGCATTACCGGAGGAGGGACTCCCTCCAGGAGGGGTGGAGGCCGGTGGTGCCATCCCTTGGTGCTAGGGTTTTGGCGCAGTTGGTGGTCGGAGGGAATTAGCGGCCGGTGGAGAGGAGGAGGAGGAGCAGCGCCGCCCATGTCGTGGAGGATGACGCGCGGAAGGGGAGCTCCGTGGTGACCGGCGGCAGGAGCGGCGCGTTGGGGCAAGCTCGATGGACCACCGCGCGCGCCGGTAAGCCAGCCCGGCGTGACGCCACCGGATCTCGTCCTGCCTGGTGGGCGCCGCCACCGCCGGCTCTGTCGACCATGTCGTGGAGGATGACGCACAAACGGGGATCTGGCGGTCACCGGCGGCAGGAGCTTGGCCGCCATCTCCGTAACGACCGGCGGTAGGGCAAGCTCGATGGCGTGAGCGCGCGCGCCAGTGAGGAAGCCCGGCACGACGCCGCCAGATCTCGTCGTGGCCGCCGCCGCTGGAGAGGATAGGAAGGGATTATGGTTGGGGAGATGACAGGGCTCGGTCGGATGCGTCTTTGCGTTTGGTTGGTGCATTTTGTGTTTTGGGGAAAAGAAGGGAGAGAGTGGGGAGGCGTCTCATTTTCCGTTTAGTTTATTTTATGGACCAGAGACGACTGCGTTCAAACCGAAACAAAACCATTTTTCTCGAGCGTGTATGCACCCGCGAGGAAAAAGAAGGGGCGCAAGTGCTCGACTACGTACGGCTTTGTGTGTATATATCGTTCCTACAACTAGTGACAAGTATAATTCTCGTTGGCTCGAAAAAGGAAAAAGAAAGCGTCGTTTTTCTGTAGTGTCAAGTGCAATTTGTGTGATGATAATCTATGAAATAGAGTACAGCCATCAGAGGAAGTTCAGAATAGAAAAACTAGCACGCTACAGAATACATGGTGCATATTTATTGGTGGTGCATATTTTGCAAAAATGCGCTATTGGCAAAAAAAAACTCAGTGACGCATCTTCAATATGCGTCATTGATAATCCCGCTACTTTTCTGAGTGATGGGTTCAGGTTGGGCCCACAATTTATTAATGGCGCATTTTGAGGACCATTGGCGTGGATATATCAATGACGCATGTGGGTATATGCGCCATTGACATTTGGTGCACAGCCCTCCAGGGTGCCGGGCCCACATTATCAGTGGCGCATTTTTGTCAATGTGCGCGATTGGTTAAACAAAATAGTAGTGGAGCATATCTTTAAATGCGCCACTGATAATTATCAGTGGAGCATATTCAAAAAATGATCCACTCATAATAAATCTATCTATAAGACTTTCTCTAGTAGTGTACGCCATATTTTCCCACGATTTACAGAGGCGATGGCGGAGGTGAAAGTCCTCTCCTACTCTGGGAGGGGGCAGATCCTGATGTGCTAGAGCCTTCGGTGAGGGGGGAATCGACGCTATCGTCATTACCACTCCTTCGAGGCATAGGGGGAGGCCTCTCCATCAGCACCATCATCATCACCATCACCATCTCAAAGATCCATCTCATTCCCCTCATAGTTTGTGATTGATTGAACCCCGGATATTGTTTTAAGGGCTATTTACATGTTTGTGATTGTTATCTTTTATTTATTTGGTGGAGAAATTATATTTTCATATTGTGTTGTAATCCATATGCTCTGGTCCGTATCATGTTTGGCACTTGTGAGTAGATCCCCATGTTTCTGAGGGCATATGATAAATTGGCTATAATTTCCATATAATATGCAATGAGTATGTGGTCCAGTTTTCTATCTTTTATATTGTAATATGATGTTTTTATGCGAACGCTGACTGCATATTACTTCACCTACATGGGCTCATAGGAGAATACTTTAATGCAATGATAGGGGTTGGAAGGGACGGAATTGAAACAAACAATTTTCCAATTCTTTAAGTTGCATTGGAGGGATTATATGTCGGGGACTGACGAGGGGTAACCTCAGCAATGCCCATGTGTATGGACTTAAGGTTTCATGGATAAGAGAATGGTGGGAATTTTGTCGGATGTCAGGAAAACAAGGGAGTCGAAGTCGCCTGATTATTGATGAACAAAGCTATTACAGATCGCTTGGGAATTTTTTAGTACCTCCTCGTAGGCTTCTCCCAGCCTATATATAATAGGTCAGGTCTCAAAGGCGTATACAGATAGGTTACATATTTGACGATTACAATACCAACACAATCGTGGTTCCTATTTCCTTATCTAATCCAACTAAGGCTTCCATCGGATGCTTCTTGGGCCATCGTCACAAATCTTCATGGGCCATGAGCCTTTATACAATCAGGGTAGCAAATTATAAGCACCTGAGTAATCATACCCATGTCAGTAGCCCCCGAAACTCTACCCGAATTGTAGATTCTGGTTGAGTCTCAAAGATTTTTTTCACTTTTTCATGTTTTTATGAATTGTTTTGTTTTTCTAGCTTTATAGGGATTTGGTACAATAGGCCTGCATCCGATGGCTTGGGAATCAGTTAATTGCTCCTAGGAAAAAACACTATAGACCTACACAAATTCAAGTCCCCAGGCCCGAACTTGGAATTGTAACTCGCGTAACTCGGTTCGAGCCATTGAGGTCTTATCGAATACTTGTAACATCCTAGGATTAGCACCTAAAACTATTGAGGCCACATGTGTGCATTGCATTCATGCATAAGAAAATTCGTGGAATTTTCATGCAAAACTAAAAGACCTACATAGGGATCGAGATCTCTCTTATTCTAATGGAAACGTCAGCGCAAGTGTTATAGATTTCGACATGACCTCTACTGTAATTTTGTGTCTTGGGAAAGCATTCAATTCATATTGGGAAATGAGAATTGAAATTCAAATTTAAATACTTTGGAATTTAGAATATTCCAATATTAAGTAAAGGATATATATAAACAGTAAAGTAAATCGAAATACAAAAATATTTAACCATATAATAAATGAACATTTAAAATGATAGTGGTAAAAGAATTTGAATAATGCAAACAAGTATTATTTATTATAATATGAATATGTATCACATTGCTCCTTATAATAAAAGTATTACAATAATCTAATACAAAATAATTCTTAAATATAAGATGAATACAAATATTTCAAATGTCCTTATTAATAAATGAATAAACAAAGAGTTACAAATTGAAATTAAAGGAAAATATTAACTTTATTAATTCAAACAAATGTTACAATGTTTCCTTACAAAAGAAAAATGAATAAAGATTACAATAGGAAACAATAACTTTATTATAATAATATAAATGTTACATTGCTTTACAAATTCATAATAATAAAAGAAAGTTGCAAAAGGATAAAAAGAAAATCCTAAACTACTGTTCTTAAGACCACTTCTTCATCTAGTATCTTCTTTCTTCTTTGCTTTATTTCCTGCAAAACAACTGAAAGAAAACAAAACAAAACAAAAGTAATAGAATCAGGGATTAGTGTGTTAAGGGTGCTCTCAGTTTAACAGTGTAATGCATTGTTCAGTACATCACTGAGCAGTTAATTAGGGGCAAGTTTCACCAAATAAAATAGCATATGTTCTTATCAGATTAAGCCTCGGACTTGTGCGTCATAGGCAAGGGGAAAGTTTCACCAATCCAGTAAAGATAAAAGGCAAAGCAGTAATACCTAGCAAAAGATCTAGTTTCACTTGATCTCATCCACACCACCAGGCCCCACCTACAAGCAGCTCACTCATACATGCAGAGTGTTGTGCTGTCAACACCATAGTAGTAGTAGGCAATAGCAGCTAACCAAAAAAACATTCTCCTCTTAGTTCATAGGACCACAATACCAACACGTCCTGATCCATTTAACCACTACACCAAAACTCAAGAACTCACTATTCTTGAGAACTCATTATCATATTTACCACAGTACATCCATATCTCACCAACCAAGACATTAGCCCAGATCACCACAACATCACTTGCACCATGGTTGCTTCGAGAAGCCATCCAATGGCAAGGACAAGGTGGAGAAGGCCAGGCTATATATGCTATAGTGGATGAAGTAGTAGAAGGAGAGGGGATCAGGATATCAAGATATAGCAGCAGCTGAACTAGATCTCTATCAAGTGCAGCCTCCACACAACTACAGGTGATTATCTCCATAACCACATATAGCCTCTATTCCTATGAATTTAATTTAGAAAAGGATTTGGAAGGAAAAGGAGCTCTCGGCCCAGCATAGGAAAGCTATGCTAGCCTCATCATAGAGCTTGGAAGGCAATTGTAGTATTTTTTCTTACTACAGATCCTAACCTCAACCTTTGCATCATAGGCTAGACCAAGCCATCAATCACAATACATGTTCTTATCAGTTCAGAGAGAGATAGTAGAACACACAAAGGATTGTGCAAGAGTGTACATGCAACCTAATCCAATCAATCATCGACTAGATCTAGTCTAGGAGATCAGTTGGGGTCACTTTATACATCCCAATACACTCCTAAGTGTGAAATACATCTAGGGGATCAGCTGATTAGTGGATCATCTATACCTAGCAATAAAACCATATTAAACTACATGCTGTCAAGATACACAAATCATCTGATAATATTTTTGCTTTTAAATTAAAAAGGGATTGATGGTCACCCAAGAGTTGAACTAGGCAGAGTAGTCAAGCAAGTAAATTTTTAGCATCTGCATATGCCCCCAATACTCGATAAGCACTAGGAATCAACCAAAAAATCCCTTTATTTGATCTACAATTTATCCAAAAGCATGTAGATGATCTTATGGTCACTTAACATACCAAGTCAACTATCCAAAAATAGAATACATCAAACAACATACATATAACCATCCTTTAAACTGGATGTATCATGAATCTATTTCTATTAATCAAAAATTCACTCGACAACAACAACTATGTACATAATTTTTTTAAAGAAAAGTGAACCCATAAATATGAAATTATTCAGGCTAGGGATGATTCAAATATCCAAACTGAGACATCATATTCAGAAGTACTTCATCATATAAATCACCATCACTTATTAACTAGTGTGTCTCACTTACACTTATTTCAAAACAACTTAAGTAATAGATGTATACATGTAGTTTAGTATGCTTAATTAAAGATGTGATACAACCATCTCTACTCTAGAATCATAGGGGTACATTTACCCATGCTACCCATGCAAGGAGTATTCCAATTGGGTACACTCAACTGCATACTACTTGCACCTTAGTTCAAGGAACCATATAGAGTTTCCTCTTCTTAAAGCAAAGAATGCTGGAAAGGAATATAAGTATCTTTTAGGCATACTACAATGTTTAGCTAAGTCTGAATATGCTCTTATTAGTGTTCTAGAAGGACACCATGTGCAACATTACCACATTAGAAATATGTCCAAAAATCACAGAATTTCGAATAGCAGTAACACAAGCTAATCCAAATTAATATTACTATATACCAGTAAATTCTCATGTCAACTAATCAACAAAACCCTACACTATCATCAACTACTTCACCAACAAACTAACACCAATAAGAAATTGATGCATATGTACATGTCCATAACCTTAAACTCACAATCAAAAGATCAACATTATAGTTCTACAACCAGCACAGTACATCGACTCAAAGGCCGGTTACAAGAATTACCTGTTCTGGGTAGGGATCGATGCAACAATCTATGGTAGGAGCATAAGAGAAGGAATAGACAAAGAAGTTGACACCGGGGTTGCACCGGGGCACCTTCCCTCCGGTGTCAGACATGGGAGTAGGTCGCAGCAACCGCTGCAGCACCACACCACCATGGGGAAGCCGGCAGCTGAGCCGACGTGACTAGTGCTTGCATCTAGGGCCGCACAGGTGAGCATGGCAGCACCAAGAAGCAGTACCGAAAGCCGCCGGTGACGCCCGGGAAAACCAGCAGGGCAGTAAGCTAGGGTTCTAGAGTCGCGCACGTAGGGTCACCGGAATAGGCCGATTCGGCTGGGATCGAAAAATCTGGGCGGCGAAGTTTCTTGCCAGCAAGCGGTGTCGCTGAAAACGGCCGGCGACCAGCCATGAGAGAGAGCAGCAGCGCATCAATCACTGGAAAAAGGGGAAACGAGTGGAAGAGTTTGTGCGTGTGTTATGTGCGTGTGTGGGTGAGAGATGTGAGGAAGAGAGTTGTGGGATGGGCTGGTCAAGGCCTAGTTGGACGAGGCCTAGTTGGGTCGGCTTTATGGGCCAAGCTGATCCAGCCCAATTCCACCCACTGGACCACATTGTAATTATCTATTTACCCTAGAATATTTCTTTCAATTTAATAAATTACCAAAATACCCCTAAACTTATTTCAGCCCTAAAGAAATATAGAAAATCCTAAAAATTTGTATAATATATCAAAAAGACCACAAAAATAATATCTACCTAAGAAAAATATAATCTTACTTATTGAAGTCAAATAAAATGCAAATAAATATTAAACCCATTAAATCCTAAGTGAAATTTCATAAATTAAGGAAATCTCCTAAAATGAATAAAAATCATTTTTGCATATAAAAACAAATCTACTATTTTATAAAAATACTATTTTTTACAAATCAAACTTGAAGCAAATAGTCAAAGACATTTAATACTTTGTGGAATTTTATAAAAATAAATATAATTCTTAGAAATAAATAAAAAACAGTTTTATGATCTTGAATAAATAAATATTACTACAAAAATACTAAATATATTATTCCAAAAGTTTTTAAGATTTTAAAGTAATAAATCCTTATCTATTTTATAAAATACCTATTTTATCAATTCTTTAAAAATAATCCTTCAATAAGAAATACTCGGCTATCTTTATAGAACCTTAGATCCTTTAAGTCTAAGTACTAATTCCAAAGCCATAACTTGGATTAATAATCAAAATTAAATATAACTATTAACTCTATAAAACTCTTTTAAAACCATAAATCAAAACTTAAATCAACAACTTTAAGCTAATTTTATGTGTCATTCACCTATATGGATGATGAATACTCTTTATCTCTTAAACATATTTCACATGAATTTAAAACTCTAACAAATTAATAAGATCATCTAAATTGCTTTCCTAAATAAGTTAAATTATTTCCATAATAGAAAATCACATTTAAACTCATCATTCAATTAAATTGAAAGTGAATGGCCTCACATTCTTGACCATACTTACCATAACCCTAAAAAGTTGATAATGTTCTAAACACATTACACCTTAATATTCACTTCTAGTTTTATACTTAACTTTGGTCTAAATAGTCATAAACATCTTATATGAAGTTTATTTATGTTTAACTTTGGTTTGTGTCAATTAAGTCATAAGTCATTTCAAACTATTCAAGCAAACGCAAACGACATCGATCACATTCTATTAACCATAAAGATTGGTTAAGTCTTATTAAAGAAACCTTTTCTTCAAAAGTTATTTGTTTTGCCACTTCAAACATCAACCTTATAAATAGGTCCTTTAACTCTTAACAACTTAACACATTAACTTTCATATTAATTACCAGATAGCGATTCACCTCAATCTTAGAATGTGATTATACTTCATGTATATACTTTGCATGATAATTTGGAGATATAATTACTTGTGAAGTAAACTTGAAAATAACTAAATCTTAATAGCTCCACCTAAATTTAACTCATTCACGTTATTGGGGAATTATCTCGGGAATTTACAAAATGCATTACATTACTTATGCATAACTGCATATTGCTTCTTTAAACATTAGTCCTTACCGGACCAATAATGCTGATTTCAGATATTGGATCTTAGTTCTGAAGACCATGAGTGCATAATCTTGCAATCACAAAAGGCAAGTTCACACTTGCTCATGTCCTTTGGTTATTTTCTATCAAATACTTGTAACTCAAATGTTGTCATCACCTGCATTTCAAAAAGGTCAGAAACCACTATTTTCATAATAATATGATTATGGATTATTTACCAAATGGTAATAATCTACTAATATAGTTCTAGTGATAAAGGAACATAATATCTAGGACTTAACAACCAATGTCGCCAGTGATTCTAGCGCCATATATTATGCGTTAACCATAAGACTTGGAATGGGACGGGAAAGTCAGTTGTATCTTCTTCCTCTCGCATGTCAATGGATGACCATGTCGTGGCTGTAACTCCTTTATGAGGGTTGGTAGCATATGGGTGGGATCTCTCAATGTCCCATGGCTTCTGATATCTATGAGGTTGTATGCCTTAGGCTGTCATTGGAAGCAAGTTTTATCCTAGACTTGACGTGTAATACGTTGGGCATGCAGGGTCACGAAAAGGGCAGTGATTGGCTTGGATCTTAGATAGGGCCCCATACCAAGGAAGTATGGACAAGGTCATGACTTGGTTGTGCAACAAGGCTAAGGTCTCTTATGGGTAAAGTAACGCACCTCTGCAGAGTGTAAGAATTGTGACATGTGTTACTCCCTGTTCTAGGAAGGAGCTACGAAAGCGGCAGGAAAGGAACTCCACAAAAGTTCTAGTAAACCTATGAAGCCTAACGGACATAGTTTTTTAGAATAAAATCAATCTTTGAAGAAATGTTTATGAAAACCTGCATAACCTTTGACCTTTGGTCTGTGGTTTTATCTAGTGCATCAAACACTCCTTTTTAGTGAACTTGCTGAGTACGCTCGTACTCACTCGTACCTTCTTAACCCTTGCTAGATTCTAAAACCGATGAAGACAACGTCAACTTAAACTCAAAGGAATCAACACCAAAAGCTCAAGTTCTTCAATAAAGTCAATCTATACATCAATTGAAGTGAAGACAAAGTTAGTGATTAGATAGGAGTACAATATCTAGCCTTAGAACCTATTTCTGTAGAGCAGTGTTATAGCAGAAATTGCAAACCAGATAGAGTAGATACTAGTCTTAATAGTCTGATAGTTCCGAGTTCTTATTTCTAGTTCTTTTTTGTAAGAAGTTTCTTCCTTTCTCTTTAACCTAGAATGTTCCCTAGATCTTTTGTAAAGAGTCGAGTCATAACCTATAGTCATGTCTTGGACCTGCTATGTTTCTGTTGTACCACTCTGAGGGATGCAATACTAGTGGAACGGTATTTCATTGGTGTTATGTCAATGACTATAGTGTACTACATCATGAAGTGGTATACTGGGTCACTGCAATACTGAATTCCAGTTCTATTTTATCAGGTACCCAACGCATCCGTCAGGATTTTCCATCGTATCGTCGATACGGATATTCTACTGGCAGAGTGCATTCTTGTGCGATTACCAGGCCAAATAGGACAAATCTTGGGGTCTTACCTTCATGTCTTGGACACGACATTCGGAGTTTTACCGCGTCGAGTGTGATCTGAGATTTTTGTATGATTTTTGTTGAGTGCCTTGTTTGGCTGCTGGAATTTCTGAAGTTTATCAGTTTTTTATTTTAATAATTTTATAGAATCTCCTGATAGGAGTAACCTTTTGAGGATACACCAAAGTAAAACTCATAGGTTTGTTGCTGATATATATGTTTGGGTCGAATTTGGTTTTGACCTTATATGCACAATATAATTTCTATCGGGTGGACGCCAGTGCTCCCGATGGAAGTAACCCCTCGAGGCTATGTTCGGATGCCTATATCTGGACATAGTCTCATAATTGTTGTTAATCTTATCAGAATAATACTCGCAGAAAAATAGAGAACCCCTGTTTTATGGGTAAAAACTATAAATAAAGACTTAGAGTATGAAGAACTTATCTTTTATTTATATTCTGAAGCCGAATATACATTTTTTTGCCGTTTTTTGCCTAGCCATTAGCCTTAAAATTCTGGCTAAGAAGCCGGTCTGTAGGCATTATTGTAATTTAAATTGCGAGAAAACATAAATTCTAAGCGTAAAAGCGCCGAGTTATGCAACGTTCCACGGATTGGAGTATTTGACTCCTGTCTTCTTGTCTTGAAGATGATATGCTCCTCCGGAGATAACTTCTGTAACAATGTAAGGCCCTTTCCAAGGCGATTCCAATTTACGGTGGCCATCTTGCTTAAGGCAAAGACTAGGTCCCCTACAACAAAGGACCTAAGACGCAATTGTCGGCTATGGTAGTTGCGCAAGTTTTGCTGATATATAGTGGCTCTTTGTAAGGAAATATCGCGGGCGTCATCAAGTGCATCAACATCATCTTCAAGTGCTTATGTTGCTTCTTCATCATATTCAGCGACTCATAGAGACTCGTGAAATACTTCGACTGGAAGGACGACTTCAGCGCCGAGGGCTAGAAAAAAAGGTGTTTCTTGTGTCGAATTATTTGTGTAGTACGCAAACTCCACAAAACAAATGGTAACTCATCAACCCATGCTCCTTTTGCCCTGTCGAGTGGTTCTAATAATCTTTTCTTGAGGCCAGCAGTTACGAGACCATTGGCTTTTTCCACTTGCCCATTAGTTTGCAGGTGAGATACTGAGGCATATCTTACTTTTATACCCATCTCCTCTCAATATTCCTTGAACTCATTGGAAGTAAAATTAGTTCCATTATCAGTGATGTTTGGTATGCCGAATCAGAACACTATGGATTTCATAAAATTCACACCCGAAGTTTCATCCTGGCTGGTGACAAGCATTGCTTCAATCAACTTACACTATGTTTGGATGCACGGAAATAGGCTTGGAATTTGGAAATTGGAATTTGGGAGTCTAATTCGGCTGTTTGGTTGGGTTATGAATTAGCGAACGGAAACCAAGTCCAATTCCACACCGCACGTCCCCACGTGCAAAAAGACACCCAGTAGATTCGGACCTGTGGAGGTCGGAAACGTCGAATCGGCCAAGCGATATGCGCGACCTCATCCTCGCATCCTAGCGACCTAGAAGCCTCGCGCGTGCACACCTGGCGGCGGCGCTCAGGTAAGGCTCCTCCCCGCCCGCCCGCCCATACCATGGCTGACCTCCACATGACCTCCCTCTTCCATGGCCTCCCACTTCTTGCCTTCTTCCCGCCCGTCCCTGCCCTATTTCCCCTGGCCGGCCTGCTCCCTAGGGGCGGCGCTTAGGTAAGGCCTCTCCTGCCCGTCCTTCCATGGCCGACCTCTCTTGACCTTCCTCTTGTACGGCCGCCCTATTCTTGCATTGCCCTCTTCCCGTTCGTCCCTGCCTTATTTCCCCTGGTCGGAGCTCTCTCATCGGCGCTCAGGCGGCCGCAATTGCTAATGCCAGGGACAGGGAATCCCCCTGATCGGGAGTTCATAGTAATACCACTTCCAGCATGCCGAAGACCTGCTCGACCATCGGTTCAGCTGCAGCTCTCTCATCGACGACTTCCCCACGAGCTTCGATGCTGTGTTCTCGGAGCCGTGGCTAGAGCTGCGCGTACGCGGGTACAACGCCAGGATGATGCACAAGAACAATGCCAGCGCGCAACTCGTTCAGCAGCAACAACGGTGGCACGACAGCTCATTCAACTTGCCTCTCTTCTTACTGTCGGTTGTTTGTTGTCTAGTGTTCACTTCAGATTACGTTGGAACTTGGAAGCAAGCTTACAATTTCTAATTCCGATGTATCTCTTCCCATATGTTGTCACTTTCGTGTGAACTCCAGGCATAGGGTCTGCCTCTGTCCTACTGCTACGATGCTGGGTAGGGCCGTGCCAAATTAAGATAAGCACGCCATGGTGCCGTAGCCCACACCTGATTGATCGACCGGCCATTTCAGGCACAGTGGCGGCCGTGTCGCCGTCTATGGAGCTCTCTCGCGCCGAGTGAGGATGTGCGTCTGAGTGTCTATGGTCTCATCTTGTCTCCCAAATATAGTGTGATGTTGATGTAAAAATACTATAGTTTGATCTGTAATTTAACTTGTGACTCTCAAACTTTTTTCATACATGTACATAAATTTATATTATCTAAACTCAACAAATCATCCAATTCAACGGTTTGTACATCCAAACATGAATTGGAATTGGAGGCCACCCTCTGATTCCAACAACAAATGAAAAGCACATCCAAACAACAGAATCGAATTGATAGACATTTCCTTTCCATCTTAGATCTGGAATTTCCACTCAATTCAATTCCAAGTCTCAATTCCGTGCATCCAAACACAGCATTAGTGAATTTTCCGACTGCTACTAGTAGAAAGACGTGTCCTCCTAGAGATGATCTGTGAAGTTTACCCACCATATCGTGTCCCCACTGAGCGAAGGTCCAAGCAAGAGATATGGGATTTAACTCGGCACCAGGTGCGCTAGGTTTTGTTGCGAATCGCTGACATTCCTCGCATGTTCTAACTATATCCTTTGCATCTTGTACTGTTGTGAACCAATATAATCCTGCCCTGAATGCTTTTGCGGCAATTGCCCGGCTACTAGCGTGATGGCCACGTACTCCTTCATGTATATCCTTAAGTATAATTTTCCCTTCGTCGGTGTGACACATCGTTGTACCACACCCGAAATACTTCTTTTATATAATTCTCCTTTGATGATTCTAAAGGCTTTTGATCTTTGAGTGATTCGTCGAGCTTCCGTCACGTCTTCGGGGAGTTCTCCCCGAGTCATATATGCTATGTATGGCTGCATCTATGTAGGCTCTATTATCATGACCTCATCAACTTTTGGCTCTTCTTCGAGGATTTCCTTTGTACTTTCGCTAGCTGGTGAAACCCCCCGAGTCCTTTTGTGGCTTAATATTTTTCCCTATCTTGGGCGCTATAACCTCGGAGACTCTCTTGGCTTTGATAGAGCGCTCAGTTATTTCCTCCCAAAAACCCCGGTGGGACTGGTAGGCATAAGGACCCGATGTTTGTGAGATTGTCAGCTTCTTCATTGCTTGCTCTTCCTATGTGCGATACTTTGCATCCGTCAAATTGGGCCTCCATAATGTTGTACAGATCACGGTAGGCAATCATGTTGGCGCTGACAGCGTCGCACTTGTTCATTGCTTGTTGTGCTACAAGATTAGAATCACCGAATATTTTGAGGCGAGTCACCGAAAGCTTTAGGCATACGCATACCATGCAACAGAGCCTCATACTAAGCTTCACTATTGGATGCGTTTGCGAAGCTCATCCAAAGTATGTATCACATTTTATCACCTTGTGGTGATACTAATATGACTCATGTCCCCGATCCTTCCATTCTTTTTGATCCATTGAAGTACATTGTCCATGCGCTAGAAAGGTCTGGTGGACCCGCGTATTGTAGTTCAGTCCATTCAGTGATAAAATCAGGCAGAACTTGTGATTTAACTGCTTTGCACTTCTCGTACGTGATATCTCAAGGGGATAGCTCAATGCCCCATAGAGAGACGCGTCTAGTTGCTTCTGGATTGTTGAGGATATTGGATAGAGGTGCTTCATTGACCACTGTGATCGGGTGTTCCGAAAAATAGTGGCGCAACTTTCGTGTTGTCATAAACACTCCATATGCTAGTTTCTGATAATGTAGGTACCTTTGTTTGGATGGCGAGAGGACCTCTCTCAGAAAATAAACGGGTCTCTAAAGACCGTGGGTTTTCCCTTCTCCGGGTCGTTCTACGACCAGAACTGTGTTGACCACCTGATTAGTGGTGGCAATGTAAAGAAGTAATGACTCTTTTTATCGTGGAGACACAACGACAGGAGATGTCGAAAGTTTTCTCTTGAGATCTTCAAAGGCATGCTGAGCTTCTTCCATCCACTCGAATTTATCTGATATCCTCATGCAATAAACCACTGAGTGCTTTTTCCCCTTGAGTGCTACGACTTGGTAGTGCTTTTCCCCCTAATGCAATAAAGGGTAGAATGGTAGTGCTTTTTCTCCTAGACATGCAATAAACCACTGAGTGCCGTGACTTGCCCAGCCAGCTGCTGTAGCCTCGAAGAATTCGTTGGATTTTTATTATTAGGATCGCCCGTATTTTCTCGGGATTGGATTAGATCCCTCTTGCTGATACGAGGTATCCGAGGAGTTGCCCTGCGAGGACTCCAAAGGAGCACTTCGTCAGGTTGAGTTTGATGCAAAACTTGTCGAGGTTCTCGAAAGTTTCTTGGAGGTCATTGATAAGAGAAGATCCTTTCTTTGTGGTAACTATCATGTCGTCGATGAACACTTGTATGTTTGTGCCAATTTGATTTCCTAGGCAATTTTGCATCATCTGTTGATATGTTGCCACAATTTTTTTTAGGCCAAAGGGCATTGTTGTGTAGCAGAATACGCCATAGGGCGTGATAAATGTTGTTCTATCTTGATCTTCCTCTTTCATCCGAATTTGATGGTATCCTGAATACGCGTCTAAAAAGCAAAGACGTTCGCACCCCACAGTTGCATCGATTATTTGATCGATTCTTGGCAGTGGGAAGTGATCCTTTGGATAATTCTTATTCAACGCAGTGAAGTCAATTCACATTTGTAGTTCTTTTGTATTTTTCTTTGGGACACACACTAGATTTGTGACCCACTCTGCTTTCGTTAGTTTTTTGATGAATTTGGCGTTAGTTGGGCAATGGAGCTCCTTTACAATGGCCTTTCGTTTTGGCTCCGTGGAGCGACTCTTTTACTGGCTTCGCCTTCAGATCCAAGTTTAACGCGTTCTTAGCGAGTTCCCTGGGGATTCCCGGCATGTTAGAAGGTAACCATGCGAAAATCTCCTGGTGCTCACGGAGGAACTCGACGAGCGCGCTTTCCTATGGGGAACCAAGATTGGAGGCCACAAATGTTGTCTTTTTTGGTTCAGTAGGGTGGACATGTACTTCCTTTGTATCTTTCACGATATCAAAAGCTTGGTCGGAATAGATACGCGCTATTGGCAGAGGTTTTGTGGTTGCTCGCTTTTTTAGCTGCTCAAACTCAGTTGCCATCCCGAATGATTCAGAGATTTTTTTGAACTCTCGATCGTAATTGTCGGATCGAGTGAAGCTGCCTTTTACCGTTATGACTCACTTTGGGGCTGGCATTTCCATAACCAAGTATGCATAATGTGGTACTGCCATGAAGCGTGCAAAAGCTGGGTGACTCAGGATTGCATGATACTGTGATGGCCAGTCCATGACTTCGAACTCGAGCTTTTCTCGCCTGAAATTTTCCTTGGATACAAAAACAACATCAAGAGATATTTTACCTAGAGGAATTTCGTCTTTACCAGGTACTATGTCGTGGAAGGATGTTTATGTTGGTGCTAAATTATCTAAGGAGTAATTCATTGCTCTTAATATCTTGGCATAAATCAAGTTGATGCTACTTCCTGCATCCATAAAGATTTTGCTCATGTCAAATCCACCCACTTGTGCTTCTACTATCAAGGTTGAGTGTCCCGGTTGCGGTACTTGAAGTGGATGATCAGCTCTGCTAAATGTGATTTCTTGTTTCGACTAGTGGAGATACTCGGGTGTGGCTGGTGGCGCCATCTCTGCTATGTTGACTTGTCTTGTAATTAGTTTTGGGATCCTATTGGATGGGCACCCTTTCTGAATCATTGACATTGCTCCCTCTGGGCATTCACTACCTTGATTTGTTGTGTTTTGCGGCTACATGCTGGCGGGTGTACTGGCGGCGGTGGTGGTGCGTCGATGGCTAACTTGCCAGGCATAGTGGTGTATCCTCGGCTTGCTACTTCGGTTACCTCTGTGTTGCATAGCTCTTGCATCTTCAAAAATGTTCGGCAGTCTTTCATGAGATGGTTGGATCGTGTTTTGCCCATTGAGTCGACGTAAAAGTTCAAATTACAGGGTCCTTCTAGCATTTGCATTGCAGACATAGGTGGGTCCCGGGCTCTTGGTTGATATTGTTGTGTTGATTGGCTTCCTCTAACGTTGTCCCTGTTGTTGTGGTGCCTGCCATTGTAATCGTCATTTCTATGATTATCCTTTCCCGAGAAACTAGCTGCCACATAACTTGGTCCCGCGTGTCCGTCGTTGTTCCTCCGTCTTGTGTCACTGTTGCGTTTGTCCCTATCTTCTTCGGGTGAACGTGTTCGTTTGTTATGTAGTGTGTCCTCTCAATCAGCCCAATGATTTGCTATGTCGATCAGCTGCGGAATTGTTTTGGGTTTGACCTGTCCTAGTTCTTCTATGAACTCTCGGTGGCAGAGGCCATCATTGAAGGCGTCAATTGCCCTTTCGTTGGATATGGCTTCGGCTGAGTTCTTGATGATATTCCATCGCTGAATGAAGGCTCTTACTGATTCTCTAGATTTCTGTTTGCACGCCCGCAATTGCTCTAGATATGCTTCTCGTTTGAATGTGGAGTGAAAATGTTGGATGAATTTATCTTCAAGGTCATTCCAGCTACTGATGGAATCTTTGGGTGGTTGCCTAATCCATGACCGTGCAGCACCAGTTAAATGCAGTTGTAGGCTTTGCATTGCGGTGGTTGTGGAGCCGCCCTATAACTTGATAGTGGCCAAATAATCTCCTAGCCAAGCTTTGGGTTCCTGTAGTCCATTGTACTTTTGACGGTCATGCGGAAGTTTGAAGTCTTTTGGTACTAGGGTTTTACGAACCCTCTGGGTAAAGCAGCTAGCTTCGCATAACTCATAATCATCTTCATTGTCACCGTTGTAGTATCTTCGGTTGTGGTTCTCATCCCTTGATCCGTTGTTCCTGTCCTGTGTGTTGTCATTTCTTGCACTATTTCGTGGCTCAGATCCTAAGAAGTGCACCTGATGTGGTGACCGAGATCTTCGGGTGTGCCCCACCTGCCGAGGGCTACTGCGACGGTGTGGGGATTGGTCAGGTTGGTGCGTGATTCCCTGTTTTGCTTGTGCAAGAGATGCTCCCACCATTCCGAGGTTCATTAAAGTGGAGCGATGAAGAGCCGTGCGAGGATTGTTGGGTGCGGGTTGAGTTGTAAGTGAAGGGAATATGCCCGAGAGGCAATAATAAAGTGGTTATTATCTTATTCCTTGTTTATGATAAATGTTTATTTTGCATGCTATAATTGTATTAATTTGGAAACGTTGATACATGTGTGTTTAATAAACAAAAGGAAAGTTCCTAGTTATGCCTCTCTTGTAAACTAGCTCATTGATTAACAAGATGATCAAGGTTTCCTGATCATGGACATTGGATGTTGTTAATAACAAGGTCACAATATTAGTTGAATGATGTGATGAACATTCATCCGAAGTATAGCATTACGATCAAAGTCATTGTGTTTATATTGCTATAACATCATACGAAGTAATCCTAGTCCTTAGACCATGAGATCATGTCAATCACTAACACTGGAAGACTATCTTGATAACATCAAACATCACACCGTGAAAGGATGATTATAAAGGTGGGTTCAGTGCTACAAAAGTGTTATGTAGAGGCTCATGGATCAAGAGTGGGATTTGTCCATCCCGATGACAGATAGATATACTCTGGGCCCTCTCGGTAATATCACATTGGTTAGCTTGCAAGCAAGTGATGTGATCACTAGAATGTTATATCACGGGAACAAGAAAAGAGTACATGTCAGCAACGAGATCAAACTAGGTATGGAGATACCGATGATTGAATCTCGGACATGTAATATATCGCGAGACAAAGGGATTTAGTTACTAGCATTAAAGGTTCTCACGATCACAGAAGTCATCGTTGAATGTGTAGGAGTCAGTACGGATCTCCAGGTCCCGCTTCTGATTATTGATCTATGAAGGGTCGCGATCATGTCTGCATTATTCGCGAACCGTAGGGTGACACACTTAAGGGATACCGACACCATTTGAAGCAAATATGTTTCAGATAAAGATTTAAGAAAGCGCTGGAATTATTTCAATAGACACCGAAACTGTTTCAGGTGAAATTGCTGAAATTGGTTCTGTATGTAATATTGAAATGTTGCAGGCATTTTATGTGAATGTTTGTTAATTAAAGTAATTAACAAAATTCTGAATAAAATTAATAAAAGAGTTTTATTAAATAAGAGAGCATTAAATTTGGAGAAATTTAATGCATTTAAAGTGGAGACTTTAAAAGAGAATGTGAAAGGGCATTTTAATGTGGAGGGGGTTACCACCACATGAATGGGGGAGGTGAAGGGACACCCTCCATGGGCGTCGGCCATGGGAGGGGTACCCTCCCCTCCTCCTATAAAATGCCCCCCTCTCACACCTTCACACTAACACCTCCTCGTGAAGGATCTCTCTCTCCCTCTAGTATTATTCCCCCATGGTCTCGGAGTAGCGAGATACATGTTCCCGGTGGCTTTATCTGGAAAGGAGTTGCTCCTTCTGCTGCTTCGCTGGAGAGAGGGACGGAGGTTGTTGGGGTACCGGACGTGTGTGCGATCACGAATGCACCGCTACTTTGCGGTGCTGGACTTGCTGGAGCTGGATCTGATGGACGTGCTGGAGCTGGACCTGCTGGGCCGGCTGGACTTCATCACGATCTTGAGATCGGCAAGTGTACAACTACATCATCCTCGAGTTCCATCTCGTTAACAAAGCTTTCTTGTCTTCGAGGGTAAGTTCTCCATGGATGTATATCCACCCGTTTCTTATATCTAATAGATAGATCTTGGCATATAGTTCCCATCATAGGAATTTTTTTTGTTTTCTATGCTGCGAACCCTTCAGTGGTATCAGAGCCTGATCTATGCGTAGGTGCTTTGCTCAGGTAGTACACATATGTTTATATGTGGACGATGATGATCATGTTATTGCTTCTTTCATGTATTTTTGATATTGGTGGCATAGTGGGATGAAGCGGCCTGGACCAACCTTACATGTCATCGCACATGAGACCGGTTCCACGACTGACATGCAACTAGTTTTGCATAAGTGGCTGGCGGGTATCTGTCTCTCCTACTATAGTCAATATCCGATTTACAATGAGTTGCTAATAACTTAGTTATCATCGTTGTGGTTCCATGTTCGTAGGTAAGACCGGTTCTATCTTCGAAAGCCCTAAGCCATGTAAAACTTTGCAATTGATAAATTAGAGGCGTTTAGTTTAGATCGTTGCTGGGCTAGTGTCATGATATGGTAATGTTGTGACTTTATGTATAGTTGATACTCTTACAACACACCTAATGTGTAAGTTCCATAGACCTTGGCCTTACACACAAAGGAATGATAGAGATCATACCACGATGCATATGATGGTGATCAAATGCATGGACCATATCATCCCACCTTACACATATGATGTTCATATCTTATATTGTTTGTTTGGCATTTTAGTAGCATTATAAGATGATCCCTCATTTAAATATAAAGATAAAATGTGTTCTTCCTTAAGTATGCACCGTTCTATGGATCGTGTTTCAAGACATCACATGATGATCGGGTGTACTCGACTCTGCACTTTCATACAAACGGGTGTAAGACAGTTTTACACATGTGAGTACTAAGGTTCTCACTTGGCGAGCCTAGCATGTACAGATATGGCCTCGGAACACAGACCGAAAGGTTAAGCATGAGTCATATAGTTGATATGATGCCCATATAGATGCTCGCCTTTGAAGCTACACCGACTCACGTGATGACCGGACTTGGTGTAGTGGATTTGGTTCATGTAATCACCAAAAAGGCACGAGGGATGTCGTTTTTGAGTGGGAGTTCATTTCTAATTTGGATTAGTCGAACCAAATTTGTCATAAACTAAATCAAAGTGAATTTGCATATTTTGTTGTAGTCATTGGCATCTGTTTACTTCCTTATGCTTAGTTTTAATTGAGATAATAGAACTATATAATTCTGGATATTTACTTTACGAACTGGTATCGTATTGTTTTGAATGTCAATTTAAAGTTTAGAAGTCCTATTGCAAACTTTCAGCAAACTCTTTTTACTCCATGAAGTTTAATAAGTAGTAATAAATCAAGAGTAATAATTCCAATGTTAGTATCTAAAGTATCATGTTTGCCTCCATGATTCTTGATACTCAAAAGTTTTTTTTAATATCAAGATTAGTGTTTGACTATATACGCTTTGTACTGTGTGTCATGTGAATAACACCACTATTGACGTTGATAGATTCTTTTAAAAGGAAAAGGAATTGCGGAAAGAGAATCTATAAAATATTTGGCAGAAAAGAAAAAGTTGGAGATGTCCAACTTAGGTATATAGAAGATATACATGTTATGGTTGTATTCCTTGCTTGTTAAACAATGTAGTTCTTAGGTATTAGATGCCGGTATTGGATACCGAATTGGTTAGTATGAAGTGTCATACAGGACAACGCAATTCCTGAACTGCAATGGCCTAAGTAACTAGCAAGAGAGTAAGTGATGATGTTCATCTAAAACAAATAAAGTGTTATTGTGTTTTTCATTGTCATCAAACCTAGCCTTCAAGGTTTGTTTTAATAATTGTTATTTTTTTCCAATATTATGAGAACAATGGTTGTTCAAATAATTACCATGTTCCTAAAGGATGGATGAACTTTTACAAGTCTAGTGGGAGAAATCACATCCATAAACACTATTGCTAAAATTTCGCAAGACAAATGATTGAAAGATCACTTATGAAGTGACATCGTTGTTTAAATTATATTGGAAAGAAAACATGAAGCAACTCCATGTTGATGGATTTTTGGAGTCTTTGATTTTAATCAATTGACGCTTGTGAAACTTTCCTCGAGATAATTGAAACTCCATCCATAGGCCAAAGAGGAACGGATGACTAACTTATTGGATATTATACATATTGATGTATATAGTCCATTATATGTAGCCATATACGATGGATCTTTTTGCTTCATATGCTTTCTCTAGAAATTTGAGTGAATATATCTATATATTTACTTAATAAGGAAGAAGTATGAAACTTTTGAAAATTGTTCAAAAACTTTGAAGATGAAGTGGAAATTCATTGTAACAAGAAAATAAAGAGTTTATGATTCGATCATAAAGGAAGATATTTGAGTTACATGTTTGGCAAAACACCTAAGATTTGAGAAAATTGTTCCATGATTTATGTTTCCCGATAAACCATAGGAGTATGGCATATTCGAGAGATGAAATCAAACCATGTTTGACTTGGTAAGATCAAAGGTGTCATTTATAAAACTGCCATTATGTTTTAAGGATTAAAGCTTTAGAGACTACCGCTTTTACACTGAAAAGAGCACCATCGTGATCCGTTGAAATGACACCATATGAGTTATGGTTTGGGATAAAACCCAAATTGTCTTTTCTTAAATTTTGGTATGCTATGCATATGTACAATGTTTACAACCAAAGTCGGATAAGCACGTCTTTGTAGGTTATCCCAAATAATTTGTTGAGAATTTCTCCATAACACCGAGGACAAAAGAGTTTGTCGCTTGGAACGTCAAGTTTTTTAAGAAGGAATTTTTCGTGAAAAGTTAAGTGGGAGGACAATAGAACTTTGATAAGGTTGTTGAACCTTGGCTGTATGTGCTAAGTAGCGCAGCGCCAGAAAGTGTCTCGGAGGCGGATAAAATGCTCATGGCTCCCATGATTACAAAGGTTGTGATCTCAGAGATCAGAGTTCCTATTGAACCGTGTGGGTCGGTAAAAATCAAATAGTGATATTTGATAAATAAGTCGTTATTGTTTGGACAATAATGAACCGACTGCATGCAAAAAAGCGATGATGGGCCCTGACTCCATAAAATGACTAGAAGTCATAGAATCCGCGATAGTATCCATACACGAGAAATCAAGTTTCTAAACTTGGAAGACCCTCTAAAAAGGCGTAAAGCCTATTGGTCGTGTTTGGATCTATAAATAAATAGACATGGATGTTTAATATCTATGAAATAGTCGAAATGTCGGAAATAAGTTTACGGCAATGTTCAAGGAGTTGACTATGACAATATTTGATCTTTCATAGCGATATTTAGTCTTGACGGATTAATGTAGCAACCACTACATATAATTTAGTATATGGTAGTTGAATAAACAAAACAAGGTTCTTCTAATAGAACGGTTACCTAGGACATGTACATGACATGGTCCGAAGGGTTTTGTTAATTCAAAGGGTGCTAAAAGGGCATGCAAACTTCAATAGTTAAAGTAAGCATAGCGGAGTTAGAATCTTCACCATGATGAAACTGTTAAAAGAGTTTAAATTCATCGGAGATGATGAAGATGCTTGCGTTTGCAAGAAATTAAGTGGGAGCGCTGAGACATATTTCTAATACATTATGTACAGGACATATTGTTGATTGAAAATGATGTATCTTGTATTGACACAAGTTAAGAATTTCATTAAAATAAGATTTCGATGAAAGACTTGGGCAAAACCGGAATATTTGGCATCAATATCTATATGGATAGATTGAGGCGCTAATATGGTTGTGCTAGACATACATATATGAGATATTGAAAGGGTTCAATATGGAAACAACAAGAAATGTTCTTGCTGCATGGAAAGGATTGTATCAAGATTCAAGTGTTTCAACACTTGGTGAGTAAAATCATATGAAGATTTTGATCGATTATACCGTGATATGTATATATCCAGAATGTCCTATGCTGTAAATGTTATGAGCACATACCAGAATGATTCATAAGATGATCATTGGGTAATAGTAAAGATATTCTTATGAGCTTTGGAAAAACTAAGAATATATCATGTATAAGTGGCAAATAGTTAAAGGTAGTTTATTGTAAAGTGTTACATTGATACTAGTTTTGTCACAAGATACAAATTAAATTATCTCAATTTAGACTACTAGTCATTAACTCGTGCACTTGCATGGCCTAGCTATTTTTTAAAATTTCACATTGATTTTATGAATATTTAACTTTTTTTAAACACACATGTCAATTTTCAGTCGTGTATCCATTGAACACATGTAGTATCTTTAGCTGGTTTATAGAATGATGATCATCTGCAATTAATCAGGCATCATTAGGTAGCTTTACGTGTACAGTTTTATTGGTTGTCATGTTCAAGTGTTTTGCATGCTTTCATTTCGAATGTCTATGACTTTATTAAATATAATCATGAATCTAAGGCAATAAGATGGTACATCCACATGAACTCATGTATGCGTCATCAACTATGAATTTTTCATCTGAATTTTTAATAAAATAGTATTTCAAATTTTCTAGGTCATCATCTATTTACTTACAAAGCTTGTATGTTATTTGAATAAATTTATAACTTAGACAGATGCTTGTATATCCTACGAAATTATTTTACTGATGTTGAGATTCCTTGCGTTTCTGAAATAACTAATACTAATTTATGAAGTAAATAGACTGTAGTATTGTAACGATAAGAGTTCTTAATTTATTAACACTGCTCCCTCCATTTTTATTATTTTGCGTTCTAGGATTTTTCATAGTCAAAATTTGTCAAACTTTGATCAAGAATATACAAAAATATATCAACATTCATTATTCTAAATGCATATATTATGAAAATACAACTTATGAAGATTCCAATACTATAAATTTTATATCGTAGATACTTTAATTTTTTACTAAATATTTGATCAAACTTCAAAATATTTGACTTCGACTAAACACAAAATGCAATCTAATTATGAACAGAGGAAGTAATTCTTAAATAGAGAGACAATATAATAACAGAAATACGATCACGTGAGAATGAAATTCCGTGCATGCTGTCAGATATAACGTGCATGCAAGGACAGAATCCAAGATAAATTGTGTTATCAAAATGTAGTTCACTTTTTTGTTTGCGAGATAGTTGCTAGCTACACGAAGCACGGTACTCAATTTTAAGACCGAGTGTGTGCAATTACGGTGCTATTTGTCGACACATCCTTAAACAGTTCTATAAATTGGTTGGTGTAGTATATAATTTACTAATACATACTACATGTTCTGTGATTAAAAACATGAAGACCGCACACGCCAGATTTGATGTACAGTACTCCCTCCATTCTAAAATATAATGTTTTAGTTTTACGAAAAGAGTGTATCTACACCCCTTTTAGTGTGTAGGTTCATCTAGATTTAAAATGAACCTACACATTAAAAAGGATCTAAATACACTCTTTCACAAAGATAACACATTTTATATTTTGGAACGGAGGGAGGGAGTAGTTTAGTAAAATTTATAGATACTTTAATTTTTTGCTAAATATTTGGTCAAACTTCAAAATATTTGACTCCGACTAAACACAAAATGCAATCTAATTATAAACAGAGGAAGTAATTCTTAAATAGAGAGACAATATAATAACAGAAATAGGATCACGTAAGAATGAAATTCCGTGCATGCTGTCAGATATAACGTGCATGCAAGGACAGAATCCAAGATAAATTGTGTTATCAAAATGTAGTTTACTTTTTTGTTTGCGAGATAGTTGCTAGCTACACGAAGCACGGTACTCAATTTTAAGACCGAGCGTGTGCAATTACGGTGCTATTTGTCGACACATCCTTAAGCAGTTCTGTAAATTGGTTGGTGTTATATAATTTACTAATACATACTGCATGTTCTGTGATTAAAAACATGAAGATCGCACACGCCAGATTTGATGTACAGTACCCCTCATTCCAAAATATAAGATGTTTTAGCTTTACAAAAAGAGTGTATCTACACCCCTTTAGTGTGTAGGTTCATCTAGATTTAAAGTGAACCTATACATTAAAAAGGATTTAAATACACTATTTCACAAAGCTAACACATCTTATATTTTGGAACGGAGGGATGGAGTAGTTTAGTAAATATTTGACTTCGACTAAACACAAAATGCAATCTAATTATGAACAGAGGAAGTATTTCTTAAATAGAGAGACAATATAATAATAGAAATACAATCACGTAAGAATGAAATTTCGTACATGCTGTCAGATATAACGTGCATGCAAGGACAGAATCTAAGATAAATTGTGTTATCAAAATATAGTTCACTTTTTTGTTTGCGAGATAGTTGCTAGCTACACGAAGCACGGTACTCAATTTTAAGACCGAGCGTGTGCAATTACGGTGCTATTTGTCGACACATCCTTAAGCAGTTCTGTAAATTGGTTGGTGTTATATAATTTACTAATACATACTGCATGTTCTGTGATTAAAAACATGAAGATCGCACACGCCAGATTTGATGTACAGTACCCCTCCATTCCAAAATATAAGATGTTTTAGCTTTACAAAAAGAGTGTATCTACACCCCTTTAGTGTGTAGGTTCATCTAAATTTAAAGTGAACCTATACATTAAAAAGGATTTAAATACACTCTTTCACAAAGCTAACACATCTTATATTTTGGAACGGAGGGATGGAGTAGTTTAGTAAATATTTGACTTCGACTAAGCACAAATCTAATTATGAACAGAGGAAGTATTTCTTAAATAGAGAGACAATATAATAATAGAAATACAATCACGTAAGAATGAAATTTCGTACATGCTGTCAGATATAACGTGCATGCAAGGACAGAATCTAAGATAAATTGTGTTATCAAAATGTAGTTCACTTTTTTGTTTGCGAGATTGTTGCTAGCTACACGAAGCTCGGTACTCAATTTTAAGACCGAGCGTGTGCAATTACGGTGCTATTTGTTGATACATCCTTAAGCAGTTCTGTAAATTGGTTGGTGTAGTATATAATTTACTAATACATACTGCATGTTCTGTGATTAAAAACATGAAGATCGCACACGCTAGATTTAATGTACAGTACTCCCTCCATTCGAAAATATAAGATGTTTTAGCTTTACGAAAAGAGTGTATCTACACCCCTTTTAGTGTGTAGGTTCATCTAAATTTAAAGTGAACCTACACATTAAAAAGGATTCAAATACACTCTTTCACAAAGCTAACACATCTTATATTTTAGAACGGAGGGAGGGAGTAGTTTAGTAAAATTTAATAGATAGACAAAGGTGGGAGACAGTGTTTACTGGATGTAGCGGGCAATCTTTTTTCCTGAACGTGAACTCTATTATCATAAATGATGGTTTTGCTTATTCGAGTAGCTGGTTCCTGTAGAGCCTAGTTGCAGTGCAGTCCATGTCAAACTCCCGTGTGTATATATGCATGATTCATCGAAAATTTGAATTAAGAAATAGTTCAAAATTGACTCACCATTTATTCTGACCGTATGGAAATACTGATGTCCACACATGCGTTGGAGCATATATTGATGTATGCACCCATGATTTATGCATACCGGAGGCTATGAACATCGCACCTGATGGATTATCTTGAAAATCAAACCGGCTCTAGCAGCACTTTGTCATATTGAACTTCATGGATTCATACGTCGCGACGGCGTGGCATCCTATGATGAAATAGTTACGTGATGTCGCATATGAGATTTCTTTTGACATGCAGCTTGATGAATACGGGAGCGGATAAGTATGACGACATTGTTTGATTTTTAAATGTTGTGGATGACGTATAGGGGGAAACGAACCATGATGGAAATTATTTTGATGGACATTGAGACTACGGATTCGTAAGATTCCAGGACTCTAGGTAAACTACACGGTTCTTCTCTGATCCTAAGCGTAGAATTCAGATCTAATGGCTATTTTTATTGTGTTTTCTAGGATTAACGTGAAGGCTCTAACGGTGTCTCCAATTAGTAATATATATAAGATGGGTCGCAAAATGTAATGGGAAGGATGTTTCATGATGGATTTGGATGAGTTCCAAAGTTGAGACATTGTGACGGATACTACAACAAAAAGCTAAGTATATAACTGCTATAGTAGCAGCAAAGGGGGCATTTGTGTTAAGTAGTTTGTTATCAAACTAGGTGTGGTTCAAAGTGGGGCTAATACTATGAAGATGTATTGTATGACAATAATATCAACATATTTTAACCCAAATGAACTAAAGGTCTCACCAAATGACCAAATTTATACAATAGCATCTCATTTGAGAATGAGTGATGCGTAGAGACACAGAGACATGCAAATACACACGGACCTGAAACTGTCAGATCCGGAGATTATGTTAACCACTAGCAATCGCGTATATGCAACACCAGAAAGCCATAGGTGTTTAATACGCAAAGTTTTTCAAACTAGATTATTGACTCTAGTGCAAGTGGGAGACTGAAGGGAATATGCCCGAGAGGTAATAATAAAGTGGTTATTATCTTATTCCTTGTTTATGATAAATGTTTATTTTCCATGATATAATTGTATTAATTTGGAAACGTTAATACATGTGTGTTTAGTAAACAAAAGTAAAGTTCCTAGTTATGCCTCTCTTGGAAACTAGCTCGTTGATTAACAAGATGATCAAGGTTTCCTGATCATGTTCATTGGATGTTGTTAATAACAAGGTCACAACATTAGTTGAATGATGTGATAAACATTCATCAGAAGTATAACATTATGATCAAAGTCATTTTGTTTATATGGCTATAACATCATACGAAGTAATCCTAGTCCTTAGACCATGAGATCATGTCAATCACTAACACTGGAAGACTATCTTGATAACATCAAACGTCACACCGTGAAAGGATGATTATAAAGGTGGGTTCAGTGCTACAAAAGTGTTATGTAGAGGCTCATGGATCAAGAGTGGGATTTGTCCATCCCGATGACAGATAGATATACTCTGGGCCCTCTCGGTAATATCACATTGGTTAGCTTGCAAGCAAGTGATGTGATCACTAGAATGTTATATCACGGGAACAAGAAAAGAGTACATGTCAGCAACGAGATCAAACTAGGTATGGAGATACCGATGATTGAATCTCGGACATGTAATATATCGCGAGACAAAGGGATTTAGTTACTAGCATTAAAGGTTCTCACGATCACAGAAGTCATCGTTGAATGTGTAGGAGTCAGTACGGATCTCCAGGTCCCGCTTCTGATTATTGATCTATGAAGGGTCGCGATCATGTCTGCATTATTCGCGAACCGTAGGGTGACACACTTAAGGGATACCGACACCATTTGAAGCAAATATGTTTCAGATAAAGATTTAAGAAAGCGCTGGAATTATTTCAATAGACACCGAAACTGTTTCAGATGAAATTGCTGAAATTGGTTCTGTATGTAATATTGAAATGTTGCAGGCATTTTATGTGAATGTTTGTTAATTAAAGTAATTAACAAAATTCTGAATAAAATTAATAAAAGAGTTTTATTAAATGAGAGAGCATTAAATTTGGAGAAATTTAATGCATTTAAAGTGGAGACTTTAAAAGAGAATGTGAAAGGGAATTTTAATGTGGAGGGGGTTACCACCACATGAATGGGGGAGGTGAAGGGACACCCTCCATGGGCGCCGTCCATGGGAGGGGTACCCTCCCCTCCTCCTATAAAAGGCCCCCATCTCACACCTTCACACTAACACCTCCTCGTGAAGGATCTCTCTCCCCCTCTAGTATTATTTCACATGGTCTCGGATTAGCGAGATACATGTTCCCGGTGGCTTTATCTGGAAAGGAGTTACTGCTTCCGCTGCTTCGCTGGAGCGAGGGACGGAGGTTGTCAGGGTACCGGACGTGTGTGCGATCCGCTGCTTTGCGGTGCTGGACTTGCTGGAGCTGGATCTGATGGACGTGCTAGAGCTGGACCTGCTGGGTCGGCTGGACTTCATCACAATCTTGAGATCGGAAAGTGTACGACTACATCATCCACGAGTTCCATCTCGTTAACAAAGCTTTCTTGTCTTCGAGGGTAAGTTCTCCTTGGATGTATATCCACCCGTTGCTTGTATCTAATAGATAGATCTTGGCGTAAAGTTCACATCGTAGGAAATTTTTTGTTTTCTATGTTGCGAACCCTTCAGTAAGCAGATATGTTTGTGCAACTACAATTGCAGCCTGGGCTGTTTTTTCTTTGATGTGTCATGTTGGATCTACCGACATAAATGACAAATCAAGATCTCGAGTTAATTCGTTCCTTTCAGCTTCTGGGATGTTTTGTAGCCGTGATGTTCCCCTTCTCGGCGGTACTCCCCCAGTTACACTTCCTGACCCCCGGGTATAGCTTAGCCGCGGCCGCTGTAGACTGGATTTGTCGGCTAGCCTTTTCCTTTCATCGAGCTACCTTTGCATCCTTAGCAAGTCTGTTTTTTTTATGAATAAGGTATTGGTATGCTAGTAAATCCTCGTGTGTGGCATCGGTTGTCATTGGAACTGCACCCGTAATTGCTTCCCTTGCTTTTACCCATGCTTCGGCTGGTACTTGGAGAGTTTGCCTCTCGCCTCCGCCTGGTTCTCCTCCTCCTGGGATTATGCGGTTATTTTCGGGTCTCCTTCATTTCTGTGGTTCCCTTTGTTGCTGTGATTTCCTACATTGTCATCCGATAGAATATCATCGGGGTTAAGAATAGGGTTACCGTTAGAGTCACGTTGTGTCGAAGGGTCCCGATGATCACGCACACTTGGTGGCACGTTATGTATCGACTAGTGACATCGTCATCAGATCTAAGGGAGACACTGTCTAGGGGATCAGTCAACTCCAGCAGTTTCTGTTCTGGGTAGATCTCAGCCATCCTAATTCTGAAGTCGATAGTTTTGCCACTCTCTTTAGGTTCCGTGTTTATCGAGCTTGATTCTCGTGGCGTAGTTGGCTGGTGGTCTGACCCAAGGGAGAGATCGTCGTAACGACCATCAAGATCCCCTAGATCTGCTGTGTTTTCATTGTTTTCTTTAGCTTTCTCTGCTTGCAGCATGGCTTCCACGGATGATCCATCAGCTATCACCGTAGGCCCAGATTTTTTGACCGACAGTCCCGATGAGATCGGAGTCGAGAGGTGAAGTTCTTCGGGATTCTCCACATGAAAGTGGAAACTTCCGATGATAAGATCGGATCCGCCGTTGAAATTGGCAGGTACCAAAATAGGGGTGGGCAGGCATGGTGTCGCTTCCGTTGGACTGTTGCTTGATGAAAAGGGGTCCACCAAATCCATGACTCCAGGGTTCAGGTTTCCCACAGACGGCGCCAATTGACGAGGGGTAACCTGGGGTATGGACTTAGGGTTTCGTGGAAAAGAGAACGCTAGGGATTTCGTGAGATGTCAGGTAAACAAGGGAGTCGAAGTCGCTTGATTATTGATGAACAAAGCTATTACAGATCGCTTGGGTGTTTTTCGGTACCTCATCGTAGGCTTCCCCCATCCTATATATAATTGGCCGGGTCTCAAAGCCGTATACAGATAGGTTACATATTGACAATTACAATACCAACACAATGTCGGTTCCTATTTCCTTATCTAATACAACTAAGGATTCCATCGGATGCTTCTTAGGCCATCGTCATGAATCTTCATAGGCCGCGAGCCTTTATACAGTCAGGGTAGCAAATCATAAGCACTCGAGTAATCATACCCATGTCAGGGATCAATGAACCTATTGCTATGGTGGGACATGTATGCCTTAATGTTTCCTATATGTTCATGTAAATGGATTTAGGACCCATCATAAGTGGTGTATTTAGTCCATACTCAAGGTTTCACCTAATTAGGCTCCGTCCTAACGGAATAAACTTGATAACATATTCACCATATTGTGTAGAAATCTTTATGCTAAGTAAATCCATGTCGCCCTCGGGAATGCTTGTCACATATAAGAACACACACACTTGAGATTGTCCTCTTGCTGGATAAAGGTTTTGGATTTATCTCATTGACAACATCCACATATTACTGTTTACTTTTAGCATTTTACATTCTTGCAAAACTACAAATCCAAAACACCAAATCTACTACATTTCTTATTATTTCCTTTTGTCAAATTTGTTAACCAATACCTTCAGCTCCTCATGGGTTTGACAACCTTTCTTTATTGAAAAGTACTACAATTGATCTCCTGCACTTGGGAGCAATCAAGACACTTTTCTGGCGCTGTTGCTAGGGAGCGTTGTGCTATTGGCAAGCTATTTGGTAAGGAAACTTGAAATCTGTTTTTATTCTTTTTACTGATGTTTTATCATGGCTTTCCCAAACCATAGAGAATTGCAACTCACCTTATTTGAGTTCATTCATGACAAAAAATAAAGAGAAAGCTGTGAAGCCTACTGAACCAGAAGTTGAATATCAAATTACTATTGGTATTGTCAACATAGCTAGGGAGGTAACTTTTGCAGGTGATGGATGTCAAACTGCTATGGGACATTTATGTGAAATTGAAGAACTATGTTCCCTATTTAGACTTGCAGGTATTCATGACAATGAAGTAAGAAGGAAGCTGTTATTTTCATATTTATGTTTTAAAGCTCGTGAATGGTATAGATCTCTGGATGACGAATATCATCTTGATTGGGAAAAATCTGAGAAAGGCTTTCTAGCTTAAACATTATACTCCTAAAGAAGCTTATGATGATCGCTGCCATATTTCTAACTTTTTGCCTCATAATAGAGAAAGTATTGTTCAAGCTTGGGGAAGATTGAAGGGTCTTATTCATAAAAATCTTCGTCATGGTATTCCTGAAAGCATTATCTTAATAAACTTTTATGTGAGATTGCCTCAGCATCATAGGGATTTCCTGGATAATTCTTCTGGAGGATGTTTCACTAATAGAACTCAAAAGGAGGCAATAGTTTTATAGGAAACTATTTCTCAATATACGGAAGCTTGGGATCTTGATAAAGATAATAAGCCAGGTTTTGAATATGAATATTTATGTGTAGAGAATTTCTCTACTTCTATATTATTTGAGGAACTTAAGAACATGTTTGGTGTTGACCCTCATGTTTTAGTATAAATTGCTAAATCTTTTTATAACCATCTTAATGTTCCAAAGAAAGGATTTAATGTATTTGTTGAACCTCTTAAAAATTATGCATATGTTTCTAAGGTTGTGAAACAGGTTCATCAAGTCTCATCTCCTAAGATAGAATAAATATTTGAAGCTCCTGCTTATCCTAGAAAAGTGAAGGAAAAATTTCGCACTACTATTACTAATAAGAGTGCTAGAAGATGTCATGAACCATATGAACAAATTCAAGTTCAACATCAAATTTCAGCCATTAAAGAATTAAATGAAGAAGCACCTTGTGATGTGTATCTATGTGAAGATTCTACCAAGGTAATCAAAGTTAACACCACAAGATTTGGGAAACCTATCATATCATGTACTATTGGGACTTCATCTTATCATGGACTTTGTGATATTGGAGAAAGTATAAGTGTGATTACATATTCTCTATATCTTGAAATCAAGCCTGATATTGATCCCATCCACATGGAAGAGACATGTATAACTATCCAACTTGCTAATAAAGAGTATATTTGTCCTCTTAGTATTGTTAGAGATGTTGAAGTATTAATTGGAAAGATTAAGTATCCTGCTGATTTTATTGTGCTTGGTTGCTCCCAAGATGCATTCTGTCCTATTATTTGGTAGACCTTTCTTACATATTGTTGGTGCTAAAATTAATTTGCTTAAAGAGAAATTGTTCATTAAATTTGCTGGTGAAAGAATTGAGTTTAACTTTTCAAAGTTTACTAATAAACATTTAGAAAAGGAAAAACTCTCTAAAGACATAGTGGAGACTCTTGTTGTAGTGGCAGTTGCTTTATCAGACGCGATGGAACGATATGTGCTTTATCAAGAGGAGCCATTTAATGATGAAGAGAAAGATGCTCTAGAACAAATATTGTCTCAACAACCACAACAACTACAATTACATATTCCACCTGATAATCTTGGAGAACTACCACCACCTAAAGGAGATCCTAGTTTTGAACTTAAACCATTGCCTGAAGATATGAAATGTGCATTCCTTGATGATAAGAAAATATATCCTCTTATTATTAGTGCTAACGTTTCAGAGGTAGAAGAATCACAATTACTTGAAGTACTGAGAGATCATAGGCTATCCATTGGCTATGCACTTGATGATTTGAAAGGTATAAGTCCCGCTTTATGCATGCATAAGCTTAACTTGGAAGAAGATGCAAAGCCTATTGTTGACTATCAACACCGTCTTCATCCAAGAATGAAAGAAGTGGTAAGAAAAGAGGCAATCATACTCATTGAGGCGGGTATTATCTATCCCATAGCTGATAGTAAATGGGTAAGTCTTGTCCATTGTGTGCCTAAAAAGGGTGGAATCACCGTGGTCCCAAATGATGAAAATGAACTTGTTGCTCAACATACTATTACTAGTCATATAATGTGCATTGATTATAAGAAACTCAATAAGGCAACTCGTAGAGATCATTATCATTTACCATTCATTGATCAAATGCTTGAAAATTATCCAAACACTCTCACTTTTGTTATTTAGATGGTTATTCAGGTTTCTCATAGATTCCGGTGCACAAGGATGATCAAGAGAAGACTACTTTCATGTGTCCCTTTGGTACTTATGCTTATAGGAGAATGCCATTCGGTTTGTGCAATGCTCCTGCTACTTTTCAAAGATGCATGAATGCTATATTTGCAGATTATATTGAGAAAATTGTGGAAGTATTTATGGATGACTTTTGTGTGTATGGTACCTATTTTCAAAAATGCTTGTTCAATCTTAACAAAGTTTTGCAGCGCTGTGAGGACCAAAACTTAGTGCTAAATTAGGAGAAGTGCCATTTCATGGTGGCAGAAGGTGTTGTTCTTGGACAACGAGTTTCAGGAAGAGGCTTTGAAGTGGACCATGCCAAGATAGAAGTGATAGAGAAGTTACCATATCTTAGGGATATAAGAGGTATAAGAAGTTTTCGTGGTCATGTTGGTTTCTATAGAAGATTTATCAAAGACTTTTCTAAAATATCCAAGCCTCTAACAAATATTTTGCAAAAAGACATTCCATTTTATTTTAATGGTTATTGTGTAGAGTCTTTTGATATTTTAAAGAATGCTTTGATAAGTGCTCCTACAATTCAACCTCCTAATTGGAATTTTCCTTTTGAAATCATGTGTGATGCTAGTGACTATCCTGTAGGAGCAGTTTTAGGATAAAGAGTTGATAAAAAAATTAATGTGATATATTATGCTAGTAAGACTCTTGATGGTGCCCAAAGAAATTATGCTACAACTGAAAAATAATTCTTGGCTGTAATTTTTACATGTGACAAGTTTAGATCTTACATCGTAGACTCTAAGGTAATAGTACACACTGATCATTCTACTATTAAATACCTTATGAATAAAAAAGATGCTAAGCCTAGACTCATAATATGGGTTCTTTTACTTCAAGAATTTGACCTACATATTGTAGATAGGAAAGGTGAGGATAACCCGATAGCTGATCATTTATCTAGAATGGAAAACATTCCGGTAGATCCTATTCCTATTAATGATAACTTTGCAAATGAATAACTAGCAAACATTAATGTATCTGCTGCTAGAGTGGCTTCACCATGGTTTGCTAATTATGCTAATCTCATAGTTGGAAAAGTAATTCCTCCACACTTCACACACCAACAAAGGAAGAAATTCTTTCATGATCTTAGACATTATTTTTGGGATGACCCATTTCTTTATAAGAAAAGTGTAGATGGTATTATTAGACGTTGTGTCCCTGAGTTTGAGCAACAAGCTATCATAAGGGATTGTCATGACAGTCCTTATGGAGGACATCATGCAGGAGACCACATGCAAAGGTATTACAATCTAGTTTTTATTGGCCTACCTTATTTAAAGATTGTGCTAATTATGTTAAAGCTTATGACAAGTGCCAACATGTTGGAAATATTGGTAAGAGAAATGAAATACCTATGAATTATTCACTATCCCTTGAACCATTTGATGTATGGGGGGTTTAACTTTATGGGAACATTTCCCCCATAAAAACATACTCATTTTGGTTGTAGTGGATTATGTTACAAAGTGGGTTGAGGAAATTCCAACAAAAAGTGCAGACCATGCCACAACAATGGAGATGCTTAAGGACATCATCTTTCCTAGGTTTAGAGTACCTAGGTTTTTAATTACTGATGGTGGTTCTCATTTTATTCATGGAGTGTTTAGAAAAACTATAGCTAAATATGGTGTTAATCACAAAATCGCATCTTGATGGCTCCGATTTTTGCCATCTTCCACTGCATTTAAACGTTGTTTTTGGTCAAGCAATTGCCGAATAAACTCTCAACCTTGCCACTAATGACTAATAATTGCAAAGATATGCAAATCCCTTCTTTGATTTATGTTGTGTAGGAAATCACTTCTTTTAAGGCGAAATAAGGAGTCATAATGAAGGATTTTGAGGAAGTACACACATCCAAATAATTGGAGAAGCCAACCAAGGCGTCAGCACTCTTACCAACCATTGGTACGGGCGCGGTCTACCCGTACCAGCCGCCCGTACCAGGTGGCGGTGGCTTCATCTCGTCAAACCCTACAACTTTCATGAAGACGCCTATATATTTTGAGGCTCCAGTCGCCGGCCAGAGAGCCGCCATTCTCAGACTGCATCACAACACCCCCAAAGGAGATCCACACCATTGTTCATCCATTGTTCATCACTTCCACCATCCATCCCTCCACTAGCCATAGTCGTTGCTTTGTACTTTTAGATCTCCTTGTGATTTGGCGACCATTGTAAGAATATTTGATTTCAATCTAAGTATTTGCATGATGTTTTCTATCTCCAATCTATTCGTTATGAGTGAGTAGTCTTCACGGGCTGTGGGTTGGAGAGAAACCTCACAGCAATTATGTGCATCTAGATTATGGGAGAATTGTATTTTGTTTGGATTCATTATTTGTATCTTTTGTTTCTTCGTCTCTTGCCTCGATCTGTGGACTTGTAGGTACCCAAGATCCCATAGATTGATAAAGTCTTGAGGTGATATACTTGGCTAGCGACGATCTCATAGGAAACTCAGTGATAGAAAGGTAAGTACGATCTTCACTTAGCGCCCCATTCGGGATCAACAACAACATCACCACTTAAATCTTTAATCTGTGTTTACACTTAATAATAGTTTGCAACTCATGGCTTCGGTGTGTTCTCGGTTGGATTAAAATTCTATTGCTATGCCCGCTGCATCATGGGGGGCCTAGAATATTAGGATGTGTTGCCCATAAAATATTATCTCAATACAAACACTATACATGACTATGCTTATTATTATATTTTATCCCATTTGATGTGGAGCTGCAGGTGGATCTTCAACCCTGGCCTATCTCCATCCATTGATTCAAACCCCTTATAAAGTAAACTAGATTGGCCTGGTCAACTAAGGTAAAACAAACAAACAAAGTCTTGTAGATGTGTCCTTTCTTATTACCTTTTAGCAATGCTTTCCAAGGTTCAATTAAACCTAGGTCTTCTAGGGAAAAAACTATGATACTACATCCATGAATCCAGATCAAAGGTATCAACCCTTTTTACGGTGTCGTTGTCGGGGAAGCAATTTCTCTATCCTGGTGAGGTCATTAGAGACCTTGTTTTTAGTTTATTATTAGTTGTAATGTAATTTTCTTGTTATCTATTTGAAAACCCCCAAAAAAGTTACTTGTTATTTGTTTTTCTTATTTAAAAATTACCAACAATATAAGAGCCATGGCTCAAAAGAGATTAGGGTAGTATGCTACTCCCACCGATGATTTTATTCGTGCACCCGTCACTCAACCCGCAGTTGATGCGGAAACTTATGAGGTAAAACCTAACCTTTTAAGTTTGGTTCAACAAAACCAATTTGGGGTTTCATCTTCTGAGGATTCGGGATTGCACTTAAATACTTTTACTGAGATTTATGACATGATGCGTATTAAAGATGTAGAACCAAATGTTGTTAAGCTAAGATTATTCCCTTTCTCTCTTAGAGGAAAGATTAAGTATTGGTTGCTAGATCTTCCAAAGTGCACTATTAAATCTTGGGAGGAATGCACTACTTTGTTTATGACTAAATTTTTTCCCAACTAAGACAATGCGGCTAAGATCCAACATTACAAGCTTTAGACAAGAAGACTATGAGCCACTAGTGCTTGCATGGGAAAGAATGAACGAGGCCGTAATGAACTGTCCTAATAATGGGATGCAAGCCTATGAGTTGATTATATGACATGGAATAAAGTTTACTCATTTGAATCATCCATGTTAACAGTAATTTTGCTGCACTATAAGGATGCATAAAACCCATATGATATGCTTGCCATTACTCTATCTATGCTGAAAATTTTCAGATTTATGAAGTGGAGGAAACATGAGACTACCAATCATGAGTAAGATCATCATCTTGTTATTTCAATTTAAATGCTAAGTTCCTTTTTGATTTTGGTTTTCTTGCTCGTGGATGATCAAGTTTAAGATTGGAGAGGTTGATGGCTCTGAAATATAGCCATCTACGTCCACATTTAAACAGGATATTTGTAACATCCCAAAATTTTATCAAGGTTATCAAGATCCAAATCACCCAATTTAGGGTTAACAAAAACTTTTTATCATTAAAATAATTAAGGATGCATATGTGTGTTGCATTAAAATGGAATTGTTTGGAATTGCCATGTTTGTTTGTTCTAATGGTTGTAAAATGATTCAAAGATGAATTCCACATCATCTAGATCATTCCCAAGAAAAATCCAAAGAAAAAGAAATCAAATGGAATTAATAAATGCAAATGGTCATTTGTGCCATTTTGAACACTAATTTTAAATGGCATTTGAAAATGGAATCCATTTCATATGCATAGATCACACTTTTTCAAAAACCACTCAAATGAGTTCCCCTTGACAATCCCAATAAACCACAGATGCTTAAGCATATGATTAACACATCCACCAAAAATCTTTTCAAAATTCAAATAAAATCTTCTTGCGGCCATTTTGTCGAACACTTGGCAGGCAAAAATAAATCTGCCTAACTAACACTATTTGGATCAATTCTTTGTCGAGCCAATTGGGCTAAATCTTGTTGTCTTGTCTCCCCTAGCTCTAACCAGACAATACACAAGCTACCATTTAGCCCCCAGTAGCAGTGTCGCGCCACCACGACGCCATGATCGTCGGCCGACCATGACCACGTCGCAGTACACACCCTCGCCCTCTTCCGCCGCACCAGGGAGGTAGGTGTGATCACACTGCCGCCCTTGGTCCCTTCGCCGAGCCGTGCTAGCCCCTGGACCACCGCAAATCACCCGCACACCGAGCCTCTGTGCCATGCACAAAGCACGCTAGAGCGCTGTCCCCGACAGGCCCGCACAAGCCACGCCTCGATCCCAGCTTGCGCGTGCAGCATCGCCTTAACCCAGCTCACTCCAGACAACCCCTCTCCCTGCCGCGCGACTAGCAGCCGCCGTGAACCGCGTCGAGCACCGCCTGTGCCGTGTAGAGCGTCGCCCTTTCCTGACCAAACGCCTCTGCCCTAGCGTCGCCATTACACCATTGCGGACCGCCAGGAGGCAAGCCACCGTCCGCCTACCCCGCCCATACCTCTAGCGCCTTGTACCACCGTCACCGACGAGCTCACCGTCGCCCTCATGGTCTCCTCGTCGAGCCTATATAAGGAGCCCTCCCCAGCACCATTTCACCACACTACCTCACTCCCTTCTCTCGCAGAACCACCTCACAGCATCGCCGGAGCCGCTCGAGCAGCCATTCGCCGGAATTTCCACCGGAGCCGCTGCAGCAGAAGAAGAAGGGGGCAGTCGATTGCGAGCACCCCAGGAGCCGCCGCGACCTCGCCTGAGTCTGCCGTCATCTCCTCATTCAATCGCCCCCATATCCATGTTAGCTAGATCCCTGGTAAGCCCCCATTGCACCCCCACTGAGCCGCTAGGGTTCTGTCTCGCCGGCGACCAGTCCGTCGTCGACGATGAACCAGAGCCGTTGATCTAGGTTCTAATCGCACGGTCCACATTGCCCCGTACCACTTCGCGTTGAGATAAGCCGCTGACATGCGGGACCCCCTGTCAGCTGTCCTCTGTGCTGCGGAGTGTAACTGGGCCGGCCCGTTAGTGTCCCCGCGCTGGCCCTAGATTTCAAATTTATGTTTTTCTATTTAGACTTAATCTAGTTTCTGTCCCCTTGTTTAAAAATCAGGTCAGAAAGATTTACTTAACCAACATGATTCAAATTTTTCTAGAAAGATAATTTAAATATCCATCCAAGCCCGTTGGATTTAAATCAATTAGAGTTATATATCGCATATAGCAAAAATAACAAGATAGAGACTTTTCTACATGCAAACATTTTTCAAATATCAACCATAATAGCTTTTGAGTTGATTCCACCTCTCAAAAATCACATTTGAATATACCTATCTGAATATGTAATAATATTTAGGTTTGCATGTAGTGACTTTGGACTAGTACCAAAATGATGCTATATAGGCATTTCTAGTCACTTTAAATAATTTAAATATTGATCTTAAACTTATTAAATATGATTCAACATTTAAATCACATTCCCATGTATTAGAATATGTGGTGATGACATGTGTCCACATGATCCCATATTTAATTGGAGAATATTAAATCTTAGTTAATTTCAAGGAGTAGAAATTACTTTTCTCAAATAAAATAAATGAAACTAGTTCATTAAAATCTTGTGATGAATGTGATGATACTAGATCATCAAGTGTGTGCCTTAGTGTGCTAAATAGACTAGTTAAATATTGTTTGGTGATTGTCTATCCCGTATGCATTTATAGATGATAGTATCGACCAAGTCTACGAGGAGGAGGAGTTCTACCCCAAAGAAGACGAGGAGAATTTCAACCACTCACCAATCAAGGCAAGCTATTATTGGCAAGCTAAAACTTACAAGCCATCATTAACAATGTAAGCTAACAATTGCAAGCTATTATTGGCAAGCCATCATTAACAATGCAAGTGATTACTTGCAAAGCCATCACTAGATACAAGATGA
Organism: Avena eriantha; assembly: GCA_910589775.1. NCBI lineage: Eukaryota > Viridiplantae > Streptophyta > Magnoliopsida > Poales > Poaceae > Avena > Avena eriantha. The sequence continues at coordinate 63,753,839 of OU342742.1, read as the reverse complement.
CCTAAGCAAGATGCATTAGGCATGCTTTGGTTATATCTCTTTAATTTATACCCATCCCAAGTTTTCTTACAAGCTTTACTTTCTTTTACCAAAGTTCTGTACTTGTTTATAGATAGCATAAAGAGTATAAAACTTGGCCTATCTAGTTAGACTTAGATGTCATTCTAGTGAACACTCTTAACTTAGTGATTAGAGCTAAAGCAAAAACTTGATCACTCTAGATGGGAATACTTGGTGAAAATGGTTATGAAAACCTTGGAATGATGAGTCATTATATTGAGATGTTTTGACATGTGTTGAGAAACACAAATGGTTTGTGATGATAAAAATGTTGAGGCATGAGCCTTAGCCCTTTATAAAAACGGATGGTTGGGTTCAGATACGATACCATTCCAATTTTACCGTACAAACACAATACCTGAATTGGGTAAGGCTTAGGAAGTTTATATGAATTAGTATTGGTTCCCTCGCGGGAGAGGTTTGAGTTGAGGCTACCTCTCAATGTTGTCCACCTATGCAGTGCTCAGGATGGCAGATGGCCATGGCTGGCAGGCCCAGCTCATAGGAGAGGTGCTTATACTAGAGTGTGTAAAGGAAAGGTTATGTTTGATTATCTACATACTAAGTATGATGATTCAGGGTTATCCTTGACAGATGTATCGAATCTTGTGGTGAAAGTGTACCACCTCTGTAGAGTGTCAAACTATTCGAATAACCGCGTCTGTGGTTATGGACAGTTGGAGTGGCCATACTGTTCCGTTGTCAGATGTTTTCAAAATGACTTATGAAATGAATTATGACATGACTTGACCACAACAGAGTTGTGACTATGAAAACTAAGTTCCCACTTCGGTGAATTAGAACTTTATTTTATCTTTCTTTGTTTCTGAACTCAGCTTAGGTTTCAAACAACTTTACAAATAAACTTAGAACTTAGCATTCCTACTAGAACTACGTTACTTGTTAGTGATAGTTCGTGAGTACTTAAAGAGTACTCATGGCTTTGTCCCTGGCTATTCCCGTGGCTAGACTATGAGGAGGACTATCCGGAAGAAGGACAGCAGGATAGCTACGACAACTAGGATCATCTCCCATCGTCAGCATTTCCTGTGACCCTGAAGATGGAGCCCACCGCTACGCTATTTATTCCGCTACTTGTTTGTACTAAGACTGGATCATGAGATCCTTTATTTGTGTAAGACCTTATTATGGCTTGTAATGTATGATGTACTATGATATCCAATCTGTTATGTCTCGCAAAAATGGTAATCCTAGGATTGCGATGTATGGCATAACAGGCATCTGGGATTAAAAATCTGGGTGTTGCCAAGTTGGTATAAGAGGCATCCGGACCATAGGAGACCCTAGTTAGAATGGCCGTCCGAACAAAAACTTAGTTTCAAAACCAAAGTGAGTATTTGTGAAAACCTATTTCCCCTCTTACCCTTGAGATTCTTTCAAAAAGATTCATGATCCTCAAAATTCTTACATTACTCCATAAAATTTGACACACTTGATCACCTCACTAACTTTCTCATCCTAAATTATTATAGATGGAAGTTCGGTACTGCAAGTTCTACCAGTTGGGAAACGGAGGCCAACTTTCGAGAGGGATCTAGATGCACTGTTTGAGTACCTTGAGCGTCCGCATCCGGAATTCTTCGGAGCTCAACTCAACGACCACCCAGGAGGAGATTTACAATGGCTAGTAGTTTCTAATCTTCGAGGCAAGGTGGAAGCACCACTTTCTGAGAAAATTCAATTCACCGTGAGAGAGAACAACTTGCTAGATGGATTAGCCAGGCAATGCATGAAGCTCTCGCCCATCTTTGCACATAGAATGTCAACTTGATTCGGGGAACTCTCTTTGCTCACTATGCAAGGCGTGATTCAATGGGAATGCCACTAGAGATGCCAAGTCATCCAGAGTTGAAGCGTCAAGTGGAGAACCTCGACTTCCTACTATATGACAGACATAAGGAATTGGACAATGCTCGAGAGTTCACCAACCACAACCTTGCCATTGCCGCCCAGAAGGCCCAAACTTTCTCACTGCTCGTCAAGCGTCAGTCACTTCGCTGTCAACGCGCAAAGAAAGATCGCACCATCGGCCGTCTTCGCAAGAAGGTGGCCTACCTCGAGAAGACCATCAAGGAGCAAGAAGCTTAGCTTGCAGCAAAAGAAGAAGAGGAAGAAGGTGAAGACATCCAGGGGGATATTCACTCGTACCTCAGCAATGATGATGACTATCTGGAGGATGATGCCATGGACTTCTACACCGACGATGATGACTCCGACTTCATCGATGATGAGTAGATGCATTTGAGCACTATCGTAGGAGTGAGAAGTATCAGTCCCATTGTATCTTAGCTTACAGAATGGTTCTTAAAACCATCTATTTTCCTTTAATGTTGTGGTGTGTGTGTTTGTATCGTGTGCTTTGCTTGAATGAATGAAAAGAAGTTAGTTTGAAAAACTGAGTCAAACTCAAAGTTTTAGCTTTGAAAACCCAAAACCATGAACCTTAGAACTTTCCCTCTTACCCCATTATCTATCTCAATCTTCAGATGACTCGTGGAAACCAAGGAGGGAGCAGCTCATCGCATGACCCAATGCTGTAGATTCTGTAGACGCTAATTGCGGACCGCGAAGCTAGTAGAGCAGAGCGCCAAGCCAATCTAGCCACCCTACAGCAGTTCGCCCAGATGGCCCACAACAATCAAGGTCATGGAAATCAGGATCATCATGGATACAAACTCAAAAACTTTCAGAATACCAATCCCCCAATCTTTAGCAAGTCTGAAGACCCGCTGGATGCCGATGATTGGTTACAGACCATGGAGAATAACTTAGAAGTCGCAGGAGTGGATGCCAATGAGAAAGTTCTGTTTGCCACCCACTATTTGGCAAGAGATGGAAGAGCATGGTGGAACAACACCCACACGATGAACCACGGTCAAGTGATGACGTGGGAAGCCTTCAAACTCAAGTTCAGCCGCAGCCATGTGCCGCAAGGTTTAGTCACCAGAATGAGAGATGAATTTGGAGAACTAAAGCAAGGCAGAATGGCTGTAGTGGAGTACCGTGATAGATTCTTGTCCCTCGCTAGGTATGCACCCGATGAGATCAACACGGAGGCCAAGAAGAAGGAGAGATTCCTGAACAGACTACATGATGAGATGCGGACGGTGCTAGTCAAGATCCATTTTGATGATCTCGAAGAGCTAGTCGACTCTGCCATTCAGATGGAAGGGAAGATCAACCAAGCGAATGACAACAGGAAACGTCGGATGATGCACCAAGCTGGGTCCCACAGTGCCTAGAAGTATCGCCCCAACCCGTCTACCGGATATGAACCACGGAACAATAGAACCCCAATGTCTCGTCGAGGCTACCCCAACCGTAGCGGAGGAAATGTGAAGACCGAAGGAAACAACAACAACCACCCCGACAACTCCAACAACTTCAATCGTGCACCGCCCAAGTCCAACAACAATAACACTACCCCGAGGACTAGAAGTAATGTCGTGCCCGTTGCAGCAAAAGACAAGTCCTAGATTACTTGTTTTGAGTGTGGAGTGAAGGGTCACTACTCCAATGAGTGTCCCAAGAAGATTGCCGCCACTGCTAATGTGAATGCCCCAGCTCAATAGTAGCGCCATGTTTAGCCCGGAAGAAGATTCGCCCTAGGGAACCCTCACAACCTCAACGGCTGTCTCTTCCACATGAACGCCAAAGAAGCCCAAGAAGTGCTAGATGTCATGCTGGGTATGTTTTCTATCAACTCTGTTTTAGCAAGAGTTTTGTTTGATTCTAGAGCATCGCACTTGTTTGTTACTGAAGAATTTGCATGCACTAGTAAGATTCACCCAACCAACTTGAAGCATGTCATGATAGTTCAAATACCTGGTTGAACCACAAAAGCTAGAAAAATTTGCAAGGTTGTGCCTATCAGAATACATGGGATATATTTTTATGCCAATCTAATAGTACTTGGAACCAAAGGTTTGGAAGTAGTACTAGGAATGGATTGGACGTTGAAGCATAAAGGATTGATCGACTGTGCCAAGAAAGCCATCACCATGACCAGTAGCTTTGGAATATCAGTAGAGCATATATCTGAAACCTTGCCTCGTCAATTAAAATGCAACAAGAGTCTAGCCCTACCCACCATAGACCAAGTCAGAGTAGTCTGTGAATACCCCGACGTATTCCTAGATGAATTGCCTGGTATGCCCCCAGATCGGGATATTGAGTTCATTATTGAAATAATCCCTGGAACCGGACCCATAACTCAAAGACCCTATAGTATGAACCCATCAGAGTTAGTGGAACTGAAGAAGCAATTGGATGTTATGCTGGCGAAAGGTTTGATTCAACCAAGCGCATCGCCATGGAGATCGCTCGTTCTGTTCATCGACAAGAAGGATGGAGGCAACCGTTTGTGCACCGATTACCGGAAGCTGAATGACGTCACCATCAAGAACAAGTATCCACTGCCCAAGATAGAGGATCTGTTTGATCAGTTGACTGGTGCCAGAGTGTTCTCTAAGATTGATCTTAGGACTAGTTATCACCAACTTAAGATTCTTGCAACGGATATTCCAAAGACCGCCTTTACCACCAGATATGGATTATATGAGTATACTGTCATGTCTTTTGAATTAACCAATGCTCCTGCTTATTTCATAAATCTCATGAATAAGATCTTTATGAATTTTCTAGATAAGTTTATCGTTGTGTTTATCGATGATATCCTTATCTACTCCAAGTCAGAAGAAGACCATGACCAACATTTGAGAGTCATCCTTGAAACCCTTAGAGAGCATCAGTTGTATGCCAAGTTCAGCAAATCTGAGTTTTGGCTGAAAGAAGTAGGATTCCTCGGACATATTGTGTCTGTCGGAGGAGTCGCTGTTGATCCCGCCAAGATCAAAGATGTTGAAGAATGGGAAGCCCCAACCACTCAAACCCAAGTCCGTGCATTTCTCGGATTAGCGGGATATTACCGCAAGTTTGTAGAAGGATTTTCGAGCATCGCAAGACCCATGACCCAATTGTTGAAGAAAGACAAGAAGTTTGAATGGACCGACAAATGTGAAGCAAGTTTCCAAGAGCTTAAGAAGAGATTGATTTCAGCCCCAATATTGATTATGCCCGATATCAAGAAGCCATTTGATGTGTATTGTGATGCATCCAAGATTGGTCTCGGATGTGTATTGATGCAAGAAGGCAAAGTCATCGCATATCTATCTTGACAATTGAAGCAGCATGAGCAGAACTACCCTACCCATGATCTAGAATTAGCAGCTGTAGTTTTAGCCTTGAAGACATGGCGTCATTACCTTATGGGTAATCGCTATGAGATTTACTCAGATCACAAGAGCTTGAAGTATATTTTCACTCAGAAGGAGTTGAATATGAGGCAAAGGAGATGGATAGAGTTAATCAAGGATTATGACCTTGACATTCACTATCACCCCGGCAAAGCCAATGTGGTAGCGGATGCTCTTAGCAGATTGACGTGTAGGCTAAGCACCATGATCAAGGAGAAGCAACCAAGTTTTCATGAGGAGTTGGAGAAGTTTAGAACGGAGTTAGTTAGCAAAGGATTTTTACCTAGCATTGAACTTCAATCCACTTTGATCAGTCAGATCAAGGAAGCCTAGAAGGGAAATGCAAGTATCGATGGAATCAAGGGTCGTATTAGTACAGGAAAGGTACCTGGATTCACCGAAGACGAAGAAGGAGTGATGTGGTACAAAGGACGTATCTATGGCAGCAGATTCGGAGCTGAAGCAAGTTATCATGCAAGAAGCTCATGATATTCTTTATTCTATCCACCCCGGAGGAACGAATATGTATCAAGATTTGAAGGAGAAATTTTGGTGGCACAAGATGAAGAGAGAAATCGGAGGCTACATCGCCAAGTGTGATATCTATCAGAGAGTCAAAGTGGAACATCGGAGACCCGCAGGACTGTTGCAACCATTGAAGATTCTGGAATGGAAATGGGATTCCGTCGGAATAGACTTTATCACCGGTTTGCCTACTTCTAGTAGGGGAAATGGCTCAATCTGGGTCATCGTTGATAGACTGTCCAAGGTAGCCCATTTTATACCGATCAAGACAACCTACCAGAGCTTGAAGCTAGCAGAGTTGTACATTGCTAGAATTGTTAGGCTGCATGGAACCCCCAAGACCATAGTATCGGATCGAGGAACGCAATTTACCTCGAGATTTTGGCAGAAAGTCCAAGAAGGATTTGGAACCAAGTTGAATTTTAGCACAGTTTATCACCTGCAAACCGATGGACAGACTGAGAGAGTCAACGAAATCCTAGAGGATATGTTGAGAGCTTGTGTGTTAGAGTACGGATCAAAATGGGAAGATTGTCTGCCTTCCGCAGAATTCTCATACAACAACAGTTATCAAGGTAGTTTACATATGGCCCCATTTGAGTTCTTATATGGAAGGAAATGTCGTACCCCTTTGAATTGGTCACAAGTAGGAGAGAGTTAGATTTTTGGACCCCAAATCCTACGAGAAGCCAAAGAGAAGGTCCACAAAGTCTGTGAGCACCTCAAGACCGCTCAATCCAGACAAAAGAGTTATGCTGACAAGAGACGTAGAGACCTGACTTTCAATGTCGGAGATTTTGTGTATCTCAAAGTTTCACCATTGAAGGGAACACAATGTTTTAGTCTGAAAGGAAAGTTAGCCCCTAGATATATTGGACCCTTCAAGATTCTAAATCGTCGAGGAGAAGTATCGTATCAACTGGAACTGCTGGAAGAGATGTCTGCCATCCACAGTGTGTTCCATATCTCGTTACTTCACAAATGCTTGGAAGTTCCCGAGAAGACCGAAGTTTTCAAGAACAACGATCACCGAGCCGTTGATATCAACAAGGATCTAACATATCGTGAAGTGGCCATCCTTATCTTGGAAGAAGCTTACAGAACCACCAGGACCAGGAGTAACAAATTTCTCAAGATCCAATGGAGCAACCATACCGAAGAAGAAGCCACTTGGGAGCGAGAAGATTACATTAGGACTGAGTTTCTAGATCTCTTTAGTTCCTAGTTTTCTTTCTTAAATCTCGGGACGGGATTTTGTTTAAGGGAGGAAGGTTTGTAACATCCCAAAACTTTAATCAAGGTTATCAAGATCCAAATCACCCAATTTAGGGTTAACAAAAACTTTTATCATTAAAATAATTAAGGATGCATATGTGTGTTGCATTAAAATAGAATTGTTTTGAATTTCCATGTTTGTTTGTTCTAATGGTTGTAAAATGATTCAAAGATGAATTCCACATCATCTAGATCATTCCCAATAAAAATCCAAAGAAAAAGAAATCAAATGGAATTAATAAATGCAAATCGTCATTTGTGCCATTTTAATCCACTATGTCACTTTAGGTGTTCCTAGAAGTCAAATTCAAACAGAAACTATTCTAACTCTGTGCACCCCTTGTTAGTACAAGTAATGATCTACTAAGGCCCACTTTGAAATCTTACAAAAACATTTGAACACTAATTTTAAATGGCATTTGAAAATGGAATCCATTTCATATGCATAGATCACACTTTTTCAAAAACCACTTAAATGAGTTCCCCTTGAGAATCCCAAGCAACGACAGATGCTTAAGCATATGACTAAAACATCCACCAAACTTTTCAAAATTCAAATAAAATCTCCTTGCGGCCATTTTGTCGAACACTTGGCAGGCAAAAATAAATCTGCCTAACTAACACTATTTGGATCAATGCTTTGTCGAGCAAATTGGGCTCAATCTTGTTCCCTTGTCTCCCCTAGCTCTAACCAGACCATAAAGAAGCTACCATTTAGCCCCTAGCTGCAGTGCCGCACCACCCCGACGCCATGATCGCCGGCCGACCATGCCCACATCGCAGTACACAACCCCGCCCTCTTCCGCCGCACCAGGGAGGTAGGCGTGATCACACCGCCGCCCATGGTCCCTTCACCGGCCCCTGGACCACCGCAAATCACCCGCGCACTGAGCCTCTGCGCCATGCACAGTGCACGCTAGAGCGCCGTCCCCGACAGGCCTGCACAAGCAGCGCCTCGATCCCAGATTGCGCGTGTAGCATCGCCTTAACCCCAGCTCACTCCGAGACAACCCCTCTCCCCACCGCGCGACCAATAGCCACCGTGAACCGCATCGAGCACCGCCTCTGCCGCGCAGAGTGTCGCCCTTTCCTGACCAAACGCCACCGCCCCTAGCGTCACCATTACACCGTAGCTGACCGCCAGGAGGCAAGCCACCATTCGCCTACCCCGCCCATACCTCTAGCGCCCTGTACCACCGTCACCGACGAGCTCACCGTCGCCCTCACAGTCTCCTCATCGAGCCTATATAAGGAGCCCTCCCCAGCACCATTTCGCCACACTACCTCACTCCCCTCTCTTTGTAGAACCACCTCACAACATCGCTGGAGCCGCTCGAGCAGCCATTCGCCAGAATTTCCATTGGAGCCGCCGCAGTAGAAGAAGAAGGGGGCAGTCGATTGCGACCACCCCAGGAGTTGCTGCGACCTCGCTTGAGTCCGCCGTCGTCACCTCGTTCGATCGCCCCCATCGCCACGTTAGCTGGAGCCCTGGTAAGCCCCCATTGCACCCCCACCGAGCCGCTAGGGTTCCATCTCGCCCGCGACCAGTCCGTTGTCGACAATGAACTAGAGCCGTTGATCTAGGTTCTAATCGCACGGTCCACATCACCCCGTACCGCTTCGCGTTGAGAAGAGCCGCTGACATGCGGGACCCCCCTGTCAGTTGTCCTCTGTGCTGCGGAGTGTAATTGGGCCGGCCCGTTAGTGTTCCCGCGCTGGCCCTAGATTTCAAATTTAGGTTTTTCTATTTATACTTAATCTAGGTTTTGTCCCCTAGTTTAAAAATCAGTTCAGAAAGATTTACTTAACCAAATGACATGATTCAAATTTTGCTAGAAAGATAATTTAAATCTCTATCCAAGACCGTTGGATTTAAATCAATTAGAGTTATAGATCACATCAAGCAAAAATAACAAGACAGAGACTTTTCTACGTCCAAACATTTTTCAAAAATCAACCATAATAGCTTTTGAGTTGATTCCACCTCTCAAAAATCACATTTGAATATACCTATCTGAATATGTAATAATATTTAGGTTTGCATGCAGTGACTTTGGACTAGTACCAAAATGATGCTATATAGGCATTTCTAGTCACTTTAAATAATTTAAATATTGATCTTAAACTTATTAAATATGATTCAACATTTAAATCACATTCCCATGTATTAGAATATGTGGTGATGACATGTGTCTACATGATCCCATATTTTAATTGGAGAATATTAAATCTTAGTTAATTTCAACGAGTAGAAATTACTTTTCTCAAATAAAATAAATGAAACTAGTTCATTAAAATCTTGTGATGAATGTGATGATACTAGATCATCAAGTGTGTGCCTTAGTGTGCTAAATAGACTAGTTAAATATTGTTTGGTGATTGTGTATCCCGTATGCATTTATAGACGATAGTACCGACCAAGTCTACGAGGAGGAGGAGTTCTACCCCGAAGAAGACGAGGAGAATTTCAACCACTCACCAATCAAGGCAAGCTATTATTGGCAAGCTAAAACTTGCAAGCCATCATTAACAATGCAAGCTAACAATTGCAAGCTATTATTAGGAAGCTATTATTGGCAAGCCATCATTAACAATGCAAGTGATTACTTGCAAAGCCATCACTAGATACAAGATGACGTAAGCAAGATGCATTAGGCATGCTTTGGTTATATCTCTTTAATTTATACCCATCCCAAGTTTTCTTACAAGCTTTACTTTCTTTTACTTTACCAAAGTTCTATACTTGTTTATATATAGCATAAAGAGTATAAAGCTTGACCTATCTAGTTAGACTTAGATGTCATTCTATGGCATGAGATTGATATTAGCATCCCACATTAGTGAACACTCTTAACTTAGTGATTAGAGCTAAACTAAAAACTTGATCACTCTAGATGGGAATACTTGGTGAAAATGCTTATGAAAACCTTGGAACGATGAGTCATTCTATTGAGATGTTTTGACATGTGTTGAGAAACACAAATGGTTTATGATGATGAAAATGTTGAGGCATGAGCCTTAGCCCTTTAGAAAAAGTGATGGTTGGGTTTGGATGCGATACCATTCCAATTTTACCGTACAATCACAATACCTGAATTGGGTAAGGCTTAGCCGGAAGTTTATATGCATTAGTATTCATTCCCTCGTGGGAGAGGTTTGAACTGAGGCTACTTCTCAATGTTGTGCACCTATGTAGTGCTCAAGATGGAAAATGGCCATGGCTGGGAGGCCCAGCTCATAGGAGAGGTGCTTATACTAGAGTTTTTAAAGGAAAGGTTATGTTTGATTATCTCCATACTAAGTACGATGATTCAGGGTTATCCCTAACAGATGTATCGAATCTTGTGGTGAAAGTGTACCACCTCTATAGAGTGTCAAACTATTCGAATAGCCGCGTCTGCGGTGATGGACAGTTGGAGTGGCCATACTGTTCCGTTGTCAGATGTTTTCAAAATGACTTATGACATGACTTGACCACAACATAGTTGTGACTATGAAAACTAAGTTCCCACTTAGGTGTATTATAACTTTATTTTACCTTTCTTTGTTTCTGACCTCAGCTTAGGTTTCAAACTTAACTTTACAAATAAACTTAGAACTTAGCATTCCTACTAGAACTACCTTACTTGTTAGTGATAGTTTGAGAGTACTTAAAGAGTACTCATTGCTTTGTCCCTGGCTATTCCCATGGCCAGACTATCAGGAGGACTATCCGGAAGAAGGACAGCAGGACGGCTATGACAACTAGGAACATCTCCCATCGTTAGCATTGCCTGTGACCCTGCAGATGGAGCCCACCGCTACGCTATTTATTCTGCTACTTGTTTGTACTAAGACTGGATCATGAGATCCTTTATTTGTGTAAGACCTTATTATGGCTTGTAATGGATGATGTACTGTGATATCCAATCTGTTATGTATCGCAAAAATGGTAATCTTGGGATTGTGGCATAACAGGCATCTGGGATTAAAAATCCCGGTGTTGACAATATTATTCATATTTTTTATGAAATATCTCTCTAAATCCTGCCACTAATGCCTAATATTCAAAGGGACATGTAATCCTTTCTTAAAGTCAAAGATATGAGATTTCCAATAACCAGAAGAAACCAAGAGTTGTGGGTCGGAGGAAGACGCTTTAACGACCAACTATATGACCGGAACAAAATTCTGACCATGTAGTTCCATTCGTATAGTTTCCATCGACGCCGCTAGGTCAAACAGAACAACTTTCATGAAGGGACCCCTATATAAAGAAGGCTCAGGCGAAGAGAAAAGAGCCCTCGAGAGTCCCTGCCCCATATCATCAGCCGCCGGAGGAATAGACTTAGATCTAATCTCCAAATCCTTCTCCACCACCATAGCCATATTCCACCACTTGTAATAGTAGATCTCTTCTTCGATTGGCAACATTGTAAGACTATTTACTATCAATCTCATGATTTCCATTACAATGTTTGTGATTGTTGATCTCATCTCTATGTGTGAGTAATTCTCCTTGGGCTAAGGGCTTCGACCTAGCCATGTAGCATTTGTGCATGTTGTTTATCATAGATGAGATCATGTATTAGTTTGTATGACATGATGATTATTGTATCCTCTCTTGCCTCAATCTAAGGACTTGTCAGGTACTCAAGACCCGGAGGATTGAGCCAGGTATAGGGAGTATGAGTAATGACTAATCTGCAGGTTGGGAACCCCAGTGATAGAAGGGGTAGTACGGCTGTATGTGAGAGATTTACTTGGGATTAACTGTGACATCACTATGCATATCATTAGTTCTCTTTCTTCTATGGATGAGACTAGTAGGTTATTGCTATAAGCGGTTGCGGAGACAATAGCAATTATGGATGCACTTCTCACATATAATTATCTTGTTCTAACAATTACATGCATACTTTATCTTTATCTTTTATTGCCATCAGATGTTTTGCACAGCTACAGGTGAAACCGAATGCCCTAGGCCCTCTCTCTCCATCACCGACAACAACAAAAAGACGCAAACTCTTGGTCTGGTAGAAACACAAAAGGAATTCTAAAACTCCCGAAGGTCCGTTAAAGTAACTTCACTACGCATCTGCTTCCCAAGGATTCGATAACCTAGGTCTACTAGGGAAAAAAGAAGCTATACTACATGTGTAATCCAGATCGAAGGTATCAACCCTTTTTTCTGGCACCGTTGCCGGGGAAGCAATAGTTACCCTGGTGAGGTTACTAGGAACCTTGCTAGTTTAAATTCTTGTTTTTGATTTTGTTAGTTTGCTTTCAATCTTTATTTGAAAAACCAAAAAACTAGTTAGCCTTTAAATTCTTGCTTTTACGATTATAAGTCTTTGTTTAAGAAAACCCAAAAACATAGGAACTATGGCGGAAAATAAGCTTGGATGGTTTGCTACTCCCAACAATGATTATTTGCATACTCCTATTACTCAGCCAGCAATTGCTTCTGATGACTATGAAATTAAGCCCCATTATTTAAGTTTGGTTCAACAGAATCAATTTGGAGGCTCTGCTGTTGAGGACGCAGGTATGCACTTGAATACTTTCACTGAAGTATGTGATATGATGCGTATAAAAGACCTTGACTCCGATGCAGTCAAATTGCGTTTATTTCCTTTCTCTCTTAGAGGAAGAGCAAAAGAATGGTCGCTATCTTTGCCTAAAATACTATTACATCATGGGTGGAATGCACTTCTTTATTTATGACTAAATTTTTCCCACCTGCAACTCAGATCTAATATTACTGGTTTTAGACAGGAAGAGCGTGAGCCATTAGCACTTGCATGGGAGAGGATGAAAGAATGCATGAGAAACTGTCCTAGTCATCGGATGGAAACTGGTTAGTTCTCCATCTATTTTATAATGCTCTTAACCCTGTGTCTAAGTCTATGCTTGATACTGCAGCTGGAGGAACATTTAGGGGTAAACATACTACCGAAGCAAAGTAGCTGCTAGACAATATGCAAGACAACCATGCCCAATGGCATGTGGATAGATAAAACATAAAGAAGGTGAACTCAGTCTCACCACAAGAAAATGAAGAACTCAATGCTAAGTTGGATGAGCTCATACTTCCCATAAAAGGTAAGGGAACCGAGGTAAGAGCTATCCCTGAAATGAATATTGAAGAAATGGACTTCATAGCTTGTAATGATTATAACCCTACTTGGAAGAAGAATTATAATCCTAATTTTAAGAAACATTACTCTAGTCCTGCAGGTAACTCTAATTATAATATGGGAACAAGTAATGGTAGTCTCCAAGAAACACTTAAGTCTTTTATAGACTCACAAAATGAGCAAAACAATATTCTTGTTAAAATAATGGAGAACCATGATGCTATGCTTGGTAAATTGTCTAACCAAGCTGTAAGTTTGAGAAATGATTTACAGGCCCTCCAAGAAAGAATGAGGATCACTGAGGCACATCTATGTAAGATAACCGAGAGTCAAACTCTCATTCTAGCCAGATTTGCAGGTAAAGCTGAGCCTAATCCTATTGAAGACCTCAAGATGATGAGAATCCAAAGGGAGGAGCCTGAAGAACTTGATTATAGTAATGCCTCTTCACCAAGCTACACCGTTGAAGATCTCGTAAAAAGGATCAACGTTAAGATTTTGGTAAGTGAAGGTAATGAGGAAGCTATGTACCAACACTTTGTTAATCAGGTAGCAATAAAGGTACGTGAGCTTGAGGAAGAATATAAGCAAATTGCTAAAAAATTACCTGTGAAGCTTGATGACATATTTGAGCCTACTATTAAGATTAAAATTGGGACCAATGAGATGGCTGCACTTTGTGATCTAGGTGCAAGCGTCTCAACAATTCCAAAGAGTCTTTTTAACAAGTTAAATCTTGGGTCCTTTGAGATCACCGAGTTAAAATTGCATATAGCAGATTCTACCTACAAACAAGCTTTAACAATTAAGGAGAGTACTTTAGTATACATTAAAGGTTGTCCTACTCTTATTGATTTTGTTATTGTTGACATGCCTGAAGATGCTACTGCTCCTATTATATTAGGTTGACCTTTCTTAAGAACTATTTAGGCTTTGATTAATCTACATGAAGGAAATGTGAAGCTTCAATTGCCTTCACGGGATCCTTTTGTTATTCATTTCCCTAGGAAGAAGAAAGCCAAGCATGATGAAAGGGAGGTCATCACTTTGAAGGCCAATTACTTTGAAGTGGGTGTTCCACTCATCTGTCCTAAGTGAGCAACATTGAGATCAAGCTATTTACCATAGAAGAGCGCTTCATGGGAGGCAACCCATGTAAAATAAAGGTTTGAGTAAAAAAATTGAGTTTAAGTTTAAGTTTATGTTTAATAAAGAGTGTTAGAAAACTCCAATTGAGGAGAAGAAGTTGTGTAGTACTAAAAATCCTGATTTATTCATGCTGTTGTTGGTCGACAATATTTACTGTCAATTTTTTGTCAAAAATCAGGTATATCACTAAGTTACAGGATAAGAAATAATTTTCGAATAAACAGATTTTTTTGATGCATACAGAGAGTTTAATGACCAACTATACTGCGGGAATAAAAATTCCGGATGTATAGTTCCGGTCGTATAGATATCTTTGCCATCGACATTTTTTCTTTCATATGTACTGACGGTTTAACGACCAACTATATGATAAAAATTCTGGCTGTATAGCTTCGGTCGTATAGATATCGCTACTTTCATACAAATTCTTTTCCAATGTATAGACGATTTTACGACTAACTATACGGCGGGAATAAAAATTCCGACTGTGTAGTTCCGATCGTATAGATATCGATGCCTTTGTATAATTTCTTTTCCCAGGTATAAAAGGTTTGACGACCAACTATACAGCGGGAACATATTGTCTTGGCCGTATAGTTCTAGCCGTGCCGCCGGATGGAAACCCTAAAATTTTGGCAACAAGCCAACTATACGGCGGGAACACATTGTTTCGGCCGTATAGTTCCGCCCGTATAGTTGCATCCAACCACAAAATCGCATGGGAAGGTACCTCCAACCCCAAAACTTCAGTCCTTTTTCTCTCTTCTACCTTCAAACCTTCTCAAAACCTCAAGAAATCTTCATTTCTACTCAATTTTGTTCGATTTCCTCACACACAAGTGATCTACAGTATGTTTCTCCTCCGATCCTCCAATTACTTTTTGTAAATTCATCTTCAATCTATTGTCATTATTAATCTAGGGTGAGATCTACTATGAACCAACTGTCATGATTCTCTTGCCTAGATTATTATTTTGAGGAGATTCTTTAGTGTGCTATGATGAGGAATATGTTATACTTACTGTTGTTGGATCAAAAAGTTTTATTTTTGTCTTTCTTCAATGTTTTAGATGATGAACACAAGGAGCCAAATTCGTGCTCGTGCCACCGCTAGCGCTTCTCGGGCTGTCGCTCAAGAACGCATGGGGATACGGTTCAGGAATAAGCTCCAACATGATCGCTTCGACAAGATGAAGAACCGCAAAGTGAAGGCCACCAAGTGGGCTTGCCCCATTATATTGAACCAACTCGGTATTTCTGATGACTTCAATTTACTTTGCAATAGAGCTGGCCTGTAAAACTTTGTGTACAATGATGTGCCTACTAATCACTGCTTAACTATTGAATTCCTAAGTTTGCTGCAAAGCACCGTTAAACTATGGCAAGGAGAGGACACGATTTCTTTCCGACTTATGAACAACAACTACACTTTAACATTAGATGAATGGTGCACATGTTTTAATTTTCCAAACAATGATGTTAATGCCTTACGCGCATCCTTTACTGGCTTAGAACCTTCCCCTGAACAATATTATAATGGAATGAGTTTCACTACTAGAGTGAGCAAGGGGAAGAATATTCAACATCCCGCAATTTGCTATTTGTTCTATGTTATTGCTAACACCTTGCAGGCATATAATGAGTTCAAGAGACTCAATGAGGAGGACATCTTAGTCCTTGCAAAGGGTCCTTACATCAACAGTGGCTTGTCACTCAACTTGGGCACTATCCTTGTGCGCTACCAGGAGCACCAATCTTCCCAAAGCCAAGGACCAATCACAGGTGGAGGCGTCATCACCGTGCTTGCCACTGCCCTAGGCATCGACCTAGGTGAGTTGCAACTCGTGCTAGGTGAGCGACGTGTTGGTTTCTCTACTTTAAAATCTTGTGGAATGCTCACTATGAGAGGTGGTGTTTATTACCTGCATATTGCTGGAGCTGGGCGTCTCTACCCCGCTCCTATGCCTAATGGTCTTTTCTCTATCGAGGAAGGACATTTTCTATATGACTTGCAGGTTGAGCAACACCAACCAGAGGAGAAGGTTCCAGAGGAGGATGAGGACCAAGAAGAGGAGCAAGAAGTTCCTTATCAAGAGGAGCAGCCACAAACCCGGTTCGTTACATACCAAGACTTCCAAGAACTTGGAGGGACTATGGAGAGGATGCATAGCCTCTATTCGAACCTCCGAGGAACAACTAGTAACCTCTCAACTCAATTTGCGAACTGGAGTAACGACTTTTTCCCACCACCATAATTATTTGAAGGGCTTGCAAAAGCCTAAGCTTGGGGAAGTTTCCTAATGTATCTTTATTTGGCGTTCATTTGCTTTTATTTATTTCGAGGTTGTGTTTTTAATTCAAGTTTATAAGCACTCGTGTTGGTTTCCCAACACTTTATTTTTAGTTCTTTCTATTTGCTTTCGAGATTTTCAAGTCGAGCTTTGCCACCAATTTTCTATTCTTTAAACTCCCTCTCTTAAAAACCACAAAAAGATTTCTCCATTTTTCTTTATTTTCCCTCTTTCTTTTCTTTCCACCTCGAGGTTTTCATGAATTTGCAGGACAATGGTCGACTTCGAGTTTCCAAGAAGCAAATAAAAAAGGAAGAGAGAAGTGGAACCAAACATGAGAGGTATGCCTTATGAATCCCCACTTTTGAAGTTTGAGAAACCCATGCTAGTTAGTAATAAATGTTGAGATGTTATAGTGGTGGAGTGAGTCTTTGTATTGTATTAAGATTTTTGTTTGCATCGGTATTTAGTTGGGTATGTTTTGTTCCAGCTCTCGTAATTAACCAAGTCTTGCCTAAAAATTACTAAACAATTGTAATAAGAAAAAGTCTCACAATTGAAGGCTTGGGTGTTGTAGTGCTTAGTCTTGAAGGCTTATTTCTAGAGACACTCAACACCACTGAAAATGTGGATTGACTTGATAGCTCTCTTCAAAAGGATTTGTTCGATTGAATTAATGTTTAGCGGTTTTTGTGAGCATGCCAAAGTTTGAATTTTTAATCATAAGAATGATATATCTTTATGCGTATCAAACTTCATGGGATGCCAACAACTCCGCTGGCCTACGAATGATCTGAAGGGAATACGCCCTGAGAGGCAATAATAAAGTTGTTATTATACATATTCCAAGTATATGATAGATGTTTATTTTGCATGCTATAATTGTATTAATTTGGAAACATTAATACATGCATGTTTAATAAACAGAAGGAAAGTTCCTAGTTATGCCTCTCTTATAAACTAGCTCGTTGTTTAACAAGATGATCAAGGTTTCCTGATCATGGACATTGGATGTTGTTAATAACGAGGTCACAACATTAGTGGAATGATGTGATGAACATTCATCTGAAGTATAGAATTACGATCAAATTCATTGTGTTTATATTGCTATAACATCTAACAAAGTAATCCTAGTCCTTAGACCATGAGATCATGTTAATCACTAACACTAGAAGAGTATCTTGATAACATCAAACGTCACACCGCGAAAGGGTGATTATAAAGGTGGGTTCAGTGCTACAAAAGTGTTATTTAGAAGCTCATGGATCAAGAGTCGGATTTGTCCATCCCGATGATGGATAGATATACTCTAGGCCCTCTCGGTGATATCACATTGATTAGCTTACAAGCAAGTGATAAGATCACTAGAATGTTATATCACGGGAACATGAAAAGAGTACATGTTGGTAATGAGGTCAAACTAGGTATGGAGATACCGATGATCGAATCTCGGACATGTAATATATCGCGAGACAAAGGGATTTAGTTACTAGCGTTAAAGGTTCTCATGATCATAGAAGTCATCATAGAATGTGTAGGAGTCAGTATGGATCTCCAGGTCCCGCTTCTGATTATTGATCTGAGAGGGGTCTCGATCGTGTCTGCATTATTCACGAACCGTAGGTGACACACTTAAGGGACACCAACACCATTTGGAGCAAATGTGTTTCAGACGAATGAATTGCAACGTGCTGGAATTATTTCAATAGACACCGAAACTGTTTCGGGTGAAATTGCTGAAACTGGTTCTGCATGTAATATTGAAATGTTGCAGGGGGTTTTATGTGAATGTTTTTTAATTAATGTAACTAACAAAATTCTGAATAAATTTAATAAAAGAGTTTTATTAAATGAGAGAGCATTAAATTTGGAGAAATTTAATGCATTTAAAGTAAAGACTTTAAAGAGGAATGTTAAGGGACACTTATGTGGAGGGGGTTACCACCACATGAATGGGGGAGGTGAGGGGTCACCTCCATGGGGTGCCGGCCATGGGAGGGGTACCCCCTCCTCCTATAAAAGGCCACCCCTCTCACCCTTCTTCCTCACACCTCCTCGTGAAGGATCTCTCTCCCCCTCTAGAATTATTCCCCCATGGTCTCGGATTAGCGAGATACATGTTCCCGATGGCATTTCGTCTAGAAGGAGTTGCTTCTTCCGCTGTACCGCTGGAGCGAGGAGGCGGAGGTTGTTCGGTGGCCTGAACGTGTGTGTGAGTGCGGATGTGCTGCTGGTTAGTGGCGCTAGGACTTCCACACGATCTTGAGATCGGAAAGCGTACGACTACATCATCCACGAGTTCCTACTCGTAAACAAAACTTTGTTGTCTTCGAGGGTAAGTTCTCCATGTATGTATATCCACTCGTTGCTTGTATCTAGTAGATAGATCTTGGCGTATAGTTCTCATCGTAGGAATTTTTTTATTTTCTATGTTGTGAACTCTTCAGTGGTATCAGAGCCTCATCTATGCGTAGGTGCTTTGCACGGGTAGAACACATAAGAGTATGTGGGCGGTGATGATCATGTTATTGCTTCTTATATATACTTTGGATATTGGTGGCATAGTGGGATGAAGCGGACCGGACCAACCTTACATGTCATCGCACATGAGACCGGTTCCACGACTAACATGCAACTACTTTTGCATAAGTGGCTGGCGGGTGTCTATCTCTCCTACTATAGTCAATATTTGATTTACAACGATTTGCTAATAATTTGGTTATCATCTTTGTGGTTCCATGTTCGTAGGTAAGAACGTATCTATCTTTGAAAGCCCTAAGCCACGTAAAACTTGTAATTGATAAATTAGAGGCGTCTAGTTTAGATCGTTGCTGGGCTTGTGTCTTGATATGGTATTGTTGTGAGTTGATATATAGTTGATACACTTACAACACACTTAACGTGTAAGTTCCATAAACCTTGGCCTTACACACAAAGGAATGATAGAGATCATACCACGATGCATATGATAGTGATCAAATGCAAGAACCATATCATTTCACTTTACACATATGATGTTCGCATATTATATTGCTAGTTTGGCATTTTAGTAGCGTTATAAGATGACCCCTTATTTAAATATCAAGATAAAAATGTGTTCTTCCTTAAGTACGCACCGTTTATGTTTTGCCGCTTCAAGACATCACATGATGATCGGGTGTACTTGAATCCACGATCATATTTCGAGTGTAAGACAGTTTTACACACGCGAGTACTAAGGTTCTTACTTGGCAAGCCTAGCATGTACAGACATGGCCTCGGAACACGAATCGAAAGGTTAAGCATGAGTCATATAGTTGATATGATGCCCATATAGATGCTTGCCTTTGAAGCTACACTGACTCACGTGATGATCGGAATTGGTGTAGTGGATTTGGTTCATGTAATCACCAAAAAGACATGCGGGATGTTGTTTTTGAGTGGGAGTTTAGTTGAACTCAATCTATCATAAACTTAGTCTAAATAAACTTTACAAATTCTATTGTAGATGGCACCACCTTCTTTTAATTTTAATGTGTTCATGGAGAAAGAGAAACTTGTTGCGAATGGTAGCAACTTCACCAACTGGGCTATGAATTTGAGGATTCTCCTCTCTGCTGCACAAAAGCAATATGTGCTAGAAGCGCCGCTAGGCCCCCCACCAGCTCCTGATGCCCCTAACGAGGAAAAGAATATCTATGTGACTCGTTAGGAGGAACACAACTTAGTTCATTGCGGCATATGGTATGGGCTAGAGCCAGAACTTCGAAAACGCTTCGAAAATGGCAATGCCTTTGATACCATGGGTGAATTGAAAATGATTTTCGATGCCCATGTTTCCGTAGAGAGTTATAATGCTTTAGAAAAGTTCTTTAGCTGCATGATGGAAGAGAACAACTCCATAAGTGAGGACGTACTCAAAATGTCTGGGTACGCCGATAAGCTTGTGTCCTTGGGAATAATGATTCCCATTGATTTAGGCATACATCATGTTCTCCAATCTCTGCCACCTAGCTACAAGAGCTTCGTGATGAACTATAACATGCAAGGCATGAAGAAGACTCTCCCCGAGCTTCTGTCAATGCTTAAGACTACAGAAGTGGAGATTAGGAAAGAACATCAAGTGTTGATGGTCAATAGGACCACCAGTTTCAAGAAAGACAAGAAGGGTAAACATAAGGGAAAGAAGGGCAGCAAATCTGTTGCTACGCCTGAAAAGAAATCCCGGGCTGGCCCTAAGTCTGATACCGAGTGCTACTATTGTAAGGGGACTGGCCATTGGAAGCGCAACTGCCCCAAGTTTTTGGCGGACAAGAAAGCCAGCAAGGCAAACAAAAGTATATATGATATACATGTTATTGATGTGTACTGGACTAGTACTCTAAGTAGCACCTGGGTATTTGATACCGGATCGGTTGTTAACATATGTAACTCAAATCAAGGGTTGCGGAACAAGCAACCGCTAGCAAGGGGTGAGGTCAAGATGTGTGTCGGCAATGGATCAAGAGTTGATGTGATCGCCGTCAGAACACTGCCTCTCCACCTACCATCGGGATTAGTTATAAACCTGAATAATTGTTATTTGGTGCCTACACTGAGCATGAACATTATATCTGGATCTTGTTTGATGGGATGTGGTTATTCGTTTAAATCTGAAAACAATGGTTGTTTGATTTATATGGATAATATATTTTATGGTCATGCACTCGTGATGAATGGTTTATTTCTGTTGAATCTCGATAGTACTCATACGCACATCCATAATGTTGATGCTAAAATAATTAAACTTAATAATGATATATCCGCATATATGTGGCACTGCCGTCTAGGTCATATTGGTGTTAAACGCATGAAGAAACTCCATTCTGATGGACTTTTGGAATCATTTGATTTTGAATCATTTGATACATGTGAGCCATGCCTTATGGGTAAGATGACTAGAACGTCGTTTTCCGGTTCAATGCAACGAGCGACAGATTTATTGGAAATCATACATACTGATGTATGCGGTCCAATGAGTGTGTCGGCGCGAGGTGGATATCATTATTTTGTTACTTTCACGGATGATTTGAGTAGATACGGGTATATCTATTTGATGAAACATAAGTCTGAAACCTTTGAAAAGTTCAAGGAATTTCAGAATGAAGTGGAAAATCATCGTAATAGAAAGATCAAATTTATGCGGTCCGACCGTGGAGGTGAGTATCTAAGTTACGAGTTTAGCACACACATGAAAGAGTGTGGAATAGTTTCACCACTCACGCCTGCCGAAACACCACAATGTAATGGTGTACCGAAACATCGTAATTGTACTCTATTGGATATGGTTCGATCTATGATGTCTCTGACTGACTTGCCACTGTCATTTTGGGGTTATGCACTAGAAACCGCTGCATTCACTTTAAATCGGGCATCGTCTAAATCCATTGAAATGACACTGTATGAATTATGGTTTGGAAACAAACATAAGCTGTCATTTCTTAAAGTTTAGGGATGCGATGTTTATGTGAAGAAACTTCAACCGGATAAACTCGAACCCAAAGCGGAAAATGCGTCTTCATAGGATACCTTAAAGAAACAATTGGGTATTCCTTCTATCATAGATCCGAGGGCAAGGTTTTCATTGCCAAGAATGGATCCTTTCTAGAGAAAGAGTTTCTCACGAAAGGTGTGAGTAGTCAAAAGGTAGAACTCGAAGAGGTTACTAAACCTTCTCTTCATGAAATGGCTAGTGGCGCAGCACCGGAAGTCGTTCCGTAGTTGACTTCACCAAATGAAGAAGGAACTAATGATAATGATAATGAAACTCCGAAAGAGGACACTAATGAACCTCGCAGGTCAAGCAGGACACGTGCAGCTCCTGAACTGTACGGGAATCCTATTGTAAATTTCATGGTTGATGAAATAGATGACCCTGCAACGTATGAAGAAGCGATGATGATCCCGGATTCCAACAAATGGCTAGAAGCCATGAAATTCGAGATGGAATCCATGTACGAAAACCAGGTTTGGACCTTGGTGGACTTACCTCATGATCGAAAGTCTGTTGAGAATAAATGGATTTTCAAAAGAAATACTGATGCTGATAGTAATGTAACCGCCTATAAAGCTCGACTTGTTGCAAAAGGGTTTCGACAAATTCAAGGAGTTGACTACGATGAGACATTCTCTCTCATAGCAATTCTAAAATCAGTTAGGATTATGTTAGCAATTGCTGCATATTTCGATTATGAAATATGGCAGATGGATGTCAAAACTGTGTTCATCAATGGTAACATTGAAGAAGAGTTGTATATGATACAACCAAAGGGTTTTGTCGATCCTAAGGATGCTAACAAGGTGTGCAAGCTTCAGCGATCCATCTATGGACTGAAGCAAGCATCACGGAGTTGGAATCTCCGCTCTGATGAGGTGATCAAAGAGTTTGGATTTGTCCAAACTTATGGAGAGGCTTGTATTTACAAGAAAATGAGTGGGAGCAATGTGGCATTTCTGATATTATATGTGGATGCCATATTATTGATTGGAAATGATATAGATCTTTTAAACAGTGTTAAAAGTTATCTAAACAGCAAATTTTCTATGAAAGACCTTGGTGAAGCGTCATATATATTAGGCATAAAGATCTATAGAGATAGATCAAGACGCCTAATAGCGCTATCGCAACGTACATACCTTGATAAGATTTTAAAGCAGTTTAAAATGGACGAAAGTAAGAAGGGGTTCTTACCTATATTGCAAGGCAAGACATTGAGTAAGACTCAAAGTCCGGCTACGGCGGAAGAAAGAGAGATAATGGATAAGATCCCCTATGCTTCAGCCATAGGCTCTATAATGTATGCCATCCTATGTACAAGACCGGATGTGGCACATGCTATTAGTTTGACTAGTAGGTACCAATCTGATCCAGGTTTGGAACACTAGATAGCGGTCAAGAATATCCTTAAGTACTTGAGAAGAACTAAGGAAATGTTTCTTGTATACGGAGGTGAAGAAGAGCTGGTCGCTAATTGTTATGTCGATGCTAGCTTTGACACTGATCCAGATGACTCAAGTCTCAATCCGGATACGTATTTCTCATGAACGAAGTAGCAGATAGTTGGAGGAGATCCAAACAACCCGTGGTAACAAGGTCAACAATGGAGGTGGAATATATTGTTGCTTCAGAAGCGGCACAGGAAGCGGTTTGGATGAAGGAGTTCATTACTGAACTGGGTGTGGTTCCTAGTGCGTTGGATCCAATGGTGATCTATTGTGACAACAATGGAGCCAGAGCCAACGCAAAGGAACCCAGGTCTCACAAGAATTCCAAACATATTAAGCGCCGGTTTCACTCCATCTGTGAGCATGTCAAGGATGGAGATATAAAGATTTGTAAAGTACATACGGATCTCAATGTAGCAGATCCATTGACTAAAACTCTCCCTAGAGCAAAACATGATCAACACCAGAACTCCATGGGTGTTAGATTTATCACCATGTAACTAGATTATTGTCTCTAGTGCAAGTGGGAGACTGAAGGGAATATGCCCTGAGAGGCAATAAGAAAGTTGTTAGTATACATATTCCAAGTATATTATAGATGTTTATTTTGCATGCTATAATTGTATTAATTTGGAAACGTTAATACATGTGTGTTTAATAAATAAAAGGAATGTTCCTAGTTATGCCTCTCTTATGAACTAGCTCGTTGATTAACAAGATGATCAAGGTTTCCTGGACATTGGATGTTGTTAATAACAAGGTCACAACATTAGTGGAATGATGTGATGAACATTCATCTAAAGTATAGAATTACGATCAAAGTCATTGTGTTTATATTGCTATAACATCTAACAAAGTAATCCTAGTCCTTAGACCATGAGATCATGTTAATCACTAACACTGTAAGAGTATCTTGATAACATCAAATGTCACACCGTGAAAGGGTGATTATAAAGGTGGGTTTAGTGCTACAAAAGTGTTATGTAGAGGCTCATGGATCAAGAGTGGGATTTGTCCATCCCAATGACGGATAGATATACTCTAGGCCCTATCAGTGATATCACATTGGTTAGCTTGCAAGCAAGTGATGTGATCCCTAGAATGTTATATCACGGGAACGAGAAAAGAGTACATGTCGGTAACGAGATCAAACTAGGTATAAAAATCTTTGGCATGCTCGCAATTATTCAAAAACTGAAATTCTTGAAGGACAATGAATAGAAAAGTAGTGCTTGAAAAGTCTTGATTTATTGATGTGGGGAAATTGAGATACTCTAATGTATATAGTTTTCATGACAACTCTCACACCCTTAATTTACATGATTATACGTTATTGTTCAAAGGTAAGCCTATGAGTTGATTATATGAAATGGAATAAAGTTTACTCATTTGAATCATCCATGTTAACAATAATTTTCTGCGCTATAAGGATGCATAAAACCCGTATGATATGCTTGCCATTACTCTATCTATGCTGAAGTTTTTTCAGATTTATGAAGTGGAGGAAACATGAGACTACCAATCATGAGTAAGATCATCATCTATTTATTTCAGTTTAAATGCTGAGTTCCTTTTTGATTTTGGTTTTCTTGCTCGGGGACGATCAAGTTTAAGGTTGGGGAGGTTGATGGCTCTGAAATATAGCCATCTATGTCCACATTTAAATTGGATGATGAAATATCTCTCTAAACCCTGCCACTAATGCCTAATATTCAAAGGGGTATGCACTCCTTTCTTTCTATTTTTTCCTGTGCAGATAATGACGTTTTATGATGGGAATCACTACATTAAAGTCAAAGATATGATATTTTCAACAACTAGAAGAAACCAGGAGTCGTGGGTCGGAGGCAGATGCTTTAACAACCCCTATATAAAGAAGCCTTGGGCGACAAGAAAAGAGCCCTCGAGAGTCCCTGCCCCAGATCATCAGACGCCGGAGGAATAGACTTAGATCTAATCTCCAAATCCTTCTCCACCACCATAGCCATATTCCACCACTTGTAATAGTAGATCTCGTCTTCGATTGGCGACATTGTAAGACTATTTACTATCAATCTCATGATTTCCATTACAATGTTTCTGATTGTTGAACTCATCTTTGTGTGTGAGTAATTCTCCTTGGGCTAAGGGCTTCGGCCTAGCCATGTAGCGTTTGTGCATGTTATTTATTATAGATGGGATCATGTATTAGTTTGTATGACATGATGATTATTGTATCATCTCTTACCTCAATCTAAGTACTTGTCAGGTACCCAAGACTCCGAGGATTGAGCCAGGTATAGGGAGTATGAGTAATGACTAATTTGCAGGTTGGGAACCCTAGTGACAGAATGGGGTAATACGGCTGTATGTGAGGGATTTACTAGGGATTAACGGTGACATCACTATGCATATCATTAGTTCTCTTTATTATATGGATGAGACTAGTAGGTTATTGCTATAAGCGGTTGTAGAGGCAATAGCAATTATGGATGCACTGCTCACATATAATTTATCTCGCTCTAACAATTACATGCATACTTTATCTTTATCTTTATCTTTTATTCCCATCAGATGTTTTGCATAGCTACAGGTGAAACCGAACGCCCTAGGCCCTCTCTCTCCATCATCGACAACAACAAATATATGCAAACTCTTGGTCCGGTAAAAACACAAAAGTAATTCTAAAACTCCCGAAGCTCCGTTAAAGTAACTTCACTACGCATCTGCTTCCCGAGAATTCGATAACCTAGGTATACTAGGGAAAAATAAGCTATACTACATCCGTAATCTGGATCGAAGGTATCAGCAGTCCACTCCCCAAACCTAAGTGATTGCCATCAAGGTCAAGCTATTTGATCTTAACTAGAAGCGCTTCATGGGAGGCAACCCATGTGAAATTAATTTTCTCTATGTTTTTATTATGTTTTATTTTCGTGTTAGTTTTTCTTTGTTTGTTTTTGTCTTTAATAAAGAGTGTTCAAGAAGACCTATGGAAAGAGGAGAAGAAATAAGGTAATCCTCTATATTATATTTTACTAACACGTGGCCTAAGAAGTATTACTGGATCATTACTTAGTGTTTTTGCTGCTACCTAACCTTTTGATAAGATATGTGAATGTGCACAAAGCTACTAATCAAATTCTTGAGTTTGTTGTAGTTAACACCATCGATAACGACCACTGGTACGGCCGGAGTAACCCGTACCATGTGCCCGTACCACCTCAAGGAAAAGGGGGATAGAAATTTTGATGGTTGCCGAAGGAATCAGTGGTGATAACGACCACTGGTACGGCCGGACGCGCCCGTACCGCACGCCCATACCGTACCCCCAAACAAAACATCAGATTTCAGGCAAAGTCACCGCAACGATAACGACCAGCAGTACGGGAGCACGCGGCCGTACCACGCTCCCGTACCGAGTGCACTGCCTGGGAGCAGTCGTCGCCCCCAAGGTAAGCCACCCGGTACGGGCGGGCTCTGGTTGTACCACCCGCCCGTACCGTGTACATGGACGCCATAAGCACCCCGAGGAGGTAACCTAAAAATCCCAATTCATCTATTTTCTCTTTCTTCTTCCTCCAAACTTCAAACCACCTCCATTGGATCTTCAAATTTACTCAATCTTTCTTCGATTCTTCGCACTCACTCGATCTAAGGTATGATTCTCCTCCGATCCCCAACATATTTGTGAAAAACCTTGGCTTAATCATTCATCATTGCCAATCTAAACATAGGTCTTGTTCTTGATTCAATCTTGGTACTAAGTATGCTTAGCATTGTTTTTAGAGGAGTTTCTTTTGTAATTAGTGTAGAGAATCAATTATGCTATGTTTCTATTGGACCAAAAAAATATTAGCAATTTTATTTACTTTGTCTTGTTTTTATTTATTAGATGAACACGAGGAGTCATACACATGAGATGGCTGCGGAGTCCTCCGCGCCACCCATTGATACGTTAACCCTCGAGTCACTTGGCATCAAGTTCACCGAGGAGTTCCATCTTACCTGTTTCGATTGTCTCAAGATTCGAGAGATCAAGTCCACCAAGTGGGCGTGTCCTTATATCCTGAATCAACTTGGAATTCGTGCTGATTTCGATTTACATTGCAACAATGTTGGTTTGTACAATTTTGTATTTCAGGATGTTGCAACATACTGCCGCTTGACACTTGAGTTCTTTAGCACCTTAACACATATGGTGGATCCTTATGGTTGTTCCGAGGAACAAAGGCCTAGAGTTGATCGAATCAAATTCCGTCTTATGAACTGTGAGTATACTTTGACACTCAGCCAATGGGCTCAATGCTTTGGGTTTACCAACAACACCACAGATGTACGCACAACTACCTTTGTTTTAGATCCTTCCCCTTCACAATACTTTAACTTGATGAGAATTCGTGGACACACACCCAAGGGGAACCAAATTGATCATCCTACCATTCGATATTTGTTCTATGTTATTGCTAACACACTGCAGACACGTGGTGAGTTTACTAGAGTTAACGAGGAGGACATGTTGATCCTCACAAAAGTTGCACTTATCAATTGTAACTCAACGCCAAATTTGGGCGCTTTAGTTGTGTTTCATCTTAAGCATCAAGCTCTTCAATCTCGAGGACTCATATGTGGAGGAGTTGTGACCGTTCTTGCACGTGCAATTCACATCAACCTAGGTAACATCCAACTGTTGACTGGAGGTAACCACCTCAGTCCATCTACTCTAAGAGCATGTGGTATGATTTCTAAAAATAATGGTAGATATTTCTTCAATATACTTGGAGCGGATCACTTGATTCCTGCTCCTTTGCCTAATGGTTTATTCTCTATCGAGGATGGACGTATGCGTTATGGCGCGCATGTCGAAGCTAGTCTACCCCAACAATAAATACACGTGGGATGAGGAGAAGATGAAGAAGTAGAATAAGAAGGACCCAAACATGATGTGTAGCCACCAAACTACTACACCACCTATGAAGATATTTATGCACTCGAAGGAAATATTCACACCATGAACAACCTCTCCATCAACCTTCGAGATGCCGCTGCAAGCCTCGCCACCCAAATCCACGATTGGAGCAGCCAATGGAACACGGGAGATTATCCACCACCACCACAATGAACAACAAAGGGGCTTGCAAAAGCCTGAGCTTGGGGATGTGTTCCCCTAGCAAATTTATTTGTGTAATAACGAGGTTGTACTCCAGCTCCTTATGAGCCTTGAAACACACGTGTTGGCCTGTTCCAACACTTTGCTTTTTTCCTTTGCTTTTTAAATTTGCTTTCGTTTTAGTTTATTTGTTTTCTTTTGTTTTTATTTTAGCCCTTGCTTGGTCACAAGTTCTTTTCTATTCTTTAATACCTATCCTAAAAAATACAAAAAGATTTTTCCGTTTATCCTTTTTTTGTAAACGTGGATTCATAATTTGCCTCTTTGCTTTGATATCATTTTCAAGGGTAATCGTGTTTGAGTTTTGAAGGAACACATCCCTATAAGGAAGAGGATCTAGAAGTTACTAATGAGAGGTATGTCCTATGTCTCCCAGTTATGAAGTTTGAATTGTTTATGTTAGTTGGTTGATTTGCTAAGATGCATGCTAGTGGGAAGTAATTTAATATGGTTAGAGTAAGGCTTTTTATTAGTATGATGATTAGTTACTGAAGCTCTTGCTCTAATTCTTTTAGTTAACCGAGTCTTGCCTTGGAAATAATAATGCCAAACAAGTACAACAAGAAAAAGTATGAAATTTACGACTTGTTTGATAAATGATTGGCTTGAGAGTATACCCTTGGTTATACTTAACCCCATAGATATTTTGACAGTCTCGACAACACTCATGAAAGGAAATGTTTGATTGAAATAAAGTCTAGTGGTAATTGTGACGCATGCCAAAGCTAACCTTGTGGATAAAACCGTGGTTCTAGCTCAAAAAAGAGAAGAGGATGCGAGACAACTTTATTCTATGTCTTTGACGCACACCTTTGGGATGCCAACAACCCCGCTATCTTTTGAACGATCTATGGTATAACCGCGGATTTTGGCTATGAGTTGATGACATGATTGGCATCCGTGTCAATGTATGGGCAAAAGTATTGGTACTCTCAAAGGCTTGTGCAAATACTAGCAAAAAGAAACAAATAGCGATCCTTGAAAAATGAGATAAAAAAAGAAAGAAAGAAAAAATATATCTATGAGGATCCATATAACAAGTCCTTGGCATGGTATCATTACTACTTTACGATTTTTTCTTGAAACACAATAATTGGATTAGAATTGTTTTAGATTGACTTGATCTATTGATGTGGGTGTAAATAAGACACTTCATTATTATACTACTTGGGACATGAAGCTCTCTTACTCAATTATGTTATTTAAAAATCTTAGTGTTCCTTAGCAAGCTAAGAGTTAATTAGAGGAATTGGATTGATTGCTACACTTTTAGTTATTTATACTTATATTAAACTTTAATTTGATTATCTTGACTTATCGAAGCTTGTATAGTATTCTTGTCATCTCTCTAACTTTGATAAGCTTTGCAAATGAATGAAGTGTTGAGCACATACGACTACCTACTGTAATTAAACTCCTATTCTCGTTGTTTCAAGTTTAAACGCTGAATTCCTTATAGTTGTTTTGGTTCTTCTTGCTCGAGGACGATCAAGGTTTGCGCATTGGGGAAGTTGATGGCTATGATTTTTGCCATTTTCCACTTTGTTTAAATGTTGTTTTTGTCAAGCAATTGCCAAATAAACTCTCAACCTTGCCACTAATGACTAATAATTCCAAAGATATGAAAATCCCTTCTTTGATTTATGTTGTGCAGGAAATCACTGCTTTTAAGGCGGAATAAGGAGTCATAATGAAGGATTTTGAGGAAGTACACATGCCCAAGTAATTGGAGAAGCCAACCAGGGTGTCAGCACGCTTAACGACCACTGGTACTGGCGTGGTCCTCCCGTACCGCTCGCCCGTACCAGGTGGCAGCGGCTTCGTCTTGTCAAACCCTACAACTTTCGTGAAGATGCCTATATATTTTGAGGGTCTAGCCGCCGGCCAGAGCGCCGCCATTCTCAGATTGCAACACAACACCCCCAAAGGATATCCACACCATTGTTTATCCATTGTTCATCACTTCCACCATCCATCCCTCAACTAGCCATAGTCGTTGCTTTGTACTTTTAGATCTCCTTGTGATTTGGCGACCATTGTAAGAATATTTGATTTCAATCTAAGTATTTGCATGATGTTTTCTATCTCCAATCTATTCATTATGAGTGAGTAGTCCTCACGGGCTATGAGTTGGAGAGAAACCTCACAGCAATTATGTGCATCTAGATCATGGGAGAATTGTATTTTGTTTGGATTCATTATTTGTATCTTTTGTTTCTTTGTCTCTCACCTCGATCTATGGACTTGTAGGTACCCAAGATCCCATAGATTGATAAAGGCTTGAGGTGATATACTTGCCTAGCAGCGATCTCATAGGAAACTCAGTGACAGAAAGGGAAGTATGATCTTCACTTAGCTCCCCATTCGGGATCAACAACAACAACACCACTTAAAGCTTTAATATGTACTTTCACTTAATAATAGTTTGCAACTCATGGCTTCGGTGTGTTCTCGGTTGGATTAAAAGTCTATTTCTATACCCGCTGCATCACGGGGGGCCTAGAATATTAGGATGTGTTACCCACAAAATATTATCTCAATACAAACACTATACATGACTATGCTTATTATTATATTTTATCCCATTTGATGTGCAGCTGCAGGTGGATCTTCAACCCTGGCCTATCTCCATCCATTGATTCAAACCCCTTATAAATTAAACTATATTGGTCCGGTCAACTAAGGTAAAACGAACAAACAAAGTCTTATAGAGGTGTCCTTTCTTATTACCTTTTAGCCGTGCTTTCCAAGGTTCGATTAAACCTAGGTATTGTAGGGAAAAAGTTACACTACATCAGTGAATCCGGATCAAAGGTATCACATCTCCATATCATCCTTAAACTAGTGGGCAAGTTGAATTAAGCAATAGGGAAATTAAACTCATATTGGAGAAGACTGTTAATAAAGCTAGATTTGATGGGACGACTAAAATTAATGATGCTCTATGGGCTTATAGAACTGCTTTAAAAAATCATATGGGCATGTCTCCTTATAAAATGGTTTATGGAAAAGCATGTCATCTTCCTGTTGAATTAGAAGATAAAGCTAGATGGGCTGCTAAACAACTCAACTTTGATTTTTAAACTGCTGGAGAGAAAAGAATTCTTGATTTAAATTTATTACATGAATGGATGAATGAAGCATATGAAAGTGCTAGACTATTTAAAGAAAAAGTAAAAATTTGGCATGATAAGAAAATAAAAAGAAATGAATTCAAAGTAGGAGATCAAGTATTGTTGTTCAACTCTCGTTTCAAGTTTTCTGCAGGAAAGTTAGTCTCAAGATGACAGGGTACATTAGTTGTGCAGGACGTGTATCGCTCCGGATCCATTCGTCTTCATGGAGACTTCAACAGTAAACCTAATGTCGTTAATGGATAATGTCTTAAACATTATATTACAGGCCAAACATTTGCTGGAATCCTTGAAGTAATGAATCTCCAAAGTCCGGAAGCCATAATTGCGAAAAATTATCCCCTGCCAGATACTCAAAATCACCAAAATTCAAAAACAGGTGTGTAATGATCTTGAAATATCTTTATATTTTAGGAAAGTCATTATTTTGGAAAATTAATGAGTGTCGCGAAAGAATTGGACGAAACGGAGTCCCGGGGAGGGAAAGAGACCAGGTGGCACGCCCACCCCCCTAGGCACGCCACCCGAGGTTTTCCCTCTTCCGAAGTCCGTTTCGCCTCTGTTTCTTCCTCAACATTTCATCTTACCCTGAAAACCATCTATATATACCCCTCTTTGCCGATCTAATCTTGCATCAACTCTTTTCGAGCGAAACTTGTTTTTCCATCCTATTTCTACTTTTAGCCATGGCAAGATCCAGATCCAATCTTGGAGGAGGTGACTCTGAGAAGAAAGACGTGGTGAATCATTACTTCAAATCTGTGGTGGCTCCCATGAAAACCTTGACCTTCAAGGAAGGGGTGCTTCTCATGTAGGAGGTGAAGGCACCCAAGACCAAAGGCACCATGGAGGAGAGGCTGGAAGTCTTGGAGGACACCGTCTTCAGGTATGGTACGGTGGTTGAGCGCGGCCTTAATGCTCAGCACCTCATGAATCTATAGATGGAGAAAAAGGTTGGAGTCTATGAAGCAAGGATCAAAGATCTGGAAGATAAGTATGTGCATACTCTCTCACGGTTGGATAGGTTTCAAGCCCTCATGCGGGATGTGGAAAACTAGAACTATGAGTATGATGATCGCTTCAAGAAGATCGCCGAGTTTGCCTCCACCAAGTTCAACGATCATCCACCGTCCTTCTATAATGGGAGGCCCTATCCTTGGAAGATCAAGGAGTGGGATGCCTACTATGAGATAACGACGACAAGGAAGAAGAACCGGCGGCAAACCTCTAAGATTGGGGAAGTTCCACCATACTTTATGTTTTTTTGTTATCGTATTTGCATCTAGTTCGTAATCATTAGGAGGTTTTTGCTTGCATCCATTAGGTATCGATTTTTCTAAAGTTTGAAGAGCTCTTAGAGCATTATCATGTATCCTTGGTTAAGTGGTTTTGAATAAAATATAAAGTATGGTGTCATCCATGATTCTCTTGTCTGGAGATTTATGGGTAACACTCATGCAGATGTGCGCACCATATGTAGAAGTTTCACTTACATCTTGCCCTGAACTAAATTAACTTGAGCATGTTGGATAAGCATAGAATTACTCAACAAGCTAAACTTGTAAATAAGGAAATATCCATGCAAGGGAAGCAACACTTATTAAAAAAGGAACATTGTGAATTTGTGGTGACATAAGGAGTCTTATAAAATAAATAGTTGGAAAGAGGAGGATGACAAGGGGACATGAGATACTCTTATCCTATGTAGTAATCAACGAGTAAATTGAATGGTTGTCATGGGTATTTCAATACATATGCTCTATGGGAAAGTGTTTGAAAGGCAGGCACCCAAGAATTTGGCTAGCCATGGAAAGTGAAAGACAAAGGTTGTTTAGAGCATATGACATGATTGAAAGACCCATGAATAAGGTTTATACTGGTTACTAAGGGGGCAAGACCGTTAACTGATGCCATACAAAAAGTGGTGAAAGTTCTTAACAAAAAGTCAAAATAGTCATGTCTATCTTGTTGTTTAAACAATTCTCTTTTCCACTATTTGTTTTATGAGAAACTTATCTTTATTACAAAGGCATATCCATAGGTTAAATTAAAAGTTAGTAAAAAGCCATGCAAAGCTATTAAAGATAGCATAGTGTATGATAAATTTGAGACTTGTTCAGTTGTCCAACATGTAATGGTTAGTTTTTGTTCAAAAAGTAAGGGGTAAGTGATAATATCTATCTATGTAGCCCATATGTGCATGGCTGTTAATTCATATTTCTTTTGGAGAAGTGAATATATATGCATAACTTTGTGATGCCATGCTCGTATTTGAAGGGTTCGCAGCATAGGAAACAAAAAAAATCCTACAATGAGAACTATACACCAAGATCTATCTACTAGATACAGAGCAACGGGTGGATATACATCCATAGAGAACTTACCCTCGAAGACAACAAAGCTTTGTTAACGAGATGGAACTCGTGGATGATGTGGTCGTACACTTGCTGATCTCAAGATCGTGATGAAGTCCAGTAGGTCCAGCTCCAGCACGTCCATCAGATCCAGCTCCAGCAAGTCCATCACCACCAAGTCCAGCACCGCAAAGCAGTGGTGCATCCGTGATCGCACACAGGTTCGGTACCCCGACAACCTCCATCCCTCGCTCCAGCAAAGCAGCGGAAGCAGCAACTCCTTTCCAGATAAAGCCATCGGGAACATGTATCTCGCTAATCCGAGACCATGGGGAAAAATACTAGAGGGGGAGAGAGATCCTTCACGAGGAGGTGTGAGGAAGAAGGAGTGAGAGGGGGCCTTTTATAGGAGGAGGGGGTACCCCTCCCCATGGATGGCGCCCCATGGGGTGACTCCTCACCTCCCCCATTCATGTGGTGGTAACCCCTCCACATCTTCACATTCTCTTTTAAAGTCTCCACTTTAAATGCATTAAATTTCTCCAAATTTAATGCTCTCTCATTTAATAAAACTCTTTTATTATTTTTATTCACAATTTTGTTAATTACTTTAATTAACAAACATTCACATAAAACCCCTGCAACATTTCAATATTACATGCAGAACCAATTTCAGCAATTTCACCCGAAATAGTTTTGGTGTTTATTGAAATAATTCCAACGCTTTCTTAAATCTTTATCTGAAACATATTTGCTCCAAATGGTGTCGGTATCCCTTAAGTGTGTCACCCTACGGTTCGCGAATAATGCAGACATGATCGAGACCCCTCTCAGATCAATAATCAGAAGCGGGACCTGGAGATCCATACTGACTCCTACACATTCAACGATGACTTCTGTGATCGTGAGAACCTTTAACGCTAGTAACTAAATCCCTTTGTCTCGTGATATATTACATGTCCGAGATTCGATCATCGTTATCCAAATACCTAGTTTGATCTCGTTACCGACATGCACTCTTTTCTTGTTCCCGTGATATAACATTCTAGTGATCACATCACTTGCTTGCAAGCTATTTCAATGTGATATCATCGAGAGGGCCCAGAGTATATCTATCCGTCATCGGTATGGGAAAATCCCACTCTTGATCCATGAGCCTCAACATAACACCTTTGTAGCACTGAACCCACCTTTATAGTCAACCTGTTACGGTGTGACGTTTGATGTTATCAAGATACTCTTCCGGTGTCAGCAATTAACATGATCTTATGGTCTAAGGACTAAGATTACTTCATATGATGTTATAGCAATATAAACATAATGACTTTGATCGCAATGCTATACTTTGGATGCATGTTCATCACATCATTCCACCAATGTTGTGACCTCGTTATTAACAACATCCAATGTCCATGATCAGGAAACCTTGATCATATTGTTAATCAACAAGCTAGTTTATATGAGAGGCAGTACTAGGAACTTTGCATTTTGTTTATTAAACAAACATGTATTAATGATTCCAATTAATACAATTATAGCATGCAAAATAAACATTTATCATAAACATGGAATAAGATAATAACCACTTTATTATTGCCTCTCGGGCATATTCCCTTCAGTCTCCCACTTGCACTAGAGTCAATAATATAGTTTGTAAACTTGTATACACAAAACCTAGGTGTTGAATATACGCGTTTGCTAGTGGTTAACATAATCTCCGGATCTCACACTTTCAGGTCCGTGTGTATTTGCATGTCTTTGCGTCTCTACGCATCACTCATTCTCAAATGAGATGGCACTGTATAAATTTGGTCCTTTGGTGAGACCTTTAGTTCATTTGGGTTAAAATATGTTGATATTATTGTCGTACAATATATCTTCATAGTATTAGCCCACTTTGAACCACATCTAGTTTGATAGCAAACTTCTTAACACAAATGCCCTCCTTTGCTGCTATTATAGCAGTCATATACTTAGACAACTGTTGTAGTATCCGTCACAATGTTTTAACTTTGGAATTTATCCAAATCCATCATGGAACATCCTTTCCATTACATTGTGCCACCCATAGTCTAAATTGAGATAAATTGAATTTGTATCTTGTGACAAAACTAGTATCAATGTAACACTTTACAATGAACTACCTTTAACTATTTGTCACTTATACATGATATATTCTTAGTTCTTCTAAAGCTCATAAGAATATCTTTACTATTGTCCAATGATCATCTTATGAATCATTCTGGTATGTGCTCATAACATTTAGAGCATAGGACATTCTGGATATATACATATCATGGTATAATCGATCAAAATATTCATGTGATTTTACTCACCAAGTGTTGAAACACTTGAATCTTGATACAATCCTTTCCATGCAGCAAGAACCTTTCTTGTTGTTTCCATATTGAACCCTTTCAATATCTCATATATGTATGTCTGGCACAACCATATTAGCGCCTCAATCTATCCATATAGATATTGATGCCAAATATTCCGGGTTTGCCCAAGTCTTTCATCGAAATCTTATTTTAATGAAATTCTTAACTTGTGTCAATACAAGATACATCATTTCCAATATGTTCTCTACATAATGTATTAGAAATATGGCTATGATTTCCATATAATATGCAATGAGTATGTGGTCCAGTTCTCTATCTTTTATATTGTTCTATGATGGTTTTATGCGAACATCGACTGCATATTACTTCACCTACATGGGATCATAGGAGAATACTTTGATGCAATGATAGGGGTTGTAAGTGATGGACTTGACAGAAACCGTTTTCCAATTCTTTAAGTTGCATTGGAGGGATTATATGTCGGGGACCAATGAACATATTGCTATGGTGGGACATGTATGTCTTAATGATTCCTAGATGTTCATGTAAATGGATCTAGGACCCATCATAAGTGGTGTATTTAGTCCATACCGAGTGCTGCACTTAATTAGGATCTGCCCTAAGGGAATAAAACTTGACAACATATTCACCATATTGTGTAGAAATCTTTATGCTAAGTAAATCCATGTCACCCTCGGGAATGCTTGTCACATATAAGAACACACACACATGAGCTTTCTCTCATTGAGAGCATCCACTTATTACTATTTACTTTCAGCATTTTACATTCTTGCAAAACTACAAAATCTATTGTATTTACTATTATTTCCTTTGTCAAATTTGCTAACCAATACCTTTAGATCCTCATGGGTTCGACAAACTTTCTTTATTGAAAAGTACTACAATTGATCTCCTGCACTTAGGAGCCATCACATGTTGATCTGTGAAGTATTGTATTCTCCTCATCCACTGCTTCACCCATAGATTGTGACTCACACAAGCGGTTCTGGCATGGACATCACCATTCTACCCAAGAACCATGATGTGGGGCAGAACACACTATTGGTCAATCGTCGTCATAACCTATTGCCACCACTTAGCAGTATCATCTCAGTATGTGCCATTGAGA
This sequence comes from Avena eriantha, assembly GCA_910589775.1. NCBI lineage: Eukaryota > Viridiplantae > Streptophyta > Magnoliopsida > Poales > Poaceae > Avena > Avena eriantha. The sequence goes on along the minus strand of OU342742.1, from coordinate 63,716,073 downwards.
TATTTCTCTAGCCTTTTGAGTGCAACCATAGTGACATGGCCCTCCTTCGCCAACACCAAATTAATCAAGATGATATTGTCGTGATTGATATGCCGATGGTGCCGACAAAAAGTGAGGCTTCGTTCTTCTAAGGTCCGTATCCATCATTGGTGGAAATGCCACACCCAAGACCAGATAGACGTCAATCGGGAGGCACCCCAAACTAGCAGGGGAATACTTGTCAAGGACACAACCAACAGTGCATGTATGCCAGTGACACCCATGACGGGGTGTCATACAGGAGTGGGACCAGGTCTCCGGCAAGCCGTCGGCCTGGGCAACTACTGATCCTATGCATGCATGTGCCTCTCATAGGCTCCTCGCATGCTTGAGCAGCAGCATGTAGCAACATGCATCAGCCTCTAGCCCACATGCAAGCATGTCCTAGATGCATGCAAGCCATAGATGTGGATAGCTTCATGCTACGCGTGCAGAAGGTCTGAAGCGACAATTCCCAACACTCTATATTGGCAAGAAGATAACCGACAATGAACTAGTCGAGTCGTTGGTTGGAAATGCCCAGTAGTGGAAACCGGTAGGCCGGCTGATCTGAGGCACCAACTCCCAATCTAGATAAACATGCCAACAACCCAGCAACAAACTGGCCGACCCAATGGCAGGCAACACGGGGCGGTGGTGGACAAATCTGATAACCGACGATGTGGAATGGTGGCCAAGTCAGGAGACAATTTGGCAAGGAGGAGGATCACCAGGTGGGAGAACAGAAAAAACAGGTTGAGATACCCCTCCGATGTTGTTTGTCGGTCGGACAGCCTCCTCCGGTTGCACTGGGTGAACTGGGTGATGAGTGACGGCCTTCTAAGGTGGTGGTACTTTGCGAGCATTAATTTACCATGTACCGCATCCATGAGTCGTATTGGGTCATGCTAGAAATTCTGAATTTCCAGGGAGCTGTTAGTATTTGGTTACAAGAGGTTTGGTTAAAAAATGATGCTAACTTTCAAAGGTTCGTAGCATAGAAAACAAAAAATTCTACGATAAGAACGCCAATTGCACCAAGATCTAATCTAGTAGATGCTAGTAACGAGTGTGAGGGTAACCAGAATAACTTACCCTCGAAGACCGAAAGCTTTTACAAAAACTGATTTCGTTGGTGATCTAGTCGATCACTTGTCGATCTCAAGATCATGTTGAAGAACACCACAACCCATCAGCGTATCTATCCTTGGTCACACATTCGGCTCTAGAAAACCTTCACGCCTCTACTCCAGCAGAGCAGTGGAAGGAGTAGATAAATCTTACTCTGAGAATCAAACAGAACATGTGCCTCGCTATTCCGAGGCCATGGGGGAAATGCTAGAGGGGAAGAGAAGCTTCACGAGGAGGTCGTGCATATAGAGACGAGAAGGACTCCTTTTATAGGGGAGGGGCAGCCCAAGGGGTCTATGGTGCCAACCATGGAGGTACCCCCACCTCTTCCCTCATTCATGTGAGTGAACTTCCCACTCACATAAACTCCCTCTCCACTCACATGCATTTATTTCCCATTAGCATAAATGCATTTTTATCTTTAAATAAAACTCTTTTATTTATTTTATTCAGAATTTTGTTAATTACTTTAATTAACAAACACCCAAATAAAACCCCTTGCATTTTTTAGATATTACACCTGAAACCATTTTAAATGATTTGACCCGAAACAATTCCGGTGATCATCGAGACAATTTCAACTCTAACAAATTTATTCTCGGATATGTTTTATCTACCACTTAGTGTGGGAGAACCTTAAGTGTGTCACCCTACGGTTCACAAATAATGCAGACATGATAGGGACACCTCTCTTATCAATAATCAAAAGCGATACCTATACATTCGTACTAACTTCTGCACGTTCAATGATAACTCTTGTGATCGTGCGAACCATCAATGTTGTATCCAATTCCTTTTGTCTCACAATATTTTACTTGTCCGAGATCTGATCAGAAGTATCAACCATACCCTAGTTCGATCTTGTTCCTGACAAGTACTCTTTACTCGTTCTATGATACAACATCCATGTGACCTAGTCACGTGCTTGTAAGCGGTGTTGATGTGATATCACTAAGATGGCCAAAAGTATATCCCTCCGTAATTAGGATGGACAAATCCCACTCTTGATCCAAGAGCCTATACATAACACTTTCGGAATACCTAAACCCACCTTTATAGTCACCCTGTTACAGTGTGACGTTTGATGTTATCAAGGCACTCTTCCGGTGTTAGTGATTGACATGATCTCATGGTCTAAGGACTAGGAATAGTCCGTATGTGTTTGATGTAGCAATGTAAAATTAAAGAATACATCATATTGCTATATCTACTTTTGGTGTATGTTCATCATATCATTCTTCTAATGGTATGATCTTGTTATTAACAACATCCAATGTTCATGACCAGGAAACCTTCACCATCTGTTAATCAACGAGCTAGTATATATGAGAGGCATTACTAGGAACTTTGGTTTGTTTATTAAACACACATGTATTAAGGTTTACTATTAATACAATTCTATCATGAGAAATAAACATAAATCATAAACTTGGAATAAGATAATAACATTTTATTATTGCCTCTCGGGGATATTCCCTTCAGACTCCCACTTGCACTAGAGTCAATAATCTACATTACATTGTGATGAATCTAACACCCATTGAGATATGGTGCTGATGTTTTGATCTAGGGAGAGTTTTAGTCAATGGATCTGCCACATTCAAATCTATGTGTACTTTGCAAATCTTTATATTGCCATCCTTGACATGTTCATGGATGGAGTGAAATCGATGCTTGATATGCTTGGAATTCTTGTGAGACCTTGGCTCCTTTGCATTGTCTATGGCTCCATTGTTGTCACAATAGGTGACCATTGGGTATAATGCGTTGGGAACCACACCAAGTTCACTTATGAACTCCTTCATCCAAACCTCTTCATGTGCCGCTTTCGAAGCAGCAACATATTCCTCCTATGTCGATGATCCTATCACCATGGGTGCTTGGAACTCCTCCAACCTACTACTGCTCCATTCATGAGAAATACATATCCTAATTGTGACTTAAAGTCATCCAGATCAGTGTAAAAGCTAGCATCGACGTAACACTTTGTGAAGATCTCTTCTTCACCTCCATATACGAGAAAGATTTATGTAGTTATTCTCAAGTACTTAAAGATATTCTTGGCTGTTATCTAGTATTCTGAACCTGGATCAGATTGGTACCTGTTAGTCAAACTAATAGCATGTGCCACATCAGGTCTAGTACATAGCATGGCATACATGATAGATCCTATGGCTGAGGCATGGGGAATCTTATTCGTCATTTCTCTATCTTCTGTCGTGGCCGTACTTTGAGTCTTACTCAATGCCTTGACTTGCAACATGGGTAAGAAATATTTCTTACTTCCGTCCATTTTGAACTTCTTCAAGATCTTGTCAAGGTATGTTGACGAGGGGTTAACTCATCAATGCCCATCTTTGACGGCCTTTGGTTCGAGGAAGTGGGGAGCGCTGGAGGCATCGATCGCCTAGCAAACAAGCACACAGGTGACACGAGGCTAACCTAGGTTCAGGCCTCATAGAGGACCCTACTCCTACTTGTCTGTTCTTGGAATAATCAAGGAGTCAGAAGTTACAGGGGTGCGCAGATGCAATCTGGTGATGGTGTGGAAAACTAGGGTTGCGGATATCCTCCTCGCTGCCCCCTCCTAGCCTTTATATAGATAGGCTAGATCTCAGGATAGCAGGCTGAGTCGGTTACATATTAGTGTTTCCCTTTAAACTTCTATCTTGTATTTTGCCATGTTCTGCAAGAGATTCGAAGTCTCCCAGGTCACCTGAATCTTGACTGGGCCTTAGCAATGTCGTGGGCTTCTTCTGGTTTGGACCGTATATGCTGATCATGAGTACCTGTAGGGTATGCCCATGTTACTAGCCCCCGAGTGTCCGGTCGAATCGTAGATTCGAGTGGAGATTATGAAACATTCGAGTGCATAGCCAAATGCATTTTCGGGTGCGTTAGTTTATGTCATTGGGATTGTTGATATACGTGCTTGATTCATCTGATGTATCAGGATCAGTTAACTACCTTAGAGAAAAACAATGCAATCTACTCAAACTCGAGTCCTTGGACTCGAATTCAGAGAAGTCCTGGCGTAATTCGACTCATGCCGCGGAGGTCTTACAGAATCGAATTCCAATGTAAGTGTGAGCACTCGACACGTCCATCAAGGCTTATTCCATCGTACCTCTAGGCACGGATTATTTCGGGTAGAGCGCATCAGGTACGTTGCCAGGCCTTATTCAGGTCTTATCTTCACACTGTGAGCGTGGCATCTAAATTTTGTCATCATGGAGATGATACGGGTGGCGTAGGAGACGCAGTCTCCTTATAGGGAAAATATGAGGGGGAGTCGCCAATGGGAGTAGCCCCCGGGTGGCGTGGTCAACACACATCTAGTAAAATAAAATCATAGGGTGCACGGCCAGCTCTCCCTATGGGAGTAGCCCCCGAGTGCCTATTTGAGTCGTAGACTCGAGTGGGGACTATGAATGTTTTTGACTACTCTCTTCTTTTGCTTGTTTCAGCCGAATATGGGAGTAACCCTGAGTCCACAATCGAATCATTGATTCAAGTGAGGGGTTCAAGTGAAGTTACCTTGCCGAAAGGTTTCTATGTCCATGTAGTTTTAGGGTGTGCAGCCTGCGCTCCTATCAGGAGTAGCCCCCGAGTGCTTGGTCGAGTCGAAGAGTCAAGTGAGGACTAGATTAGTCGAAAGATGCTCCTACTAGATTGGATGACGTCAGTATTGATGATGGGATGACCTTGTTTGCCCGCGTGAGCGGTTTTGACGAGACGTGATGAAGGTGGGGCCCCATTTCTGACTTGCATTTGACCAGGCGTGCGTAATCGTCGGTGTTAACTGCGTCTCCTCGATTCTCGCGCATAATGGGAAAAGTGGAGCAACGGTTCACAGTTTGCATCGCCACGGGTCCATCCTGATTTGCGCCACGTGTCTAGTTGCTGCACTTCTGGGCGTTGGATTGCATCTATGCTGAGGTTAAGTAGGGATCTCCGTGCGGTAATGTTCCCCCACAATTCATCTTCTTCCTCGCGCTCTGCCTCCATTGTTGCTTTCCGCTGTTCCATTGCTCGTGCCTCCATTACTATGCTGGACAGCCTCAAAACTTTCCCGAGCTACTTTCTGTGCTTCCACCGCAGGCGTAAGATGGGGAAGAAGAAGGGCGCCTCTGTCGCTGGATCTACGGCCGCCACCATTACGGCCAAGAAGAAGGGTGTGGCCGTTATGGGCTCTGATACTGTTGTTGTAGCTGCCAAGAAGAAGGATGCGGGCATGCGCGTCACGAATGGATCGTGGCGGCAGTCCGCCATAAAGGAGATGGAGCTCTACAACTGGCGCCAGGATGTCTCTCTTCTAGGCACTGAAGCCGATTGCCGAATGCCTGGCGACAAGGTAATCCCCGATCCCCTGTCAGATTTCGGGTGATGTTTCTTGCATTTGTCATTCGTGGCCTCTCTCTCCCCTATCCACAAGTTTGTGCGAGGGTTACTCTGATTCTACGGGCTCCAACTCCATCGCTAACCCCCAACTCCATTCTCCACATTGCTTGCTACATCACTCTTTGCGAGTGTCTGCTCGGAATCGAGCCACACTTTGGACTTTTCAAAACACTCTTCAAATTGAAGTGGTAGTCGGGCTCTGGGTCAATAGTCTATTATTTAGGAGGCTGCAGGATCCATGTAGACCCCAATGTCCAATATTTCTCCATTAAGTTTAATGCATCCGTCCAAGGATGGAGGGAGAAATGGTTCTACATCCGTGACCAGAAGGCCGACGACGAGCACTTTGGACTTGCACCTTTTGATTCAAAGGCGGAGTGCAAAAGGAGGAGGTCATGGAAGAACACGGTGATGCCCAGCGAAGCCAACGAAACTAAGGTTTTCTACAAGCGTGTCTGTGACCTTCAACTCATCCGAGGGAAGGAAGTGGGCGACGCGGGCCTCATTCGCACATGGATGCGTCGTCGAGTGCAGCCATTGCAGGCCAGGGCGCATCTGATGTGCTACTGGACCGGCGTTGAAGACGTCACCCGCATCTCTCAAGAAGATATTTCTTCGGTTGAAGTAGACAGGAGGTTTCAGATGCTAACCAAGTTCATATCGAAGGAGAAACTCCCTGGTGACTCAGTCGTGCCTCCGTTCTGTGCGAGTCGCCCTCTGCCTGAGGTAGCTTTCTTGTTATCTCTTCTTGTTTTTCGATTACCTGTTAGGTTTTCCTTTATACTGATACTGCCTCTTGTGCTAGGACTAGAAACTGGCCACTGTTCTGCCTCCTTAGCCTGAGGGAGTAATTCCTCACGAAGCGGAGGAGGAAGACGAGCTGAGCTCCACCGTCCCTATCGCCGAAGAGCAGGAAGCCCCCAAGTCCAACGAGAACGGAACTCGCAAACGCTCCCGGAGCAAGGACTTGGATGCTTCTCCGTCGGTGACGCCGGATGGTCCTTTGACTGAGGTAGAGGAGCCAATCCCTGCGATGCTTGTATGCTCCATGGCCCCTCCTCCACGGAAGAAGTTGAGGACACCGAAACAGGTTTCTGAGGATTCATTCAATCTCGATGACTTCGACTGGTAAATTTGTACTTCTGCTAATTTGACCTTATATCCCAAAATCTTTTTTCCCTAAAGTTGTTCTGTATTTTTTGTTGCAGCAAAACTGCATCATCGTCATCCAATGATTGCCGCTTCATGAAGGAGACTGGAGTCGCAGACTCCAAAGAGAAGGTTGTAGTGGAGCAGTTGCATTCTCCCCGGGTGGCGTCCACCTTCGGTGCCAATTCTTCAAGTTCTCCCCACACTGGGGGCACTAGATGGTTGCCCGGGCGTCTATGCGGAAGGAAACTTCGGAGTCCCTGGAGGAGCATGTAAGATTCTTTGACTCTGTAGTCAAAATTAGGTTGGTACTAATGCTTCTCTTCTTGCAGTCTGTCTTGAAGGAAATCTATTCGCCTCAACGAACATATTATGTCGATGGGCCGCCAGCATGCCTTATTGGAGACCCGACATCACGCGTTCGAAGGTGAACTTGCGCTTTTATCTTTGTATTTTTGGCACAGAATATCATCAGCCTTGAATTTGGTCTATCATCCTTTGTAGGTGAGAACAATGAGCTCATTTGTCGCGTCAATTCCCTCTAGAAGGGTCCTGTCGCAATGGAGAAGAAACACGACGAGGCACTCAAAGCCTTGGAACACTCCACCCAGGAGTCAAAGAAGCGTGAGGAGGACCTGCTTGCCGCTGCCGCTGACAGGGAGAATGTGTTCATGGAACAGCTTCTCTCTATTGCTAAGGCCCTCTCAGGTATGGTGCTGTGCCAAAAAAATTGTGTTACATTTTCCAAGGTTTGGTTGTGCTCATCTATGTCTTCTGCAGATGCTGCCGGTGTGGACTTCAACTCTCAAGCTTTGGCTCGCCAAGATGCTTTGGCAGGTGCCATAGCTGCAGTCAAATACCACAGTGTCTCCATCAAGGATTCCCTCGAGAAGGCCAAGGGTGTGCTTGGGCATCCTCGAGAGGAGATGGTCCCCAAGGCCAAGCTTATCGAAGATCTTGATGGCTTGGTGGAGTCCTTCGCGGAAGGCATTCCCATGGACTTCAAGAATGCCCAGAGGAGGGTCAGAGCGACCATGGTACTCGCGATGGTGCAATCCCATGGTGTTAATCTGAACCCCAACACGGTCTCCACAGTGATGTCGGTTACTACAGATGGCCAGCAAGTAGTGTCTTCTCCCTTTGCCACGTGTTGTCATAAATATGGGCCTCAGGTCATTGAGACACTCATGAAGTACTCGGCAGAGCTGAGGCGGTCGCAGACAGCAAAGGCTATGGCATTAGAGGCTGTAACCGAGAAGGCCGCGGCATTGGAGGCTGCCACCGACTCGAGGAAGCCCCGAGTGCTAATGCGTAGCTATAGGTTGTCCCTTTGTTGTCCTTTTGTAATATCCTAGCTTCTCCAAACTTCCTATGACTCGCGTTGTGCTTGTGAGGGTGCCCCTTTTAAGACTCGTTGAATTTCAATGCTTCTACTTTTGGTGTTATTTTGAATGGTTGGTCTTATCCGTCTGCTCCTCTGCTTGGATAGGGTCCTTCGAGTGATCCATCCGACACACCTCCCACCGATGAACCTGTGGCGCAACCACGTTCAAAGGTGGAGGAATTTTCACTGCTATCTTGATTGCATGATCGCATAAAACACTTGGAGCAAGAGATGCCCATGATCCGTGGTAGCGCTGACATTTGGAAGTAGAAGGCCGAAAAAGCTAGTGAACGTGAGAAATATCTTCTTGGCAAGGTGGATCAAATGAATGAGCAATTGAAGTGTTAGTTTCTCCAGCCTCTTCTCTTTTCCTAGTCGTTTGTGGCGTCGATTTTCCCTTATGCTTTTTACTGCTCTTTGTAGTTGTTAGTACTCGCCTTCCGCAAGAAGAGAGATACCGAGTCGCCATTCGACTGAACTGTTTGACCCAGGAGCAGCTGGAAGCTAGCGGGTACTTTTGGGTTCACTGGGATCACGCAGTCATGTTGGCAACGTTGCAGGATCGTATGTTGTAGGTGCTGCTTTACTTGAAGAAGGTGTAGTCGTGCTTGAAGCACATCTTATGGGCAATGTTTCCCTTCGACGTGGTGCCTTCAAGCTTGTTAGATTTATTGAAGAAGTTCCAGGATGCCAACGCAGTTCGTGATTGCGTGCATCAGCAGTTAGTCGCGGGTGCCAAGGCTGCCCTAGCACTTGTGTAACTGCATCGACCTGATCTAGATTTGGTAGCTGTTGCCGCAGGGCCGCCACCCCCGCCGGAGGGGATGGCGTGGAACATGGTGCCCCATTATCGGGCGGTTGATCAGCCAGCCGAAGACATCGTCGAGTTGTTCGAGAAGCGTACCAACATTCTCTTTTTATGCCAACTGGGTAGTTTTGAATCTGCACAGAGATGTATAAGTGTTGTTAAGTTTGTATAAGTGAGTTGGGTGTTTTTGTTAACCATTTTTATGTAAATCTTGCTAGCTTGTATATTTTTCGAGTAACTTGTACTCTGCAGTTCCTTTTCATTAGCCCAACGTATATTTAGCTTAGCACCTTGCCAACCTGTCAAGTGCGTTGCAGCTGGGTTGGGTTTACCAAGGGCTCTATTACTAGTATGTTAGCTACTCAGGTTACTGCGTTATTCGTGTAACGAGGCGGAAAGGGTGGCGCAGGCCCCGAATGATTTAATTGTAATTAAAAATAGAAACACAAAGTTGGAGGCACTTAGCTTTATTTATTCGCAGAATACTGGGAGATACAATGTGTGGCTAAATAGCCTATTTGAGTAGCCTTATTTGTAAAGTAAAAACATCTAAGGATAGAAATGACGTAGTTACACGATGTTCTAGGGGTTGGAGTATGTGACACCACTCTCTATGTCTTTCAGGTGATAGGCGCCACCTGGGATTACTTCGGTAATCACATAGGGTCCCTCCCAGGGAGACTCGACCTTGAGGTGTCCTTGCTGCTTCAGTCGCAGAACCAGGTCTCCTTTGACGAAGGACCTTGGGCGTAGCCTTTGGTTGTGGTAGTTGCGGAGATTTTGCTGGTAGATCATGGATCGTTCCGCTGCTATCTCACGTGCTTCATCGAGGAGGTCGACGAAGTCTTCGAGTGTGGCAATTGACTCCGCCTCACTATATGCTATGACCCTTGGGGCCTTGTAGCATACTTCTGCAGGTAGTACTACCTCAGCGCCATGTACCATGAAGAACGGAGTATAGCCAGTGGCGCTATTTAGAGTTGTGTGTAGCTCCATAGTACCGATGGCAACTCCTCGGGCCAGCACCCAATAACTCTTTCGAATGGTCTGAGGAGCCTTTTCTTGATGCTGCTGCAGACGAGTCCGTTGGCCTTTTCGACTTGACCGTTGGTCTGAGAGTGCGCCACTGAAGTGTAGCTGATGTTGATACCCAGGTTTTTGCAGGAATCCTGGAATTCATTCGAGGTGAAGTTTATTCCGTTGTCCGTGATGATGTTGTGCGGCACCTTGAAACAAAAGACGATGGACTCAAAGAATTTGACGGCGGTGGCCCCTGATTGGTTTGTCACCGGCATGGCCTCAATCCACTTGGTGAATTTGTCGACTGCGACGAGGAGGTAGACGTACCCTCCAAGTGAAGATTTTTGCAGCTTGTCGACCATGTCGAGTCCCCATTGTGCGAAGGGCGAAGCCACGGTTATTGGCCTGAGCTCTACGCCAAGTGTGTGTGGTTTTTACACAAATCTTTGGCAAGCATTGCACCTATGGACGATGTCCTTAGCATTGTGCATTGCCGTTGGCCAGTAGAATCCAGCTTGTAGAGCTTTGGTGACGAGGGCACGACTTCTGGTGTGATGGCCGCAAGTGCCTTCGTGTATCTCGAGGAGGATGGCTCTTCTGTCTTTGTTGGAGACGCATCGTTGAAGGACTCCTGTGATGCTGCGCTTATACAGTTTGCCATTGGTGATGGAGAAATCCTTGGACTATATGCCGCGCATCTGTCGGGTTATCTGGCAACCTTTTGCTGAGAAGGTATGTGATGTATGGTTGCGTCCAGGATGGCTCGATCATCATGACCTCCATGGGGCCTTCGAGTCCTGTCTCTTGCTCCATATCTTCAAGTGCTTTGAGTTCGTTAGGTGGCGTAGCCCCCGAGTCCTTTGATGTGTTGGCTTGATGCTCTGGAGCCTTTGGTTTGATGGAGCGCTCACAGATTTGCTCTAGGAATACTCTAGGTGGCACCAAGGCACAAGTGAGCCGATGTTGGTGAGTGTATCCGCCTCTTCATTGGTCTCACAGCCAACGTGCCGCAGTTCGTAGCCGTCAAAGTCTCCTTCGAGTGCATCATAGAGGTTGCAGTAGGCGATCATGTTGTCGCTCAGGGCATCGCTCTGGTTCATGGTTTGATCCACTACTATCTTAGAGTCGTCGTAGATGACAAGTCATGTTGCGCCGCACGCTTTGGCCATCCGCATCCCATGGAGCAAGGCCTCGTATTCAGCTTCATTGTTGGAGGCGCGGAACTGCATTCATAGAACATACCTCATCGTGTCACCTTGTGGCGATGTCAGGATGACGCCGACGCTAGCTCTTCTCGATGTTTTGATCCGTTGAAGTGCATTGTCCATAGACAGGACATGTTTGGCGTGTCGGGGAGCTGGTTCTCCATCCAGTGGACGAGGAAGTCTGAGAGTACTTGAGACTTGATCGCGTCACATTTCTCGTATGTGATGTCTCGTGGAGACAGTTCTATTCCCCAAAGCGTGACTCGTCCAGTGGCGTCGGGGTTGTTGAGGATGTGCCCTAGTGGAGCGTCGTTCACCACAATGATGGGGTGCTCCTAGAAGTAGTGGCGCAGTCGCCAGGCTGTCATGAAGACGTCGTATGCCGGCTTCTGATAATGCGGGTACCGCTGTTTTGTTGGTGTGAGCACCTCGCTGAGGTAGTAGACTGGCCGTTGTACTCCATGGACTTTGCTTTCTTCAGCTCGTTCTACTACGATCATGGTACTAACCACCTGGTTGGTGGCAGAGATGTATAGCAACAGGGCCTCCTTTTCTCGAGGTGTTACCAACACTGGCGAGGTGGATAGTAGATGCTTGAGGTCTTCGAATGCTTCTTGTGCTTCTTCCGTCCATTCGAACTTTTCAGCTTTGCGAAGGAGCTGGTAGAACGGTAGTGCCTTCTTGCCCATTCGACTGATGAATCGACTGAGTGCCGCGATTCGCCCAGCTAGCTGCTAGACGCCTATGACGTTCTTTGGCTTTTCCATGGCCAGTATGGCCTTTATTTTCTTCAGGTTAGCCTCAATTTCTCTCACGGAGATGAGGTACCTGAGCAGTTGCCCAGATGGTACATCAAAGGCGCATTTGTTCGTGTTTAGCTTGATCTAGTAGCGGTTGAGGTTATCGAAGGTCTAGCGGAGATCATCGAGTAGTGAGGCTTCCTCCTTAGTTTTGATGATGATGTCGTCGACGTAGACTTGAATGTTGTGGCCAAGCTAGCTCTTGAGGCAGGCATGCGTACACCGCTGGTAGGTGGCCCCTGCGTTGTTTAGCCCGAAGGGCATCGTTGTGTAGCAGAAGACGTTGAAGGGCGTGATGAAGGCCGTTTTCTCCTGGTCTTCCTCCTTCATTCAAATCTGATGGTAGCCTAAGTAGGCACCGAGGAAGCAAAGGCGCTCGCATCCCGCGGTGGAGTTGATTATCTGGTCGATCCGTCGCAATAGGAAGTGGTCCTTTGGGCAATGTTTGTTCAACAAAGTGAAGTCCACGCACATCCATAGGATATCCGTGTCCTTTTTAGGAACGAGTACGGGGTTTGCCACCCAGGTGCTTTCCTTGATCTCTCATATGAAGTTAGCGTCGAGGAGTCTGTTGACTTCCATACCGACCGCTTTTTCCCTTGGCTCTGACAGTCGCGGTATCGTCTGCTTCACTGGTCTTGCTTCAGGATTTACATTGAGTGAGTACTCGGCGAATTCCCTGAGAACCCTTGGCATGTGTGCTGGACACCAGCCAAAGATTTCCCAGCGCTCATGGAGGAATTCGACGAGCGCGAGATCCTATGCGGGACTCAAGTTGTTGGGGATGAGGGTCGTCTTGGTCGGGTCCGTTGGATGGACCTGGACCGTCTGGGTGTGGACCGATGAGTCAAAGGACGGATCAGGTGAGTTTGGCTTACTCGGACGAGGTATACTATTTGTGTTGACTCCTTCATCCTCGCCAACTCCTCCTGCATGCCAAAAGACTGGTAGATTCTGTTGAATTCCCTGCCGTAGTTGTCTGACCTCTTGAAGCTTCCGTTGACGGTGATAATGCCGTTAGGGCCCAACATCTTCATCTGCAGGTAGGCGTAGTGTGGCATCGCCATGAACCACGCGAATGCGACACGTCCGAGGACGCAATGGTACTACGAGGGCCAATCAACCACTTCGAATTCGATGCATTCTCGCCAGAAGTTTGCTGGCATACCGAAGATGGCGTGCAAGCTGATTTTGCCCAGGGGGGTATACGCCCTTCCCTGGGACGATGTCGTGGAATGTTGTGTACGAGGTTTCTAGGTATGACGGGGGAATTCGCAAGGCGCGCAAGGTGGTTGCGAACATGAGGTTGATGTCGCCGCCACCGTTCATGAAGACGCGACTCATCGCGAAGCCGCCACTGTGCGCCTCGAGCACCAAAGGTGAGTGGCCCGGGTGAGGCACCTGGCGCGGGTGATCGCGCTTATCGAAGGTGATACAGGACTCGTGCCCACTAAGGTAGTCAGTTGTTGGGGGTGGAGAATTGACCGCCAAATTTATTTGGCGAGTGATTGACTTTTGCACTCTATTGGAGGGGCGTCCTTTTTGGATCATGCCCATATTCCCTAACGGTCATGGGTACTGCTCGCCTCCATTATTCTAGACTGGCACAGCCGCAGGTGGGGGTGGCCCGGGTGGTGGTGGTGGCGCTCTGTGGGCCACGGCACCCGGGGCAGCTCTGTAGCCTTGGTTTATCACGTCGTGATTCATCTGTACTAGGCCTTCGTGGAGCCTGAGGAACTCGTGGCAGTCCTTTAGGTGGTGACTGGATTTTTTCGTGCCGTCGTGTTTGTCGATGTAGAAGTGTACATTGCATGGTCTGGACAGTTTGTCCTGGATAGATGTTCCAGGTGCCTCATCGCGGGTATGGCGTTACCATACTTGCGTGGTTTTCTGGCTGTCACGGTATCCACCACTGTGGTATCCGGTGTTGCGGTTGTTGTCGTCATGCTTATCGACATAGCCAGCCACGACCATGTCGACTTCCTCGCGGTCCTCATAACCGCGCATCCGGCGTTTTCCTCGGCGATCGCGTCTGTAGCCGAGGTCGTCATCGTTGTCTTAGTGGGCATGGTTGTTTTTCACCGAGTCCTCTCCATCAGCCCACTTGTTCGTAATCTCCATTAGGTGGTCGATTGTTTTGGGCTTCGAACGTCCGAGGTCCTCCCTGAGCTCTCTACGGCGTACGTCGCCGTTGAATGTGTCGATAGCGCGATCTTCGGAGATGTCCTCTACAGAGTTTTTGATGATGAACCACCTCTGAATGTATGAGCGCAACAACTCGCTAGTCTTTTGATAGCAGGCTCTCAATTCTTCGATTGATGCGGGACTTTTGTAAGTGCCCTTGAAGTTCCGCACGGAGATGTAGACCAGCTCATCCCAGCTATGGATCAACTCGCGTGGGAGGTTGTTAAGCCATGCACCGGCGACGCCCTGCAGCTGTACCTGGAGGCATTGCATAGCCATGCTCGTGGTTTCTCCATGTAGCCTGACGGAGTAAATATGATCCTCCATCCAGATCTTCGGGACTTGGAGGCCGTCGAATTTTGGGTTCTCTGATGGGAGTTTGAAACCTTTTGGCATTCACTTTTGTCGTATGGCTCTGCTGAAGCAGCTGGCGCCTCAGAGCTCTATCCCATCATCCTCCGAGTCAGTCGAGCGGGCGCGCCTTGCGCGCATCTTGTCGACCTTGCGCTGTGTAATGTCATCACACGCATCATAGTCATAGTCGTGTCGTCGTGAGCGGCGTCACCGCGACAAGTCAAGGTCGTCGTCACTAGAGGAGGAAGGAGAGTAGTATTTGGCCAGAGCCTTGTCTTTCCTTGGCTCCGGTGCTGGATCCTTGGTGAGCGCAGCTTCGACTAGTCCCAGGCCAACGATCGTAGATTGGTGCATGGCGGACCGTGGGTCCCCAGCTAGCGGCTGGTTGTTAAGCAAGTACATGGTAGTTGTTGTCACCGCTGGGTGTGGCATTTTTGGGAGCATGTTGCCCCGTGTTTCCACTGTCATGGACAAGAAGTCGAGGACTCGAGTGGCCTCTTCTCACTCCCTACTAGTGAGGTGAGCCAGTCGAGGGCGCCTTCTGGCGGCTGCCTGATCATTGCCTCTGGAGGAGGATCCTCTGATGGAAGAGAGCTGAGCTCGTCGGAGGCTCGACTCGTCCGCTGCCCTTCTGCGCTCGTCGAGCTGGGCGATTACTTGTTGCTGGCGCTTGAAATCCTCCTTGAGCAGCCAGTGATAACCCATGAGCATCTCTTGTGATGAGTTTGGTGGTAGGGGTTACCCTGTAGGGCCTCCCTGCAGCGAGCCCACTCAGCATCAATGAGCTTGATCAGCACGCGCTCTTGGATATGTTCATTCACAAAGACGTGCGGCTGATCTTCTAGGATAGGTCCTTCGCCAGGAGGACGGCCCGTTGCCCCATTTTCAGTGGTGGCACCGTTGGAGGGGCCACCGTTTGCGACTGGGATACCACCGCCAGTACCGGTGTTGTCCCGAGTGCCGCCGTTGCCACCCGTGTTGATGATGGCTGATACCTTCGATCCGGATTATGGATGTAGTATAGCTTCTTGTTCC
Organism: Avena eriantha; assembly: GCA_910589775.1. Lineage (NCBI taxonomy): Eukaryota > Viridiplantae > Streptophyta > Magnoliopsida > Poales > Poaceae > Avena > Avena eriantha. The sequence continues at coordinate 63,700,584 of OU342742.1, read as the reverse complement.
CTAGTAGACCTAGGTTATCGAATCCTAGGGAAGCGAATGCGTAGCGAAGTTACTTTAACGGACCTTCAGGAGTTTTAGAATTCCTTTTGTGTTTTCATCGGACCAGTAGTTTGTGTCTTTTTGTTGTTGTTGATGATGGAGAGAGGGCCTGGGGCATTCGGTTTCACCTATAGCTGTGCCAAACATCTGATGGAAATAAAAGATAGAAATAAAGCATGTGTGTACTTGTTAGAGCAAGATAAATTATATGTGGGCAGTGCATCCATAATTGTTATTGCCTCTGCAACCGCTCATAGCAATAACCTACTAGTCTCATCCATAGAAGAAAAAGAACTAATGATATGCATAGTGATGTCACCGTTAATCCCAAGCAAATCCCTCACATACGGTCGTACTACCCCTTCTATCACTAGGGTTCCCAACCTGCTGATCAGTCATCACTCAAACTCCCTATACCTGGCTCAACCCTCGAGGTCTTGGGTACCTGACAAGTCCTTGGATTGAGGCAAGAGAGGATACAATAATCATCATGTCATACAAACTAATACACGACCCCATCTATGATAATTCACATGCACAATTGCTACATGGCTAGGCCGAAGCCCTTAGCCCAAAGAGAATTACTCACACATAAAGATGAGATCAACAATCACAAACATTGTAATAAAAATCATAAGATTGATAGCAATAGTCTTACAATGTCGCCAATCGGAGAAGAGATCTACTATTACAAGTGGTGGAATATGGCTATGGAGATGGAGAAGGGTTTGGAGATCTGGAGGCGGCTGGTGGTCTGTGGTAGAGACTTCTGGATGATGCGAACTCTGTTTTCTCGTCGCCCGAGGCTTCTTTATATAGGGGTCCCTTGACAAAAGTTGTTCTATTTGACCTAATGGTGGCGGTGCTAACTATACGACCAGAGCTATACGGTCGGAATTTTTGCTCCGGTCATATAGTTGGTCGTTATGGCGGCTGCCTCCGATGTAAGGCTCATGGTTTCTTCTGGTAGTTGGAAATCTCGTATCTTTGACTTTAATGTAGTGATTCCCGCCTTTAAACGACATTATCTGCGCAGGAAAAATACAAAAAGAAAGGATTGCATACCCCTCTGAATATTAGCATTAGTGGAAGGGTTTAGAGAGATATTTCATAAGGAAAATGACTAATATCCAGTTTAAATGTGGACGTTAGATGGCTATATTTCAGAGCCATCAACCTCCCCAAGCTTAAACTTGATCGTCCCGAGCAAGAAAACCAAAATCAAAAAGGAACTTAGCATTTAAATTGAAATAACAAGATGGTGATCTTACTCATGATTAGTAGTCTCATGTTTCCTCCACTTCATAAATCTGAAAAACTTTAGCATAGATAGAGTAATAAAAAGCATATCATACGGGTTTCATGCATCCTTATAGTGCAGCAAAATTATTGTAAGCATGGATGATTCAAAAGAGTAAACTTTATTCCATGTCAAGTAATCAACTCATAGGCTTGCCTTTGAACAGTAAGGTATAATCATGTAAAATAAGAATGTGAGAGTTGTCATGAAAAGCATATATACTATAGTGTCTCAAATCTTCCACATCAATAAATCAAGACTTTTCAAGCACTACTTTTCTATTCATTGTCCTTCAAGAATTTCAGTTTCTAAGTAATTGAGAGCATGCCAAAAAAATATTTAGTTTATCGGGTTATGATGGACACTCGTGGCACCACTAAGGTTTTTGCTCCTTTTGCATAATGATTTCTCATAACAGCCAGAGGAGTGATTCCATCATGATTACAACTACCCAAGGAGTGCCAAGAATCTTACCCACTATAGCATTACTACTACAAGTGTTTAATCAACTCATAGCCGAAATCTAGGAGTTTCCTCCATTAAGATTGTTCGTAGGCCAGCGGATTGTCGGGATCCCATGAAGTTTGACATGCATAAAGCTATATCATTCTTATGATTAACAAGTCAAACTTTGGCATGCTCACAAAAACCGCTAAACATTAATTCAATTGAACAAATCCTTTCAAAGAGAGCTATCAAGTCAATTAATATTTTTAGTGGTGAGTATCTCTAGAAATAAGCCTTCAAGACTAAGCACTACAACACCCAGGTCTTCATTTGTGATACTTTTTCTTATTACAATTGTTTAGAAATTTTTAGGCAAGACTTGGTTAATTATGAGAGCTGGAACAAAACGTGGCCAATTAAATACCCATGCAGACGAAAATCTTACGATAATACAACTAGCATGGGTCTCTCAAACTGCAAAACTGGAGAGTCATAAGGCATACCTCTCATGTCTGGTTCCACTTCTATCTTCCTTTTTTATTTGTTTCTTGAAAACTTGAAGTCGACCACTCTCCTGCAAATATATGAAGACCTCGAGGCGCAAAGAAAAACAAAGAGGACAATAAAGAAAAATGGAGAAATCTTTTTGTGAATTTTAGGAGAGGAAAATTAAAGAATAGAAAATTGGCGGCAAAGCTCGGCTAGAAAATTTCGAAAGCAAATAGAAAGAACTAAAGTTAAAGTGTTGGGGAAACCAACACGAGTGCTTATAAACTCAAATAAAAACACAACCTCTAAAATAAATAAAAGCAAATGAACGCCACGTAAAGGTATATGAGGAAAGTTCCCCAAGCTTAGGCTTTTGCAAGCCCTTCAAATCATTGTGGTGGTAGGAAAAAGTCGTTACTCCAGTTCACGAATTGAGTTGAGAGGTTACTTGTTGATTCTCGGAGGTTCAAAGAGAGGTTGTGCATCCTCTCCACAGTTCCTCCAAGTCCTTGGAAATCTTGGTATGTGGTAAACCAGGTTTGTGGTTGCTCCTCTTGATGAGGAACTTCTTGCTCCTCTTCTTGGTGCTTGTCCTCTTCAGGAATCTTGATATGTGTTGCTCAACGTGCGCATCATATAGCAAACATCCTTCCTCAGTAGAGAAAAGACCATTAGGCATAGGAGCGGGGTAGATATGCCCAACTCTAGCAATATGCAGGTAATAAACATCACCTCTCCTAGTAAGCATTCCACAGGCCCTCAAGGTGGAGAAACCAACACGTGTCTCACCTAGTACCGGTTGCAACTCACCTAGGTCAAGGCCTAGGGCAGTGGCAAGTACGGTGATGACGCCTCCTCCTGTGATTGGCCCTTGGCTTTGGGAGGCTTGGTTCTCTAGGTAGCACACAAGGATGGCCCCCAAGTTGAGTGACAAGCTGCAGTTAATGTAAGCAGCCTTTGCGAGAACTAGGATGTCCTCCTCGTTGAGTCTCGTGAACTCATTACATGCCTGCAAGGTGTTAGCAATAACATAGAACAAATAGCAAATAGCAGGATGATGAATATTCTTCCCCTTGTTCACTCTACTAGTGAAACTCATTCCCTTATAGTATTGATCGGGGGAAGGATTTAAGCCAGTAAAGGATGTGTGTAAAGCATGAATATCATTGTTTTGCAAATTAAAGCATGCGCACCATTCATATAATGTTAAAGTGTAGTCGTTGTTCATCAGGCGGAAAGAAATAGTATCCTCCCCTTGCCATTGTTTAACGGTGCTTTGCAATGAACTAAGGAATTCAATGGTTAAGCGGCGATAAGTAGGTACATCATTGTACACAAAGTTTTGCAGGCCAGCTCTATTGCAAAGTAAATTGAAGTCATCAGTAATATCGAGTTGGTTCAATATGATAGGGCAAGCCCACTTGATGGCCTTCACTTTGCGGTTCTTGATCTTGTTGAAGCGATCACGATGGGCCTCATTCTTGAACCGTATCCCCATGCGTTCCTGAGAGGTAGCTCGAGAAGCGCTAGCGGTGGCTTGGGCACGAGTTCGGCTCCTTGTGTCCATCATCTAAAACATTGAAGAAAGGCAAAAATAAAACTTTTTGATCCAACAACAGAAGTGCATCATATTCCTCATCATAGCACACTAAAGAATTCTCCTCAAAATAATAATGAAGGCAAGATAATCGTGGCAATTGGTTCATAGTAGGTCTCACCCTAGATTGGTAATGACAATAGATTGAATATGAATTTGCAAAAAGTAATTGGAGGATTGGAGGAGAAACATACCGTAGATCAGTTGTGTGCGAGGAAATCGAACGAAATTGAATAGAGATGGAGATCCCTTGAGGTTTTGAGAGAGTTTGGAGGTAGAAGAAAGAAAAATGATTGAAGTTTTGGAGTTGGGAGTACCTTCCCGTGCGATTTTGTGGTCGCACGCAACTATACGGGCGCAGCTATATGGTCGGAACAATGTGTTCCAGCTGTATAGTTGTCCTTTTGTCAAAAATTTAGGTTTTCCTCCTAGCGGCATAGCTATACGGATGCAGCTATATGGGCGGAACAAAATATTCCAACCGTATAGTTGGTCATTAAACTGTCTGTCCCTACGAAAGAAAATTTGCAAAGGCATCGATATCTATACGACCGGAATTTTTATTCCTGCCATATAGTTGGTCATTAAACTCTCAGTATATATGAAAAGAAATTGTATGGAGGCATTGATATCTATACGACCGGAGCTATACGGCCGGATTTTTTTATTCCCACCATATAGTTGGTCGTTAAACTCTCAGTACATATTGCATAATAGTTTTCGATGGCAAAGATATCTATACGATCGGAGCTATACTGCCGGAATTTTTATTCCCGCCGTATAGTTGGTCGTTAAACTCTCTGTGTGCGTCAAAAAAATTATGTTTCTTCGTAGACTATTTATTTTCCTGTAACTTAGTGATATACCTTGTTTTGACAGAAAATTGACGGTAAATATTGTCGACCAACAATAGCATGAATAAAACATAATTTCAAGTACTACCGAACTTCTTCTCCTTGAATGGAGTTTTCTAGCACTCTTTATTAAACATAAACTAAAACTAAAACTAAAAACTATACTCAAACCTTTATTTCACATGGGTTGCCTCCCATAGAGCGCTCTTTTATGATCAATAGCTTGACCTTGATGATACTCACTTGGGCCAGATGAGTGGAACACCCACTCCCAAGTAATTGGCCTTCAAAGTGGTGGCGTCCTTTTCGTCATACTTGGCTTTCTTCTTCCTAGGTAAACGAATAACAAAACGATCCTGCGAAGGCAATTGCAGCTTCACGTTCCCTTCATACAGATTAATCAAAGCCTTAATAGTTCTTAAGAAAAGACGACCTAATATAATAGGAGCAGTAGCATCTTCAGGCATGTCAACACTAATGAAATCAATAAGAGCGGGACAACCTTTAATGTATACTAAAGTGTTCTCCTTAATTCCTACATCTTATTTGTAGGTAGAATCTGCTAGATGGACTTTTAACTCAGTAATTTCAAAGGAGCCAAGATTTAACTTGTTAAAAAGACTCTTCAGAATTGTTGAGACGCTTGCACCTAGATCACAAAGTGCAGTTATCTCATTGGTTCCAATTTTAATCTTAATAGTATGCTCAAATATGTCATCTAGTTTAACAGGTAATTTTTCAGCAATTTTCTTGTATTCTTCTTCAAGCTCACGTATCTTTATTGCTACTTGATTGACAAAATGTTGGTACATAGCTTCATCACTACCTTCACTTACGGGAATCTTGACGTTGATCCTTTTTACAAGATCTTCAACGGTGTAGCTTGGTGAAGGAGCATTACTATAATCAAGTTCTTCAGGCTACTCCCTTTGGATCATCATCATTTTGAGTTCCTCAACCGGATTTGGCTCAGCTTTACCTGCAAACTAGCTAGAATAAGAGTTTGACTCTCGGTTATCTTACCTAGCTGTGCCTCAACGATCCTCGTTCTTTCTTGAAGGGGCTGTAAATCATTTCTCAAACTAACAGCTTGGTTAGATAGTTTACCAAGCATAGCATCATGGTTCTCCGTAATTTTAACTAGAATATTATTTTGTTCGTTTTGTGAGTCTATGAAAGACTTCAGTGTTTCTTGGAGACTACCATTATTATTTCCTATATTATTATTAGAGTTACCTGCAGGACTAGCATAGTGTTTCTGGAAGTTAGGATTATAACTCTTATTCCAAGCAGGATTATAATCATTATGAGCTACAAAGTCTATTTCTTCAATATTTGTTTTGGGGGTGGCTCTTACCTGAGTTTCCTTACCTTTTACGGCTAGTATGAGATCACCCAACTTAGCATTGAGATCTTCATTCTCTTGTGGTGAGACAGAGTTCACCTTCTTCGTGTTTGATCTTATCACATGCCATTGGGCATGGTTGTCTTGCATATTGTCTTGCAGCTACTTTGCTTCGGTAATATATTTACCCATAAATGTTCCTCCAGCTGTAGTATCAAGCATAAACTTTGATACAGGATTAAGAGCATTGTAAAATAAATGGAGGATTAACCAATCTTCCATCCCATGACTAGGACAGTTTCTTGCGCATTCTTTCATCCCCTCCCATGCAAGCGCTAGTGGCTCACGCTCTTTCTGTCTAATGCCAGTAATATTAGATCGAAGTTGCATAGTCTTTGCAGGTGGGAAAAATTTAGTCATAAATAAAGAAGTACATCCCACCCATGATGTAATAGTATTATTAGACAAAGATAGCAACCATTCTTTAACTCTCCCTCTTAAAGAGAAAGAAAATAGATGCAATTTGACCGCATTAGGGTCAATGTCTTTTATACGCATCATATCGCATATTTCAGTGAAAGTATTTAAGTGCATACCTGCGTCTTCAACAACACAGGCTCCAAATTGATTCTGTTGAACCAAACTTAAGTAATGGGGCTTAATTTCATAGTCATCGGTAGTGATTGCTGGCTCAGTAATAGGAGTATGCAAATAATCATTATTGGGAGTAACAAACTCCCCAAGCTTCTTTTTAGCCATACTTCCTATGTTTTGGGGTTTTCGTAGATAAAGAATTATAACGGTAAAAGCAAGAATTTAAAGGCTAACTATTTTTTTTGGTTTATCAAATAAAGACTAAAAGCAAACTAACAAAATTAAAAACAAGAATTAAAACTAGCAAGATTCCTAATAACCTCACAAGCGTAGCTATTGCTTCCTCTGCAACGGTACCAGAAAAAGGGTTGATACCTTCGATCCAGATTATAGATGTAGTATAGCTTCTTTTACCCTAGTAGACCTAGGTTATCGAATCCTCAGGAAGCGAATGCGTAGTGTAAGTTACTTTAACAGACCTTCGGGAGTTTTAGAATTCCTTTTGTGTTTTCACCGGACAAGTAGTTTGCATCTTTTTGTTGTTGTCGACGATGGAGAGAGACGGCCTAGGGCATTCGGTTTCACCTTTAGCTGTGCAAAACATCTGATGGAAATAAAAGATAGAAATAAAACATGCATGTACTTGTTAGAGCAAGATAAATTATATGTGGGTAGTGCATCCATAATTGCTATTGCCTCCGCAACCGCTTATAGCGATAACCTACTAGTCTCATCCATAGAAGAAAGAGAACTAATGATATGCATAGTGATGTCACCGTTAATCCCAAGCAAATCCCTCACATACAGCCGTAGTACCCCTTCTATCACTAGGGTTCCCAACCTGCATATTAGTCATCACTCATACTCCCTATACCTGGCTCAACCCTCGGGGTCTTGGGTACCTGACAAGTCCTTGGATTGAGGCAAGAGAGGATACAATAATCATCATGTCATACAAACTAATACACGATCCCATCTATGATAATTCACATGCACAATTGCTACATGGCTAGGCCGAAGCCCTTAGCCCAAAGAGAATTACTCACACATAGAGATGAGATCAACAATCGCAAACATTGTAATAAAAATCATAAGATTGATAGCAATAGTCTTACAATGTCGCCAATTGGAGAAGATATCTACTATTACAAGTGGTGGAATATGGCTATGGAGATGGAAAAGGGTTTGGAGATCTGGAGGCAGCTGATATGTCTATTTTGCATCACTATTCTATATCATAATTTACTATTATTCAATGATATATTTCATATTAAGAGATGATACTTATGTTATTTCATTTGTTTTTGCTTGGTTGATGACTTTTGGAGGATGGACCACTGAAGTCAAGATTCTGATGGAAAAGGCACTATTCGGAGGCGAAATTCGCGAAGATCAGAAAATCCCAGAAAATAAATGGAAAATTCTATTTTTCCAGAAGACAAAGGATGCCAGAAGGGGGAGCGGAGTTGGGCCACAAGGGCCCACACCACCCCCTAGCGCGGGCCACCCCTGGTCGCGCTACTAGGTGGTGTGGCCACCCTGGCCCACCTCTAGCTCTCCTCTTTGGCGTATATTATCCCCACGAAACCCTAAGCCTCGGGGAGCGACCATAGAAAGTTTCCACTGCCTCTGCGGGGTGGAAAACTATAGAGAGAGAAAGAGCTCTCCGGTAGGCAGAAATCTGCCAGGGAAATTCCTTCCCGGAGAGGGGAGATCGTCGCCATCAACACGACCATCAAGCTGGACTTCATCGGGATCATCATCATCATCTCCACCAGCACCATTATCACCACTTCATACCGTTGTAACAATTGGGTTGAATCTTGCATAGTTCTCAGGGGAAACTTTCTCGGTATTGATTACTTGGTGTAGTTGATGCTATTGAGTGGAACCATTGAATTATTGTTATGTTCAGATTGTTAATTATCATTATTTCATCTCTGATATTGATCCATATGATGTCTTGTGAGTAGTTTGTTTAGTCCTTGAGGACATGAGAGAAGTCATGTTGTTAGTAGTGGAATTGTGTTGAGAAAGATTCAATGGTTTGATATTTAAGTTGTGGTGTTATTCTTCTAGTGGTGTCATGTGAACATCGACTACATGACACTTCACCTTTATGGGCCTAGGGGAATGCATTGTGTATTTGGCTACTAATCGTAGGGGTTGCCGGAGTGATAGAAACCTGAACCCCCGTTAGGAAACCTTTGCATAAGGGAGGTTAGGATCTCAGAGTTTAAAGCTATGGTTAGGTTTCAATCTTAATTACTTTCTTCTACTTGCAGATGCTTGCAAGGGGTATAATCACAAGTATGTATTAGTCCTAGGAAGGTCGGTACATTAGCACAGGTTCACCCACACAACACTTATCAAACTAAAGAAGATTAATTAACTAATATGAAGCGAAAGCACTTGACAGTATTCCCATGTGTCCTCGAGAATGTTTGGTCAGCTTAAGTAATACAACCGGCTTGTCCTTTGCTATATAAAGGATTAGGCCACTTGCTGCATTTATTACTATTGTCTTTTATTTACTCGTACTTTATTTATCTGCATTATCAAAAACCCCTAAAAATCCGTTTGCTATGTATTTACAGAGAATTCCTGCTCCAAGCCATTCGTCAACACCTTCTGATCCTTGTTGGGTTCGACACTCTTACTTATCGAAAATACTGCGATACACCCCCCATACTTGTGGGTCATCAAGACTATTTTCTAGCGCCGTTGTCGGGGAGTGAAGCGCTATTGGAGAGTGGAACTAGTAAAGGAAACTTCTACTGTGAGTATTTTTTACTTCTGTTAGTTACTTTATTTCAATATGGATAATTCACTTAGTTTCTTATTTCGTAATGCTACTACCACTGCTAAGGTAGTAGGTGAACCTCCACCTACTGAAAATGATACTTTTAAAATACCTACAAGAATTGTTGATCTTGTTATGGATAGCTACTATTTTGGAGATGGAACTGTCCATCCTGGTGATCATTTGCTCTTTATACACGAATTATGCGGGTTGTTCAAGTGTGCAGGTATTACAACCGATCAAGTCAAGAAGAAGTTATTCTCATTATCACTGAAAGGAAGAGTTGAGGAATGGTATAAGCTGCTTAAGGATGGCCAATCTCTTGAATGGGAGGAAGTAGTACCTCTCTTTTATCCAAAGTTTTATCCTCCTAGTGAGATTCATAAAGATCAGAATCAAATATACAACTTTTGGCCTCTTGATGGAGAGAGTACAGCTCAAGCTTGGGGGAGACTGAAGTTATTAAAGCTCAAATGTCCTATTCATGAGCTCCCTAACAATATTATTATCAATAACTTTTATGCAAGGATTTCTCTTCATGATAAGGATCTATTGGATGATTCTTGTCCTGGATCATTTAAACGCATGAAATAAGAAGCTAAATGGGATCTTCTAGACCGTATTCAAGACAATGCTGAAGCATGGGAGAATGATAAAGGAAGAAAGTCAGGTATAAATTATGATTATGAATGCATTAAATCTTTTATGGGAACTGATGACTTTCAGAATATTAGTAATGCTTATGGTCTAGACTCTCAAGCTATTACAAGTTATTTTAAAGCTTTTGCTTCTTATATTGAAATTCCTAAAAAGAAGTGGAATAAGTATCATGCACCTTATAAAGATATTGTTAATGGTGTTCCTACAAGAAATACTGAAGTTTATACTGCTAATCATGTTTTATCCGAACCTTACATTGAGAAAATGCCTTTTGCAGTTAAGATAAAGGAACATTCTATGATAGCTAGTATGGTTAATGAAAGTATAAATAAAGTTGTTGAACCTGATGAACAAGTAGTTGTTGAACCTATGATAGCAAATGTGAAAGACTTTGTCACTAAATATGTAGAAGATGGACACACTATCCTCTGTAAGGATACTTCTAATATTGTTTCACAAAGTAGTGTTATAAGAACTTGTGTCCCTATGTTTTCTGTTAGAATAAGTGATCATTGGTATAATGGTTATTGTGATAGTTATATCACTAAATTTATACGAGAGAGGTAAAAGTGCTCTTGTGCATTTCAATGATATTAAGTTTCCTCGCTTTATATTGAAAATCTTTATGTTGCACTTGTTTTGCCTTCCTATGCTAGCAGTCCCTGGTTTCAACAATTTGTTTGCTTACAAAATTCCCTTGCATAGGAAGTGGGTTAGACTTAAACATGTGTAATTTTGCTTCTTGATGCTCCCTTTTACTTCAATTCTTACTCTTATGTGAGCATCGTTAAAATTATCATGCCCATCTTAATGGCTGTAAAGAAAGAGCTTTTTGGGAGATAACCCAATATATTTGTGCTTTCAGTTTGTTTTTGTTTATTTGAGTTTTGGAAGTTATTACTGTGGCGATAACCTCTCCTTATCCTTTTGTTTGGTTTTTGTGCAAGATCAACCTCTAATGAGAGAGAAGTAATGTTTGGGAAAGTTGTTGTCCCGTAACAGATTTTTTGTGCTTTTCTCTAAAAATTTGTGAAAAATCTCTGTACATCAAATTGAGCTGTAATTTTTTGTGCTTCTTCCCCAGGTTGTTATTTAACTTTCGTTAGTTTTGCACTTTTGTATTTGAGCAACAGAAGATTTTCGAAAAAAATGATCTTTACCTGCTGGTCTGTTTTGACAGATTTTTACCACTCTTGCATTTGCCTCTTAAATCGATTTCCTTTTTGAATTTCTTTTGGGATTTCGGAAGGAGTTGTTTCAATAGCTTATGTTTTGATGAATTTCAGTTGAAATTGAACTTAAAAGGTTTATTACCTTGCATGCACTAATGTTGCTAATGAGAATTGTGTGAAGTTTTGTGTGAAAGAAATTTCCAAGTTGTAGGAGAAAGTGGTGTAATAAGATAATGAAAGGTTAAATGACTCAAGCAATATGTGTATGAAGATGAAGATATTGATGTTATTTAATCAGTAACTCCGGAAAAAATTATTAAATACCAAGTTCAGAGACCTGGAGAGTCCGTTTTTGAATAGGTAACAGTTTTGGTAAGAAAAGGTCCGTGAAAAATCTGTCTAGTTATATTTTTGCAGTTTTTATCTAACAAGGAAAGCAACAAAGCAAAAGAGGGACGGAAACAGAGCCAGGGTGGATCACACCACCCCGTGGCACGAGCCCACCTGGCCATGCCACCAGGGGGTGTGGCCACCCCGGAGCCCGTCCCCGACCCGTTTTCTCCTAGTACCTTCCTTTTGTTGTTTAACTTCGTAATATATAATCCCCTGGATCCCCCAAGGTTCGTATATCGTGTTCTCATCGTGTTTTTGTTTTGATCTGTTTCTGACAGGTAGATTCTCAGTTTTGGAGCCACAGTGTCTTTCTCTGGATCAGCCAAGGAAGATTCCTCTACGTACATCGTCAACCCGTACATGCGTGAGTTGAACATTCATCCCAATGAGTTGTTGCTCGAAAATGGGGAGGTACAGATAAAAGAGGTCCAGGGCCCTAAAGGTGAAGGCAGTCTAGAGGACAGGATGGAAGCACTGGAGCAAGAAGTCTTTAGGTACAAGAAGATGGTGGAACGCGAAGTGTATACCATCCATAAGATTAGTTCAGAAATCATCGCCGAGCACCACAAGGAGACTACCAATCTTAAGGATGAAATTCTCTCACTCCACCGAACAACCAACCAACTACAAGCACATCTCTACGACGTGCAAAATCAAAATTGTGAGTATGAGGTTAGGTTTAAACGCATAAGTGCTGCTGCTAGTTTCAGGATGTTGGAAACCAGAAAAGGATGCCTTGTGTTGATGGGGAGCCCTTACCTTGGAAGTAGGACGAGGACGAGAGAACACCACCACCACCGAAGGAGTAATTCGTCATCAGGTTTTGGCATCCCCTTGGTTCGTTCCAAGCTTGGGGGAGTGCCGCGATATCACATCATTATCTTCTATCTTTTTACCTTTTTAGTAGAGTCATATCATGAATAGAGAAGTTATCATATAGGATGGTTTGCATTATGGAAGTGTCTCTCCTCTAGTTAGATATCTATTTATCCCTTGGTGTGAGTTGCCGTTATGGAATATTAATGAGAAGTTCTATCATTTACTCTTTTGCATATCTTATATTAGTTTTCAATTTATGTTATATGATTGATCTTGTTGTTAGTATTGGTATCACTTTGGGATCATTGAGTAAATTTAGTTGGTTTTGGCAAACCTGGCTCGGTCAGTAGCAACGGTATTATGAGAATTGAATGAAAAAGATAAAGGTACTCTTAAGAAATATAATTTCATCATCATCTTTCTTGATTTGCTCATAAGCTTAGTATTCTAGTTAAGATCTTTTGTGCTTCCAAGGAACAATGCATGTTTGTTTTTATCACCTGTTTGTTTGTTTGTTTCCTTCAACTCTTATGCTTGCTACCCAGCCTTGCTAGCCAAAAACCTGTACTAAGAGGGAATGCTTCTCGTGCATCCAATCCTTAAATCAAAACCTATGCCATTTGTGTCCACCATACCTACCTATTAGCATTATTGTTATTCCAAGTAAATTCATGTTTTTATCTACCTTCTGAATTAAACTTGTTATGTGAAAATTAGTGGTTAAAGCTCTCACGAACTTGATGGCACACTTTACTTTTCTTGCCCCTAATAAACTTGAACCATTGTGTCATCTATGTTGTATATGCTTGCACTTATACGTTGGGATTAGCAGAACCATGTTGTCATGGGGAACACTTTCAACATTGCACTTGTACATTGTACCCAGTTAATATCATGCTCTTTTGTTTATGGATGTCGTCGGTGTGAAATGAAAGGGGAGCTTGTAAGTCCATGGAGTTATGTATGTGTGTTAGAGAAACGCCTGGGCGGCTGGTCTAATCCATGCCTAATCATGGTGGAAACCTACAGCGTAACCATAATGAGCAATCTATGAAGCATTCTTCTTATTAAAAAAGAGATAGATATTGAGAAAAAGGAAAAAAAGATGAGAAAAGAGGAAAGAGAGAAAAGGCACCATTTTCCCATGGTAAATAAGAAGATGCTGAGATGCTTACTGTCTGTTGCCTCGTCATTTTGATATGGGGAGTATTCCGTATCATCGGGCAAGGGGTACCCTGTTGACGGTTCTTTATGATACACATGTACTTACTATGACAAGAACTTACCTATAACTAAACTTGAGTAGCATGAGAAGCGACCCTCGTATTCAAGGGACATGAGATTTCCAACTTATACTTTGTCAAGCATATACTCCATAGTTTGTTCATTTTAACCTTAATCACCTAAAGATGCTTATGATAGGGGCAACGAGAGCTGAAAGCTAATAAGTACCATAATTTTTGGAAGCTCTTTATGAAACTTGAAATTCCTGCTTCCCTCTGTGAAGGGCCTATCTTTTACTTTTTAGTTGAGTCAGTAAACCTATTCCTTTTTATCTCAGCAAGTATTTTGAGTTGTTGTGTTTCATTCATTCATATGATGATTTATTCAATCATGTTTCTTATGTTCCTTGTTTTGCACATTGCTCTTATCTTAGAGAGTATTACTTTGAAAGCTATCATTGAAAACCCCTTTATGTCTAAACTCCTGCAAATTGTTAGCTATCCTTTGACCAAGTGCAAAGTTTGCCATTACCAATTATGATTTACTTTATGTATCTTTATTGTGCTTCCTTTACTTATTGCAAGTTAAAGTTATATAATGGTGAGTTGTCTGATATTATGATTTATGTATTGATGAATGTGATGCTTCTTGTCCGTATTATTTTATCGACACTTCACTCCATAAACCTGAGGTCATGTTTATTGAGCTCAGTTTTCGCTTGGGGACAAGCGAAGTCTAAGCTTGGGGGAGTTGATACGTCCATTTTGCATCACTATTCTATATCATAATTTACTATTATTCATTGATATATTTCATATTAAGAGATGATACTTATGTTATTTCATCAGTTTTTGCATGGTTGATGACTTTTGGAGGATGGACTGCTGAAGTCAGGATTCTGATGGAAAAGGCACTGTTTGGAGGTAAAATTCACAAAGATCAGAAAATCCCAGAAAATACATGGAAAATTCTATTTTTCTAGAAGACGAAGGATGCCAGAAGGGGGAGCGGAGTTGGGACACAGGGGGGCCCATAGCACCCCCTAGCGCGGGCCACCCCTGGTCGCGCCACTAGGTGGTGTGGCCACCCTGGCCCACCTCCAGCTCTCCTCTTTGGCGTATTATCCCCACAAAACCCTAAGCCTCGGGGAGCGACCACAGAAAGATTTCGCTGCCTCTGCGGGGCGGAAAACTGCAGAGAGAGAAAGAGCTCTTCCGCAGGCAGAAATCTACCGGGGAAATTCCTTCCCGGAGAGGGGAGATCATCGCCATCAACACAACCATCAAGATGGACTTCATCGGGGTCATCATCATCATCTCCATCATCATCTCCACCAGCACCATCATCACCACTTCATACCACTTTAACAATTGGGTTGAATCTTGCATAGTTCTTAGGGGAAACTTTCCCGGTATTGATTACTTGTTGTAGTTGATGCTATTGAGTGGAACCATTGAATTATTGTTAGGTTCAGATTGTTACTTATCATTATTTCATATCTGATCTTGATCCATATGATGTCTTGTGAGTAGTTCGTTTAGTTCTTGAGGACATGGGAGAAGTCATGTTGTTAGTAGTGGAATTGTGTTGAGAAAGATTCAATGGTTTGATATTTAAGTTGTGGTGTTATTCTTCTAGTGGTGTCATGTGAACATCAACTACATGACACTTCACCTTTATGGGCCTAGGGGAATGCATTATGTATTTGGCTACTAATCATAGGGGTCGCCGGAGTGACAGAAACCTGAACCCCCGTTAGGAAACCTTTGCACAAGGGAGGTTAGGATCTCAGAGATTAAAGTTGTGGTTAGGTTTCTATCTTAATTACTTTCTTGTACTTGCGGATGCTTGCAAGGGGTATAATCACAAGTATGTATCACTTATCAAACTAAAGAAGATTAATCAACTAATAAGAAGCGAAAGCACTTGACATTATTCCCATGTGTCCTCGAGAATGTTTGGTCGTCTTAAGTAATACAACCGGCTTTTCCTTTGCTTAAGAAAGGATTGGGCCAGTTGCTGCATTTATTATTATTGCCTTTTATTTACTCATACTTTATTTATCTGCATTATCAAAAACCCCTAAAATCCGTTTGCTAAGTATATACAGCGAATTCCTGCTCCAAGCCACTCGTCAACACCTTCTGCTCCTCATTGGGTTCGACACTCTTACTTATCGAAAATACTGCGATACACCCCCTATACTTGTGGGTCATCAGCGGCTAGTGGTCTATGGCAGAGACTTCTGGATGGTGCGAACTCTATTTTCTCGTTGCTCGAGGCTTCTTTATATAGGGGTCCCTTCACGAAAGTTGTTCCGTTTAACCTAACAGTAGCGGTGCCAACTATACGACCGGAGCTATACGGTCAAATTTTTTGCTCCGGTCGTATAGTTGCTTGTTATGGCGTCTGCCTCCGATGTAAGGCTCCTGGTTTCTTCTGGTAGTTGCAAATCTCGTATCTTTGACTTTAATGTAGTGATTCCCTCCTTTAAAGGACATTAACTACGCATGAAAAATACAAAAGAAAGGATTGCATACCCCTTTGAATATTAGCATTAGTGGCAGGGTTTAGAGAGATATTTCATCAAGAATATGATTAATATTCGGTTTAAATGTGGACGTTAGATGGCTATATTTCAGAACCATCAATGGCGCACATGTAATGATTGGGGAAGCTGTTGCTCACGCCGCTTTCAGATCCGAGCCGTAGGCTTCGTCTTTTGTTGCTACATAGCCCATATCAGACTCGCAACTGCTGTTGCTGTCCACATTCCCGACTGATGTCGGGCCATTGAGCTCGCTTAGGGTGTCGATCGGCGGTGGAAACCATGATGTAGGAGCAATCGCAAGAACTTTCGGCTGATCGAGGAGGCGAAGTGTGCCCAGCTGACCAACCTGGAAGCGAAGCTTCCAATCGCCAGGCCGATTCCGTCGCCCACGGATTTGAAGTCCGGGCGAGTGGCCGGCGTGTGGACGGTGAAGTTGAAGGCACCAAAGAGGAGGCGAGTCTCCGCTGTTGTGGAGTCATAGATCGCGGTTGATGGGGTCGAGGAAGCCGCAACATTAGCACTCCCTTTTCCCACAGACGGCGCCAATTGAGGAGGGGTTAACTCATCAATTCCCATCGTTGATGAACTTAGGTTCGAGGAAGTGGGGAACACTGGAGGAATCGATCGGCTAGCAAACAGGCACACCGGTGACACGAGGTTTACCTAGGTTCAGGCCTCGTAGAGGACCCTATTGCTGCTTGTCTGCTCTTGGAATATCGAGGAGTCGAAAGTTACAGGGGTGCACAGATGCAATCTGGCGATGGTGTGGAAAACTAGGGTTGCGGATATCCTCCTCGCTGCCCCTCCTAGCCTTTATATAGATAGGCTAGGTCTCGGGATAGCAGGCCGAGTGAGTTACATATTAAGGTTTCTCCTTTAAACATCTATCTTGTATTTTGTTGTGTTCTGCAAGAGAGTCAAAGTCTTCCAGGTCACCCGAATCTCGATTGGGCCTTAGCAACATTGTGGGATTCTTCTGGGTTGGACCATATATGCTGATCACGAGTACATGTAGGGTATGCCCACGTCATATGTACTTTGTGATAGCCCAATAAAGCATCTCAATCTATCTATAGATTTTGATGCCAAGTATATATGATGCTTCACCGAGGTCCTTCTTTGAAAAACTACTGTTCAAAAAATTCATTACACTCTTCAAAAGTTCTATATCATTTCCAATCAACAATATGTCATCCACATATAAAATTATAAATGCTATAGAGCTCCCACTCACTTTCTTATAAATAGAAGCTACTCCATAAGTTTGGACAAATCCAAACCCTTTGATGACTTCATCAAAACGGAGATTCCAACTTCCGGATGCTTGCTTGAGTCCATAAATGGATCGCTGAAGTTTGCATACCTTGTTAACATCCTTAGGATCAACAAAACCCTTGGGTTGTACCATGTATAACTCTTCCTCAATGTTTCCATTCAGGAATGCCATTTTCACACCCGTCTGCCAAATTTCATATTCAAAATATGCAGCAATTGCTAACATAATCCTAACTGACTTTAGCATCACTATGGGAGAGAAAGTCTCATCATAGTTAACTCCTTGAATTTGTTGAAAACCTTTTGCGACAAGTCGAGCTTTATAAACAACCGTGTTACCATCAGCGCCACTTTTCTTCTTAAAGATCCATTTATTCTCGACAGCCTTATGGTCATGAGTTAGGTCCACCAAGGTCTAAACATGGTTTTCGTACATGGATCCTATTTTAGAGTACATGGCTTATATCCATTTGTTGGAATCTAGACTTTCCATCGCTTCCTCATAGGTCGCAGAGTCATCAATTCCATCTACCATGAAATTCATAACTGGATTGCCGTACAGTTCGGGAGTTACATGTGTCCTAGTTGACCTATGAATTTCGGTAGTGTTATCTTTCAGAGTTTCATGATCATTGTCATTAGTTCCCTCTTCATTTGGTGAAGTTGACATCGGAACATCTTTCAACACTATGCCACTCGCTGTTTTTGATAGAGCACTATTCACCAGTCCAAGAAGAGAAGGTTTAATAACCTCATCGAGTTCCACCTTCCTACTTATCACACCTTTCGAGAGAAACCCGTTCTCCAGAAAGGATCCATTCTTGGCAATGAAAACTTTGCCTTTGGATCTATACTAAAAGGTATACCCAATTATTTTCTTGGGGTATCCTATGAAGACGCATTTTTCCGCTTTGGGTTTGAGTTTATCAGGTTGAAGTTTCTTCACATAAACATCGCATCCCCAAACTTTTAGAATCGGTAACTTAGCTTTGTTGCCAAACCACAATTCATACGATGTCATTTCCACGGATTTAGATGGAGTCCTATTTAAAGTGAATGTGGTTGTTTCTAGTGCATATCCCCAAAATGACAATGGCAAATATGTGAGGGACATCATAGATCGAACCATATCTAATAATGTACGATTATGATGTTTTGACACACCATTTCGCTTTGGTGTTCCGATAGGTGTGAGTTGTGAAACTATTCCACATTGTTTCATATGTATGCTAATCTCGTAACTTAGATATTAACCTCCACGATCGAATCGCAGAAATTTAATCTTTCTATTACAATGATTTTCCACTTAATTCTGAAATTCTTTGAACTTTTCAAAGGTTTCAGACTTGTGTTTCATCAAATAGATATATCCATATCTACTTAAATCATTCATTAAAGTAATGAAATAAAGATAACCTCCACGCACCAATACACTCATTAGTCCACATACATTCGAATGTATGATCTCCAATATGTCTATCGCCCATTCCATAGAACCAGAAAACGGGGTCCTAGTCATCTTTACCATAAGTCACGATTCACATGTATCAAATGATTCATAATCAAGTGATTCCAACAATCCATCAGAATGGAGTTGTTGTATGCATTTTATACCAATATGACCAAGGTGGAAGTGCCACATATATGCAGCATTATCATCACTCAACTTAATTCTTTTTGCATCCACATTATGAATATGTGTATTACTATCTCTCGTCGGATTGATGACAAGTACGCCATGAGGGGGTCCTCGAGGCATGCGGAAGAGAGGGGTGTGAGACGTACGGTTTTCCGGGACGGTGAGCACACAAGTTTACCCAGGTTCGAATCCGCCGGCTTTGGACGGATCCTACTCCTGCTAGCAATCCAGTAATACGGCAGAGCTAGAATATGGGTTACAAGGGTTCGCCTGTGTGAGTTGAGATTTTAGACTATTGAGGGTGCCCTAAAGGCTCTCCCTAGGACGGCTTATATAGATATCCGGCCTAGGGTTTACAGGAGAGATCTATCCGGCTATGACTAAGAGTCAGTTAGAGAGTACATCTTGAACTACAAGTAACACTATGGGCCTAAGTTGGTAAGTCTTTTGGGCCTTCCTGTAGCCGGACTGGACTCCATCTCTTCTCCCTGACTAGGCCGCCCGTGAAGCAAAGCTCTAAACCGAAGTGGGCCACCCTGGTCAGCGAGGAACTGTGAGGATACCCGGAAAGTATATCCCCAACAGCAGCCCCCGGAAGTCTCCAAGATCCAAAGTCGGATTCATCATCATCTAGCTTGATCTTCGGCTTGCAGAATCTTGAAGGGTTCCTGAAACCTCAAAACAAAAAATACGATCCGGGTCTCAAAAATAAGTCGGACCTATCAACATGTTACTTGGAATTTCCAGCTTGATATTCAAACTAAGCTGGAACTTGGTCACTGACATCATCTGACACCAATCATGGTCAAGTCACATCATTTGACAAACATCCTGTCAGCACGACCGTTGGTGGGTCTGTCGTTCGCGGAACCGAGGCACCGTTTTAATGCGTACGCGGAGATCGAGGCGACGTAATCATCGCGTGGGACCTTCCTAGTTCCTTCCATGACGCGTGGCATTTACACAGTGCCGTTTGCACGAATCTTGGCGCGGTTAGGTGGTTATAAGGGGTGAGGATTTCTTTTCCTCATCTTCACATGTTCCCTTGCCGTTCCTTCTCCTCCACTTCTCCCTCGTGCACAGAGCTCTTCTGCCTCCTAGATTCCCAGCGCCACCCATCCAAGGTCACCGGCGCACCGGAGAAATGGCTTCTTCTTCATCGTCCGGCTTGGCTGGCTTCGCAGCAGTGGCGACGGCGGCAGCGGCAGCAGAGAAAGAGAGCAACCGTGGGGTTTGGATCTCGTGTCTCCTCGACGACGAGAAGCTCTGTGGCATGGAGAATGAAGGTCTCCTTCGCGCCAGCGACTGGCGGAGCGGTTTCGGTGAAACCATCCCCAACCCGCACGCCGACGAGCGGGTACACTTCGGCACCCACCTCGATAGAGGTTTGTCTTTCCCTCCCTCAGAATTCTTTTTCGAGGTGATTGATCACTATGGCGTTCAGCTTCACCATCTTCCCCCGAACTCCATCTTAGAGATGAGTTCTTACGCAGTTTTGTGCGAGGGGTATCTCGGCATTAGGCTGAGTCTCCCTTTGTTCTGGTATTACTTTCATGTCCGGAGAAACTCCATCACTGCCGGTAATCCTTATATTACCGGCACTATTAGCCTTTCAGTTAGACACGAGCGTAGTTATCCTCGCATTTTAGCTAGTGAGTCGGTCAAACAATGGCCGGCCACTTTCTTTTACCATAAGGATGTTCCTGCTCCCGGCAAAGCTACTGCTTTGTCGGCTTTTATCGACGGAGCCGCCACGGCCCTTCCATCTTGGGACGAGGCTCCTCCGGCTCTCAGTGACGATCTGATCCTCGCCAAGAGGCGGATTGAATACCTGATGAAGCACAAGGGCCTGAAAGGGTCCAACTTAGCCCAATGCTGGGTGGCACCCCGGATCCAGTCTCTCTAGTACCACGGCGACCGACTGATGCATTCCATCACGGCGTCGAAACAAGACTCCCTCCGCATCAGCCCCAAGGCCATGAAGCCACAGGACTACATAAGCCAGATTAAATGGCTGATTAAGGAGCGGATTGTGACATGGGTATACCCTACAGGTACTCGAGTTTGGCATATACGGTCCAGATATGGCGAAGCCCACGGTGTCGCCAAGGCCCAAAGAGAGAACTCGAGTGGCCTACGGACTCTCGATTGCTTGAAGAACAAGAAGAAGCTAAAGATAGAAAGATCAAAGGGGAAAACCCTAACCTGTAACCGACTCGATCTGTCACCCGAGACCTAGCCTATCTATATAAAGGCTAGGAGGGGGCGGCGAGGAGGACACAAACAACCCTAGTTTCCACAACCCTTGCCAGATTGCATCTGCGCGCCATTGTAATCCTCGATTCCTTTGATAATTCCACGAGCAGACAAGCAGTAGGGACCTCTACGAGGCCTGAACCTGGGTAAATCTTCGAGTCCCCTGTGTGCTTGTTTGCTAGCCGATAGATGTCTCCAGCGCTCCCTCATTCTCCAAAACCCAAGTCCATAACAATGGGCATTGATGAGTTAAACCCTCGTCAATTGGTGCCGTCTGTGGGAAATCAGGAGCGCTGATGTTGCGATCTCGACGGCCCCATCATCAACAATCTACGATTCGGCGATTTATGACTCGTCGACAATATCACGACAGTTGACGACCACCATGGGTCAAGCACTGATCTGGGCGAGATTCTTCCAGCCATGAACTGTGAGATCGCTTTCCGCTGGTTCAATCTTCTTCGACGCCGACAAGGATTTTTTTCACCAACGCAGTCGGCTGGACTCGATTTTGCTGCCGGGCGTTTGTCTTTCTCTTCTTCACTTGGCCGCGCAGCTGAGTCGAGGACGACAGAGCAGTCAAAATCAAGTCCGATCCAAATCGGGCAGGAAAACAACTTTGTTGTCTAATCCAGTGTTGTATCAAATTTGGATTAATCCCGTCGTTTTGAAAGGCTCGAGGTATGCGCACGAGAGACAGCCACACCATTGCATCAATCAAAGAGACAAAGACCAAAGCAACTAATCTGTGTATTATCACGTCTTGTGGTGATTTCATCAAGGAAAAAAAATCAAGTAGCCATATCAGATTACGTCCATCAAGTCCCGATGCAGCAATTTGGATCAAGCCCGCTCTCGCGTGCAGAAGCAAATAAAATTCATAGCTCGGTTCGATCAAGCCTTGCATCACGACCAAGCTTATGCCATCCAGCGAGGTCTATGAGGCAAACATGTACGATCGATGTATATGTACCACACAATATGGATTAGATCATGGAGACGAGATGGAGCCGAGGCCTCGGCGAGTCCGTGTTTGTATGAGAGACAACTTTCTTTTGGCCAAATTTATCAGCCGGTGTACGGACACAGTAATTTTGCCGGGACGGGTTCCGTCCAGTCAACTGTATGTCCGCCGTGCCACTCGCCGCCGCGTCAACTTCCTTCGGACAAAAATCTGACGACTCGGTTACAACAACTCCGTCCACCACAAGACTCGTCATTGTGTCGACTCTGGGTCCATCGCACGGCTCTGTTGACCTCGACTACGCGTCCGTCGTTGGCTCTGCCGACCATGCTCTACACTATGGGGGTGCTCCTACTCCGCCCCGCGATCTGCTTCGGACTTCGGTTCCGGCGACTCGGGGGCTCCTCTGACTCCGGTTACCAATTGCGGTCTTGGGCTCTAGGGACCCGCTGGGATCTTCAGCTCCAGCAACTTGGAGGCTCCCTCCTCTATGTTGACCAGCCGCGTACTTCGACTCCGGTGATCCATTACGATCTTCAACTCGGGGGCTCCCTCGACTCCCATGACCGCGAGCCGCTACAATCTTCGACTCTGTCGTGCAACCCTCTTCGGTCTTCTACTCTAGTGAACCGCCGTGGTCTTCGACTCGGGTGACCTGCAGGTTGCATCGGCTCCCACGACCCGTCACCGCCATCGTCCAACGACCCGCTAGAGTCTTCGACTGCGGTTACCCACTACAATCTTCGGTTGGTGGCGAGTTGCGCGCTGGTGTCGAGTCCGTCCGCCACGTCGACAACCAACAAAGCTAAGTTTTGTACTTAATGTTGTTTTCTTTCTTACTTTAATCGCACTCGAAACATTCGGGGGATGCGCTCTCTTCGAGTAACCTAATGTGCCGTCGACTCCACGCACTCGAGCACCTCTTACGCGACAGCCCGAGTAGCTGATTCTGCTTGATCGTCGAATCCTTGAACTCCGAGTACCTCGGCAAGGTACTGAGACTAAGGGTAATCAGGCCAACGAAAAGGCCTAGCATACAGTGCAAAAGTGTCGACTCGATTGGCATCAGAATCTTACTTTACAAGTCGACATGTGGATATTCTTTACAAGATACAAGTACTTCACAATTCTTATTGTTTTATGCAGCTTATAAGGATGTTGACTGCGTCGAGCTATTCTATCATGTCCTCCAACATGAGTCGACAAAACAACTTGCTACAGCATACATTCAAGACCCGAGTCGAGTACCTCCTCGGACGGTTGCATCACTTGATGCTACACACATGTGGCGCTGACCGTGCACCCAACAGAAGCGACTACATCGACTCTATTCGCATTGTCGAATGACTCCGCTACATCAACACCAACTACATTATCGATTTTTGGCTCCTTATGCGTGAGATGCTGACTCGGTGCACTTCCGGGTCAGCGGATTCTCCTCACATTATTTTCAACTGTGTCTACAAGATACAAGTCTCGAGTCTCTGCCCGAGTCTACGACTCCGCCAGACACTCGGAAGCTACTCCAAACTGGAGCACTGGATGCGCATATACAAGAACTTCGAGTGGCACGCTCTGAGTCCTCACTCGAATCCACGATTCGACTAAGGACTTGGGGGATACTCCCATAGGGAGCGCTGGTCGTGCATCCAAAGAAATTTGTGAAGATATCCAAGCATCATAAAAACCCTTTACTCGAATCTACGATTCGATTGTGGACTTCGGGTTGCTCCCATAGGGAGCACTTAAAACATATTCGACTGAAACAAGCAAAAGATGACAGCAGTCGCAAAGTACTTATAGTCCCCACTCGATTCTATGACTTGAATAGGCACTCGGGGGCTACTCCCATAGGGAGCGCTGGTCGCACACCCTATGATTATGTTTCCTTGTACATCGTACTGTGTGTCGATAACATCCACACTCGAATGCTATGGCGACTCCGCCTCATATTTTCCCTACAAGGAGACTGCATCTCCTGGGTCACCCGAATCGTCTCCGCGATGACAAAATTCGGATGTCGCGCTTACAACGTGAAGGTAAGACCTGAATAAGGCCTGGCAACGCATCTGCTGCGCTCTACCAGAAATAATCCGTACCTACAGGTACGATGAATAAGCCTTGGCGGACGCGTCGAGTGCTCACATTTACACTGGGATTTGACTCTATACGACCTCCGTGTCCTGAGTCGAATTACACCAGCACATTTCCGAATTCGAGTCCGGGGACTCGAATTTGAGTAGGTAGCGTTGTTTTTGCCCTAGAGCAATTAACTGGTCCTGATCCGTCGAGCGCACCAGGCGCGTTTACTATCATCCCTATGAGCTACTGTAAATTCGACTGACCCGATGAATTTCCAGGCAAGAGCTTCGCACTCGACACAATTGTCGACTCCGACATCCTAATGCAAAGATCAAGACTTCTGAGTCTCCATCCAAATCTATGATTCACATGGACACTCGGGGGCTACTGGCATGGGTATGTCCAATAGGCACTCAACTACAGCCTAGCTAGTGCGGCTCGACAGAAAGCCCACTCGACGAATTGCCAAGGTCCATGACGCCTATGACTGTTCGAGTGGTATGAAGCTCATATGGACACGGACTCCCAAACGCACAAGACAAGGAAGTCTCAATACTAGAGTTTGAAGCTAACTTGTAACCAACTCGTATTGGTACCTGAGACCTAGCATCCTCATATATAAAGGCTAGGAGGGTCCAACAAGAAGGCATCTCTCAATCGCAACACGCTACACCACAATAGATCTAGACATCGCGACTCACCCAATAGATTTAGACAACACCCGCCAGATCCAATCTGCGCATACACCGCCATCGGTGACATTGTAATCCTTCGGATCATCATCAATCAAGAGCAGACAAGCAGGAGTAGGGTCCTCTACGAGGCCTGAACCTGGGTAAACCTTGCGTCCCTGTGTGCTTGTTTGCTAGCCGATCGAGACTTCCAGTGCTCCCCAATTCCTCGAATCTAAGTCCATAACAATGGGCATTGATGAGCTAAACCCTCATCAATTTCCATAGGGAGCGCCGGAAGGATTATTTCTGGTAGAGCGCAGCAGATGCGTTGACAAGCCTTATTCAGGTCTTACCTTCATGTTGTAAGCGCGGCATCCGAATTTTGTCATCGCGGAGACGATTCGGGTGACCCAGGAGACGCAGTCTCCTTGTAGGAAAAATATGAGGCAGAGTCGCCATAGCATTTGAGTGTGGATGTTATCGACACACAGTACGATGTATAAGGAAAAATAATCATAGGGTGCGCGACCAGCGCTCCCTATGGGAGTAGCCCCCGAGTGCCTATTCGAGTCGTAGACTTGAGTGGGGACTATAAGTACTTTGCGACTGTGTCGTCTTTTGCTTGTTTCAGTCGAATATGTTTTCAGTGCTCCCTATGGGAGGTACATGGACAATCAAAGCAAACCCAACCACTCGAAACACGATTCGACTATGGACATAGGTTACTCACATAGGGAGCACCGGAAGCAAATTCGACTGAAACAAGCAAACAAAGGGCGACCGCAGTCGCAAAAGTTTTTTAGTCCCTGTCTGAGTCTTCGACTCAACCAGGCACTCGGGGGCTACTCCCATAGGGAGCACTAGTCGCGCACCCTATGATTATTTGTACAAAGTACTGTGTGTTGATAACATCCACACTCGAAACTTATGGTAACACCGCCTCATGATTTTTCCTACAAAGAGACTGCGTCTCCTGGGTCACCCGAATCGTCTCCGCGATGACAAAATTCGGATGCCGCGCTTACAGCGTGAAGGTAAGACCTGAATAAGGCCTGGCAACGCATTTTGCTGTGCAGTACCAGAAATATAATCGTGCCTATAGGCACGATGAACATGCCTCGACGGACGCATCGAGTGCTCACACCCATACACTGGAATTCGACTCATGTAAGACCTCCGTGGCTTGAGTCGAATTACACCAGCACTTTTCCGGATTCGAGTCCGAGGACTCGCGTTTGAGTAGATTGCGTTGTTTTACCCTAAGGTAGTTAACTGATACTGATACATCGGTTAAATCAGGCTCGTACATTAACAATCCCTATGACACAAGCAAGCAGTCGAAAATATACTCATTCATGCACTTGAAAGGCTTCATAAAGTCTCCAGTCGAATCTGCGATTCCACTGGACACTCAGGGGCTACTGACATGGGTATACCCTACAGGTACTCGAGTTTGGCATATACGGTCCAGATATGGCAAAGCCCATGGTGTCGCCAAGGCCCAAAGAGAGAACTCGAGTGGCCTACGGACTCTCGATTGCTTGAAGAACAAGAAGAAGCTAAAGATAGAAAGATCAAAGGGGAAAACCCTAACCTGTAACCGACTCGATCTGTCACCCGAGACCTAGCCTATCTATATAAAGGCTAGGAGGGGGCGGCGAGGAGGACACAAGCAACCCTAGTTTCCATAACCCTTGCCAGATTGCATCTGCGCGCCATTGTAATCCTCGATTCCTTTGATAATTCCACGAGCAGACAAGCAGTAGGGACCTCTACGAGGCCTGAACCTAGGTAAATCTTCGAGTCCCATGTGTGCATGTTTGCTAGCTGATAGATGTCTCTAGTGCTCCCTCCTTCTACAAAACCCAAGTCCATAACAATGGGCATTGATGAGTTAAACCCTCGTCAGATTGAGAGAAAGATTCTGGATGTGTCTCTAGACATGCACACAGCGGAAGACCCTGTAGTTCGGGTAATCTTTAGCAATAAACCCTTTTATGTGTTTCACCTTTTAAGTTATTTCACAATGCTGAGATATTTTCTTCTTTTCAGCTTGACGACCTCCTCGAGTCGGAGCTGGCTCCTATCGAGGGGTATCCTCCGGAGTTTTCTCAGGAGGAGGAACTGGTCCCACTACCGGACGTTGTGCCCAGGAAGCGCAAAGCTCCGACAGTGGCCGTCGGCACAAAGGAGGTGCCAGTTGTGAAGAGGTAACTTTCAACACAACTTTTGACTTTGTACTTTACTCGTAATTTCTACCGAGATGTAATGTTTTCCATTATTTTACATTCCCACAGCTAAGCAGCTCATCAAGGGCAAGGGGAAGGAAACTTCTTCGAAGCCCTTGCGGCAGACGAAGCTGACTATGGCTTCTCCTGTCGTGGCTCCTCCGACTCCTGCCCCTCAACCTTCTGCAACACCGATGATCACTCCATCGCCGGTTGTCGCAGAAGATCCGACTCCTTCAACAGGGCCAGCAAACCTTGAGTCGCAGACTGACGCCACCATGGGTGGCTTAGGTTTAGATAAGGGTGAACCCTCTTTGGGTAATGATCCCTCGGCAGAGACCTTCGCCGAAAACCTCCTTAACAATCCGAGGCTTGCCAAATTTGGCTTGTCCTGGAAATCCGCGAAGGAGATCCAGCGGCTGACCCGGCAATGCCTGGAGAGCCGTAATTTCTCTGCCGAAGAAGTATCACAAGAAGTAGAGGACGTCAAGTACTCTGACCTTCTTAAACAAGTCCGCCTTCGCAACGAGGGACTTAGAGCTGGTGTGCTTCCACCACCTCCGGTTATTCCACTCACCCTCGCCGAGAAGGTTACCACCGAGGTGAACATGTGCCTGAGCAAGCTCACACATGAACATCATGTAAGTCGGAATTCCAACTCACGTT
Organism: Avena eriantha; assembly: GCA_910589775.1. Classification (NCBI taxonomy): domain Eukaryota; kingdom Viridiplantae; phylum Streptophyta; class Magnoliopsida; order Poales; family Poaceae; genus Avena; species Avena eriantha. The sequence continues at coordinate 63,672,513 of OU342742.1, read as the reverse complement.
TTTCTTTATTGTATTTTATATCATATCCTCTAGCCCCCAAGCATGAAGTAGGATATACAATCCGGGTTTATGCTTCCTTAGGATGCCAAAGAATAAACTAGTGTAGCCCCCAAGGCTCGTGCTGATATTAGTAATAATATTAACTCGAGTCTTCAGTAGACTTCTGACTCTAGGTATTCTGACTTACAGAAAGTTAATTCATATAACCAGGATTTGTTGAAGAATATCTGCAACAAGCGGACAGAGATCAAGGCTCTCCGACTTGAAAATCCTGAGTTGAAGGTTTCCAAGGATGAGGCCGAAGGTAAACATTCCGAGACTCAAGCCTTGTCCTGTATTTTCATAGTCGAATATTTTTTGTTGAACTATTGTTCTTTTGTCTTAAAGCACTAGTAAAACAGTCCTGTGCTATGATTGAAGAGGCCGAGAACCTCAAAACCCTAGTGGTGGAGAATAAAGAACTTCGCCAAGAGCTAGATAAGCTCAAGGCAGATCATGAGAAGAGCATCGCTCAAATTCTCGAATCCACCTCCATGGACACTGATGGACGTGATCGTAAGATTGCGGCTCAAGATCAGAAAATCTCGGATCTCAACAATGAGCTTTGCAGAGAGAAGGATCTTCCCGAGGCGCTCCGGGCTGAACTCCGGAGTCTTCGAGAAGAGAAGACCAAAGTTGACGACGTCATCTTCGGTATGTTTCCATCTTTCTGACTTGTCTACATTCTTCGACTCTTTCGATGTCGGATTTACTTAACCGTTTTGTGTTATGTGTATAGGTCCTCTGAACTTGACGGACTCCACCTCTGCCGAGCCTCGCACTCATCGGCTTACCCAGTCGGTTATCTGCTTCATGACTTCTGCCAATCCATCAAGGACATTAGCGAAGCTCTCAAGGTTCCAGACATGCATAGCATGTCCGACTTTCAGATGCGGGACAAGGCAAAGGAGATGCCGCAGCTCGTCCGGGACTGGAACATGTCAAACACGCGAATTGCAGCGCAAAACGCTCTCACCATGATCATGAGCCACCATGGAAACATGAAAATCTGGCAAGTGACCAGAGGGTACTGCAAGGTGGACGAAGACAAACAGGAGCAAGACATCAAGGCAATCATGGACTCATGCGCCGTATATGGGTGTCATGTAGCTGATTTAACCAGCTACGACACTCCCTTCTTCACCCGCGTGGACACGCCGCCTCCGCCTCCCGAAGAAGCAGCCGAAGTTTTCGAAGATGACCACACCATGTCGGATGTGGACATCTCGGAACAATTTCAAGGCGATGTATCCAGCGAGCCGGCAGCTCCTTCCTCTCCTCCTGCATCATAGATTATCAGAAACAAATGTATTATTCTGAGAAACATTATGGGTTTGTAAATATGCAGTATGATACTTTTGCTAGTGCTAACTTTTAATCTTATTCAGCACTTTTGGCTTTAAATTTTTGTGTGCCTAAAATGTTTACATAAGCACTTGTACTTTTTAGCCTATACTTGTTGTTTATCTGGTTTTCCGCCTCGTCCCTTTCGTGAGCCGGCTAAACCTTCTGCACGAAAACTTTGCCGAGCAACGGAGCTCAATTGCTAAACCAGTTTAAACTCGGAAACAAAGCCGGCTTCTAGTACCAACAATTCACTACTCGGAAAATACCCGCATCCGGCAATCAGACAAATAAAAAAAGTATAGACTATGAAATTTAGAGTTATACCCGAAGGTAGCATTTTTAGAATCGGAAATCCAAACCAGAATAAACATGAGCATAAGAACTTTCAAGTATTCTGGGATTTTCAACTGTGACATGATCATTCGGAAATAAGATGGCAAAAACTTCTCAGAAAAACTTGAGGCAACCAAAACTTTTATTTCTCACAGAACATGTATACATATATGTTTACAAAGAAGGATAAACTAAGAATAAAAGGGACGTAGCTGAGCAATATTCTACGGTTTGTCTAACTCATACGGATTTGTACTGCCTCCAGCTCTCTTTCTCTTCTTAGTAGCAGGTCTTTCTTTGACTGACCTCATATCAGTTAAGTAGTACGAACCATTGTGCAATACTCGACTAACTAAAAAGGGCCCTTCCCATACTGAGGAAAGTTTGTGCTTTCTTTGTTGCACAAGCCGGAGAACCAAATCGCCTTTATTGAAAGATCTGTTTCTGACTCTTTGGCTATGATACTTGTGTAACTTCTGCTGATACGCTGTTGATCTCATTTCAGCAACGACGCGAACTTCTTCGACTAAGTTGAGATCATTTTGTCGAGAAACCTCGGCATCCTCTTCGATATACGCGGCCACTCTAGGAGAAGTGTGAATCGAATCACTAGGAAGAACTGCTTCTGCGCCATAGACCAAGAAGAAAGGTGTGTATCTGGTTGACCAGTTCGGAGTTGTTCGTAAACTCCATATTACAGAGGGTAATTCCTCTGCCCAAGCCCCCGCAGCACGTCGTAGTGGTGCTTCGAATCTCAGTTTTAGGCCTTGTAGGATTAAACCATTTGCTCTTTCAACTTGTCCATTAGCTTGTGGATGTGCGACTGACACAATGTCAAGCCGGATATTTTGTTCATTGCAGAATTTGGCTAATTCTCCCATAGAAATATTACTCCCGTTGTCCGTGATAATGCTGTGCGGATAACCATACCGGATTATAACATCCTCGACAAATATTTTGGTTGTTGCTCCATCACAACTAGTGACGAGTTTAGCCTCAATCCATTTGGTGAATTTATCCACCATCACTAAGAGGTGAGTAAATCCACTTGGAGCCCGTTTAAATGGTCCTACCATGTCAAGCCCCCAGACCGCGAAACGCCATGTTATAGGTATTGTTCGCAGCTGATCAGCCGGAACATGAGCTTGTTTGGCGTACTTTTGGCAGCCCTTGCATGTTTTGACCAGCCGTTCGGCATCTGCCTTGGATGTAAGCCAGAAAAAACCGTGTCTGAAAGCTTTTGCCACTAAATATTTGGCTGTAGCGTGGTGACCACACTCGCCTTCGTAGATTTCTCTTAAGATTTCCACTCCTTCTTCTGGAGATACGCAGCGCTGAAAAACCCCAGACACACTCCGCTTATAGAGTTCACCTTTAATTATAGTATAGGTTTTTGCTCGTCGGACGATCTACCGGCTAAGAACTTCGTCTTCGGGTAATTTGCCATCTACCAAATAATCGAGGTAGGGTTGAGTCCAGCTAGAAATTACAACCAGAATTGCTATCAAAGGTGAGTCGGATTTGGTCGGATATTCCTCATCCACTCCTTTTATTGAGGGAACTTTGAGGTGCTCTAAAAAAGCGCCATCCGGGACCTCTTTCCGTGCAGAGCCTATCCGAGATAAGGCATCTGCTTCCTCATTTTCTGCTCGAGGGATGTGTTGAACCTCAAACCCTTCGAACGATTTAGATAAATCATCCATGACAACTTTATATGCTGCCATGTGTTTATTTGCATTACAATTATCCGATACTTGCTGAGCAACAAGATCCGAATCTCCATAACACATCAAACGTTGGATGCCGATATCCTTAGCAATCTGGATACCATGCAGCAGTGCTTCATACTCGGCAATATTATTTGTCGTTGTGAAGTGGATCTACAACACGTATAGAAGTTTATCTCCCTAGGGTGATTTGAGCACCACGCCAGCCCCTGAGCCCCCGCGAGCCTTGGACCCATCAAAATATAGGGTCCAATATTCCGACTCAGGGAGGGTCATATTCTCCTTCGTCTCTGTCCAATCAGCAACAAAGTCGGCAAGGATTTGGGATTTAATTACTGTCCGAGGTTTGTACTCAATATCGAAAGCTGAGAGCTCTATGCCCCATCTGGCGACGCGTCCTGTGGTGTCACTGTTGTTGATTATATCTCTCATGGGAGCTGTGCTCACCATGGTAATTGGATGCTCCTAGAAATAGTGTCATAACTTATGAGATGCTAGGAAAACACCGTAAGCCAGCTTTTGATAGTGCGGATACCGCTGTTTTGACTATGTTAGGACCTCGCTAACAAAATAAGTCGGACGCTGCACCAAGTGTTCTTAATTTTCCTCTGGTCTCTCCACTACCATGACGATACTGACGACTTTATTTGTCGCAGCAAGATAAAGCAACATCGGTTCCTGTGGTTCTGGTGCAGCAAGGATAGGAGCAGTGAGAGTACTTTCTTTAGGTCTTGTAATGCAGCTTCAGCTTCGTCGGTCCACACAAAATCCTTGGTCTTTTTTAGGAGTTTGTATAATGGTGCGGCTCTTTCACCGAGCCGGCTTACAAACCGACTGACTGCAGCGATGCAATCAGTTAGTCTTTGTACGTCCTTCAGGTGAGTTGACCTGGAAATATTGAGTATAGCCTTTATTTTGTCTCGGTTCACCTCTATGCCTCTTTGGGAGACGATGAAACCTAATAATTTTTTGGCTGGGATTCCAAAGAAATACTTCTTCGGATTAAGCATTATGTTGTATTTTCGTAGATTGGTGAACGTTTCCTCCAAGTCGGAAATCAATGTTTCCTTCTTTTTGGACATCACCGCAATATCATACACATATCCATGTACATTGCGTCCGATTTGATCGTGGAGGCAACAATGCATTGTGTGTTGGTACGTAGCTCCTCCGTTCTTCAGCCCAAAAGGCATCGTAACAAAACAGAAGGTTCTGAAGGGGGTTATGAATGAAGTTTTGACTTTGTCAGAATCCTTCATCCGAATTTGGTGATAACCAGAATATGCGTCGAGAAAACAGAGGAGTTCCGAGCCTGCCGTAGAATCGATAACTTGATCAATCCTAGGCAGAGCGAACGGATCTTTTGGACAAGCCTTGTTCAAGGCAGTATAATCAACACACATCCTTAAATCAGTGGTGTACTTTTTAGGGACCATTACAGGATTGGCCCACCACTTAGTGTGGATGGCCTCTTCTATGAATCCGGCTAAGTCGAGCCGTGCTAGTTCCTTAGCTATTGTCTTACGCTTTTCATCGCCAAAACATCGTAAGGACTGTTTGACGGGTTTAGCGTTCGGGTTTACATTTAAAGATTGCTCGGCAAGTTCCCTCGGTACTCCGGTCATGTCAGATGGTTGCCATGCGAAGATATCTTGATTTGCTTTGACGAACTTGACGAGCGTGCTTTCCTACGCGCTATCTAGGGCTACGCCTATATGGGTCACCTTGGAGGGGTCATCATCCTTCAACGGCGTCTTCTTCGTCTCTTCTAATGCCTTGAACTCCGGATTCGGCTTTGTCACCTCCTTCTTCGTTGCGGGCATCTCGGATGGATCTATGCTCTTCTTGATCTCCTGGTACTCCTGGGCGTGCAGCACGGCTTCGGCAAAGGCGGCATTTCCATCCTTGCACTCTCGCGCCTTCTTCGGCTCTCCCCTGATTGTGATCACGCCATTGGGACCTGGAATTTTCATCATATTGTAAATGTAACACGGACGAGCCATAAAAGCCTAGTAAGCCGGATGTCCGAATATAGCGTGGTACGCGCTCTTGAACGGGACCACTTCGAAGGAAAGTGCCTCCGTCCAATAGTTCTTTCGAGTTCCGAAGGTAACGTCCAATGTGATTTCTCCCAAGGAATTGGCTTGTCTTCCTGGGACAACTCTGTGAAAAATCACAGAGGTGTGATTCAACTGGGTCTCCGAGATCTTCATCCGGCGTAGCATTTCCACATACAGAATATCAATATTGCTGCCACTGTCCATGAGAGTCTTGGAGAAACCATAACCGTCAATAAGTGGATTGACGATTAAGGCGTATTTTTGCCTGTGTAGCTTAAGCGGCTGATCAGCGCGGTCAAACGTGATTGCCACCTCCGACCAGTCCAAGAATTGGGGGACAGCCGGAACTGTTGCATTGAGCTCATGTAGAACTGCTTTCTTGACCTTTGTTGTTTGAGATCCGAGGAAGGTGACGTAAGTGTCTTTCTTGGTCGGAAATTTTTTCTTCCCTCCCGGCTTGGGATTTGAAGCATCGGCTTCCTCCATGTCGGAATCTTCCTTGGTCTCTTTATCCTTTTCGGGATTCTTCTTTCCCTTCTTCCGCTTAGCTTTGTAGCAAGTGGTATCATCTCTCTTGATGTCGTCGTTGAAACGACACTCGGCGTTTGTGTGGGACGAGCCCCCATTGGCGTCTAGGTGATGCACACATGGGTTATTGGCAATGTCGGCCCAAGAGTAGGTTTTGCCAGGTTGCTGGCCTCCTCTACCTTGAACTCTTGATGTCCCACGACCGCGTCCGCAGCCACCGCCACGTCCTCCAGACCCGAAAGTAGCAGTGACCACTACCGTTTCCGCGTTGGGTTTTTCTTCTGAGGTGTTCTTGCGCTTCTGAGCTTGTTGCTTTGGTTGTTTTGCCGACTGTGGCACAGCTAGGGCGTTGAGTAATCCCTCTGCGTCATCATCCGCATCTACATACTTGCTCCCTGTTTCTATCATCTCTCCCAAATCAGTGACTTTGTCACACTTCAAGCGATGACGCAGTAAACCAATCGGGAGACTTGCAATGAAAGCTTCAATCGTAGTTTGGTCATTTACTCCTTCATAGGAGTTCTTGGTATCGATCCATCATCCGAGGTAATCTCGGCAAGTTTCTCCGGCTTTCTGGGTGCAACGCTATAGGTCTCCGACCGTACAGGGCCTCCGGTATGTGCCTTCGAAATTCCGAAAGAACACACTTTGCATGTCATACCAGTTGTGGATGGTGTTCTCCGGAAGTTCACTGAGCCATGATCGTGCCGTCTTCCGCAATATAAGTGGGGGATATCGGGTTGCGACCAGGCTATTTCCGCCTTTGAAGATGCAGCAAGCTTGGAAGAAATCCTGTAGCCAAGTAATTGGCCGAGTTATGCCGTCGTAGGCTTGAAAATGTCTTGAGATAGAAAATCCTTTCGAGAATTTTGTGGCTCTTATGCGTGGTCCGAAGCACTTTGGTCCCACGTATATATCATCGTTTTCATAGCACCGCGCCTCTATATTGGAGTTGATCCTGTGCCTTGCGTCATTCGGGGATAGAGATTGTCCCGAGTGTCGGTTGTGGCTGCGGTGCCTTAGAGCCGGGCTTCGACTTCTGCCACCACCTCCTCCACCACGACGCCCTCCTTGGCCTCCTTGGGAGTCGTTGTGATGGCTACTTGGCGGAGAGGGTGGGGAAGCTGGGTTATTTCCGGCTAATCGCCGGCCTCCATCTGGAGCGTCATTATTCCAGTTCCGGGGAGGGTCTTCATTGTGACGAGCCCCCTGCCAGCTTGTCTCAGCACGATGTCCGTCGTTCCTTCGCCCGTCATCTAGACGGCTTGCGTGTCTAGGAGGTGGCATTCTTTGTCGGTCCTCCTCCCGACGTTTCTCCTTATCATCGTCCCTGCGGTCTTTTGACTCTCGCTGGGGTGGGTTCATCGAATTCAGTACAGCAATTGCCTCTTGCTCCGCAACTGGGTTAACGTTACGCTAGTCGCGGGCAGTTTTGTGGTGTTGTCCCGAAGATCCGGTTCTTGAGTAATTGTCTTCCCGATGGTCGAAACGGTGGTGTTGTTCCAGAACGCCCTGGGGTCTTACTGTAACACCCTCGAATCGGCCCTATGCAAGTTTTAGCCCTTTCCGCCAAACCCGCATAGAAACGATTCAAGGACGCCCACCAGGCACTTTCGTGCGGGTGGAAAACGAAGTAATACCATTCCACAACAGTCCTCGATGGGACCCACAGAACAGATATATATACAACAGCGACTCAACGAGTCAAGAATACAGATATACGGTACAAAGATCCAAATCACCTTGAAAACGTTACAACGTCCAAGTACGGACAAGATGCAAATGGGGCTAAGAGCCCTGAAGAATAACCAATGGCGTCCATAACCTTGCCCAGGCCAAGCCGGAAGGGTAACCCTGCTAACGACGTCGATCTCAAACCTGCTAAAACAAAAGGGGTGCCGACAAAGGGCAAAGGAAAAAGAGGAGCGTCAGTACTGAGGCCAGTACATGGCGAGGCTAGAATTCGGTGGCTCTCGCCTACATAGGTATGGTGGACTGAAGCGGCAGCGCAGCGCACTAAACAACCTATAGAGACTCGGTATCACTGGCGGCTATTAAAGAGGGGTAAGAAAGACCTATTCGGATCCTACCTGAAGCTAACACCAAACATACCCATCCTGGTATTTCCCCCTCGGGACCAAACGAGGAAGTCGAGCCAAGGAACTCACACAGTTGGCAGTTTTACTCATTCCATTATAGTTGCAGCATTTACTAGTCAGATATATAGCATGAGTCATCCTGATAGCGTAAGTTGTGGGCAGTTTTAGTTAACATTCCGTTGTAGTTGGAACATTTACTAGTCAGATATAATTGTCCTGAGTAATCCCAAAACACAACAGTTGTTGGCACTTTTATCACACTCCACTGGAGTTGCAATACTTACTAGGCAGATATAACAAGACACAAGGAACCCCAGCTCCACCAGTTGTTGGCATTTTTAATATCCATTCCGTTGTATTTGAATCTGATTACTAGTCACATATTAAGGCAAATTTACAGCACTACTTTAGTTATGCTTGTCTATTATCGAGATACTATGCTCCAAGTCGTCCATAACCGCGGACACGGCTTTCAGAAAGATTTACCCTGCAGGGGTGCACAAATAGCAACACACACACGATCAACCTCGGAAAAACCAAATCAAAACCCAACGAGGCTTTCACGACAAAGCAATCACAGGATTCATAAAATATTTTAGGGGGACACCCCATTAAGCTACCCGCAACGAAGTTGGCCGGCTCTGAGACGGACCCAAGGTTTGCGCCAATGGTTGTAAACGACCGGGAACCCGAAAGTGTGACTGGGCTTGTCGATACCGCGAAAACACTCCGCAATTCCTAAACAGTACAGGTGCTCCACGCACAATCGTAAATAAAGCATTAAATCATGGCAGTAATAAAGCCCCAAACTACTTTGTGGCCCCAAGAAATAAGAAAGGAATCAAGCTCTGGCTAAGGGGGATTCATAGAGTCTCCCGTATGTGGATAGTGCGAATAGTCAAGGAACATGTATCAAGTACTCGGGGCCTACGGGACACAAGTGGGCATAAAAACCAAATAGCATATATTGCCCACCGGTGCCTCTTTCATTAGTTGTCCCAGCAATCTGATAGTTGTATTTAAAGTCATGATCATCTCCACCGTAAAGCATATGACAACATTCCAACAACTGTGTGGTACTTCATGACACGGGATCGCACTTGAGCAAGCGACTACGACTCGCAAGACCATCTATCTACCAAACAACAGGTAATAGGAGGTGTCCAAGGCAATATAAGGGCTGCACAGAATATATCTGGTACGGAACACTAAAGCATCGCGACACGGATAGCAATAGATCAACAAGAGGAAATAAAGACTATAAATGCAAAATAGGTAGAAAGGGGGAGAATGCTCGCCTGGGAATACACTGCCGAAGGATCATATCCGGAGAACTTTTTGATACTCGCATCCACTCAACGTCCTAATCCGCGAAGAAGCAAACACTAGAAGAAACACCGGATGCAATATTTAATATTACGGCAGAAGATCCGACATGCTTATGATATGATGCACGGCATGGCACAGATGCGGTGCAATTAGGCAGTATTAAGCGGAACCGGGGTTCCGACAATTAATTAAACGGTTCAAGTTATTTAGAAACCCCGCAATTTAAATGTTGTATTAGCAAGGCAAAACATGGCATCGGTTCGCTACACAAATTTAAATGGAGTCCGGAATAATACAAAGATATCCTGCATAAACACTCCATATTTAATTATGAGGTGAATCGGCATAATGCCCCCAAACCACAAACTAGTATGCATGCATGAACAATTTAATATACGACAGTTGATAATGTCATATTATAAAAATAGGGGCTTAGGGGCACACATCTGGATTCGGAAGATCTTGGGTTCCGGGGGTTCAGGGTTCGGACTCAGGGTTCGACGAGATCGGGGTTCGGTTCGAGGGAATCGGTCTCGGACAACGGAAGGAGAGCTTGGCGTATCTAGGAAGAAGGACTTGGTTTGGCGACAGGGGGCGCAACAGACTCGCCCTGGTCGGTGTCGATCTTGTCATTGCGAAGATCTTGTCGGGTCCGCGTATCGGGTCGGTCTTGGCATCCGGGGTGAAGTACTTGTCGTCCTTCGGTTCCATGTCGACGTGCTTGACGTCCTCGATGGAGAACTCGGTGTTCTGCGGCGAAGTGCTAGTTGTTCAGGTGGCGATCTTGGCGGTCATCAGGTCCTCAACAAACTTGGCGTCCTTGTCGGAGTTCTCGGGTGACGTTGTCGGCCTTTGGTTCGGCACCGGTAGATCTTGGTGTCAAAGCTTCTTAGCATCAGGGCACATAAAGTTCATCTTTGTTCGCCGGACTGGAAGTAGTCGAGGTAGTCGTTCATGCATCACTGATATCATTGACCAAACTTGGTACTTGTCCACATCGGGGTCTTGATCAATAACACAAGCATCCACACACCACCATGTGTCGAACACTTCACCTCAAACTAGCACATCACTTGGCTGAGCCTTGGTTCGTAGGGGTCGGACTTGAGCAGCACTTTCTCCTGCCGGGTCGAAGAGGAGGCGAGACTGGTCGTGGACGGCACGGAGCACTTGGCAGCCGCCGACGCTTGCTGTCGAGGTGGAGCTCGGGAGCACGGTAGGAGAGGCATGCTCGCGCGGAGATGGGGTCCCGCGCGGCTGGAGCTCGGCGTCAAGGATGGGGCGCCGAGGATTGAGAGCGGTGGAGCTCCTGGGCGCCAGCGATGGATGACATGGCGACCGGGTCGTCGGGGACGAGCGGCGCTGGGGATGATTAGCAGTGTCGGGGCGGAACGATGATGTTCGCGCGGTAGGGGAGGAGATCGATCAGGGGCTCGTGCTCGAGGCAGAGGGAGGCGAGGGGAGGGCCTCCGGCGGCGGGGCAGCAAGAGGGCGGGCGGCACGAGGGAGAAGGATGAGGCGGGGACGCGGCGAGGTCCTGGTCGCACAGAGGAGCGGGCGGCGGGGATGGGATCTTGGGACGCGTCGGTGGGAGCGAGGTGGGGCCGGGGTATGACGAGGTAGGGGACCCGATGTGGTCGAGGAGGCCAGGTGGTGGGAAGGTTGACGCGGAGGTGGGTGGTCTGGTGGAGAAGGGGATGGTGGGGGCTGGCGACGTGGCGAGCGGTGATAGGACGGAGTGAGGTGGCGAGCAGCCCAGGTGGCGGCGAGGTGGGAGTTTTGGGCAGGTGGAGAGGGCGTGGGCCAGGTGGGATGAGGTGGCGAGCCAGGAGTGGCTCATGTGAGGTGGCGGCTGGGAGGGAGTTGGCTGGCGGGGTTGGTGGGGATGTGAGGAGCTGGGTAGGATTAGGGGTAGGTAGGGTTAGAACTAGATTTTTATCTGGAGGTGGCCGGTCGGGTTTTTGGGCCTGGCTGGCTGCCTCCCAAAAATAATATAAATATTTATTTATTATGTAAAAGGCTTTTGTAATTAGTTTTTAGACAAATAAAATATCCGGAAGAGACCGGGGTTGTAATTTGAAATAAAGACAGGGGATAATTAGAAAACAAATATAGGCTTTTAGAAAATAGTTTTAGACAAACATATGCATGATGACATGATGATGCTCAAATGCAATGTGGCATGATGACATGAGCATGCGGTCATGATGATGCAATGCACAAAAACACAGCAATTTTCTAGTAGTGGTTTTAGCGGGGCGCCACACTTACGTCAGCCCATGCCGGATCTGTGCGACATTGGTCGGAATCGGAGACCAGCTTTTGACTTCTGGACATGGAGACCTTTTGCTACTCCAGTCCCTTGTTGAGTAACTTGATGCCCAACCAGATCTGCTCCGGGCGTGGATTAGCCGACATGATTTCTCGGGTCGCAGCGGTGTTCTGAACTGGTGTTGGATACACCCAATCCCCTTTGCTGTCCTTCCGAGGCACCCCCATCTATCCTCCGAAGAGGACTTTGTGGATCTGCGGGAATTGGTTGTCATTAGCATGACGCTTCCTGGTCTTCTGATGTTGCCTGGAGTTATACTTCTGCATAGATGCCATGCGTTTCTTTTCCTCCTCAATGTTTTTGGCTTCAGCGAGGAGTACTTGATGACGCGCTTCTAGGGCTTGGGCCCTTTCGTCTAGCTCTTCAGCAGTAAGTTCTGCAGCTGTAGGAATAGGTGTGGTTAATGCAACATCAATGAGTTTACGCGCACCTTCAGTGATCACGTGTCCATCCACCGATTCCTCTTTTTTGGGCTCGTCTGGGATAAGTGCCCTATCCGAGTCTTCTTCGTATTTCTCGGCAATCACCTTCTCTACCGGAGGATCTTTTGTCGGGGTCTTGTTCTTCTTGTTCTTCTTCTTTGCCTTCTTGGCAGCACCGGTAGCAAAGACGGCTTTGGGTCCATTTCCCGGAGTCAAGCTCTGATCAGTACTTTCGGACATCTGGACCTCGGGATTATCTCCGATTTCCATGTCGTCTCGCGCTTTGGGAGAGTTTTCTCCGGATCCTTCGTCCATGTCTTCTCCTTCTGTTGCAGCTGTGGAGTTAAGCTCCTCGTCATATTCCGCGGAGAACTTCTGAAAATCTACCGATGTCATCGATTCATCTGAGGATGCGGGTACGTCGGCATTTGTTCTGATCGCCTCCAGCACGGAATCGGTGTTATCTCCAGCATCAGCAGAGCCGGATCCGGATCCAACATACCCGACGAAGTGTGATGTGCCCCTCCTAATATAAGTGCGTTCTTCATAGTAGGCTTCGTCGAAACGTTTGATGGTCTGGAGGATTTCATCTACGCCTGAGTTCTGCACCACCATACGTCGCGGCGCGTACCTCAGGAAAGGCCTGTCCGTCCTGGCGTCGTCAGAGCCGGAACCGTCGTTGTTGTTGTGCTCCTCCTGGATTTTGACCTCAGTGGGTGGGTCGATCTGGGATTCGGTCTCTCCAGTGAGATCCACTCCAGATTCGACTTGGACCGCTAGGTCTGCTTCAGGCTCGGATTTCTCCACTATCTCCGCAACTGGTGCGGGCTGGGTGGGATTAGGGTTTCCTGAGATTCTGAACTCTGCCGCCTCCACGGACAAAGGGGACCCAGAAGTTTCTTCTGTCTCTATCATCACCGCTGGGGTGGGTGGGACAGGTTCAACAAAACCGATGTAAACATCGATCTCGCCAAAAGACATGATGGTGTAGGCAGTCACAGCCTCCCTAGCCAGAATCCAGGTCTCGTCGAGAACGATGAGAGGGATGTCGCTGGCGTAGAGGATGCGACCGACGGCGATAGTCTCACCGATTCCGATTCTTGCAGATTCCGCTCGGAACGCAGATCCGAAGCTCACTTGCCCCACGGTGGGCGCCAACTGTCGTCAAGTATTTTGTTCCCTAGCCGGAATCCAGGTCTCGTCGAGAACGATGAGAGGGATGTCGCTAGTGTAGAGGATGCGACAGACGGCGATAGTCTCGCCGATTCCAATTCTTGCAGATTTCGCTCAGAACGCAGATCCGAAGCTCCAAAAGAAATAAACATTTCTTCACATGTGCATGACCATATTAGATATTATTCATATAAATGGAACAACCATTGTTCTTGAATTTAAATAAATAGTTGTGTCGCAACAAATATGATCTGGAAATAATATTCATGCTTAACATGAGCACAAGATAACAATTATTAAGGTTCAATACTAATCCAGATGGTAAGTGAAGTGGCAGCGTCCCAACGGTGATCACATCAACCTTTGATCCATTGCCGACACGCATCGTCACCTCATCCTTGGCTAGTTGATGCTTGTTTTACAACCCCTATTTTGAGTTACATATATTAGCAACTGAACCAATATCAAATACCCAGGTGCTACTACGGGTACTAGTAAGGTACACATCAATAACATTTATATCATATGTACCTTTGTTCGCCTTGCTGGCTTCTTGTCAGCCAGGTACTTGGGGAAGTTGCGCTTCTAGTGCCATGTGTTCTTGTAGTAGAAGCACTCAGTCTTCGGCTTCGGGCCATTCTTGGTCTTCTTCCCAGACATGGAAATAGCCTTGCCACCCTTCTTGAAGTTACCTTTCTTCTTGCTTTTCATCCCTTTCTTGAAACTAGTGTTCTTACTAACCATCAACACTTGATGCTCCTTTTTGATCTCCACTTCAGCAGTTTTTGGCATGGAAAAAAACTCGGGTAGCTACTTATTCATGCCTTGCATATTATAGTTCATCACAAAGTTCTTGTAACTTGGTGGGAGTGCTTGGAGAATCCTGTGAATTCCTAGCTCATTTGGAATCACAATTCCTAGAGCTACGAGTTTATTGGTGTACCCAGACATTTTGAGTACGTGCTCGCTAACAGAGTTATTCTCTTCCATCATGTAGCTAAAGAACTTTTTAGAAGCTTCATAACTATCTACGAGAACATGGTTATCGAAAATCATTCTCAATTCAACCATTGTATCGTAGGCATTGCTGAGCTCGAAAGAGGTACTATAGTCGGACCGATCCAAAGGTTAGTAGGATGTGAGCACGCCTTCATACGCTCCAACTAACACAATGGAATCCTTAGGCCCAAGGGGATCTCACAATTCGAGTTATGGAAAAGCCAGCTTTGAATCCATCTAATGCTCACTGTAATTGGGAGTCATAAGGGTGGTCTTGGGCCGACTACAAAGAAATTTGTGTGACGTGGATCAGCCAAGACGGAATTTGCGCCTCCATCTTGGAGAGATATTCTATAGGCCCTCTCGTGTGATATGATTCAGAAGCATGGCCATGCGCTACTCGATCAAGTGTTGATCGAGGTAGTCCGACTTAGTGAAGCCAGAGGGAATCAGTTATCACTATAACGAGAAGGGAGTTAAACCGACACTAGGATGACGGAATATCCCCTGCGGTTTATAACCAATATCATGAGGCAAAGGGACCTGGACAGATCGTCACATTCAGGGCACTTGCATAAACCAGGAGTCGACAAGTCTTGCTAGAGGTCGCTACCGATTATCAGCTCTAGTCGAAAAGTCAGTGAGCTGTTGCTCTGACTAAATGATTACTGAGTTGTGTCCAGCTTACCGTAAGCCTGCGGGATCGCACCCGTAAGAGAGTGGAACTAGGCGGATGATGATCCAACTATTACAAGCTGACAAGTTGTACTTATTTGGACACGGACATGTGTCAATGGGTTGGACCCACTTTGACTAGGGTTAGGGTTTAGGACTGAGGGACACAAGTGGTGTGTGCCCTCACCTAGTCGCCTATATAAAGGAAGGTGGGTGGAGGCGGACAAGATGATCCAGTGTTGCTTCATAGGGTTTCGCTAGACTTGGCAATTCCACCTTCCCGTCCCACAGCAGCAAGACCGAGACTAACATCTCACTTGTTACTCTTCCACCTTGTACGTGTGTGAGACAATAGAGGCACCACACCTGTGGTGCTCGTCAATGGTTGGGTAGCAAAGTCAAAGGAGGAAGGAGGAGGAGCATGGAGCCGGTGACGAGGTGGTCCAGGATCAAGAAGTTCGCTAGAGTGTTATTTCCTTTTTCTTAGATCTAAAAACTAGCAGCTAGCTTTAATTCAAAATAAAAATGTAAAGCACCCCCAAATTCCTAGGTCTAATTTTCCCCGTATCTCTGCATGTCTTCTACAATATGTAAAACATTGACCAAAATCTTGCCTAGGATTTTCTTAGTAAAATAGATCCCTAGATGTATACTTTCCACCAAATATTTATTTCATGGAGTTTTATAAGTTCAGATGGGATGAAACCACTCTGTATTGTGAGAGATTCGTGATACCTTGCATGTCACCTTCACCCCACTCCAAAAATCCCTATGGTTTTGTTGTAGCAAAAATAACAAAACCACTCCAGATTTTCCTTTAGAAAATTCCCTAGGTCAAGACATAAATTGTTTTAACTTAATTCCAACTCCCAGTACACATGCACTATCATACTTAACAAACCCTAGGAGTTCATAATCTATCGAGCCTATGGAAAATTTTAGTGAATTAATCTCTTCTACATGGGGTTGTTTCACTAAGAAAATCATTCCAGGAGTTCTACAACCTTAAAATTGTGAATCAAATTTATATAGAAATGTATTTGAAATACCTACCATGTGGCCTTGGTTTCATACCAAAAGGACTTGTAGTGGTGTAAGTCCGGTGAAAAAGACAAAATTCTTGCATAACTGACTTTAGGATTTTCCTAAGGGCATTCTGTTAAATATTTTGAAGTGAAACCAACTCTCAGTGAACCTGTACTCAAAACACTTCCTAAAAATCAAAAGAAATAATTATTTGACTTACAAATATTTTCTGGTGATTTATTCACCAAAAACAAGAGTTGTTTCCACTAAATAATTTATAACTAATTAAAGAAAATTGATAAAATAATGAAACCACTTCTAGTGTCCTTGTTATGTCAATAGCTATCTAGTGATATCATTTTTGTACATTAGTATCATACAGAACCTAGCCTTGGTATAAAACCCTCTAAGTATGTGATACTTGACAATTAAGTCATAAATGAAGTTTCACAAATGCAATGAAAGTAATTCCAATTGCATTGAACTCAAATTACCCAAACCTACTATTGTGTACTAATGTCTTGCTCTTTTGCATGTTGTATATCATTGGTGTTTGTTTGCCTTGTGTTGATTGTGGTACCTTGCTTATTTGCATGTATACCTCGTGACAACGATAGTTGCGATTGTGTTGACGTAGAGAAGAAGGGATCATCCATTATTATTTTTGGTTTTCTAAGAAGAAGTCTAGGGACGTATTGCTGATCACAGGCAAGCCACCACTCTTGAATTCACAATACTTGTCCTACTCCTTTTATATATATGTTTATATCTCCTTTATAAATTGCATTATTACCCGCATGTTTTGTTTTACTATTATGATACTAATAACTTGGCTCCTCCAAGTTATGATCTAGTGTCCAGTAGGACACTCCCCTAGTTGATACCTACCATTACCTTTAGACCGAGAGTAAGATGGTTAGCATCCTACCTCTTTGGAAACCTCGGATGTTGTAAACAAAACTGTTTTGGGGATTACCCTACAACAAATGTTTTGGAAAAACCCTCGGAAAGGGCATCCTTTCCAAGTGGATGTTTTTAAAGAAGAGAGGGTGATCTTGAGAAGTAAGTATGATGAATTTTAGAAGAAGAAGGTATGTTCTACGCCTTTACCGGCACAACTCATTTGTGCAACCACATTATCCCTAAGAGATGGAGCTTAACTCATAGTTTATTCTCTTTAGCATGGGCAGCCCCTACACAAATGCAATAGGGGAAAAATCCCTAGAAATCGGGCTTCCCCTATAAAGTTCTACGAATCTAGGATTGGCAGATGTCTTTGACAAGGGACAGGCGCAATAATTGGGTCTCCCGCGGATGGTACAGTATTGGAAGTACGAAAGGGGAGATATATTAAATAATTGGGTCTAGGACTATGTTATCATGGCAGTACATGAGGGAGTATGGCATCTGTGCCATGGTGTACTCGTTCCGGGGAGAACAAACCCAAAAGGGAAATGTGCCATTGCTAGGGTCAATAAATGAAAGGTTAGGTTTGATTATCCGAATCCCGTGTACCGTGTGTAACGGGCCGTGGTTGAATCCCGACGGATGTATTGATTCTTGTGGGGAAAGTGCACAAACTATGTAGAGTATAATCTACTTGAATATCCGTATCCACAGTCAAGGATGGTTGGAAAGGTGATTGCTAGGAGGACCCAAGTGGTGATCTGGGAAAGGTGAAAGAAAGTATTGAGGTCATGAGATGACCTGATCTGGATGTTTTGTTTTGAGCATGGATGGTCGAAGATGTTTAAAAATGGGATTTCCTCTAAAAAAGGCTTGTCAAAAAAGTTTTCAACAAGGATATAGAGATACCCAACTTTTAAAATGAAGTCATGTTTTTAAAACTCTTTTTCAACAAAGATATAGAGATGCCATATCTACAAGAGAAACTAGGCTTTTTAGAACAACTGTAGCTAGAGCCATCTCTCCATAACCAAACTGCATTATCTTGTTTACCTTATCTTGATGGTTTACGAGTACATTCAAAGTAGTCACTAGCATTGTCCCTAACTATTTACTTGGCCAGACTTTCAAAAGCATGAAGGATGACAGATACAATGACGTCTATGCGAGTTAGGTCGTCTTCCCTTCAGTTGCCTGTAGGATTAAGGCATGACTTGGGCTCTGAGATTGATAAAGTTCTGCTGCTGATGATTTGTATAGCCATAATGGCATCAGTGTAAGTCTTGCTCTCGTTATGTACTGGATGTTGCAATGATGCTTGTCATTTATGTTCCACGGCTAACTAATCATGGGAACATGGATATATACATAATAGGGATTCTCGGACTGCTAATCCAGGGGCCTCATAGTATCATACACTGGTATTATATGCATGATACTAGTGTATGATACCTCCCACTATGACCAGCCTAAAAAAAGCACCCAGACTACAAAAAGGTTCTCCAAAAGTGACGCCTCCAAGAGAGAAACAGTGCACAAGCGTCTTCGCCCAATCAAGAGCTTTTAGATGTCATCATGGATAAAGTACAAGCTCTAAAAATAATGCCTCCATTAAGCCATTGCCAGGTACA
This sequence comes from Avena eriantha, assembly GCA_910589775.1. Taxonomy (NCBI): domain Eukaryota; kingdom Viridiplantae; phylum Streptophyta; class Magnoliopsida; order Poales; family Poaceae; genus Avena; species Avena eriantha. The sequence continues at coordinate 63,653,887 of OU342742.1, read as the reverse complement.
ACCAGTGAATGTCAGACCTTGGGTTTTCACCCTAAAAAAAGAGACTCGGTGCTTCAAAGCACCACCAAAGATGAATCCCTCTAGTGTTGCCGCCCACTTGCCGAGGCCGGTACTACAAGTTACGAAGCACCAGACTCATAGGTAACATGTGTTCGATATGGACAAGAACGTCGCCCCACAAGCCATGTCCATTCAACATCCTGTGAAGCAAAGTCTTCATCGCCTCCAAGACCCCTCTATCATTACTCATGGTTCTCCATTGCAGCCACCATGACATTCCCCGCCTATATTAGCACTTTGGAAATCGTATATGTCGACATGTCCCATGGTATCAAAGAAAAGAGGAGCTTCGTGACATGCCCCCTTGAAGCCCCATGAGCTGATAGTTGCGGACATGCCCGAACGGTTCCCATCCAATCCAGAGGTCCAAGAGCGCAAAGCCCCAAGCCATAAAGACCGGTGGTGTAGAAATTTGGAACTCGTCGATAGCCAAATTGTGGACGACCAATATCAGGCAGATCATAAAACTGGGCGAAAAAAGACAACTAGGGCCACAACACAAGAAAATTTAGGGGCACATCGGTCCAGGTCCGGGACAACAAAAACATGCTCGGGAGGGACCCCGTCGCCATAGAGCATCACCGAAGGAGCAGGCCTAGAAGCAGCGGGCATCGCCACACTGCCAGGATGCCAAGCTTTAGTTATGCCCCCGAGATGTCAAGTCATTGCATCGCTGAGATTGCCGTACATGGAGATGCCACCTCGAGGCCTCGTCGCGCGGCCGGGAACCACTTGCTCACCTTTGGGGGCGAGCCCCGCCGCCGCGAGCGTCGACAACGACGGAGGGGAGGTTGAGCGTAGACGGGGGCCTTGGTTGGCGGTGCCAGGGTTCCCCTAGGTCGCTCACTTAATCATGATTGTTACAATCCTTCCATCAACTAAAGTCTCTGTAGTATAATTTAGCCACAGACACCTCCTCCTCTCACACTAGCTTTATTAGCGCATATGTGAGTCACCTAATTAGCATAACAAAAGCAATATAAAAGCTAGTAGAATGACCTCACATATCTCCTTAACATCCCGACAAATGCTAGCTACTTCTCACCTGCGAGTGCCAGGTTCTCTCCACATCTTCACCACGTCCCAGGCAATCATATTTAGTCTCCATGCGATAGCCTGAAACATCAGGCATAGACCTCCATGATCAAGGAGATTGCTGCATTATCATGTCCGGTGATACTATCATGCAACAATCTCCTTGAATACGGACGGTGTTTGTAAGAATACAAGTGGGTAACCTTTAGGACTTCAGGGACCCTCTATCCTCTTTAGTATAAGTAAATAAACTAATTTTTCATAGATTATAACTTTTTTTACGAAACTCAGTACAAACACAGACACTCACAGATACGCACATACAAAACCTGTGATTTGAACTCTGGTAGGTTGGGAGTGACACTATACTCCTAAGAGCACCTCGACTCGTGTTCCCAGGAGGGCATTCCAGGGCGATTTTTGGTCCGGATGATGAAATTTCGCCTAGTCGCGTTCCCAGGACACCGAATTGCGCCGGATTTGACCCAACTTTCATACGACATTCCCAGGCTGAACCCGGGGCACTGGGAACCACCTGGGAACACCGGACGCTTCGGGAAAAAGGGTGGGACAACCTTTTTAGCGTCACTAGGTCGAGTTCCCGCCTTTCTTATCCCCCTCCCGTCTTTCTTCTCCATTCCCCACCACATCTCCCGTCAGTTCCCCGAGCTCCCGCCCACCATGCCGCCCAAGGGTTTCGTCAAACCCCGATCCGCCATTGGCGTGCTAAAGGAGAAGAAGCCGACAAGGCCGAGGAAGCCGACGCCGAGGCTAGATGGCTTCACGGGCGCCAAGTCGGTGAAGGAGCCAGTGGAGGAAGATCGAAACAGAGCACCACCATCCTCGACAAGGACATCGCCGCCAACACGCCGAGTCCTACTCCACCATCTCGGCTACCACTCCTTCGTTGAGCTCAGCCTCCACCTCCTCCAATCTATCGGTGGGTCCTATCCTAGTCGAGGAGCCCATCCCCATCACGCCAGACATGCCGAAGGAGACCATCCCCATCGATGAATGATCGTCGGGTTTCGTCCTGTTTTGTAATAAATTGTTCGCCGAACCTTTTTTGGGCGTATTTATGTCGAACACCTTTGGGGTGAGATTTCGCTAGCGGGAACAAAAATATTCAAATATGTCGCCGATTTTGTATCGCCTAGGAACACGAGTGGGAAACCGACCATTCCCAGGCCGAAACTTACATCCGTCTGATGCTAAATAGCGCAGGATTTTGGCCTGTGAATGCCCAACAAGTGGAGGTGCTCTAACTATCTAAGAGCATGTCCACTCGTTGGGTGTTCTTAGGCCAAAATCCAACGCTATTTAGCGCCGAAGGGATGTAACTTTCGGCATGGGAATGTCCATTGTCCCACTCATGTTCCTAGACGTGGTTCCCAGACGACGCAAAATCGGCGACACATTTGAATATTTTTGTTCCCGCTGGCGAAATCACGCCCAAAGGTGTTCGACAGAAATACGCTCAAAATGTTTCGGCGAACAATTTATTACAAAACATAATAAAGACCGTCGATCATTCGTCGACGTGGATGGCCTCCTCCGACGTGTCAGGTGCGACGGGGATGGGCTCCTCTGTTAGGACAGGGGCAGCCGACAGATTGGAGGAGGTGGAGGCAGAGCTCAGCGAAGGAGTGGTGGCCGAAATGGTAGGCGATGGACTCGGCATGTTCGTAGTGACGTCCTCGCCGAGAATGGCGGCACGATGCGCCATGTACTAGGCCTTGACCTGGGGGCTCATCGCCGAGGTGTCTTCGCCGCCCAAGAGGAACTGGAGGTCTGTGTTCCTCTTCTTGGCAGCGAAGTTCGCCTTGAGGAGGTCGAGCTTCCTTTCTTGGTTTTGCAGCAGCTACGTCCACCTCTCCTTGGTCTTCTCCTCGCTCTTGATGCACTTCTCAATCGACGAGTGGAGCCGTTCGGCGGGAGGTCCTATAGCTTTCAGCATCTTCACCTTCTTCTGGCCGACTTCCAGCCTTCCTTCGCCGACAGCTGGGGAAGCCTCCGGGTTGTACACGCCATCCTTGTTCTTGGCCAGGCTCACGCGAGTGTCCGCCCATTTCGGGCAGTTCTGAATCTTGTCGAAGACGTGGTGCAACTTGAACTCAGTGCCTGTGTCATCCCTGTACATGCCGAGCGCACGAACGAGTTGCATAGACAAGGCGAAGTGTATCAGGACAGGCATCAAGTTGGCATAGTTTTAAGCTTGAGGTTGGCGAACTACCTTGCTATCAATACTTTCGCCGCTGACTAGTGTGCGCCCGATCTCTTCAAGAATGTCGTGCCACTTGCTGCACACATGCTGCACGAGTCCCCAACGATTGTTCATGGCCTTCTTGCCACGCTCCATGTGGATCTTGTTGAACTTAGGGTCCATGAGGCTGCGCTCATCGAACGCTAACTTCACACGCTTCCAATAATTATCCGAGTTTTGGTTTGCGTCTGTGATGGGGTCCATGTTCACCGACATCCATGCTTCTGCGAGGCAAAGGTCTTCAAGTGTCGTCCACTTGACGTGGGGCTCTACCGTTCTCGCCTTCTTCTTTCCCTTTCCCTTCGCCATCGCCAAGGCACCCTCTTCGGCTTGCTTCTGGTCGGCGTCGGTCTCGGCCTCGGCCAAGGCGTCCTCTTCGCCGAAATCCTAGGACTCGAGGCCATGTTCGGCGGCAGTCTGAGACCGCTCTTCAGTGAAGAAGCCGGCCGCTGCGGAACCGGAGGCGATCATGTCCGACATGTAGGCGTCGCCCAGCATTCTGCCGAACACGTTGCGGGCATCCTGTTCGCCGAAGTTGTTGGGCGAGGACCTGCTGCCGATGAACGGAAGAGGACCCCGACACATTGTCGATGATGAGCCTACATACGCCAGAGAGATGGCGTAGGGGACGTTGATGTCGATGTTGAAGGCCGGGGGATGAGGTGCGAGACAGGGGAAGAGAACGTTCAGATTGAACCCGCCGTCAAACTCGGAGGAGGACGAGAACCTCTAGCGCGGGTTCGCCTGGCTCTCCTAGAACATGGCCGACGAGATTGGCGAGAACTGGACCGGAGATCGGCTGGCTCCCCTAGTGCGCGGCGTACTGCGAGGTGGTCATCGACGTCAGGTGTGACATCACGTACGCGCGGCGTGCTCCGAAGCCTCATGCGCTTCCCTCATCTCCGACCTCGTCGTCCTATCCTTCCGGCTCTCTGTTTCGATCTTCCTCCGTCGCACCCCTTCACCCACTCAGCATCCGTGAAGCCGTCCGACCTCGGCTTCCTCGGCCTCCTTGGCTTCTTCTCCTTTGGCACGCCGACGGTGGATTGGGGTTTGACGAAACCCTTGGGCGGCATGGTGGGCGGGAGCTCGGGGAACTGGCGGGAGATGTGGCGGGGAATGGAGAAGATAGGCGGGAACTCGGCCTAGTGACACTAACAAGGTTGGCCCCCCTTTTTCCCGCAGCGTCCGGCGTTCCCAGACGGTTTCCAGCGCCCCGGGTTCAGCCTGGGAACGCCGGATGAAAGTTGGGCCAAATGCGGACCAATTCGGCGTTCTGGAAACGCAACTAGGCAAAATTTCGTCGTTCAGATGTAATAATCGCCGTGTGAACGTTCTCGTGGGAACACGAGTGGAGATGTTCTAAGCACGCACGGGTTGGTTAAAAAAAAACAGAGGGCATCCTCCAAACTTGCGTTTGGTTCTCTACGAGAGTGAGACAAAAAAAATGCGGGCAAGAGTTGTACCGCATGGGGCAGAGACGAAAAAAGAAAAGAAATGTACTGCTGCGAAGGGACGTAGCACGGCGGATGCTCGAACCCTTGGAACCAAAGTAGAAAAGCCGCGCCCCACGCCCCCGCAACACCCCACTCCAAGGTCCAAGCTGCACAAGCGCACGGCCACGCCACGCCCCGCCTCAGGCCTCAGCCCGAGAGAGACCAACACCGACCCGCACGGCAGGCACATCCCCTCACACCCCAACCCCCCCGCCTCCTTCCATTCCCCTCCCCCACGCCGGCCACTCCCCATCGCTGCGCCCCCGCTCCCCCAACCCCGCCGCCTCTGCCCCGGCCGCCCAGCGGTCGGACCGATCCGTCATCTCCCTAGGGTTTTGCCCCGCCCGCCTCGCGCGCCCCCACCGATTCGGCTCGATTCGCGCTGCTCCGGCCCGCCGCCGCCGGCTGCTGCTGCTGCTGCTTCTGCGGGTCCTGCGGTCAGCCCCCCTTGGTGTTTCGAGCTAGGGCATCTGCTCGCCGCATTGGTTGGCGCGCGCATCGCGATGGTGCCCAACGGGCTCCTGCCCAATGCATCGGCGGGGGTGACCAGGCGCCTCGACCCCGAGCGGTGGGCCGTCGCAGAGTCCCGGACCGCCGAACTGATCGCGCGCATCCAGCCCAACGCCTACTCCGAGGGCAGGAGGGGTGCTGTCTACAACTACGTGCAGCGCCTCATCATGAACTGCCTCTCCTGCCAGGTATATACTGACACTTTCCGAATGGATCGCTTGCTCCAATGCTCCCACAAGTAATACTACAGATTACTGGCCTGCAGTGTCCATCACTCTCTTCTGGAGTGCAGCCACATACGTGGAAGTTAGTCAAGTTGTTTATGCTAGCTAGGTTTGCTCGTGCCATTGCTGTATGGGACTATAGGTATAGCTAAATAAAGGCCGGGGTTATGTGATTGGCATAGTCAAATCGACCTTAACTATTGTTTATTATTATCTCTCCAAAAGTTGTCTTCCCGAGCAGCAGATTACACCAATTACTCACACCCCAAAGGCTGTGTGTGCTGCCTGAGCAGCAAAGCAGACCATTATTCACACAGAAGAGTAGGACCTTAGCACATCATCGAACTATGCTTCTGCGCAACACCATTTCTTGTGCGATGCAGCAGACTAGTACATACCATGTTAATGAAGGCTTATGGAACTACACCATTCACCTTAGTATAAGGGATCTCTTACTCGAGAAGATATTTAGTAATCCTTAGTTAAGGTGAAGGCTTATGGAACTACACCATTGCTTTCCTTAAACAAGGTCCACTTTCCTGGTCCCGCCTTTTTGTGTGTGTGTGTTCCAAACATATCGTATCTGCTGATTATATGTGCTTGAAGTTGAATTGATCTCTTCCCTTTCAGGTTTTTACTTTTGGATCAGTCCCTCTGAAGACTTACTTACCAGATGGTGACATTGATGTCACTGCTTTCAGTAATAGTGATGAATTAAAGGATACCTGGGCAAATCTTGTTCGGGACGCTTTGGAGCAGGAAGAGAAAAATGAAAATGCTGAATTCTGTGTGAAAGAAGTTCAGTATATTCAGGCGGAGGTACTCTCTCTCTCTCTCTCTCTCTCTCTCTCTCAAGTTAGATATGATATTATGCCGTAGTTAATTCTTTCTGTACATACAGGGCTCTCTTTTTAGTAACTACATACCTACAGTAGTGTTGAATTAACAAGTTTGCCTGCACACATTTATGTGTTAAAATTACTATGGGGACTCCATCGCTGTATTTTGATTTGTTCCACATGGGTCCAAGTAGAACTGAATACACACAACTCATCTGAAGTGGCGTTCTCCCTTTCATTTACCTGAAATCCTGGGGATTCACACATCTGTGGAAATTCTGATCGCGTTAGAATATGCTGGCACTCTCACAATCCCTTTGCGAGATATGTGATGCAGCGTTAGGCTACTCACTGCAGTAAGATATGCTAACCTATTATACCTCAGTGCAGACATTCAGGTGGATTGCTAATGGAAAAATACTTCTACCTTCCTTCTAGTTCCCAGAATAGGGAATTCATTCTTCTATTTATATTATTTTGTTTTATAAATTCTGCCTTATTAATTACATAGATCATGCTATCTTTTGTCTTCATCCATATGCTACCATTCTCATATATTTTGTGAATCATGCACAGGTAAAGCTTATCAAGTGTCTCGTGGACAACATTGTTGTTGATATCTCATTTAATCAAGTTGGTGGATTGTGTACACTTTGTTTCCTTGAACAGGTGTGTTCTCTTGTTCAGATGAACTGAATGTGTATATTATATGCAAATGACCTGCTGGAATCATTTCTTTCTGTATATCAGTAGTTAATACTATCAAATATACATTCTCGACTTTGTGGCTATGCTTATCACACATAGGTTCCAGGATCAAAGCTACTTGACTTTCCTGCCTATACCTGCTTGTAATGAATGTACATTTTATTAGGTTGACAACTTGATCAATCAAAACCATTTATTCAAGAGGAGTATCATATTGGTAAAGGCATGGTGTTTCTATGAGAGTCGTATTCTTGGAGCCCACCATGGTCTTATTTCTACTTACGCATTGGAGACCCTGGTTCTGTACATTTTTCATGTGTTCAACAACTGTTTTACTGGACCACTCGAGGTAACTTTCCTCTCTTGCATTCTACTACCCTGGTATGGAAACGGTGCTCATTTGTTACTTATGCATTTGCAGGTATTATACCGTTTCTTAGAATTCTTTAGCAACTTTGATTGGGAGAAATTTTGTTTGAGCTTGTGGGGCCCAGTTCCTATAAGTTCACTTCCAGATATGACTGGTAATCTGATATATCTTTCTTAATTTTACTAATGCTTCATGGTTAATGGAGCAAACTTTTTAATAATTTATTGCTATTTCATGCAGCGGACCCCCCGCGGTTGGACACTGATGATTTGTTGCTGAGCAAGTCCTTCCTGGATAGATGCAATCATCTGTATGGAGTTATGCCTCGCCCCCAGGAGAACCAGGGCCAACCATTTGTTTCAAAGCACTTCAATGTTATCGATCCATTACGAATAAACAATAACCTTGGAAGAAGTGTTAGTAAAGGTAACTATCAAGTATCAACCTACCTAAAAGAGTCTAATTGAAGCAGATGAATCTAGCAGAGTTCATGCCCGCTGGTTTTGTGCATTTCTATAGTCATACGATGGACACTATACTTGTGTTTGGAGTAAGTATACTTTGTAATTCTACACAACCATATTGTAGACATGCTAATTACTATTTAAATTATCAATTTATCATATTAAACATCGGAAAAATAATATGCTCCTTAGAAATTTGGATATGTTCAGATTCTAACTACCAAGCATTTTCTAATAATGAGTTGAATTATTTGGTAAAAAATATGCATAACTGTTATGTACAAATAATGTGTCCTAACTTTTCAACTGGTGGAAGCTCACCATCGTACTGATGTATGTAGAGAAGTATCAGCAAGTACAACTTAGTGCTTACCAAAAGAATTACCCGTCTGTGCACATGCTCTAAATGGTTGTTGCTCTAGCTATAATTGTTAGGTGTCCCCATTTGGCCAAGCCTGGTGTAGCTGTGCCAGGTATCTGATTCTTAAGCAAAGTCCATCCTTTTCAGCTAATCTGCTAATGTTGCGTGGATATAGCACTAACCTATCATTACCATCGCCTTGTTCACACGGGATACATGCAGTACATGTATCTTCAAGTTTTTATTAAAAAAGAGAAGAAAAGGGTTAGTCTAGGGATATTGGCCCAACCCGAGTTAATGACCTATACCGGAAGAGGGAAGCTGCCACACTCGTCTGCTTGACTCCTCAATCCTTCCACCACGCGACCCTCCTCAAGGCTGGCAGCTGCATCCTCTAGGGTCTAGAGGAGAGTTCACACAGTAGGACTAAGGGGGAGCTGGGATAGTGAGCTTCAGATAAGCTAAGCTGAGTTGAGGAAGCTTGTTAAGAAAAATGAAAGAGAGAGGTCCATACGGGTTTGTGCTGTCATGTGTGTGGCGTCTGCTGGAGACGTTGGGATATGGTGTTTTGCGGCTGCCCTAACTGCACTGCCCTTGCTGTGGTGGGCTGAGTTGGCTCTATGGGTGAGCCAGCCCTTTAATCCTTTTTATCCATTATCGTCGTTTTGCTGTCTTATGGATCTTCTATGTGTGTTCTGTGTGTAGCATTTCATGTATGTCACTTTATGTTTATATTTTGATTTTGGTGTTCCCCGTATCTGTATCCCCATTCTGTGCAATAAACTTCTGCGTGTATAAAGTTAAAGTGGAAAATTTGGTGTTTGTGTTGTAACTCACAGCTTTTCTCTGCTAAGTCTCATCATGTGGATATAAAAAGCTTAATGGAGTAACGAAGCTAGTTTGACTCCAAGTAGCGAAACCTTGTAGCCTAATAACCCAAGTAACTTAGCATTTTGATGTACCATGCATCCCTTAGATACTGCTGGAAAACAATTTCTTATCTAGCTGGTAAAAGACCTGAACATGCCTTTAACTGCCACTCGGTGCACATTATCCTATCGGTCTTTGATGGCAAATGTTAAGAATTGCTATTCTGTATTGTGTTGGTTACAGTTTTTTTTGGTTATTTTGAATTGCATTTACCACCTCTTCATAGTACTGTTTGTACTGGGCTTCAGTCAGCTACTCTTGATGTAAACCTATAATAAAGCATGTGTTGACGGCATACAAAGTACTTGTTTGATTAAGAGATGTTATCCATCTTATTTTGATTGCTTAGCAATTCAAAATCATAATATGCATTGCTTGTATGTACACACAACCTTGTCTTTGGTCATTTTGCTGCTGTGATTGATCATTCTCTTATATACAGTGAATTTATTGTATTTTGGCTGTGTTGATAACCTGTTACTTTTTCAGGCAATTACTATAGAATACGCAGTGCCTTTTCTTTTGGGGCAAAAAGGCTGGCAAAGTTACTTGAATGTCCAAACGGAGATCTAGTCGCTGAAGTAAACCAGTTCTTTACAAATACATTGACAAGACATGGTAGTGGCCTTCGTCCTGACGCGCCTACACCAAATCTGTTTCCTGAACATGCTCTGAAGGTTGTCCCTGCTGAAGCGTCAAACAGCCATGAAAGTGCGACAGTGCCCAAGACTAAGACTGAAAAAACTAAACTTCGAGCTAATCAGGACAGTCTCACTGAAGGTTCTCACAGTTATCCTGGACCTATCTCTCAACCATCTCAGAGAAGTGATCTACACTCTCGAAATTCGCCAAGGACAGCTAATCCTTCAGCTTCTCATGCACAACACCAAAAAGTTTATGCGACAAAACCCAACACCAAGGTCTCTGAACAGCTTGAAAGAAACAGGTCTGGTGGATCAATGCCCAGTGAAAGGGATGGAAAAATGCCAAATGCTCTCTTTATTAATGGCCGGAATGGCCAAAACATGTCCCCATTTGCAAGAACCCAGTCTAGTCCTGAACTGACAGACCCTTCTGTTGAAGGATTTTCTCGTGGAAGGCGGACTAGAGTGGTTGAAATGGAGAAATCTGTCAACAGTGATTACAATAGCAGAAGGAATAACTTGGTTCCAGAAGTGCCTAGCAACCACAGCACTAAGTCTTCACAGGATGAGTCGATGTCTTCCATGAACAGTTCATCTCATCCTAGTGCAAAAGCAGCTTCAGACTCGAATAGTGTTTCGAGCAGCTATCATGAAGATAATGGTTTCATGACCAACGAAGAACTTCCTTCTGTCTCTGAGGCGTCGGAGCTGCAACATGAGGAACAAGTTCTAGTTAATCTAATGGCATCAGCAAAGTTGCATGGCTTCAACGGACAGGTTCAATTGCCAATGCAATTACCATCTCATATGTTAATGCCTCCAACACCTTTTCCTCAAAAAACTTTTGCTGGGATTCCACCAACTAGCTTAATTGGTAATCAGTGGTTGCACAACATGCAGTTTCTCCAAGGATTTGTTCCACCACCTATGGCCCATTATACCTACAACCCTAATTTTGCACCAAACACTGATGATGGTAATGAGAGCGAAAAAAGTACCACATCAGATTCAAATCTTGATTCTGGCAACAATCGGTATGAGCATGGTTTTCGGCCGTCAAGAAATATAAACCATGAAGGAAGGGATCCACATGTGCATCATTTTGATGGCAAGAACCGTTCCTCTTCACCTAATGGTGTATCTGGTGTCCCCTTGGAAAGGCAGATGGAATATACTGTTGAGGATAGTGGAGTAGAAGAAAAGTATACCAACATGTTTCAAAATCAAACAAGTAGAGAAGTTGGTAGAAATGTCCCCATGAGTAGTGGAAATTTGAGAACGACCTCACAACCCAGTTCTTCTAAAAGCAAAGCACTGTCAGAGAGTTCCTGGGATGAAATAGCTGTAAAGACATCACGAGCTCCGAGGGACAAATGGGAAAAAAAGCCTACCTTTCCAGCCCCTACCACGACCACACTTAGCATAAGTAAGACTGGTCGGCAGACAGGAAATACCACCAAGCATGTGGCAACAGAAGTTGATGAAGGAGCCAGGAATGGGGCTGTAGTACCAATCATTAGACATGAAGCTTCTGACATAGTAATAGGGTCTGTCTCATCAGAGCCATCAAGAACTAGTCAAGTACGGAATGAATTTAACACATCATGGATGCATAATCCAATGTTTGCACCTTTTCTTATAGGTTCCCCTCAGCAGAGGCAAGCTGATAACTCTGGACTGACTTTTGTCCCAACAGGTCCACCAGTTCCTTTTCTTGTGCTTCCATATGTTCCTGGCAGTAGAGATGGATCTGTTCCGCAGTTTGAGGGAAATGAAGGAATCGATCAGTTTCCCGTCAATGTTGCTATTCACAATTTTAGCTCACTCAATGATGTTCACCAGCCTGATAACAATGCTACCTCAGTGGCATCATCCAGTACTGTAGCTAATCCATCTTATGAGCACAAGCCAGACATTTTGAACAGTGATATTGATGGCCATTGGCAGAATTTACAATATGGACGGTTTTGTCAAGATGCACGCCCCTTGGGCCCTGTATTATACCCTTTTGCAGTGCCTCCAGGGTACATGCAGGGGCATGTTCCATGGGATGGGCCTGGAAGACCACCTTCACCGAATGTCAACTGGGCACCGATGGTGGGTCCTGGCCAGCGAGCATTTCCTGTGATGCCTCTACAGTCTTCTTCAGAAAGAATTTCCGCTGTTCCTCCGCACTATGGAGAGCATGCACCCAGATACCGTGCTGGAACAGGAACCTACTTGCCAAATCCTGTAAGTCCCTAATAAATTGTTTATTTGTCTTACCTTATTGCACAGATAACATATTTACTGTTGGTATATTGGAAAAATAATAAAGAAGTATGAGCACCGTAAATGTACCAGCACTTACTCAGATTTCATAGGTTTTAAGTTTGGTCAGCTGCACCCTATTACTCAAACAATCTAGTGAAAAAGGCTATGTTGTTATCGTCAAACAGAAACAGCGTATTCAGAAACCCTTGGAAATTGTGGTGCGACCCAAATTTATGCAAAATAAAGATTCTCGGGATAGGAACAGACCGTCTTGTAACAGTTCATTTTATGCAAATTTTATCCATCCATTTTATGTCCCTGTCGTGAGATTGTAACAGTTCACATTTTTGCTGGATGAATTTGCTTCATAGGCACAGTAAGAAATGGTAACTTCTAATAACACAAACGAGTTTACATGCAATATTCAAGAGAATATATGCTTCAGCTTGTCATGAATAGAGTTTGGGCCCCAGAAACAGGCAGAGTGTACCATTACCAAGAATGAGAACAGGAAGGGAGATACCCTCCTGTCTAATTCTTATAGAGGATGAGTACTCGAACCGGCCGGCGAGATAACAATGTCTGTCATCTTGCCGCTGGAATCCAGGAGAGTTCTCCAGAGTGTACCATTACCAAGTGGCTGGTTCCAGGATTCTTGTAGTAACCGGTAAAACCTAGTCAAGAAGTATTAAAAGTAATAGTAACAGGAACCATTTCCTTGGAAGTTTTCCTAGCAATCCATCAACTCAAATGTTGTCATTGATCTGGTTCTGCTGTACTGAGCAATCTATCTTTGTACTTGGCGTGGTCTTAATCACTCCAAGAAATGAAACGATGGGGAATTTAGTCATCACTTGTCGCTAAGTGAAAGTAGGAATAATTTCAGTATTCTGATCTGTAGTACACATGGTGTTAGTGTCTTATGGTGAGGATGGAACTTCGGCTAACTGGACTGTGATTGGTCATCAGTTGCTGCATGGGAAACTCAAGAGCTTGTTTTGTAGCTGAATTTAAGATACTTTGTGTGATGTGTGGTTCTATGCCCCTCCACCGCTTGTGCCTCGAGCGCAACATAGTTTATCAGGATATGCTTTATGAACATGATAGTTGCTTTATGAACATGATAGTATCTTAACTGGAGAAATACTAAGCTGTCATTCTGTTCATTGCATTTTCTCAGAAGGTTCCATTTAGGGACCGAGAGCGACACCCGAGTTCAAGATACCACAGAGGAGGTTATAATAGTGATAAGGGTGACAATAGTGATAAAGAAGGAAGTTGGGCAAACTCAAGACAAAGAAGTACAGGCCGCAACTATGGACGTAGCCAACCAGAGAGGTATGGCCTGAGGTCTGATAGACAGACAACAGATGAAGGTCAGTTTGACAGGCAGCGGAGATCCCATAGAAATGACTCACACAGGCATGAGGCAGGTGCTCAGTATTTTTTACAGGGCCAATCTCTTGGATCCACAAACTCCACTCGCAAACCAGGGAACATTGCACATGAGGTTTACCAATCACCATATACAGCTCCAAATGGTGCTGGTGCTTCAGATTCACAGTATTTAATGGTTTACCCATACGAACCAGGTCTAAATCATGGTTCTTCCTCTGAACAGCTTGAATTTGGCTCACTGGGTCCAATACCTATGACAGATGATGGTGATCTACCATACCCCACTCGCCATGTAATGGCTAATGGCTTTTATGGGCAAAGACATCATGCATTTAGGGTTGGTTCCTCTCATTCATCTCCTGATCAACCGTCCTCACCTCAACCTCGCAGGTAGTACTCATTGCTTGTCTCATTTGTTGTATATTATTTCTGTTTTGCCATTTAAGAACAAGCAGTTACTGTTGAGCAAACCAAATCATTGATGTGTAAATGAACTTAAATTTCATTTGCAAAAAGTAACTAGTCGTTTCTTATGCATCATCAGAGTTATGCACAATCTCAATTGCTACTTTCACGCTAGTTCAAATTGACAAAAAACACCGAATGGATAATCTCTGTAGGATGCAGTAGAGTTTTGGCTAACATAACTCTCAGGCTTTAGTTTATTGTCTAGTTCATGCTTACACCTTTGCCACACCAATTTCAGTATTGTTGCGTACTTCAATAGTATATAAATGTGCCTACATTTTCAATACCTTTTATATCCCAGAATATGCTAAATATCCAGTTATTTGCATGCCATTGTGAAGTGCCGTTCAATACAATGAGTAGCAATCTTCTTCCCAGTAATACCCTATATCGCCCTTAAGGATATGGCCTACCTAGCTGACATTTTCCCGACGCCTTCATTCTTCTTTGGAGCTGTGGCAAGCTTTTACTTCAGCACATCAGTAACTCCATCCATCAAAACATGGAACAAAAGAATGAAGTGATTTTTTTGTTGATAAGCCATTCCTTTGTTGTTATTACCAAAAGAGAACATAATCGATTTGAGTTCTGTGTTTTGTACTAAGTATAGGAATTCTTTATAATTATTCTGCATGTTGGTTACTTGGATCTATTCTTGAAACCTTGTGTCATTGAGTGAGTCACATTACATAATTATTTCATAAATTACGCAGTATTTAGCAGCATTTACAAGTATAGGTATTCTTATAATTATTCTGTTGAATGCTTTCTTGATTGTTACTGTTGTCAGTATTTAGCAGCATTTGTTGTGACCAAGCTGAAGCTTATATTTTCTCTTCCCTTTTAAGGTAGCTCGAAGGATACGGTAGCTTGGCTCTGACATGCACATCCATCAGCTTGGCTCTGACATGCACATCCATCAGTTATATTTAGCTCTGGTGCCTGTCCAACATGAGTGCATATTGTTGGACCATCTGGTGCCCAGAGAGTGCGCACGCGGCTTGTAGCCGGTAAGCAGCTGGTGTGCGGATACGTCACCAATATTTACTTCCGTCCAAAGACACATCAGTCACCAGCAGGTTATTTTACTGGTAAGCAGCTGGTGTTGGAATGCTCTGAGATGCCTCCGCAATATATAGTTCCATCAGAAGACGCATCATGCATTGCGATATGGTATGCTGTTGATTATCATGTTGCTTTCTAAAACAAAAAAAAGCAGCAGCTGTCTTCTGAATAAACCACGGAACCAGGAAAAGACCAGAATATATCCATGAAGAATTGACCCTATGATGATTAAAGGGTTAAGTGAGAATGCCAGCCCTCGTATTGCCATCTCCACCTCGAAGACAGGCCTGGGAAAAACTGTCGGATTCTACTAGTAGTATATTATTGCCTGTACCTATCCAGCTGAAAACTAATAGTGAACTCATGTCAATGGGGGCACAAGAGCAAGATGATGTAATCATGTTTCCACACATGGGAAACACTTTTCACATTAGATGTATTATTAGGTTCTAAGAATGTTGCAGTTATGTTTCTAGCTTCGAGGAATATAATTATCTGGAAAATACTCTCCTGGCTAATGAAAAGATCGATCAGTAGCTTTTGATCAACACCTGTCTCTGATGTGCTTCTGTGATTGTTTTATTCATGTGCAGTTCAATTTTCGTACTCCCTCCGATCCTAATTAATGTTCTCAGATTTGTCTAGATTACGTCCGAATCTAGACAAATCTGAGAACATAAATTAGGATCAGAGGGAGTACATGGAGATGCTATCAATTGCGTGGTCTTGATTCATTTTGATTTTGACATGTTTTGTGTTGATAGGTATCCAAAAGTATTTCACTAATGGAACCGACCGGTTCTGTTTATGTAAACAGTTCTAGCTCGAGAACAACAGAGAATATCAAATTTCGCATGGAGTAGCGCTGATAATTTGCTGCCAATATGATGTGATAAAAAAAATAGGGAACTCACTACTCCCACTAATATCTGAAATCCTGTATAGATACCATCCATCCAGTCTCTCTAGTAACTAGGGCTAGCATGAGCAAAATGGCATTCTGGGGACGCCACCACTTCCTGGTGCCGCCCGCAAGAAGCTACGCAGTGACGAAGGTCCTGGCTATTTCTGCGGGAAGCTATGCAGCGCCAGTCAGCTCATTCCCCAACTTTCTTCCTGAGCTCGGAGATGAAGTCGTCCCTCTCCTGGTCCGTCATCCCCACCGTGGAGCAGTCCCCGACGCCCCACTCGGCGCCCCGCAGGCAGTACTTGTCCTGGATCGCCCTCTCGTTCCTGCAAACAGTTTACGCCCAAGAGCTTTATTCCAGCAGATCGAGAGAAGAAAACGGCAGCTAGTTTCAGCAAGCAGATGGAACTATGGGAGGGAGCACGACACGAGACGTACTTCTGTTTGTTCTGCTTGGACTTCTCGAGCAGCTCCTTGAGCACCTTGGTGGACTTGAACCTCGAGTCATTCTCCGCGTACTTCCTCTGGTTCTCCGCTTCACAATTTTCAGCACGAGTATCAATAAAAATAAAGGTTCCCGTCAGCGAATTTTCATCACGACGCCAACAGTGATTTCAAGTATCGAAGAGCAATTTCCCCACAAAAAAAAAAAAAAAGTATCGAAGGGCAACTAGTTGAACTGACCATTCCATTTGTCCAAGAACTCGAGACGGGGCAGCTCGGGGGCTGGAACGGACTCCAGCCCGGTGGACCCTGACAGGATGCCGGCGTTCACTGCATGTTCGGTAGACGAATTCTCTTTCAATGGTGTCAAGCGTTTGCCACTGATTTTCAGCACTTGTGATTGTGTCTGTGTGAAGCATTTGCACTGTGCGTACCTGGGCTGGACCAGAGGACGAGCGAGAGCGAGACGGCGGCGGGGACGGCCAGCAGGGACGCCCGCCCCGCCTTCTCCGGCGCGCTGAGGCAGGCCCTAGGTGGCGATGCGGCGGTGGCCGGTAGCGCGCCGCAGAGGACGCGGAGGCCGAGCATGGTGGTGGCTCAGGTAGCTGCTGCCTCCGCCTAATTGTTCGGTGGTCTCTTGCTCGAGACGGGGTGGATGGATGGATGAGCTATGCTGCTGGCTGGCATTGTCGAATGAAGGTTGCGGTCGGGAAGGATGGGCGCCACCGTCGACCTGTTCTCTCCTGAGCCACTAGACGATGGGATGATCTGGGAGATTTTACATTTTTGTTTTCAGGCAAGCGTTACTCGTCTCGCTACTCGTCGCTGCCACTACATTCCAGCCGTAGGTTACGTTTCCTTTTACGGGAAACTGATTTATTAGCTTACGTGTGATTCAAGACCCAAGTAATTACCTCCATCGATATATAGCGATACAAGTTCGAGCTCCTAGTACTATCTATATCTACTCCCTCCTGCTCAAAGTTAAATTTAATAAACTTTGACTAAGTATTTGGAGCAATCCAAGACAAGTTTGGAGCAAGAGTAATGTTGAGTTGCACGCATACACTAACCAACTACTCACAGCACCTCCACATGTCCACCTGCCTTAAGTAGCCACGGAATAACAACGCAGCTCTCTAAAGTACGGCTTCAGTAGAGATCTCCGGAATGGCCACTGCCGAAGAAGGGGTGGCACCCTCAAAAACGATATCGTTTCGGTGACGCCAAAGCGTCCAGTAGACCAAGGAAATACCCTCCAGATGTCGCGCTTGTGGCCCTTGTCGCCGCGCCTTCCCTGGAGCCATACGACGAGCTTTGTATTGTGATCCGGCATCCACTAGTCTTTGCCCCACCAACCAAGGCAGGTCATCCGCACCTCTCGCGCTAAGACACATCCCATGAGGAGATGGTTGATATTCTCTCCACACTGGTCGTAGAATGGGCACGTCACAGGGTGCTGCAGACCACGACGTCTCAACCTGTCGGCCGTCCAACATCTGTTCCTCACAGCGAGCTGATGGCAACAACTCCGTATGTACCAACTCGTTGGGACTCCAAATGCAGAGTATTGTAGAAGCGTCTTTTCCACACAAGGGTGACTCGAGGGTTTATATCGAACTCTCGGGAAATTGACTCAGAGATTTATTCTTCTACTGCTCTTCAAGCAACCTACAAAGTAAAGTTTTATCTTGCGTCCCTAACTCCACCGTGTGGTTGTCAAACACAAGGTTTCATATTAGTAATATGAAATAACAAAATAAATAAAGTAAAATAAAACAAATAAAAACTAGGCAAGCAAGACAATAACAATAAAAGATAGTTCTTTTTGGTTTTTGTGTGTGTGTGTCTGTGTGCAAGTGAAGAAAATATTTTTGTATTTTCGAAATAATAAATTATAGAAAATATAAAATGTGATAGTGGTGTTGAAAAGATGTTTCTAATGGTTTAAAATAGACCGGGGTTGAATTAACTATCAACAGAGTATAGCCTTAGGTAATTTGACATGATGTTTGAATCATGAATATGCTACCCTGACCAAACAAGATTTTCTAACTATCACAAGGTAATTATAACACATGAATTCACTTTATCCCTAGTAAGACAACAAAAGAAAGGTAAGTATCGTAGTAGATCTTGCATTTCTTGTCACCATTCAATCACTACCACCATGCTACTCTATCTAATACACACTTCTCCCCACACATGCTCTTGCATGCAAGTTGGATCAGAACAAGTAACAGGGTAAATGATATGCATCTATCAATACATCTTACACATAATAGGTTCCAGTCTCATATATCAAATCATAGAATAAAGATCCACCATGTAGAAATTACAAATATGACCATAATCATATTGGGAAGCGCATATGGTACTAGATCTATAAAGAGAAAAAGAGAGATAGATCAAGCTACTGCCACAAACCCATAGTCCAGAGGTGGACTACTCCCTCTTCATCATGGTAATGATGGTGGAGACGTTGGAGAAGGTAGAGATCTCTCCGTCGGAGTTTTCCCCTCCAATCTTTCGTAGTTCTGACTCTGTTTTGGTGTTTCGGTGTTTCTGCGGCGCCTCCCTCAGGAACTCCCAATGGGCCCTTTATATAGTGTTTTTTAGATCATACGAAGGCGGTAGGCGAAAGATCAAAGTGAATCGATGGTCGAGGAGGAAAAGAGCATGGATTGCACGCCCACCCTTACTGGTCGCGCCACTTGGGCCCTTTTGGCCCTCTTGGCTCATCTAGTGAGGTCCAATTGCTAAAGGTACTTCTCTTGATGAAATATTAACGCTCCCGAAAGCCTAGATCCATTTGACTTTGTTTAGGTCCCTGAAAGGCAAAAATACACAAAACAGGGTTTTCCTGTCCTACAAAGTTATAAACAAAATAAAGGGGATCATTGGTGAATCCCCATAAATCAATGTAAAACATGGATATAACATCATATATGTAGCAAATATGTGGGAATTCATACCAACAAACTACAAAGTTCATGTATGCATTTTACATGCATCAAAATCCCCAAGTTTAACCTATGCTCGTCCTCGAGCATGAAGGTGATAAAACTAACATGGGATTTGGAGTTTGGTGCTTCTTTTCACTAGCAAGTATCACAAAAAGTTAAACGGTTCATTGCTTTAGAGAATAATAACAAGCAAGCATAACATAAAGTGATACTCCTTATAATATCATACTTGACAACACAATGTTTATAATGACTAATATAAATGCATATAGTAATATGAGGCAATAGTGCATTCTTCGCATAGAGAAAAGTATATGTATATATATATATGTATATAGTGGCGGTTCTATGGTCAGAATATTTGGCAAAGGAGGTTGGAAAGAGTGTATGGCTGGCAAGTAGGGAATATCATATGTGAGACATCAACTTTCTTCCAAACACTATCCATTAATTTTATGGTTTAAGCATAGTTCATCATTAATGTTTGGTTCCATTGCCCCTCATTACCTGATTCTTTTTGGCATTCTCGTCTTGGCACTTTTTTTTTGCTTCTTTCCTCTCTTTTCTTTATTTTTCTATGTCACTTTTTGCTTGTTATAATTTTTGGGAAGGCCTAGCCTCTGCACACTAACTCTTCTCACCTTTTGATATCATATAAATACTTGGAGGGTTTTTTTCCTATCTTAGTGGTGGTACCCCTTCTATGGAGGGGTTTTTTCATCATCTTTTAGCGTATGCATCCTCTTATTGCTTTTTGGTAAGGGGTACTCTATGCCCAATGAGTTTGTGGTCACCCCATGACTAACTTCTCCATGTCACTCATACCCATAATAATAGTATTTGGAAAGTAAATAATGTCTCACACATGATATTATACTTTGGGATATAGCTTGAGCTATTTTGGTAGGTGTTTCCTATATAAATACTATGTTTGTTTTGCTAAAGGAGGTTGTTTCAATATAGTGGGACTAGCAATGGTAACCTTTTGACCTTCTACAAGATTGCAAAGTGCCCATAGTACTAAGTCATTTCTAGAAGACAATATAAGCATTGGGCATCATTTATATTGAATATAAGAACTAACCCACAAGATCATACACTTGTAAGCCATCACTTTTCAAAGCATATGAACAATCTAACTTAAATCAATAACATGCATAGTTTGGTTTCCCCCCTTTTTCTACTTCAAGCAAGACATTCATTCAACATGGAATTCATTAAAACATGGCATTCATTCACGATATAATTTATTTCAGTAGTTCTTTCCTATCAAGAAAAACTAAACATAACACTAAACAAAGACGCTCCAAGTTTCTATGCTCATCCTATGTTGCTCAAAAAATAAAGTTTAGAATTTTGGAAACCGAGAGTTTTATAGTGGGGTACCTTGGGCATCCCCAAGCTTATGGTTTTCACCATTCTTTGATAGCTCTTGTCGTGGTGTTCCTCCATTTCCTGTCAAAAAAACTTCAACCCAAAACTTTCTCACATTTCTTTTCTATGGGGCGACATTAGTGGGTACGAAGATATCATGGTAGCTGTGATAAAATGTCAAAATAAAATTTGGTTTTCAATTTAAATAGATTTACTTAAGTGGAAAACATCCATAATATATCAAAGACTCAAAAAAATCGAATCAAAATCCAAAGAGACCACTCCTGCAACAAAACACAGATTTTGTCTAGAAAACCAGCAGCTGCATAACACATTTATTTCGCCCACTTAAATATATCAAGAATTTTTTCCAATTTTTGAGCATATATAGTATGCAAATTTGCAACTATAGTACAAATATGAGAGCAATCGGAGTTACATACAAATTATATTTTTTTACTAAAACGAGTTCATGCAGGAATTTTCTACTCCATAAGTTTTGTCAACTTTAAAACATCCAAATGGGTTCAACTTGGTACTTTATCGAAATCTCCATAAAGAAAACCAAAATAAAACTCTCTTGCTACATCAAGAGTGCAAAAATAAAATCCAAAAGAAAACAAATCGGGTTGCCTCCCGCAAAGCGCTTTCTTTATAGCCATATAGCTAGCCTTACTTACTTGTTTCAAGTACCGTGGAGATCATGTGGTAGGTTGTACCTTGGTGATACCTCTTTCCTTGGGAAGTATTCTATACATTTCTTATGTGGGAACTGAAACTTCACATTCCCTTCCTTTGAATCAATGATTGTACTTGTAGTTCTCAAAAAAGGTCTTCTAAGAATTATAGGACTAAAGGTTTTTCTCCCCATGTCCATTACAATAAAATCAATAGGCACAAAAGTCATATGTAACTCAACCATTATATCATTTAATTTTCGTAAAACATGTTTAGTTGAGTCATCAGCAGGCAAAAGATCTATTGAGCATTTTTCCATGGTTTTGAGTTCTAGTAGATCATATAGTTATTTTGATAACACAGAGACACTAGATCCTAGATATAGAATATCATGATGGGTCTATTTGCCGATAGTGATTAATATCTTGGGGATCCAAGCATCACCAAGCTTTGGTGGTATCATGGCTTTATTATTGTATCTTTCTATCTTTTATTTGATGACATAGTTTGCTATAAAGGAGCCAAAACCTGCTTGATAAATATTAATAGACGGGTCATTAGAAAACTTCCACAATATATCGATAAGTTCATACAAGCTGCATTTTCAAGGTCTAGTAGAGGTTCTTTTGTTTCAGTTAGCATTTTAACTTCCTCTATTTGTTTATCATTTGTGATTATTGGTGGCTCATGCATAGTAGTTTATTTCTCTTCTTTCACTGGTGCTTTTATAGGGATTCCATACTATAAATTAGTTGGTTATCTTTTTCATTTCTCAATTTTATTCCACAAAAACATGGTAGATTCTTCTAGAATAACAACTTCAACTTCCCCATTTTTATGATTTTCCTCATGCATGGGTGGCTGGATAATATTTAATCTTTTCTAAACTTTTGTAGATATTAGTTTTAACAAGTATCTCATCTAGAAGTGAAAAGGCTTCATAGGCTTTGATGTCCATAAAAGAGATGTTGGCTTCTTCATCAAGAAAGCGCATAGATTCATCATTAAAGCCACTATAGAAACTATTGATAAGCATCCAATCTCTTAACCCATGTTCAATATTAAATGAGAGTTTCTTAAATCGTTAAAGGTTCATTCTCTTGTTGTTTGAAATCAAATATTGCCTTTTTACATCTAGTTGTGTCTTTACCAAATCTTTCCAAGAATACAACCCTCATATTGAACCATGATTTTAAATCTCCTTTACGTACACTTTCATACCAAAGGCTTGCAATTCCTGTCAAAGTGTGTGGAAATAGCTTGACTCTCAGTATGCTTGGGTCAAGGTTGTTTTTTTATTGTTCCACATAGCCTATCAAAGTTTATAATATGCCATTCCGCAGCTAGTGGATTTCCATTAGAAAAGAGTTTGTAATAAATTGCACTTAGAACTTTGGGATCTATGGTGCATTCAAGATTTCTTGTATCATAATGGTTCAACCTCCCCAAGCTTAGGTGTTTACATAAAGTTGGTGTTGATGGTGCCACAAAATGTTCTGGTAGTTGTAGTGCAAATTATCCAGGCACCACCCATTGTGAAATATCTCTAGCAATTCCTCAGCAATGACGCCAGAAAATGTTCTTGATGGCAACAACTCCCTATGTACCAACTCATTGGGACTCCAAGTGCAGAGTGTTGTAGCAAGCGTCTTTTCCACACAAGGGTGACTCGAGGGTTTATATCAAACTCTTAGGGAATTGGCTCAGAGATTTATTCTTCTTCTCCTCTTCAAGCAACCTACAAAGCAAAATTTTGTCTTGTGTCCCCAAGTCCACCGTGTGGTTATCAAGCACAAGGTTTCTTATTAGTAATATGAAACAATATAAATAAAGTAACGTAAAACAAATAAAAACTAGACAAGCAAGATAATAGCAATAAAAGATAGTTGTTTTGGGGTTTTGTGTGTGTGTGCAGGTGAAGAAAGTATTTTTTGTATTTTCTAAATAATAAATTGTATAAAATATAAAATGTGATAGTGGTATTGGATAGGTGTTTCTAATGGTTTAAAATAGACCAGGGTTCATGGGTTCACTTGTGTACTCTCTTTTTAGGTTGGAATGGACACAAACAATTCATCAGAGATATAATATTTGTGGAACTTGAACATGTGATTGATAAGCATTCATATGGGCATCACGTCCTAACATAGAGATGATGCAACACATCTCTCTTATACTCCTCGAGCAAGAAAGGGAAAACTTCAAGCAATCTTGAATTAAGAATCAACAGAGAATAGCCTTACGTAATTTGACATGATGTTTGAATTACAAATATGCTACCTTGACTAAGCAAGATTATCTAACTATCACAAGATAATTATAGCACATGGATTCACTTTATCCCTAGTGAGGCAGCAAAAGAAAGGTAAATACCATAGTAGATCTTGAATTTGTTGCCACTATTCAATCACTACCACCATGCTACTCCATCTAATACACATTTCTCCCACACATGCTCTTGAATACAAGTTGGATCAAGACAAGTACTTAAGAATAGGGTACATGATATGCATATATCAATACATCTTACACATAATAGGTTCCAATCTCATATATCAAATCATAGAATAAAGATCCACCACATAGGAATTACAAATATGACCATAATCATGTTGGGAAGCTCATATGGTACTAGATCTATGAAGAACAAGAGGGAGATAGATCAAGCTACTGCGACAAACTCATAGTCTAGAGGTGGACTACTCCCTCTTCATCGTGGTGATGATGGTGGAGATGTTGGAGAACATAGAGATCCCTCTGGTAGAGTTTCCCCCTCCAATCTTCACTGGTTCTGGCTCTGTTTTTTGTGTTTCGGTGTTTCTGCGACGCCTCCTAAAGGTGATATGCCCTAGAGGCAAATAATAAAGGTGTTTATTGTCATATCTCATTAGTTCATAATAGTTTTGTATCATATTATAACTATATCAAGCGGAAACATTGATACAAGTGTGATATATAAACAAACTGATACGTCGTAAATGTATATATAATTTTTGATGTTCCATGCTTGTTTTATATCTACTTTCTTATGTTTTGTCCACACTTTGGAGTATTTTTACACATTTTCTGGAACTAACCTATTAACAAGATGCCACAGTGCCAGTTGCCTGTTTTCTGCTGTTTTTGGTTTCAGAAAAGCTAGTAAGGAAATATTCTTGCAATTGGACCGGACAAAAGCCAAAGTCAACATTTTACCCGAAGCAACATGGAGTTCGGAGGGGAGACAAAGTGGCGCACTAGGGCAGTCACACCTAGTGGTGGCGCGGCCTAGGGGCGCCACCAGGAGGTGTGGCTCCCCTGGTACTCCACCGATGTTGGGGGGATACCCCCGGGTAGGGTAACACTGGGGTATAAGGGCCGAGTTAGCCGGGGTACGGCGAGGTCAAAGCAAAGTACTGACCGGGTCACCTCAAGGCAGGCCGAATCACGGTGTGGCCCGGCCCATGGGGCATTTCTTGACAATGGTCCGGCCGGCATAAGATTTATGTCGGGCATGTCTATCTATTTTGCAGGTAAATGGGTAAGCCGGATTAGCTATATGCTATCTGGACTATCTTAGCTTCCGAGAGAAGGAATCTCCCCGCTGGTCAAAAGGTGGCTTTATTAGCTGAAACATGTGCAAAGTAAAGCAAAGGAGAGGACCAGCGGGTCGGTGGCGACCAAGGTGATGCGGGCGAAGCGGGATGACGCAGCCCGTGATGCCAAAAGGCAAGGATGATGCCGCGGGTTACGTCCAAAGCCCGGACGAGCCGTTAAAGAAGAATAAAGAAGCATCTGCTTTAGGAAAGGAGCATATTCGTAGAATATGCTGCCACCCGTGCCCTAGAATTGTAACCTGGGCTCCCCTATATAAGAAGCTCGAAGGCCTCCATAGAGAGGGACGACAAATAGAGGAATCATTCTCTGTCTAAGGTAGAACTCGAGAGCTAGTTGGTAGGGAGTAAGAGACATTGTCTTCTTCTTGCCTAAAGCCTCAAGAGCACTTGTAAACACCATTGATATTGGATATACAAGAACTTCCGTGCGTGGAATCACCATGCTCTCCCTCCCTGGATTCCCCTAGCACTCATTGGCCCCATCTTTAGACTATCCATGGCATTTGCCATGCCACCACCACGACAGTTGGCGCCCACCGTGGGGCAAGCGGTGCTAGAAGGGGTGAAGATCCAGACGGGAAACCTCTCGAGCACCGGCGAGCGTATCGTCTCAGGCTTGGTTCAACGCTTTGGAGTGCTGGACTATGTCAGTGATAACACGGGAAGCTTCGGCAGGCACCCTGCACCGTGCAACTGCGTCTTCCTCAAGCTTGGCGCGCACAAGATCTACGTCGGGGCGGATGAGTCCTGTGTTCACCCGCGGCACGTCGTCAAAGGAGGCGAACCATCTCTCAGCGCCGCTCGTGGAGTGCGTAGCGCTCGCCCCACTAGCAGCGTTGAAGTCCTGATGACCATGCCAGATGCGGGACCAAGCAAAGATCCAGCGCCAGAGCCAGAGGTAACGCCCAAACAGACTAGATCTAGGTTTCCTCCGCTAGAGAAGCCAGAGAATGTGCTCCAGCAAGCGATAGATAGCTTAGCAACACCAATAGCACCTGTGGTAGATCCGACTCAGGCGCAAGTTGAGTTAGAGGAAACTAGGCAGAAAATGTTAGCCGGAGCAAAGAAGGTAGCAGAGCTGCATCAGTCGCTGAACATCACCTTGAGAGAATATGCCAAGGCAAATCGTATCGATGGAGTGAAAATCCGGGGCAGAAACCTGATCACCGAGATTGACAAGGAGTACGAGCCTAGGCCGGGTCAGACAGCTATGATAGTGACATGAGGGTTGGATTGATACAGTACCCCGGCAAAAAACCTCAGAGCAGCAAATGCGGCCGCATCCGAGTTAGAAGGTTTAACCGGAGAGGCTTGGCAGAGGCAGCAGGAGAGGGTAAATCACCTGTTAAGAGTTGCATGCCAACAAAATGAAGAAATAAACAAGGCTAACCCAGCACCACTAGGGGCCTCACAGGTGGTACATTCGGCCAGAAATAACCCGACGAGATCCAGAGGAGCCGCGTCGTCGCCGGGTCACGATCCCAGGAGGGAAGAGGTAGTAGACTCTAGGAGAAGAAATAAGCAAATGGTCCCTTATGACCCGGTAAGGGCTGGAAAAGGAAAAGCAGTGCAAGTTGATGAGTATCGCTACAGTACCAGCCGGGGTGTGGCTGCCCGAGGTAACCATGACCAAGGCAATGCTGGTCAAAGGAATGCTGCCAACAGCAATGCCGGACAGCAGAATCCTGTGGGAGCGGGGCAGAATGTACCTTAGATGCAACATCGCGTACCTCGGCAAGGAGGAAGTGCAGGACAAGCGGCACAACAGCGTCAGGCGCATCCAGATCAGGAAAGATACAATGATGGTTATTCGGCCATGGTCAACGATGGATACCCCAGACCGGATCACCATGTAATTGGATCACGGTTGGGAAGCAGGAACTTGTAGCCAGATGATGCGAGGTTGAAGTTGAATAGGATTTATAGGTCAGAGCAAATCGAGTTGCAAGGTCCATTGGGTCCAGCATGTTTCGGGCCTCGGATCATGAATGAGCCACCAGTGCCGAACTTTCAGCTGGCTAGGGGGACCCGAACTTATGATGGAAGTACCAGGCCAGAGGATTGGCTGATTGACTATGCCACAATAATCAAGATTGCGACAGGAAACTTGAGATGGGCGGTGAGATACGCACCACAGATGTTGGAAGGACCAGCGCGAGTCTGGCTGAACAATTTGCCACCAAGGAGTGTCAACTATTGGTTGTATTTCCAGGAACTGTTTGTTAGTAACTTCTCAAGCACTTATAAGAGACCCAATAGACCACAGACCCTTGCGTTATGCCGGCAGAGACCGAATGAGCCAGATAGAGATTTCCTGACTCAGTGGTGCAATGTGCGAAACTCGTGCGAAGGGGTGATTGAATCACAAGCAATTGCGTGGTTCGCTCAGGGATGCAGATATGGAAGTATGTTGTGGCAAAGGTTACATCGAGATATGCCAACTACCTTGGCTGAGACGATCTAGATTGCAGATTCATATGCCTTGGGAGATCCAACTCAACCCCGGATAATGTCCAGCGAAGCAAATGAGGAATACTACAACCGAGACATCTCCGGGTCATCAAGGAGGACTGATTTCCAAGGAAAAAGAAGGGACGAGCATCCGGATTATCGGTATAACTCGCAGCAGTGGACGGGATCAGCCCAATGCCGGAGCAAGCCAACGCCAGAAAACTGGAGGGCAAAACTGGCAGCAGAAAAGCGAAGGGAGAAAGCCTTGGACCCTAGAGTAGAAAAAGCAATGGCAGGAACGAAAGGATAGGCCGAGGTATACGTTCGAGTCTATGCTAGATCAACCTTGCAAATTTCATACGCCAAGTCTGAACAGTCCAGTGAATCATACGACCCAGCAGTGTGAATGGATGAGGAAATTGGAACAGGTGGGTTCGGGGAATGCACAGGCACCTCAGAATGAAGCACCTAGAAACGAAACTTCCCGGCCACCCTTACTAATAGGAGGAAATGGACAGCAGCTGATGCTGCCACCACCTCCGCCGAGGTACGAAAATCCAAAAAGAAGGGACAATGTACATCAAGTGGGCAATAACCAGCAACAAGGCCAAGGTTACAATGAGAATGAGGGACGAAATGAGTACAGGGAGCATCATCAGAGCTATTGCGTATTCACCACGGAAGAGAATGACCGAAAAATCTTACAGCGCCGGCATATGGAGCTGAACGCAGTAATGCTAGCTATGCCAAGATATATGCCTTGGGCGGATCAAGAGATCACCTGGAGTGTCAAGGATCACCCAAAGATCATGCCAAGCCCAGGAACCTACGCTCTAGTCTTGGATCCGACGTTCATCGGGCCGAATCTCAACGTGAGGTTTTCCAAGGTATTGATTGACAATGGTAGCAGTATCAACATTATGTACAAGGATACCATGCACAAGTTGGGGATAACAGAGAACATGTTGCAAGCGACAAGGACCACTTTTCACGGTATTGTGCCGGGTATTTCTTGTGAACTAATTGGTAAGGTCCGAGTTGATGTATTATTCGACACAAGAGACAACTGCCACACTGAGAACTTGGAATTCGAGGTAGTAAATCTGGAAAGTGCTTATCACGCGTTACTCGGCAGGCCAACGCTGAGCAAATTCATGGCAACAACCCACGTCAGCTACCTTAAGATGAAGTTTCCCGGACCAAGGGGCGTGATAACTATATCAGGAGACTTCCGGCGTTCAATCAAGTGCGCATCAGCCGGATCCAATTTAGCCGAGTCACTCATGATAGCTCAGGAAAAAAGGAAGATACTAGAGGTGGTGGCATTGGCTCAATCTGTGCAACAACATATGCCGGCCCTGACCAACCCGCACGGAAGCGTATCATTCCAAGCAACTAAGGACACGAAGAAAGTGCCAATTGACGACCTGTTCCCAGAGCGCACCGTCACCATAGGTGCCGGGTTAAGCAGCAAATAGGAAAGCGAGCTCGTCAGCTTCCTCCGTGAGAATCGGGATATCTTTGCTTTGTATACGCAAGACCTACAAGGTGTACGGAGGGAGTTGGCTGAGCACTCATTGAATGTAAGACCCGGGGCTAAGCCGGTAAAGCAGCCTCTCAGGCGTTTCACAGAAGATAGAAGGAAAGTTATTGGAGACGAGATAGCAAGGTTACTAGCGGCCGGATTTATCATGGAGGTACTCTACCCAGATTGGCTCTCTAATCCAGTGCAGGTGGAGAAAAAGAAAGATGATCCGAACGTGGCAGTGGTATGGCGCATGTGTATTGACTACACGAACCTGAATAAGGCGTGTCCAAAAGATCCATTTCCACTCCCTATAATACATCAAGTCATAGACTCAACTGCCGGATGTGAGCTACTGTCATTCATTGACGCGTATTCTGGTTTCCATCAGATACCTCTGAATCCGGATGATCAAATAAAGACTGTGTTTATTACCCCGTATGGGTCTTATTGCTATCGCACTATGCCATTTGGTTTACGTAATGCAGGAGCAACGTACCAACGATGCATGAAAAAAAATGCTTGCATGATCAAATAGGTCGGAATGTACAGGTATATGTGGATGATGTGGTGATAAAAACCAAGGAAAGCAATACGCTCCTTGAGGATATTCGGCAAACATTCGCAAACTTAAGAAGGTTCCGAATGAAACTGAACCCCGGAGAAATGCACATTTGGCATACCAGCTGGAAAGTTACTGGTTTCTTGGTGTCTAGCCGCGGCATTGAAGCTAACCCAATGAAAATACGGGCCATAGAAAGAATGGAGTTGCCAAAGTGTCTTAACGATGTCCAGAAGTTCACTGGTTGCCTGGCATCGTTAAGTTGGTTCGTATGTCGGCTGGGAGAGAAGGCCTTGCCCCTCTATCAGCTGATAAAAAGGCAGATAAGTTCACATGGACACCACAGGCAGATCTCGCGTTTCGAGAATTGAAAAAGATGTTATTTACCGCGCCAATCCTAGCTGCACCACTACCTAAGGAACCAATGTTGCTTTACGTAGCCGCGACCAACCGAGTCGTAAGTGCAGTGATCGTAGTGGAGCGCGAAGAGGAAGGAAAGTCGGTGCAAAGGCCGGTGTATTATCTGAGCGAGGTATTGTCAGCGTCTAAACAGAATTATCCTCATTATCAGAAGATGGCGTATGGAGTATATATGTCGGCCATGAAGCTCAAGCACTATTTTGAGGAACACCCCATCAAGGTGGTATGTGAGGCACCCATTTCTGAAATCATGAATAACAAAGACGCAAGTGGCCGGATAGCAAAATGGGCAATCGAGTTAGCTCCATACGCGCCACAGTTCGACAGAAGAGATGCGATCAAGTCACAAGCCGTGGCAGAGTTCTTTGTGGATTGGGCTGAAATGCAACACGAACCACCGCTGCCGGACTCCAATTATTGGCAAATGCATTTCGACGGATCGAAACTGAAAGATGGATTAGGCGCTAGAGTAGTGCTTACCTCGCCAAAGAAGGATCAACTGAAGTATGTCCTTCATATCCATTTCAGTGCCTCGAATAATGTGGCAGAGTACGAAGCATTGGTACATGGTCTCAAAGTGGCAAAGGAAGTGGGGATACGTCGGATACAATGCTTTGGAGACTCGGATTTGGTGGTGCAGCAAGTGTCTGGAAACTAGGATGCCCTGGATGCTAACATGGCCCTGTATAGGTTCCATGTCTAGAAGATAAGCGGATTTTTCGAAGGCTGTGAGTTCCATCACATACCTCGAAGGGAAAACGAGGCAGCGGATACACTATCCAAGCTGGGCTCATCCCGGCAACCCATTCCGCCAAATGTAGCTTTGGAGCACTTGAGAAAACCGTCTATCACACCGTCAGCCGAATCAGATTCAATTTATATCCCGACGCTCGCCGGATCAGGAGCTGTACCTATGGAGATAGAATGGGGAAGCACCTCAGCAAACCTGGGGACTGCTTCAGCAAACCCGGGGACTGTGCAGCTTGATCCGACAGGAGTTATGTCGGTGGATGCAATGGAAGTGGATGAGGAACCATTTCCCGTCTAACCTATACCATCTTGGGCCAAGCCAATTTTTGATTTCCTAAAAGAGGGAATCCTGCCAGATGATGAAATAAGTTCAAGGCAAATTCAGAGAAGGGTAAAGGCCTATACCATAATCAACGCCGAACTATACAAAAGGAGTGTGGCAGCGGTACTAAAACGATGTGTTGATCCGGAGGAAGGACTCGACATACTCCGAGATATTCACCAAGGGGAATGTGGCCACCATGACTCCTCAAGGGCCTTAGTAGCAAAAGCTTTCCGACATGGATTGTATTGGCCCAGTGATTTGGAGCAAGCAGAGGACTTGGTGAGAAAATGTAACAGTTGTCAAAGATACGCCACGAAAACTCACCTGTCAATGTCGAAGCTGGAAACTATCCCCATTACATGGCCATTTGCTGTATGGTGCCTAGACATGGTAGGACCATTTAAGCCGGCCAAAGGAGGGATGACCCACATACTGGTCATGGTTGACAAGTTCACCAAGTGGATTGAAGTGAAACCGATTCGGAAATGTGATGGGGCAACAACAGTAAGATTCCTCAAGGATGTAATCCTAAGGTATGGCTACCCCCATAGCATCATAACTGATAATGGGACAAATTTCGCTGAAGGAGCAGTTGCGAGATTCTGCCAGGAAAAGAAGATCCGGTTAGATGTCGCCTCAGTCGCCCACCCCGCGTCGAACGGGCAAGTGGAAAGATCCAACAGACTGGTACTGTCCGGGATAAAACCCCGGCTCATAGAGCCGCTACAATGATCAGCGTGGTGCTAGATAGAAGAACTACCAACGGTAATATGGAGTTTAAGAACAACTCCGAATCGATCAACGGGCTATACGCCATTCTTTCTGGTATATGGGGCAGAAGCTGTATTACCAGCTGACATAGAGCAAGATTCACCTAAGGTCACCCAATACACAGAAGCCGAAGTGCATGAAGCCCGACAGAATGATGTTGATCTACTGGAAGAAGCGAGAGAACTAGCCTTGTCCAGATCCGCCATATACCAGCAAAATCTCCGACGCTATCATAGCCAGAAAGTAAACGCTCGAGTTTTTCGGGAAGGTGATTTGGTGCTAAGGCTAATACAGCGCACCGCTGGCATGCATAAGTTATCCCCTCCATGGGAAGGACCTTTCATTGTGAGCAAAGACTTGCGCAATGATTCCTACTATCTTATTGATGCACAGCCCTAGCAAAAGAACAAGGCGGTCAGGTCCGGAGAAGAATCCAAAAGACCATGGAACGTAGCACTGCTGCGTCCTTTCTACACCTAAGAGGTGAATGTATCCGGACTACTCGTATGTTGGTATGTATGTCGGCAACGAGCTTATCAATAAAAACCTTGCCACCCCGAGCAGAAACTCAGGGACTGCTATACCACTTGTCTTGTTTTCGCTTTTTTTATGTCGGCTGGGTTAAGTCGCTTATGTCTTAGTTGGATTAGTAATGTGTTAGCACCAAAAACCTATCTCTTCGACTTTGCTGCTATCCAACAAGAATTGGCTTCATGGCAAGCAAGAGAACAAGTTTGGAATGGCAAAGCACATGAAAAACAACTAAGGAAAAAGAGCTTAAGCGAGCCGACATTGGTTTTTGGGATAACCCTTAGTCTATTTTCTTCACTAAAATGCCGAATCATTTTGAGCTAATCTCAAGGTTTCAAGTATTGTTAAGTCAATTTTTTGAACCTCGGACTCGCAAGTCGAAAAAACGAATCAAGGTAGACGTAGGCTGAGCCAAAAATTGGGGGAACAAGAAAATGAAACTCGGGGACTTCGCCCACGATAATCTGGCAATATAAACTTAGTTCGAAACATAAAATTGTAGCACAAATAAACCAAGGTATTTAAGTACATCTGCACCTGGCATTCCGGGGATCTGATAAATATGATGAGTGTTTTTCAAGGGGCAGGAGCAGCAGAAGAATCATATGTTGAGAAGGGAGGTACGCCGGAGTGTGCGGGAGGAGCGCTAGCTTTGGCTTCGTCCTCAGGGTCAACTTTTTTGTCCTCCGGGTCTTCAGCCTCGTCGCCTAGCTCGGAGCCCTTGCTCTCATTCCCTTCCTCTTCAGCTCTAGAGACAATCTCGTCATCAGCAACATCAAGGAAGCTCGACCCTCATTCTAGGCATGGCAGAAGGAGTACTGGATGAGATTGTTTGCACAAGCCTGGCGGCGCGCGATCTACTTCGGATCCTCGCACCACTTAGACCCGGTGCGCATATGCTTGAGCAATGCCAAGTCAATTTCTTCATACCATGAAAGCATAAACTTCAGAGCAATGTCGGCTCCAGCCCATGCCACAGATTCGCGCCATAGATGTAGCTACGTGTCACATTCCATGAGTTTGGCTATAAAGTCTGAGGTTTTCTTGGGAATGGTCTCACAAGGCCAGAGGTAGCTGAACATCCGTGTTGCTGCTGGGACAATGTCCGCGCCGAAGTTCTTTACTATCTCAAGACGAGCAGTTAGACTCGCCAGGAGATCCTCTGTGGTATAGGGAATTGGCTCGGCATCAGGGCCAACATGAACTCCATGCTGCTCATGGGATTAGCGTACGGCAGAGGCGGCGAACGTATCGCTCTCTGGAAATTTTCCTAAGGATAAGAGGAGCAACAATGAGCAGATGGACCAAGTCCGAATAATAACGAATCAAGCTGGGGCGGAGAACTTATGCGCAATCTGGAAGAGGAGTCGCTAAATCTCGGAATTAGTGTTGGCATTGTGGACCCGGAGTTTTTCGTACTTAGTGGTCACTGACGTAAGTTTGACGTCGGCTTCCTCCAGTAGGGCCTTGTCCTTAGAGATTGCGTGATTAAACGCTCCTTCTCTTCGGCAAACTCCTGGTCGGATTTCTCCAGCGCGGACTGATGAGAGCTCTTGAGCCTCTGGATTTTGGCATTCAGCCGAGTAATCTCCGAGTCCTGCAGCTGGAGCCGAGCTATCTCAGCGTCCTTCTTCTTCAGTTCATCTTCGTACTTCCCTGCTTGTTCGAGGCAGTGGGTCATCATTTTAGGCATGGGGACACTGTCGTCAAGAGCAACTGCAACATGATCCGGAGGACCCAAGGTATGAGTGTCCACCAGATAAAGCACGGAAAGTACAATGATCATGTGAAGCGGATGAGTTTACCTTTGATCTTTACAAGATTCTTCCTCATAATGATATTCTCAGCCTCAACCTCGGCTGCGTGATCCGGACAAAACATTCATATAAGTTCTAAGAAGTTTGAATGAACAAGGAAGGAAGATGAATGGAAACTAACCCCTCTTCTGGTACTCCTCCAGGAGTTTACCATAACGCCCGCGCATGTCTTTGTAGGAGTCCAGCAGGCGCTGGAACTCAGCAGTTCAGCGGTTAGTGGTAATCTTAAACAGGAAAGAAACAAAAATTCAGAGGCAAGGTAGAAATAGTTCGAAATCTACAAGATCCGGGCCAAGTGAAACTTAACCCGGCTCTAGGTGTGTGGATATTCGAAGTCTACAAGATCCAGGCCAAGTGGAACTTAACCCGGCTCTAGGTGTGTGGATATTCAAAGTCTACAAGATCCGGGCCAAGTGGAACTAAACCCGTTTCTAGGTGTGTGGATATTCAAAGTCTACAAGATCCGGGCCAAGTGGAACTTAACCCGGCTCTAGGTGTGTGGATATTCGAAGTCTACAAGATCCGGGCCAAGTGGAACTTAACCCGGCTCTAGGTGTGTGGATATTCGAAGTCTACAAGATCTGGGCCAAGTGGAACTTAACCTGGCTCTAGGTGTGTGGATATTCGAAGTCTACAAGATCCGGACCAAGTAGAACTAGACCCGGCCCAAAGTCTATTGCAAGTTAATGACATTATGAACAAAAACTAAGGAGCATCTGACCAAATAACAAGTTATTCCCTCGGAGGCTCGGAGACTAGGGGATATATCTACAAATGCTAAGTTATGGAAGACACCAGCAGTAGAGAAAGAAGATTACCTCCATCATCCGGCCAGCCAAGAACATAGCCTTAGTAGCGGAGTTCATCTGGGCGCTGAACTCGGCTGGGCTGAACCTTTCCGGGAGATCGTCTTGAGGGTCGATGAATTCGGCATTGTTCCTGTTCTTCATGTACTCAAGGAGTAGTGGACTGTAACTCTCGTCGCTCGGGGAATGCCTCGTCACTAGGCCCTTCACATGGGCCTCACGCCTGGCGGATTGAGCCACAGCAGGGCTGGTGTGCAAAACCAGCTGTTTGCTGCCCTCTGATCCGGAAGCTGGCCCGGATGAAGCTGACCCGGAAGCTTTCTTAGCTTTGCCAGATGAGGGTTGAGGAGTGTGTTGAAAGAAGTCAGTGATTGAAGGGGCAGACCCGATGGGAGCCGAAGGAGCTTTCCCCTTGGGAGGCTTGGAGGCTCTTGCTGCGGCTGTTGCCGCTGATGCTGCTGCTACTGTTGCTGTTGTTGCTGGTGCTGTTGTTGCTGGTGCTGTTGGTATTGGTGCTGGTGTTGTTGCTGCTGGTGCTGCTGGTGCTGGTGCTGCTGTTGCTGCTGGTGTTGCTAGTGCTGTTGCTGGTACTAGGGGCGGCGCCGATGAAGCTGGCGCCTCAACATTGGGCACAGAGGCTGAGGAGCTGGAGAGATCTGGCATTGCCGTATCCAGATCCGGCCCACTACTCCCCGCGCCGACGTTGCCCTCCTCTTGGTGAGGTGGACTCTGGTCAGGCATGGCTGTAGAACCCTCTTGAATAGGGCTAAGCGGACGATGATCATCGTTGCAGGGGGAGAAGGACCACTCCGGAGTGGGGAGGCTATGTCGGAACCGCTCTGGGAAATAGCCACAGGAGCTCTAAAAAAAAGGAAGGACATCAAGTCAAAAAGAGAGAACCAACCAGAGACTAAGGCAAACAATGGAAGAATCCGAGGTACCAATGCTAAAAGGACTTACTCGTCAACGGTAGGAGGAGTCCGAGGTTTGGGTGCCCTCCGGACTGTGCTCTTGGGGGCAGGCTTGGCCGAGGGTTTAACCCCGAACTTCTTTTGCCTCTTCTTGGGCGGCGGTGCCTCCGAAGCTGCGGCCGGGGTAGCTGCGCGCTTCTGGGAAGGGGCCGGGGCCAGGCCACCGGTAGCAAGCGGAGGAACCTCATGGACCTGAGCGTCTGGGTTAGCTGAACATTCGAACATAAGCCAGGTGCAAATAAGAGACAAGAACCGGATCAAGTACCTCAATGTCCGAATCATCATCGTCTGGCCAATCCCTTAGAGAAGAGGCCTTACCAGCTCCGCGTTTGACGACGTTCGGGGTAGGCAGGAAGGCCTCCGGATCAGTCTCGACCTCGTCCCCCGTGGGGCGGTCCTCCAACCACTTGCGGGCCAGAACCTCGCCATCCTCCAGTGGTTGCTGGAGGAATTTCTGAAAGAATAATCGCCAAGTTACAAAGGGAAATCAACATACAAAGAAAATTCAGAAAACAAAGAAGGGTTAACTTACCTTTGGAGGAGGGTTGGCGCGAGTGAAGGGCTCAAGTCCCCACTCCCAGGCCTCGGAGAACTCCTTCTCCACGTTGAAAATTGACTTAACCCGGCGGTAAACCGCCGAGTTATCCAGCTCAAATGAGGAGGTCTGGTGAGGGTCAAGAGGACCGCTAAGATAGCAGATTTTGTGGGCTCGCTTCTGGAGGGGGAGACCTGGCTACGGAGGAAAGTGATCATGATATCCTCCCCCCCGGAGGTGCTCCTCAAGAAGCTCAGTGATCCGACGAGCCACTTGATTCGCCAGGGCCGTGGCGCACTTGGGAACGCTTTCCCAAAGCGAGACATTTGGAGGGCCAAGCTTGAAGGGGAGCAGCCAGATCTAGTCCTCCTGGGTGGTGTTCCGGACATAGAAGAAGGTCCAGGCCTAGCCCTTGCAAGATTCAATCCTAGTGACCCGGGGGAACACGGACTGTTTCCGGGGCGAGATGGAGGCAGCGCCACATTGGGTCAGGTGCTTGTTCTCCGGGGCACGCTCCTTATCCGGAACCACGTTCCTTCGCAGACCAAAGAACTTGATCCAAAGTTCTTTGGTTGGCCAGAGGCCAATGTATCCCTCAATGCCGGAGGCAAAGGAGACAGAGAGGTGATAGCATTTGTGGGAAGATGATGCGATTGTAGTTTGTAGGTGGAGATGAAATCGAAGAAGAAATTAGAGGTGGGAAGGCCGAAGACGCGTTGGAAATGCGACAAGAAAACCACGTATTCCCCAGATTTGGGGGCAGGAGTAATTTCACCGGCGGGGAGGCGGCAGGCGACGCCGACGGGTATGCGACGGGAGGCGTGGAGCCAAGCCAGGTCCTCCTCGCGGACGATGGAACCATCCCAGCATCCGCGCTCGCGGCCCTCCGTCCCTTCTTCCTGCTGTGCCACCATCGAAGCCTCCGCCTCAGTCATGGTGAGATCGAAGCTTTCAAGAGGGTAATCAGAATAATGGTAGCCTAAAGAAGGGAAATAGGAAGCGCAAGGCCCCGTGGTGGAGATTGGCACTGGAGACGGTGGCGCTGGCGTGAAATACTGCCGGAGCACGGTCGCAGTGGTGCTCGTGGAGAAGAAAACCAGCGGCGGCAGAGTCGCAGTGAAAGAGAGAGAGAGAAATGGAGCGCGACGCGAATGGGGGAACTTCCCCTGGGAGTGCACCGCTCCCTCTACTTAATTGTGCCACGCACATTGTGGGATCCTTTGCGGGTGGCCTGCCGCACGCAGCAAGCATGTATGTGGCCCAAGCAACCAATCAGAACAAGGCCACACGAGGGGCCACATGAGCAAAGGATCCCATGACGGGATATGGCGTTACAGTTAACAAGGCGCTACAGTGATGGGACATTTACAACAGTTATGCTTGACACAGTGACAGTAACCGGCACGGTAAATGCGCATGGCCCTTAAAATGAGGCAAATGATGATTACCCTCCACGTAGGATGTAGAGAAGCGTACGAAAGAAGGAAAGGTGACCCGGATGAGCAAGCAAAAGACCAAGCCAACGAGGAATTACTCGTAAAGAGCAAAGGGTCGCAAGATGAGAAACTCCAGGCTACGGGGTAACTCGGCCCAAGGAGCGAAAGATCCGGATATGGGAACCTGCTGTGGCCTTAACAACTAAAAGTTGCTAAGATCGCACTAGCTTCGGGGACTAATGTTGGGGGGATACCCCCGGGTAGGGTGACACCGGGGTATAAGGGTCGAGTTAGCTGGGGTACGGCGCGGTCAAACAAAGTACTGACTGGGTCACCTCAAGGCAGGCCGAATCACGGTGTGGCCCGGCCCATGGGGCAGTTCCTTGACAATGGTCCGGCCGACATAAGATTTATGTTGGGCATGTCTATCTGTTTTGCAGGTAAATGGGTAAGCCGGATTAGCTATATGCTATCCGGACTATCTTAGCTTCCGAGAGAAGGAATCCCCCCGCTGGTCAAAAGGTGGCTTTATTAGCTGAAACATGTGCAAAGTAAAGCAAAGGAGAGGACCAGCGGGTCGATGGCGACCAAGGTGACGCGGGAAAAGCCGGATGACGCAGCCCGTGACGCCAAAAGGCAAGGATGATGCCGCAGGTTACATCCAAAGCCCGGACGAGCCGTTAAAGAAGAATAAAGAAGCATCTGCTTTAGGAAAGGAGCATATTCGTAGAATATGCTGCCACCCGTGCCCTAGAATTGTAACCCGGGCTCGCCTATATAAGGAGCACCAAGGCCTCCATAGAGAGGGACGACAAATAGAGGAATCACTCTCTGTCTAAGGTAGAACTCGAGAGCTAGTTGGTAGGGAGTAAGAGACATTGTCTCCTTCTTGCCTAAAGCCTCAAGTGCACTTGTAAACACCATTGACAGTGGATATACAAGAACTTCCGTGCGTGGAATCACCACGCTCTCCCTCCCTGGATTCCCCTAGCACTCATTGGCCCCATCTTTAGCGTATCCATGGCATCTGCCGTGCCACCACCACGATAACCGGCCTTGCCCCTTTGCCTATAAAAGCCTCCCGGGACGAAAATCCTAAGGACCTGATCAAAATTCCATGATAGAGTCTGTAGCCACCGCCATCTCCATCCCTAGATCGGTAGGGATCTGAAGCTCTTCCCGGCACCCTATCGGAGGGGAGAGGTCACCCTGGAGGCCTTCTTCATCACCATGACTGCCTCTGGTGTGATGTGTATGTAGTTCATCCCTGGACTACGGGTCCATGTAGTAGCTAGATGGTTGGTTCTCCTCCTTTGTGCTATCATGTTTAGATATTGTGAGCTCCGTTCATGATCAAGATCATCTATTTGTAATCTTACATCTTGTGTTTGCGGGGATCCGATGGATATTGAGATGCTATTTCAGATTGATTATTGATTCTATCATGTCTATGTTATTTGTGATCTTGCATGCTTTCTGTTGTTAGTAGCTATCTTGGCCAAGTAGATCCTAGCAACTCCAAGAGGGAGTATTTATGCTCGATAGTGGGTTCATGCCTCTAGTAATCTGGGGAAGTGACAGAAATTTCTAAGGTGCTAGATGTGCTGTTGCTACTAGGGAGAAAACAACAATCCTTTGTCCATGGGGCAATCGTATTGTTTACTTTACACACTTTGCTTAATGCAATTATCTGTTGCTTGCAACTTAATACTGGAGGGGGTTCGGATGATAACCTGAAGGTGGATTATTAGTCATAGATGCAGTTGGATTATGGTCTATGTATAATGTTGTAATGCCCAATCAAATCTCATAGGAGTCAAGATGATTAGTATATGCATGTATGCTTTGTTGGTGTCTGTCAATTGCCCCGCTGTAATTTGTTCACCCAACATGTCATCTATCTTAAGGAGAATCACCTCTAGTGAACTATGGACCCCGGTCCATTCTTTTACCATCAATCTACCATCTACTATTTACTGTTTACTGTTTACTATTTACTTTCTGCAAGTAATTACTATCTTCCATATAATACGTTTAATCCTTTGTTTTCAGCAAAACCGGTGAGATTGACAACCTCACTGTAAGTTGGGAGCAAAGTTCTGTGGTTGTGTTGTACATGATTCCAAGTTGGAAACAACACCTTGGAGGTGTTTCCTTGCTCCTACTGGTTCGATAACCTTGGTTACATAATTGAGGGAAAACTTGCTGCTGTGCTCATCATACCTTCCTCTTGGGGTCTCCCAACAAGCTCGATATATTTTGAGCTATCAAGCCTTTTCTCTGGCACCGTTGCCGGGGAGTCAAGGACATCTTTACTAGGGGAGTCCCTCATAACCAATCTCTTTACTTTGTTTTTTTTGTTTTGCTTAGTTTATTTCTGCTTTGTTTGCTTGTTTCTTTATCAAAAACAAAAAAATTAGTTATACTGGTTTGCTTCTTTATATCAAAAACACAAAAAATGACTACTCTTGAAAACACTAAGCTGTGTGACTTCACTAGCACCAACAACAATGATTTCATGTGCAAACCTATTGCTCCACCTATTCCTGAAGCTACTTTCTTTGAAATTAAACTTGCTTTACTCAATCTTGTTATGAAAGAAC
The DNA here is from genome assembly GCA_910589775.1 of Avena eriantha. Lineage (NCBI taxonomy): Eukaryota > Viridiplantae > Streptophyta > Magnoliopsida > Poales > Poaceae > Avena > Avena eriantha. The sequence continues at coordinate 63,613,331 of OU342742.1, read as the reverse complement.
AGTTCTCTGGTGTTGGTACTGAAGATGTTGCTGCTCATCTTAATAACTTTGTTGAACTTTGTGAGATGCAAAAACATAGGGATATAGATGGAGATATTATTAAGCTTAAATTGTTTCCTTTCTCTTTGAGGGAAAAGCTAAAGAATGGTTGCTATCCCTAACTAGAAATAGTATTGATTCTTGGACTAAATGCAAATATGCTTTCATTGGAAAATACTATCCTCCTGCTAAGATTATTTCTATGAGAAGTGAAATAATGAAATTTAAACAATCTGATAATGAACATGTTGCTCAAGCTTGGGAAAGAATGAAATCTTTGGTAAAGAATTATCCCACTCATGGACTGACTGCTTGGATGATTATCCAAACCTTTTATGCAGGACTGAATTATTCTTCAAGAAATCTGCTAGATTCTGCTGCTAGAGGTACCTTTATGACCATTAATTTGGGTGCTGCAATAAAGCTTCTTGATAATTTGATGGTTAACTATTCTGAATGGCACACTGAGAGAGATCCACAAGGTAAGAAGGTAAATTATGTTGAAGAAACCTCCTCCTTGAGTGATAAAATTGATGTTATTATGTCTATGCTTGTTAATGGGAAAGCTCATATTGATCCAAATCATGTTCCCTTAGCCTCTTTGGTTGCTCAAGAAGAGCAAGTTGATGTGAACTTTATTAGAAATAATAATTTTAGCAACAATGCCTACAGGAATAATTTTGGTAACAATAATTATAGGCCATATCCTCCCAATAATGGTAGTGCTTATGGAAATTCCTACAACAATAATAGAAGTGCACCCTCTGACTTGAAGTCACGCTAAAGATTTTATTAGTAAACAAACTTCCTTCAATAAAACTACTGAGGAAAAACTCTGTAATGTTAAAAGAAATATAGCATCATTGTCTGAAGCACAATCTTCTTTGAATAAAATGGCTGCTAAACCTAAAACTATTGAAAATCCCTTTGTTGCTACTAATGCCATACAAGTTAGAATTGATGAAAATGTTAGACTGTAACTGAATTGCATGCTAAGTGGGAAAGAGAAGATGAAATTTCTAGAAATAGTAGTATTTGTACTATCACCAACACTAATGTTGATGCTAGCAAACCACATGAAGTCCCCAATGGAACCTTCTCTAATAAAAATGCTGAAATTCTTCGAAATATGGGAAACAATAGCTCTACTTCTTTAGATGGTAATTATGATTTTGATCTTGATGGTTGCAATATCTCTGAAGTAATTATATTCCTACAAAAGCTTGCTAAAAGTCCTAATGCTAGTGCTATGAATATGACATTTACAAAACACATTACTGATGCTCTCATAAAAATTAAAGAAGAAAAGATGAAACATAAAGCTTCTATTCCCATGAAATTAGAAGATGGTTGGGAACCCATCATTAATATGAAAGTGAATGATTTTAATCTCAAAGCTCTATGTGATCTTGATAATAGTGTTTCTGTTATGCCTAGAAAGATTTATGAAATGCTTGATTTGTCCTCATTGGAAGATTGCTATTTAGATGTCCAACTTGATGATAATGCTAAAAATAAACTCATGGGGAGTATTAATGATGTTCTTATTATTGTTAACAATGCCTATGTCCCCGTTGATTTCTATATTTTGGATGTTGAATGCAATGCTTCTTGTCCTATTATTTTGGGAAGACCTTTTCTTAGAACTGTTGGTGCCATTATTGATATGAAAGAAGGCACCATTAAATATCAATTCCCACTCAAGAAAGGTATAAAACACTTCCCTAAGAAGAGATAAAAGATTCCTATTGCCTTTCCTATTAAAACAAAATTTGCTCTTAATGCTTCTTCATTTGAGAATACTTGATTTTTGCTTGTTATGCCTAGCTCAAAGGCGTTAAAGAAAATCACTTATTGGGAGATAACCCAAATTTCTTTAGGAATCTTTTGTTGAGTCTTGGAAGTTATTGCTTCAGTAATAACCTCTCCGTATCCTTTTTGTATGGTTTTTGTGCCTAGAGTAACCTCTAATGAGAGAGAAGTAAGACTTGGGAAAATTGTTGTCCCGAAACAGATTTTTGTGCTTTGCTGTACAAATTCGTGAAAAATCTCCGTATGTCGGATTGAGCTGTAATTGTTTGTGCTTCTGCCCCAGGTTGTTATCTAACTTTCGTTAGTTCAACACTTTTCAATTTGAGCAACAGAAGGTCTTCTAAAAAATCGGTTTTTACCTGCTGCTCTGTTTTGACAGATTTCTGCCATTATTTGCATTTGCCTCTTAAATTTCTTTCTCTTTGAGTTCTTGCCAAAATTCTTGAACTTTTAAAAGAAAGTGCTACTGTAGCTTGTGTTTTAATGGAAGTTTTACTTGTGTTGAAACTGAACCAAAAGACTTATTATCTTGAGTACACTAATGTTGCTAATGAAGATTGTGTGAAGTTTTGTATGAAGGAAATTTTAAAGTGTAGGGAAGAGTAATGTGATAAGATGAAGTATGGATAAAATATAAAGCTTGGGGATTCCACCCGTGTCACCCAAGAAATATTCATGAAGTACAAGCGTCAAAGCTTGGGGATGCCCAAGGCATCCCCTTCTTCATCAATAAAAATTTCAGGTTTCTTCCAAACACTTCATTTTTATTATTTCATGCACAATTGTGTTGTTCTTGGAGCGTCTTCATTTTTGTTTTTAGTTTTCGTTTGCTTAGTTTGCTTGAATAAATTGGTTGGACCCCCGCATATATACATAGTTTCAAATAGGTTGATTTGGATTAGAAAAGAGTAGGAAAGTTCATGCTTATAAGTGGTATTAAAGGAGCTTGTTTTTGACTGTGACTTAGACTTTATCATGTCATGCTTGATATTGTTTTGACTTTATGCTTAGTGATTATTGCTGTAGCATGACTTGTTACAAACAATTGAGATTGCTTAACATTCTTTTAAAGAATCATGCGTTGTTTTAGCATACACAAGCATAATATTGTGGTATTCTCCTTTGATGCTTTATTTGGGTTGACTTGGCGCATACTCACACCATGTTAAGACTATACCAAATCACCATAGCCTCTATGATCATTTAGTTTTTGACTTGTAATATCACTTTATGCTTTAATTAATAATGTTTTGTCGCTTTGCATGATTATGACCATTATTGCTCTCTTAGTTGGTCGCTCCCAGTCTTTTGCTAGCCTCCGTACCAAGTATGAGTTCCACTCATGCATCCAACTCCAAATAAAAGCAAGTTATTCCAAAGAGTCCACCATACCTACCCATTAGCATTTTCTATTCCAAGTATATTCACGTTTTTATCTACCTTCCGAATTAAACTTGTTATGTGAAAATTAGTGATTAAAGCTCTCACGAACTTGATGGCACACTTTACTTTTCTTGCACTTAATAAACTTGAACCATTGTGTCATCTATGTTGCGTATATGCTTGCGCTTTGTAAGTTGTGAATTAGCAGAACCATGTTACCATGGGGAAAGCTTTCAACATTGCACATTATTTAGTTGATATCATGATTCTTTTGCTTATGGATCCCGACGGTGTGAAATAAAAGGGGAGCTTGTAATCTCATGGAGTTTGTATATGTGTTAGAGAAACGCCTAGGTGGCTATCCTAAGCCATGCCTAATCATGGTGGAAACTTGCAGCATAACCGTAGTGAGCAATCTGTGAAGCATCCTCAATAAAAACCTATGCAAATAGCAAATAAAAAGATCGCTGAGATGCTCATTGTCTGCTTGCCTTATCATTTTGATATCGGAAAGCTTCCGTATCATCGGGCAAGGGGTACCCCGTTGGCGGTTCTCTATGATACACATGTACTTACAATGACAAGAACTTACTCATGACTTAGGTTGAATAGCATGAAGTTCGGTACTCGTAAGCAAGGGGCAAGAGATTTTCAACTTATAACTTGTCAAGCATATCCTCGTATTTGTTCACTTTAACCTTAACCACCTAAAGATGCTTATGATAGGGGCAATGAGAGCTGAAAGCTAATAAGTACCATAATTTTTGGAAGCTCTTAATGTGACTTGAATCTCTGCTTCCTTCTATGAAGGGCCGTTCTTTTACTTTTATGTTGAGTCTCCATCTTCTATCTTTATGCACTATTGAGAGAGCATAGTGGTCATTCTTAGTTTAATGTGCATTGTCCCAAAACTTGTTGATTGATTCATAACTTTGATATTGCTTGTTCTTAAACTATTTGTATCTAGTCACCCTTATGAACCTTGAAGGTGTCCTATGCATTTATGTTTTGCTACACTATGAGGGACAAGCTGAATACCATTCTCATTATGTTTTCTATATGTGAAACAAACAAACGTCTTTCAAAGCATTGATATTCATGAATATTTTGTTTGTACCTTTTCATGTTACAACATAGTTGTTATGTCTTATTGTTAGAACAATATCTTTCATGCTATGTTAAAGTACTATGATCCCAGCTATCAATGTTTTACAAATACCTTGATCAAGATTATGATGGTGCATGTCACCTCAACAAATATTATTTTTTATCACTTACCTACTCGAGGACGAGCAGGAGTTAAGCTTGGGGATGTTGATACGTTGTAAACGTATCTATAATTTTTGATGTTCCATGCTTGTTTTATATCTACTTTCTTATGTTTTGTCCACACTTTGGAGTATTTTTACACATTTTTGGAACTAATCTATTAACAAGATGCCACAGTGCTAGTTGCCTGTTTTTTGTTGTTTTTAGTTTCAAAAAAGCTAGTAAGGAAATATTCTCGGAATTGGACCGGACAAAAGCCAAAGTCAATATTTTACCTAAAGCAACACGGAGTCCGGAGGGGAGACGAAGTAGCGCACCAGGGCGGCCACACCTGGTGGCGGCGCGGCCTGGGGGGGGGCACCAGGGGGTGTGGCCCCCCTGGTACTCCACCGACCTTGCCCCTTCGCCTATAAAAGCCTCCCGGGATGAAAACCCTAAGGACCCGATCAAAATTCCACGAAAGAGTCTATAGCCACCGCCATCTCCATCCCTAGATCGGGAGGGATCTGAAACTCTCCTAGGCACCCTGCCGGAGGGGCGAGATCACCCTGGAGGCCTTCTTCATCACCATGACTGCCTCCGGTGTGATGCGTGAGTAGTTCATCCCTGGACTACGGGTCCATGTAGTAGCTAGATGGTTGGTTCTCCTCCTTTGTGCTATCATGTGTAGATCTTGTGAGCTCCGTTCATGATCAAGATCATCTATTTGTAATCTTACATGTTGTGTTTGCGGGGATCCGATGGATATTGAGATGCTATTTCAGATTGATTATTGATTCTATCATTTCTATGTTATTTGTGATCTTGCATGCTTTCCGTTGTTAGTAGCTATCTTGGCCAAGTAGATGTTAGCAACTCTAAGGGGGAGTATTTATGCTCGATAGTGGGTTCATGCCTCTAGTAATCTTGGAAAGTGACTGAAATCTCTAAGGTACTAGATGTGTTGTTGTTAGTAGGAGAAAACAACAATCCTTTGTCCATGGGGCAATCATATTGTTTACTTTACACACTTTGCTTAATGCAATTATCTGTTGCTTGCAACTTAATACTAGAGGGGGTTCGTATGCTAACCTGAAGTTGGATTACGGTCTATGTATAATGTTGTAATGCCCAACCAAATCTCATAGGAGTCAAGATGATTAGTATATGCATGTATGCTTTCTCGGTGTCTGTCAATTGCCCCATTGTAATTTGTTCACCCAACATGTCATCTATCTTAAGGAGAATCACCTCTAGTGAGCTATGGACCCCGGTCCATTGTTTTACCATCAATCTACCATCTACTATTTATTGTTTATTGTTTACTGTTTACTTTCTGCAAGTAATTACTATCTTCCACACAATACGTTTAATCCTTTGTTTTCAGCAAAATTGGTGAGATTGACAACCCCACTGTAAGTTGGGGGCAAAGTTCTGTGGTTGTGTTGTGCAGGATTCCAAGTTGGAAACAACACCTTGGAGGTGTTTCTTTGCTCCTACTGGTTCGATAATCTTGGTTTCATAACTGAGGGAAAACTTGCTGTTGTGCTCATCATACCTTCCTCTTGTGGTTCCCCAACAAGCTCGATATATTTTGAGCCATCACAAACCCATGTCCCTAGTAGCCTCTATTCAACTAGTTCATTGGGTAGCTGATGATCAAGGTTTCTTGATCATGGTGTCGTTGAAGCCAACTAACAATGAAGTCATATCATCTGGATTGATGTGATGGACATTTCCCACCAATGATTGTTGCAACACGATCATGTCACTTAGTTCACGTTGAAATTGTCGGAAATGGAGTGTCCTGATCCTTAGACCGTGAGATCATATTAATCACGGTTACCGGAGGATTGCTTTGACTACATCAACTGTCATTTCCGTGACTTGGTGACCATAAATGTGCATGTTGGGTAGTCCAAAGGAGCATATTGAGGCATATGCATCAAGATCAGGATTTGTTCTCCTATGTGACGGGAAGATACACTAGGCCCACTTGGTGAATTCCATCCATAAGCTGCTGATGGCTCAAAATGTATCGAGCTCGTTGGGGAACCCCAAGAGGAAGGAATGATGAGCACAGTAGCAAGTTTTCCCTCAGTTATGAAACCAAGGTTATCGAACCAGTAGGAGCAAGGAAACACCTCCAAGGTGTTGTTTCCAACTTTGAATCCTGCACAACACAACCACATAACTTTGCCCTGAGGTTGTCAATCTCACCGGCTTTGCTGAAAACAAAGGATTAAACGTATTGTGTGGAATTTAGTAATTGCTTGCAGAAAGTAAAAAGAAAATTGTAAATAGATTGTAGATTGATTGTAAAAGAATGGACCGGGGTCCATAGTTCACTAGAGGTGATTCTCCTTATGATAGATGACATGTTGGGTGAACAAATTACAGCGGGGCAATTGACAGACACCAAGAAAGCATACATGCATATACTAATCATCTTGACTCCTATGAGATTTGATTGGGCATTACAACATTATACGCATACCATAATCCAACTGGATCTATGACTAATAATCCACCTTCAGGTTATCATCTGAACCCCCTCCAGTATTAAGTTGCAAGCAACAAATAATTGCATTAAGAAAAGTGTGTAAAGTAAACAATACGATTGTTCTCTGAACACATGATTGTTGTTTTCTCCCTAGTAGCAACAACACATCTAGTACCTTAGAGATTTCTGTCACTTCCCTAGATTCCTAGAGGCATGAACCCACTATCGAGCATAAATACTCCCTCTTAGAGTTGCTAGCATCTACTCGGCCAAGATAGCTACTAACCACGGGAAGCATGCAAGATCACAAATAACATAGACATGATGGAATCAATAATCAATCTGAAATAGCATCTCAATATCCATCGGATCCCTGCAAACACAACATGTAGGATTACAAATAGATGATCTTGATAATGAACAGAGCTCACAAGATCTAAACATGATAGCACAAAGGAGGAGAACCAACCATCTAGATACTAAATGGACCCATAGTCCAGGGATGAACTACTCACGCATCACACCGGAGGCAGTCATGGTGATGAAGAAGGCCTCCAGGGTGATCTCTCCCCTCTGGCAGGGTGCCGGGAAGAGCTTCAGATCCCTCCCAATCTAGGGATGGAGATGGCGGCAGCTATAGACTCTTTCATGGAATTTTGATCGGGTCCTTAGGGTTTTCATCTCGGGAAGCTTTTATAGGCGAAGGGGCGAGGTCGGTGGAGTACCAAGGGGCCCACACCCCTGGTGGAGCGCCGCCCAGGCCCCACCGCCACTAGGTGTGGCTGCCCGGGTGCGCTACTTCGTCTCCCCCCGGACTTCGTGTTGCTTTGGGTAAAATATTGACTTTGGCTTTTGTCCGGTCCAATTCCGAGAATATTTCCTTACTAGCTTTTCTGAAACTAAAAACAACAGAAAACAGACAACTGGCACTGTGGCATCTTGTTAATAGGTTAGTTCCAAAAAATGTGTAAAAATACTCCAAAGTGTGGACAAAACATAAGAAAGTAGATATAAAACAAGCATGGAACATCAAAAATTATAGATACGTTTACAACGTATCAACATCCCCAAGCTTAACTCCTGCTCGTCCTCGAGTAGGTCAGTGATAAAAAAGAATACTTTTTTAGGTGACATGCACCATCATAATCTTGATCAAGGTATTTGTAAAACATTGATAGCTGGGATCATAGTACTTTAACATAGCATGAAAGATATAGTTCTAAAAATAAGACATAGCAACTATGTTGTAACATGAAAAGGCACAAATAAAAGATTCATGAATAACAATGCTTTGAAAGACGTTTGTTCGTTTCACATATACAAAACATAATGAGAATGGTATTCAGCTTGTCCTTCATAGTGTAGCAAAACATAAATGCACGGGACACCTTCAAAGTTCATAAGGGTGACTAGATACAAATAGTTTAAGAACAAGCAATATCAAAGTTATGAATCAATCAACAAGTCTTGGGACAATGCACATTAAACTAAGAATGGCCACTATGCTCTTTCAATAGGTGCATAAAGATAGAAGATGGAGACTCAACATAAAAAGTAAAAGAAATGCCCTTCATAGAAGGAAGCAGGGATTCAAGTCTCATAAAGAGCTTCCAAAAATTATGGTACTTATTAGCTTTCATCTCTCATTGCCCCTATCATAAGCATATTTAGTTGATTAAGGTTAAAGTGAACAAATATGAGTATGCTTGACAAGTTATAAGCTGAAAATATCATGCCCCTTACTTACGAGTACCATTCCTCATGCTACTCAAGTTTACTCACAGGTAAGTTCTTGTCATTGTAAGTACATTTGTATCATAGAGAACCGCCAACGGGGTACCCCTTTCCCGATGATACAGAAGATTCCCCATATCAAAATGACAAGGCAAGCAGACAATGAGCATCTCAGCAATCCTTTTATTTCCTATTTGCATAGGCCTCTTTTTTTTCTTTTTTTTTTCTTTCCTAGTTGCATAGGGTATCTTTTTTTATAGAGGATGATTCATAGATTGCTAACTGTGGTTACGCTGCAGGTTTCCACCATGATTAGGCATGGATTAGACCAGCCGCCCAGGCGTTTCTCTAACACATATACGAACTCCATGAGCCTTACAAGCTCCCCTTTAATTTCACACCGCCGGGATCCATAAGCAAAAGAACATGATATCAACTAAATAAAGTGCAATGTTGAAAGCGTTCCCCATGATAACATGGTTCTGCTAATTCCCAACTTACAAAACGCAAGCATATACGCAACATAGATGGGCACAATGGTTCAAGTTTATTAAGTGCAAGAAAAGTAAAGTGTGCCATCAATTTCGTGAGAGCTTTAATCACTAATTTTCACATAACAAGTTTAACTCGGAAGGTAGATAAAAACATGAATATACTTGGAATAGCAAATGCTAATAGGTAGGTATGGTGGACTCTTTGGAATAACTTGGTTTTATTTGGAGTTGGATGCATGAGTCGAACTCATACTTGGTATGGAGGCTAGCAAAAGACTAGGAGCAACCAACTAAGAGAGCAATAATGGCCATAATCATGCAAAGCGACAAAATATCATTAATTAAAGCATAAAGTGATATTACATGTCGAAAACTATATGATCATAGAGACTATGGTGAATTGGTATAGTCTTAACATGGTGTGAGCATGCGCCAAGTCAACCCAAATAAAACATTAAAGGAGAATACCACAATAGTATGCTTTTATATGCTAAACAACACATGATTCTTTCAAGGCACATTAAGCAATCTCAATTGTTGGTAATAAGTCATGCTACAACAATAATCACTAAGAATAAAGTCAAAACAATATAAAGCATGCCATGATAAATTCTAAGCCACAGTCAAAACAAGACTCCTTTTATACCACTTATAAGCATGAACTTTCCTACTCTTTTCCAATCCAAATTAACCTATTTGAAACTATGTATGAATGCAGGGGTCCAACCAACTTATTTAAGCAAACTAAGAAAATGAAAACTAAAAACAAAAACGAAGGGGCTCCAAGAACACCACAATTGTGCACGGAACAAGAAAATGAAGTGTTTGGAAGAAACCTGAAATTTTTATTGATGAAGAAGAGGATGCCTTGGGCATCCCCAAGCTTTGACGCTTGTACTCCTTGAATATTTCTTAGGGTGACACGGGTGGCATCCCCAAGCTGGGGATTTTGTCCATACTTCATCTATCACATTTCTCTTCCCTACACTTTAAAATTTCCTTCATACAATCTTCATTAGCAACATTAGTGTACTCAAGATAATAAGTCTTTTTGGTTCCGTTCCAACACAAGTAAAACTTCCATTAAAACACAAGCTACTGAAGCACTTCCTTTAAAAAGTTCGAATGATCAAAGAGAACTCAAAGAGAAAGAGTTTAAGAGGAAAATGCAAATAATGGCAAAAATCTGTCAAAATAGACCAGCAGGTAAAAACCAATTTTTTCGAAGACCTTCTGTTGCTCAAATCTAAAAGTTTTGAACTAACGAAAGTTGGATAACAACCTGGGGAAGACGCACAACACATTACAGCTCAAACTGACGTCCAGAGATTTTACACGAATGTTTACAGTGAAGAACAAAAATCTGTTTTGGTACAACAACTTTCCCAAGTCTTACTTCTCTCTCATTAGAGGTTATTCTTGGCACAAAAACCACACAAAAAATTATAAGGAGAGGTTATTACTGAAGGGAATATGCCTTGAGAGGCAATAATAAAGTTGTTATTATACATATTCCAAGTATACGATAGATGTTTATTTTGCATGCTATAATTGTATTAATTTGAAGCGTTAATACATGTGTGTTTAATAAACAAAAGGAAAGTTCCTAGTTATGCCTCTCTTATAAACTAGCTCATTGATTAACAAGATGATCAAGGTTTCCTGATCATGGACATTGGATGTTGTTAATAACGAGGTCAGATCATTAGTGGAATGATGTGATGAACATTCATCCGAAGTATAGCATTACGATCAAATTCATTGTGTTTATATTGCTATAACATCTAACAAAGTAATCCTAGTCCTTAGACCATGATATCATGTTAATCACTAACACTGGAAGAGTATCTTGATAACATCAAACGTCACACCGTGAAAGGGTGATTATAAAGGTGGGTTTAGTGCTACGAAAGTGTTATGTAGAAGCTCATGGATCAAGAATGGGATTTGTCCATCCCGATGATGGATAGATATTCTCTGGGCCCTCTTGGTGATATCACATTGGTTAGCTTGCAAGCAAGTGATAAGATCACTAGAATGTTATATCACGGGAACAAGAAAAGAGTACATGTCGGTAACAAGATCAAACTAGGTATGGAGATACTGATGATCGAATATCGGACATGTAATATATCACGAGACAAAGGGATTTAGTTACTAGAGTTAAAGGTTCTCACGATCACAAAAGTCATCGTAGAATGTGTAGGAGTCAGTATGGATCTCCAGGTCCTGCTTCTGATTATTGATCTAAGAGGGGTCTTGATCATGTCTGAATTATTCATGAATAGTAGGGTGACACACTTAATGGACACCAACACCATTTGGAGCAAATGTGTTTCAGACGAATGAATTGCAAAGCGCTGGAATTATTTCAACAGACACCAAAACGGTTTCGGGTGAAATTGCTGAAATTGGTTTTGCATGTAATATTGAAATGTTGCAGGGGGTTTTATGTGAATGTTTGTTAATTAAAGTAATTAACAAATTTCTGAATAAATTTAATAAAAGAGTTTTATTAAATGAGAGAATTTGGAGAAATTTAATGCATTTAAAGTAAACACTTTAAAGAGGAATGGTAAGGGACACTTTTATGTGGAGGGGGTTACCACCACATGAATGGGGGAGGTGAGGGGTCACCCCACATGGGGAGCCGGCCATGGGGAGGGGTACCCCCCTCCTCCTATAAAAGGACACCCCTCTCACCCTTCTTCCTCACACGTCCTCGTGAAGGATCTCTCTCCCCCTCTAGAATTATTTCCCCATGGTCTCGGATTAGCGAGATACATGTTCCCAGTGGCATTTCGTCTAGAAGGAGTTGCTGCTTCCGCTGCATTGCTGGAGCGAGGAGGCGGAGGTTGTTCACTTCCCTAAATGTGTGTGCAAGTGTGGATGTGCTGCTGGTTTGTGGCGCTAGGACTTCCACACGATCTTGAGATCAGCAAGCATACGACTACATCAGCCACGAGTTCCTACTCGTTAACAAAACTTTGTTGTCTTCGAGGGTAAGTTCTCCATGGATGTATATCCACCCGTTGCTTGTATCTAGTAGATAGATCTTGGCGTATAGTTCTCATCGTAGGAAATTTTTTGTTTTCTATGTTGCGAACCCTTCAGTGGTATCAGAGCCTGATCTATGCGTAGGAGCTTTGCACGGGTAGAACACATAAGAGTATGTGGGCGGTGATGATCACGTTATTGCTTATTATATGTACTTTGGATATTGGTGGCATAGTGGGATGAAGCGGCCCGGACCAACCTTACATGTCATCGCACATGAGACCGTTTCCACGACTGACATGCAACTAGTTTTGCATAAGTGGCTGGCGGGTGTCTGTCTCTCCTACTATAGTCAATATCTGATTTACAACGAGTTGCTAATAATTTGGTTATCATCGTTGTGGTTCCATGGTTGTAGGTAACAACGGTTCTATCTTCGAAAGCCCTAAGCCATGTAAAACTTGAAATTGATAAATTAGAGGCATCTAATTTAGATCGTTGATGGGCTTGTGTCTTGATATGGTATTGTTATGAGTTGATGTATAGTTGATACACTTACAACACACTTAACGTGTAAGTTCCATAGACCTCGGCCTTACACACAAAGGAACGGTAGAGATCATACCACGATGCATATGATAGTGATCAAATGCAAGAACCATATCATTTCACTTTACACATATGATGTTCGCATCTTATATTGCTAGTTTGGCGTTTTAGTAGCGTTATAAGATGATCCCTCATTTAAATATCAAGATAAAAAATATGTTCTTCCTTAAGTATGCACCGTTTATGTTTTGTCGCTTCAAGACATCACGTGATGATCGGGTGTACTTGAATCCACAATCATATTTCGAGTGTAAGACAATTTTACACACGCGAGTACTAAGCTTCTTACTTGGCGAGCCTAGCATGTATAGACATGTGAAGGAGATATGCCCTACAGGCAAATAATAAATAGGTTTTTATTGTCATATCTCAACTAGTTCATAATAGTTTCATACTGTGCTATAACTGTATTAATACAAAACGTTAATACACATGTGGTATGTAAACAAACAGTGTCTCTAGTTACCTCTAGCGAACTAGTTCATTGGTCATGAGGATGATCTAGGATTTCGAGATCATGGGCATTTATGCCAATTGACAATAAGGTCACGTCATTAGTTGAATGATGTGATAGACAAACAACCCAACCAGTTGTATCTTAATGAGATCTAGTTACAAAGTTCACCATTAATGATAAACTAAGGAAACCTCGCAACCTGTCCTTAGACTGTGAGATAATGCAAATCACCGTTCTGGAGGGAGCTTAGATGGTTATCAAGTATCACTCTGTGACTGGGTGATCAAAAAGGTGCTACTCAGGTTTCCCAAAGGAGCGCGTAGAGGAGTACATATCAAGACCAGGATTTGCCAATCCATGTAACGAATAGATACATATGTGGCCATCTCGGTGACGTTGCATTAACGAAGCTTGCAAGCGTGTGACTGGGTCATAGAATGCAACGACACGGAAACGAGAAAACAAGTTCATCAGTAACGAGATCGAACGAAGGTATGGCGATACTGTAGATCAAATATCGGATGAACTAGGTATCAAGTGGCAAAGTGAATGGGAAACGACTGTTTACGGTTCAAATGACATTGTCATCATGAAATGCATAGGGGTCAATATGGGCATCCCGGTCCCGATATTGATCATTGATGGAGATCATGTCTATGCCATTCCCAAGCCGTGGGGAAATACACTTAAGGGTACGATGAGCTAGAGATCCTCTGTAAGTTGGAATCACCATATGAAAGAGAAAAGGAATCCAGAAAAGTTCCGTGAGAGAACCCGAATCGTTCTGGGAAAGTTCCGAAGTCGTTCGGAGGAAATCAAAAGGGAACCGAAAGGTTTTTCGAGTCAAATCAGATTTTGTAATATGTATTTACATATTAATTAATGTAATTAATATTAAATATAATATTAAAATCTAATTTGAAGGGGTATTCCACTAATGGGCCAAACTTCCTATGGAAAAAGGGCCCATTAGGGAAAACCGAAGGAGGGAAGGGCCAATGCCCAGGCGCCTCAAGGGGCCCCACCCGGCCAGCCTAGGGCTGTGCGCGGGGTGGGGCCCACCCCTGGCCGGCTGTCCCATAAGGCTCATGCGCCCCCTCTCTCCCTTGTTTAGTCCCACATGGGAAACCCAAAGGGGAGGGCGCACCCCCTCCCCCTATATAAAGGGGTGCCCATGGGTGGGAATAGACACACCAATATTTGGAGAAGTCCTTTGGTTGACTTTCTCCTTCCCTCTCTCTCTCGTCTCCATGCGTTGGTACGGTCCCAAGTAAGGACTGTCTGAGCAAGAGACACCGCACCTGCAGCACGCCGTTGCGCTATAGGGATTCCAAGCCGAAGATCTACTTCTGCACTCCCGGCAGGGATCAAGGAGCCAGAGGTCGTCATTGTACACCGTATGTGTACGAAACCACAAGGGGCCTCACCTGAGGCACCTTGGATGTCGTGAGGCGGAGCTGCTGCACGATGAAGAAGGAGCAAGTGGTGACCTACGAGGAGCTTCGTGACCTTGAGGTCGGCTATGGGTTCAACTACTTCAACCACGTTCCCCTCGGAACGTTAACCGCGTACGGTCTACAAGGGTATGTATTTTATACGCTCTGGTCGTTACTGCATGTAACACCCTCAAATCGGCCCTATGCAAGTTTTAGCCCTTTCCGCCAAACCCGCATAGAAATGATTTAAGGACGCCCACCAGGCACTTTCGTGCGGGTGGAAAACGAAGTAATACCATTACACAACAGTCCTCGATGGGACCCACAGAACAGATATATAATACAACAGTGACTCAACGAGTCAAGAATACCGATATACAATACAAAGATCCAAATCACCTTGAAAACGATAGAGCGTTCGACTATGGACAAGATGCAAATGGGGCTAAGAGCCCTGAAGAATAACCAATGGCGTCCATAACCCTTCCAAGGCCAAGCCGGAAGGGTAACCCTGCTAACGACATCGATCTCAAACCTGCTAAAACAAAAGGGGTGCCGACAAAGGGAAAAGGAAAAAGAGGAGCGTTAGTACTGAGGCCAG
Organism: Avena eriantha; assembly: GCA_910589775.1. Lineage (NCBI taxonomy): Eukaryota > Viridiplantae > Streptophyta > Magnoliopsida > Poales > Poaceae > Avena > Avena eriantha. Next base: position 63,598,018 of record OU342742.1, on the reverse strand, counting down.
TACACGACGAGGCTAGAATTCGGCGGCTCTCGCCTACATAGGTATGGTGGGCTGGAGCTGCAGCGCAGCGGCACTAAACAACCTATAGAGACTCGATACAACTGGCGGTTATCAGAGAGGGATAAGAAAGACCTATTCGGATCCAACCTGAGACTACACCAAACATACCCATCCTGGTATTTCCCCCTCGAGACCAAACGAGGAAGTCAGACCGAGGAACTCACACGGTTGGCAATTTTACTCATTCCGTTTTAGTTGAAACACTTACCAGTCAGATATAGATAGCATGAGTCATCCTGATAGCATAAGTAGTGGGCAGTTTTAATCACCATTCCGTTGTAGTTGGAACATTTACTAGTCAGATATAAATGTCCTGAGGAATCACAAAACCCAGTAGTTGTTGACACTTTTATCACATTCCATTGGAGTTGCAATACTTACTAGGCCGATATAACCAGACACAAGGAACCACCAGCTCCACCAGTTGTTGGCATTTTTAATATCCATTCCGTTGTATTTGAATCTGATTACTAGTCACATATTAGGTCAAATTTATAGCACTACTTTAGTTATGCTTGTCTATGATCGAGATACTGTGCTCCAAGTCGTCCATAACCACGGACACGGATTTCAGAAAGTTTTACCCTGCAGGGGTGCACAAATAGCAACACACACTCGATCAACCTCGGAAAAACCAACTCAAAACCCAACGAGGCATTCACGACAAAGCGATCACAGGATTCATAAAATATTTCAGGGGCCACCCCACTAAGCTACCCGCAACGAAGTTGGCCGGCTCCGGAACGGACCCAGGGTTTGTGTCAATGGCTATAAACAACTGGGAACCCAAAATTGTGACTGGGTTTGTCGATACAGCGAAAACATTCCATGTTCCAAAACAGTACAGGTGCTCCATGCACAATCTTAAATAACGCATTAAAGCATGGCATAAGTACAGAATAGTAATAAAGCCCCAAACTACTTGTGGCCCCAAGAAATAGAAATGAATCAAGCTCTGGCTCAGGGGGTCCACGGCCTCCCGGATGTGGATAGTGCGAAAAATCAAGGAACAGGTATCAAGTATTCGGGGTCCTACGGGACACAAGTGAGCGTAGAAGAACCAAATAACATCTATTGCCCACCGATGCCTCTGCATTAGTTATATCTAGCATTTTAATAGTTGTATTTAAAGTCATGATCATCTCCACCATTAACATCTGCCAGCATCCCAACAACTGTGGTACTTGACAACACGAGATCGCACCTGAGGAAGCAACTACGACTCGCAAGGCTAGCTATCTACCAAACACGGGTAATATGAGGTGTCCAAGGCAATATAGAGGCTGCACAGGATATAACTGGTGCACGGAAACTAAAGCATCGTGACATGGATAGCAATAGATCAACAGAAGGAATTAAAGACTATAAATGCAAAATAGGTAGAAAGGGGGAGAATGCTCGCCTGGGGAACACTGCCAACGGATCATAACCGGAGAACTTGTCGATACTCGCATCAACCCATCGGCCTAATCCGCGAAGAAGCAAACACTAGAAGAAACACCGGATGCAATATTTAATACTACGGCAGAAGATGCGGCATGCTTATGATATGATGCATGACATGGCACAGATACGGTGCGATTAGGCAATATTAAGCAGAACCGGGGTCCCAACAAATTAATTACACGGTTCAAGTTATTTAGGTACCCCGCAATTTAAATGTTGTATTAACAGGGCGAAACATGGCATCGGTTCGCTACACCAATTTAAATGGAGTCCGGAATAAGACAAAGATATCCCTCATAAACACTCCATATTTAATTATGAGGTGAATCGGCATAATGCCCCCAAACCACACAATATGTATGCGACATGAACAATTTAGTATGCAACAATTTATATGGATGGCATTTATAAAATAGGGGTCTTAGTTAGGGGATCACATTAGGATTCGACGAACTTGGCTCCGAGGGTCTAGGGGTCGACGAGATCGGTCTTCAGGTCGAGGCTTCGGGGCTTCGGATATGTGGACCTCGGCATTCCATGATGTAGACCTAGGAGTCCTGGCTTCGGGTCGCTGGCAAACTTGAAGCGGCACCGAGTACTCGCGTTTTTGTCCAAGCATCGGAGATCTTGACGTCTACAGCAGGACATCAAATCAGCAAAGATCTTGTTAGCAGTATCTTGTTTGCCTGATTATATATACTCAACACATGGTAGTACTTTATCTTTGGGATTCAGGATTACTTAGTCTCTTAAGGAACTTCACAAGAGATTGGAGACACGTAGGAATTACCTACCCTGTCGTTGGCCTACAGGGACAACATCACACGGATGGCAGCAGAAGCATGGCAAGACGATTGTTGTCCTTGTGCACGCTTGCCGGAAGAAGGGAGACATGAGCTTCGGGCGGCCTAGCGGTACCGTCGCGCTTGCGGTGGAGTTGTGGAGCTCGTGGACAAATAGGAGGCACCCCCAGGGACGGTGCAAAGGGCGCGCATACGCGCGAGGCCGATGACGGCCATCGGGCCGAGGCGGTGAGCTCGTGGCGTCGGTGAGGAGCGCGCGGGCTGTGAACGGAGGAAGGCGGGGGAGCTTGGCCGGCGCGCCGGGAACGAGAAGGCGGTTGTGGTGGCCGGAGACGGGCCTCGATGGTGGCGGGGCCGCACGTGGCAACGGCGTCCCGCAGCGACGGCGTGGGGCTCAGCAGGCCGAGAACTGAGAGAGGCGGCGCTTGTAGAGGAAGATGGCCACGGCGGCAGCTTGCCGACGAGCAAGAGGAGGCGACGGAGAGGAGAGGGCATGCGGGGCCGTGGCAGCGTGGGAAGCTCTCGGGCGGGCAAGCTAGGGTGAGGGAAGGGCCGCGACGGAGGGCTCGGCCAGCGGCGCCGGGCGACGCCGTGGTGGAGCGGCCAGGGAGCGGGTCGGCGAGGAAACTCGGAGGAAGGCGGGGAGGCGTGTGGCGGAAGAGCGAGGCCTGAGGCGGCGAAGGGGAGCCATCGGCAGCGGGGGTCGGCTCGCGGAAGAGGGTGGCCGGCGGGAGAAGTTGGAGATGAGACAGACGGGGCGATGGGGGAGGAGAGACGGCGGCGTGCATCGCGGGGTGAGAGGCGGCCGCGTCACGTGGGGGTGGGACCGGACAGGTGGGCTGCATCGGTGGAGAGGCGCGTGGCAGCGTGCGGTGCGTGATCGCGCGGGGGTCGCGCGGGATCCTGAGGTGGTCATGGGCGTGAGTCTTGTCAGGGGGATAAGGCAGGGCAGGAGCGGCGAGCGGGAGTCGAGCGCGGGGTAGCGTGCATGCGACGTGCGGTTGGGTGGAGCCAGGCGGGAGCGGGGCGTGGCTCATGTCTGGGTGGTGTTTTTTTCGGCAGGTGGCGGGGTGGAGCGGGTCCAGCTGGCTGGTGTGGTGTGTGTGTTGTGTGTGTGGGGTGATGAGGTGGCGGCCTGGAATTGGACAGGGTGAGGTGGATGTGTGAGGTGGAGGGAGGGGATTGGTCAGGGTGAGGTGGAGGGAGGCTGGGTAGGATAGAATTGGGTAGAATTAGGATTAGAACCAGATATTTTTAGACTAGGGTTTGGACGTGGCCAACCGGGCTTTCGGGCCTGGCTGGCTGCCTCCCAAAAATAATATAAACTTTTATTTTAATTTAAAATAGACTTTTGTAAATAGTTTTTAGACAAATAAAAGACCCGGAAAAGACCGGAGTTTTGATTTGAAATTAAGATGGGGAATATTTAGAAAACAAAACTAGGCTTTTAGAAAATAGTGTTAGACAAACAAATGCATGATGTCATGACGATGCTCAAATGCAATGTGGCATGATGACATGAGCATGCGGTCATGATGATGCAATGCATAAAAACACAACGATTTTCTAGTAGTGGTTTTAGCGGAGCGCCACAATTGGACACCAGTAACAAAGGATCTCGCCCTCGAGATCCGCCTCATGGTACCGGGAAGGCCGGTGATCTGAATCTTCTCGCTTCGTGTAGATCCTCGCGACACCACTAACAAGAGATCGTTGACCGCGATCGTCGAGAGAACACTCCGGGAATAAAGGGCGAAGGTAGAGGTATCAATAAATAAAGCCACCTCTAGCTTCCGTGGACGGAGTAACATTGCTGTATCCACCAATTCAATATACAAAAGCGAATGATAGGAGTAGTCGGATGGTGATCAGTCCATCACGCACCCAAACCATTACTCTGCACACGAATAGGTGAATTATGCAACCAACTCTCGGAATTAGACTGAAGATCTCGACAATCGAGGTTCGGAACGAAGGGGTGATGCGGCTCTGCATCGAATCTGGCATAGAGGATGTCGTCGCGTCGGAAAACACCAGAAGGCACAAACAAGGAACAAACAATGGTACCAGAGATAAAGGATCACTCAGATAGCATTAAGGCTGGAGGTAGAAACACTGTTGCCAAAGGAGGAAGCGAAACCCTGAAGGTACGACGGAAACCCAACCACGAGAAATCCTGGACTTGAAGAAAGGTAAGCGAGAAGATTTAAAACACGCAGAGGTAAGAGGAGAATAGCAGAGGGGAAAGGAGTAAAAGTAGACCTAATCAGATCTATCCAACCAATTTTACAAAACAATTTCAACACTCTACTTCGGCCGTTAGCTAAGTTATCCTACAGGCTGGACTTGTGGGGTATCGCAACTGCTGGGCTCTGATACCACTCTGTAACACCCTCAAATCGGCCCTATGCAAGTTTTAGCCCTTTCCGCCAAACCCGCATAGAAACGATTTAAGGACGCCCACCAAGCACTTTCGTGCGGGTGGAAAACGAAGTAATACCATTACACAACAGTCCTCGATGGGACCCACAGAACAGATATATATAAAACAGTGACTCAACGAGTCAAGAATACAAATATACAATACAAAGATCCAAATCACCTTGAAAACGATAGAGCGTCCGACTACGGACAAGATGCAAATGGGGCTAAGAGCCCTGAAGAATAACCAATGGCGTCCATAACCCTGCCCAGGCCAAGCCGGAAGGGTAACCCTGCTAACGACGTCGATCTCAAACCTGCTAAAACAAAAGGGGTGCCGACAAAGGGCAAAGGAAAAAGAGGAGCGTCAGTACTGAGGCCAGTACACGGCGAGGCTATAATTCGGCGGCTCTCGCCTACATAGGTATGGTGGGCTAGAGCGGCAGTGCAGCGGCACTAAACAACCTATAGAGACTCGATACAACTGACGGTTATCAGAGAGGGATAAGAAAGACCTATTCGGATCCAACCTGAGACTACACCAAACATACCCATCCTGGTATTTCCCCCTCGAGACCAAACGAGGAAGTCAGACCGAGGAACTCACACGGTTGGCAATTTTACTCATTCCGTTTTAGTTGAAACACTTACTAGTCAGATATAGATAGCATGAGTCATCCTGATAGCATAAGTAGTGGGCAGTTTTAATCACCATTCCGTTGTAGTTGGAACATTTACTAGTCAGATATAAATGTCCTGAGGAATCACAAAACGAAGTAGTTGTTGACACTTTTATCACATTCCATTGGAGTTGCAATACTTACTAGGCCGATATAACCAGACACAAGGAACCCCCAGCTCCACCAGTTGTTGGTATTTTTATTATCCATTCCGTTGTAGTGAAGCTGATTACTAGTCACATATTAAGTCAAGTTTATAGCACTACTTTAGTTATGCTTGTCTATGATCGAGATACTGTGCTCCAAGTCGTCCATAACCATGGACACGGCTTTCAGAAAGTTTTACCCTGCAGGGGTGCACAAATAGCAACACACACTCGATCAACCTCGGAACCAACTCAAAACCCAACGAGGCATTCACGACAAAGCGATCACAGGATTCATAAAATATTTTAGGGGCCACCCCACTAAGCTACCCGCAACGAAGTTGGCCGGCTCCGGAACGGACCCAGGGTTAGTGTCAATGGCTGTAAACGACTGGGAATCCGAAAGTGTGACTGGGCTTGTCAATACCGCGAAAACATTCCATGTTCCAAAACAGTACAGGTGCTCCACGCACAATCTTAAATAACGCAGTAAAGCATGGCATAAGTACAGAATAGTAATAAAGCCCCAAACTACTTGTGGCCCCAAGAAATAGAAATGAATCAAGCTCTGGCTCAGGGGGGTCCACGGCCTCCCGGATGTGGATAGTGCGAAAAATCAAGGAACATGTATCAAGTACTCGGGGTCCTACGGGACACAAGTGAGCGTGGAAGAACCAAATAACATCTATTGCCCACCGATGCCTCTGCATTAGTTATATCTAACATTTTAATAGTTGTATTTAAAGTCATGATCATCTCCACCATTAAGCATCTCCACCATTAACTTCTGCCAGCATCCCAACAACTGTGGTACTTGACAACACGAGATTGCACCTGAGCAAGCAACTACGACTCGCAAGGCCAGCTATCTACCAAACACGGGTAATAGGAGGTGTCCAAGGCAATATAGAGGCTGCACGGGATATAACTGGTGCACGGAAACTAAAGCATCGCGACACGGATAGCAATAGATCAACAGAAGGAAGTAAACACTATAAATGCAAAATAGGTAGAAAAGGGGGAGAATGCTCGCCTAGGGAACACTGCCGACGGATCATAACCGGAGAACTTGTCGATACTCGCATCAACCCATCGGCCTAATCCGCGAAGAAGCAAACACTAGAAGAAACACCAGATGCAATATTTAATACTATGGCAGAAGATCCAGCATGCTTATGATATGATGCATGACATGGCACAGATGCGGTGCGATTAGGCAATATTAAGCGGAACCGGGGTCCCGACAAATTAATTACACGGTTCAAGTTATTTAGGTACCCCGCAATTTAAATGTTGTATTAATAGGGCGAAACATGGCATCGGTTCGCTACACCAGTTTAAATGGAGTCCGGAATAAGACAAAGATATCCCGCATAAACACTCCATATTTAATTATGAGGTGAATCAGCATAATGCCCCCAAACCACACAATATGTATGCGACATGAACAAATTAATATGCAACAATTTATATAGATGGCATTTATAAAATAGGGGTCTTAGTTAGGGGATCACATTAGGATTCGGCGAACTTGGCTCCCAGGGTCTAGGGGTCGACGAGATCGGTCTTCAGGTCGAGGCTTCGGGGCTTCGGATATGTGGACCTCGGCGTTCCATGATGTAGACCTAGGAGTCCCGGCTTCGGGTCGCTGGCAAACTTGAAGCGGCACCGGGTACTCACGTTTCTGTCCAAGCATCGGAGATCTTGACGTCTACAGCAGGACATCAAATCAGCAAAGATCTTGTCAGCAGTATCTTGTTTGCCTGATTATGTATACTCAACACATGGTAGTACCGCATCTTTGGGATTCAGGATCAGTTAGTCTCTTCAGGAACTTCACAAGAGATTGGAGACACGTAGGAAATACCTACCCTGTCATTGGCCTACAGGGACAACATCACGAGGGATGGCAGCAGAAGCATGGCAAGGCGGTTGTTGTCCTTGTGCACGCTTGCTAGAGACATGGGCCTCGGGCGGCCTAGCGGTACCATCGCGCTTGCGGTGGAGTTGTGGAGCTCGTGGACGGATAGGAGGCACCCCCAGGGACGGTGCAGAGGGCGCGCATACGCGCGAGGCCGATGACGGCCATCGGGCCGAGTCGGTGAGCTCGTGGCGTCGGTGAGGAGCACGCGGGCTGCGGGCGGAGGAAGGTGGGGGATCTTGGCCGGCGCGTCGGGAATGAGAAGGCGGTTGTGGTGGCCGGAGACGGGCCTCGACGGTGGCGGGGCTGCACGTGGCGACGGGGTCCCGCGGCGGCGGCATGGGGCTCAGCAGGCCGAGAAATCAGAGAGGCGGCGCTTGCAGAGGAGGATGGCCACGGTGGCAGCTTGCCGACGAGCAAGAGGAGGCGACGGAGAGGAGAGGGCATGCGGGGCCATGGCGGCGGGGGAAGCTCTCGGGCGGGCAAGCTAGGGTGAGGGAAGGGCCACGATGGCGGGCTTGGCCAGCGGCGCCGGGAGACGCCGTGGTGGAGCGGCCAGGGAGCGGGTCGGCGAGGAAACTTGCAGGAAGGCAGGGAGGCGCGTGGCGGAAGAGTAGGGCCCGAGGCAGCGAAGGGGAGCCAGCGGCGGCGGGGTCGGCTCGCGGAAGAGGGTGGCCGGCGGGAGAAGTTGGAGGCGAGACAGACGGGGCGACAGGGGAGGAGAGACAGCGGCGTGCGTCGCGGGGTGAGACGCGGACGCGTGACGTGGGGGTAGGACCGGACAGGTGGGCCGTGTCGGTGGAGAGGCACGTGGCAGCGTGCGTTGCGTGATCGCGCGGGGGTCGCGCGGGATCCCGAGGTGGTCGTGGGCGTGAGTCTTGTCGGGGGGATAAGGCAGGGCAGGAGCAGCGAGCGAGAGTCGAGCGCGGGGTAGCGTGAAGGCGACGCGTGGTTGGGTGGGGCCAGGCGGGAGCGGGGCGTGGCTCGGGTCTGGGTGGTGGTTTTGGCGGCAGGTGGCGGGGTGGAGCGGGCCCAGCTGGTTGGTGTGGTGTGTGTGTTGTGTGTGTGGGGTGATGAGGTGGCGGCCTGGAATTAGACAGGGTGAGGTGGATGTGTGAGGTGGAGGGAGGGGATTGGTCAGGGTGAGGTGGAGGGAGGCTGGGTAGGATAGAATTGAGTAGAATTAGGATTAGAACCAGATATTTTTAGACTTGGGTTTGGAGGTGGCCGGCCGGGCTTTCGGGCCTGGCTGGCTGCCTCCCAAAAATAATATAAACTTTTATTTTAATTTAAAATAGACTTTTGTAAATAGTTTTTATACAAATAAAAGACCCGGAAAAGACCGGAGTTTTGATTTGAAATTAAGACGGGGAATATTTAGAAAACAAAACTAGGCTTTTAGAAAATAGTGTTAGACAAACAAATGCATGATGTCATGACGATGCTCAAATGCAATGTGGCATGATGACATGAGCATGCGGTCATGATGATGCAATGCATAAAAACACAGCGATTTTCTAGTAGTGGTTTTAGCAGGGCGCCACACTGCATTACTACATAGATAGATCTTGGGCGTTAGGAGGTTCCAACGTAGGAATTTTTTGTTTTTTGCTAGGGAACCCTTCAGTGGTATCATAGCCGATCTATGCGTAGGTGTGCTGTACGGCCAATACGTACATGTATTGTGTGGGCATTGATCCCTTAGTTGTTACCCTCTAACGTGTACTTGTTTATATCGCGGTATTGTTTGATGAAGCGACCCAGACCGACCTTACGCGTCTTCGTACGCGAGACTGGTTCCACGCTCAACATATAGCTTGTAACGTATATGTGGCTAGCGGGTGTCTATCTCTCATTCAATAGTTGATATTACATTTACAACGGAGGGCCCCGAAAGGGGTGTAGTAGAGACAACTGTTGGATCCATGTTGTGGTTGGAAAGTTCGTAGATTAGAAACGGTTCTATTGCGAAAGCCCTAACAACCACGTAAAACTTGCAAAAGATAAAGTAGAGGCGTCTAACTTTATTTTGTAGGAGGGTTGTGTTATGATATGGTATAGGTCGTTACGAAGGTAAAGTAGTTTAATTTTATGTTACTAAGTTAAGTAGTAATAGCCAGCGTTCCAATGGATGACCGGGTGGTGGCGTCGTGGACTTGGCATCAAACCAGGGGCAGGATGGAGATCATGCCGGAGCGCTCGATGGAGATCAAGGCACAAGAAGAAGGACCATATCATACCAAAAATATACATGTGATGTTGATACCTATTTTATATCTTATTATATGCTAGTATTAGATACTCCACGGTAGCAAATAAGATAATCCCTATATAATTCCAATGATAGTGTTCCCCTTGTGTGTGCACCACCAAGAAAGTTTGTCATTATGAAGCCGACCATGACGATCGGGGGCTAGACATATCTACATTCGCATACAGTGGGTGTAAGCCATGTTGCATAGCGAATACACACAAGTTAGATTTGGCAAGCCTAGCATGTGTAGACATGGCCTCGGAACACAAGAGATCAAAAGATCGAGCATGACTCACATGGTTGATGTGATTGACATTAGTGTCGTGGTGGTGTCACGGCAGATGCCATGGATAGGCTAAAGGTGGGGACTAAATGCACTAGGGGAATCCAGGGAGGGATAGTGTGGTGCTTCCACATATAGTTGCTTTGTATTGGAGTCACTTCCAAGGTTTACAAGTGCTCCTTGAGCTGTATTGGGGAGAGGAGGAAGAAGAACTCTCTTACTCTCACCACTAGCAAAACACAAATCTCTAGGAGACTACCAAGCCCAGACCATTCAACCAGAAATCAACCCCTTCTACAGAGGCCCTAGCCCTCCTTATATTGGGGGGGGGGGGCTAGGTCTCCACTTAGGGCATACGTGGAGAATATGCCTCTTCCCAAAATAGTAAGCCGACCGGGTCACTTTTGCCCTGCGTCACCCATGCAGAGGCTACGTGAGCCTCTACGGCGCCTGCGTCATCCGACATAGGCATCGTCACCTTTGTCGGCCACGTCTCGGTGGTCCTGCCCATGTCCGCTTCGCTCACGCTCTGCATACAGTGGTTACCTTTGACCAGCGAGATACCTTCCTTCTCTTACAAGCTTGATATGACCCGGATCCTACATAGTTGATCCGGCCACTCCTGTTTCCTGCATACAAGTTAGATACATCTTACCGACATACGGCATAAGTCGGTTGAGACCAAGTTAGGTGGACGTCCCCTGGTCCGGGTTACCCCGTGATCCGGCCTGCCTTGAGGTTACTCGGCCAGCACTCGCTTTGACCTTGCCGTACCTCGGCTAACTAGGCCTTTATACCCCGGTGTGACCCTACCCGGGGGTATCCCCCAACATTAGTCCCCGAAGCTGGTGCGGTCTTAGCTACCTTAGCCGCTAGGGCCACAGCAGGTTCAATCTTACTGAGCTCCTTGCTCCTTCTCTGAGTTACCTCATAATCCGGATTCCATAGGTTTATTTTCCCTTGGCACATTCCAAGTTTTTACTTGCTGGCCGGGTTACCTCGTACTCATCCGGGTCATTCTTCCTTCTCTCGTATGCTTCCCCACGTGGAGGCTAATCATTACTTTGCCTCATTTTAAGGGCCTGCAACAGTAACCGCCGCAGTTATTGTCAGAAGTTACTGTGGCGCACGTCACGTCGTGCCTGCCTCCTCCTTAACAATATCACAACGTCGCGTCGTAGGATCCGCTGCGCCCTGTGGCCCTTCCTGTTGCTCATCGCTGATTGGTCAATCCGGATCATACACGGCCACACCGTGTGGCCCACCCGCAAAACTCGGTCCCACTACCCCCTTAAGGGAGTGGTTAAATAGGGGAGGGGCATGCCCCTTGGATCATTTCCCCACTTCCGCACCCCTCTGCCTTTGCTTCTTCCTCATCTTCTCCAGCGATCGCGCTTCCGCCACCGCATCTGAGTAGCAGCGCCACCGCCGCACTGCTTCCACGCGCACCAGCACCGCCGCCACCTCCGCATCTCCTCCGCCACGGGTCCCCGCTAGTCCATGCCACTGCCATCCACCGCCGCTAGCGCAAGTGAGGAGAGTGACCTTGAGATGACTGAGGCGGAACTCACCGTCGCAGAGCAGGAGATGGAGGAAGACGCGGCGAACGCCGACCGCGGCGTGTGGGCCGGATCCTGGGTCTGCCAGGATGACCTGGATTGGCTCTACCGCACCAGGTGCATCCCGGAGGGCGTCGCCGCACACCTCGCTTCCGCCGAGCTTGCCCCCTCACCCAATCCGGGTGAGTATGTGGTGTTCCTATCTCACTTCCAACGCGGGTTTGGTCTCCCAGTTAGTGATTTCTTCCATGACTGGCTAAATACATATGAGCTTCAGCCGCACCATCTTCCGGCTAATGCCATCACGTCTCTCTCTCCGCCTTTGCCTCCACCATCGAAGGTTACGCCGGACTATGGCCCACGAAGGAGCTCTGGATCCAGTTCTTTGGCCTTCGCCGGAACGTGATTGCGAACATTGATCTTAATCCAGAGGACAAACAACTCACGCAGTTCGGCGCTGCTTCAATCTTTCCCTAGAAGCAGTCCATCTTCCCCCGAATCACGGGACTTGACTCTTGCAAGGGATGGGCCCGGACCTTCTTCTATGTCCGGAACAGCACCTCCGAAGATTTGATCCGGCTGCGCCCCTATACTCCGGGTCCTCCTAACCCGGATCTATGGGACAAGGCTCCCAAGAAGCCCACTGTCTTGGCGAACCAAGTCAACAAGAGGTTTCAGGAGTTGAAGGATCTAGGATTGCGCAATGAAGACGCAATGATCACGTTTGTTCGCAACCGGATCTCCCTCCTCCAGAAACGCACACATAAGCTCTGTCACATGAGCTGGGGCCGCGACCCCAACCGGACCTCTTCGTTCGAGTTAAGCAACACCGAGATCTACCGCCGGGTCAAGGCCCTCTTCACCACCCACAAGGACTTCTCTTCTGAGTGGACGTGTGGGATTGAACACTTTTGCCGAGATAGGCTTCCTCCTGCGGTAAGTTTCGTGCCTCAAACTCTTTCCGAATTAAATCGCATGTCGGTCCTTGTTGTAGTTTTAATCTTGTTGCCTTTTCTTTCCCTTAGATGTTTCTTCAGCAAACCATCGAGGACGGCACCGAGCCTTCTCTCAAATGGGCGCCCGATCGCGATACCTCAGACAAGGAGGAACCGGATCAGGAGATGTTCCTGCCTATGGCAGATGCGACCAAGCGTCCCACCGGTAAAATCTCTTCCATTAGAGATTGGCCCGACGATGAGGATGATTCGGACATTGAGGTGATGGAGGCATTTGACGCTGTCCCCCTTTCTTATGCTTTTCCAGCATTAGCTAACCCCGGTGGGTAGATCCATGAAGATCCTCCCCTTGCCGTGGGTGATCATGTCCCGGTCGCACCGAAGAAGAAGAGGGGAGCTGCATCAACATCTTCCTCCGGACCCTCTCAGCCAGCTAAAAGGAGAAAGAAGTCCGGGGACAAAACTGCCACCAAGCCTCCAACCAAGGCCACAGCCCGGAGGGCTCGGAAGCCCAAAGAGCCTCTGACCTTGGATGAGTAAGCCACTTCACCCTTTGCTATTTATTCGTTCTTCCTTAGTCATAGTTTCTCATCATTTATGATTTGATTCGGCAGGGCCGCGGTAGAGGTTCCCCAGAGCGGATCCGGTATTGCTTCACCACTCCGACATAGCCCTTCTCCCCCTCGTGGTGACAATTCGTGCCCGTTGAGCCCCATTCAGGAGGGTTCAGCGGCTGCTTCGGGTTCTAGCCCACCTCGTCAAGAAGAGGGCAACCTCGGAGCGAGGGAAACTGGCTCTGCCGAGGCAGCAGCAACTACCACTTCGGCTCCGCCATAGCCAGCTTCGTCCGAGATACCCACAGTACCTCCACCAAAACGAAAATCAACACCAGCACCATCTTCGGCTCCAGCACCAGCAGCTCCAACCAAGGCACCAAGCCCCTCCGCCTCGTCCGAGTCTTCCAAGGCTCGACGAGATGACACCAGCAGCACCAAGGGAAGCACCAAGGCAGCTCCCAAGGGCAAACCCGCTGCAGCAACTTCCGCCTCACATCCACAACCCAAGGGCAAGAAGGCTCCTGACACCGCCAGGGCAACGTCCATTGAGAGTGGACAGCGCACACTTGCGTCCATGCTCCCAAAAAAGACTCCACCGCCGAAGGACACCCCTGCCGAGCCAGCTAATACGCAACTTGCTTTGCACACTAGTCCGGCCCTTGCCCAGGTTGAGAGGAGGGAAGCTCATGCTAAAGGTCTGGTTGCACCCCACATGCTCAGCAGCGAACGATATCCTCCGACCTTGATCGAGTTCGTAAACAACTAGAACAAGGCGGACTTCGTCCATAATGACAATCTCCTGGAGAAGTTTGGTCCCGCCGAATTTGCTGCACAAATGAACACCGCTGCCAAGACAATTAACCTTGCAGGTCGGATGATGGAGGTACGTTACTTTGCCTTTTCCTTAGCATGCAGAAGATACTAGTGATATAACCATTAGTCCCCGGGGGAGTAACTTGTTACTCGGCCGGATGCTCCTTAGAGAATTAATGTAGCTCCTTATTAACTTCGAATATGCACACACCTAGAGCCGGGTTAAGTTCCACTTGGCCTGGATTTTGTACACTTCGAATATGCACACACCTAGAGCCGGGTTAAGTTCCACTTGGCCCAGATTTTGTACACTTCGAATATGCACACACCTAGAGCCGAGTTAAGTTCCACTTGGCCCGGATTTTGTACACTTCGAATATGCACACACCTAGAGCCGGGTTAAGTTCCACTTGGCCCGGATTTTGTACACTTCGAATATGCACACACCTAGAGCCGGGTTAAGTTCCACTTGGCCCGGATTTTGTACACTTCGAATATGCACACACCTAGAGCCGGGTTAAGTTCCACTTGGCCTGGATTTTGTACACTTCTAATATGCACACACCTAGAGCCGGGTTAAGTTCCACTTGGCCCGGATTTTGTACACTTCTAATATGCACACACCTAGAGCCGGGTTAAGTTCCACTTGGCCCGGATTTTGTACACTTCGAATATGCACACACCTAGAGCCGCGTTAAGTTCCACTTGGCCCGGATTTTGTACACTTTGAATATGCACACACCTAGAGCCGGGTTAAGTTCCACTTGGCCTGGATTTTGTACACTTCGAATATGCACACACCTAGAGCCGGGTTAAGTTCCACTTGACCCGGATTTTTTACACTTCGAATATGCACACACCTAGAGCCGGGTTAAGTTCCACTTGGCCCGGATTTTGTACACTTAGAATATGCACAAGACTAAGCTGTCCATTTTTGCTCTTTCAAGTGACCACCAATCGTCGGAGCGCTGAATTTCAGCGTCTCCTTGATACTCACAAGATGTTGCATGCAAAGCATAGTGCTCTTCTCACCGAACACGATAAAAGGGGTAAGTTTTCTCCTTGTCAATTTTCCATATCTCTTCATCTTTTTCTGCCGAACTAATCCCTCATTCGGATTTCGCAGCTGGTGCGGAGGCTGAGAATATCCTTATGAGGAAAATTTTGGACCAGATAAAGGGTAAGTTAATCTTGCTCCACCTTGCTATGCTTTCTATCTCCTTTTCTCCTTAGCTCGGCAAATATTCATACCTCGGCTTTGCCAGGTCAACAAACTATTTCAGCCTCTCTTGAAGATAGTGTGCCCGTGCCTGACATGATGCTGCATTTTCTCGAACAAGAAGGGCAGCACCAAGCTGAACTCAAGAAGAAAGACGATGAGCTTGCCCTCCTCCTGACCAAAGATGAAGAAATTGCCCGGCTTAAGGCAGATATGAAGAAGCTTAAGGCGCATCACAAATCCGAAATGGAGAAGGCAGGCCAAGACTTTACTGAAGAAAGAGAGCGCCTCAATCTCCAGATCGCCAAGGACCAGGATCTTCTCAAGGAGGCCAACGTCAAGCTTGAGTCGGCGGATGCTGAACTTGTGCAACTTCGGAAAAGGCGTGATGACTGTACCAAGGAGTTGACCCGGATTCAGAGCCATGTTTCGCGTAAGTTCTCTTCCTTCATCCGGCATACTTCTCCGGGTTGCTTCACATGTCTTTTCCTTACTTGTTTCTCTTGTCTTGTTTTCAGGCAAGTTTCCAGAGGGTGATGCCATTGCATCCGCTGCTGTTACCAAGTTCCGCCAGCAGAGAGGTACTCCATCTGGTCCTGGCGCCATTCCTCTTGATCTGGAGGACCTGCTTGTCAGTTTGTCCTCTAGAGTTGAAATCATGAAGAACCATGGCAACGATATTTTAAGCGCAGCGGTCCGGGTCTTCAATGCCCTTTGGCCTGGCGAAGACACTCCAGAGGGTTCCGCTGCCCTAATTAACAAGTTGATGGAGTGCGAGACCCAGCTAGACCTCTGGAGGGAATCCGCCGGACGTGCCGGAGCTGAGACCGTTCTCCAGTGTGTGCTCACATGGTACGAGAAAATCAACCTCGATCTTCTCGAGCGCATGCGCACCAGGTCAAGGTGGTCCACTGATCCGGATTGTGTAGCTCGTCGCAAGGCTTGCGCCCATAACCTCATTCAATATGCCCCCATCCATCAATGGAATGATGGACCAAGCTTTCTCGATGCCGTTGATGACGAATACGTCGAAGATGGTTCAGGTGAAGATGATGAGAGCAAAGCCTCTGACGTCGAAGGAGATGAAGATGAAGCTGAAGCCGAGGCTGGAGTTGCACCTTCTGGCACCGAATTACCTCCTCCTGCTGCTCCTTGAGCGAAACAACTTTGAAATTTATCAGATCCCCGGTATGCCGGGTGCAATTGTATTAAGCACTTAAGTGATATTTTGCTACTAAGTTTATGTGTTGGATTAACTTGGGCGTAGTCCCCGAGTTTCATTTTCTTTTTCCTCCAATTTCTTGGTTCGGCTCATGTCTACCTTGATTCAGTTTTATGACTTACGAGTCCGAGTTTCAAAAATTGACTTAACAATACTTGGAAACTTTAGGATTAGCTAAAAATAATTCAGCGTAATAAATTCAAAGTAAGCACAGGGTTAATCTGAAAAACAAATGTCGGCTCGATTAAGTTTCTTTCCTTAGTCGTTTTTCATGTGCTACGCAATTCTAAACTTGTTCTCTTGCTTGCCATGAAGCCAAATCTTGTTAGACAGCAGCAAGTCGAAGAGTTAGGTTTTTGGTGCTCACACACTACTAATCCGTCTTAAGTAGAAGCAACTTACGCCAGGCGATATATAAATAGAAGATACAGAAGACAACCAATATTATTAAGGCAGTCCTCGAGTTACTGCTCGAGGTGCCAAGATTTCATTGATAGGCTCATTACTGGCATACATACCGACATATGAGAGACTCGGATACATGCACTTCTCTGCTAAGTGTAGAAAGGACGAAGTAGAGCTACATTCCATGGACGTTTGGATTCCTCGCCAGACCTGTCCACCTTGTTCTTCTCCTTTGGTTTTGCATCGATAAGATAATAAGAATCATTGTGCAATGCTCTACTCACAATGAATGGCCCTTCCCATGGGGGGATAATTTATGCATGCCAGCAGTACGTTGCACCAACCGGAGTACCAAATTGCCTTCCTGGAAAATTCGGGGGCTTACTTTCCGGCTATGATAGCGTCGGAGATTTTGCTGATATATGGCGGATCTGGACAATGCCAATTCTCTCGCTTCTTCCAGCAGATCAACATCATTTTGCCGGGCTTCTTGCACTTCGGCTTCTGTGTATTGGGTGACCCTAGGCGAGTCATGCTCTATGTCGGCTGGTAATACAGCTTCTACCCCATATACAAGAAAGAATGGCGTATAGCCCGTTGATCGATTCAGAGTTGTTCTTAAACTCCACAGTACCGCTGGTAGTTCTTCTATCCAGCACCCCGTTGATCTTTGTAGCGGCTCAATGAGCCGGGGTTTTATCCCGGATAGCACCAATCCGATGGATCTTTCCACTTGTCCGTTTGATGCGGGGTGGGCTACCGAGGCAACGTCCCGCCGGATCTTCTTTTCCCGGCAAAAACACGCAAATGCTCCTTCAGCAAAATTTGTGCCATTGTCCGTTATGATACTGTGAGGATAACCGTATCTCAAGATGATGTCTTTGAGGAAAGTTACGGCAGTAGCTCCATCACTTTTTCTTATTGGTTTCACTTCAATCCATTTCATAAATTTTTCAACCATGACCAGGATGTGGGTCATGTTCCCTCTTGCTGGTTTAAACGGGCCAACCATATCCAAGCACCATATGGCAAATGGCCATGTAATTGGTATGGTCTTGAGCTCCGACATTGGCATATGTGTCTTTGTCGCTTATCTCTGACAGCCATTGCATTTTCTCACCAGATCTTCTACTTGTTCCAAGGCACGTGGCCAGTAAAACCCATGACGGAAAGCTTTTGCTACCAAGGCTCTGGACGAGGCATGATGCCCACATTCCCCTTGATGTATATCTCGGAGGATGTCAAGTCCTTCCTCCAGGTCAACACATCGCTGAAGGACATTAGTCACACTCCTTTTGTATAGCTCGGAATTGATGATCGTGTATGCTTTTGCTCTCCTCTGGGTTTGCCTGGAAAGTACCTCCTCAGTGGGTAAAGTTCCATCTTTTAGGAATTGGAATATGGGCAATGCCCAAGCTAGTACAACTCGCGCTGGGAACATGTCCTCATCAATTTCCATCTGATCCACCGGCATAACTTCTACCGGATCATGATGTGCAATCCCCGGGTTTGCCGAGGTAGTCCCTGGGTTTCGCGAACCACTCCCCACATCAATGTCCATGGGCACAGCCTCAGATTCCGGATTTGCCGGGATAAAAATTGAGTCGGACTCCGGGGATGGCCTGATAGATGGTTTTCTGAGGTGCTCGAATGATACGCCCGGTGGAATTGCTTGTCGGGTTGAACCGAGCTTTGACAATACGTCGGCAACCTCATTTTCCACCCGGGGTATATGATGAAATTCACATCCCTCAAAGTAACCAGATATCTTCTGCACATGGAATTTGTACAGTGCCATGTTTGCATCCAAAGCATCCCATTGTCTGGAGACTTGCTGGACTACGAGATCCGAGTCACCGAAGCATTGGATCCGACGTATTCCAATCTCCTTCGCCACTTTGAGCCCATGTACAAGTGCCTCATATTCTGCAACATTGTTTGATGCAGTGAAGTGGATTTGCAGCACATACTTTAGCTGGTCCTTCTTTGGCGAGGTAAGCACAACTCCGGCACCTAACCCAGTTTTTGTTTTTGACCCGTCAAAGTGCATTCTCCAGTAGTTCGGATCTAGCAATGGTGGCTCATATTGCACCTCAGCCCAATCCACAAAAAAGTCCGCCACAGCCTGAGATTTGATTGCTTCTCTTCTGTCATATTTTGGCGCATAAGGAGCTAGCTCAATTGCCCATTTTGCAATCCTGCCACTTGCATTCTTGTTGCTCATTATCTCGGATATGGGGGCTTCACATATTACCTTGATTGGGTGCTCCTCGAAATAGTGCTTCAGCTTCTTAGCTGCATATACACACCATATGCCACCTTCTGATAATGAGGATAGTTCTGCTTCGAGGCTGATAATACCTCGCTCAGATAATATACTAGGCTTTGCACCGACTTACCCTCTTCGTCGCACTCTACCACAATTACTGCACTTACAACTCGGTTGGGTGCGACTATATAGAGCAACATTGGCTCCTTCGATAGTGGAGAGGCTAACACTGGTGCAGTGGCTAACATCTTCTTTAGTTGGATAAAGGCTTCATTGGCCTGCGATGTCCAAATGAACTTGTCCGACTTTTTCATGAGTTGATAGAGAGGCAGCGCCTTTTCTCCCAACCGACATACAAACCGACTTAAGGATGCCAGGCAGCCAGTGAACTTCTGGACATCGTTAAGACACTTCGGTAGTTCCATTCGCTCTATAGCCCGGATTTTAGTTGGATTGACCTCAATACCTCGGCTGGAGACAAGAAATCCGAGTAACTTTCCAGCTGGGACACCGAAGGTGCATTTCTCTGGATAAAGCTTCATTTGGAACCTCCTTAGGTTCACAAATGTCCGCCTGATATCGTCAAGGAGCGTTTTGCTTTCCTTGGTCTTTATCACAACATCATCCACATACACCTGCACATTTTGACCAATTTGGTCATGCAAACATTTTTGCATACATCTTTGGTACGTTGCCCCTGCATTACGTAAACCAAAAGGCATGGTGCGATAGCAATAAGCCCCATACGGGGTGATAAACGCAGTCTTTATTGGATCACTTGGGTTCAGAGGTATCTGGTGGAAACCAGAATATGCATCAATGAACGACAATAACTCACACCCAACAGTGGAATCTATGACTTGGTCTATCCTTGGCAGTGGGAATGGATCTTTTGGACACGCCTTATTCAGGAAGTTGATGAGCTCGCTTTCCTATTTGTCATTTAATCCGGCACCAATGGTTATGGTGCGCTCAAGGAACATATCATCAACAAGCACCTTCTTTGTATCTTTTGTTGCTTGGAATGAGCCACTACCATGCGGGTTACTCAGCGCCGGCATATACTGCTACGCGGACTGAGCCAATGTTGCCACCTCTTGGATCTTTCTCTTTTCTTGCGCAATCACGAGTGACTCGGCCATGCTAGACCCGGCGAAAGCACACTCAATAGAACGTCGGAAATCCCCAGCTATGGTAATTACAACATTCGGCCCGGGCAGCTTCATTTTCAAGTAACTAATGTGACAACTTGCCATGAACTTGTTCAGAGCTGGCCTGCTGAGCAACGCGTGATATGCGCTCTCCAAATTTACAACTTTGAACTCCAAATTCTCAGTCCGGCAATTATCTCTTGTGCCGAACAACACGTTAACCCGGACCTTGCCTATGGGCTCACAAGAAATGCCTGGCACAATGCCATGGAAAGTTGTCCTTGTAGCTTGGAGCATGTTCTCCAAGATACCCAACTTCGCATCGTGTCCACATACATGATGTTGATGCTACATCCATTATCAATTAGCACCTTTGAGAACCTCACATTGATGTTAGGCCCAATGAATGTTGGGTCCAACACCAGTGCATACGAACCAGGACTAGGCATAAGCTTCGGATGATCTTTGATGCTCCAGGTAATCTCCTGATCTGACCAAGGCATATACCTCATCACGGCCGACATTACTGCATTGACCTCCATATGTCGGCGTTGCAAGATCTTTCTGTCTGTCTCTTCCGTAGTGAACACACAATAACTCTGATGATGCTCTCTGTACTCATTCCTCCCCTCAATTCTGGGGTACCTCTGATCCTGTTGGTTTTGGTTCTCCACCTGATGCACTGCATCCCTTCTCTCATGGTTGTCATACCTCGGCGGAGGGGGAGGCAACATTAGTTGTTGCGTGTTCGCTCCGGAGAGCAATTGCTGCCAGGGTAACTCTTGCCGAGGTTGATCATTCCGAGGTGCCTGAGCATTCCCCGAACCACTTTGTTCTATCTTTCGCATACATTCACATTGCCTAGTTGTGTGACCCGCTGGGTTACTCGGATTTGGCATGTGAAACTTACACGGCTGATCCAGCATTGCCTCATAGGTGTACCTCGGACGGTCCTTCTTTTCTTGCCACTGTTTTTTCTGCTCTGGCGTTCAAGTTTTCTTTCCATCATTCCTTGGTGTCCATTGCTATCCTCTAGTTTTTTGACGTTGACTGCTTCCTGCTCTAGGTTGATCCTGATTCACAGCTGTAACTTGTTGCGAACTGTACCGATAATCCGTTCTGTCATCCCTTCTTTTACCTCGATAATCATTTCTTCGGGATGACTCGGCCCCATCTCGCTGACAATACTCCTCGCTTGACTCGTTTGACGTGAGCCTAGGTTGCGTCGGATCACCGAAGGCATATGAATCAGCAATTCAGATTGTTTCTGCCAAGGTAGTTGGCATATCACTTTGCAACCTTTGCCATAGCATGCTTGCATATCTGCATCCTTGCGCAAACCAAGCTATGGCCTGTGACTCAATCACACCCTCACACGAGTTTTGCACAGTGCACCAACGGGTTAAGAACTCCCGGTCAATCTCATTCGGTCTCTGCCTGCACATTGCTAGGGTCTGTGGCCTGTTGGGCCTCTGATACATACTTGAGAAGTTGCTGAAAAACATCTCCTCAAAATCGATCTAACAGTTAATACTTCCGGGTGGCAAATTGTTTAGCCATACCCTCGCTGGCCCCTCCAGCATCTGGGGTACATATCTCATAGCCCATCTCAAGTTGCCTATGGCAATTTTCATAGCAGTTGCATAGTTAATCAACCAGTCCTCCGACTTAGTGCTGCCGTCATACGTGTTTGTGCCTCTAGGTAACTGGAAGTTAGGTACCGAAGGTTCCTTCATGATCCGGGGCACAAAACAAGCTGGACCCAGAGGACCTTGACACTCAATTTGCTCCGACCTATACAGCCGGTCCAGTTTTAACCTGGCATCATCAGGCATCAAGTTCCTGACTCCCAATCTTGACCCTATCACGTGATAGTCCGGTCTGGGATAGCCAGCGTTCACCATCTCCGAATCACCATCATTGTATCTATCTTGCTCCTGTGGAGCTACTCTCTGTTGCATACCTTGGCCGGCGCTGCGCTCTTGCCGTGGTATATTCCGCTGCTGTGGTTGACCCGCAACTACCAAATTACGCTGTTCGGCATTGCCATTTACAGCATTCCCTTGACCGGCATTGCCTTGGTCGCGGTTACCTCGGCCAGCTTCACCTCGGCTCACACTCCTTTGATCCTCATTTCTTTACACTTCTTTTCCGTTCCTTGCCCTTGCCGGGTCATATGGGACTATCTGCTTATTCCTCCTAGCCGAAGTTACCACCTATTCTCTCCTAGGACCACCATGTGGAGACGATGTGGCTCCAACGGATCTCTCCGGGTTACCCACCGTCGAATAAACGATCTTGGAGGCCCCAGCTCTCTCTGGGTTAGCCCTGAGCAATTCCTCTTTTTGCCGGTTCGCGATCCGAACTAACTCATTGACTCTATCCTGCTGTCTTTGACGGGCTTCACCCGTCAGACCTTCTAACTCGGACGCAGCTGCATCCGCTGCTCTGAGGTTCTTTGCCGGGGTACTATACTTCAGCAGCCCCACGGACAAACAGTTTTCTGATTCCTCAATCCTAGTATCACCCTCTTTATTCATTTCACTCATGAGGTTTCCCCCCTTCACTTTTACAACATCTACCTTATTTGCCTTTGCGTACTCACGCAGTGTCATGTTCAACGACTGCTGAGCCGCGACTATCTTTTTCGCACCCTCTAGTATCTTTTGCCTAGTCTCCTCTAGCTCGGCCTGTGCCTGAGCCGGATCTACTGCTGCTGCTACCGGGTTTGCCAAGCTATCCATCGCCTGCTGCAGCACATTCTCAGGCCTCTCTAGCGGAGGACCTCTACTTTTCCTCGGTGCCTTAGGTGTTACCTCCGGATCTGGCGCCGGATCCTTGCTTGCGCCAGCGCCAGGCGCGGTCATCATCACCTCAGCGTGGTCCGGGGAGCAAGTGATACGTGCCCCAGGAGCTGCACTAAGGGATGGCTCGCCTCCTTTGACGACGTGCCGCGGATGAACGCACGACACATCGACAACAACGTAGATCTTGTGCGCGCCGAGCTTGACGAAGAGGCTGTTGTGCGGGAGAGGACGCTTGCCGAAGCAGCCAGCATTGTCGCTGATGAAATCCAGCGCTGAACGAGCCCAGAGGCGATGCGTTTGCCGGTGCTGATGAAGTTTCCCATCCGGATCTTCACCCCTGCTAGCGCTGCTAGCCCCACGGTGGGCGCCAACTGTCGTGGTGGTGTCACGACAGATGCCATGGATAGGCTAAAGGTGGGGACTAAATGCACTAGGGGAACCCAAGGAGGGATAGTGTGGTGCTCCACACACAGTTGCTTTGTATTTGATTCACTTCCAAGGTTTACAAGTGCTCCTTGAGCTGTATTGGGGAGAGGAGGAAGAAGAACTCTCTTACTCTTACCACTAGCAAAACACAAATCTCTAGGAGACTGTTGGGAATATGCCTTAGAGGCAATCATGTATGATGATATTCCTGTGTATTCATAAGGTTATGGTCCATGTATGAACTGCTGATATGTATCATCGAATATGTGATTTGATTGGTGGAACTACATATTCATGTTGTTCATACTAATTGTCCTTGGTTATTGAGGTTGTGCCGGACACACAACTTAGACCAATGTGAAAGTCGGAAGATGACTAGGTTCCACTTTTCATGGGCATGGAGATGCTATTCCGACTTACACGGATTCTACTAAAGAGTTTAGCGAGTCGGACTGACCCAAATTGAGATGCAACGAACAAGCCGTCATTTGCATGTCTCAATCAATGTAATCCTTAGACATGAGGTTATTGCACAATCCGAGTTGAGGATCTCCGACTTAGGTTCTGTCAAACGCTGTTCCATCACTGGGCAGTTATAAAGGCGGAGTTCGGGTCGACTGAGAATCAAGCTGCGTGATGTGAATAACCAAGACGGGATTTTGCCCCTCAATCTGGAGAGATATTCTCTGGGCCCTCTCGGAAGATATGATTCAGAAAGCATGGCCATGCTCGTCACGGTTAAGTGTTAACCGAGGCAGCCGACTAAGAGTTCGTCGGATGAATCACTTATCTCGGATCGAGAAAGAGAGTCGGACTATTTAAGGGATGACGATCATTCGCCTATAGTCCGACAAGGTATATCGTGAGGCAAAAGGGACTCAGACGAAAGTCACATTGGAAAGGTATGTCAGCATGACTTATTGGTACTTGGGAGTTGGCATGTTCTGCTAGGAGCCGCTACCAACTGATCGATCACGAGTGAGACTCAGAATCGTGTCCGGGTTACCATGAGCCTGTCAGGTCGCACACTTAAGAGCGGGAGCAAGTTTGGGTTAGACCCAAATAGGAAACCTATTTGGGTTGGACCCAAATAGAGACATGGACTTAGTCAGCAAGTGAGACTTGCAGTGGCTAATATAGGCCCTTTTAGTGAATGGGCCACAAGTGAGTGGAGCCCACTTTCACTCCCTATATAAGCTGGGGCGCAGGTGCTTAGAGTACAAGGGTTAGGTCACTCCATGTGTTGGAAACCCTAGCCCCAGTCCGTCCTGTCGCCGCCGTACCAGACCTAGCAGTCCACCGCCGGCGCTCCTTCTCGTACATGTGGATACCGGCGGAGGTGTTGTACGTTTAGCACTTCGACGATCGTGAAGAAAGAACGGATCGTGGATCGTGGAACCGGAACGGATCGCGTGGACTGCACTACATCAAGCGACGTGCTTCATCAATTCCGCAACTGCGAGTCTAGTGGTAATCCTCGTGGCCTTCTACCTGAGCTGGATCTTGGGATCACCGCGTAGGGAAAACGTTTTTTTTATCTCTATGTGGCCCAATAGAGACTACCAAGCCTAGACCATTCAACCAGAAATCAACCCCTTCTACAGAGGCCCTAGCCCTCCTTATATAGGGGGGGCTAGGTATCCACTTAGGGCATACGTGGAGGCATATTCCAGGGAATATGCCTCTTCCCAAAATAGTAAGCCGACCGGGTCACTTTTGCCCTGCGTCACCCATGCAGAGGCTACGTGAGCATCTGCGGCGCCTGCGTCATCCGACATAGGCATTGTCACCTTTGTCAGCCACGTCTCGGTGGTCTTGCCTCTGTCCGCTTCGCTCACGCTCCGCGTACAGTGGTCACCTTTGACCGGCGATATACCTTCCTTCTCTTACAAGCTTGATATGACCCGGATCCTACATAGTTGATCCGGCCACTCATGTTTCCTGCATACAAGTTAGATACATCTTACTGACATACGACATAAGTCGGTTGAGACCAAGTTAGGTGGACGTCCCCTGGTCTGGGTTACTCCGTGATCCGGCCTGCCTTGAGGTGGCTCGGCCATCACTCGCTTTGACCTTGCCGTACCTCGGCTAACTAGGACTTTATACCCCGACGTGACCCTACCCGGGGGTATCCCCCCAACAATTAGGGAATGTCTACCTTTGATGCTGCACTGATGGCCGTGACGATTGGGGGAGGTGCAGAGGATTGGGATCATGTGATCACTAAAATCGTCTAGGGGATGACAATTTTAGTGGGATCTCAATTAGGATTGAACTCATATTATGAACTTAGTCTAGATGTCTGTTTGCAAATATCTTAGTAGATCATGGCCTATCCCATTGAGGTCCTTTGCGACCATGGGAAATTTATTACTTGATATGGAACTTAACAAAAGGGTCCAACTTCATAGATTAATACCCACGCCTGAGGGATATCCTCGTAAAAGGTGATCTTCTCTTCTTGATACAATGATCATTAGGAGATAATCCGATGACTCCGCAATGTTTGTGTGTTCTCCGTAATCATCCATCAAGCCATTCTCCATTCGATGGAGAGTTGGATTACTATCTTGTATTCTGCAAGATCAGGCACATAAAGTATGAGCCATTGGATGAGTTTTCTTCCATGATGGGTGAAAAAGGGAACATCTGGATTTGGGTAAAATTGTTTTATCTGATGATGAAATCCATGTCCGGAATGCAGAAGAGAGCCATACCATTTCACATTATAATTGCTTTTATTTTGTGTTATTGTTATGTCTCTGTTTTACCTCTGTTAGATAGTTGGTAGAATATAATCCCTCAAAGAAGGTCTAGTCGGTTTCCCCACCAAGTGCTACACCATCACAAGTCGGACATTTTTGGTAGTGGGCTCATAAATTGAGGTGCTATCAATTCTTTCCGACTAGGTGGGTTCAAGTCGGAATCTTACAGCGGAAGCACTTGGTAATCTAGACAGGTCTATCACAACGGTTGTGGGACTTGGGGAAAAGTCGGATGTGAGCCGGGGCATGTGATGCCACCCATCCAACAGGAGTTGTATGAGATACGATTGACAAGGAGTTGTCTACCTAGATCACTTGATGGCTAGCGGTGATGCTAAAGCTCACTAGTCGACTTGCTTATTTAGGGTCCTGAATCACTAAGTAACCATCGGAGGGGTGTTGGTTCTAGTGGGAGCATAAATATTAAAGTGTTTAATATGCTTGCTCTTTATGGATACATGTCTTAAGTGTTTTGCATATTTTCTGTTGTAGATCAATGGCACCTAGCAGTCTTCCTCAGATTTCCGGTTTTGCTTTGAGAACCATCTTAGAGAAAGATAAGCTGAATGGAACTAATTTCACCAACTGGTATCGTAATCTGAAAATTGTTCTCAAACAAGAAAAAAGGGATCGTGTCCTAGACAACCCACTTCCAGCTGAGCCGGATGAGAATGCGACTGTTGCAGCCACCAATGCCTACCGTCGGATTTGTGATGAATCCACGGAGATTAGCTGTATTATGCTTGCTCACATGGAACCGGACTTGCAGCAGCAGTTCAAGAATGTTGAGGCCTACGATATGATCGAAAGCCTCAAAAGTATGTTCCAGGCTCAGGCAAAGACTGAGAGGTATCAAGTCTCTCAGGCTTTGTTGAGCTGCAACCTTAAGGATGGCGATCCACTGAGTCCGCATGTGATCAAGATGGTTGGTTATGTGCAGTCTCTGGAAAGGCTTGGCTACCCCATTAGCGAAGAGTTCGCTACGGACATAATTATGAACTCTCTTCCTAGTGTGTATGGCCAGTTCATATCGAACTACCACATGCATGGTATGGATAAGAAGCTCACTGAATTACATGGGATGCTCAAGCAGGCTGAGGCGGATCTCAAGAAAGGTGCCAGTCAAGTGTTGATGGTACAAAACAAGGCTAAGTTCAAGAAGAGTTCTTGGACTAAGAAGAAGAAGGCAAAGTCAGGAGGTAAGGCGGAGGACGCAGTCCAAAGCGCTTCCTCAGGGACTAAGCCATCTCCTACAGCCGGATCCACTTGCTTCTAGTGCAAGTCAGATGGCCACTGGAAGAGGAATTGCAGCAAGTACTTGGCTGATAAAGCCAAGAGCGGAGGTGTGACTTCCGGCTCAGGTACGCTTGTTTGCAATGTTATAGACATTTATCTTGCTGATGCACCTAGTAGTTCTTGGGTATATGATACCGGATCAGTCATTCAGATCTGCAACTCGTTGCAGGGACTGGTAAGAACTAGGAGCGTGGCAAGAGGCGAGGTTGACATTAGAGTCGGAAACAAAGCGAGAGTCGCTGCGTTGGAAGTCGGCACAATGCAACTTCATTTACCTTCTGGATTCATAATGGAGCTAAATAATTGTTATTATGTTCTAGTGCTTAGTTGAAACATCATTTCTGCCTCATGTTTGATGAGACAGGGCTATGAGTCGAATATTAAGAATAATGGTTGTTCTTTATATTTGAATGATATGTTTCATGGCTTTGCGCCCGTCCGGGACGGGTTATTTATTTTGAATCTTGAGGGTGAATCTGTCTATAACATAAATGTGAAAAGGTTGAAACCAAATGATCTGAATATGACTTACTTTTGGCATTGTCGGCTTGGTCATATAAGTTGGAAACGCATGAAAACCTCGGCAGGAGTTACCCCAGCAGCAACTGCTCTCCGGAGCGAACACGCAACAGCTAATGTTGCCTCCCCCTCCGCCAAGGTATGATAACAATGAGAGAAGGGATGCCGTGCATTAGGTAGAAAATCAGCATCAGCCGGATCAGAGGTACCCCAGAAATGAGGGGAGAAACGAGTACAAGGAGCATCATCAGAGCTACTGTGTGTTCACCACTGAGGAAACCGATAGAAAAAGCTTGTAGCGTAGGCATATGGAGGTGAATGCAGTAATGCCTGCAGTAACGAGGTACATGCCTTGGTCCGATCAGGAAATCACCTGGAGCATCAGGGATCATCCCAAGCTCATGCCAAGCCCTGGTTCGTATGCGTTGGTGCTGGATCTGACATTCATTGGACCTAGCATTAACGTAAGATTCTCAAAGGTGTTGATCGACAATGGCAGTAGCATTAATATCATGTATGCGGACACAATGCGCAAGTTGGGTATCTCGGAGAACATGCTCCAGGCCACGAGGACAACTTTCCATGGCATTGTGCCCGGTATTTCTTGCGAGCGAATAGGCAAAGTCCGGGTTGACGTGTTGTTCGGCACAAGAGACAACTGCCGAACTGAAAATCTGGAGTTCGAAGTGGTGAACTTAGAAAGTGCGTATCATGCGTTACTCGGAAGGCCAGCGCTGAACAAGTTCATGGCATGTTGTCATATTAGCTACTTGAAGATGAAGTTGCCCGGACCAAACGGGGTGATAACCATTGCAGGGGATTTCCGACGTTCAATGGAGTGTGCGTCGGCCGGGTCGAACTTAGCCGAGTCACTTGTGATTGCGCAGGAAAAAAAGGAAAATTCAAGAAGTGGCGGCATTAGCTTAGTCCACGCAGCAGTATATGCCGGTGCTAAGTAACCCGCATGGAAGTGTCTCTTTACAGGCCACGAAAGATACCAAGAAGGTTCCTGTTGATGACATGTTCCCAGAGCACACCATAACAATTGGTGCCGGGTTAAATGATAAATAGGAAAGCGAGCTCGTCAGCTTCCTCCATGAGAATCGGGACATTTTTGCTTGGTCCACAAAGGACTTGCAAGGAGTTCCGAGGGAGTTGGCCGAGCACTCTTTGAATGTGAGACACAGAGCTAAGCCGGTGAAGCAACCTCTCCGCCGCTTCGCCGAAGATAGGAGGAAAGTCATTAGGGATGAGATAGCTCGATTGCTAGCTGCAGGATTTATCATGGAGGTTCTTTACCCGGATTGGCTGTCTAATCCAGTGCTGGTGGAAAAGAAGAAGGATGACCCGAACGTGGCAGTGGTTTAGCGCATGTGTATCGATTACATGAATCTGAACAAGGCGTGTCCAAAAGATCCATTTCCGTTGCCAAGAATAGATTAGGTCATAGACTCAACTGCTAGGTGTGAACTGTTGTCATTCATTGATGCATATTCTGGTTTCCACCAGATACCTCTGAATCCGGATGATCAAATAAAGACTGCATTTATTACCCCGTATGGGGCTTATTGCTATCGCACCATGCCGTTTGGTTTACGTAATGTAGGGGCAACATACCAAAGATGTATGCAAAAATGTTTGCACGACCAAATAGGTCAAAATGTACAGGTGTACGTGGATGATGTGGTTATCAAGACCAAGGAAAGCAAAATGCTCCTTGACGATATCAGGCAAACATTTGCGAACCTAAGGAGGTTCCGAATGAAACTTAACCCAGAAAAATGTACCTTCGGTGTCCCGGCTGGGAAATTGCTCGGTTTTCTTGTTTCCAACCGAGGTATCGAGGTTAACCCAACCAAAATCCAGGCCATCGAACGAATGGAACTGCCGAAGTGTCTTAACAATGTCCAGAAGTTCACAGGTTGCCCGGCCTCGTTAAGTCGGTTTGTATGTCGGTTGGGAGAAAATGCGTTGCCTCTTTACCAACTCATGAACAAGTTGGATAAGTTTGTTTGGACGCCACAGGCCGATGAAGCCTTTACCCACCTGAAGAAAATGTTAGCCACGACAGCAGTGCTAGCCTCACCACTATCGAAGGAGCCAATGTTGCTCTATATAGCGGCAACCAACCGAGTTGTAAGTGTAGTGATAGTGGTGGAGCGCGACGAGGAAGGTAAGTCGGTGCAAAGGCCAGTATATTACTTGAGCGAGGTGTTGTCTGCCTCAAAGCAGAACTATCCACATTACCCAAAGGTGGCATATGGCGTGTACATGGCCGCCAAGAAACTGAAGCACTACTTTGAGGAGCATCCTATCCGAGTCATATGCGAGGCCCCCATATCCGAGATAATGAGTAACAAGGATGCGAGTGGCAGAATTGCAAAATGGGCAATTGAGCTAGCTCCTTATGCGCCACAATATGACAGAAGAGAGGCCATCAAATCTCAAGCTGTGGCGGACTTTTTCGTGGATTGGGCCGAGGTACAATACGAACCGCCACTTCTAGATCTGAACTATTGGCGAATGCACTTTGACGGATCAAAAACCAAAACCGGGCTAGGTGTCGGAGTTGTACTCACATCGCCAAAGAAGGACCAGTTGAAATATGTGCTGCAGATCCATTTCACCGCATCAAACAATGTCGCTGAGTATGAAGCACTTGTGCATGGGTTTAAGGTAGCAAAAGAAATCGGGATACGTCGGATCACATGCTTTGGCGACTCGGATTTGGTGGTGCAGCAAGTGTCGGGAGTGTGGGACGCCCTTGATCCAAACATGGCACTGTACAGATTTCATGTGCAGAAGATATCTAGTTACTTTGAGGGATGCGAATTTCACCATGTACCCCGGGTGGAAAATGAGGCTGCCGACATGCTGTCGAAGCTCGGGTCAACCCGACAAGCAATTCCACCGGGTGTAGCATTAGAGCACCTCAGGAAACCATCCATCAGGCCATCCCCAGAATCCGAGTCAATCTATGTCCCGGAGGACACGGAATCCGGAGCTGTGCCCATGGACATTGACATGGGAAGTGGTGCGCGAACCCTGGGGACTGCGTCGGCAAACCCGGGGACTACTTCAGTAAACTCGGGGACTGCTCCGCAAGACCCGGGGACTCCTCAGCGTGATCCAGTTGAAGTTATGCCGGTGGATCAAATGGAGATTGATGAGGATGTATTCCCTGTGCGGACGATACCAGCTTGGGCATTACCTATATTTCAGTTCCTGAAGGACGGAACGTTACCCACTAAGGAAGTGCTGTCCAGGCAAACACAGAGGAGGGCAAAGGCTTACACGATCATCAATTCCAAACTATACAAAAGGAGTGTGACCAATGTCCTCTAGAGATGTGTTGACCCGGAAGAAGGGCTTGTCATCCTCCGAGATATACATCAGGGGGAATGCAGGCATCATGCCTCATCCCGAGCCTTGGTAGCAAAAGCTTTCCGGCAAGGATTCTACTGGCCAAATGCCTTAGAGCAAGCGGAAGATCTGGTGAGAAAATATAATGGTTGTCAGAGGTATGCTACCAAGACACATATGCCAATGTCGGAACTCAAGACCATACCAATCACTTGGCCCTTTGCCGTATGGTGCTTGGATATGGTTGGCCCGTTCAAACCAGCAAGGGGAAATATGACTCACATTCTAGTAATGGTGGACAAGTTTACGAAATGGATTGAGGTAAATCCTATAACAAAATGTGATGGAGCTACGTCCGTAACGTTTCTCAAAGATATCATCTTGAGATACGGTTATCCTCACAGTATCATAACTGACAACAACACAAATTTTGCGGAAGGAGCATTTCCTCGTTTCTGCCGGGATAAGAGGATCTGGCTAGACGTAACCTCGGTAGCCCACCCTGCATCGAACGGGCAAGTGGAAAGATCCAACAGATTAGTATTATCCGGGATAAAACCCCGGCTCATTGAGCCGCTGCAAAGATCAGCGGGGTGCTGGATAGAAGAACTACCAGCGGTACTGTGGAGTTTAAGAACAACTCCGAATCGATCAACAGGCTATACACCGTTCTTTCTGGTATATGGGGCAGAAGCTATATTACCAGCCGACATAGAGCATGATTCGCCTAGGGTCACCCAATATACAGAAGCTAAAGTGCAAGAAGCCCGGCAAAATGATGTTGATCTGCTGGAAGAAGCGAGAGAACTAGCACTGTCCAGATCCGCCATATATCAGCAAAACCTCCGACGCTATCATAGCCGGAAAGTGTGCCCCCGGGTCTTTCGGGAAGGCGATCTGGTGCTCCGGTTGGTACAACGTACTACGGGCATGCATAAGTTATCCCTCCCATGGGAAGGGCCGTTCATCGTGAGCAGAGCATTGCACAATGATTCTTACTATCTTATAGATGCAAAGCTACAGGAAAAGAACAAGGCGGACAGGTCCAGAGAGGAATCCAAGCGACCATGGAATATAGCTCTACTTCGTCCTTTCTACACTTAGCTAAGAAGTCTATGTATCCGAGTTATCTCATATGTCGGTATGTATGTCGGCAATGAGCTTATCAATGAAATGTTGGCGCTTCGAGTAGTAACTCGGGGACTGCCTTAATAATGTTTGTTGTTTTTTGCGCGTCATCTGGAATAAGGTATTCTACTTAACTCGGATTAGTAGTGTGCGAGCACCAAAAACCCAACTCTTCGACTTGCTGCTGTCCAACAAGAATTGGCTTCATGGCAAGCAAGAGAACAAGTTTGGAATTGCGTAGCACATGAAAAACGACTAAGGATAAGAATTTATTCGAACTAACCCTGCATTTATTTTCAAGTTATTATGCAGTTTTATTTTGGTGCTAAGTCTAAAAGTTTCCTAGTATTGTTAAGACAATTTTTGAAGCTCGGATTCGTAAGTCATAAAACCGAATCAAGGTAGACACGAACCGAGCCAAGAGATTGAACGAACAAGAAAAAGAAACTCGGGGACTACGCCCAAGTTAATTCGGCATAAGAACTTAGTAGCAAAATATCACATGTGTTTGGAATACAACTCCACCCGGCATACCGGGGATCTGATAAATTTTTAAGTGTTTTGGCTCAAGGAGCAGCAGGAGGAGGAAGTTTGGCATCGTCCTCGCTGCCCTCAATATCAGAGGCATCATCTTCTCCTCCATCATCCGAGCCATCTTCACCGTGCTCAACCTCTTCGTCTCCAGCAGCTTCCAGGAAGCTCGGCCCCTCAACCCATTCATGAATGGGAGCGTATTCAATGAGGCTATAGGCACAAGCCTGGCGCCGAGCTACCCACTCCGGGTCATTGGTCCATCTGGATCCTGTGCGCAGACGTGTCAGGAGGTTGAGATCAATCTTCTCATACCACGTGAGTATGTGATGAAGGATGGTATCAGCTGCGGCACGTCCAGCGGACTCTCTCCCGAGGTCAAGCTGAGTCTCAGTTTCCATTAACTTCTCAATGAGAAGTGCGTGGTCTCCGGGGCTTCTTCGCCGGGCCAGAAAGTGTTAAAGATGCGAGCTGCAGCGCCGAGGATGTCCTTGCCGTAATTCTTGATGAGCTCCACGCGAGATGATAAGCTGACCAACAGGTCCTCCAGGTCGTAAGGAATCCCTTCACTATCAGAAGTGACCGGAGTACCCCTTTGTCGGCGGAAGTTGGCAACTGCTGCGCTCGCGATAGGAGTGCCCTCTGGAAATTTGCCTAGAAACGAGACAAAGGAGAAAGGTCAAGAAAAGACATATGAAGTAACCCGGAGAAGTAGGTCGGAAAAGGGAAAGAAACTTACGAGATATATGACTGAGGATCCGGGTCAACTCCTTGGTGCAGTCATCACGTCTCTTTCGGAGCTGCTCAAGCTCAGCGTTCGCCGACCCAAGCTGGATGCCGGACTCCTTGAGAAGATCCTGGTCCTTGGCGATCTGGAGGTTGAGGCGCTCGCGCTCTTCTGTGAAATTCTGGCCAGCCTTTTGAAGTTCGGATTGGTGTTGGGCCTTCATCTTCTCCATCTCAGCCTTGAGCCTAAAAATCTCATCGTCCTTGGTCTGGAGGAGGGCGAGCTCATCATCTTTCTTCTTAAGCTCGGCTTGGTGCTGTCCTACTTGTTCGAGAAAATGCAGCATCATATCAGGCACGGGCACACTATCTTCAAGCAATGCTGAAATAGTGTGTTAGCCCGGCAGAGCCGAGGTATGAATGTTGGCCGAGCCAAGGAGAAAAGGGAATGGTAAGTACGGCAAAGTCAGACAGAAATGACTTACCCTTGATCTGCTCCAGATTTTTGCGCATAATGATGTTCTCAGCTTCCACCCCAGCTGCGGAAACCGAATGATGAGGTTAGTCCGGCAAAGGAAAATGAAGCAAAACGAAGAAGCACTAAGGAAGAAATTTACCCCTCTTCTCGTATTCCGCAATAAGTGCAGCCTGCTTTGCACGTAGCAGCTTGTGGGTATCCAGCAATCGTTGGAATTCAGCACTCCGGCGATTGGTGGTCACCTGAAAAGGACAAACACAAGTTAGTTTGATGCATATTCGAAGTTACTAAAATCCGGGCCAAGTGGAACTTAACCCGGCTCTAGGTGTGTGCATATTCGAAGTGTACTAAAATCCAGGCCAAGTGGAACTTAACCCGGCTCTAGGTGTGTGCATATTCGAAGTGTACTAAAATCCGGGCCAAGTGGAACTTAACCTGGCTCTAGGTGTGTGCATATTCGAAGTGTACTAAAATCCGGGCCAAGTGGAACTTAACCCGGCTCTAGGTGTGTGCATATTCGAAGTTCTCATGGAACTACATTAGTTTTCTAAAGAGCATCCGGCTGAGTAACGAGTTACTCCCCCGGAGGCTCGAGGACTAATGGTTACTATCTACAACTTGTAAAAGGGAAGCGACGTACCTCCATCATTCGCCCATCGAGGTTAATTGCCTTTGCGGCTGTGTTCATCTGAGCGGAAAACTCGGCAGGGCCAAACTTCTCCAGAAGATCAGTGTCTTGAACCACCTCTGCCTTATTCCAATTCATGACGAATTCAATTAAGCTCGGAGGGTACCGTTCATCGCTGGGCATATGGGGCGGCACCAAGCCCTTCGCATGCGCTTCTTTCCTTTCGATCAAGGCAAGGGCTAGGCTGGTGTGCAGAACCATTTGCTGTGTGTTAGTTGGCTCGGCAGGCGCGTCCTTCGCTGCTGGTGCTTTCTTGGGAAGCATTGACACGAGGGTACGCTGCCCGGCTTCGACGGATGGTGGCTTGGTAGTGTCCGGAGCCTTCTTTTCCTTGGCTTGCTGGGAAGAGGAAGCCAGCGCAGCAGTTTTTCCCTTAGGAGCGGCAGGAGTGGTTCCTCGCCGAGGTTGAGAAGACTCGGACGAGGCAGAGGAGCTAGGCGCTGATGCTCTTGGGGCTGGACTTGGTGCTGCTGCTGATGTTTTAGCATCCGGAGTTGGTGCTGATGCCGGAGTTGGTGCTGATACGGGTCTGGTTGTTGGTACTGGTGCTGGAGCCGAAGTTTCTTCAATGGATGCTGGTTGCGGCGATGCCGAAGTGGTGGATCCCGTCACCCTCGGTCGGGCCGGTCTCCCCCGCTTCAAGGTTACCCCCTCTTGCCGAGGTGGAGCAGAACCCGGAGCGACCGCAGAACCGTCTGGAATAGGGCTCAGCGGACGGGACTCGTTGTCGCGACGGGGAGAAGGGCTGGGTCGGAGAGGTGAAGAGATGCTCGATCCACTTTGAGGGACCTCCACCGGAGCCCTGCAAAAGAGAACAATGTTAGAAGAGAAATCACAACGATGCAAGGGAGAGCAAGTTACAGAAGGCAAAACAACTTACGCATCCGAGGTTTGGGCCTCCTTGGGTTTCCGAGCCCTTTGTGCTGGGGCCTTGCCTGCTGGCTTGGAGGCAGTCTTGTCCCCGGACTTCTTTCGCCTTTTAGCGGGCTGAGAAGGTCCGGAGGATGAACTTGAATCAGCCCCGTGCTTCTTCTTCGGAGCCACCGGAACAGGTTCGCCCGTAGCGAGGGGAGGATCCTCGTGGATATGACCACCGGGGTGAGTTGATGGCGGAAAATCAAAAGAAAGGGGGAAGCCTCAACAGGTTCAATCACCTCGACATCCGAGTCATCTTCATCATCGAGCCAATCTCTAATGGAAGAGGATTTACCCGTGGGTCGTTTTGTGGCGTCGGTCATTGGGAGGAACATCTCCTGGTCCGGCTCCTCCTCATTCGGGTTCTCCCGGTCCGGCGCCCACTTAAGGGTCGGATCGGTGCCATCCTCGATGGTCTTCTAGAGAAATTGCTGAGGAAAGGAATGAACGAAAGAGTCAAAAATGCAACAATAACTGACATATAATTGGTCTGGAGTAAGTTCGCGACATGAAGCTTACCACGGGATGAAGCCTATCGCGGCAGTAATGCTCCATTCCCCAAGTCCACTCGGAGGAGAAGTCCTTGTGAGTGGTGAAAAGAGCCTTAACCCGGCGATAGATCTCCGTGTTTCTCAGCTCGAAGGAGGAGGTCCGGTTGGGGTCACGGCCGAAACTCATGTGGCACACCTTGTGGGTGCGCTTCTGGAGGGGGGAAATCCGGTTGCGCACGAATGTGATCATGGCATCCTCGTTGCGCAGCCCGAGCTTCTTCAGCTCCGCGAACATCTTGTTGACT
Organism: Avena eriantha; assembly: GCA_910589775.1. Classification (NCBI taxonomy): domain Eukaryota; kingdom Viridiplantae; phylum Streptophyta; class Magnoliopsida; order Poales; family Poaceae; genus Avena; species Avena eriantha. Next base: position 63,561,412 of record OU342742.1, on the reverse strand, counting down.
TGATTGGCCAGGGCAGTGGGCTTCTTGGGGATCTCATCCCACAAATCCGGGTTAGGTGGACCCGGAGTATAGGGGAGCAACCAGATCAAGTCTTTAGTGCCCGTATTCCGGACATAGAAGAAGGTCCGGGCCCATCCTTTGCAGGACTCTAACCCGGTGACCCGGGGGAAAACAGAAAACCTCCAGGGTGAAATGGAAGCCACTCCGAATTGAGTGAGCTGTTTGTCCTCCGGATCAGCGTGGATATTGGGGATGACATTGCGACGAAGAACGAAGAACCGGATCCATAGCTCCTTCGTGGGCCATAGTCCGGCGTAGCCTTCGATCATAGAAGCAAAGGCAGAGAGAGACGTGATGGCGTTGGCTGGAAGGTGGTGCGGCTGGAGCTGGTATGTACTGAGCCAGTCCCGGAAAAATTCGCTCACCGGCAACCCGAAGCCCCATTGGAAGTGGGACAAAAAGACAACAAACTCACCCGGATTGGTTGAGGGGGCCAGTTCGTTAGAAGGGAGACGAGCGGCGACGCCAGCGGGGATGCGCCTGGTTTGGTAAAGCCAGTCAAGATCATCTTGACAGACCCATGACCCAGCCCACGCGCCGCGGTCCGCCGCCGCGGCGTCCTCCTCCATCTCCTGCTCAGCAACGATGAGTTCTTCTTCCGTCATCTGGTCCTCGAGGCCCTCACTAGCGCTAGAGGCGACGGGGGACAGTGGCCGGGATTGACGAGGACCCGTGGCGAGAGATTTGCGTCGCGGTGGCGGCAACGCAGAGGTGCGACGGAGAAGCGCGGCGGCGACGCTGCTATTTGGTATCACTGGCGGCGGCGCGGTCGCGAGGAAGATGAAGAAAAAGGGCAACGAGCAGAGGAGCGCGGAGGGAGAAGACCCTAAGGGAAGCACCCCTCCGCTATTTAACCACTCCTACCAGCGGTGAGTGGGATCGTATCCTACGGACCCGCCACACGCAGTGGCCATGTATCATCTGTCCGGACCAATCAGCAAGGAGCCTCACGGAGGGCCACAGAGCGGAGAGAATCCTGTGGCGTGACACTGTGATGCGAGAAACGAGGAGGCAGGCATGACGTGACCCGCGCATAGTGATAACTGACAATTACTGCGGCGGTTACTGTGTAGGCCCTTAAAATAAGACGACATAATGATTACCTTTCACATGGGTTGGCATACGAGAGAAGGAAACAAGACCCGGATGAAACTGTGGTAACCCGGCCGGCAAGTGAAAACTTGGAATGTGCGAAGGGAACATAAATCCATGTAATCCGAGGTAAAGAGGTAACTCGGCAATAACGACCGGAGCACAGAATTGAACCTGATGTGGCCTTAGCGGCCAAAGCAGCTAAGACCGCACCAGCTTCGGGGACTAATGTTGGGGGGATACCCCCGGGTAGGGTCACGCCGGGGTATAAAGGCCGAGTTAGTCGAGGTTCAGCAAGGCCAAAGCAGATGCTGGCTAGGTCACCTCAAGGCCGGCCGAATCACGGAGTGACCCAGACCAGGGGGTTTTCGCCTAACTAAGTCTCAACCGACTTAAGCAGTAAGTCGGAAGTATATGTTTACTTGTATGCAGGAACAGGGGTGCCCGGATCAGCTGTGATCCGGGTCATGTTTGGCTTCTAGGAGAAGGAAGGAATCTTGCTGGTCAAAAAGAGGGCCCGGTACGCACTGCATGAGCGAAGCAGAAAAGAGCAGGACCACCGGGTCATGGCCGACAGGGGTGACGACGCCCATGTCGACTGACGCGGGCGCCGTAGAGGCTCACGTAGCTAAAGCAAGTGTGACGCGGGGGGAAAAGCACCCCGGTCGGCTTACCACTTTGGGAGGAGGCATATTCTTAGGAATATGCCTCCACGTACGCCCTAGGCAGAAACCGAACCTCCTCTATAAAAGGGGGGTTCGGGCTTCTGTAGAAGGGGTTGGTCTTTCTACTATTCTGTTTTGGCTAGGGTTTCAGGTGTGATCTGTGGGTGAGAGTAAGAGAGCTCCTTCTTCCTCCTCTCGCTGATACAGCTCTAGGAGCACTTGTAATCTTGGAAGGAAATCAATACAAACTTCTGTGTGGAGAATCACTCCACTATCCCTCCCTGAATTCCCCTAGCGTGTTGTAGTCCCCACCTTTAGCCTGTCCATGGCATCTGCCGTGACACCACCACGACAATTGCAATGGAGGTCATGAATGAAAAAGGGTATATGCTAGATATACAAAGTTATAAATGTAACTCTTGCAAAACTCATTGCAGTTTATATAAGTATTGGATACTTGTCCCGTTCTGTGAAAACAGGATGGTCTGCTTGAGAATTGCTGGAATTGAGGCAATGTGGCTTGATGACGACAAGCAAAACTGTTGATGGCTGACATCACCCCCCTTTCCTCAAAGGTTTATCATTTGGATTAGTGCACTTGAATATAATTTTGTAATCCTTGTTTGCGTGTCTTGCTTTTGGTGAGACGATCGTTCATATGAACGAGTTACAAGACAGTTGTACTATTCTTATGAACAATACCATTATGGTCACATTAGGATTATAAATAAGTTATTCTCAACACTATGTTAATGATAATAGTTTAAACATTTATAAAAGGATTAAAATGCTAAAAGATATCCAAAGTTTGATTGTGACATGACACTATTGTTTAAGTCATTTTGGTTATTGCATGTTCTTCATTCTAAATGAAGATCGGGGTCTTAGATGCTTGATCTAGAGACTTTTCAAAACCATGCCTCGTTGGGCAGAATGACTAAAAACTCCGCATTCTGGTAAAACGGTGATATGCGAAGAAATGTTGAACTTTATACATAATGATGTGTTGTATTTTCAACAAGATTGTGGAAATCATTATTTATACTTAATGTTGAATCTTATACATAGGGATGTATCGTATTTTCAACAAATAGTGGAAATCATTATTTCACACTTCATTGTGGATTTAAGTGAATATGAATATTTACTTAATGAAACATAAGTTTGAAACTTTTTTGAATTGTTCAAAAGATTTCAAAGTGAAGGAGGATATTGAATTAACAAGAATACAAAAGTCTCTTCGATTTGATCGACATGACTAAAGTATTTAAATTAATTTTAGCATAAAAGGACAAGTGAAAGAGGTTTCACAAATTATGATAAATAGGGGCAGTTTCAAAGTGTATTGAAATGTCTAAATATCATAATCATTATGTAGTAGATACATATGTTATAATATTATCTCTTATCAAGGTTATAGTTATCGTTTAGAGTTAGAGATCGAAATGAGAAAACACTCGTTTGAAATACAAAGGAACATCTAAAGATTCGTGGAAACAACACCATAAGTGTTATGGCATGTTCGAGTTTCTGGAGATTTCGATAAGTTGAAATCGTGGCGAATAAACAAGTCTTTGTAGACAATTCTTAGGAAGCTATGAATGCATCTTCCACAAAGGACAAACCTATTGTTGTCCAAAGTTGACGTGTCTTGGTGAAGATACAGGTGGAAGAAAGTAAAAGATCAAAACAAGGTATTTGACCTTACCTCCGAATTGTTGAGTGGAGCAGCGGAATTTGTTTCGTGAAACCAAACTCTACAAATAGAGGAGAAACTAATGATAATGATCATAAAAGTTTCAGCGAATACTTTTACTAAAGATAGTCGGATTCAACAATATATACTCTCCAAGTTCGTGGAAATATATTATTGATTCACTTGTCATGTTTATGAACAAGACATACCTACGAATTACAAAGAAGCGTGATGGACCTAAGTGCGAGAAATGACTAGGAGTCATAAAATCCTATATTAAGTTACATTTAAGATTGCAAAGTAATATGTTACTTGATCTTATTAAGTAAAGAAGTTTACTTGATATTTCTGAATGACTTCAAAGTCATAAGATGGAAATGAAACTTAATGAAGACGTAAAAGCTTGATTTGTCACAAAGTATGGACAAATTCAAGGAGTTGACTACAAATGTAGCGATGCTTGAGTCTATTGGATTTACACCAGCAATATATGGATACTGGAATCTCGTAGCTGGAATTCTCAATTTGATGATGATCAAAGAATTTTGGAATGTCCAAGATTATCGAGAGGACCTGAATTTGAGTGGGAGCTAATTAGCTTGCCGAAATCTTAATATGTAAGAGACATATTTTGAGTGGGAGCTAAGTAGCTTGGCCAAATCTTAATATGTAGAAGACATATTTTGAGTGGGAGCTAAGTAGCTTGGATGAATCATAATATGTATCAGACATATTTTGAGTGGGAGCTAAGTGAAATCCCTGGATCTCAAATATGGATGCCATATTTGAGTGGGAGCGTGAGATCATTCTAGGATATGTGGACGACATATGCGAATTATGTGATTGGTATTGATAACATTTAAGTTAGTAAATATGGATGAAGTTGAACAAGTTATTAAACAATAAGATCTATCAAGATAGATTGGTAAGTTTAATAAACATCATAGTTGAATGCTTCCTAGACTTGATTCTGAAGATGTTCAGAATATCCTAGATGAGATTCTGAAGTAGTTCAGAATGGAACAAGGAAAAGAAAGAGGTTCTTACTTGTATGAAGCATTGAGTTAGTCTTAGTATTGCAACGATGGTTAAAATGAAGAAAGAGATGTGTTGCATCTCCTATGCCTCAGTCATAGGTTCTTCCATACAACCATATTGTATACTCAACATAATGTGACCCGAAGTTCTGGTTGGAAGGACAAGCTCTTAACTGTAAGAACATGTCTTGAAGTGATTCTTGGGTTAATCACTGAACCGGAATTAAGTTTGTACTTAAATGGCAAGAAGCAAAGTAAGTGGCATAGTTGCATTTCATGCAATAGGATCTACATAGATATAGAAGTATAAAGGTTCCATCTGATGTGATGTATATTGTTATGGTGGGGCTAGTTCGTTTTATTGTCGAATGATGTGTCCCAGGGCACTGTGCCCATGAGAAAGCCCTCGAGGTTGATCTAAAGTCACTGTAGGCTCCTGGAAATCGGCCTCGTTCTACTGCCATAACTGTCGTATATACACAAAGGATTGCAAAGTGTATTTCTAAGTTTAGATGACAACAGTGAAAATGACTATCATTATAAACAGTAGAAACAAAGTCTCACTTTGTTGCCAAACGAATACTTCGACCCATTAAGAGATAATGGTGTGAATGTCAAAGTTAGGAAGGCATTAACGATTTTCAAAGACGTAATGATCTGGTAAAAAAGAACATGGACATGACGTTTTCCATAAGCACGCATGATCAATAAACGCATATGTGATATGGTTTATAATGAGTAAAATGCAAGCTAGATTATTTGTAATCTAGTGCAAGTGGGAGACTGAAGGAGATATGCCCTAGAGGCAAATAATAAATAGGTTTTTATTGTCATGTCTCAATTAGTTCATAATAGTTTCATACTGTGCTATAACTGTATTAATACGAAACGTTAATACACGTGTGGTATGTAAACAAACCGTGTCTCTAGTTACCTCTAGCGAACTAGTTCATTGGTCATGAGGATGATCTAGGGTTTCGAGATCATGGGCATTTATGCCAATTGACAATGAGGTCACGTCATCAATTGAATGATGTGATAGACAAACAACCCAACCAGTTATATCTTAATGAGATCTAGTTACAAAGTTCACCATTAATGATAAACTAAGGAAACCTCGCAATCTGTCCTTAGACTGTGAGATAATGCAAATCACCGTTCTAGAGGGAGCTTAGATGGTTATCAAGTATCACTCCGTGACTAGATGATCGAAAAGGTGCTACTCAGGTTTCCCAAAGGAGCGCGTAGAGGAGTACATATCAAGACCAGGATTTGCCAATCCATGCAACGGATAGATACATATGTGGCCATCTCGGTGACGTTGCATTAACGAAGCTTGCAAGCGTGTGACTGGGTCACAGAATGCAACGACACGGAAACGAGAAAACAAGTTCATCGGTAACGAGATCAAACGAAGGTATGGAGATACCGTAGATCAAATCTCGGATGAACTAGGTATCAAGTGGCAAAAGGAATGGGAAACAACTGTTTACGGTTCAAACGACATTGTCATCGTGGAATGCATAGGGGTCAATATGGGCATCCCGGTCCCGATATTGATCATTGATGGAGATCATGTCTATGCCATTCCCAAGCCGTGGGAAAATACACTTAAGGGTACGATGAGCTAGAGATCCTCTGTAAGTTGGAATCACCATATGAAAGAGAAAAGGAATCCAGAAAAGTTCCGTGAGAGAACCCGAATCGTTCCGGGAAAGTTCCGAAGTCGTTTGGAGGAAATCGAAAGGGAACCGAAAGGTTTTTCGAGTCAAATCAGATTTTGTAATATGTATTTACATATTAATTAATGTAATTAATATTAAATATAATATTAAAATCTAATTTGAAGGGGTATTCCACTAATGGGCCAAACTTCCTATGGAAAAAGGGCCCATTAGGGAAAACCGAAGGAGGGAAGGGCCAATGCCCAGGCGCCTCAAGGGGGCCCACCCGGCTAGCCTAGGGCTGTGCGCGGGGTGGGGCCCACCCCTGGCCGGCTGTCCCATGAGGCCCATGCGCCCCCTCTCTCCCTTGTTTAGTCCCACATGGGAAACCCAAAGGGGGGGCGCACCCCCTCCCCCTATATAAAGGGGTGCCCATGGATGGGAATAGACACACCAATATTTGGAGAAGTCCTTTGGTTGACTTTCTCCTTCCCTCTCTCTCGTCTCCATGCGTTGGAACGGTCCCAAGTAAGGACTGTCCGAGCTAGTGACACCGCACCTGCAGCACGCCGTTGCGCTACAGGGATTCCAAGCCGGAGATCTACTTCCGCACTCCCGGCAGGGATCAAGGAGCCGGAGGTCGTCATTGTACACCGTATGTGTACGAAACCACAAGGGGCCTCACCTCATGCACCTTGGATGTCGTGAGCCGGAGTTGCTGCACAATGAAGAAGGAGCAAAGGGTGACCTGCGAAGAGCTTCGCGACCTTGAGGTCGGCTACGGGTTCAACTACTTCAACCACATTCGCCTCGGAACGTTAACCGCGTACGGTCTACAAGGGTATGTATTATATACGCTCTGGTCGTTACTGCATTACTACATTATCGTCGGGTTGAGGACAAGTACGCCATGAGGGGGTCCTCGAGGCGTGCGGAAGAGAGGGGTGTGAGACGTACAGTGTTCCAGGACGGTGAGCACACAAGTTTACCTAGGTTCGAATCCGCCGGCTTTGGACGAATCCTACTCCTGCTAGCAATCCAATAATACGGCAGAGCCGGAATATGGGTTACAAGGGTTTCGCTTGTGCGAGTTGAGGGTCTAAAGTATTGGGTGCCCTAAAGGCTCTCCCTAGGACGGCTTATATAGATATCCGGCCTAGGGTTTACAGGAGATATCTACCCGTCTACGACTAAGAGTCGGTTATAGAGTATCTTGAACTACAAGTAACATTATGGGCCTAAGTCGGTAAGTCTTCTGGGCCTTCCCGTAGCCGGATTGGACTCCGTCTTCTCTCCCTGACTGGGACGCCCGTGAAGCAAAGCTCTAACCCGAAGTAGGCCACCCTAGTCAGTGAGGAACTGTGAGGATACCCGGAAAGTATATCCCCAACAGGAACCCCCGGAGGCCTCCAAGATCCAAAGTCAGATTCATCATCGTCTAGCTTGATCTTCGGCTTGCAGAATCTTGAAGGGTTCCTGAAACTTCACAACAAAAAATACGATCCGGGTCTTAAAAATAACTTGGTCTCGGACCTATCAACATGTTACTCGGATTTCCTAGCTTGATTTCAAACTAAGCCGGAACTTGGTCTCGAACGCCACCTGACACAAGCCATGGTCAAGTCACGTCATCTGACAGACACCTGTCAGCACAATCATTGGTGGGTCCATGGTTAGCGGAACCGAGGCGCCGTTTCAATGCGTGCGCGGAGATCGAGGCGACGTAATCATCGCGTGGGTCCTTCCCAGTTCCTTCCACGACGCGTGGTGGTTGTACTGTAGCATTTGCACGAATCTTGGCGCGGTTAGGTGGATATAAGGGGTGAGGATCTCCTCCTCCTTTCTTCACCTGTCCTTTGCCTTTTCCTCTCCTCCAAATCTCCCCCGCGTGCACAGAGCTCCTCTGCTTTCCTCCCAAAAACTCCCAGCACCACCCATCTTAGGTCAACCACTCACCGGAGAAATGGCTTCTTCTTCCTCCTCTGGCTTGGCGGCAGCGGCGGCGACGACGGCGACGGAAGCGGTGGCAGAGAAGGAAAGCTTCCATGGGGTCTGGATCCCCTGCGTGTTAGATGACGAGAAGCTCCGCGGCGTGGAGACAGAAGGGCTCCTCCGTGACGGCGATTGGCGGAGTGGCTTCGGCGAGACCATCCCCAACCCGCACGCCGACGAGCGGGTCCACTTCGGCACCCACCTCGACAGAGGTTTGTCATTCCCTCCCTCGGAGTTCTTCTCCGAGGTGATTGATCATTTTGGAGTTCAACTCCATCATCTTCCTCCCAACTCTCTCTTAGAGATGAGCGCTTACGCTTATTTGTGTGAGGGCTTTCTCGGCATTAGGCCGAGTTTGACTCTATTCCGGTACTATTTTCATGTCCGGAGAAACTCTATCACGGCCGGTGTTCCTTACATCACCGTACTATTAGTTTTTCGCTTAGACGCGAGCGCGCATATCCCAAAATCCTAGCTAGTGACTCGGTCAAACAATGGCCAGCCACGTTCTTCTACCATAAGGATATTTCGGCTCCCGGCAAAGTACTGCTTTGCCGGCTTTTGTTGACGGAGCTGCCACGGCCCAACCGTCTTGGGACGAGGCTGCTCCGACTCTCACTGACAATCTGATCCTTGCCAAGAGGCGGATCGAATATTTGATCAAGCACAAAGGACTGAAGGGATCCGACTTGGTCCAATGCTGGGTCTCTGATTCGTCCATTTTGCATCACTATTCTATGTCTTAATTCACTACTATTCATTGATATATTTCGTATTGAGAGGTGATACTTATGTTATTTCATCTGTTTTTGCATGGTTGCTGACTTTTGTAGCATGGACCGCTGCAGTCAGGATTCTGATGGAAAAGGTGCTGTTTGGAGGCAAAATTCGCGAAGATCAGAAAATCCGGGAAAATATACGGAAAATTCTATTTTTCCAGAAGACTCAAGATGCCAGAAGATGGAGTGGAGGTGGGCCACAGGGGGCCCACACCACCCCATGGCGCGGGCAAGCCCAGGCCACGCCAGGGAGTGGTGTGGCCGCCCTGGCCCAACTCCAGCCTCTCCCCTCTGGCGTATATCTTCCTCCCGAAACCCTAAGACTCAGGGAGCGACCACAGAAAGATTCCGCCGCCTCTGCGGGGCGGTAAACACTGAGAGAGAAAGATCTCTCCGGCAGACAGATTTCTGCCGGGGGAATTCCTTCCCGGAGAGGGGAGATCGTCGCCATCAACACCATCATCAAGATGGGCTTCATCGGGATCATCATCACCACCATCATCACCATCAGCACCCTCATCACCATCTCCATATTGCTGTAACAATTGAGTTGAATCTTGCATTAGTTCATAGGGGAAACTTTCCCGGTGTTGATTACTCTTTGTAGTTGATGCTATTGAGTGAACCGTTGAATTATTGTTTATGTTCAGATTGTTATACATCATTATTTCATCTCTAATCATGATCCATATGATGTCTTGTGAGTAGTTCGTTTTGTTCTTGAGGACATGGGAGAAGTCTTGTTGTTAGTACTGGAGTTGCATTGAGAAAGATTCAATAGATTGTTATTTAAGTTGTGGTGTACTTCTTCTAGTGGTGTCATGTGAACATCGACTACATGACATTTCACCTATATGGGCCTGGGGAAATGCATTGTGTATTTTGCTACTAATCGTAGGGGTTGCCGGAGTGACAGAAACCTGAACCCCCGTTAGGAAACCATTGCACAAGGGACGTAAGGGTCTTAGAGTTTAAAGTTGTGGTTAGGTTTCTACCTTAATTACTTTCTTGTACTTACGGATGTTTACAAGGGGGTTTAATCACAAGTATGTATTAAGTCTTGGATGGGACGGTACATTAGCACAGGTTCACCCACACAACACTTAGCAAGATAGAGAAGATTAATCGACTATATGAAGCGAAAGCACTTGACAGTCGTCCCATGCGTCCTCAAGAACGTTTGGTCATCTATAGAAATACAACCGGCTTGTCCTTTGCTGCATAAAGGATTGGTCCACTTGCTGCATTCATTCTTACTGTCTTTTATTTACTCGTACTTTGTTTACTTGCTTCATCGAAAACCCCTAAAGATCCATTTGCTAAGTATTTGCACAGAATTCCTGATCCATACCACTAGCCAGCACCTTCTGCTCCTTGTTGGGTTCGACACTCTTACTTATCGAAAATACTACGATAGACCCCCTATACTTGTGGGTCATCAAGACTATTTTCTGGCGCCGTTGCCAGGGAGTGAAGCGCTATTGGAGAGTGGAACTGGTAAAGGAAACTTCTACTGTGAGTATTGTTTACTTCTGCTAGTTGCTTTATTTTCGTTATGGATAGTTCGCTGAGTTTCTTATTTGGTAATGCTACTACCACTACTAAGGTAGTAGATAAGCCACCACCTGCTGAGAAAGATGTTTTCAAAATACCTCCAAGAATTATTGATCGTGTTATGGATAACTACTATGTTGGGGATGGAACTGTCCATCCCGGTGATCATTTACTCTTTATACACAAATTATGCGGGTTGTTCAAGTGTGCAGGTATTACTACAGATCAAGTTAAGAAGAAGTTATTCTCATTATCACTGAAAGGAAGAGCTGAGGAATGGTATAAGCTGCTGAAGAATGGTCAAGCTCTGGAATGGGAGGAAATAGTGCCTCTCTTTTATTCAAAGTTTTATCCTCCTAGTGAAATTCATAAAGATCGGAATCAAATATACAGCTTTTGGCCTCTTGATGGAGAGAGTACAGCTCAAGCTTGGGGGAGATTGAAGTTACTAATGCTCAAATGTCCCATTCATGAGCTCCCCAACAATATTATTGTCAACAATTTTTATGCAAGGCTCCCTCTACATGATAAAGATTTATTGGATGCTTCTTGTGCTAGATCATTCACTCGTATGGAAGAAGAAGTTAAATGGGACCTTCTAGATCGTATTCAAGACAATGCTGAAGCTTGGGAGAATGACAAAGGTAGAAAGTCAGGTATAAATTATGATTATGAATGCATTGAATCTTTTATGGGAACTGATGACTTTCAAAATATTAAAAATGCTTATGGTCTAGACTCTCAAGCTATTGCTTCTTATTTTAAGGCTTTTGCTTCTTATATTGAAGTGCCTATATTGAGAAAATGCCTTTCCCAGTTAAGGTAAAGGAACATTCTATGATGGCTAGTATGGTTAATGAAAGTATGAATAAGGCTGTTGAACCTGATAACAAATGGTTGATGAACCTATAGTAGCAAGTGTGAAAGACTTTGTCACCAAGTATGAAAAAGAGGGACACACTATCCTTTGTAAGGATTCCTCTAATATTGTTTCACAAAGTAGTGTTATAAGAGCTAGTATTCCGGTGCTTTCTGTTAGAATAAGTGATCATTGCTATGAATGTCCTTGTGATAGCTATATTGTTAAGTTTATGAATGATACTGAAAGCTATTATGAGAGAGGGAAAAGTGTTCTTGTGCATCTCAATAATATCAAGTTTCCCCGTTTTATGCTGAAAGTTTTTATGTTGGACTTCTTTTGCCTTCTTATGCAAGTTGCCTTTGGTTTCAATAACTTGTTTGTTTACAAAATCCCCTTGCATAGGAAGTGGGTTAGACTTAAAAGAGTGTGTGTTTTTTGCTTCTTAATGCTCTCTTTCACTTCAATTCATATCCCTATGAGAGCTTCTTCAAAATTAGCATGCCCATCTTAATGGCTATAACGAAAGAGCTTTATGGGAGACAGCCCAATTTGTTTTTGCTTTCAGTTTGTTTTTGTTTCTTTGAGTCTTGGAAGTTATTACTTCGGTAATAACCACTCCTTATCCGTTTTGTTTGGTTTTTGTGTCAAGATCAACCTCTAATGAGAGAGACGTAATATTTGGGAAAGTTGCTGTCCCGAAACAGATTTTTGTCCTTCACCGTAAAAATTCGTGAGAGGTCTCTATATGTCGGATTGAGCTGTAATTGTTTGTGCTTCTGCCCCAGGCTGTTATTTAACTTTCGTTAGTTTTGCACTTTTTGGTTTGAGCAACAGAATAATTTCGAAAAAATTGATCTTTACATGCTGGTCTGTTTTGACAGATTTTGCCACTCTTGCATTTGCTTCTCTATTCGATTTCCTTTTTGCATTCTTTTTGGGTTTTCGAAAGGAGTTGCTACAGTAGATTTTGTTTTGATGGTTTTCAGTCGAAGTTGGACTCAAAAGGTTTTATCACTTCACTTATACTAATGTTGCTAATAAGAACTGTGTGAAGTTTAGTGTGAAAGAAATTTCCAGGAAGTGGAGATAATGGTGTAAGAAGGAAGAGAACGGTATTATGACTCAAGTAATAGGTGTATGAGGATGAATATATCGATGATATTCAAGTGATGACTCCGGAAGGATCCACTCAATACCAAATTCAGGGACCTGCAGAGTCCGTTTCCAAATAGGTAACAGTTCTGGTAAGAAAAGTTCCGCGAAAATACAATCCAACTATATTTTTGCAGTTTTCAGTCAATAAGGAAAGCTACGAAGCGAAAAGGGACGAAACCGGAGCCAGGGTGGCCCACACCACCCCATGGCGCGGGCCCACCCCTGGCCGCGCCACCAGGTGGTGAGGCTACCTAGGACTTCGCCTCCGACTCGTTTTCTCCCACTACCTTCCTTTTGAAGTGAAACTTCGTAATTTATAACCCCTCAGATCCCCCGAGGTTCGTATATCGTGTTTTTGTCGTGTTTTTGTTTCGATCTGTTTCTGCCAGGTAGAATCCCAGATTTGGAGCCACAATGTCTTCCTCTGGAACATCCAAGAGAGATTCCTTAGAAGATATCATCAACCCATACATGAGAGAATTGAAGATTCATCCCAAGGAGTTGTTGCTCGAAGGTGGGGAGGTCCGGATTAAGGAGGTTCAAGGCCCTAAAGGTGAAGGAAGTTCGGAGGACAGGATGGAAGCATTGGAGCAAGAAGTCTTTAGGTACAGGAAGATGGCAGAGCGCGAAGTGGACATCATCCACAAGATTTGTTCCGAACTCATCGCCAAGCACCAAAAGGAGACTGCTGAACTCAAAGATGAAGTCTTTTCACTCCGCCAAACAACCAACGAACTGCAAGCACAGTTCTATGATGTTCAAAATCAAAACTGTGAGTATGAGGCTAGATTTAAACGCATAAGTGCTGCTGCAAGTTTCAGGATGTTGGAAACCACGATGTCCTTTGTTGATGGGAAGCCTTTACCCTGGAAGACGGACGAAGATGAGAGTATACCACCACCACCGAAGGAGTAATTCGTCGTCAGGTTTGGCATCCCCTTGGTTTGTTCCAAGCTTGGGGGAGTGCCGCGGTATCATATCACTATCTTCTATCTTTTTACCTTATTAATAGAGCCATATCATGAATAGATGAGTTATTATGTAGTATGGTTTGCATTATGGAAGTGTCCCCTCTCTCGTTAGATATGTATCCCTTGGTGTGAGTTTCTGTTATGGAATATTAATGAGAAATTCTATCATTCACTCTTTTGCATAGCTTATTTTAGTTTTCAATTCGTGGTTATATGATTGATCTTGTTGTTAGTATTGGTATCACTTTGGGATCATTGAGTTAATTTAGTTGGTTTTGGCAAACCTAGCTCGGTCAGTAGCAACACTATTTTTGAGAGTTGAAAGAAAAGATAAAAGTACCTTTAAAGAAAAATAATTTCATCATCTTTCTTTCTTGATTTGCTAATAAGTTTAGTATTCTCTAGTTAAGATCTTTTGTGCTTCCAAGGAGATTGCATGTTTGTCTTTATCACTTGTATGTTTGTTTGTTTCCTTCAACTCTTATACTTGCTACCCAGCCTTGCTAGCCAAAAACCTGTACTGAGAGGGAATTCTTCTAGTGCATCCACCTCCTTTAAACCAAAACCTTTGCCATTTGTGTCCACCATACCTACCTAGTAGCATTATTGCTATTCCAAGTAAATTCTTGTTTTATCTACCTCCCAAATTAAACTTGTTATGTGAAAATTAGTGATTAAAGATCTCACGAACTTGATGGCACACTTTACTTTCTTGCATTTAATAAACTTGAACCATTGGGTCCTTCTTTGTTGCGTATATGCTTGCGCTTTATGAGTTGAAGTTAGCAGAACCATGTATCATGGGGACCGCTTTCAACACTTCATCGGTACTTGTACCTAGTTGATATCATGTTCTTTTGCTTATGGATCCCGGCGGTGTGAAATAAAAGTGGAACTTGTAAGATCATGGAGTCTATATGTGTGTTAGAGAAACGCCTGGGCCGCTAGCCTAAGCCATGCCTAATCATGGTGGAAACTTGCAGCATAACTATAGTGAGCATTCTATGAAGCATCCTCAATAAAAACATATGCAAATAGCAAATAAAAAGATCGCTGAGATGCTCACTGTCTGCTTGCCTTGTCATTTTGATTATGGGATAGCTCCTGTGTCATGTGCAAGGGGTACCCCGTTGGCGGTTCTCAATGATACGCATGTATTTACAATGACAAGAGCTTGCTCGTGACTAAAGTTGAGTAGCATGAGGATCGGTACTCATAAGTAAGGGGCATGAGATTTCAACTTATAACTTGTCAAGCATATCCTCTTAGTTGTGTCACTTTAACCTTAACCACCAAAAGATGCCTATGATAGGGGCAATGAGAGCTGAAAGCTAGTAAGTATCATAATTTTTGGGAGCTCTTTATGAGACTTGCAATCCCTGCTTCCCTCTGCGAAGGGCCTTTCTTTTACTTTGTAGTTGAGTCAGTAAACCTATTCCCTTCTATCTCAGCAAGTATTTTGAGTTGATGTGTTTCATTCATTCATACGATGATTTATGCATTCATGTTTCTTATGTTCCTTGTTTTGCACATTGCTCTTATCTTGATGTTTACTACCTTGAAAGCTTTCGTTGAAAAACCAGCTATTTGTGAACTCCATCAAATTATCAAGTATTCTTCGACCAAGAGCTAAGTTTGCCATTACCAATTATGATTCACTTTATGTGTCTTTATTATGTTTCCTTTACTCATTGCAAGTTGAGTTGTATAATAGTGAGTTGTCTTCTTTTATGATCTATGTATTGGATGAATGTGATGCTTCTTGTCCGTATTCTTTTATCGACTCTTCACTCCATAAACTTGAGGTCATGTTTATTGAGCTCAGTTTCGCTTGGGGACAAGCGAAGTCTAAGCTTGGGGGGAGTTGATACGTCCATTTTGCATCACTATTCTATGTCTTAATTCACTATTATTCATTGATATATTTCGTATTGAGAGGAGATACTTATGTTATTTCATCTGTTTTTGCATGGTTGATGACTTTTGTAGCATGGACCGCTGCAGTCAGGATTCTGATGGAAAAGGTGTTGTTTGGAGGCAAAATTCGCGAAGATCAGAAAATCCGGGAAAATATACGGAAAATTCTATTTTTCTAGAAGACTCAAGATGCCAGAAGATGGAGTGGAGGTGGGCCACAGGGGGCCCACACCACCCCATGGCGCGGGTAAGCCCAGGCCGCGCCAGGGAGTGGTGTGGCCGCCCTGGCCCACTCCAGCCTCTCCCCTCTGGCGTATATCTTCCTCCCGAAACCCTAAGACTCAGGGATCGACCACATAAAGATTCCGCCGCCTCTATAGGGCGGAAAACACCGAGAGAGAAAGATCTCTCCGGCAGACAGATTTCTGCCAGGGGAATTCCTTCCCGGAGAGGGGAGATCGTCGCCATCAACACCATCATCAAGCTAGGGTTCATCGGGATCATCATCATCATCACCACCATCATCACCATCAGCACCCTCATCACCATCTCCATATTCCTGTAACAATTGAGTTGAATCTTGCATTAGTTCATAGGGGAAACTTTCCCGGTGTTGATTACTCTTTGTAGTTGATGCTATTGAGTGAACCATTGAATTATTGTTTATGTTCAGATTGTTATACATCATTATTTCATCTCTGATCATGATCCATATGATGTCTTGTGAGTAGTTCATTTTGTTCTTGAGGACATGGGAGAAGTCTTGTTGTTAGTAGTGGAGTTGCGTTGAGAAAGATTCAATAGATTGTTATTTAAGTTGTGGTGTACTTCTTCTAGTGGTGTCATGTGAACGTCGACTACATGACACTTCACCTATATGGGCCTAGGGGAATGCATTGTGTATTTGGCTACTAATCGTAGGGGTTGCCGGAGTGACAAAAACCTGAACCCCCGTTAGGAAACCATTGCACAAGGGACGTAAGTGTCTTAGAGTTTAAAGCTATGGTTAGGTTTCTACCTTAATTACTTTCTTGTACTTACGGATGTTTGCAAGGGGGTTAAATCACAAGTATGTATTAAGTCTTGGATGGGACGGTACATTAGCACCGGTTCACCCACACAACGCTTACAAGCTAGAGAAGATTAATCGACTATATGAAGCGAAAGCACTTGACAGTCTTCCCATGTGTCCTCGAGAATGTTTGGTCATCTATAGAAATACAACCGGCTTGTCCTTTGCTACATAAAGGATTGGTCCACTTGCTGCATTCATTCTTACTGTCTTTTATTTACTCGTACTTTGTTTACTTGCTTTATCGAAAACCCCTAAAAATCCGTTAGCTAAGTATTTGCAGAGAATTCCTCATCCATACCACTAGCCAGCACCTTCTGCTCCTCGTTGGGTTCGACACTCTTACTTATCGAAAATACTGCGATACACCCCCTATACTTGTGGGTCATCAAGACTATTTTCTGGCGCCGTTGCCGGGGAGTGAAGCGCTGTTGGAGAGTGGAACTGGTAAAGGAAACTTCTACTGTGAGTATTGTTTACTTCTGCTAGTTGCTTTATTTTCGTTATGGATAGTTCGCTGAGTTTCTTATTTGGTGATGCTACTACCACTACTAAGGTAGTAGATAAGCCACCACCTGCTGAGAAAGATGTTTTCAAAATACCTACAAGAATTATTGATCGTGTTATGGATAACTACTATGTTGGGGATGGAACTGTCCATCCCGGTGATCATTTACTCTTTATACACGAATTATGCGGGTTGTTCAAGTGTGTAGGTATTACTACAGATCAAGTTAAGAAGAAGTTATTCTCATTATCAGTGAAAGGAAGAGCTGAGGAATGGTATAAGCTGCTGAAGAATGGTCAAGCTCTGGAATGGGAGGAAATAGTGCCTCTCTTTTATTCAATGTTTTATCCTCCTAGTGAAGTTCATAAAGATCGGAATCAAATATACAACTTTTGGCCTCTTGATGGAGAGAGTATAGCTCAAGCTTGGGGGAGATTGAAGTTACTAATGCTCAAATGTCCCATTCATGAGCTCCCCAACAATATTATTATCAACAATTTTTATGCAAGGCTCCCTCTACATGATAAAGATTTATTGGATGCTTCTTGTGCTGGATCATTCACTCGTATGGAAGAAGAAGTTAAATGGGACCTTCTAGATCGTATTCAAGACAATGCTGAAGCTTGGGAGAATGACAAAGGTAGAAAGTCAGGTAAAAATTATGATTATGAATGCATTGAATCTTTTATGGGAACTGATGACTTTCAAAATATTAAAAATGCTTATGGTCTAGACTCTCAAGCTATTGCTTCTTA
This sequence comes from Avena eriantha, assembly GCA_910589775.1. Classification (NCBI taxonomy): domain Eukaryota; kingdom Viridiplantae; phylum Streptophyta; class Magnoliopsida; order Poales; family Poaceae; genus Avena; species Avena eriantha. The sequence continues at coordinate 63,543,633 of OU342742.1, read as the reverse complement.
TTTTAAGGCTTTTGCTTCTTATATTGAAGTGCCTAAAAAGAAGTGGAATAAGTATCATGAACCTTATAAAGATATTGCTAAGAGTGTTCCTGCTAGAAGTACTGAAGTTTATACTACTAATCATGTTTTACATGAACCTTATATTGAGAAAATGCCTTTCACAGTTAAGCTAAAGGAACATTCTATGATGGCTAGTATGGTTAATGAAAGTATGAATAAGGCTGTTGAACCTGATAACATATGGTTGATGAACCTATAGTAGCAAGTGTGAAAGACTTTGTCACCAAGTATGAAAAAGAGGGACACACTATCCTTTGTAAGGATTCCTCTAATATTGTTTCACAAAGTAGTGTTATGAGAGCTAGTATTCCGGTGTTTTCTGTTAGAATAAGTGATCATTGCTATGAATGTCCTTGTGATAGCTATATTTTTAAGTTTATGCATGATACTGAAAGCTATTATGAGAGAGTGAAAAGTGTTCTTGTGCTTCTCAATAATATCAAGTTTCCCCGTTTTATGCTGAAAGTTTTTATGTTGGACTTCTTTTGCCTTCTTATGCAAGTTGCCTTTGGTTTCAATAACTTGTTTGTTTACAAAATCCCCTTGCATAGGAAGTGGGTTAGACTTAAAAGAGTGTGTGTTTTTGCTTCTTAATGCTCTCTTTCACTTCAATTCATATCCCTATGAGAGCTTCTTCAAAATTAGCATGCCCATCTTAATGGCTATAACGAAAGAGCTTTATGGGAGACAGCCCAATTTGTTTTTGCTTTTAGTTTTTTTTTTGTTTCTTTGAGTCTTGGAAGTTATTACTTCGGTAATAACCACTCCTTATCCGTTTTGTTTGGTTTTTGTGTCAAGATCAACCTCTAATGAGAGAGAAGTAATATTTGGGAAAGTTGCTGTCCCGAAACAGATTTTTGTGCTTCACCGTAAAAATTCGTGAGAGGTCTCTGTATGTCGGATTGAGCTGTAATTGTTTGTGCTTCTGCCCCAGGCTGTTATTTAACTTTCATTAGTTTTGCACTTTTTGATTTGAGCAACAGAATAATTTCTAAAAAATTGATCTTTACATGCTGGTCTGTTTTCACAGATTTTGCCACTCTTGCATTTGCTTCTCTATTCGATTTTCTTTTTGAATTCTTTTTGGGTTTTCGAAAGGAGTTGCTACAGTAGCTTTTGATTTGATGGTTTTCAGTCGAAGTTGGACTCAAAAGGTTTTATCACTTCACTTATACTAATGTTGCTAATAAGAACTGTGTGAAGTTTAGTGTGAAAGAAATTTCCAGGAAGTGGAGATGATGGTGTAAGAAGGAAGAGAACGGTATTATGACTCAAGTAATAAGTGTATGAGGATGAATATATCGATGATATTCAAGTGATGACTCCGGAAGGATCCACTCAATACCAAATTCAGGGACCTGCAGAGTCCGTTTCCAAATAGGTAACAGTTCTGGTAAGAAAAGTTCCGCGAAAATACAATCCAACTATATTTTTGCAGTTTTCAGTCAATAAGGAAAGCTACGAAGCGAAAAGGGACGGAACCGGAGCCAGGGTGGCCCACACCACCCCATGGCGCGGGCCCACCCCTGGCCGCGCCACCAGGTGGTTAGGTTTCTACCTTAATTACTTTATTGTACTTACGGATGTTTGCAAGGGGGTTTAATCACAAGTATGTATTAAGTCTTGGATGGGACGGTACATTAGCACCGGTTCACCCACACAACGCTTACAAGCTAGAGAAGATTAATCGACTATATGAAGCGAAAGCACTTGACAGTCTTCCCATGTGTCCTCGAGAATGTTTGGTCATCTATAGAAATACAACCGGCTTGTCCTTTGCTGCATAAAGGATTGGTCCACTTGCTGTATTCATTCTTACTGTCTTTTATTTACTTGTACTTTGTTTACTTGCTTTATCGAAAACCCCTAAAAATCCGTTTGCTAAGTATTTGAAGCGAATTCCTGATCCATACCACTAGCCAGCACCTTCTGCTCCTCGTTGGGTTCGACACTCTTACTTATCGAAAATACTGCGATACACCCCCTATACTTGTGGGTCATCAGTCTCACGCCGGATCCAGCCCCTTCAGTACCACGGAGACCGACTGATGCACTCCATCACGTAGTCCAAGAAAGACTCCCTCCGGATCAGCCCCAAAGCCTACACCAGGCAAGGCTACATAAGCCAGATAAAATGGTTGATAAGGGAGCGGATCGAGAGGAGGATCCCGGAGATTTCTCTGGATATGCATATGGCGGAAAACCCCGTAGTGCTGGTAAGCTTCTATCAGTACACCTTTTTATGTGTTTCCATATTTGAGTTATACCGCAATACTGATATGGTTTCTTCTTTTCAGCTTGCTGACCTCCCCGAGTCAGAACTTGCTTCGCTCGAAGGATATCCTCTGGAGTTTTCTCAGGAGACAGAGGTGGTGCCATTGCCGGATGCTGCGCTCAAGAAGCGCAAAGCTTCGACAGTGGTTGTTGGCACAAAGGAGGTGCCTGTCGTGAAGAGGTAACTTTCAATCACAACTTCCGCCTTTGTACTTTATTCGAAATTCCTTTTGAGATGTAATGTTTCCGGCTTTATCACATTCTCAGAGCTAAACAGCTCATCAAGGGCAAGGGCAAGGGGATTTCTTCGAAGCCCCTGCGACAGGCGAAGCTTACCATAGCTTCTCCTGCCGTGGCTCCTCCAACTCCTGCTCCTCAGCCTTCCACAATGCCGGTGATAATTCCTTCTCCAGCTGTCGCAGAAGATCTGGCTCCTTCCACGGAGCCTACGATCCTTGAATCGCAAACTGACGTCACCATGGGTGAGTCAGGTTTAGATAAGGGTGAACCCTCTTTGGGTAATGATCCCTCGGTAGAAACCTTCGCCAAAAACCTTCTCAGCAATCCGGGACTTGCCAAGTTTGGCCTGTCTCGGAAATCAGCTGAAGAGATCCAGCGGCTAGCCAGGCAATTCCTGGAGAAAAGTACCTTATCTGCCGGAGAAGAAGCGCAAGAAGTAGAGGACGTCAAGCACTCTAATATTCTTGAACAAGTGCTTCTTCACAACGAGAGGATCAGGTCCGGGGAGCTTCCAACTGCTCCTGTGACCCCTCTGACTCTCGCTGAGAAGGTTGCCATTGAAGTGAACGCGAGTTTGGATAAACTCACTCGCGAACAATATGTAAGTCGGAATTCCAACTCCTATTTTTCCTTTATTTCATATCATATCCTCTAGCCCCAAAACATGAAGTAGGATAAAAAATTCAGGTTTATGCTTCCTTAGGATGCCAAAAAACAAACTAGTGTAGCCCCCAAGGCTCGTGCTGATATTAGCAAAAATATTAGCCCGAGTCTTTAGTAGCTTTCTGACTTTGGGTATTCTGACTTACAAAAAGTATATTCCTATAACCAGGATTTGTTGAAGAATGTCTGTGATAAGCGCAGAGAGATCAAAGCTCTCCGGCTTAAAAATGCTGAGCTAAAAGTTGCCAAGGATGAGGCCGAAGGTAAACATTCCGAGACTCAAACCTTGTCTTTCATGTTTTCATAGTCGAATTTTTTTCTGAACTATTGTTCTTTTTTGACTTATAGCACTAGTGAAACAATCCATGATTGAAGAGGCCGAGAACCTCAAGACTTTGGTGGTGGAGAACAAGGAGCTTCGCCAAGAGCTGGACCAGCTCAAGGCAGATCATGAAAAAAACATTGCTCAAATCCTTGAATCCTCCTCCATGGCTACTGATGAGTGTGATCGCATGATTGCTGCTCGGGATCAAAAAATCTCGGACCTCAATAGTGATATTTGCAGAGAGAGGGATCTTTCCGATGCTCTCCGGGCTGAACTCCAGAGTCTTCGGGAAGAGAAGCCCAAAATTGATGATGTCATTTTCGGTACGTTCCATCTGTCTGACTTGTCTATTTTCTTCGACTTACTTCGATGTCGGATTTTATCTAACTGTCTTTATTTACAGGTCCTCTGAACTTGACGGACTCCACCTCTGCTGAGCCCTGCACCCACCGGCTTACCCAAGTCGATGACCTGCTTCATGACTTCTGCCAATCCCTTGAGGATATTGGCGAAGCCCTCAAGATTCCATACATGCATAGCATGTCGGATTTTCAGGTGCGGGACAAGGCAAAGTAAATGCCGCGGCTCGTCCAGGATTGGAACATGTCCTACGCGCGAAGCGCGGTGCAGAACGCTCTCACCATGGTCATGAGCCACCATGGAAGCATGGAGATATGGCAAGTGACCAGAGGGTACTCTATAGTGGATGAAGATGGCCAGGAGCAGGACATCAAGGCCATTATGGACTCCTGTGCTGGATATGGGTGTCATGTAGCTGACTTGACCAGCTACGATACTCCATTCTTCAACCGCGTGGACACTCCGCCTCCGCCTCCAGAAGAAACAACAGAAGTTTCCGATGATGAACGCACCACCTCGGATGTGGACATCTCGGAACGATATCAAGGCGACGTATCCACTGAGCCGGCAGCTCCTTCATCTCCTCCTGCATCATAGATTGCCAGAAACATTTTATATTATCTAAAAAAACATGATGCATCTGTAAATATGAATTACTATTATTTTGCTAGTGCTAAGCTTTTTGATCTATTCAGCAATTTTGGCTTTGAATTTTTTGTGTGCCTGAAATGTTTTACATAAGCACTTGTATTTTTTCGTCTATACTTATCGTTTATCTGGCTTTCCGCCTCGTCCCTTTCGTGAGCCGGCTAAACCTTCTGTCGGAAACTTTGCCGAGCAACGGAGCTCAATTGCTAAACCATTTTAAACTCGGAAACAAAGCCGGCTTCCAGTACCAACAATTCACTACTCGAAAAATGCCCGCATCCAGCAATCAGACAAATAACCAAATTAAAGACTAGAAACTTTAGAGTTATACCCGAAGGTAGCAATTTTAGAATCGGAAATCTAAACCAGAACGAACATGAGCATAAAGTACTTTCAAGCATTCTACGATTTTCGACTATGACATGATCATTTGGAAATAAGATGGTAAAAACTTCTCAGAAAAACTTGAGGTAACCAAAACTTTTATTTCTCACAGAACATGTACATATATATGATTACAAAGAAGGATAAACTAAGAATAAAAGGGAGGTAACTGAGCAATATTCCAAGGTCTGTCTAATTCATCCATATTTGTACTGCCTCCAGCTCTCTTTCTCTTCTTAGTAGCAGGTCTTTCTTTGATTGGCCTCATGTCAGTTAAGTAGTACGATCCGTTGTGCAATACTCGGCTAACTAAAAAGGGCCCTTCCCATACTGGGGAAAGTTTGTGCTTTCTTTGTTGCACAAGCCAGAGAACCAAATCACCTTTATTGAAAGATCTATTTCGGACTCTCTGGCTATGATACTTGCGTAACTTCTGCTGATAGGCTGTAGATCTCATTTCAGCAACGACGCGAACTTCTTCGACTAAGTCAAGATCATTTTTTCGAGAAATCTCGGCATCCTCTTCAATATACGCGGCCACTCTAGGAGAAGTATGAATCAAATCACTAGGAAGAACTGCGCCATAGACCAAGATGAAAGGTGTGTATCCTGTTGACCTGTTTGGAGTTGTTCGTAAACTGCATATCACAGAGGGTAATTCCTCTGCCCAAGCCCCCACAGCACGTCGTAGTGGTGCTTCGAGTCTCGGTTTTAGGCCCTGTAGAATCAAACCATTTGCTCTTTTGACTTGTCTGTTAGCTTGTTGATGTGCGACTGACGCAATGTCAAGCCGGATATTTTGCTCGTTGCAGAATTTAGCCAATTCTCCCATAGAGAAGTTACTCCTGTTGTCCGTGATAATGCTATGTGGATAACCATACCGGATTATAACATCCTCGACAAATCTTTTGGCTTTTGCTCCATCACAGCTAGTGACAGGTTTAGCCTCAATACATTTGGTGAATTTATCCACCATCACTAAGAGATGAGTAAATCCACTTGGAGCTCGTTTAAATGGTCCTACCATATCAAGCCCCAGACCGCAAAGGGCCATGTTAAGGTATTGTTCGCAGCTGATCAGCCGGAACATGAGCTTTCTTGGCATACTTTTGGCAGCCTTTGCACGTCTTGACTAATCATTCGGCATCTGCCTTAGCTGTAAGCCAAAAAAATCCATGTCTAAAAGCTTTTTCCACTAAAGATTTGGCTGCAGCATGGTGACCACACTCGCCTTCGTGGATCTCTCTTAAGATTTCCACTCGTTGTTCCGGAGATACGCAGCGCTAAAAAACCCTAGACACACTCCGTTTATGGAGCTCACCTTTAACAATAGTATAGGCTTTTGCTCGTCGGATAATCTGCCGGCTCAGAACCTCGTCTTCGTGTAATTTGCCATCTACCAGATAATCTAGGTAGGGTTGAGTCCAGCTGGGAATTACAGCCAGAACTGCTATTAGAGGTGAGTCGGATTTGGTCAGATATTCCTCATCTACTCCCTTTATTGAGGGAACTTTGAGGTGCTCTAAAAAAGCGCCATCCGGGACCTCTTTCCGCGCAGAGCCTATCCGAGATAGTGCGTCTGCTTCCTCATTCTCTACTTGGGGGATGTGTTGAACTTCAAACCCTTCGAACGATTTAGATACATCATCCACGACAGCTTTATATGCTGCCATGTGTTTATTTGCATTACAAATATCCGACACTTGTTGAGCAACAAGATCCGAATCTCCATAACACATAAAACGTCGGATGCCAATATCCTTAGCAATCCGGATTCCATGCAGCAGTGCTTCATACTCGGCAATGTTATTTGTCGTTGTGAAGTGGATCTGCAACACGTATAGAAGTTTATCTCCTTGGGGTGATTTGAGCACCACGGTAGCCCCCGAGCCCCTGCGAGCCTTAGACCCATCAAAGTAGAGGGTCCAATATTCCGACTCAAGGAGGATCATATTTTCCTTTGTCTCTGTCCAATCAGCGACAAAGTCAACAAGGATTTGGGATTTGATTGCTGTCCGAGGTTTATACTCAATATCGAAAGCTGAAAGCTCTATGCCCCATTTTGCGACGCGTGCTGTGGCATCACTGTTGTTGATTATATCTCTCATGGGAGTTGTGCTCACCACGGTAATTGGATGCTCCTGAAAGTAGTGTCATAACTTACGAGATGCTAGAAAAACATCGTAAGCCAACTTTTGATAGTACGGATACCGCTGTTTTGATTCTGTCAGGACCTCACTGACGAAGTAAGTCGGACGCTGTACCAGGTGTTCCTGATTTTCCTCTGGTCTCTCCACCACCATGACGATACTAATAACCTTATTTGTCGCAGCAAGATAGAGCAACATCGGTTCCTGAGGTTCCGGCGCTGCAAGGATAGGAGCAGATGAGAGTACTTTCTTGAGGTCTTGTAGTGCAGCTTCAGCTTCGTCAGTCCAAACAAAATCCTTGGTATTTTTTAGGAGTTTGTATAATGGTGCGGCTCTTTCACCAAGCCGGCTTACAAACCGACTGACTGCAGCGATGCAACCAGTTAATCTTTGTATGTTCTTCAGGCGAGTTCGCCTGGAAATATTGAGTATAGCCTTGATTTTGTCTCGGTTCACCTCTATGCCTCTTTGAGACACGATGAAACCTAACAATTTTCCTGCTGGTATTCCAAAGAAGCATTTCTTCGGGTTAAGCATGATGTCGTATTTTCGTAGATTGGCGAACGTTTCCTCCAAGTCGGAAATCAGCGTTTCCTTCTTTTTGGACATCACCGCAATATCATCCACGTTTGCATGTACGTTGCGTCCGAGTTGGTCATGGAGGCAACGCTGCATTGTGTGTTGGTACGTAGCTCCTGCGTTCTTCATCCCAAAAGGCATCGTAACAAAACAGAAGGTTCTGAAGGGGGTTATGAATTAAGTTTTGACTTTGTCAGATTCCTTCATCCGCATTTGGTGATAACTGGAATATGTGTCGAGAAAATAGAGGAGTTCCGAGCCTGCCATAGAATCGATAACTTGATCAATCCTAGGCAGAGCGAATGGATCTTTTGGACAAGCCTTGTTCAAGGCAGTATAATCAACACACATCCTTAAATTAGTGGTGTACTTTTTAGGGACCATTACAGGATTGGCCGACCACTCAGTGTGGATGACCTCTTCTATGAATCTGGCTAACTCAAGCCGTGCTAGTTCCTTAGCTATTGCCTTACGCTTTTCATCACCAAAACATCGTAAGGACTATTTGACGGGTTTAGCGTTCGGGTTTACATTTAAAGAGTGCTCGACAAGTTCCCTAGGTACTCCGGTCATGTCAGATGGCTGCCATGTGAAGATATCTTGATTTGCTTTGAGAAACTTGACGATTGCGGTTTCCTATGCGCTATCTAGGCCTACGCCTATCTAGGTCACCTTGGAGGGGTCATCATCCTTCAACAGCGTCTTCTTCGTCTCTTCTGATGCCTTGAACTCCGGATTCGGCTTTGTCACCTCCTTCTTCGTTGCGGGCATCTCGGACGGATCTATGCTCTTCTTGATCTCCTGGTACTCCTGGGCATGCAACACGGCTTCAGCAAAGGCGGCATTTCCATCCTCGCACTCTCGCGCTTTCTTCGGGTCTCCCCTGATGGTGATCACGCTGTTGGGACCTGGAATTTTCATCATATTGTAAATGTAACACGGACGAGCCATAAAAGCCCAGTAAGCCGGACGTCCGAATAAAGCATGGTACACGCTCTTGAACGGGACCACTTCGAAGGAAAGTGCCTCCGTCCGATAATTCTTTAGAGTTCCAAAGGTGACATCCAAAGTAATCTCTCCCAGGGAATTAGCTTGTCTTCCTGGGACAACTCCGTGAAAGATCACAGAGCTATGGTTCATCTGAGTTTCCGAGATCTTCATCCGGCGTAGCGTATCGACATAGAGAATATTGATGCTGCTACCACCGTCCATGAGGGTCTTGGAGAAACCATAACCGTCAATAAGTGGGTTGACGATTAAGGCGTATTTTCCTTGCATGTGCAACTTAGGCGGATGATCAGCACGGTAAAATGTGATTGCCACTTCCGACCAGTCCAAGTATTGGGGGACAGCCGGAACTGTTGTGTTGAGCTCGTGTAGAACTGCTTTCTTGACCTTTGCTAGTTGAGATCCAAAGAAAGTGACGTAAGTGTCCTTCTTAGTGGGAAAAGTTTTCTTCCCTTCCGGCTTGGGATTTGAAGCATCCGCTTCCTCCATGTCGGAATCTTCCTTGGTCTCTTTGTCATTTTCAGGATTTTTCTTTCCCTTCTTCCGCTTGGCTTTGTAGCCCGCGGTGTCATCTCTTTTGATGTCATCATTGAAACGACACTCAGCGTTGGTGTGGGACGAGCCCCCATTGGCGTCTAGGTGATGCACACGTGGGTTATTGGCAATGTCGGCCAAAGAGTAGGTTTTACATGGTTGATGTTCTCCTCTACCTTGGACCCTTGATGTCCCACGGCCACGCCCACGGCCTCCGCCGCGTCCTCCTCATCCTCCAGACCCGAAAGTAGCAGTGACCACCGCTGTTTCCGTGTTGGGTTTCTCTTCCGAGGTATTTATGCGCTTCTGAGCTTGTTGCTTTGGTTGTTTTGCCAACTAAGGCATAGCTAGGGCATTGAGTAATCCCTTTGCATCGTCGTCAGCATCTGCATACTTGCTCGCTGTTTCTATCATCTCTCCCAAGTCAGTGACCTTATCACACTTGAAGCGGTGACATAGTAGACCAATTGGGAGTCCTGCGATGAAAGCTTCAATAGCGGTTTGATCGTTTACTCCTTCACAGGAGTTCTTGGTGTCGATCCATCGTCCAAGGTAATCCCGGCAAGTTTCTCCGGCTTTCTGGGTGCAACATTGTAGGTCTCCGACCGTACAGCGCCTCCGATATGTGCCTTTGAAATTCCAAAAGAACGCACTTTGTATATCATACCAGTTATGGATGTTGTTCTCCGGAAGTTCATTGAGCCATGATCGTGCCGTCTTCTGCAACATAAGTGGGAGATATCGGGTTGTGACCAGGCTGTTTCCGCCTTTGGCGATGCAGCAAGCTTAGAAAAAATCCTGTAGCCAGGTATCTGGCCGAGCAATGTCGTCGTAGGCTTGGATATGCGTTGAGATGGCAAATCCTTCCGGGAATCTTGTAGCTCTGGTGCATGGTCCGAAGCATTTTGGGCCCACGTAGATATCATCGTTTTCATAGCGCCGCGCCTCTATGTTGGAGTTGATCCTGTGCCTTGCGTCATTCGGGGATAGAGATCGTCCCGAATGTCGGATGTGGCTACGGTTCCTTGGAGCCGGACTTCGGCTTCTGCTACCACCTCCTCTGTCACGTCGTCCTCCTTGTCCCCCTTGGGAGCCGTTATGATGACCGCTTGGTGGAGAGGGTGGGGCAGCTGAATTGTTTCCGGCTGATCGCCGACCTCCGTCCGGAGCGTCTTTATTCCGGTTCCGAGGAGGGTCTTCACTACAACAAGCCCCCTGCCGGCTCGTGCCAGCATGGTTTCCGTCGTTCCTTCGTCCGTCGTTCCCACCATGGTGAGGGTCAGCCGGACGGCTTGCATGTCTAGGAGGTGGCATTTTTTGGCGATCCTCCTCCCGACGTTTCTCTTTATCTTCTCCCCTTCTATCGTTAGATTCTCATCGGGGAGGGTTCTTCGGATTCAGTACAACAATGGCCTCTTTTTCGGTCGTTGGGGCGACATTGCTCCAGTCACGCGCAACTTTGTGATGCTGTCCTGACGATCCGGTTCTTGAATAATTGTCTTCCCGGCATTCGGGGCGATGATACTACTCCCGGATGCTATGGGGTCTTACGTCAGCCCATGCCGGATCTGTGCGACACTGGTAGGAATCAGAGACCAGTTTTTGACTTCCGGACAGGGCGACCTTTTGCTGCTCTAGTCCCTTGTTGAGTAGTTTGATACCCAAACGTATCTCCTCTGGTCCTGGATTAGCCGATAAAATTTCTCGGGCCGCCACGGTATTCTGTACTGGGGTTGGATATACCCAATCTCCTTTGCTATCTTTCCATGGCTTCCCCATCTCATCTCTGAAAAGGACGGCACTGACATGTGGAAATTGGTCATCATTGGTGTGACGCTTCTGTGTCTTCTGATGCAACCGAGACATGTAGTCCTTAGTTGCCATGCGTTTCTTATCCTCCTTGATGTTTTTGGCTTCATCTAGGAGTTGTTGACGACGTGCTTCTAGGTCTTAGGCCCTTTCATCCAGCTCCTCAGCAGTAAGTTCTGCAGCTGTAGGGATAGGTGTGGTTAATGCAGCATCGATGAGCTTACGCGCACCTTCGGTGATCACGTGTCCATCCACCGATTCTTCTTTTTTCGTCTCGAAACTTTTGATGGTCTCGAGAATTGCGTCCGCGCTTTCGCCTTACAGTATCATACGTCGTAGTGTGTACCTTAGGAAAGGTCTATGTTCCTCCTGAATTTCGACTTCCACGGGTGGGTCGATCTGGGATCCGGCTTCTCCAGGGAGATTCACTCTAGATTCAACTTGGATCGCTAGGTCTTCTTCAGGCTCGGATTTCTCCACTATCTCCGCAACTGGTGCGGGCTGGGTGGGATTAGGGTTTCTAAGATCCGGAACTCTGCCGCCTCCGCGGACAAAGGGGACCTAGAAGATTCTTCTGCCTCTATCACCGCTAGGGTGGGTGGGGCAGGTTTAGCAAAACCAATGTAAACATCGATCTTGCCAAAAGACATGATTGTGTAGGCAGTCACGGTCTCCCTATCTAGAATCCAAGTCTCATCGAGAACGATGAGAGGGACATCGCTGGCGTAGAGGATGCGACCGACGGCGATAGTCTCGCCAATTCCGATTCTTGCATATTCCGCTCGGAACGTAGATCTGAAGCTCACTTGCCCCACGGTGGGCGCCAACTGCCATCGGGTTGAGGACAAGTACGCCATGAGGGGGTCCTTGAGGCGTGCGGAAGATAGGGGTGTGAGATGTACGGTGTTCCGGGACGGTGAGCACACAAGTTTACCCAGGTTCGAATCCGCCGGCTTTGGACGGATCCTACTCCTGCTAGCAATCCAGTAATACGGTAGAGCCGGAATATGGGTTACAAGGGTTTCGCCTGTGCGAGTTGAGGGTCTAAAGTATTGGGTGCCCTAAAGGCTCTCCCTAGGACGGCTTATATAGATATCCGGCCTAGGGTTTACAGGAGAGATCTATCTGGCTACGACTAAGAGTCGGTTACAGAGTACATCTTGAACTACAAGTAACATTATGGGCCTAAGTCGGTAAGTCTTCTGGGCCTTCCCGTAGCCGGATTGGACTCCGTCTTCCCTCCCTGACTGGGCCGCCCGTGAAGCAAAGCTCTAACCCTAAGTGGGCCACCCTGGTTAGTGAGGAACTGTGAGTATACACGGAAAGTATATCCCCAACATACATAGATAGATCTTGGGCGTTAGGAGGTTCCAACATAGGAAATTTTTTGTTTTCTGCTGCGGAACCCTTCAACATGGCCTCGGAACACGGACCGAAAGGTTAAGCATGAGTCATATAGTTGATATGATGCCCATATAGATGCTCGCCTTTGAAGCTACACCGACTCACGTGATGATCAGACTTGGTGTAGTGGATTTGGTTCGTGTAATCACCAAAAAGACACGAGGGAAGTTGTTTTTGAGTGGGAGTTTAGTTGAAATCAATCTATCATAAACTTAGTCTAAATAAACTTTACGAATTCTGTTGTAGATGGCACCACCTTTTAATTTCAATGTGTTCATGGAGAAAGAGAAACTTGCTGTGAATGGTAGAAACTTCACCAACTGGGCTATGAATTTGAGGATTCTCCTCTCTACTGCACAAAAGCAATATGTGCTAGAAGCGCCGCTAGGCCCCCCACCAGCTCCTGGTGCCCCTGACGAGGAAAAGAATGTCTATGTGACTGGTCAGGAGGACCACAATTTAGTTCATTGCGGCATACTGTATGGGCTAGAGCTAGAACTTCGAAAGAGTTTCTAAAATGGCAATGCCTTTGATACCATGGGTGAATTGAAAATGATTTTCGATACCCATGCTACCGTAGAGAGTTATAATGCTTCAGAAAAGTTATTTAGCTGCATGATGGAAGAGAACAACTCCATAAGTGAGCACGTACTCAAAATGTCTGGGTACGCCGATAAGCTTGTGTCCTTGGGAATAACGATTCCCATTGATTTAGGCATACATCGTGTTCTCCAATCTCTTCCACCTAGCTACAAGAGCTTCATGATGAACTATAACATGCAGGGCATGAAGAAGACTCTCCCCGAGCTTATGTCAATGCTTAAGACTGGAGAAGTGGAGATTAGGAAAGAACATCAAGTGTTGATGGTCAATAGGACCACCGGTTTCAAGAAAGACAAGAAGGGTAAACATAAGGGAAAGAAGGGCGGAAAATCTGTTGCTGCGCCTGAAGAGAAATCTCGGGCTGGCCCTAAGTCTGATACCGAGTGCTACTATTGTAAGGGGACTGGCCATTGGAAGCACAACTGCCCCAAGTTTTTGGCGGACAAGAAAGCCAGCAAGGCAAACAAAGGTATATATGATATACATGTTATTCATGTGTACTTGACTAGTACTCGCAGTAGCACCTGGGTATTTGATACCGGATCAGTTGCTAACATATGTAACTCGAATCAGGGGCTGCAGAACAAGAGACTGCTAGCAAGGGGTGAGGTCAAGATGTGTGTCGGCAATGGATCAAGAGTTGATGTGATCACCGTCAGAACGCTGCCTCTCCACCTACCATTGGGATTAGTTATAAACCTAAATAATTGTTATTTGGTGCCTGCACTGAGCATGAACATTATATCTGGATCTAGTTTAATGCAATGTGGTTATTCGTTTAAATCTGAAAACAATGGTTGTTCAATTTATATGGATAATATCTTTTATGGACATGCACCCATGATGAATGGTTTATTTCTGTTGAATCTCGATAATACTCATTCGCACATCCATAATGTTGATGCTAAAATAATTAAACTTAATAATGATATATACATATATGTGGCACTACCGTCTAGGTCATATTGGTGTTAAACGCATGAAGAAACTCTATTCTGATGGACTTTTGGAATCATTTGATTTTGAATCATTTGATACATGTCATCCATCCTTATGGGCAAGATGACTAAAACGCCGTTTTCCGGTTCAATGGAACAGGTGGCAGATTTATTGGAAATCATACATACTGATGTATGCGGTCTAATGAGTGTGTCGGCATGAGGTGGATATCGTTATTTTGTTACTTTCACGGATGATTTGAGTAGATACGGCTATATCTATTTGATGAAACATAAGTCTGAAACCTTTGAAAAGTTCAAGGAATTTCAGAATGAAGTGGAAAATCATCGTAATAGAAAGATCAAATTTCTGTGGTCTGACCGTGGAGGTGAGTATCTAAGTTACGATTTTAGCACACACATGAAAGAGTGTGGAATAGTTTCACAACTCATGCCTGCCGGAACACCACAACGTAATGGTGTGTTGGAACGTTGTAATCGTACTCTATTAGATATGGTTCGATCTATGATGTCTCTAACTGACTTGCCACTGTCATTTTGGGGTTATGCACTGCAAACCGCTGCATTCACTTTAAATCGGGCACCATCTAAATCCGTTGAAACGACACGTATGAATTATGGTTTGGAAACAAACCTAAGCTGTCATTTCTTAAAGTTTGGGGATGCGATGTTTATGTGAAGAAACTTCAACGGATAAACTCGAACCCAAAGCAAAAAAATGCGTCTTCATAGGATACCCTAATGAAACAATTGGGTATTCCTTCTATCACAGATCCGAGGGCAAGGTTTTCGTTGCAAAGAATGGATCCTTTCTAGAGAAAGAGTTTCTCGTGAAAGGTGTCAGTAGTCGAAAGGTAGAACTCGAAGAGGTTATTGAACCTTCTCTTCATGAAATGACGAGTGGCGCAGCACCGGAAGTCGTTCTGGAGTTGACTTCACCAAATGAAGAAGGAACTAATGATAATGATCATGAAACTCCAAAAGAGGACACTACTGAACCTCGCAGGTCAAGCAGGACACGTGCAGCTCCTGAACTGTACGGGAATCCTGTTGTAAATTTCATGGTTGATGAAATAGATGACCCTGCGACGTATGAGAAGTGATGATGAGCCCGGATTCCAACAAATGGCTAGAAGCTATGAAACCCGAGATGGAATCCATGTACGAAAACCAGGTTTGGACCTTGGTGGACTTACCTCATGACCGAAAGGCCGTTCAGAATAAATAGATTTTCAAAAGAAAAACTGATGCTGATGGTAATGTAACCGTCTATAAAGCTCGACTTGTCACAAAAGGGTTTCGACAAATTCAAGGAGTTGACTACGATGAGACATTCTCTCCCGTAGTGATGGTAAAATCAGTTAGGATTATGTTAGCAATTGCTGTATATTTCGATTATGAAATATGGCAGATGGATGTCAAAACTGCATTCATCAATGGTAACGTTGAAGAAGAGTTGTATATGATATATCCAAAGGGTTTTGTCGATCCTATGGATGCTAACAAGGTGTGCAAGCTTCGGCGATCCATCTATGGACTGAAGCAAGCATCACGGAGTTGGAATCTCCTCTTTGATGAGGTGATCAAAGAGTTTGGATTTTTCAAAACTTATGGAGAGGCTTGTATTTACAACAAACTGAGTGGGAGCAATGTGGCATTTCTGATATTATATGTGGATGACATATTATTGATTGGAAATGATATAGATCTTTTAAATAGTGTTAAAAGTTATCTAAACAGCAAATTTTCTATGAAAGACCTTAGTGAAGCGTCATATATATTAGGCATAAATATCTATAGAGATAGATCAAGACACCTAATAGGGCTATCCCAAAGTACATACCTTGATAAGATTTTAAAGAAGTTTAAAATGGACGAAAGTAAGAAGGGGTTCTTACCTATGTTACAAGGCAAGACATTGAGTAAGACTCAAAGTCCGGCTACGGCGGAAGAAAGAGAGATAATGGATAAGATCCCCTATGCTTCAGCCATAGGCTCTATAATGTACGCCATGCTATGTACAAGACCGGATGTGGCACATGCTATTAGTTTGACTAGTAGGTACCAATATGATCCAGGTTTGGAACACTGGATAGCGGTCAAGAATATCCTTAAGTACTTGAGAAGAACTAAGGAAATGTTTCTTGTATACGAAGGTGAAGAAGAGCTGGTCACTAATTGTTATGTCGACGCTAGCTTTGACGCTGATCCGGACAACTCTAAGTCTCAATCTGGATACATATTTCTCATGAACGGAGCAGCAGTTAGTTGGAGGAGCTCCAAACAACCCGTGGTAACAAGGTCAACAACGGAGGCGGAATATATTGCTGCTTCAGAAGCAGCACAGGAAGCGGTTTGGATGAAGGAGTTCATTACCAAACTGGGTGTGGTTCCTAGTGCGTTGGATCCAATGGTGACCTATTGTGACAACAATGGAGCCATAGCCAACGCAAAGGAACCAAGGTCTCACAAGAATTCCGAACATATTAAGCACCAGTTTCACTCCATCCGTGAGCATGTCAAGGATGGGGATATAAAGATTTGTAAAGTACATACGGATCTCAATGTAGCAGATCCGTTGACTAAAACTCTCCCTAGAGAAAAACATGATCAACACCAGAACTCCATGGGTGTTAGATTTATCACCATGTAACTAGATTATTGTGTCTAGTGCAAGTGGGAGACTGAAGGGAATATGCCCTAAGAGGCAATAATAAAGTTGTTATTATACATATTCCAAGTATATGATAGATGTTTATTTTGCATGCTATAATTGTATTAATTTGGAAACGTTAATACATGTGTGTTTAATAAACAAAAGGAAAGTTCCTAGTTATGACTCTCTTATAAACTAGCTCTTTGATTAACAAGATGATCAAGGTTTCCTGATCATGGACATTGGATGTTGTTAATAACGAGGTCAGATCATTAGTGGAATGATGTGATGAATATTCATCCGAAGGATAGCATTATTATCAAAGTCATTGTGTTTATATTGCTATAACATCTAACAAAGTAATCCTAGTCCTTATACCATGAGATCATGTTAATCACTAACACTAGAAGAGTATCTTGATAACATCAAACATCACACTGTGAAAGGGTGATTATAAAGGTGGGTTCAGTGCTACGAAAGTGTTATGTAGAAGCTCATGGATCAAGAATGGGATTTGTCCATCCCGATGATGGATAGATATTCTCTGGGACCTCTCGGTGATATCACATTGGTTAGCTTGCAAGCAAGTGATAAGATCACTAGAATGTTATATCACGAGAACGAGAAAAGAGTACATGTCGGTAATGAGATCAAACTAGGTATCGATATACCGATGATCAAATCTTGGACATGTAATATATCGCGAGACAAAAGGGATTTAGTTACTAGCGTTAAAGGTTCTCACGATCACAGAAGTCATCGTAGAATGTGTAGGAGTCAGTATGGATCTCCAGGTCCCACTTCTGATTATTGATCTAAGAGGGGTCTCGATCATGTCTGCATTATTCACGAACAGTAGGGTGACACACTTAATGGACACCAGCACCATTTGTAGCAAATGTGTTTTAGACGAATGAATTGCAAAGCGCTGGAATGATTTCAATAGACACCAAAATAGTTTCAGGTGAAATTGCTGAAATTGGTTCTGCATGTAATATTGAAATGTTGCAGGGGGTTTTATGTGAATTTTTGTTAATTAAAGTAATTAACAAAATTCTGAATAAATTTAATAAAAAAGTTTTATTAAATAAGAGAGCATTAAATTTGGAGAAATTTAATGCATTTAAAGTAAAGACTTTAAAGAGGAATGTTAAGGGACACTTTTATGTGGAGGGGGTTACCACCATATGAATGGGGGAGGTGAGGGGTCACCCCCATGGGTGCCGGCCATGGGAGGGGGGCAACCTCCCTCTTCTATAAAAGGCCCCCTCTCCCTCCTTCTCACTCACACCTCCTCGAGAAGGATCTCTCTCCCCCTCTAGAATTATTCCCCCATGGTGCCCGATTAGCAAGATACATGTTACCTGTGGCATTTCGTCTAGAAGGAGTTGTTGCTTCTGCTGCATCGCTGGAGTGAGGAGGTGGAGGTTGTTCGGTGGCCTGAACGTGTGTGCGAGTGCGGATGCGCTGCTGGTTAGCGGCGCTAGGATTTCCACACGATCTTGAGATCGGCAAGCATACGACTACATCATCCATGAGTTCCTACTCGTTAACAAAACTTTGTTGTCTTTGAGGGTAAGTTCTCCATGGATGTATATCCACCCATTGCTTGTATCTAGTAGATAGATCTTGGCGTATAGTTCTCAACATAGGAATTTTTTGTTTTCTATGTTGCGAACCCTTCAATTACTGAAGCAATAACTTCCAAGACTCAACAAAAGACTCCTAAAGAAATTTGGGATATCTCCCAATAAGTGCTTTTCTTTAAAGCCTTTGAGCTAGGCATAAGAAGCAACAAAAGAATCAAGTACTCTCAAATGAAGAAGCATTAAGAGCAAATTTTGTTTTAATAGGAGAGGCAAAAGGAATCTTCTCTCTCTTCTTAGGGAAATGTTCTATACCTTTCTTGAGTGGGAATTGATATTTAATGGTGCCTTCTTTCATATCAATAATGGCACCAACAGTTCTACGAAAAGGTCTTCCCAAAATAATAGGACAAGAAGCATTGCATTCAACATCAGTAACATAGAAATCAACAGGGACATAGGCATTGTTAACCATAATAAGAACATCATTAACACTCCCCATGAGTTTCTTTTTAGCATTATCATCAAGTTGGACATTAAATAGCAATCTTCCAATGGTGGCAAATCAAGCATTTCATAAATCTTTCTAGGCATAATAGAAACACTACTATCAAGATCACATAAAGCTTTGAGATCAAAATCATTCACTTTCATATTAATGATGGGTTCCCAACCATCTTCCAATTTCATAGGAATAGAAGCTTTATGTTTCATCTTTTCTTCTTTAATTTTTATGAGAGCATCAGTAATGTGTTTTGTAAAGGCCATATTCATAGCACTAGCATTAGGACTTTTAACAAGCTTTTGTAGGAACATAATTACTTCAGACATATTGCAGCCATCAAGATCAAAATCATAATCACCATCTAAAGTAGTAGAGCTATTGTTTCCCGTATTTCGAAGAATTTCAACATTTTTATTAGAAAAGGTTCCATTGGTTTTAGGTATTGTTGCAGAGGGAACTTCATGTGGTTTTCTAGCATTAACATTAGTGGTGGTGATAGTAGAAATACTAATATTTCTAGTAATTTCATCTTCTCTTTCCCACTTAGCATGCAATTCAGCTAACATTCTAACATTTTCATCAATTCTAACTTGTATGGCATTAGTAGCAGCAAACGGATATTCAATAGTTTCAGGTTTAGCAACCATTTTATTCAAAGAAGATTGTGCTTCAGACAATGATGCTATATTTCTTTCAGCATTAGAGAGTTTTTCCTCAATAGTTTTATTGAAGGCAGTTTGTTTACTAATAAAATATTTAAGCATGACTTCAAGTTCAGAGGGTGCACTTCTGTTATTGTTGTAGGAATTTCCATAAGCATTACCATTATTGAGAGGATATGGCCTATAATTATTGTTACCAAAATTATTCATGTAGGCATTGTTGCTAAAATTATTATTTCTAATAAAATTCACATCAACTTGCTCTTCTTGAGCAACCAAAGAAGCTAAGGGAACATGATTTGGATCAATATGAGCTTTCCGATTAATAAGCATAGACATAATAACATCAATTTTATCACTCAAGGAGGAGGTTTCTTCAACAGACTTCTTACCTTATGAAGCTCTCTCAGTGTGCCATTCAGAATAGTTAACCATCATATTATCAAGAAGCTTTATTGCAGCACCCAAAGTAATGGTCATAAAGGTACCTCCAGCAGCAGAATCCAGCGATTTCTTGAAGAATAATTCAGTCCTGCATAAAAGGTTTGGATAATCATCCAAGCAGTCAGTACATGAGTGGGACAATTCTTTACCAACGATTTCATTCTTTCCCAAGCTTGAGCAACATGTTCATTATCAGATTGTTTAAATTTCATTATTTAACTTCTCATAGATATAATCTTAGCACGAGGATAGTATTTTCCAATGAAAGCATCTTTGCATTTAGTCCAAGAATCAATACTATTTCTAGTTAGGGATAGCAACCATTCTTTAGCTTTTCCTCTCAAAGAGAAAGGAAACAATTTAAGCTTAATAATATCTCCATCTATATCCCTGTGTTTTTGCATCTCACAAAGTTCAACAAAGTTATTAAGGTGAGCAGCAGCATCTTCAGTACCAACACTAGAGAATTCATAACAAGATTGATCAAAGCAGGTTTAATTTCAAAGAAAGTAGCTTTAGGAACAGGTGGAGCAATAGGTGTGCACATGAAATCATTGTAGTTGGTGCTAGTGAAGTCACACAATTTAGTGTTTTCAAGAGTATTCATTTTTTGTGTTTTTAATATAAAGAAGTAAGCTAGTACAACTATTTTGTGTGTGTTTTTGATAAAGAAACAAGCAAACAAAGCAGAAATAAACTAAGCAAAACAAAAAACAAAGTAAAGAGATTGGTTATGAGGGACTCCCCTTGGGAAGATGTCCTTGACTCCCCGGCAACAGCGCCAGAAAAAGTGCTTGATGGCTCAAAATGTATCGAGCTTCTTGGGGAACCCCAAGAGGAAGGTATGATGAGCACAGTAGGAAGTTTTCCCTCAATTATGAAACCAAGGTTATCGAACCAGTAGGAGCAAGGAAACACCTCCAAGGTGTTGTTTCCAACTTGGAATCCTGCACAACACAACCACAGAACTTTGCCCCAACTTACAGTGAGGTTGTTAATCTCATCGGCTTTGCTGAAAACAAAGGATTAAACGTATTGTGTGGAAGATAGTAATTGCTTGCATAAAGTAAACAGAAAACAGTAAATAGATTGTAGATTGATGGTAAAAGAATGGACCAAGGTCCATAGTTCAGGTGATTCTCCTTATGATAGATGACATGTTGGGTGAACAAATTACAGTGGGGCAATTGACAGACACCGAGAGAGCATACATGCATATACTAATCATCTTGACTCCTATGAGATTTGATTGGTCATTACAACATTATACATAGACCGTAATCCAACTGCATCTATGACTAATAATCCACCTTCAGGTTATCATCCGAACCCTCTCCAGTATTAAGTTGCAAGCAACAGATAATTGCATTAAGCAAAGTGTGTAAAGTAAACAATACGATTGTTCTATGAACAAAGGATTGTTGTTTCTCCCTAGTAGCAACATCACATCTAGTACCTTAGAGATTTCTGTCACTTCCCTAGATTCCTAGAGGCATGAACCCACTATCGAGCATACATACTAACTCTTGGAGTTGTTAGCATCTACTCGGCCAAGATAGCTACTAACAAAGAAAAGCATGCAAGATCACAAATAACAAAAATATGATAGAATCAATAATCAATCTGAAATAGCATCTCGATATCCATCGGATCCCCGCAAACACAACCTGTAGGATTACAAATAGATGATCTTGATCATGAACGGAGCTCACAAGATCTAAACATGGTAGCACAAACAGGAGAACCAACCATCTAGCTATTTCATGGACCCGTAGTGCAGGGATGAACTACTCACGCATCACACTGGAGGCAGTCATGGTGATGAAGAAGGCCTCCAGGGTGATCTCTCCCCTCCAACAGGGTGCCTGTAAGAGCTTTAGATCCCTCCCAATCTAGGGATGGAGATGGCGACGGCTATAGACCCTTTCATGGAATTTTGATCGGGTTCCTAGGGTTTTCGTCCTAGGAGACTTTTATAGGCGAAGAGGCAAGGTCGGTGGAGTACTAGGGGGCCCACACCCCCTGGTGGCGCGGCTAGGGCTGACCGCGCCACCACCAAGTGTGGCCGCCCTAGTTCCCCTCTTCGTCTCCCCTCCGGACTCCGTGTTGCTTCGGGTAAAATATTGACTTTGGCTTTTGTCTGGTCCAATTCCGAGAATATTTCCTTACTAGCTTTTCTAAACCAAAAACAGTACAAAACAGGCAATTGGCACTATGGCATCTTGTTAATAGGTTAGTTCTAGAAAATGTGTAAAAATACTCCAAAGTGTGGACAAAACATAAGAAAGTAGATATAAAACAAGCATGGAACATCAAAAATTATAGACACGTTTACAATGTATCAGCTGCGCAGCATATGACTAGGTCATGGGGTTGGAATTTCACGGTAACGAGTAAAACAATACTAGTTGGAAACGAGATTGAACAAGGTATCATGATCACATCTCATACAAGTCTTGTATCGTGTAACAAAAGGAATTGGACATATCGTTTAAGGTTTGACACAAGGTGATTCGTGGAGTGTATATGGGTCAATATGGGCATCCCTATCCTGCTGTTGAATATTGATCAAGACCATGTCTATGTTATTCCTAAGCCATAGGGAAACACGCTTAAGGGCACTATGATGCTTGGAGATCCTCCTGTAAGATGGAATCATAGAAGAGAGAGAACGGAATCATTCCGGAGAGATCAAAAGTTGTTTGGAGAAAGAAGGAAAGGAGACGGCTCAAAGGAGTTTCGTATAAATGACAATTTATAATATGTATTTATTATATGTTAATTATGAATTAACTTATACTAAATAAATATTTAAATTTAAATTTATTCGGCAACTTCCTCATTAGGCCAAAACCCTGAAGGGAATTGGCCTAGGAGGAAATCACCCGAAAAGGGAAAGAAAACAACAAAAGGGCGCTGCGTGTGGGCCAGTCGGCCCACAAAGAAGGCGAGCGGACGGACTCTATGCGCCACGCGAGCGGCAACCAGCTGGCCACCGTGCACGGGCTGCAGTCGGCTAGCCCGCCAAGGCAGGTGCAGGCACGGGAGCCTCCAGGCGCGAGGTGGGCCAACTGTGTCCCACCTGGCCGCTGCTCTCAGCGCCACCCCACCGCCACAGGTCGCCATGCCCAGTTGGGCCACATGCAGACGTGTCGGCCCGCCTGGCCAGGCGAAGCGGCCGCCGCTGCTCCCCCTCGGCACTAGGCTGCGGTCAAGGCGGTGGGAAAAATATCGAAACGAATCGATGGTCGAGGAGGAAAAGAGCATGGGTGGAGCGCACACCCTTACTAGGCGCACCACCTAGGACCTTTTGGCTCTCCTGGCTCATCTGGTGAGGTCCAAGTGCTCCAGGTGCTTCTCTTGATGAAATATTAACGCCCCTGAAAGCCCAGCTCCATTTGACTTTGTTTAGGTCCCTCAAAGGAAAAAAATACACAAACAGGGTTTTCTCGTCGTACAGAGCTAGAAACAGAATAAAGAGGATCATTGGTAAATCCTCATAAATCAATGTAAAACATGGATATAACATCATATATGTAGCAAATTTGTGGGAATTCATATCAGCAAACTACAAAGTTCATGTATGCATTTTACATGCATCACCAGCCAAAGCGAGATCTTATAGCTAGCGGGAGGTCGAGAGCGCCAGATCTGCAGTGCTCCCGCCATCGAAGTCCGACTTGCGAATAGGGATAACAAGTCTTTGCAAAGTAGCAGCTGGTGGGTCCCAATTCCACTTGAAGATATCTTGTGTCCCTTCTATCGGGGTGATCTCCTCCAGCTAGTCTACGACTTCAAGGAGCTCTCTGATGGCCACCGCACTAAGGTCAGGGGGACATCGTGCAGCCAGGCTGTCGTTGTATTGGGAACGGCAGTACCTGAGGAGGTTAAATAGAGGTGTGGGGACTAGCAGGGAAGCTATCAACGGCGTCCGCAGGCGGGATTGGATACAAGCGAGTGTAGCGAGATGCAAGAAGTACCTAGGTTTGGGGCCCTCGTGGTGAGGTAAAGCCCCTACTCCTGCCGGATCTGACTATGTGGAATACTCGAACTACAAGTGCTCCTCGAGCTGTATACGCTAGCTACTGCCTTAAATGCTGTAAGACCAACCCTTTCTACTGAGGCCTTGCCTCTCCTTATATAGGCAGAGGGGCAAAGGTCTCACTGGCCAGTCCGACTTGCGGGCCCCACAGGCGGGTCCCAGCCGGCTGGTCGTCTATAGTGTCCAGTATGGCTTGTTCTATCGGAGTACGAGCGGTATGGCTGTTGTAGGCACAGTGGACGCCGTGCGAGCCTATCGTCAGCACTGGCCACTGTTCCCGGGTCACCCACGCAAAGTCTTCGGTATGGCCGGGTAGTTGCTAGTCTTGTCACCGTACAGGGCGTACCGTGCACTGATACACATGTCGCCCTGTCCCATTGATTGAGTCCGGCTACGTCGCCGTATCCGGCGGCCTCCTGCTGATCCGGCTACCGGGGGATAGCCGGCCTGTCTTGCCCTGTCCGGCTGCATCTGGTTAGCCAGACCCGATCCGACTGTCTTGTTTCTTATTCGGTTGGGATACCTGGGGATCATCCCCCTGACACTAGCCCCCGAGCGCGTGTGGATTCCGCCCTTAGGCAAAATGTGCGCGCGCTTTCTCTTGTTTTTGAATTTGTGTCCGTGCTGAGCTTGGCGGTTGCGCTACCCGTGACGTCAGTGCCGACGCCGGCCACGCGCACGCGCCATCATTACTCTGCGGCGGGCAGCGTAATGTCCCGTCGCACGTCGCCTCGGGAAACTGTTGTCTGGCGCTTCGGTTCTCGCTCCAGGATCTTCTGCGCATCCTGCTCTGGCACATGGGATCTTAGGCGGCGGTTGGGGTGTGGGTCGCCCGGATGCGCGCCGCATGCCCAGTCGACGGTTGCCCTTATGGCTCTTTAAAGGGACGCCGCGGGGGAGGCGATTTCTTTCCTTCGCTCCCCCGCTGCAGTTCCTTCTCTTTCGATGCCTTCGCTCTTATGCCCTTGCTCTTTGCGCCGCCCGTTCGCCGTCGTCGATGCTACGGGCCACCGTCAATCTTCCGTCGCCGCTCCCCCTCGTCAACCGGAAATGGCCGCCGACCGCGGGGCCTAGTGCGGCTCCGCCGTCACCGAGGACGAAATCGCCAAATACCGTGCCACTCGCGTCCTCCCGCCGGCAGAGGAGGTGGTGGTGCGGCTGGCGCTGACCAGGGAGGTGTCGCCGCATCCAGAGGAGGGCGAGCGCGTCATCTTCCTTTTGCACTTGGCCCGCAGGTTCGCCCTTCCGGCGAACCCGTTCCTCTTGACCTTCCTCGCTTTCTTCGATCTTCGTCTCCACCACCTCGGCGCCAAAGCAATCGGAACGTTGGCGCACTTTGTTGCTTTCTACGAGAGCTACCTCGAGATCCAGCCGGATATCGGGCTCTTCTGCCGGCTCTTCCGAGTCCGGCCGCAGGTGCAGTTCACCCAGGGGCCACTAGTCGCCTGCGGCGGTGCCTCCATCTACTCCTGCACGCAGACCGGCTGCCCCAAATTCCTTCTTCACGATACGGTATGACTGTGGCAGCAGTCGTACTTCTACGTGAAGAACCTCACCAACATCGACCGGATCAATCTGCCGGCCTTCCAGGACGTCGAGTCCAGCCGGCAGAACTGGGACTTGAAGTTCCATGGCAACAAGGCGGAGACGGACGAGCTGCTGAAGCGCATGCGCTCCCTCGTCCACTGCCGGTTGACCGGCCTGGATGTCACTCTCAGCTGGATGTCTCGGCTGATGATGCCGTTGCAGTAGCGAGCACACAAGATGTGCTACTACTCCGGCCGGCTGGACCTGACCCGGCTGTCGTGCCGTGGTCCCCGCTACCCCAACCTGAAGGAGTGGGTGTGGACGATCACCAAGGAGCGGCTGCCGGAGAACTGGAAGTTCAGTCTGGCGCCTTATACCCGGGAGAACCGCGTGCCCCGGGTAAGCTCCTCTAGCCGGATGCATTTTTGGTGCTTTCTTGTACTTGTCCTTTGTATTCGTCTGGCTAACTTTTGTATTCGGCAGATGTTCCCATGCATCATCCGCGAGGAGGGTGCGGTGGCCCTCGAGGAATTCACGCCCGACCTGCCCGAGCCGCACGCTCGGCGGTCCGGCGAGGAATCGGATGGGGACGGCGACGCCTTCCCCAGCCGGAACGACAAGCCGGCCGTTGACCCGCACGCGGAGGTGCACGAGGAGGAGGCCGCGCCGACCGCGGAGCCGGTGACGCGCTCCACGACGGACGGGGAAGCGGGTGGGAGCGGCTCCCGCCGCCCTACGACGGAGGAGCCGATGCCCAAGAGGAGCCGGTCCGGCGCCCTGCCACCAAGCCGGTCTGGCACCCTGCCGCCCAGCCGTCTCGGCCGGAAGAAGGGGCCACCTCCTGTTGTGCCAGGGTATGTTCTTTCTCCCCCCTCCTTTTCTGCCTGTTCTCTGTCTGCCTGCCTTTTTCCTCCTTTTCTGACTTTGGCTTCTTTTGCTCTTGTCTTCTTCTCTTTCTCCTTAGCACGCTGGTTTCCTTCGGAGCCGTGAGCCCGGCACGCGCGCCAGCCGGGTCGCCACCCCGTACCCCGACTGCGCCGACCAGCGCCCCTCCTTCTTCTGAGGCACAACCTTCGCCTCCCCCTCGGGTTGAGCTGACTGCCTCCGCCCAGCCGGAGGCGGGGTCCTCCTAGCCGGAAGGCTCCTCCACGGGCACGCGGGGGGCTTCTGGCAAGGAGCTCGTCGTCGTTGGCGACGACAACTCCGACGAGGAGCCTGGGGAGGAATGGCAGACAACGGTGGTCGCGGCGAAGGAGTCCTTGGCCGTCAACACCGTGGACGACGACGCCTCTTCCGCCGCCTCGCTGTCGGACCTTGCCGCCACGCTCGAGCTGGCGGTGAAGGACATCCGGCTGTTGGAGGCCACAGCCGGTGGGAACCGGTCGTTGGAGCAGAAGCTCGCTGCCGCCAACGGGACCTCGCAGAGTAAGTTCACTTCATCCAGCTTTCTCTATCTTTTTTTTTGGTACTGATAGCCGGTTTTGTTGCAGCCATCCTCGTGTGCGCTCAGCGCGAGATCGATCGCTTGAAGAAAGCGAACGACCGGCTGAGCAAGTCCAATTCTACTCTGCGGCAGTAGAACAAGGATTGGCACGCGCGGGTGGATGGTCTGGAGGCCACCATCAAGGAGCGCGACGCCTCGCTCGCCAGCCGGACCGAAGCTTTCTCCCTTCTCGAGGCCCAGAACAAGGACCAAGAGAAGGAGATTAAACGGTTAGCTCTCAAGGAGAAGGCGCTGGTGGAGGAGCTGATGCAGGTCGGCCACACTGCCAAGGGTGAGTTTTCTTTCCATCTTCTTTTCTTTCTAGATCCGGTAGCCGGATCTGACTTCTCTTTTCTGACAGCCTTTTACCCCGGCATAGACCTGCTGGCCTACAACCGGCTGCAGGAGAATTGGCCGGGAGCACAGCCGATGGCCTAGGAGCTCGTCATCCTTCTTGGCGAGGAAGCTGCCAAGCCTCGCGAGGCGGCGAGGGACGTGTTCTCCTTCGTATGGTCGGAGGCTCCGGTTCCGGAGACAATGGCGCAGCTGGCTGCGAAGGTGGGGGAGGTGCCGGCTGCGGTGGACCGGCTGCGGGACCTGGCTGCGCGAGTCGGAGCGGAGATGGCCCTGGCTCTGATGCTCTCCTGGTACAAGGACGCCCGCATTGAGAAGATCGACGGAGGCTTCCGCGCCGGAGCTGATCTTGCCGCTATCCACCAAGCCCATCCGGAGCTCCGCGGGTCCGCCATCAAGATCGCCGACTACGTGGACCCCGACGAGGTCCTCACCGACTCGGAGTCTGTCGGCACTCCTGATGTGGAGGCCCCGATGCCGCCGCGTGCCAGCGCTGGAACTGGATCAAGCTCCGCGCCTCCTCTGCCGCCCGAAGTCTCTGCTGGCCAAGGACTCCCCCACGGCAAGGGTCTTGCTGCTTAGATATTGCCCCGGGATGCCGGGTGTAATTGTCTTGTGTTATGTATTTGTGAACCTTGTCTGTTTGTGCCGGCCGTCTTTGACGCCGGGTAACTTGCGAGAGCTTCGTCTCTTTTTGTTTGTCATTGTTGAAATTCTTGAGTTTCCCTTGACTTGTGTGTTTCAAATTTTCTTTCCATACTTCGCCGGTTACCTCACCCGGCTACACACTTTTAGTCGGGGGAACCGCACCTCCAGTGGGAGCGCGCGAGCGCACCCACTGGGTGTAGCCCCCGAGATTCGCAGTAGCTGGCGTTGCCAGGTGCTTTGAATCTTCCTTCTTTCCCCATTCTTCTATTTTTATCCGACTAGACTCGTCTCGGTCGGTTGCTTTCGCCGGTTGAACGCCTTCAGCCGGGGGAACTAACTTCCAGTGGGGGCGCGCGAGCGCACCCACTGGGTGTAGCCCCCGAGATTCGGAGTAGCTGGCGTAGCCAGGTGCTTCGAATCTTCCTTGTCTTCTCTTGCTCCTGCCCTTGCCCTCACCTGGGCTCCGATCGGCCGGCTAAACGCCTTTAGCCGGTCGGGAACCACAAGATTCCACTGGGGGCGCGCGAGCGCACCCAGTTGCTGTAGCCCCCGAGATTCGGAGCGCTTGATGAAGGAAAGGACTTCGAATCTTATTTCCTTCTCCTGAATTCCGACTCTAGGTAGTCGGACAAAATGTACATACGCATACACACATGCCCACATAGGTTAGTAGGTTAGTCTGCCAAATTGTAGCTGGAAAACGGCTTGTTTTTTTCAAAAACTGGCTTGTCTCTTTCTAGACACTTAGTCACTTTCCCGTGTGCTCTGCTGTTTTTGCTGCGTCCTTGCCGGGCAGCCGGGTTGTGGTCTGCAGCCGGAATCGAAGGGAGCTGACAGTACATTGCATACGGTACTAATGGCTTAGCAGCTGGATTGGTTCGAGCTAGTTGCAGGGCCTGGACACCCGATCTGTCGCGTCTCCTCCCCAATTTTCGTGTGGGATGCCTCGGGCTTTTGCTCTTGCTAGCCGGGCAGCCGGGTTGAGGTCTGTAGCTGAGACGAAGAGTGGGCCTCTGACATCGTCGCACAGTACTCAGCCGATTTGTTGACTTAGCAGGCCGGGCCAGCCGGCGAGCCCGGGTAGGGGTTGCTGGAGCCGGAAAGTAATAACCGGAAAACTGATGCATACACATTTCTAGCAAGGAGCCCCCGAGATTCTCGTGGGGGTCCGCATTTTCATTCATAGGGTTTTTGGGATACATACACTGCCTGTCGACTAGGTGTAAAACGGGCGCAGCAGGGCCGCATTCCAGGGACGCTCGGTCTCCTCGTCTGACTTGTCCATCTTGTTCTTGCGCGGCTGCTGCGTGTTGATGAGGTAGTAGGATTCGTTGGGCAGCGCCCGGCTGATGATGAAGGGGCCCTCCTAGGGTGGTGATAGCTTGTGCATGCCCTTCGTGTCTTGCACCAGCCGGAGAACCAGGTCGCCCTCGCGGAATGCGACTGGGCAGATCCGGCTTGAATGGTAGCAACGTAGTCGCTGCTGGTACAGGGCTGATCTGGACAAGGCCAGCTCGCGGGCCTCCTCCAGGAGGTCCACTCCGTCCTCCCGCGCCTCCTGGTTGGCTTTTTCGTTGTAGAGGAGCTTGCGAGGGGAGTCGAACTCGATGTCGGCAGAGAGGGCGGCTTCCGATCCGTAGACCAGGAAGAACGGCGTGTAGCCGGTTGACCTATTCGGCGTGGTGCGGAGGCTCCACAGCACAGTCGGAAGTTCTTCGATCCAACATCCGGGTGAGCGTTCCAACGGTTCGATGAGACGTGGCTTGATGCCGGCTAGCACTAAGCCGTTTGCTCTTTCAACTTGCCCATTGGATTGGGGGTGCGCGATGGAGGCAAGGTCTAGTCGGATGCCCTTGTTGCTGTAGAACCCGGCGAAGGCCCCCTTGGCAAAGTTCGTGCCGTGATCGGTGATGATGCTGTTGGGGTAGCCGAAACGGTTGATGATGTCGGTGAAGAAGGTGACAACCGTCGCCCCATCCAGCTTCCGGATAGGCTTGGCCTCGATCCACTTTGTGAACTTGTCCACCACCACCAGCAGGTGGGTCATGCCCGCGCGCGCTCGCTTGAAGGGACCGACCATGTCGAGGCCCCAAACCGCGAACGGCCAGGTGATCGGTATGGTCTTGAGTACCAAAGTTGGCATGTGCCTGAGCTGCCCGAAGCGCTGGCACCCATTGCATGCGCGGACCAGCTGCTCGGCGTCCTCGAGGGCGGTGGGCCAATAGAAACCATGGCGGAATGCCTTGGCGACTATCGCCCTTGACGAAGCGTGGTGCCCGCACTCACCCTGGTGGATATCCTTGAGTAGCCGGTTGCCCGTGTCTGTATCAACACATCTTTGGAAGATGCCGGATACACTGCGCTTGTATAGTTCGCCGTTTATGATGGTATACGTGTGCGCACGGCGCCGGATTTGCCTGGCCTCCACCTTGTCATCTGGAAGTTCTCCATCGGCGATGTAGCTCATGAGGGGCTGTGTCCAGGATGGCACTTCCCGGATGATGAGGACGTTTATGTCCTCAAGTTGACGGGTGTCGGGGGGTCGTCCGGGTGGCGCACCCGGGATAGCAGCCCCCGAGCCGCTAGGCGAGCCGGCAGCCCTCGGGTCTGCGAGCCGGAAGGCACTACCTGGCCGGAATTGGTGCGGGTCTTCTTCTTTGGCGTTTCTGCCCCGGCTCCGCTTCCGCCGTTCCGTCAGCCGGAACGGTTCCTGCCCAGACGATGGAGTCCGATTCTGGCGACGGGTTGATGGATGGCTTGCACAGGTGCTCCAAGGAGACCCCTGGTGGGATGGCCTGCCTGGTGGAGCCGATCTTGGAGAGCCCATCGGCTGCCTCGTTGTTGACGCGGGGGGATGTGGTGAAATTCGCACCCGTCGAAGGAGGCGCTGAGCTTCTGGATGTGGAACCGTTAGAGAGCCATGTTTGTGCCTCTGGCATCCCATTCTCCGGATACCTGCTGCACCACCAAGTACGAATCGCCGAAGCACAGGATCCGGTTGACACTGATCTCCTTGGCCAGCCGGAGTCCGTGCGCCAGTGCCTCGTATTCGGCTACGTTGTTGGAGGCCTTGAAGTGGATCTGTAGTACGTACTCCAGCCGGTCTCCCTTGGGCGAGGTGAGCACGATGCCGGCTCCCAAGCCCCCGAGCATCTTCGATCCATCGAAGTGCATCCGCCAATGGTCCGAATCCGGAACCGATGGGAGATACTGGGTCTCGGCCCAGTCGACGAGGAAGTCCGCCAACGCCTGCGACTTGATCGTGAGCCGGGGCTCATACTGGATGGAGTAGGCAGCAAGCTCGATGGCCCACTTTGCGACCCGGCCGGTGGCGTCCTTGTTGCCGATGATTTCCGAAAGGGGTGCGGTGCACACGACCTTAATCGGATGCTCCTCGAAGTAGTGCTTGAGCTTTCTGCATGCCAGGTACACGCCGTAGCACATCTTCTGGTAGTGGGGGTAGTTCTGCTTGGAGAGGGAGAGGACCTCGCTGAGGTAGTAGACGGGCCTCTGAACCGGCTGAGCCTTGCCTTCCTCGGGGCTCTCCACCACTAGGACGATGCTGACGACCGGCTGATGGCTGCTATATAGAGCAACATCGGCTCCTTACTAGCCGGCGTGGCTAGAACCGGTGCTGTGGATAGCATGCGCTTGAGGTCGTGAAACGCGGCGTCGGCTTGCGAGGTCCAGGAGAACTTGTCCGTCTTCTTCATCAGCTGGTACAACGGGAGTGCCTTCTCCCCCAGCCGGCTGACGAAGCGACTGAGGGAAGCCAGGCATCCGGTGAACTTCTGGACCCCAAGCAGGTTCCTGGGCGGCTGCATCCTCTCGATGGCCGCGATCTTCTCCGGATTCGCCTCGATGCCTCGCTGCGAAACGAGGAACCGAGTAGCTGGCCGGACGGTACTCCGAAGACGCACTTCTCTGGGTTCAACTTCATCTGGTACTGGCGGAGGTTGCCAAATGTTTCTCCTAGGTCCTCGAGGAGGGTGCACTTCTCCTTGGTCTTGATGACCACGTCATCCACGTAAGCATGCACGTTTCGGCCTATCTGCGAGTGCAGGCATTTCTACATACATCGCTGATAGGTGGCGCCTGCGTTCTTTAGGCCGAAAGGCATGGTTACATAGCAGAAAGCCCCATAGGGGGTGATAAATGATGTCTTAATCTGATCAGCCGGGTTTAACCGGATCTGATTGTACCTAGAATAACAATCTAAAAAAGACAACAAATCACAGCCGGCCGTGGAATCGATGACCTGATCGATACGGGGCAAGGCGAAAGGGTCTTTCAGGCACGCCTTGTTCAGGCTGGTGTAGTCGATACACATGCGCCAGGTCTTGTTCTTCTTCAGCACCAGGACTGGGTTCGCCAGCTAGTCCAGGTGGTACACTTCCATGATGAACCCGGCTGCAAGGAGCCGGGTGATCTCTTCACTGATTATCTTTCTCTTCTCTTCTGCGAACCGGCGCAGAGGTTGCTTGACCGGCTTGGCATCTGGACGCACGTGAAGTGAGTGCTCGGCAAACTCCCTCGGCACACCCGGCATGTCCTTGGGGGACCACGCGAAGATGTCCCGATTCTCACGGAGGAAGTCGACGAGCGCGCCTTCCTATTTGCTGTCCAAGCCGGCACCGATGGTGACGAACTTGGTCGGATTGGAGGGGTCGAGCAGGATCCTCTTCGTCTCCTTTGCCGGCTAGAAGGCTCCTTCTCCAGCTGGCTTGCTGCTAGCCGGAATGTCCTGCTGGGCCATGGCCACATTGCGCATGATCACGCGCTTCTCCTCGGCTATGATGAGGGCCTCTGCCAGTTTGGATCCGGCTGAGGCGTACTCTATCGATCGCCTGAAGCAGCCGGCGACAGTGATCACGTCGTGGGGTCCCGGCATCTTCGTCTTGAGGTAGGCGTAGTGGGGGATGGCAATGAACTTGGCGAGGGCGGCACGCCCGAGGAGAGCGTGGTAGGAGCTCGTTAGATTTACCACCTCGAACCAGATTGGTTCGTGGCGGAAGTTCTCCTCGGTCCCGAAGATGACGTCCAGCTGGATTTTCCCCAGCGGGGCGCAGGCTGGCCCCGGCAGAATGCCGTGGAACGTCGTGCTAGTCGGGCGCAGGTCGCTTTCGCGAATGCCCAGCTTCTCTAGCGAGGACTGGTAGAGGAGGTTGAGGCTGCTGCCTCCGTCAATGAGGACGCGCGAGAATCGGCAAGTGTGCGGGTTGGAGACGATGAGGGGGTCGAGCACCATGGCGTAGCCCCCGGGAGTCGGTAGATGCTCAGGCTGATCCGCCCGGCTCCAGGTGATGGGGGTTTCCGACCAGTTCAGGTACTGGGGGACCGGAGAGGCGATGGTATTGACCTCCTTGGAGCATCGCCGGCGGCTGTGCTTGTCGTCCTGCTCCGTCTCGAAGATGTGGTAGGCGACGTGGGGTAGCCGTTGTTGTTGTTGCCGCCGTTACCATCATTGCCGGCTCCCCTAGCCGGTGGTGGAGGTCCACCCAGGGGGAGGCGGGGGACGAGGCTAGTTGCCCTGGTCCTTTAGCTGGCGGGTCCAGCTGCAGTTCCGGGTGGTGTGCGTAGCCGGCTTGAAGGGACCGCTATGCCACTTGCACGGGCCGTCAAACATTTGGTCGAAGGTGAGACGTGGCTTCTGCCTCCTTGCTTCATTAGCCGGCGCGTCGGGCGCGCCCTCCACAGCATTGACCTGCCTCGCGTGGTATCGAGGCTTCTGCTGTCTCGCCTGGCGGTCCCCATGGAACCGGTTGTCGTTGTCATGGCGTTTGGAGGATCCGGCTTCTCCAGTCGGATTGTTGGGTCGGTCGCGAGCCGGCTCCGTGGGAGTCGGATGGCCGTCCGTGTTTACTCGGAGAGGCTTCTTCATGGCGGCATCCGCCGTGACGTACTAGTCCGCAACCGTCATGAGCTCCGCCATGGTTTTTGGCTCGTCACACAGTAGCCGGTGGCGAAGCATGGTGCCCTCTCGGCAACCCTCGATGAAGAAACCAATGGCTTGGCTCTCCAGGATGCCCTCGCAAGTGTTGCGCAGCTCCGTCCACTTGACGAGGTACTCGCGGTCGGTCTCGTGGTCGCCCTGGACGCACAAGGCCAGGTCGCGCGGGCGCCCTAGGCGCTTGTACGTGCCGTTGAAGTTGCGGACGAACACCTTCTCGAAGTCGGGCCAGGCGTTGATGCTGTTGGGCGCGAGGCTGTTGAGCCATGTCCTCGCTGACCCGATTAGCATGAGGGGGACGTAGCGCACGGCTGTGCGCTTGTTCCCATGGGCGATGCCGACTGCCGTAGCGTAGTCGGTAAGCCAGTCCTCCGGTTTCATGCTGCTGTCGTACTTGGGGGTGTCCCTGGGCAGGGAGAATTTATCCGGAAACGGCTCGTTCCAGATGCGGGGTCCGAAACAAACCGGGCCGGTAGAATCTTCCTCCTCCGTGACGCGCGCTTGAGCGAGGAGCTCGATGTGGTCGCGGGCATCCGGACAATCCGGGTTGGGCGCTCCCACCCGGCCCGAGAGACGGGAACCGGCTGGTCTGGGCGCTCCGGCTAGCGGAGGGGAGGTGGCGGGTTGCTGTTCACCATCTGCTCCTGGCGCGGCTGGCCCCTGTTGCCAGAGCTGCGGCGCCTGCTGAGGGCTCTGGGCGGCTGAGGGGAGGACGCCTGCTGGGTGTCGCGCGGAGCGCCCCTGCTGTTGGCCGGTAGCTCGCTCCTCCTGGAGTAGCTAAGGTCTTCCTGCACCTGCCAGTTGGCACCAGCCTGCTCGTCCGCGACGCGGAGGAGCTCCTGCACGCGAGCTTGCTGGCAGGCTCGCTCCTCGCCCTCCAGGCTGGGTAGTTCTTCTGCCGCGGCTCGCACCGCGCGCAAGTTCTTGATGGGCGTGCTATAGGTGGGCCGTGCGAGGACGGGCACGGGATCTGGCTCCCCGTCCTTTTCCAACCTACCGCCAAGCTCGCCGCCCCGCCGTCGTACCTGGCCGCGCCGGCTCGGCTCCGTGGTAGCCGGAGTGAGGCCGTGCGCACGGTCGTACTCGCGTCGGGTGATCTCGAGCTGCTTACGGGCTGCAGCTAGCTCCATGGCCTCATGGAGGAGGATCTGTCTCTCCATGCTGAAGTTGGCCTCC
Source organism: Avena eriantha (assembly GCA_910589775.1). Lineage (NCBI taxonomy): Eukaryota > Viridiplantae > Streptophyta > Magnoliopsida > Poales > Poaceae > Avena > Avena eriantha. The sequence continues at coordinate 63,508,600 of OU342742.1, read as the reverse complement.
GCCTCCTCCGGGTTATCCCCGAGGTTAACCAGTGTCAGGAGCCGATCAATGGCATCCTCCACCGGGTTCCGGGGCTGCGGGTGAGCGGAAGTTCCAACCTCGTTCGCGCCTCGGTCTCGCGGCTGGTGGGGATGGGAGCTGGAACCGGCCATCATGACCTCTACGCCGCGGGGTGCGGCGGAGCCGCTGCCGCCTGAGCACGGCAGCTCCGCGACAGAGACGATTTCCCTAGGGAAACGCTCCGGGACGGTGGCGACGTACACGGGGAGGTCACCGAATAGCAGGACGGCGCCGTTCGCCGGGAAGGAGGTTCCGGCGAAGCAGGAAGCCTTGTCGATGACGCAGTCGAACTTGCCGAGCGTGAGCACCAGGCCGGAGGCCACGTGCTCACCGGCTGAAGTGCGGGGTCCCGTGCAGAGCGTGACTCCGGTCAAAGCCATCTAGCCCCACGGTGGGCGCCAACTGTCGTTGTATTGGAAACGACAGTACCTGAGGAGGTTAGATAGAGGTGTGGGGACTAGCAGGGAAGCTATCGACAGCGTCCGCAGGTGGGATTGGATACAAGCGAGCGTAGCGGGACGCAAGAAGTACCCAGGTTCGGGGCCCTCGTGGTGAGGTAAAGCCCCTACTCCTGCCGGATCTGACTATGTGGAATACTCGAACTACAAGTGCTCCTCGAGCTGTATACGCTAGCTACTGCCTTAAATGCTGTAAGACCAACCCTTTCTACCGAGGCCTTGCCTCTCCTTATATAGGCAGAGGGGCAAAGGTCTCACTGGCCAGTCCGACTGGCGGGCCCCACAGGCGGGTCCCAGCCGGCTGGTCGTCTACAGTGTCCAGTATGGCTTGTCCTGTCGGAGTACGAGCGGTATGGCTGTCGTAGGCACAGTGGACGTCGTGCGAGCCTGTCGTCAGCACTGGCCACTGTTCCCGCGTCACCCACGCAAAGTCTTCGGTATGGCCGGGTAGTTGCCAGTCTTGTCACCGTATAGGGCGTACCGTGCACTGATACACACGTCGCCCTGTCCCATTGATTGAGTCCGGCTACGTCGCCGTATCCGGCTGCTTCCTGCTGATCCGGCTACCGGGGGATAGCCGACCTGTCTTGGCCTGTCCGGCTGCATCTGGTTAGCCGGACCCGATCCGACTGTCTTGTTTCTTATTCGGTTGGGGTACCTGGGGATCATCCCCTGACACAGGCCCTGCCCAAGCCCTCGTGCACCTGGCGTGTCGCTAGGACTACAGAGGTTCGGCGCAACGTCCCTAATCCGTCCACATGGCAGCCACTTGTCAGACCAGAAGAAAGTAGTGGCTCCATCCCCAAGCATTGAGGTCGTCGCTGCGTTGAAGAGCTGCTCTGTGAGTGTTGGAACTCGGATGTAGAGGTCATGCCATGGCCTGTCCACCCCCACTCGTTTCAACCATAACCATCTGGCCCTAAGTGCGACATTCATGAGTCGCGGGTTAGGGGTGTCAAGCCCTCCTAACTCTTTGGGCATGCACACCCTGTCCCATGCCACCAAACAGCATCCACCATGGACATCTTTCCTCCTATAATATAAGATGTTTTAGCTTTGTGAAAGGAGTGTATGTAGACCTCTTTTAGTGTGTAGATTCGGAGTGAACCTACACACTAAAAAAGGTCTACATACACTATTTTCACAAAGCTAAAACATCTTATATTATGAAACATAGGGAGTAGCAGCTGAGGTTTGAACATGCAGCGGATTAAATTAGCTTCAACCTTAGGGTTTATGCCCTTTTTGGTTTGCAGATTCCCAAAACACATGATCAAAGTTAAATCCTACAGAATTTAAGAAATAAAGGATTAGCATGTCATTTTCAACAAAACACATGCTCCTGAAGGACCTGCAGCTTGCATTAGTTCGACTGTGGGGTTACATTTATAGAAAGGATCCTAAGAAAAGAAAGAAATACAGTTAGCTCCTCCACTTTTACATTGATCACCCCATAGGAAGATTGGAAAACGTGATTAAATCCTACATGAAGCATGAGATGACGGCACCTTATGCAGTGAAGGCTCGCTTGAAGGGGAAGCACCACCATGGAAGCACGTCAACACACTGTAAACACAACCATCCAGCGACAGGCTGATGCACTAGATTAGAGACCTTCCTCTGCCCTTGAGATCCTCCAGCAACCCCAGGAATCTTCTCCTCCCCCTCGCCTCCATGGACGGCCAACAGGAGAAAACTCAGCAATAGAGTGCCCTGGCAGGCAACTTTATGAGCGACAACGATGCCCTTCTTCGACGTTGTCAACTCTATCCGCTAGAGCAGAAGAGTAGAGAGAAGGAACCCTAACTGGCTCCAAATCTGGCCGCTCAGATCGAAAGCCTCGCCGTGACCTACTGGCATGCAGCCCAAACCCGACATAAAGCAGAAATACCAAGCTCTACTATGTACAGTCCGAGTACCTACATCATCCCCTCCCCAGGCGGCGATGTTGCCGGAGAAGAGCCAATAGAGGGCTCGGAAGCGAGAGACCGAGGGAGGACAGAGAAAAGTGTCATTTTCAATTGGATCGAACGTGAAACATACATGAATTTGATTGGATCAAAGACTTGGAGTACTCCCGGTGCACCATACGACTTAACACGACTGCAATTCGCTAGGAGTTATGGAAAAAATTCAGGACACTAACAATGCATGCATTTATCGCGTCATAAAATTTTACATCCAAACTCGTTTTTAGCCCGAGAAACGAAAAGGACAAATCTGATGTTAAGAATATAAGGGGGCCAAATTTACAATTAGTTACTATCTACTTCTAGATTTGTCCTTTTTTCATATATGGAATTTATATTTGAAGTTATAGGACATGATAGATGTATGTTGTTTCTATATCAGTAAAGTTTGTCGAATTTTTTCATGATTTTTAGGATAATGTTTTTGGATTTGGGAGTATAGGGGACACTCGGTATGCTCCCTATGTTGCATGTTGATTTGTGTGTCCGTGCGCGTGTCACGATGTGTGTCAGTGTGTGTGTCCCCCAATCCACGTCCAAACCGACGCGGCCGAGCATCCACATAGAATCCAGGGAAGAGAGCTGCGGACTTTTTTCCCTTCCCCTTTCTCCACGCGTTTTGAGAGTCCACCGCCGCCTCCCGACCCCTCTCCCCTTCCTCTCCGGCGGCCGGGCCGCGCGGAGACGATGGTGGGGGAGCGGCCGGCTGTCTCCTCTGTATAGTAGGTCTAGGTTTTCTGTCGTTTGCCCCATCGTGGCGTCTAGGAGTAGGTGGTCGGAGTACAGAGATCTACTCCGGCTCGCCCTGGTGGTTGCCTTTCTTGCTGTTCTTCTCCGGCGTGAGTGGTGCGGCGAAGATCTGCAACGGCCAGGCATCTCCTCTAATAAGATCTCCTGGGGCTCTTCTCTTCTGGTGCAGTGGCGCGGCATCGGTGGAGGGATGCAGAGCTTCGACGGCGAACTCCCAAGGTGGGGGCGACGACGGGAGATCGGCTGGGGCCTAGTCAATAAGCGCGGCCGCCCTGGCGGTCCGGATCCGTCTTTTTCAACAGCTTACTTGGTCGGCCGTGGCGACGAGGGAGGGAGCGGTTCTGCAGAGGCGGAGGCGGGCGTCGGCAGGCGGAGGGAGGATGGTGGTTTCATGCCGTTGGGCCACGATCTCTGGCGACGTCCTCTTTCTCGCTGGCCCTTGCTCACCCGTGGCAGGAGTGGGGTTTGGGGGCCGGCTGTTTCTCAGCGTCGACGAAGGCGGAGATTCGAGGCACGACGGTGTAGGAGTAGGGAAGCTTCTTCACCGAGCAAGAGCAACACATCGGCGGCGCTTTTGCCATTCGTCATCTGAGCCGGCAAAGATTTCCAGCAAATCTTCAACTTCCAACCGGAGGCCGTTTCTGAGGACGGCCGCCGCGTTCATCGCCGCCTCCAAAACAAGTGGTTCGTCCCCGTTTCGGCGCTCGGCGGCGGCGTCACCGGCCTCGCGCTCAACGGAGGGGAGAGAGAAGGACTCGATGGCGTTGGTTTATCCCCAGGAGGGTCCTTTCTGCATTTACCAGGGACCTATGTGTAATTTTTAATTTTATAGGGTCCTTTGTGAAAAAATATACACCCACCGTTTGGTTTTAATGAAAGCTTCCATGCCCTTCTGGGCGCGGAAAAATGGACAAAAATAACCCCTAAAAAACAAATTCACAAAATAAACTCTGGCCGAAAGTATTTCACACACACTAACCCTTTTTGTAGCGCCCAACAGCTAGGCGCTACACTCTACAGGATAGCGCCTATGGGCGCTATGGTCCCTGCCAGCGTGGCGGCCGCCTGGCCCGCCCTGGCCCCACCCGGTCGAGTAGCGCATGGGCGTTGAGCCTGTGCCATGCAGCGCCTAGGCGCTATGCCCCAATGTGTAGCGCCTATGTGAAAGGCGCTACACATTGAGACATAGAGCCAGCCGCATGGCCTCCCTTCCCACCCCGACCCACTCCCTCCCTAGCCGCCAAGAACAGAGGAAGACCCAGGCGGCGGCCCTCTCTCCTCCCCCTCTCAAATCCACCACTAAAATCAACAGATCTAAAGAATTTCTCCGTAGATTTGCTACCTAATCTTCCCCTCAAGGTATTCTCCTTCGATCCCCTCTTTTTAATCCAAAAAATCTTGCACATTTTAGTCTTAGTTGGTTGGAACACTAGGTTTATATGGAAACATGAGCATAGGCCGATTTGTTCATGTCTTTTGGTATTTGGTAGTTGTATGTTAGTTATATTTATTGGGGAATGACAATGTGTTATTGATTTGATTTGTATATGATGGTTGTATAAGGATTTGTATAAATGTTCTAATAATATGCTCCCATATCCTTTGTAGTTACTTGTAGAAACTAAAACAATGGCCACCGATGATGGTTGTATATGGATTTGTATAAATGTATGAATAATATGCTCCCATATCCTTTGTAGTTTCTTGTAGAAATTGAAACAATGGTCACATATGATGAAACACTTACATATTTATTGATATTTGGAATATATTTGTAGGATGGTGTGGCTACTTGATGATTACTATGATACAAAACACCGTGCATACTTGATGGTGGAGAAGCATATGGTAATAAAACCATGTTGGACTTGTTTGTCTTAATTTTTCTATTGATTCAATTGTGTTGGACCCGTAAAGAAGCATAATATTTTGACTTGTATGTATGCAGAAGCTAGGTCCCCTGAAGATTCGCTCTCATGGCGCGTCCTCGAGTGAGATGCCGTACGACGAGCGGTACACTCCGTACATCCAGCAGCTAGGCCTCCTCCCTTTTATCACGCTTGTCACCCGGTCGACACCGAACCTCAACGCGGCTGACCTCACCGCACTTGTCGACCAGTGGAGGCCGGAGACGCACACTTTACACCTCCGGACTAGCGAGATCACCCCACCCTTCATGATGTTTCCATGATCTTTGGGCTTCCTATTGCTAGGAACCCTTTGTGTATGAACACAGATTCTGACGGGTGGCGCAATGAGATGCAACTACTTATTGGGAGGGCTCCTATAGAACTTGAAGACAAGAGTAAAGATAGAGTCCCAGCAGGCGCGGCATACGCGTGGATTGTGGCGAACTTTGCGCACTGCCCGGAGCCAGCCGAGGTTGAGGTGATCGAGACACATGCTCGTGTGTATGTGTGGTATGTCCTCTCCAGGACTTTGTTTGCTGACAGCGGAGGTAGTACCGCTCAGTGGATGTGGCTGAAGGCTCTAACGCACTTTCATAGCAACATTAGCTCGGGTTAGGCGGCTCTTGCCTACTTGTACCGGCAGGTAATTGTTTGTTCATGCCGTCGCCTTTTGTACACTTCCAATCCACACGTATCATATGCTGACATGTTTACTTTACTTGCAGTTGGATGATGCTTGTTGTAGGTCAAGCGCCAACGCCGGAATAGGTGGTGCTATGGTTCTCCTCTCAGTATGGAGCTAGGAACGTTTACCAGTAGGTCGCCCGAAAGAGGTGGGCCACCTTCCTTGGCCAGAGTTTGGGAGACACCCTCTATGCTCACCCACTTGGGCTTATAGGTGGGACATCGTGTCGGAGATGACAAGAGATGTTGATGCCATGTACATGAAGTACACAAACGAGTTCGATGCGCTTACGCCCGAGCAGGTAAATTTCTGTCTTTACATCACTTCCTAGAGTGTTTTACCCACTAGTCGAAATCTACAAGAAACATGTTCTTCTGATATGTTGCAGGTGGAGTGGGAGCCTTATGGTTACGGGGATGATATAGGTGTTGCTCCCGGGTTTGATCTTAACCCGAAGTGTTTGGAGGAAAAGAATCTTTGGCTCATGTGTTGTCCATTAATTTGCAATTGGGCGGTTGAGTACCATCTTCCACACCGTGTGATGAGGCAGTTCGGGTTGTTCCAGGCTCACCCTCCCGCATATAAGGACACCGACAAGGAGCTTCATAGGTAAGTTAGCATCAGAACCCTTTTCCTCAATTGCATCATCGTCTTCTATTTGGTTGTAGTAACAAATTTCTTTGTTATCCTGCAGGTTGGACAGGAAAAGGCAGAGAAAGATCAAGAAGTGGGATCACCATCATAGGAAGTATGTCATGGAGTTCTTGCTATCTGTGGAGCAGGCTCAGCAAACAGAATGGAATAGTGGAAGAGCTCATTGCCCAATTGCATGGGACAACTACCTTCATTGGTTTCTTGAAAATACTCGTGTCTCCATTTGCCCGTCGTCTTACGAGGAGGAAATATTAGAAGAACCGTGCGTATTCAATGAGATTGCCTACAACGAATACAACAAGCTTGTCAGGGAGGGGCACGAAATCCTGATATCTTCCTCGTTCAACTTTGCGGCAAAGTTTTCCTAGCCCTTCCATTACTTTACTTGCCCTTCCATTGCTTTATTTCGTAACATGTTTGCGTTCTTTACTCCATAGCGAAAGGAGATAAAGAAACATGCTGACGAAACCAAGGACATTCTCCACGATTGGCCGAAGGGAAAAAAGGCAAAAGGCATACTTAAAAACTTCCTCAAGGTATGGTTCAAAATGAAAGGAGTACTTATAGGGCATGTTGTGCTACACGCTTTGACTTCACATTTACTTTATTACAGCGGACGGCCCAAAAGATGCGTCGGTTATCTAACCTATTAGGTTGTCACGACCCCGAGTACACAACACCGTCAAATTCTAGGTCCAAGTCGGTTTCTGACCCAACGGCTAATCTTGAGGATGACGAAGAGGAAGAGGCCACCTCGGCGGCTCATATGGAGGATGAGGTATGGGACGACCTTACATTTCTTAACTGCATTAAGTGTCTTTGGTTTGTTTGCCTTACATTTCCTTAGGCATACATTCGTACATGTAGATGCCTCGTATGGAGAATGAGACGGAGGAAGAATACCGGATTCGTTCCACTTACCTATTGAAGCCAAGGAAAGAGTTCACTCGGTGGACACCGGAGGACTTCCGTAACAAAGGGAAGGCTAATGTTGTCGAAGACGAGCCTCCACAGAGGTCAAGAGCTAGTAGGAGGATGAGAGGTCTAAACTATGATGATGATGAATAGGAAGAAGAAGAAGAAGCGGCGGTGACACAGAGGATGGCTCCGAGGAGGGGTCGACGCCCAAGAACGCGTGGACGGAAGTAGTTATATGCACCTAGTGGTGTGCGCTATGTGTTGATGTTGTTCTATGCACTATGTGTTGATCTATGTGATGATGTAGTACTATTGCACTATTTGTTGGCACTATGATGTAGTTGTATTGCACTATGTGGACGGAAGTAGTTAATCTATGCACTATGTGTTGCCACTATGAATATCTCTGTTTTGGCAGTATGAATATCTTCCTGAATGTATCTGTGTATTTGTTTTGTAAATTTGGAGGTTAAACTGAACTGAATTCAGTTCAAAGGCATAGCGCCTACCTGACAGGCGCTATGCATGTGTAGCGCCTACCTGACAGGCGCTACACTTTGTTTTTTTTATCCAGCCAATACAGAGAGCAAATCGAGTTGCGCCCGCTGGAAATTTCTCTAAGTCAATGTGTAGCGCCTACCTGATAGGCGCTATACATGTGTAGCGCCTACCTGATAGGCGCTACACTTTCAGGTTTTTTTGATCCAGCCAATACAGACAGCAAATCGAGTTGTGCCCGCTGGAAATTTCTCTAAGTCAATGTGTAGCGCCTACCTGATAGGCGCTATGCATGTGTAGCGCCTATCCACTTTGGGTTTTTTGATGCTCCAGCCGATACAGAGAGCAAATCGAGTTGCGCCCGCTGGAAATTTCTCTAAGTCAATGTGTAGCGCCTGTCAGGTAGGCGCTACACATGCATAGCGCCTGTCAGGTAGGCGCTATGCTCCTGAACTGAATTCAGTTCAGTCATTTCTCAGTCTAGAGCACAAGGTATACCATAATTGTATTACAAGTTTGCAAATATAACAGAATTGATAACACACTCAAAGTTCATCACATACTCATACATGGTGTTTTGCTCTTAAGAGGCTTTACATTCTCAAAGTTCACAACATACTCATACTCAAAGATCATCACATACTCAAAGTTCATGTCATACTCATACACCACGAGCCTCTGCCATGGCCTCCGTCTACAAGTCTAGAACACGAGGCCATTTCCCCTTCTTCTTGCGCTCCTCGTCTTCCTCCTCGGAGCGCCACGCCGTTTGACGCTTCCTTTCCCTCTCCGCATCACGAGCCTCCCTAGCGATGCGCTTCTCTTCCTCTTCTTGCTTGCGAAGCTCATCCTCACGTTGCTTGCGCCTTGCCGCCATCTCCTCGTTACGCACAACTTCTTGGTACCGACGTCTAACTATTGCACTATCGATCTCCTGGATAGTCTTCGTAGCTTCAGATTGCTCGAGGTCTATCCAAGTGTAGTACCTACATACTGGAGGGGGAGACTACAAGATAATAGAGCATGTCATTAATATGATATGGAATAAAGCTTCTTAAATTAAATTGATTTGTGCATACCGGTGGAGTCTCATACGGGTTGTGGGTACGCACGGGAGAGCGAGCGTAGTTGGCACACATGAAGAACTTTCTTCCCCAAGTATCTGAATTGTAGTCGATGGACTCCTTAACAATGCAATCATCTTCGCACCAACAAATTGGAACCTCCTTTCCATGGTCCTTGGATGTACGATACGCCCTCCGTGGCCTTTTTGCTTGATCGGCGCAAGGTGGCCTAGCATTGGACCTCCTCTTCCTCTCCTCATCTTCCTTCTCATTTTTCTTTTTCATCTCTTCCTCTTCCTTCTCTTTTTTCCTCTTCCTCTCTTCCTCTTCCTTCGTCCTCTTCTTCTCTTCCGCTTCATCCTCCTTTTTTCTCAAGTCACGAGCAAGTTGAACCACCGAATCGAATTCACGAGCAAATGTCTCCTTCCGCTTCCTCTCTTTCTCTTCCTCAACTTCCTTCCTCTTCCTCTCCTCCTCTTCCTCTTTCTCCTTCCTCTCTCACCACCGCCAAAGCGTCTGCCCACAACTTCGAGTAGTTCACAACATCCCCATCATTGTTCTTGTTGGCCATACCTATAATAAGAAAAAAGGTAAAAGTTAGTTAAGTAAGCATGAATGTGAACAATAGTGGTTTGAAAAATATTAGTATGAAAGCTAGTAAAATAAGCATGGAAGGTAGTAAAGTAAGCATAAAAGTGTGATCATATTTCGACATACCTATACGCATACGGATTTGGTCCCGCCAAATAACCTATCATACTAGCCGGATTTGGTCCACGCCCTCTTCCTCTACTAAGCCCAAGGGATCGACCTCTTCCTCTACTAAGCCCAAGTGATCGACCTCTTCCTCTACTAAGCCCAAGTGATCGACTGCTTTGTTGCCTAGGAGCTTGTTGCCTAGGAGCATGTTGGCTACTTCTCCCTTGGCTTGGCACATGTTGGCTACTTCTCCCTTGGCTTGGCACTTGTTGGCTACTTTGCCCTTGGCTTGGCACATGTTGGCTACTTCTCCCTTGGCTTGGCACTTGTTGGCTACTTTGACCTTGGCTTGGAACATGTTGGCTACTTCTCCCTTGGCTTGGCACTTGTTGGCTACAAATCGGTTGGCTTGTGCTTGCTTCATTTCATTTTTCTCTCTTCCTTTGGGTACACGTTCTTGCATTATGCCCTTCAACATTGCACGTTCCACACCGCGCTCTCTCACGAGGCTCTTGGAATTGGTCGTTGCCCGTTTCTCGACCACCACCATTGCCCCATCCATCCATGTCACTCCTAAAGCGTTTTGTAGTGCGTCTTCCACGTTTAATCACCTTCCATTTCGGATCGGGCCATAGTTGAATTCCATGGTACTCCGGCCATTGTGATTGGTCCAGGTATGGGTGAAATCGAGGGGCCCATGTCTGCTTAGTAGTCTCGATAGAGAACTCAGACTCTCTCACTGTGAGCGGATTATTATAGTCCAAATGTCGTCTGCGAGCCGCGGTTAGCAAGTGCGAGCATGGAAGATGAAGCAATAATGGCCTTCCGCATGTGCACTCACAAGTAGTAAGCGAGACCTTGAACGCACGGCCTCCATGTTGGACACCATCAGCCGTGGTTCCTCCCGGCTCCGTAACTTGGTATATATGCTCATCATTATCAAATTCCATGACAACTTGGGAATCCGCTTTCCTTGACTGAAATTCCATCCATTCGTCAACCTTCGGTGGAAACTTGTATATATGATTGTTCTTGTAGTCTCCCGCAATCTGCCTATCTGTTTCAGCTGAGTATTTTAGGAAACGCTCATTCAACATGTCAAATGTATATTGGACTATTGTCATGACAGGCAATGCACGGACACCTTTAAGCAACTTGTTGAAGCATTCTGCCATGTTGCTTGTCATTTGGCCGTACCTTCGGCCACCGTCATCATAAGATCGTGCCCACTTTCCCATATCTCCAATGTTCCTAAGGAGAAACTCTTTGCCCCCCCCCCCGCATTGAGTTCTCAGTTACAGAACAATTTGTTGTACAAGTTTGAGAAACGACGCTCTGTGAAAGCGAGACAACAATCTTGTAGATCATCGGACAAGTCCTTACTCTTGCATGCTCTATAGAAGTTTGAAACAAAATGTCTCATGCACCATCGATGGTGCAATGGGACATGTCCGCGAATCTCAAGCATCACCGCATTGAGAATTCCTTGATGACGATCCGAGATGACACATAATTCCCTTTGAGCGAGTAAGACCTTGGTTCTCAAAATATGGAAGAACCACTCCCAATTGTCATTGTTTTCCACCTCAACCAAAACAAACGCCAAAGGAACCAACCGGTTGTTGGCATCGCTAGCTATTGCAATCAAGATAGCGCCCTTGTATTGTCTGGTCAAGAAGGTGCCATCAACGGATATAACTGGCCTACAATGTTAAAAAGCCCGAACACATTGCTCGAAACCCCAAAATGCACGTCCAAATACTCGAATGGTTTTTTCGTTCATTATCCTTGTCTTGTTCCCATAAGGTTCAGTGATATGAATCATGCCCGGGTTAGCATTGGCCATCACCAACAACAACCTAGGGATCCGGTTATAAGATTCCTCCCAATCACCGTACACCATCTTGAATGCGGCTTGCTTCGCCTTGCATGCCTTCCCGTACTTCACCTCGTAGTGAAAGACGGCTTTCCCAAGCTCCATGACCATCTTGATGCTAATTATTGGAAATGACTTGACGTCATTGGAAATCCTATAAGCAATGAACTCGGAGGTGAGTTGTCGGTGCCCATGCTTCACATCCTTGCCATCCACCTTTGGGCCTCGGCACATGTGAGTTGATACACAACTAGATATGTGCCAATCGGGACCTCCCTTGAATGGTCTTGCACGCACAATCCAAGGACATCTATCCTGCTCACATTTAACCGTATAGCGCTTCTTCAAATCCGAGTGCACCACCGTGTAAGGACAATGATGCTTAACCGAGAAGGCCTTTATCCATTGCTTAAATTCTAGCAAGGTCTTGAATCTCGTTCCGCGAGTAATCCCATTATTATCTTCATTACCATCTCGGTAAGAACTTGTCCTTGGTCCAAGCACTACACCCTTGCCTCCATCAACCGTGGCTTCATCTGCGAGACTAACATCACGAAATAAAGATACTCGATGGTCCTGCCCCAATATGGTATCATGGATTTCGGCCTCTGTAGCCGTGAACCCCTCCTCGTCAAGTTCTACTTTGGGACCATCATCATCCGAGTCTGATGCATACCCTCGAGCATAGGGGATGTCATGGTTCATGTTTTCTTGCATAATATATTTGTCCAAATCTCCAACATTGTTGTCATAAAGCTCAACCTCATTCTCATCTTGCCCATAATCATCATTGTTCTCTTCCCATACTTCATCTTGGTACTTCGAAATCGGGCTCAATGTTTGGGTTAAAGGAGGGTCACTCAATACTTCTTGGTTGAAGGGTGGGAGACTCCTAGAATCCAATGGGGAGGCACAACGGTTCAAGTCCAAAGGCAATGAACTATCAACCTTCTTGGTGGCAAATAGCTCAAGAGCCTTGTCTAGTGATTCCGCAACCACCTCCTTGTATGCAACCCAACGGGCCTCAGAAGAGATACGCATGGTCTTCCAACGGACATGCATTCCCAAACTCACATTATGTCTTCCCTCCAACTCAACAATATCACTTGGGTCCATCCATTTCAATTCTATCCTAACTTGCTTCAAGACCTCGGTGTAGGTTGGATTACGTTCAAACACCATGTCTAGCTCATTCGGGTCCGGTTCTATATTGCCTTTCAAAAATGCATCATTGTCCACATGATGAACATGAACAATTCTTGCCATACCTAACACATAAGAGAATATGATCATTAACTACCCATGGAAAGATGAATAAAATATAGTAGTCACATTATCAAACAATTTATCTAACAAGAACACCATCCCTTACACGAGCAAACCCTAACCCTAACCATAGCCATAACATTCCAATAAACCAAACTCTAACAATCCAAGAACCCTAAACCTAACTAAATGCTTCTTAGACACCATTCTACCCAACATTGGCCAATGAACCCAACAAATTTCCAAACATTTTCTCACAAATCAAATTTCTAGGGTTTCAACTCAAATCCCACCAAAATGAAAGATTTCAATCGGTCAAAACAGAGGGAATAGAGGGAGGGTACCTCTAGCAGCCGGGGAGGGTCGAAATCCACCAAGTGAAGCCTCCAATCTGAAGGATTTGAGGAAGGGAGGAGAGAGGGATGCCGCCTGGGTCTTCCTCTGTTCCTGTCGGCTAGGGAGGGAGTGGGTCGGGGTGGGGAGGGAGGCCGCGCGGCTGGCTCTATGTCTCAATGTGTAGCGCCTTTCACATAGGCGCTACACATTGGGGCATAACGCCTAGGCGCTGCACGGCCCAGACTCAACGCCCAGGCGTTACTCGACCGGGTGGGGCCAGGCGGCCGCCACGCTGGCAGGGACCATAGCTATCCTGTAGAGTGTAGGGCCTAGCTGTTGGGCGCTACAAAAAGGGTTAGTGTGTGTAAAATACTTTCGGCCAGAGTTCATTTTGCGAATTTGTTTTTTTTTATTTTTGTCCATTTTGCCTTTGGGCGCTCGTGGGTTAAAAAAAAAACGACGCAGCCGACGCTCTTTCGTTGACGGCAGCAGCTGGAATTTCGCATTTAAAGCAGGGAGAGGTGCCTCACCACGAATTCCCCGTGACCGCCGTGTAACGTGTTCGACAGTTGATCCGACCCGTCTCTTTACTCTGCTCAGCTCCCCCTCCCCAGATCCCCACCAAAATGGCCTCCTACGACGGCGAGGACGATTCCGGCCGGCGCCGCCGCCCGCCGCAGCAGCACCGCCCGTCCGGCGGGGGCGGGGGCAGCGGCGACCTGGCGGCGAGCGCCAAGCTGGTGGCGGAGGCGGCCAAGGCGGCGCTCCAGGACCACAACCTGGGGAAGGTCGACAAGGGCCGCACAGCCGAAGCCGCCGCCGACCTCCTCCACGCGGCCTCCCTCTACGGCAAGCTCGAGGGCAAGCCCGTGGGTGGGTACTTCGAGAAGGCCGAGGACTACCTCCACAAGTACGGGAGCAAGGAGGGGGGCAGCGGGGGCGGTAAGCATCAGCCGGCTGGCCATGGGGGTTCAGGTGCGAGCCATGGTGGCGGGGGCAGGTACGAGGACGAGGATGGCTACAAGAAGAAGCCCAGTGGTGGTAGGTATGAAGAGGATGATGAGTACAGGAAGAAGCCTGCTAGTGGTGGGGGAAGGTATGAAGAGGATGATGAGTACAGGAAGAAGCCTAGCAGTGGTGGGGGGAGGTATGAAGAGGATGATGAGTATAGGAAGAAGCCTACCAGTGGTGGGGGAAGGTATGAGCAAGAAGATGACTACAAGAGGCCTCCTGCTGGTGGTGGCTATGGCGGAGGAAGGTACGAAGACGACGATGAGTATAAAAAGAAGCCTAGTTCTGGTGGATATGGAGGTGGAGGAGGAAGATACGAAGATGATTACAAGAAGAAGCCAACCAGTGGCCATGGTGGAGGGAGGTATGAGGAAGAAGACGACTACAAGAAGAAGCCTAGTGGTGGGAGGTATGAAGAAGATGACTACAAGAAGAAGCCAACTGGTGGCCATGGTGGAGGGAGGTACGAGGAAGATGACGAGTACAAGAAGAAGCCTAGTGGAGGAAGGTATGAAGAAGATGACGACTACAAGAAGAAGCCTAGTGGTGGAAGCCATGGAGGGAAGGCCGAGTCGGAGGGCGGTGGCATTGGAGGCTACCTGAAACTTGCACAGGGTTTCATGAACAAGCAGGATGGCGGGGGTGGGCACAAGAAGACTAGTGTCCATGGGAAGGAGGAGAATTATGAAGAGGATAGCAAGAAGAAACATGGGAGCGGCGGGAAAGACGAGTCCGAGGGCGGTGGCATGGGAGACTACCTGAAACTTGCACAGGGTTTCATGAACAAGCAGGATGGCGAGGGGGGAAGCGGGGGTGGAATGGGGGACTACTTGAAGCTCGCGGAGGGGTTCATGAAGAAGCGTTGATTTTGAACTAATCCTTGCTATGTCGTGATCCGCGAAGTACCTTGTGTCTGGTAATTTGGTTAGTCCCTCGTCTTGTTTAACATCTGTGTGTATGTTGTGAAGTTTCCAGCGATTTCCGCCCTAATATGTGACTAAACTGCTACTTGTGAGTCCGGAAGAATAAAGATTGGATGTATAACCTTGTGTTGCTCATGTTCTGTAATATAGTTCTGACTTGAAGCAAGTGTTCTAGTGTTTTGGTTATTGGACCGTTGAACATTCCTTGATGCTTTTGTTAAGAAAATTTTGTTTGACTAATTGCTATTATTTGGATGTAACAATGCTAGCGATCTATTATTACACTGAACCCTGACATATCATATTGAACTGTTACTTGAGCTAGGTCTGAAACAAAGAAGCCGGATGGCCGTGAAAAATGCGTGTGTTATATCATGGTCCGGTGTATATCCAACTTAAGATGCACTATTTGTTTATTTCAGCAAGTGTGTTTGCACTTGGCATTACAAAATTGTCTCTGTAATGGATAGGGTTGAATAACCGTTTTTATCTGCATTTCCTGTTCAGCGCATTGGGTTATATCTTGTAGATAGATAAACTGCTGACTCTTTTCATGGTATTTTTGGGCCCAGCCCATCTTTGTGAACTGATGGTACTTTTGTGGCATCTTTGTGAACTGATGGTAGTTTCCAGCATCCGTTTGTGTATATAATTCGATGGCCAAGTTTTTGACATTTGTGTGCTCTTAAAGTAGAGTAGTAATAATGTTGTAAAGTAACAACATGTAAGACCTGCTGAAGAACACCCTCACAGCTTGAACTAGCTTCCAAGTATAGATAGATGCTACTCTATTATGCATTCTCCAATTCCATGGCAGGCAGGAAAAAGCACAGCACGAAAGATAACCTCTGTGAGCACGAGCATACTTATTTCTCCCATTATGGTCGACCATTTTTGCAATGCTGATCTCATCCTTTTCGGCAGCCCCTTCTTTATATGAGCCAGCAACTGGCCTCCCAGGCTTGAAACACCCAAATTCTTCAGGCCTATTCAACAGTCCCATAGAACTGGAGCAGTTGAGCTGACTCTGAGCCATTCTTCTTCAGTGGGTGGATCCTCAGTAACCAAGGCAACAAGAGCTGCTATGTTGGTATTATAGCAGGATATAAATAAGGGTGAGCCATTAGTACATGGAGAATGCTGCTGAGGTACCGGTTTGAATCTCATTGGTGGCTTCTGGGATGAACTCTGATGATGAGTGTGGAAGGCATTATTTGCCTGAAGCAGCAAAACCACCGAAAAATCCTTGTAATCAGTCTGCCAGTCCTCCCTCCCGTCCACTGGTTCATGACTCACGGGAAAAAGATCGCGGCTATCTTGCTCTCAGGTGTAAATGCTCCCTTTATTTAACATGTGTGTTAAACATATTTTAAAATGTTAAAGAAATATGAAACATATATCGACGGGTACATCTCCGCATTCTAGGTGCACATAAAGTCGTTTCACAACAAGTGGACTTTTTTTTGTGTGGGCTGTGTAAAAAAGATAATTTTCGGTGCGAAAATATGGCTTTCACAGACATTTTTTTTGTCTTTTTATGCAGCCCAAACAAAACATTGTTTTTTCATGAGAATTTATGTTAACACATAAAATATGGAGATGCACATGCAACTATTTTTTTAAAAAAAATTTAACAATCTGAAATGTGTGTATTTTCTATAAAAAAAGCATATGCACATGAGATCAAACGTGCATTTCCACATAAAACCAGCAGACACACACACAAAAAAATAAAACAGGAAAATAGCTGACCACCTCACGCACGCGGCACGCGCGACGCTGTCAAACCGCACCTACGCGTGCCCCCTCCTCCCAGTCCCAGCTACTACATCTCCACGCCGCGCAGCGCCGCCACCTCGTCGCCGCGCCGGCGCCGCCACCCGCAGCTCCGACGCTCGTATTCCCCATCGCGCGCCCGTACGCCGCCTCCCCCGTCCCCCGGCGCCGCCTCCCCTTCCATGGCAACTGCCGCAGCTCCGTCGTGTCAACCGATGGCAACTGCCGGCCAGCTCCGTGCGTGGCAACCGCCGATCGTGGAGCTCCCGATGGTTAATTACCACCTCGTCCAGTCAAAAAAAGCCCCGGGCGCTCAAGGCAAAAATCCTTCCTCGCTCTCCTCTCGCCTCCCGCCTCCCGCCTCCCGCACGTCCCCTCTCTCGATTCCGGCGGTTCTTTCATTCACACGACATGTTCACAAATTAGAAGCGCTGGCGCAAGGTGAGCAGCATATCAACTCACACTCCCTGAAACGGCATTCTGTCTAGTTTTCCTTTCTTCATTCGACTGTACTACTGTTTGCTGCTTTGCCGGTAATTCTCACATTAGGAACTATATAATGTTGTTCATATTTCTTTCGGATTCCTCTACTGCAGTTGGGCGTCTCCATTGGAATAGCTAAGTTCCCCTGGTGTGGAACAAAAGGTGTACTGCATACACATCTGTTCTACTGATTGACTCTATTGGGGGAAGGAGCAAAAGATTCAATCGACTCACTGTCATATCATCCCCTGAGAGTTCCTTCTCTTCTTTGCAACTCTGTAAGTGGTCCAACTTCTTGAGTTGTCACTCGTTTTGCTCATAGTATTTTCCTACTGTGTGTTTCTGTGAGCTTAATTGCGTAGCCTTAGGTAGTAGCATGCAACAAATACTCTCAAGGGAAACAAAATGAAAATATGGCATGCGATAAATATAATGGCCTGCACTGTTCGTGACATCCATATTAGAAACTACTACCACTTTTCTGCTTCCATTACAGGTAATCTTTTAGTAGCTTCAGAAACATTTCGTTACAATGGAAAATTTCACGATGATACATTATAGACTTTGCTATGTTTTTTCTGGCATTATAGGCTAGGTTGTTTCAGAGAAGCCGGGTTGCCTGATTACGTGCAGATTTCCTTTACATCTTAGGTTATGTTTTAATTTGAAGTATATCAGTTCTCAGTGCATCTTCTGGCAAAGATTGTCCATGAACTACCAATCCAGCAACCTCAAAGTATGATGCATGAAAACATACTTTAATGAAGCAGAGCAGTAGGCTGTTGCCCCTTATGAAGCCACTATATATATAGTATAAGAATACTATTATCCAGTGATACATGTTAAAAAACTATCTTCACTGTTCTGAAAGAAAATACACCAGTTGCCTGAAATATAGTCACTTGTGCCGCATTTTCAGAATTCCGCAAATAAGTCTTCGGAGGGGAAATCACATCAAGCATCAACAAAAAGATTCTCGATTCCACACTATTCAGTTGCCTATTCAAGGTATGTATATATTTCTGAATCAGCAATCCATGTTTTTTAGTGCTAATCTTGCCCCTATATTTATTTTGAATAGTCAGTATTAAGATATATTTGTGTTGAAATGATCTTATGCTGACACAGTATCTATGCATCATGGTTGTCGTTGTTGCGCTCTACGTTGCATCCCTTGTGACCGCGGCTGAGAACATGACGGCGGCGCAACTGCTGCCGAAGCCGTCCTACCACGGGGGCACGACCACCTACAACGCCAAGAACTATGGCGCTATGGGCAACGGCGCCAACGATGATACCAAGGTACTTATTTCAGTTTGGCTCCGGCTTGGATGGTGGTATTCCTTTGTTCATTGAACTCATTCATATGTCAATGTCGTGAGCACGATGTCTCGATGGTGGTGTACGTACATCCGTATTGCTGGTGCAGGCCCTGATGGCGGCGTGGAAGGTGGCGTGCGGGGCCTCTGGCATGGTGACGCTCATGATCCCGCCGGGGACGTACTACATCGGGCCGACGCAGTTTCACGGCCCCTGCAAGGCCTCTGCCCTCACCTTCTTGCTCCAGGTAAGCAGTTGTGGAGTGACAGGGTCATCAGATTAACTAAGTTTGTGCTGCAGTTATAATACTGCAATGCAGGCACGACAGAAGATATAAAGAAGAAAAAAAGGAGATCGAATCACTTTGCTTGGTGGATTATATGCTTGCGCAGGGGACACTCAAGGCGGCGACGGATCTGAAGCGTTTTGGCAACGACTGGATCGAGTTCGGCTGGGTGAAAGACCTCACTGTCGTCGGCCAGAATGGCATCATCGACGGCCAGGGCGCCGCCTCCTGGCCCTTCAACAAATGCCCCATCCAAAAGGACTGCAAGGTCCTCCCCACCGTGAGTCCAGTTTCATTACAAGTACGCGCGCCTATACCGAATTCAATTAAATATGCACCAATCGAAATGGGCTGCAGAGCGTTCTGTTCGTGAACAACCAGAACACGGTGGTGCGCGACATCGTGTCTGTGAACAGCAAGTTCTTTCACATCGCGCTGCTGCAGAGCAACAACACGAAGATGCTCAACCTCCGGATCAGCGCGCCAGAAGACAGCCCGAACACGGACGGCATCCACATCGAGCGCAGCAGCGGCGTGGTGATCGCCGACACCCGCATTGGCACGGGCGACGACTGCATCTCCATCGGCCAGGGGAGCAATAACATCGACATCGCCCGCGTCCACTGCGGCCCGGGCCACGGCATGAGCGTCGGCAGCCTCGGGCGCTATGTCGGCGAGGGCGACGTCACCCGCGTCCACGTCAGGGACATGACCTTCGAGGGCACGATGAACGGCGTCCGGATCAAGACATGGGAGAACTCCCCCACGGAGAGCCTCGCCGCGCACATGGTGTTCGAGAACATGGTGATGAAGGACGTGCAGAACCCCATCATCATCGACCAGAGGTACTGCCCTTACTACAGCTGCGAGCACAGGTACGTCTCAGGAGTGACCATCAGGGACGTCACATTCAAGAACATCAAGGGCACATCGTCGCTGCCGGTGGCCGTGCTGCTCCGGTGCGGCGTCCCGTGCCATGGCGTGGTGCTGGAGGACGTCGACCTCAGGTACAAGGGACAGGGCGCCACCTCCTCGAAGTGCGAGAACGCCATGGCCAAGTACGTAGGCTTCCAGTACCCAGAACCATGCGCGTAGCCTGCTCTGGTGGATGCACGGGTGCTGGTGTGAGTAGATTCTTATTTCTATTTAGTTCAAATTAATCTTGCCTAGACGATTTTAGCGTTTCTTGTTACATGGATTTTTTTTGTTCGTGTAACGGAACGGGGTTGGTTGGCCAAGAACTGGCAAAGTGGTGCTGGTCAAAGCGGAATTCAATCAGGATTGTAGATTTGTTGACACGTAAAATTTTCACTCGCCACTTATACTTCCAGTTCAGATGTAGTTTCTTGTGAAATAGTGTGTGATTTTTTCAGCATTGCTGTGACTGGCTGTGTCGGCCTGGGCCATGTTACGGGAAACTTGCTGATTCGTCTATATGGATCTGTGATTTACTACATTGGCAATTTGCAATGATGCTTGCAGTCACAGTGTTTTCAGTATCCTGTATGCAGGCGAGCGTACTAGAAAGTAAGCTGCGTATATCTATGTATATAATCATCCTTTATTTCTGTGTTGTTATTACCTCTGTTCAGTCATGTGTTTTATGGCATCACAATATCATCATGATATTATGCTAATCTGCCATGATATAACAAATATGCTAATCGTGCTAGAACTGGCAACGTGGTGCTGTTCAAGAGGAATTCAATCAGGATTGTGGATTTGTTGACACGTAAATTTTTCATTCGACACTTATCCTTCCAGTTCAGATATGTAGTTTCTTGTAAAATACTGTGTGATTTTCCATCATTTCTGTGACTGGCTGTGTCGGCCTGGGCCATGTTACAGGAAACCTGCCAGTTCATCTATGTAGTCTGTGATCCAATACATTGACAATTTGCAATGATGCTTGCGGTCATTCTTTTCATACTCCATCCGTCTCAAAATAGATGTCACAAATTTGTTAAATTTTGGATGTACCTAAACACTATTTAGTATATAGATAGATACATCCAAATTTAAACAAACTTCTGACATCTATTTTGAGAGGGAGGGAGTACTTTATTTCTGAGTTATTATTACTCCTGCTCAGTCATGTGTTCTATGGCATCTCAATATCATCATGATATTTTGCTAATCTGCCATGATATAACAAATGTGCTAATCTGCCATGATATAAGAAATTAAATGAAGATACCTGCCATTGCTCTTTCCTCAAAGTTTAAATGAAGCTTTACTGCTAATTCTCAAGCATAAAGGTTTTTCTGAGGTTTGGATTAGATGGGTAAAAGATTTCCTCACCTCTGGTGTCTCTTCAGTTCTGTTGAATGGGGTTCCAGGTAAAAACAGTTCCCTTGTAGGAGAGGTGTAAGACAAGGAGATCCTCTCTCCCCCTTGATGTATGTACTTGGGGGTGATCTTCTCCAATCTGCAGTTAATGATCTTTACAGAAGAGGTGTTCTTAAGCTTCCTGTCCCCAATAGAGATGTTGACTTTCCAATTATTCAATATGCTGATGACACTTTGCTAATTCTTCCTGCTGATCTCCCACAACTTCTTGCACTGAAGGATGTTCTCAAGGATTTCTCTAAAACTACTGGTCTGGAGATCAATTACCACAAATCTTCTATGATGGGTATTAATGTTGATGATGTCTTGATGTATGAGCTTGCTTTGGGTTTTGGGTGTCAGATTGGAACCTTGCCTTTTACCTATCTTGGCTTGTCAGTGGGTACTACCAGGCCAACCATACATGACTTATCTCCTGTGGTCCATAGGCTGGAAAGAAGACTGACTGCCACCTCTAGTTTTCTTTCTCAGGGGGCAAGATTACAACTGATTGTTTCAGCCTTGTCTTCTATGCCGCTACATATGATGAGTACAATCCACATCCCTCCTGGCATAAATAATCAGCTCAACAAGATTATCCGACAATGCCTATGGAGAGACAATATTGACACACCTAAACAATCCCTAGCGTCCTGGGAGATGATATGCAAGCCAAAGATGAAGGGTGGACTTGGTATTGTGGACTTTCAGAATAAGAATGATGCTCTGCTCCTCAAATTCCTCCATAAGCTCTATAATAAGGACTTCTCTATACCTTGGGTCAAGTTGATATGGGAAACATACTATGAGGAGGATGTACCTCATGCCACCGAGTCTTGTGGTTCATATTGGTGGAAGGAAGTGTTCAAACTAATAGACAAGTATAAAAGTGTTGCCCAGCCAACTGTTAAATGTGGGGATTTTGTGTAATTTTGGTCTGATAATTGGGAACTTGGCAGTTTCAGAGTGCCTTTGAAGCACAGATTTTCAAGGCTCTTTTCTTATGCAAAAGATAAGTTTATTTCGGTCAAGGGCATGGTCAGCATGATAGATAGAACTGTGGAGTTTCACCTGCCATTATCTGGAGGTGCCTACCAGGATCTGTTAACTCTAAATTGGTGGCTTTCACAGATTGACCTTAGAGAGGATTTACATGATGAATGGACCTGTACATGGGGGGATTACACAGCCAATAAGTTTTACATGTCACTGTATGACAGTATACAGGTTTGCCCTACCTATCAGTGGATTTGGAGGAGTAAGTGCATAATGAAAATCAAAATGTTTGCTTGGTTGCTTTTAAGTGACAGACTTAATACAAATGATATGATTCAGAGAAGGCATTGGAATATCACTGACACATTCACTTGTGTTCTATGTCCTGGAGCACACCGTGAGGACAGAGACCACTTGTTTTTTAACTGTAACTTCAGCCACAAAATATGGAACTACCTCCAAATAAATTGGACGTCTGGTACTGACGTAAGCCAAATTGCTAAAGAGGCCAAAAACAGTTTAACCAACCTTTCTTCGTTGAGGTGGTGTTTCTTGCTTGCTGGAATAGCTGGAAAGTCAGGAATGCACGCATCTTTGAACAGGTTCAGCCTAGATTTGCTGCATGGAAAGGTGGTTTTGTGCATGATATCTCCTTACAGATGTACAGAATGAAACCAGCACACAAAGCTAGATTACAACAATGGATTACTGCTCTGGTGTAATTATATTTCCCCTTAGTCTGTAACATGTATAGCATCTTTAACCCCCTTCTTTCTTCAATAGGTAGGTAGGTACTCCCCCCCTCTCATCCTCCTCTCTTCTGGCTGAATCTTTTTTGGTTTTGGTGGTTATTTTTTAATAAAGTAAGGCTGTGGGGCTTTTTCCCTACAGTAAAGCATAAAAAAAGTTTATAATTCCACGAGTATTGAGTATGATTTTCTTCCCAAAGGTGGGCGTGATTCAGTTCAACCTCACCCATATAGTTCCCTAGTTTCGTTGATTGTCTTCAACGTGCACATGGGAGTAAATTACATATGCATACCACATTTGGGGCAACGGTGATGAGTTGGTGCATACTTTGGTAATTTTAACAAGTAAGTGCAATTTCTGGGGCAGCGAACAACAGATTGCTCAAAAACTCGTTTGATACCGTGTTAACCTTGCGGGCCCACTGTCAGATGATGACTAGGACAAAACGGCCGTTGGCCACCGTTAGCGGTCGCGATGGCTAAAGCACCTGGTCCGACCCGACCCGGTCGAAAACCTAGCCGCTCTTTTCCCCTCCACTCCCAGCACCTGTCTCTCTCCAAGCTCGTCCGTCGCCATCGCATCGCCCCGCCGCGCCGCCGCACCCCGCCGTCACCATGCCCTCCGGTAATCATTCCTAGAGCAGCCAGGACAGCCTGCTCTCTGACTTCGCCGACCAGCACGGCCTCAGTCCTCGCAAGCCGGTAAGTCTATACAGTTAGGGTTAGGGTTTGTGAAATTTGGGAATTTTTCCTCGATTTGGCCTCCAATGTTAGGGTTAGGGTTTAATGTTTGCTCCCTCTCCCCTTGTTTAGATCCCAGAAACCATTTTCGACCCAGAGTACACCGGCTATGATGATTGCGATTTGAGGTGCAAGCATGACATGCCCATGTACCGCTATGTTTGCTTCGATCAGTACAATGACCGAGAGAACACAGGGAGGAGGTTCTTTGCCTGTGGAAACAAGGTATGTGCAATGACCACCATTTTGACCTGACCATTATTTATGTACAGAAACATTTTAATATGACCTAGCCACGATTTGGAAAAGACACTATTTAAATAAGAGCAGCATTGTAAATTAGGTGTGTGCAATGTATAATGAAGAGATGGAAAGTAGATTATAGTATATGACCAGTAAATTATTTTAAGTTTTCCTTGCTTCTGCCTTTATAATTAACCTACATAGTTAATTAAATAGCATGGCTTGTTGGTTCTTTGTGTAAACTACATAGATAATTTAGCATATTGTAGATTATAGTATATGGCCAGTACATTATTTTAAGTTATCTTTGGCTCTTGTTGATTCTTTGTGTAGGATCAGGCTATGTGTGACAAAGTGGATTGGGTAGATCAGCCGTGGCTAGCTACACTCAAAAAAAGTCTTCTCAAGCTATGGGGCATGTATGATTTCGAGAGTGAAAGTAGAATTCATGGTAATGTGGAGCATGCCACTAAGAATTTTGAGCTGGTCTCGGAGAAAAGGGAGTTAGAGAGGAAGAACATGGAGCTGCACAAGCAACTGGGGAAGGCTTTGGAGTATGTTGCAGACATGTCTAACCATGACTATGAGCTTGAAGGAAGAAAACTGGTTGCCTCACTCGAGGAAGAAAACAAGAAGCTGCATACTCAGCTGGCAAAGAGGCCCAAGGCAAATGATGATTATGCTGCTTTGAAGGAAGAAAAGAAGAAGCTGGAGCACTATGTTGCAGATCTTCTCAAGCTCTCCCATGATCAGAAGGACAAGATGAAGAAGATAGTCCAGATCTGTGGTGAATGAGTTGTTTGCATCTTCTTGTAATGAATTAGTAGTTTGTTGAACATCATGTTATGTAATGGATTATTCATCTAGTAGTTTCTATATGTTGAAGTGGATTCTAAATCATGTTATGTAATGGATTATTCATCTAGTAGTTTCTATCTATGTTGAAGTGGATTCTAAATCATGTTATGTAATGGATGTTCCTCTAGTAGTTTCTATCAATGTTGAAGTGGATTCTAAATCCCATTTGATTCTCACAAATTGGATTATTCCTCATGTTATGCAATCATTTATGGTATTTGCATAATTTGATTCTCACAAATTGGACACAGATAAATCCCACTTGATTGAGAACTCCACTTGATTCTCATAGCTAAATGGACCAAATGCAGTACTACATAACAGGAAGCATGTCAGGTCCATTACAACACAGATAAATCTCACATCATGTCTAGATATAGCTAATTTAAAGTTCAAATGGGCATGGATTACATCATGTCCATCTCACTACCAAAAGATTAACTGTTGTCGTGGAAATGGCCACGGTAGTTACTGCCACTGGCAGCGATTGAGAGTTTCGTGAGGAAGAGTTGGCGGCCATCTGCGGTGCGAGATGGGGGCGGATGCACATGGGTTTACCCAGGTTCGCCCCCCGGAGGGTAAAGACCTACTCCTGCTAGATTAGATTATGAGAGAGCGAGTTACAGGGGTGGCGAGCTCGGCGGCTAGGCAGCGAGTCGCTTGAGGGGGTGTATGATGGAGCATAAGGTTCTAGGATACCCTAGGGAGGTTTATATATGAAGCACCTCGCTAGGGTTTACAAGCGGTCACCGAACAAGATAAGGATCCGAAGACCTTTGACCTAGTCCGACTAGGCCTCTGCTACGCTTCCGGGCTTCTAGACGCCAGTCGCTTGGCCTTTCCTTTCTTCGTAGTCCAGTCACCGTCTTTCAGACGCACTCGCAGGCCTTTCGGCCCAATCGGAACGTCCTGTTGGGCATATCCCCTTCGGCATATCCCCATCAGTAGTCCCCGAGGCCATCGTTGATGCAGGCGCAGGCGTCCTTTTGGCGTTCGGAGTAGGCGAGCCCAATTTGGGTGTCCAGTCGAGTCAGTGATGGACTCCATTAGAACCGAGGAGAATTTCCCCATGTTTCCACTCGTCGCTTCAATGAATGTCACCGCCGCCCAGTCGTCGTCCCGGCGAGTGGAAAGACTGGCGGGTGGCGGGTGAACTTAAAGGAGTTGGACCATCAAACCTGGTCAAAGTTACCGTTGGAATTTCCAACGGTAACTACGGCGCAATTACCGCGAGTAACGGCTATCCCGATTTTGGCGGGTGGCGTTTCCCATATAAGGGGAGTGATGGCTCAGCTCCGTAGTCCTTCTTCGCATTCTACATTCTTCCTTGCTTGTTCTTCCTACATGCGTCCTCCCAACTTGCTCTTCCCACATCGCGCGATTCCACATCTCACCCGATGGCGCCTCCCAAGGGCTCATGGGGGAAATCCAAGTGTACCACGGCCCAACTTAGATCTTTCGAGGACGCTAGAGTGCTCCGCAAGGGGAATTGGCGGGTTCCCCCCTCCTCCGAGACCGAGCCGAAGCCGCGACCCGGCGAGTTCATCTGCTTCCCCAGTCATCTTGAGAGGGGTTTGGGTTTCCCCACCTCACTCTTCTTCTGCCGCTTCTGTGCGTATTACGCGATCTAGCCATTGGATCTTGGTCCACACAGCATCGAGCAGCTGGCGATCTTCGTCGCCTTCTGCAAATGTTACCTTGGCTGCAGGCCGTATTTCCCGCTATGGCTGGAGCTCTTCCACGGCCGCATCGGGCGCGAGGCGTCCAGCGGCTTGATGCTGGCTGCAGGCGGAGTCACATTTCAACTGAAGCCGAAGGCCAACTTCGTCAAGCTCCTCCTGCCGAAGAAGGCCGCCAGCGAGTGGAAGAAGAGCTGGTTCTACGTCAAGGAAGCCACTCCCTCCGGTGAGGTGTATCTTCCCGAGTTCGTCGCCGAGAGGAGCGAGCCCCGTCGGTTGGGGCTGAAGAAGCTTCCCGAAGATCAGCGGATGGCCGTCGCGGAAATGATGGATCAGATCCAGAAGTTGAAAGACCATGGGTTGATTCCGATCAACCTCTACTATTGCTGGCTCGGGCGGCGCCTGGTTCCGCTGGCGGCTCGACCGCACTAGATGTACGAATACAGCGGGAAGCATGACCCATCTCGTAGCAGCAAGCAGTCATGGGAGGGCGAGGACTACAAGGCCGCCCTGAAGAAGATCATCGACACAGAGTTCACCGGCGTGGTGGTCGGGGTCGCCCCATACACTCTTGTGAAGAATGAAGCCCCCACAGTAAGTTCTCTTTCCAATTGCTACGCCCGCATCTCAATTTCAGTCTTCTCGCTTGGTGTTTTCTGACTCGTGGTGGTTCTCAGCTTTTTTAGGTGTTGGAGGGCTGGCTCTCTCCGCTCGATGAAGAGGTTCCCTAGGAACTGGAGGAAGACTCCGAGGGGGACCCTTCCGACAGCGACGGGAAGGAAGAAGAGGTCCCTCCCCCAGCACCAGTGGCTCGCAAGACCCGGATGCAGAGACAACGAGAAGTCGAAGCGAGCCGTATCCTAGACAAGCTCAAAGAAGGCGACGAGGTCGCACAGGAGCAAACGTCCCGGCGCACCGCTACGCCGTCGAAGCCCGCACACCGGCCCAAGTCGCCAGCGAAAAGGCCCGTGTCGCCGGCCAGGTCGGCGGTGGTGTTCGACTCGGATGATGATTCCGACGATGAAGGTTCTCCCGAAGTCTCGCACAAGGCCCCAAGGGACGCAGTCCCGACAAAGGGGTTGGAGGGCGAGGTCACGGAGGTGGTGGTAGAGGTTCCCCTAGCGGCGATTGCGCCGACGGCCTCAGGGGTTCCAAGCCAAGAAGCGGCTGAGGCAATGGAGTCCAAGTCGCCACAGCCGTCAAGGGCGGCCGTGTCGGAGCCGGAGATCCCGGCGACTGCAGCTTCATCGTCAAGGAAGCCCTCGGTTTCGTGGGCTTCAGACGTCTTCGAGAGGGGGCTCAGCCGCAAGCTGGGTCCCGAGTTGGACAAGCCCGCCCACATTAGCACCGGGCTTCGCGTCCTTCCAGTCGCCAAGTAAGTAGCGCTCCCTCGTCCCAATTCGCCTTGCTCCTTTTGTATTGTCGTTGTGTTGACTGAGGGGGGCCGTGCAGGTCGGGGGCTAAGAAGATTGGGCGCCCTTCGGTGGCTAAGATTCCACCGGCCACCGACATGGGAGAGGGCGACCTACCCAAGAAGAGAAAGGCCGCCGAAGATGTGGCGACCACCGAGGTCACGAAGAAGCAGAAGGGGGGCGCCGACGACGCTGTGACCAAGGGAAGTGCCGCGGAGTGAGCTGCTGCGCTAGTCGCCGAAGAGGTGATGGCGACGCGATCGGAGCCAGCCTTGGCTGCATCCGTGCCGGAAGCGCCGGTCCTGGCAACCAGCGCCCCCGCCAGGGCGTCGGCGACGTTTCCGCGTTTTATGGCGAGGGGGTTTCCAGGTGTGGCGGACACACAGTCTCCGTAGAGTCCCGAAATCATGGATGCGTACATTGGGTCCCGCCACGGGCGCACTTCCTTCACGATCCCGTCGACTGACGCCGGGGAACTTCACAAGATGCTCGGCGCTGCTATTCAGGTATTTCCAGTCCCCGAGTTCCTGGTCGCTGAATGTCAGCGTCTGGGAACTGAACCTCTTGCTCCTTCTCCAGTCCCCGAGTTCCTGGTCACTGAATTTCAGCGGCTGGGAACTAGGTTTTGTTTTGTCAAGTGCTTAGGTCAGTTCTTTGTTTGCAGGGATTACAAAGGGAGTCGACCGATCGGCAGGCCGCACGAGAGTGCTTGGAGCGTGACTTGCGCGAAGCGCAGGAGGTGAACCAGCGGCTTCAGGAAACTATTGGTGAGTGTCTGTTTGTCTTTATTCTCCTCTTTCGGGTGTGAACTGGTTGTGTATAGCATTCTGATGTCTTCTCTTTGCAGATGGTTTTTCGGCTGAGATCTCCAAGGCCCGTGAGGGGTATGTTCCGGTCGCCGAGCTGGACGCGGCGAGTTGACGAATAGCCTCCCTGGTCAAGGATTTGGAGGAGGCGAAAGCGGCCGCTATTTCTTTGGAGGAGCGAGCGAAGGCTGCCGTCGCTGCGGCTGAGGAAGAATGCAAAGCCACGGATTCCATCATTGTGGGGCTGCACAACGAGCAAACTGCCTTGGAGAAGCACGTCAAGGAGAACTGCCGCAAACTCCTTGGTGAGTTTTTGTTTTCACTTGACCCTTTTGTCGAGTCCCCGCTTTGGGGGTTTCATAGTTTCACTGACGCCTGACTTTGCAGCTGTGGTAGGCCAAAGCGACCTGATGGTGCAGACTTACAATGCCTCGCAATGCGTGACTGCCATGGTGAATGCGGCCACGGCCTCGGCATTGTGCGTCCAAGCGGCTCTTCAGGGCATGTCTCCCACCAAAGTTATCCCTGGGGGGTTTACAGAGGTATGGCGCTATCTGGAAGAGGTACCCGCCATTGTGGAGTGGATGACACGCTCAGCGTTTAGGCGCGGGGCCACCACAGCGTTGAGCTTGGGTCTCGCCCATTTCCCCGATGACTTCGACCTTGACGATGTGACGAGTGGCTATCCGTCGGTGAGCGGCACGGTGGAGATGTCAGATGTGCGGAAGCTGACCGCAAAGGCCACCCCTTACGCCGATCGTGTCTTGGCGATGGGGGATCTGCTACCGTATCAGGAGATAGTGCTGGCGCTTGGCGACCCCGAGCTGGAGCACCGTGACATGAAGTCGGAGAAGCCCTTCTGGTCGTCGTTGTCGAAGTCGTTGACAACGTACCCGACGAACCCGTGGCAGCCTTTTGTGCGCGTCAAGGGGGTGGCGCTGCTTCCTCGTCAGGGCCTGTGGAGTAAACAATGTAATTGTCCAAGTTATAATGTACGCTAAGTGGCGAATGCTGTAAGATATTTTTGCAATGTATGCCACAGGGAGTCGATCGACTCGCGCTGTGATTAGGAATGTGTGTTGTGTTTTATTTATGCATTGTTTTGGTTGAGCGAGTCCCCGAGCGCGTCCGCCCTTTAATGGGGTATAACTCGATTGTATACTTTCGTGTATTTGTTTTGTTTACGCGTTGTTTTTGTCCCTCGCGTCTTTTGAGTGGCGAGTCCCTGAGCGGGAGTAGGACTGACTTATAGGCGAGTGCCCGAGCATGGTTCCCGACCGTATTGGTCATGCTCCTGTTTGCAGGTTGTGAGTGCGTTGTTTGTAACGCGTCTCCTCCCCTGGCCCGAAGAGCCAGTCGCTTGGCGAGCCCTAGGCAGCTCTCTTACTTGGTGTGTTCCCGAGCCGCGTGGGGGTTCCCGAGCCACGTGGGGTTTCCCGTTTTGCGGAGTCCCCGTGCGTGGTACTTAACCGTTCAAGTCGCTTTGCACGAGGGTGGGAGGGACAGATCGCTGTGAGAAGCGTGTACCAGATATCTTGGCCCGGCGGGCCAGTCGGGCTAGGTGACTCCAATGGCGGCTCCGGGTTGGCGTTTTTCGTGGACGACCCAAGGCCCGAATATTTCTGGTGCCCTTGTGCCGCACTACTTAGCCATGCCGGTCGCTCGACCAGAGGTTGACTTCCGTAAGTAGCGTATTGCTAGTATGTACGAGTGTGAGTGGCACAAGAATATGGCGAGTGGACACAATTTGTGCGATCCGAATGAATTTCATTATATATTCCGACGGATTACAATGTGAGGTTCTAAGTATAGAACTTTCTGAGGAGGTTTACATTCCATGGCCTCCCGACCTCCAATTGGCCATCACCCCGTATGTCGATGAGGTAGTAGGCATCGTTGCCAAGGACTCGGCCTATGGCGGATGGCCCCTCCCATGGGGGGGAGAGCTTGTGCATGCCCTTCTTGTCTTGGGCCAGTCGCAGGACCAGGTCGCCTTCCTGGAAGGTGCGAGTTCGCACTAGGCGGTTGTGATAGCGGCGGAGTCCTTGCTGGTATATGGTGGTGCGAGAGCGAGTTAGGTCGCGTGCCTCGTCGAGTTGATCGACGCTCTCTTGGCGGGCGACCTCGTTGGACGCCTCGACGTAGTTGGCGACTCGAGGTGAGTCATGCTCCAGGTCGGTTGGCATTACGGCCTCGGCGCCATACACCATGAAGAAGGGCGTGAACCCGGTTGATCGGTTGACGGAGGTGTGAATCCCCCATATCACAGAGGGGAGCTCGTCGACCCAGCATCCTGGGGTGCGCTCGAGGGGCACCTGCAGTCACGGCTTGAGTCCGTGGAGGACGCTCTGGTTGGTGCGCTCTGCTTGGCCATTCGATGCCGGGTGAGCGACTGATGCGAGGTCGAGTCGGATGCCATGTTCTTCACAGAATTCCGCCATGGCCCCCTTGGCAAAGTTGGTGCCGTTGTCTGTTATAATGCTATGCGGGTAGCCGTACCGGTAATGAGTTCGCGTAGGAACTTGGTGGCCATCTTGCCGTCGCACTTTTTTATCGGCTTGGCCTCGACCCACTTGGTGAACATGTCGACTGCGACCAGGAGGTGAGTGAAACCAGACGGGGCCTTCTTGAACGGGCCTACCATGTCCATGCCCCATATGACGAATGGCCACGTGATGGGGATTGTCTTGAGTGCCGAGCCAGGGAGGTGCATCTGGTTGGCGTACTTCTTGCACCCGACGCATCGTTGGACGATGTTGGTGGCGTCAGCGTGTATGGTGAGCCAGTAGAAACCGTGCCGCATGGCCTTGGCGACTAGCGACTTGGCGCCAGCGTGATGGCCGCAGTCACCAGCATGAATGTCCTAGAGGATCTTGCGGCCTTCTTCTGGTTGTACGCAGTGCTGGAACACGCCGGTCACGCTGCGCTTGTGGAGCTCGCCGTTGATGATGACGAAGGATTTGCAGCGGCGCATGATCATTCGCGCCTCTGTCTCATTGCTCGGTAGGAGTTTGTGTTCCAGGAAGGCGACGTATGGTGCTGTCCAGTCGCTAGGTTGCACAACCATGGCGACTAAGGCCAGTTCTGGTTGAAGTGGGATCCCGACGTCAATTTCCTTCGGTGGGCTGACCGAGGGTTTGTGGATGATGTCGAGGAAGACGCCTACTGGTGGCGCTTGTCGGGTCGATCCGATGCGGGAGAGGGCGTCTGCCTCCTCGTTTTTGTGCATGTCGATCCACTCGACCGAATAGCTGTCAAAGTGTCCCCCCAACTGGTCGACAGCTTGGCGGTATGCGATCATTTTTGGGGAGACAGCGTCGCACGTCCTGGCGACTTGGCCGGCGACTAGGTCGGAGTCGCCATAGCATCGTAGGCGGTTGACGTTCATCTCCTTGGCGGCTCTCATGCCGTGAAGGAGGGCCTCATATTCTACCATGTTGTTGGTGCAGGGCTTGAAGTTGAGGTGGAGCACGTAGCGGAGTTTGTCTCCTTTGGGGGAGGTCAGGATGACCCTAGCCCCTGCGCCGTCGGCATTCTTGGAGCCGTCGAAATGAAGCGACCAGTAGTGGAGGTATGGGAGCTTTTCTGGCTGTTGTGCTTCTTCCCAGTCTGCGAGGAAATCTGCCAGGGCTTGTGACTTGATCGCTTTGCGGGGCTCGTACTTGATGTTGTGGATGCCAATCTCGACGGCCCACTTGGCGACTCGCCTGGTCGCCTCGCGATTGCGTATGATGTCCTGCAGGGGCGCGGAGGAGACCACCGTGATTGGGTGCTCCTGGAAGTAGTGTGGGAGTCGCCGCTGTGCTCGGAATACCGCGTACACCAGTTTTTGGTATTGCGGGTAGCGCTATCGTGAGTCCGTTAGGACTTCGCTGATGTAGTATACGGGGAGCTGTATGGGGCGCTCCTTGCCCTCTTCTAGTCGTTCGACGACCATCACGGCGCTGACGACTCGAGTGGAGGCCACGACGTAAACGAGCATTGGCTCTTTGTCGAGTGGTGCGGCGAGTAGTGGTGCCGCGAGTAGCACTTCTTTGAGTGCTTTGAGTATGTCGCCGGCCTCCGCGTCCCATTGGAACATGGGATTCTTGCGCATCAAGCGGTAGAGCGGCATTGCCTTCTCGCCTAGTCGGGGGATGAAGCGACTGAGGGCCGCGACTCGCCCTGCCAACTTTTGGACGTCATGTAGGCACTCGGGTTTCTCGAGTCGCACGATGGTGTCGATCTTGGTGGGGTTGGCTTCAATGCCTCGCTTGGAGACTACATATCCCAGAAGTTGTCCGGTGGGGACGCCGAAGGTGCATTTTCCGGGATTCAGCTTGATGTTGTACCTCCGCAAGTTTGCGGAGGTTTCAGCTAGGTCGGCGAGCAGATCGTCCTGGCGGGTGGATTTTACCACCACGTCGTCAATGTAGACGTGAATGTTGCGGCCAATTTGGCTCGCTAGACACTCCGTCATGCACCTCTGGTATGTGGCGCCTACGTTCTTGAGGCCGAACGTCATGGCCGTGTAGCAGAATGCGCCGAATGGCGTAATGAACGCCGTCTTCTCCTCATCCTCGACCGCCATCTTGATTTGGTTATAACCAGAGTAAGCGTCGAGAAAACACAGCGACTCCAATCCCGCGGTCGAATTGATGATCTGATCGATGCGCGGTAGGACGAACTCCTCCTTCGGGCAGGCGCTGTTGAGGTTGGTGTAGTCAATGCACATTCTCCACGTGTTGTTCTTTTTTAGAACCAGGACTGTGTTTGCCAGCCACTTGGAGTACTTGATTCGCCGGATGAAGCCTGTGGCTAGTAGGCGTTGAACTTCCTCGATGATTGCTCGACAACACTCTTGATTGAAGGGCCGTAGTGACTTCTTTACTAGTCGCACTTTGGGGTCGGTGTTGAGTTTGTGCTCAGCGAGTTCCCTCGGGACACCTGGCATGTCAGATGGCTTCCATGCGAAGATGTCGCGGTTCTCACGGAGGAACCCGATGAGCGCGCTTTCCTATGCGGGGCTCATGTGCGCCCCAATGGTGATCGTCTGGCTGGAGTCGCCTGGGACGAGCTCGACGGTGCGGGTGTGCGTGGTCGCCTCGAACGTGGAGTTCGCGGCGGTTGGTTTCTTCAGGATGGTGGGGTCGTCCTTGTTGATGTTGCCCACGTATTTCGCGAGCTCCTCCGCGTGGTCGGTCTTCGTGGCGATGACGGCGTCGGCGAGCTCAGTGCCCTTGTCTTCGCATTCCACGGCCATGTCGGGGTCGCCGTGGACAGTGATGATGCCGCTTGGCCCGGGGAGCTTCATCATGTTGTAGGCGTAGTGTGGGGTCGCCATGAACTTTGCGAATGCCTGGCGGCCCAGGACACAGTGGTAGGGGCTGCCGAAGTTCACCAGCTCGAAGATGATCCTCTCCATGCGGTAGTTAGCTGGAGTGCCGAAGGTGACTGGCAGCGTCACTTTCCCGATCGGGTACGCCTTCCGACCGGGGATGATGCCGTGGAAGGTCGTCAGTGTTGGCTCGATGGCTGCTTCTAGGAGTTGGAGCCTTTTGAACGTGTCGAGGTACAAGATATTGATGGAGCTCCCGCCGTCCATTAGCATCTTGGGCAGCCAGTAATCGGCCACCTTGGGCCTGACTACCAGTGCGACTCGCCCTGGGTATTCGATCCTTGGCGCATGGTCCTAGCGACTCCAGGTGATGCTCTGCTCGGACCAGTTTAGGAAGCGAGGGACGTCGTTTTGCGTCACCGCATTGACGACGACCACGCGGGCGAGCACCTTCTTCTCGCGCTTGGTGCCGAGTCCGGTGAAGGTATGTAGCAAACCGACGGCGGTGTCGAAGCCGCCGCCGTTCCCGTTGTCCCGATGTGGGTTGTTGTTGGGGTCCTCCCTTGCTCGTCTCGCCTTCTCAATCTCTTTGAGAGAGTGGCAGTCGGAGGTGGTGTGGGTGGCGGGTTTGCCCTCCCTGCTATGGTAGATGCAGGGCTGATTGAGCAGGGCGGCGGGGTCGAATTTCGGCCTCGTCGTGTTGTTGGCGCGGTAGTTCCCGCTGTCACGGTAGTTTCCTCCATCGCGGCGGTAGTTCTTGGAGTCGCACTGGCCGTAGCTGGCGTTGGCGACGAAGTCGACTCGCCCGTCCGTGTGGCGCTTGCCGGTGATGCGGGTGTTGCTGTAGCGCATGTCGCGTAGGCGCCCGCTGTCGTGGATGCTAGTGCGGCGTCTTCCTCCCGACTCGTCGTCGGAGTCTTGGTTGGGGTCCTCCTCCGCATAGCGCTTGGCGATCTCGAGGAGGTCAGGGATGTTATCGAGCGTCCGGTAGACCCTCTTGATCTTGGCGACTAGGGGTTCGTACCGGCACACGTTCTTGAAGCAGTGTATCGTCGTGTCTGGGTGGATGCCGAAGGCGTTTATCCATAGTTCTTGCCATCTTTGGATCCACCAGCGAGTCGACTCGCATTGTCCTTGGATGCATCGCTCCAGGTCCTCTATGGTGGTGGCACGGGTGTAGGAGCCCTCGAAGTGCCTGACGAAGGCGTCCCGCATTTCTTCCCAAGAATCGATGTTGTCAGCGGGGAGCGTGTTGATCCACTGCCGGGTCGCATCCTCCATCATCAGGGGAAGGTAGCGAGCGGCGAGCAGGTCGGTGTGGCCTACGATCCCCATTGCCATGAGGTATGTGTCCAGCCAAACAGCAGGGTCGTACGTCGGGTCATACTTCTCGATCTCCTTGGGGGCCTTGAAGTTGGCGAGGTATTTTTTTCCCGCGAATCATTGGTCCAAAGCATTGCGGCCCGACTCGGCTGAGCGAGCCTCTTGGCTCCGGGTCGCCGCGGTTGGTGAGGGTGTGCCGCAGGTCGTAGGGCTGGCGCGACCGCCACACCTTGTTGTTGATGATGTTCGTTCGGGCAT
Source organism: Avena eriantha (assembly GCA_910589775.1). NCBI lineage: Eukaryota > Viridiplantae > Streptophyta > Magnoliopsida > Poales > Poaceae > Avena > Avena eriantha. The sequence continues at coordinate 63,472,947 of OU342742.1, read as the reverse complement.
CGAGGGGCTACCCGTTGGCAGTGACCGTGTTGTTCGCCGGTCGCGGCTCGTTGGTTGACAACACGGGATTGGCGGCCCGTGGTTGGTTTGCCAGGGGCTGGGGTGGTGGGCAAACTAATTCATTGGCCACGGTGGGGTGGCCGCTTGATGCTGCCCTGCTTGCTGATGAGCGGGAGTACATCCGCCCCCGCGGGTTGACTCCCGCGGCTTTTTGCTCGACGGACCTGACGAGTAGGGCCTTGGCGTATTGGATCTGTAGCGCGTCGTCGCCTTGGACGTCGAGGTTGGCGATCGTGGCGTCGGCCGCGACGACGTTGTCCATAGGGGTGGAGTATAATGGTAACCCATTGGCATCACGGGCTTGCGGCACAGTCTACTGATAAAATGAACCAGCATGATTCAGTTTGAAGGGCCATCTTCCTAATCTGGTGGAACATAACCACAATTCATGTAAGCCCATGTCCTTGACCTCTTGTATGCTGCATATCCTTCTTCATACTCTGACTCTGTGGCTCTTACAGTACATCTTGGTGGAGCAAGTCCTTAACCTCTTGCAGTAGCAGTGCTCCAGCTTGTCGAAGAACTTGGAGTATGAGCTCTTGGAGGAGCACTTGGAGGAGCTCTTGGAGGAGCTCTTGGAGGAGCACTTGGAGGAGCTCTTGGAGGAGCATCTTCAGCTATATTCTGCTTGTTAGAACAATAACCAGTCAGTCAGTTAGCAATGCAAGTTAGAACAATAACCACAAGTTAAAACAAATGATAGTGAGAGCAGGTTACTAACCACATGTTTGTTCTTTCCAGCAAGTAGATCTACCCTCAGATCTTTAGTGCAACTTGTGTACCTATGGCCTTGCAAATTGCAGTTTGAGCAGGTAATTGTTCCCATCCTTGAAGTATCTTTAGCTTAGGGCTTCTCAAATTACCCCTTCCTTCTCTTCTCTTGGTTTATTCCTTTACTAATCTTGAAGTCGGGAGGTACAATGTCAGGAGTGTTGGTCTTTGTCCAATCATGTTGCCCAGGCACTGGAAAGATCATAGGCTTGAATGCTTCAATGTACATTGGTTTCTTGAAGAAATTGCTCACATAGTCTTCAGGTTTTTGCTTGGCCTTGATTATAGCAGAGCAAGCATGATTGCAAGGAAGCCCTGTGACATCCCATCTCCTGCATCCACATGTTCTAGCCACCAAGTCCACAGCATGTGCCTGGTCACCTTTTCCATTTGTCACTTCCCACAGATCAGTGCCTGAAATTCTTGGTGTGCAAGGTCTGGAGTATGTCTTTGCAAGCTCTAACTGCTCAGTGAAGTGAGGTGTGATCTCCCACCTAGCAGATTGGCCACCAACTCTCTTTCCATGATTCCTAACCATTAACTTGTTTTTGATTCCAGTAAGCATTGTTCTTATGGGCTTCTTCCTCACATCCAAGATATATCTGTTGAACACCTCACTGAGGTTGTTAATAACCAGGTATGTCTTACAATTGGTGTCAAATGCATGCCTTGCCCATGTGTGTGGTGGGATCTTACTCAACCATTTCCATGCATCTTCACTCTCAAGCTTTAAAGTTTCCATTGCAGCCTCAAACTGAGACCTATGGTAGGCATAGCTGGCTCTGTCCATGCATTTCTTCAAGTCTTATCCTCTGAAACCAGCTGTTTGAAAATTTGCATAAATGTGTCTTAAACAATATCTTTGTTGGGCAGAAGGAAAGACTTGTGTCACTGCTTTGAGAAGTCCCTACATTTAAATAAGACTAGCAATTACATAAGACAAGCATTTAAATAAGACTAGCAATTACATAAGACAAGCATTTACATATGACTAGCAATTAAATAAGACAAGCATTTAAATAAGACTAGCAATTAAATAAGACAAGCATTTAAATAAGACTAGCAATTAAATAAGACAAGCATTTAAATAAGACTAGCAATTAAATAAGACAAGCATTTAAATAAGACTAGCAATTAAATAAGACAAGCATTTAAATAAGACTAGCAATTAAATAAGACAAGCATTTAAATAAGACTAGCAATTAAATAAGACAAGCAATGAATTAAGAATAGCATTTTTACAGGACAAACCTTTTGCTTGTCAGACATAATTGTGTAGGGTCCAAACTCTCCTTGTTCACCACCTAAAGCATACTTCAACTGAGTCAAAAACCAGCACCAATTGGATGTGTCCTCTTTTGAAACGACTGCAAAGGCGATAGGGAACATGTTGTTATTCCTATCTCGCCCTGTTGCAGCTAAAATTTGAGCACCAGTGCATAGTTTGATGAAGCATCCATCCAAACCTGCATTACAAAACATACTTTAGGGAAATAAACCCTAAAAAACAGCACCAACATACACAATTAGCAAGTAAATGAAGAGTACCTATGAATGGCCTGCAACCTTTCAGAAATCCCTCTTTGGTTCCATTTAAGCAGAAGAAAAGACCATGGAAAGTGGGACCTGGATGGGGATTCTCTTCAGAAGGAGGAGGGATAACTGTTTGCACAATTACCCTAATTCCAGGGTTTGTATCAATCACTGTTTGTGCCTAATCTCTAAGTCTGAAGTATGATGACCCACAAGTAGAGGGGGTGTATCACAGTATTTTTGATAAGTAAGAGTGTCGAACCCAACGAGGAGCAGAAGGTGCTGGCTAGTGGTATGGATCAGGAATTCTCTGCAAATACTTAGCAAACAGATGTTTAGGGGTTTTTGATAAAGCAAGTAAACAAAGTACGAGTAAATAAAAGATAGTAGGAATAAATGCAGCAAGTGGCCCAATCCTTTATGCAGCAAAGGACAAGCCGGTTGTATTACTTAAGATGACTAAACGTTCTCGAGGACACATGGGAAGACTGTCAAGTGCTTTCGCTTCATATAGTTGATTAATCTTATTTAGCTTGCTAAGTGTTGTGTGGGTGAACCTGTGCTAATGTACCGACCCATCCAGGACTAATACATACTTGTGATTATACCCCTTGCAAACATCCGTAAGTACAAGAAAATAATTAAGGTAGAAACCTAACCACAGCTTTAAACTCTAAGACCCTTACGTCCCTTGTGTAATGGTTTCCTAACGGGGGTTCAGGTTTCTGTCACTCCGGCAACCCCTACGATTAGTAGCCAAATACACAATGCATTCCCCTAGGCCCATATAGGTAAAGTGTCATGTAGTCGACGTTCACATGACACCACTAGAAGAAGTACACCACAACTTAAATATCAAACTATTGAATCTTTCTCAACACAACTCCACTACTAACAACATGACTTCTCCCATGTCCTCAAGAACAAAACGAACTACTCACAAGACATCATATGGATCATGATCAGAGATGGAATAATGATGTATAACAATCTGAACATAAACAATAATTCAACGATTCACTCAATAGCATCAACTACAAATAGTAATCAACACCGGGAAAGTTTCCCCTATGAACTATGCAAGATTCAACCCAATTGTTACAACAATATGGAGATGGTGATCAGGGTGTTGATGATGATGGTGGTGGTGATGATGATGATGATGATCCCGATAAAGTCCAGCTTGATGATGGTGTTGATGGCGACGATCTCCCCTCTCCAGGAAGGAATTCCCCCGGCAGAAATCTGTCTGCCGGAGAGATCTTTCTCTCTCGGTGTTTTCCGCCCCGCAGAGGCGGCGGAATCTTTATGTGGTCGCTCCCCGAGTCTTAGGGTTTCGGAAGGATGATATACGCCAGAGGGGAGAGCCTGGAGTGGGCCAGGGTGGCCACACCACCTGTTGGCACGGCCTAGGGCTGCCCGCGCCAGGGGGTGGTGTGGGCCCCCTATGGCCCATCTCCACTCCATCTTCTGGCATCCTTAGTCTTCTAGAAAAATAGGATTTTCCGTATATTTTCCCGAATTTTCTGATCTTCATGAATTTTGCCTCCAAACAACACCTTTTCCATCAGAATCCTGACTGCAGCGGTCCATACTCCAAAAGTCATCAACCATGCAAAAATAGATGAAATAACATAAGTATCACCTCTCAATACGAAATATATCAATGAATAATAGTGAATTAAGACATAGAATAGTGATGCAAAATGGACGTATCAACTCCCCCCAAGCTTAGACTTCGCTTGTCCCCAAGCGAAACTGAGCTCAATAAACATGACCTCAGGTTTATGGAGTGAAGAGTCGATAAAAGAATACGGACAAGAAGCATCACATTCATCAAAATACATAGATCATAATAGAAGACAACTCACTATTATATCAACTTGTAATAAGTAAAGGAAACACAATAAAGATACGTAAAGTAAATCATAATTGGTAATGGCAAACTTAGCTCTTGGTCGAAGAATAGTTGATAATTTGCTGGAGTTCACAAATAGCTGGTTTTCAATGATAGCTTTCAAAGTAGTAAACATCAAGATAAGAGCAATGTGCAAAACAAGGAACATAAGACACGATTGAATAAATCATCATATGAATGAATGAAACACAACAACTCAAAATACTTGCTGAGAAAAAAGGGAGTAGGTTTACTGACTCAATCTACAAAGTAAAAGAAAGTCCCTTCAAAGAGGGAAGCATGGATTGCAAGTCTCATAAAGAGCTCCCAAAAATTATGATACTTACTAGCTTTCAGCTCTCATTGCCCCTATCATAGGCATCTTGAGCTGATTAAGGTTAAAGTGATCAAATATGAGGATATGCATTGACAAGTTGTAAGATGAGAATCTCATGTCCCTTGAATATGAGGGTCGCTCCTCATGCTACTCAAGTTTAGTCACCGATAAGTTCTTGTCATCGTAAGCATATGTGTATTATAGAGAACCGCCAACGGGGTACCCCTTGCCCGATGATACGGAAGAATCCCCATATCAAAATGACAAGGCAAGCAGACAACAAGCATCTCAGCAATCTTCTTATTTACCATGGGAATATGGTGCTTTTTTATCTCTTTCATCTTTTCATAATATCTCTCCCTTTTTTCTTTTCTTTTTTTCTCAATCTCTATCTCTTTTTTATAAGAAGAATGCTTCATAGATACTCGTTATGGTTATGCTGCAGGTTTCCACCATGTCAGCATGGATTAGACCAGCGGCCCAAGCGTTTCTCTAACACATATGCATAACTCCATGGACTTACAAGCTCCCCTTTCATTTCACACCGACGACATCCATAGACAAAAGAACATGATATCAACTTGGTACAAAGTACCAGTGCAATGTTGAAAGCGTTCCCCATGACAGCATGGTTCTGCTAATTCACAACTTACAAAGTGCAAGCATATACGCAACATAGGTGAGCACAATGGTTCAAGTTTATTAAATGCAAGAAAGTAAAGTGTGCCATCAAGTTCGTGAGAGCTTTAATCACTAATTTTCACATAACAAGTTTAATTTGGGAGGTAAACAAAACAAGAATTTACTTGGAATAGCAATAATGCTACTAGGTAGGTATGGTGGACACAAATGGCATGGGTTTTGGTTTAAAGGAGTGGATGCACGAGAAGAATACCCTCTCAGTACAGGTTTTTGGCTAGCAAGGCTGGGTAACAAGTATAAGAGTTGAAGGAAACAAACAAACATACAAGTGATAAAAACAAACATGCAATCTTCCTTGGAAGCACAAAAGATCTTAACTAGGGAATACTAGACTTATGAGCAAATCAAGAAAGAAAGATGATGAGATTATGTTTCTTTAGAGTACTTTTATCTTTTTCATTCAACTCTCAAAAATAGTGTGCTACTGACCGAGCCAGGTTTGCCAAAACCAACTAAATTAACTCAATGATCCCAAAGTGCTACCAATACTAACAACAAGATCAATCATATAACCACGAATTGAAAACTAATATAAGCTATGCAAAAGAGTAAATGATAGAACTTCTCATTAATATTCCATAACGGAAACTCACACCAAGGGATACATATCTAACGAGAGAGGGGACACTTCCATAATGCAAACCATACTACATAATAACTCCTCTATTCATGATATGACTCTACTAATAAGGTAAAAAGATAGAAGATAGTGATGTGATACCGCGGCACTCCCCCAAGCTTGGAACAAACCAAGGGGATGCCAAACCTGATGACGAATTACTCCTTCGGTGGTGGTGGTATCCTCTTGATGAGCTCTTTGATCAGTTTCCCCAAGTCCTCAATCTCGACGGTGAGATTACGAATAAGCTGTGAGTTTTGATCAATGCGGCTCATGATCATGTCGGGTTGAGAATCCCAGCTCTTGCGATTCTTTCTCCACTCTACCTCCTTGAAGTCTTCTTTTCCTGCATGGCTAGAACGAGGAAAATCCCAATTGGAGGGTAATTTCTCCTTGGGCATATTCTGGTATTGATGCTCATGGATAAGGGTATGGAAAGGATTCTTAGCGCACGGAGGAAGTGTTCATGGATCTAAACGGTGATGAGGAGGCTTCCCTCCAATTGGCATAGTCCTGGCAAAGTTTTCCACCACTCCAATGCTTGCAATGGTAGTGCCGGTGTGCTTTTCCTCCTCTTCACCTTCACTCTTGATCTCCTTCTCCTTCCTGGGGTCTTGGAGATCCTCCTCCATAGGCTCCTTTCCTTTATCCTTGGCAGACAACATTGTGGTTCTAAGCTTTCAAAGATAGTTCCTGGCAGAAACAAATCGAAACAAAAACACGATGAAAACACGATATACGAACCTCGGGGGATCCGGGGGATTATATATTACGAAGTTTCATAACAAAAGGAAGGTACTGGGCAAAAACGAGTTGGAGGCGGAGTCCGAGGTGGACTCACCACCTGGTAGCGCGGCCAGGGGTGGGCCCGCGCCACAGGGTGGTGTGAGCCACCCTGGCTCCATTTCCGTCCCTCTTTTGCTTCATAACTTTCCTTATTGGCTAAAAACTGCAAAAATATAGTTGAATTGTATTTTCGTGGAACTTTTCTTACCAGAACTGTTACCTATTTGAAAACGGACTCTGCAGGTCTCTGAATTTGGTATCTAGTAGATTCTTTCGGAGTCACCACTTGAATATCATCGATATCTTCATCTTCATACACTTATTACTTGAGTCATAAAACCCTTCTCTTCCTTATTACACCATTATCTCCACTACCTGGAAATTTCTTTCACACAAAACTTCACATAGTTCTCATTAGCAACATTAGTATAAATGAAGTGATAAAACATTTTGAGTCCAACTTCAATTGAAAACCATCAAAACATAAGCTACTATAGCAACTCCTTTCGAAAACCCAAAAAGAATTCAAAAAGGAAATCGAATAAAGAAGCAAATGCAAGAGTGGCAAAACCTGTCAAAACAGACCAGTAGGTAAAGATCGATTTTTACGAAAATCTTCTGTTGCTCAAATCAAAAAGTGCAAAACTAACGAAAGTTAAATAACAACCTGGGGCATAAGCACAAAAAATTACAGCTTAATCCGACATACAGAGATCTCTCACGAATTTTTTACGGTGAAGCACAAAAATCTGTTTCGGGACAGCAACTTCCCCAAATATTACTTCTCTCTCATTAGAGGTTGATCTTGACACAAAAACCAAACAAAACGGGTAAGGAGCGGTTATTACCGAAGTAATAACTTCCAAGACTCAAAGAAACAAAAACAAACTGAAAGCAAAAACAAATTGGGTTGTCTCCCATTATGCTCTTTTCTTTATAGCCATTAAGATGGGCATGATAATTTTGATGATGTTCACATAGGAATATGAATTGAGGTGAAAGGGAGCATTAAGAAGCAAAAATACACACATTTAAGTCTAACCCACTTCCTATGCAAGGGAATTTTGTAAACAAACAAGTTGTTGAAACCAGAGGCTACTAGCATAGGAAGACAAAAGAAGTGCAGCATAAAAACTTTCAGCATATAACGAGGAAACTTGATATTATTGAGATACATAAGAACGCTTTTCCCTCTCCCATAATAACTTTCAGTATCATGCATAAACTTAACAATATATCCATCACAAGGGCCATCATAGCAATGATCACTTATTCTAACAGAAAACACGGGAATACTAGCTCTCATAACACTACTTTGTGAAACAATATTAGAGGTATCCTTACAAAGGATAGTGTGTCCCTCTTTTTCATAATTAGTAACAAAGTCTTTCACATTTGCTATTATAGGTTCATCAACCATTTTTTTATCAGGTTCAACAGCTTTGATTATACTTTCATTAACCATACTAGCTATCATAGAATGTTCCTTAATCTTAACTGGGAAAGGCATTTTCTCAATGTAAGGTTTAGGTAAAACATGATTAGTAGTATAAACTTCAGTATTTCTTGCAGGAACACTCTCAGCAATATCTTTATAAGGTTCATGATACTTATTCCACTTCTTTTTAGGCACTTCAATATAGGAAGCAAAAGCCTTAAAATAAGAAGCAATAGCTTGAGAATCTAGACCATAAGCTTTTTTAATATTTTGAAAGTCATCAGTTCCCATAAAAAATTCAATGCATTCATAATCATAATTTATACCTGACTTTCTACCTTTGTCATTCTCCCAAGCTTCATCATCGTCTTGAATACGGTCCAGATGATCCCATTTAACTTCTTCTTCCATACGAGTGAATGATCCAGCACAAGAAGCGTCCAATAAATCCTTGTCGTGTAGAGGGAGTCTTGCATAAAAGTTATTGATAATAATATTGTTGGTAAGCTCATGAATGGGACATTTGAGCATTAGTAACTTCAATCTCCCCCAAGCTTGAGCTGTACTCTCTCCATCAAGAGGCCAAAAGTTGTATATTTGATTCCGATCTTTATGAATCTCACTAGGAGGATAAAACTTTGAATAAAAGAGAGGCACTACCTCCCATTCCAGAGCTTAACCATTCTTCAGCAGCTTATACCATTCCTCAGCTCTTCCTTTCAGTGATAATGAGAATAACTTCTTCTTAACTTGATTTGTAGTAATACCTGCACACTTGAACAACCCGCATAATTCGTGTATAAAGAGTAAATGATCATCGGGATGGACAGTTCCATCCCCAACATAGTAGTTATCCATAACACGATCAATAATTCTTGTAGGTATTTTGAAAACATCATTCTCAGCAGGTGGTGGCTTATCTACTACCTTAGCAGTGGTAGTAGCATTACCAAATAAGAAACTCACCGAATTATCCATAATGAAAATAAAGCAACTAACAGAAGTAAACAATACTCACAATAGAAGTTTCCTTTATCAGTTCCACTCTCCAATAGCGCTTCACTCCCCGGCAACGGCGCCAGAAAATAGGCTTGATGACCCACAAGTATAGGGGGTGTATCGCAGTATTTTCGATAAGTAAGAGTGTCGAACCCAACGAGGAGCAGAAGGTGCTGGCTAGTGGTATGGATCAGGAATTCTCTGCAAATACTTAGCAAACGGATTTTTAGGGGTTTTTGATTAAGCAAGTAAACAAAGTACGAGTAAATAAAATACAGTAGGAATAAATGCAGCAAGTGGCCCCATCCTTTATGCAGCAAAGGACAAGCCGGTTGTATTACTTAAGATGACCAAACGTTCTCGAGGACACATGGGAAGACTGTCAAGTGCTTTCGCTTCATATAGTTGATTAATCTTCTTTAGCTTGCTAAGTGTTGTGTGGGTGAACCTGTGCTAATGTACCGACCCATCCAGGATTAATACATACTTGTGATTATACCCCTTGCAAACATCCGTAAGTACAAGAAAATAATTAAGGTAGAAACCTAACCACAGCTTTAAACTCTAAGACCCTTACGTCCCTTGTGCAATGGTTTCCTAACGGGGGTTCAGGTTTCTGTCACTCCGGCAACCCCTACGATTAGTAGCCAAATACACAATGCATTCCCCTAGGCCCATATAGGTGAAGTGTCATGTAGTCGACATTCACATGACACTACTAGAAGAAGTACACCACAACTTAAATATCAAACTATTGAATCTTTCTCAACACAACTCCACTACTAACAACATGACTTCTCCCATGTCCTCAAGAACAAAACGAACTACTCACAAGACATCATATGGATCATGATCAGAGATAGAATAATGATGTATTACAATCTGAACATAAACAATAATTCAACGGTTCACTCAATAGCATCAACTACGAAGAGTAATCAACACCGGGAAAGTTTCCCCTATGAACTATGCAAGATTCAACCCAATTGTTACAGCAATATGGAGATGGTGATGAGGGTGCTGATGATGATGATGGTGGTGGTGATGATGATGATGATGATCCCGATAAAGTCCAGCTTGATGATGGTGTTGATGGCGACGATCTCCCCTCTCCGGGAAGGAATTCCCCCGGCAGAAATCTGTCTGCCGGAGAGATCTTTCTCTCTCGGTGTTTTCCGCCCCGCAGAGGCGGCGGAATCTTTATGTGGTCGCTCCCCGAGTCTTAGGGTTTCGGAAGGATGATATACGCCAGAGGGGAGAGCCTGGAGTGGTCCAGGGTGGCCACACCACCTGTTGGCGCGGCCTAGGGCTGCCCGCGCCAGGGGGTGGTGTGGGCCCCCTGTGGCCCATCTCCACTCCGTCTTCTGGCATCCTTAGTCTTCTGGAAATATAGGATTTTCCGTATATTTTCCCGAATTTTCTGATCTTCACGAATTTTGCCTCCAAACAACACCTTTTCCATTAGAATCCTGACTACAGCGGTCCATACTCCAAAAGTCATCAACCATGCAAAAACAGATGAAATAACATAAGTATCACCTCTCAATACGAAATATATCAATGAATAATAGTGAATTAAGACATAGAATAGTGATGCAAAGTGGAACTATCAAAGTACTGCTCTCTGTGATCACCCAAGACAGCATCTAGCGCATGATTCTTAGCCCTATATGCCATCATCGTAGGCACCACATCATCATACTACAACATTGCTTTATCAATCAAAGTTTGAATGCATGTATTAGGATCTGATTTGAAGAGACTCTCATACCTCTTAGCTAGCCATTTTGCACTAACCCTTGAATCTTTCCTTTCACTTGAAGTCTCACATGTATGCACATTGTGCATCTTCCTAATAACCATTGTCTTCTCTCCTTTTATCACTGATGCTGTCATGTAGAAAGGACATGGCTTTTTTGGGCAATCCACAATGATATTAACATTGGAGTTTCTGTGATACTGGTAATTCCTACTTTGTGCTATATGCAAATTAACCAATGCATCTCTGAGCTGCTCTGCATTTGTAAAACACATGAACACTGCAAGTTGCTCATGTGCTTGCAGCCTTTTGTCACCATACCATACCCTAGGTGGCAATTTCTTTGCTCTACTCTTTCTACCCTTAGGTGGAACCATTGACAATGGTTCAAACTCATCATCCTCATACTCTGGCAGAAAACCAGGGCATTTCTCTTCATCATCAGATGGTATAAAGTCTGGTTCATCAACAATTACCACAGCTGAATGAGACCTTTCAGTGGGTCCTTTCCTCTTAACAGGTAGCTTCTTTGGCCTCTGAGGTGCAAGCACAAGTTCAGCATGTGCTTCACTAGCTGGTTCAACACCTGGTTGATTTGCACTTACAAACAAATCTTCAATGTCAGTGTCACCTTGACAGTGTGTCATTGGATCCTCTTTCTGTCGTCTCATCTCCTCCAAGATCTCATCCACTTCAGACTGATCCTTCTTCCTAATTTCTTCAGTATCAGCAAAGTCTCCCATGTCAAACTCTGCATCATCTGAGCTCATATCTGCATCCTCATCACTGTCTGACAGTGCAGTTTCTTTCCCTTTCTAAATGTTCAATACGTCTTGGCTATCCACTACTAGATTCTAGCTACTTGACTAGTAAACACCTGACCATCATCATCCACGGTAAACACAGACTGTTCACTGAAATAGTAACAATAGTGGGGGTCAACGATCATGATCAAGGCTTCCCTAAATCTAATTTGGACTACTAGTGCACATCGACTACTCTACTCCTAGGACAGAGGAGAAGAACTTACCCAAATCCGCCGGCTTCTGCACTCGCCACCGGGTTCTGCTGCCACATCTGGGAGCTCTGCTCTGAGCGAGCATCTGTGCCACCGCCGATGGACGGGACGGCCACAACTCATCGAGGCCGTCGTCGAAGACACCTCCATCTCTAGCACTCCAGTCGTCGAAGAAACCCTTCCCGCCGCCACCAGCACCGCCACTTCCGCCGCCGCCATCGCCCTCCTCCATCTCGAGCAAGAACTAGGAGTGGAGGGGAAAAGAGCGGCTAGGTTTTCGACCGGGTCAGGTCGGACCAGGTGCTTTAGCCATCGCGACCGCTAACGGTGGCCAACGGCCGTTTTTTGTCCTAGTCAGCATCTGACAGTGGGCCCGCGAGGTTAACACGGTATCAAACGAGTTTTTGAGCAATCTGTTGTTCGCTGCCTTAGAAATTGCACTTACTTGTTAAAATTACCAAGTATGCACCAACTCGTCACCGCTGCCCCAAATGTGGTATGCATATGTAATTTACTCTGCACATGGTTAACTCATACTTTAGGTAGAAGCTTCTGTATACTAAGCTACAAGGGTAAAAGTGTGCTCTAACGAGATCAGGGGACCAGTGTCATGAACAGAAAAATTCCATTTGTCTGAAAGCTTTCTGAAACAATTACTCCGGCAGCGGCAGATCTGCAGTTCATCTCAGCCAGCAGACACCACATGCAGTACCATACAGCATTGAAAACCATCCATGTCCCCAAGACACAGGCGACGCAAAGCCACAGCACATGCTAAATGTTCACACTGCCGGGACACCATACATGTGAAAGACTGATCAGAGAACATGCATGGGTGCTTCACATCAGGAAGAACAAATTCCCCATTGTTCTCCAAACGTACAGATACGCCGAACCTCAGCACACCAATTCACCACCATGTCCTCAATCTAAAGAATGGCAAGAATGTTGGATATTATGGATAAGACGGACGATCGGACCGAGTTCAGAACTCCTGGACCGAGACGCCTTCGCGGGGCACCTCGTAGGCATCCTTCTGCCTCAGCTTCTTCACGCCGGCGATGAAGCACACCTTGTCGGACCTGAAGCTCTCCAGGTTCACGCTGGTCACCTTCACCCACACCACCACCTTGGTCTTCATGCCTTCGATCGCCGAGAGCTTGCCCCGGGACAGAGTCGCCTTGACACGAGTGGCGTAGCGTATCGTGGAGGAGTCCTTGAAGCTCACCTCGCAGGGCTTGGCCAGGTGCACCACGAGCCTCGAGCTTGTCTGGTCGTACTCGTAGCAGATGATGTTCCGAGGGAAGAGGCCCGGGGGGAGGTTGTAGTCGCGCAGGAGATCAGAAAGTGACTTGTTTGGTCTGCCTGAGTAAGAGAAAGACAGGGTCAATTTCTTGCAGTCAATATATATAGTAGACCAAAAGGGGCATGTGATCCATGGCATGGGATACCACTAACGTGGTGATAATACACAGAAGAGAATTCAGGGGCAGCAGTTTTGAGAACTTCAGATAAGCTCAAAGTTATGGAGAATTTTGTGTGTACGTGTAAAGGATGTATCTAATACTACAAGAATGGAACAGGATTTCAGTAATTTATATTATCACAAAATTTCAATCTAAACAGGTTGTGAAAATTGGAAATTCATATGAAGATTATCTTGAATGATGTTGCTCCAAACAGAATCAGAAGAAAGATGGCACAGAGCAATGTATGCATACTTGTTAACAAAAAATTGAAAGATATAATTGAAGATGGCCCGTAAGTGGCATAAAATTTGCCAGTGGATCTGCTTTGAGCAAGCACACTCAAAACATTCATCACGAGAGCAGCCAGATTGCTAAACCCAGTGTACTAATAGCTGTTCGCAACTGTCTGTAGGAGTACAAATTATGTGGAAAGTATGGAATAGACTGATGCACTACAGTCTACCAAATCAGCTGCTTGGTGATTGCTAATCCCAGACATACTGAAGTTAGCCTACTACTTAAGATAAAACTGAAGTTAGCCTATAACTGTAAGTGCCATAAAAGTTGCCAATGGATCTGCTTTGCGAACATGATCAATCAGAACATTCACATTTTTATCTGACAACCCACTTTTTAATGTGCAACGTTTTCATGCAATCAGTCAGATTGCTGAAACCGAGTATACACTTACAGCTGTTCGCAACTGCCTGTAGGAGTACAGATTAGGTGCTGCTTAGAAGAAAATACGGAATAGTTTATGCACTGCAGTCTACCAACTCATCTCGTTGGTGCTTGCTAATCCCAGACATGTTGAAGACAGCCTTGCTAATACCGCCAAAGACTTGAAGAGTAGAAAGGCAAAGATTGCAAGTAAAACAAGATGTTAGGTGAGCAAGTCCCCTGCACTATCCTGTCTTAGCAACTCTTGCATAATGGCGTCAACAAAGGCAGGACCCAGTGCAGTGCCAGCCGCAGGACAATGACACCATGCAAGAAAGGCCATTTTAGTTTGGCCCCCATGTGCATCATCGTCACTGTATTAGTATTTAGCAGGCCAACTGGAGTACTTGGATTAGAAGTACAGGAAGCCAGATCCAAATCAGCTTAGTGCAAGAAAAGTAGTAAACATATTATTAGAGAAAATTAATCCTTGCAACATTGCTTTTGTTTTACGCATCAGCAAGAAAAGGCAGCATTTTCTAACTAACAGCAACAATGGATGGCTGTACTGATTGATGATGTTGCCAAGACGACATGACATGTACTAGCTTCAGACTAACTGAATTTTTCTGAGCCACAAAGCACAGATGGGAAGGAAAATGGTGAAGCAGGGACATCGATACCTTTGAGCTTCTCGAAGACCCACTTGGCCTTCTCCTCCACGGTGCTTGAGATACGCTGCAGATCAGAACAGTTGGGTTACGTTGCGGTATATGAATGCTAAACTGAACTAGTCGGAACTGTAATGTAGTAATAATTAAACTTAGAATGCACTCGAATGTCCTGAGTGGGTACAAAGAATGCAGGAGTGTAATCGAATCAAACACTAATGATTTTCATGACACTCCGCTCATAAAAAGGCCGCATATCTGAGATGGGACTTTTGCTGCTCTGGGTGGAAAAAAAAGGAACGAATCTAATCCCAGCCTAAAGAGCGAAGAATATAAGAGAAAGATCTGCAAACGAATGCTTCAAGAACTCAAATCGAGTTCGTCCGTAGCAGTGACAGCATGTGGAGAAGTAAACATCGCAATATCGCACACAGGTTTTTTTTTCTTCTGAACTGCAACAACCTCAGAAGAAGATAAGGACGAAAAAACTCGAGGCAAATTATTTTCTTTAACAGAAAAACGGAAAAATCTCCTAGAAACAAGCGAACGAACCAGGAATTCAGGAACGACATTTGAAGCAGTCCAAAAGATTCATCAAGAAGGAGGAGAAACCATGAAGAACAACAAACCTCCGAATCGCCCAAGAACAGGAAAAGGCAAGGAAGAAAAGAAAAGAGAAAAAGAAATGGCACCGAAAGGGTAAAAGGAAGCAGCACTGACCGAGATGTCGCCGCCGATGGCGGAGAGCTCCTGCTTGGCCTTCCGGGGGATGGTGAAGCTGCTGAGCTTGGTGAGGGCCTTCTCCATCCTTCCTTCCTCGGCGTGCGTGGGGCGGAGCGGAGCTGTGTGAACTGTTGTGCCGCAGGATGGTCGACAGAGAAAGAACAAGGTTCCAAGCCGCGGCACGCTCCCCCGCGTGGAGATGGAGCCGAAATAAATAAGCAGCGGAGATAGAGCCGAGATGGTTGTGATTTGTGAAGCTGCGGCGCCGGATCCTTTGCGACCGTGCGGGCCTGGTTCTATGTTTGGTGCGGTCGATTCCTTCTTTTTAGTTTTCCTTTCGTGGGCACGGCGCCACTGGATAGTGAAGGACGTTGGAAAGGATAATGGCTGCCAGGGATTTGATCGTTTCAGTTGTCCATTCCAAAATTCCAAGGAATTATTCAAACCTCACCTAAACCAGAACAGGTCGAGGCTCTCGCCTCCCTCTCCAGCGACGCGTGGCGAACCTCATACCACGCCGCCAGCAGCCTCGACGTCGGTTTCCCGTGCCGCCTAGCGGCGGGCGGGCCCGCTACCGAAGGTAGTGGGGTGGAGACGAGCTGCTTGCAGGCGGAGGCCGCACATTTGGAGCGAGGGTGGCCAGGCATGTGGAATCCGGGCGGTGGCTCGAGGTCCTCGTCGGCGAGCGCCGCGCTCGACTAGGCGGAGTAGATCGACAACCTCTTGGCTAGCCATGGAGTATGGAGGGGTGGCTAACGCGGGCGCCCATCTGGGGGCGACGCGTGGAGGAGTGACAGTGTGTGTCGTGACGATGTTGCAGGCGTCGCAGAGGAGGGCAGGGTGGCAGCGCTGGACGGTCGGAGCAGGCGACGGGCGGTACTCTGCGGGGACTAAAGGTCAAGCACGGAGGCGGTGACACGGGGCCGATCTAGGTCCAGAGGGCTATGGCTGTTGCGCGCATTGGGGCAGCCCTAGTGCCGGTTTCGCCATAGGAAGCTCCCTGGCACAATGGTGTTCTGAAGGGCGGCATTGCATGGTTCTGGAAGCTACGAGAGTTGGATGTGAAAGGGAAGGAGGTGCAGCCGTTTGTGCGGTGATCCAGCATACCACTACATGTTGTAGTACGCAAGTCATTGTCGGAGAATGTGTCCCGTGAAGGAACTAGGGATCCAACAAGCCCTGAGTTCGCGAGGGGGCTGAACACGCGCTCCGAACTTCACAACGACGATAGCGACCGCGAAGAACAAACATGATGTGAGATCCAGGCACATGGCTTAATAGGATTGATAGGATACCCATATCAACAAGTTGCAACTTCTTTTCCAGAAGCTCATTCGAAAAGAACTCTAAGGTTAAGCGTGCTTGGCCTAGAGCAATTCTAGGATGGGTGACCGACCGGGAAGTGGGTAACCGGGTGCGCACGAGTGAGGACAAAGTGCGCAGAAAAGACTAGTGTTGGTCTGTGGGGCTAGTCTAGATATCCTATTAAGCTGGCACGAGTGACACCCCCCGGGCCCAGGAGTGGACGGGGTGTTACAAGTGGTATCAGAGCCGACCCTTGCGATTACACGGGTGTGTGCGGGTCAGTGGCGGGACATGTGGAGCATGACGCGTGTGGCCCGGAGTGGACACGGCATGGCACATGTGCCGGCACTGGACGCACAGACACGTGCCAAGAGGGAACGTTCCTGGGGTGTGCTTGATCGATGAGGGCATCGATCTTCTAAAGGGTGGGTGTATGTGAGATCCAGGCACATGGCTTAATAGGATTGATAGGATACCCATATCAACAAGTTGCAACTTCTTTTCCGGAAGCTCATTCGAAAAGAACTCTAAGGTTAAGCGTGCTTGGCCTAGAGCAATTTTAGGATGGGTGACCGACCGGGAAGTGGGTAACCGGGTGCGCACGAGTGAGGACAAAGTGCGCAGGAAAGACTAGTGTTGGTCTGTGGGGCTAGTCTAGATATCCTATTAAGCTGGCAGGAGTGACACCCCCTGGGCCCAGGAGTGGATGGGGTGTTACACACGACAGGGAGTGACACATGGTTATTTACCCAGGTGAGGGACCCTCATGAGGAGGTAAAGCCCCTACTCCTGCTGACATGGGTATGCCCTACAGGTACCCAGGATTGGCCTATGTGGTCCGGCTCAAGAGAATCCCATAGTGTGAATGGAGCCCATGAAAGACTCGGGTGGCCCAAGCCCATGGAGGTGTGACTCCTTGGAGGACATGACAAAGAGTAGATAGGAAGTTTAAAGGGTAAAACCCTAGTATGTAACCGACTCGCCTTGTTATCCTAAGACCTGGCCTCCCTATATAAAGGCCAGGAGGGAGCAGTGAGGAGGACATCGCAAACCCTAGTTCATACACCGTCAGCTTACATCTGTGCACCCTGTAACCCTTGATTCCATCGATAATCAAGAGTAGACAAGCAGGAGTAAGGTTTCCCTCCGGGGCCCCAAACTTGGGTAACTTCATGTCCCCGATTTGCTTGCCTGTTAGCCGAACAAAGCTTCGAGCACTCCCCTCTTCCTTAAACCCAAGTCCATCAACCATGGGCATTGACGTGTAAACCCCACGTCAATTAGCACCGTCTGTGGGAACTGGGAGCGCTGATGTTGCGGCTTCGACCGCCCCATCACCCGTGATCTACAACTCTTCTATGGAGGAGAACCTCCTCCTCTTCGACAGCTTCAACTTCACCGTCCACTCGCCGACCGGGCGCCCGCCCTTTGAGTCCGTGGGAGACGGAACCAGCATGATGATCGGGAGCCTACGCTTCTAGGTCGGCAAGATCGGCATGCTTCTCTTCCGCGATCACTCGTCGGCACCATCGATGCACCTGCCTCATGGTTCCCACCACCGATTGGCACCCTGAGCAAGCTCAACGCCCCTACATCGACCTACGACATGGACAACAATAACAGTTGCGAGTCCGATCTGTCATCGGAGGACGGCATCCGCGGCTCCGAGTTAGAAAGTTGCGGGAGCAACGGTTTCCCCAACCGCTATGTGTGCGCCGTCATCACCAACGACGGTGGAGGCTGATGAGTCCAAAATTGAAGCATATTTACCTTTCATTTTTGCATAAGTAGAACAAGGGTTTTTGTATTTTACTGCGTTTGCGTGCACCTTTTATCCTTGTTTCAACATGATCCCGAATTACTGAGTCTCTTATGAACATATCAATTGGAACTGTCATATTATGTTATAATATGATATTTTTAAGTGATAAAAGTCATTTTATGGATTTACCTTCGTACCTGGGAGAATAGCTAACACGAGGAAAGAATCTGCAGTGATAACGACTAGTGTACGGGCAGAGCCCGGCCATACCACACGGCAGCGCATCCGCCTCGTCAAATACTTTCCCTGGCAAAGACAGATCACACATCCGACATTCACAACAACCTTGAACCACGAAAAACCACACCATAAAAGGGATCTGAAGGAGGAACTTAGAGAAGGGAAAATCTCTGTTGCTTCACGGATTAATGGAGGACATCGCATCATCCCCTTCATCATCAACCGCTGCATCACCATCACTACTATTACCCCCATCTTTCATTCATTATATCTGGTTGTAATTCCAAATTCAATTGTGGTTTGCACTAGATTTATCCCCATACTTTTATCCATCCATTTGATTATGATGATATTGTTGATTGATTACATGTGTGAGTAGTTTACCCTCGTTCTTGGAGAGATGGAGAAACCCTAACACTATTATGAAATTGAATTAAAGGTCCCGCTCGTACCACTTAGTAGGTTGGTTATTCACCGCCTTCGGCATGTTAGATTTTTGGAAAGTACCTAGTACAGGCACGCCGTACGGACGTTCGCTCGTACTAGTGGTCGTTACCACCATGTTTTCTTCCCCTTTTTGCTTATTTCTTTTCTTATTTGTTGGGATTCTTTTCTTGGCCGACACTTTTTCTTCTAGTATGATTTTTTCCTGATTTTAACCCTTCATAAGCCTTCCAAAAGGTTTCTTTTCCCCTCTTGTCAAACAGATCTTCCCCATGTCGCTCTTCCCTCTCAGGAACCTTGTAACTATGTCTTACCCATGGAACATCGTTCAAGCCAATAAGTATTGCCAAGGATCTTCTTCAAGGATCAGAGAAGATGCCAAGGGGGTAGCCACCACTCAGAAGAAGAAGAAGAAGAAGAAGAAGGAAGCATTGTGTGATCAGTTAGGAGCCGAAGATGGATTCAAGCTGATGGAGATGGTCAAGGATGGGCATAAATTGTTCAGCCTCAGCGTGGGTAAAGAAGGCGATTCTGAAGAAGTTCAACTCAATCCAGAGGAAGACGGGGAGTCCTACTTGGAGATGCTGAAGCGGAAAGGAGAATATATCCAAGTTTCCCTAGACAGACTCGACTGTCTCATCAAGAAAGTCAAGGTAAAATCTCCAAGCTCCTCTAAACACATTGAGCTGTTGTGTCGTTATCTAGACTAGATGGACCTGAAGATAATGAAGGGACTAGAAGCCAACCTCGACATCAGCTTTCGGTCGATCATGCATAGAAGAAAACCATTGAGATGTATAAGGCACTTGTAAAGCAATTTGAGACAATTAGCGAGCAGTGCCGAATCCGCATCATGATCCTAGAAGCATCAAACAAGACGCTTCGTGCAAGCCTTCATAATTCCAGGACTTCTTCTACAAACTAAAGACATACCACGGTATCAAATAATCGCAAGGGATCATTTGATCCCATCGGCTTGATCCAAGCTTTGGGGAGATCTATAACACCTTGTAATATATATTACAACTTTTAGCACATTTACTTTACTACACGTGTGTTAGGTTTTAGTTCTAGAATTTGCATTAGTTGCATCATCTTGAAGTTCCCTTTTGTTCGAGAAAAGAATTATATCATTGAGTTTGGAGACTTTATGATATTTGAAGTTATATTTTGATTCATGATTATTATATTAGATGATTGAATTTGGTTGAGTGTTATGATACTTGTACATCTTTCATGATTTTAGGGACTTCCACACCAATACAAGTATTGATTAAACTATGAGAAGAAGAATTTTGGTAGCATATTATAGTCATAGGTTTTTTAAAAACCATTAAAAGTAGTGAGCATGATCATGTGGTTGTATTAAAAGAAGAGATAAAAGATCAGATATCAAAAGAATTACAAGGCGAGAGAAAAGAGAGAAAAAATAATGATCATGAATCTTCATTACTGAAGTTAAGAGCTCAACTAATTCAACCTTATGATTTTATAATATGTTGAATCACTAAAAGCTTCTCATAACTTCATTGATACCAAAAAGCGTGGAAGCCTCTAAGTCATGTGATGTGTAAGGGTATGATAATACCCCCGAAGTAACTTTACATCTGATATTATATTCCTATTTTAATTTCTACCGCATTTATTGTAACGACTCGTGCCTCATGAACATAATGATCTTGTCCATAAGCCACCATTTTGCTTGGGGACGAGAAAGAGTCTAGATTGGGGAGTTGATGAGTCCAAAATTGAAGCATATTTACCTTTCGTTTTTTACATAAGTAGAATATGGATTTTTGTATTTTACTGTGTTTGCGTGTACCTTTTGTCCTTATTTCAACAGGATCCCAAATTATTGAGTCTCTTATGAACATATCAATTGGAACTGTCATATTATGTTATAATATGATATTTTTTAAGTGATAAAAGTCATTTTACGGATTTACCTTCGCACCTAGGAGAACAGCTAATGCGAGGAAAGGATCTGCAGCAATAACGACCAATGGTACTAACATGGGTATGAATATTAGGGTTCTTATCATTAGTTGCCCTGGTTACATCATGATTCATGGCCCACAAAGCCCAAGAAGAATGCCTAGGAAGCATTCGACAAAAAACATAACTTGCTAGATAAGGAAATAGAAACCGACATTGTGTTAGTGTTGTAATTATAAGATTGTAACCTACCTGTATATGGCTTTGGGACCCAACCTATTATATATAGGCTGGGAGGAGCCAACGGAGGGCACCAAAAAAAGCCTTGAGCGATCTGTAACTGACTTCAATGGTGGATCCGATCTCATCATCGGAAGTTTCCACTTTCGGGTGGAGGAACCCGATTTTTTTTTGCCTACCGGCTCAGATAGCTTCGGGCCCAACGACAGCGCCTACAACGATACCTACATCTTATATTAGCTCATCAAGAGAAATTGCGCCACAAATGAGAAAGGGAGGGGATAAACCCGAAAACTCCGTAGATTTGGGGGATCTGGCCGATCTATGTTGCAGCCTCTCCCTCGGATCAAATGCCAAATTAACGCCACCACATGGCACGAGTCTAGTAAACACTGAACCCGAAGAAAGCAGCGAAAGTATAGACTTTGGAATCAGGATGGCCTAAATTTACCCAGAATAGAAATCAAGGGATTTCAGTGATCTCTCAAATGGTGTCTCCCACGGATCGGACAACGACGCTAGTAGCTCATATATAACGCACCATCAAGTGTGTGTGATCCTCGGGAAACATCGACACCGCAAGACTCCAATAGTAACCCTATCCTTGATCCCAATGACATTTTATCGGATGATGAAGGAATCTAGGGAAACGAAGGAGACGAACCCCACAATCATGATACACAAGGAAGAGAAGAAGACGCGACGGAGAACGACTAACTGTACGATTATCCACATAAATGTTGAAAAGAGCAAGGGACACAATATTGGGTGCAGTCCTGATGAGAGCAGAAGCAACGCGCTAGGACCTACTTAGAATTCAAAGGCAACTCGATGAAAGGAAAAGACTAGCCGATGAATCCAGCATTCGACGGGCGCAGTTAAGCTCCACCCGAGGATCTGGAAGCGTGATTCGGGGCGTGCCACCAAGGAGAAGGACTTCGCGGCTGTAGGGTATCCCCGAAGTAGAAAGAAACGAGATGGCTTGAAACCTCGATCTATCGTTTATGTCGGTAGACCAAGAGGGACACATATGAGCAAAAAATAGCGTAGGCTGCAATCGTCGCTGCCCAAACTTACTTAATTACATCTCAACCCGCACACCCGACGATCACAGTCACCACCTCGGCATGTGGGGCACACCTGGCGATTGCATTCACCACATCGGGTGTACTTCTCGAACACCAGGCCACGAGAGGACGCAAGAAACGACATCACATACCACAGGAATGATAGTTCCAGGGAGGAGCGCAGTAGAAGATACTACAATAGGGAAAGTGAGGACGAGCATGAACTATGTGGGGCTAGTTGATTTACCCAACGGGTCCGCAAAACATCGGTGCCCAAGGATTTCAAACTACCTCACGACCGCCAAAAATACGATGGCCTCCAGGTACCCAAAGCTTGGTTGGCGGATTATCTGGCAATAGTCAAATTATAGGGTGGCTCCTAGGCTACCGCAATGCAAAGCCTACAACTACACTTAAGCGGCGTTGCACGGTCATGGTTAAAGAAACTATCGAATAATCCATCAGCAGCTGGAACGATCTCGAAGACAAGTTTATCCAAAATTTCACATCCACTTTCAAGCGATCCTTGGGGCAATTGCGGAGGTGCAAACAGAAGCCATGCAAGCCAATACGATCCTTCATCCAATGATGGAACATCATCAAAAACTCGGTTGAATCCATACCCGATGAAAGGGCGATTGACGCCTTCAACGGCGGTCTTCGACGAAGCGAATTTATAGAAGAACTAGGGCGAGTCAAGCCAAAAACAATTTCACAGCTAATGGACATGGCCAGTCGCTGGGCAGACGGAGAAGACGCAGTAAATAACAAGTGAGGATGCTCACGCAAAGAAGACTAGGACAAGCACAATAACGATAGAAGAAGATGCAACAACGACGCACACAGTGGACCAAGCTACGTTGCGGTCGGATTTTCAGGGGAAGGTAACCAAGGAAGCGATGATCGTAATGGCGGGTATCGTGTTCACATAGATGTCAATGGAGGAACCCAATCAAACCAACGGTACCAATAGAGAATTAGGGTGCCTCCCATGTCTCCACTACAAATGTTGGAAGGGCCCTGCAACATGCATTGTTACTTCGACTCTGTAGGAAGGAGGCGATCAAATCATCTCATGAAAGATTGTTATACTTTCTTAAAAATACAGGAGGTATGTAAAGCAAAAGCAGCAGATGCAGCAAGTTGAGGCTACACCATAACACCCAGTTCATTAGTAATTGGCGCACCACCAGCATAGGCATAGCTGACAGTGGGGAAACCACAAAATGTAGAAAACAGAAATCAAGAGGATGAATACCCAAGGTCCAAAGGAGCAATGTAAATGATCAGAAAAGGGCGCCCATCAAACAGGATCCAGAAATTGATCACTCGACAAGTCAACTTGGTAGTAACAACACCACCACCTACACACGAGTATCTCCATTGGTCCGAACAAGAAATTACATTTAGCAGAGCTAGCCACCCACTTCGGGTCCTGCGGCCAGGACACTCAGCCCTAGTAGTGGAGGCACAAATTGGCGGATTCAAAATGAGCAAGGTCTTTATGGATGCATGAAGCAATATCAACTTAATCTATGCCAAAACTCTACGAGCAATGAACTTTTCCTTGAAAAATTTGGCTCTAACGAACACATCTTTCCACGACATTGTCCCAGGTGAAGCTGAAATTCCCTTAGGTAAAATTTATCTCGATGTCGTCTTCCGACCCAAAGATAATTTCAGGCGCGAAAAGCTTGAGTTCGCAGTGATGGATTAGCCATCATAGTACCGTGCAATCCTGGGACGACCAACTTTTGCAGGTTCATGGATGTACCATACTATGCATATCTGGTAATGAAAATGCCAACACCAGGAGGAATCATAATCGTGAGAGGCAACTTCACCCGATTCGATAACTGTGATCGGGAATTCAATAAAATCTTCGAATCCTTCGGGATGGAGGCAGAATTCAAGCAACTTAAATATTCAACAGAAGAAGAGCCCCTGGCTACATCACAAGCTAACCCTGGCCAAGCTTTTGACACCACGAAAGACACAGAAGAAGTCTAGGTGCACCCCATGGATCCAAAAAAGATGACCTTTGTGGCCTCCAATCTTGGTCCTGCGTAGGAAAGCATGCTCATCAAGTTCCTCCGTGAGCACTGGGAGATTTTTGCATGGTTGCCACCAGACATGCCAGGAATCCCTAGGGAGCTCACTGAGCATGCACTTAACTTGAACCCTGAGGCCAAGCCAGTAAAACAATCACTATGTCGTTTCGTAGAACCAAAATGCAGGGCCATTGGAAAAGAACTCCATCGCCTGACAGACACTAAATTTATCAAAGAACTTAAGAAAGCAGAGTGGGTCACCAATCCAGTATGCGTCCTAAAGAAAAGCACAAAGGATCTATGTACGTGCATTGATTTCACTGCGTTAAACAAACATTGTCCGAAGGAACACTTCCCACTATAACGAATCGATCAAATAATCGATGCAACTGCGGTGTGCAAACGTCTTTCCTTTCTAGACGCATAGTCAGGATACCACTATATTCGGATGAAGGAGGAAGACCAGGATAAGACATCATTTATCACACCGTGTGGTGTATTCTGCTACACAACAATGCTCTTCGGACTAAAAAATGCAGGTGCAACGTACTAGCGGATGATGCAAAATTACCTAGGAAGTCAAATCAGAACAAATGTACAAGTTTACACCAATGACTTCATAGTTACAACAAAACAAGGGTGGAACCTTATCAATGATCTCCGAGAGACATTTGATAACCTCGACAAATATTGCATCAAGCTCAACTCGACGAAATGCTCCTTTGGAGTCCCTACGGGGCAACTCCTCGGATACCTTGTATCGGCAAGAGGAATAGAGTCCAATCCCGAGAAAATACAGGCAATCCTCATGATGAAAAAGCCAACAAATCTTCAGGGCGTGCCACAATTGGTTAGGCGAGTTGCGGCACTTAGCTATTTTATCGCTCGTTTAGGCAAAAAAAGCATTAACGTTCTATGCCCTCATGAAGAAATCAGATAAATTCGAATGGACAGACGAAGCTCAGCGTGCTTTCGAAGACCTCAAGAAAACACTTTTGACATCCCCTGTTGTTGTGTCTCCACGAGAAAAAGAACCCCTGCTTCTCTATATTGCCGCTACTAATCAGGTAGTAAGTACAATTTTGGTCGTCGAGCGACCCGAAGAAGGGAAAACACATGGTGCTCAAAGACCAGCTTATTTCCTAAGTGAAGTCCTCTAAGCTAGCTTACAGAGTTCTCATGACAACATGCAAGTTGCGTTATTATTTTTCGGAACACCCGACCATAGTGGTCAATGAAGCACCTCTCTCCAACATTCTTAACAATCCAGAAGCCATAGGGCGCGTCTCTCTCTATGGGGCATTGCGCTACCCCCTCAAGATATCACGTACGAGAAACGAAAAACAATTAAATCACAAGTTTTACCCGACTTTATTACTGAGTGGATAGAACTACAGTGCGCGGGCCCGCTAGACCTCTCAAGCGCATGGACAATGTATTTCAACGGGTCTAAAAGAATAGAAGGAGCAGGAACCGGGGTCATATTGGTCTCACCTCAAGGAGACAAAATGTGCTACATACTTTGGATGAGTTTGATGCGTCAAATAATGAAGCTGAATACGAGGCCTTGTTGCATGGCATGCATATGGCTAAAGCCTGTGGTGTAACTCGCTTGAAAATATTTGATGACTCTAACCTTGTGGCACAACAAGCAATAAACAAGTGTGGCGCTGTCAGCGACAACATGATCGCTTACCGTGATCTATACAGCATCATGGAAACTCAATTTGACGGGTGTGAAGTTTCACACATAGGAAGGGCAAGCAACGAAGAGGCCGAAAATTTGGAAAACATCGGGTCCTTATGCTTACCAGTACCACCTGGAGTTTTCTGGGAAGAAATAACGGAGCGCTCCATCAAAGCCAAAAGGGTATCTGAAGTCATAGTGCCAAAACAAGAAAAAGGTCAAGCCGCAGAAAGACTCGGGGGATGCGCCAACACCTGAAAGAACATAAGAAGTCCTTAATGAGGAGCTAGAAATCGACGAAGTCATGATACTAGAGTCTACATGGATGCAGTCGTACGTAGCATACATGATGAGAGGAGAACTCCCCGAGGATGTGATAGAGGCACGACGAATCACACGTCGGTCTAAAGCTTTCAGAGTCGTTAAAGGAGAATTGTATAAAAGAAGCATCTCGGGGGTGCTACAGCGATGCGTTACGCCCGAGGAAGGGAATATCATACTTATAGATATACATGAAGGAGTGTGTTGCCACCATGCTAGTAGTCGAGCAATTGCAGCTAAAGCCTTCCGTGCAGGGTTTTATTGGCTCACAATAGTACAAGATGCAAAAGATATTGTGTGAACATATGAAGCATGTCCACATTTCTCCATGAAACCCAACGCACCTACTACAGAACTTAACCCCATACCTCTTGCTTGGCCATTCGCTTAGTGGGGGCTTGATGTGGTGGGTAAACTTCATAAGTCTTCGCTAGGAGGACATGTCTTTCTGCTAGTAGCAGTCAACAAATTTACAAAATGGATTGAGGCAATGCCTATCACTAGCCAAGATGGAACGTCGATTGTGAATTTTATCAAGTCAATAGTGTTCCGATTAGGGGTACCAAATAGTATTATTACTGAAATGGAACAAACTTCAGTTCCAACGAATTCAAGGATTACTGCAAGGAGATGGATATAAAAGTAAGCTATGCCTCAGTTGCTCACCCGCAAACTAATGAGCAAGTGGAAAAGGCCAATGGTCACGTCACTAGTGGTATTAAGAAAAGATTGTTGGAACCACTCGACAGAGCAAAAGGAGCCTAGGTAGATGAGTTACCTTCCGTCTTATGGAGTCTATGCACCACCCCGAACAATTCAACACAAGAAACACCTTTCTTTCTGGTCCATGGCGCGGAAGCTATCCTCCCAGTCGAAGTAATTCATGAGTCTCCTCGAGTTGCTGAATATGATGAAGTATCCCAAGAAGCACTAGAAGATGATATCGATGCACTTGATGAAGCTTGCGACGTTGCTTTACAAAGAGCAACTATATATCAGCAGAATTTACGCAACTACCACAACCAACGACTATGACCCAGGTGTTTCGTCATAGGGGATTTGGTCCTTCGCCTCAAACAAGATGGTCACCAAAAGCTGGAATCACCATGGGAAGGACCTTACATCGTCACAGAAGTAATCCCCGGCGGGGCGTATCAGCTCCAAGACAAGAAAACAGGAGTTAAATACTCCAACCCATGGAACGTTGCGCAGCTATGGCGTTTTTATGCTTAGAGTTTTGTTATTTTTCTGCAATTTACATTAAAATAAAGGCCAATAGCCACGCAATTATGCCAGAACATGTACCTTCATCTTCAGCTTTACAATAAAGGATAAGTTCTTTTGAACTCAGCTTTAGTTCTTCATATTTCTATACTAGGGGGCTCCATCAGTAGAATATATTGATGCTTGCATAAATTGTCGCAATATTAGGCAAAACAAGTCACAAACGTGAGCTTATATTTCAATAAAAGAATTCGGACATAACCTCAAAGGTTACTCCCATGAGAAGCATTATCGCACACCCGATAAAAACGTCATAAGGGTTCTAGAAAAAGAATACCTGAGTCAAAAATTTCTTCAGATGATTAGAGACATGAGCCTACAATCGAATACAAATATTCGACTATAGCCTCGAGGGATACTCTCATCGGGAGCGTTGTTGTGTACCCAATAGAAAGACTTCATTCTAAATGTATAGCATGATCCAAAGCAATATTATCCTCGTGTGTTGAAAGCACACCCGATAAAATAACAAACTTCGGCATAGTCTAAAGAATATAAGCTTAGGAGCATCACATCGTCGTTCCTAAAAAGTTTACTCCCATCAGGAGCGATTATAAACATCACCCGAAGAAAATAAGAAGTTGACAACTTCAGTAATTTCAACAGCCAAACAAGGCAGTCGATAAAATTTCCAAAATTGTTGGACCATGCCTGACTCGATAATAAGTCTGAATGTCGTGTCCCTGACATGAAGGTAAGACCCCAAGATTCATCATGTCTGGCCTAGTAATTGCACATGAATGCGCTCTACCAGTAAATTATCCATATCAATGATACGATGAAAAATCTCGACAGACGCGTTGGGTACCCAAAATAATAGAACTGGGATTCAGTATTCGATAAGACCTCAACGACCCGAACTGAATTACGCCAGCAAACTCCAAGTTCAAGCTTGAGGACTTGAATTTGATGTAGTTTCACAGTGTTTTTGCCTGGAGAAATTAACTGTTTCCCGATCCATCAAATGTATCAGACCTGTTGTACCAAATCCCTATAGTGTTTTAAAATAAAAAATCTGGTTTGTGATCAAATTGTCTTTGAGGCTCAACCTGAATCTACGATTCGGATGGAGCCTCGGGGGCTACTGACATGGGTATGAATATTCATATTCTTATGATTAGTTTCCCTAGTTACATCATGATTCATGGCCCACGAAGCCCAAGAACCAGGCCTACGAAGCATCCAATGGAAAGCATAACTTGCTAGATAAGGAAATTTTAACCGACATTGTATTAGTGTTGTAATTATAAGATTGTAACCTATCTGTATATGGCTTCGGGACCCATCCTATTATATATAGGATGGGGATGGGAGGAGCCAACGGATGGGCATCTAAGAAAAGCCTTGAGCGATCTGTAATTTTTTTGACCATAAGCAGTCAGACGACTTCGACTCCCTTGTTTGTCTAATCAGCCAACAAAATCCCCAGTGTTCTCTTTTCCACAAAACCCTAAGTCTATAACCATGGGCATTTCTAAGGTTACCCCTTGTTAGTATGGGTGTGTCCGCATCGTAAAATACTTTCCCCTAGCAAAGACAGATCACATATCTAGCATTCACAACAACCTTGAACCATGAAAAACCACACTAGAAAGGGATCTAAAGAAGGAACTTGGAGAAGGGCAAATCTCTGCTACTTCACGGATCATTGGAGGACATCGCATCATCCCTTCACCATCAACCGCTACATCGCCATCACTACTATTACCCCCATATTTCATTCATTATATCTTGTTATAATTCCAGATTCAATTAGGGTTTGCACTAGATTTATCCCCATACTTTTATCCATCCATTTGATTATGGTGATGTCGTTGATTTCTTCCATGTGTGAGTAGTTTACCCTTGTTCTTTGGGATATGGAGAAACCCTATCACTATTATGAAATTGAATTAGAGATGGTTTATTCTTGTGTCCGTATGACTTACTGGTCTATGATAGATTTATGATGTGTGGTTGATCTCTCTCTAGATGGTATGTGTAGTTGGCCACATATCATTTGCCTTCAGGACTAAATAAGAGGGAGGAATCCTTTGAATGTGTTTGGAAGCGTGTCCTGGAAAGCTATCGTGACTAATTGGCCCTGGCTAGTAACCTACATGGTCAAAGGAGGATAAAGAGAGATTCCCTAAGAATTACAATATCCATGGGGAGACCCTTAATTGTGGTGGTTTGTATAGGTGATTGCTCTCAGACATTGAAGTGGTTATTTAGAGGTTACCTCATTCTTGGCTCAACAAAGTGACTGTCTACAAGCCCTGTAGTGAACATCTTGTTATGGAGCTCTCTCCACGCACATCATGACACAAGAAATAGTTATCCTAATTATGAATAATAATATCATGCTAGAGGTGTATCCTACATCCCTGAGAACGTTTTAGCCCCATTGAGTTCAACCATGTTTCACACACTCTTGTTACTTACTTTATTTTACTTGTTTTAATTACTATTCTGCATTCAACCAAAAACCTTTCAAACTCCCTTTACTTGAGATCATAGGTAGCTTAGAAGTATCCTTTGGTAGACAATGATGAGGGGCATAAAGACCTTAACCAAATAGCTCTTTGTGGGTTCGATACTCTTATTTTGAAACTAGCTACAATCGATATGTTCACTTGCAGTCATCAGAGGAACTCAAGGCAACAACAGCAACAGAAGCCCCGCCAACACCAACAACAATAGCCCCACCAATGGTGATCCTCCTAATCCTCCCTACCCCGATGCCAACGGTGTGAACGGGTCGGGTCGCCCACAGATCCACCTCTTCAAGGAAGGGTGGGAGTGAGTCAGGGAAGCCCTGTAGAGCAACCCTCTTCTAGACGACATATCCCGCAACATGCTGATGGCCTACCTATAGGGGTTCCGCGTATGAAAACAATAAATTTTACACTACGCCCCTGAACCCCTAATGCTGCCAGGACCTATCTATTAGTAATACAGTAATGGGAGGGGATTTTCGTGAACTTACCCTTGAAGACCGAAAAGCGTTGTCAACGCTCAAGAGAGTGTGGTTGATGTAGACGAGCCGAAGCCGACCTTAAGGTCGTGATGAAGTCCTTGCGCTCCAACGGCTCCAACGACTTGAGTGCCTCAAGTACAACACCTCACGGGGAGTTACACACGTCCGGTGCCTGACGATGACTCCCGCTTCCCTGATCCAGCAGTAGTCGTGGAAGTAGAGCTCTTGGATCCGAATCCTGCAGCGCGACGACGCTCCACGGTGAAGATGTCTCTCGTTCGCGCAGTCCGGACTTGGGACCACGGCCACGAGAGAGAGAGAGAGAGAGAGAGAATATCAATTGGAGGTCTTCCCAAAAGTGAGAATACCTTTATTGAATATTGTGTGTATTTATCTGGCCAAATACCCCCACTATATATAGGGGGAGGGGAGGTACTACCTCCCTCGAAGTCCCAGGGTAGGACTAAAGGAGAGGAGAGGGGAAGGGGTGGCGCCGCCGGCCACCCCCATGGGCCCCGCACGGGGGGGGGGGGGGGGGCTGGCCCACTAGGGCGCCGACCACCCCCTCTGGCCCTTCTCCCTCTCACCTTTCCCTAATGGGCCCTTTTCCCTCCGAGAATTGGCCCATTAAGCCCTTTGACCATTTAATTGATTTTCTCTTTTATTAAGTAATTATGAATAAATGATTAAATCAATATTTAACATTCATTCATATATCATTCAACCTCCGTGGCTCCGGAACACCTTCCACCTCCACTCCGGACTTACCAAAACCCTTTCGATTTTCTCTCTACTATTCTTCGGTGATTCTTCCGATCTATAAACACTCTCTAAGCATCATCAAACCCTTAAGTGTGATACCCTATGGTTCGGGAACACTCCAGACATGGTCGGGACACTCCTGGACCAATGATCAACAAAGGGACCTGGATGGCCATGTGACCCCTGTGCATTCCACAAAGATATTCCGTCGTCTGAATCGGGACGGTCGTGTCTTATTCCCTTTGTCTCGGGATACTTGCATTGCCCGAGATCTGATCAATGACATCACCATGTCGTGTTCAATCTCGTTACTGAACAATGCTACTTGACTCGTTCCGACAAGTGATACCCCTGTGATCAAATCACATGTTGTGCAACTATTGGATATAACTTCTCCGAGTGGGCCCTTGAGTATCTTTCTATCACGTGGACGGACAAATCCCGCTCTTGACATATATTGTCTCTATGGTTTCCTCCGAGTACCTGAACACACCTTTATAACCACTGTATTACCAAGTGGCGCTTGATGCTATCTAAGCACTCTCGAGAGACAGTGATTGATATAGCCTCACGGTCTAAGGAATAGTCTACGAGGATCCATTTCTAATCATTGTAACTTGAACTTCGTGACATGATAGGGTCACCATGTTTAGGTTGGCTATTGGTTCATCATCTCATTCTCAGAATGAGTTAACTCCATTTCCAACTGGCATAAATGCCACATGATCAGGAAACTTGATCATCTGTTGACCAATGAACCAGTGACTAGAGTTTTACTAGAAACCCCTGGTTGTTTGTATATCACACGTGTATGGATGTTTCCACTCAATAAAGTTATAGCATGATATAAAACTTAATCATAAACTTTATGAAATATGATAATAGTCCTTATTACTATTTGTCTCTAGGGCATATTTCCAACAGTCTCCCACTTGCACTAGAGTACAAATAAACTAGTTGCATTTGTTCTTAATCGTTGGCACCATATATCCGGTACCCTGAACATGTGTGCTCATGGAAGAGGTTGAGTCTTGGGTCTATACTTTACAGTCCCAAATCCTTTGCAACTTACTAATGTCACCCTGATTGACATTAATACTTTATCATCACGTGATAACATCTGTGTGTATGCATCGTCGTTATGGCAACAGAAAGAGGCCTGATTCCAGGAGCCTATAGTGACTTTAGATCAACCTCGAGGGCTTTCTCATGGGCATTGTGCCTTGGGACACATCATTCTATGTTAAAAGCGAACTAGCCCCTCCATAACATTATACAACACTTTAGATGGTACCCTTATCTATTATTATAAATGTATTCATCGAAATACAAGTGCACTATGTGCAACTTTCAATGTTTTTGTTCTCCTCGCTTCCTACTTGACTCTAATCGGTATTACAGAAGTTTCCAACATATTCCCTTATAACATAACCCTTTATGCTTTAAGATATGCCATCCTTTTTGGATCTGGAAAACATGTCTACAGTTCTCTATTAGACACTGCTGACAAACTTAGCTCAATGTTTCGTGATTCAAACTTAATCACTTTTAAACGTTCCTTATTGGATCATTTATTATGTTAAGTTATCATCTTGGTTTTCTAAGATAGAACCTATGTCTCAACATAATGGATGATGATCATCCTTTTCTTTCTTTCAACCATTGATGTTAAACTTAATACTATTCCTAACTTGAGTTATTAAGGACTAGTTCCTTAATTAACGTCTATTCTGAAACCCTTTTCAGAATCCCTTAAGGAATACTACAATATTAAAATACACTTATTATCAACTTCTACACCTTATAAATCATTATTTATTGGTACTTGCGCTTTTATACTTAACATCCTTAAGAATCACTCTATAAGCTCTCACTCAAAATATGTTCCTAACATATTTGGGTATGAGTCACTACTCTTACTCAAACTATGCTCCTACATATTTGAATTTGAGACTTATATTGCTCCCACTCAAAAATATATCATTCACATATTGTTTTAGGAAGACTTTTATAGCTCCCACTCAATTTTATGCAAAATGCATATCTACTCACTATTTTGAACAACTTCAAATCCTTAGCAAATATCAAAGTGAGAGATTTACAATGAGACACTAGTACTTTTACTAGTTTTAAATCCACTAGACATTAAGCACAGATGAATCAAATTCATTTGAATTCTTCCAATACTTGACAAATTGTGCTTTTGTCATTCACCCCCTTTTCCAATATGGCTTTGCAGTCATTTGGGAAAATTCAAGTAACCCCTTTTACTTGTGAGATTCAGCAACGAATTGATTTCTAATCTCAAGGGAATTTTGCTTTGGGATTTCTCATAATTTTAGTTTACCATTATTGCCTTAGTAGTTCGTAGGTATGTCATATTCCAAGAATCATGACAAATGATTCACAAATGTCTCCATACAAGATATGGGTTACATTTTGAATCCTACTTCATGTAGTGAAAACACTAGTGGGGAAAACACAATGATCATTATCATTGATTCTTTCCTTTGTGAAGAGAATCGTTCAGGAACGTTGTCCGTTGCGCTTCTCAACACTCTAATGCAGGGATTTGAATCCTCATCATGTTTTTCACTATCTTCCATTTGCTCCATAATCGAGAATTATCACTAAAAGTGAACTTTCTCAAGAATGCACCAAAATCCAAGCAATACAAGTTTTTCTTCCCTTTTGGTTTTAGCTATGGATTTCGTATTCAAATTTTACAACGAATGCTCTACAAGGATTTATTCGCTATTGTTTTGGTTATATCGAATAAACCCAAAACTTTTACGATGATCCATTCTAGATATGGAGCCGCTTTCACGAATCCAGATGGTTCACTATATATTCTAATTGAGTGCTAACTATTTCTAACTAATGGTCTCTACATCTACACTACAATGATTTATTTGGTGCCATCTATTCACCCAGTTTGCATTTTGACACTTCAAATGCATTGCATTTCACAATTTTCTTTTATGCCAATCTTATAAAGTTGAATTTCATTACTATTGATCAAATCATAGTAATTAGATTCTCTTTTATATTTATACCCTTTGTTGATGAAACACTTTGATCATATCAAATAGTTTCAAACTTATGTTTCCTTTGGTAAACTACTTTACACATTTAAACAATCATATAATGATAATTACCATTTGTCAAAACACAATGCATCGAATATGTATTTACTTTTAACAATTCGTTAAAACACTTTGTATTCAAGTAATAGACAGTGTTCAAGTTATTTTGCTGAACTTAGGCATGATTTATATGTGACAAAAAAATCAAATGTCTTTAACATATTATCAACATAACTTTGAATTTAAACAATGGTTTCATTCATTAATGAACATATCATTAAGTTGGGTATTTTTAAAGACATTTCAATATTTTACAATTGTTCATGCATTATCAATTAGTTTCAAATAACAAGGATAATTCACATATAATCAAACAAGATATGAACACAACTAGAAATCATTCATAAAAGTGGAACAACTGTTTGTTACAGACTCATATGAATAACTATCTCACAAAATGTGAGACACACTAAAGAAGTTCACAATATTTTGATTACAATAAGCATCCTAACACATAAACTAAGTGATAAATGTTGAGGGAGAGTGTCGTTGTCCATCATCATCATGCTCGCCATCAACACGCGACGTCACCTTGTCTCCAGCAAGCACCTCTCATGCCGAAGGACCCGTTTTCAGTAAAACAGAACAAGTATCAAATATACTTAACACTGCAAATGTGTTTGCAAGATTATAACATTTATAAAAATTGTATATCAACTATATACCTTTGTCATTGATGACCTCTCCGATGATTGGTTCAACCTTTACGTTCCTGAAACGTAATATGAACTCTTGGAAATCCAATGTTTCCGTATCACCACTCATGATGCTACTCCGGACATGTCCTTTGTAGCTAGGAGGCAAC
The DNA here is from genome assembly GCA_910589775.1 of Avena eriantha. Classification (NCBI taxonomy): domain Eukaryota; kingdom Viridiplantae; phylum Streptophyta; class Magnoliopsida; order Poales; family Poaceae; genus Avena; species Avena eriantha. Next base: position 63,437,497 of record OU342742.1, on the reverse strand, counting down.
GATCGAAGCAGCACGCCTATCACAAACATATCATCCATCCAGTAGTCCATGAAGTGAACCAGTCTCATGTGTGCATCAAGCATGCGCTCCAAGTGACCCTTCAGACATGTGTGCTCCTCCATCTGTATGGAAAGGAACTCTCCAAGCAGCTCATGCTTCCACATGCACACATGGCTTGTGAACTCTGCTCTCAGCTGATCCCTCATCGAATATGGATCAAGATCACCCATGAGAGGATGGAGTTCATCCACCATCCCATAATGCATTATTATCTGAATGTAGGTGGACATCTCTTGACGGTAGTAGCGGTCTGCCAGCTCTTACGGGGTCTCATAGTGGTCTGGCTTAGTCAAATCCATCGTGCGGCGAGTATGTAGGCTACCACATGATTCCTAGTAAGGAGATCATTCAGGCGCACAAGCCAACTAGGGAAGTTGGATCCATCAAGTCTAAGTTTCTCACCCATTACCCATTCCTCAATGACAAAGTAAGCTTCATGGTGAGTGATACGTCCAAAACGTATCTACTTTCCCGAACACTTTTGCTATTGTTTTTCCTCTAAACGTGTGTGATTTGGATGCAACTAACACGGACTGACGCAGTTTTTAGCAGAATTACTTTGGTGTCTAGTTTTTGTGTAGAAAAACGACTATCAGGAAAAATCCCAGAAAATATGCCAAAAATCCTATTTCACCAGAAGACTCACAGAGCCATAATACGAGACAGAGTGGGGCTGGGGCCTGGCCACACCACCTGGCCGCGCCAGGGGGTGGTCTGGCCACCCCAGACACCCCCTCAGTCTCCCTCTTCGCCTATAAGTTGCCTTCTGACCTAAAAACTTAGGTTTTTTAGGCGTTTTTCCAGAAAGAGTTCCGCTCCGCCACCACAACTAGATTCCACGATTCAGAACCAGAAACTCCGTTCTGGCACTCTGCCGAGATGGGGAATTGGAGGAGATCATCGCCATCATCATCACCATCGCTTCTCCATCGACCATCCATGTTTCCCCATCTATGAGTGAGTAATCCCCTGCTGTAGGCTATGGGGATGGTAGGGATTGGATGAGATCGTTCATGTAATGGCATCAGATTGTTAGGGCATGGTGCCTAGTATCTACTATTAGTGCTTTTTAACTTTTTTGCGACTTGTTATGCTTAATGCTTGTCACTAGGGCCCGAGTGCCATGATTTCAGATCTGAACATGTTATTGATTCATTATGATAGTATTGTTTATGGTCTTACCTGCAAGTTGTATACACACGTTGTTGTCCGGAACCAACGGCCCCAAAGTGACAGAAATCGGGATAACCGGAGGGAATGGCTTTGATGTGAGTATCACATGTGTTCACAGAGTGTTAATGCTTTGCTCCGGTGCTCTATTAAAAGGAGCACCTTAATTGCCAGTAGTTCCCTTGAGGCCCCGCTGCAAACGGACTGGCAGGACAAAAGATGTTGTGCAAGTTTTCATTGTGAGCACGTATGACTATATATGGAACACATGCCTATGATTATTTAGTACTTGGATGCTTTATCTTATTTATCTGCAATTGCCCTATGTTCTGATTGCTATGTGAATTGTCTTGTCCATGCAACGCCCGTCCATCCATCCCTATGCCTATCGCGCTTTAATCCTACTATTTACTGCAATTGTTACTACTGTCTTTACTTTTACTTTTACTACTGCTATTACTTTACTATTGCAACTACAAAACTGTTGCTACTGATAAACTGCTGTGAGCAAGATTGTTTCTAGGTGTAGCTGAATTGACAACTCGGTTGTTAAGGCTTATAAATATTCTTTGGCTCCCCTTGTGTCGAATCAATAAATTGGGTTTCACTTCCATCAAAAATACTGCGATACACCCCCTATAATTGTGGGTCATCAAGACTATTTTCTGGCGCCGTTGTTGGGGGACATAACTTTATTTATCAAGTTCACTTGGAATCACTATTGTTCGCTTCCATCCATACATCATGGGTAAGTCTCGTGATGCCAAGGTTCCTATTTTACCATCCACTACAAGAAGAGGTACGGTTTTGAACACCTCTGTTGCTCTTGAGTCACCATCTGTTATGAGTAAGTTCCTTACACCACCACATACACATGCTACACACACTACTACTACTGCTGAATCTGAAACTTCTGATACTTATGATGCTGCTTCTACTGTGCTTGATAAGAGTGATTCATTAGGTCCTTTCCTAGATGCTACGATTGCTAGAATTATAGCTGGAAATACTGAAACTCCTAATGAAGACACTACTACACCTGTTAGTTCACCTGAGTCTAGAGCGAGCTATGATGTTGAAGACGGTTATATTGAGATGACCGATGAATTTATTAAAGAATGTCAAAACACCCATGATAGGAGTGCTGCTAAGAGTCTCCTTGAGATGCATACTATTAAACCCAAATTGTCTCCTAATGCTAAGTTTTCTGCATCTCCCATAAACATTAAAGATAAAGATTATGATTTCTCTCTTGATCTATCTTACATAGCTATTGTTGAGAAAGAACCTTTTTGTGGGACTAAGAATGAAAGTGTGGTAGCACATATGACTGAGCTTTCTACCATGAGTAGCTTGTTTTCTGATGATATTAAGATGCGCACCTACTTTGTTGCTAAAATTTTCCCCTTTTCACTGAAAGGAGAAGCTAAAACTTGGTTTAGTAATTTACCTCCTGGATCTATTGATAGCCCTGATTGCTTGATTAGTACTTTCCTGCAGAAATATTTTCCTCCTAGTGCTAGACATGTTATTTTATAGGAACTTTTTGATTTTAAACAAGGAGACAAGGATATATTGCCTGAATCATGGGAAAGGTTTTGTGCTTTGATTCATGCACATGCTGGATGTCCATTACCTAAGAATGAGCTTCTTGATATATTTTATAATGGACTAACTTAAGAATCTAGGACATACCTGGATAGTTGTGCTGATTGTGTTTTCAGTAATAGGACTCCCAAGGAAGCTGAGAAATTAATGGCTAAAATAAGCAAGAACTATGAAGATTGGACTCCTCCTGAACCAGCTATACCTGAAACAATTATACCTGAACCAGCTATATCGGCGCCTATACCATCATCTAAGAAGAGGGGAATTATTGCATTGAATGATGAAGTAATGAAGGAAGCTAAGGAATGTCTTAGGGAGAAGGGAATTAAAGCTACATATTTCAAGAATTTACCTCCTATAGAAGAATTACGTAAGCCTATCCCCCACTCATCCAATATTGAGGTACACACTCTCCAGCACTTTGATGAAGGTGATATCCCTTATTCTAAACCTCCTGGTTAATGCTTAGAAGAATTCGATATTTTTATTGTTAAGCAAGATAATTTTAATAAAAGGGTGCAAAATCATCTAATGGAAAACTCTAGAGCTATTGTTGAGTTAAAAGATATTGTGGAAAAAACCTCTAATGATGTTAAAATGCTTGTTAAACATTTTCAAATGGTTCAAACTCAAATAGATCAACTTATTAAAGTGCAAAAAGACTTGCTAGTTAATGCTGCCAAAGAAAGACATGCTTATGAAATTAGAACTAGAAGTGGTGCTGCTACCTAGGATCCTCTATATCCTGAGGGGCATCCCAAAAGAATTGAGCAGGATTCTCAACAAGCTGAAAATAGTGGTACTACTCGTAAGAAAAGAAAAAAGAAACATAAAACTATTGTAGAACCCTCTGAACCTGCTAAAGATCCTAATAGTATATCTGTCTCTGATGCTGAAACTAAAAGTGGGAATGAAGAAAATGATGTTCTTGATAAAGAAAAAGTTGAAGAAGAACCTGAAAGGCACACCAAGAATACTAAATACACTAAAGAAGATTTTGTTGCTAAGAAACATGGTAGTGAAAGAGAGCCTTGGGTCCAAAAACCTATGCCTTTCCCTAATAAGAAACACAAGTCAAAGGAAGATGAACACTATAATAAGTTTTGTGAGTGGATGAAACCTTTATTCTTGCAAATTCCTTTGACTGATGCTATTAAATTGCCTCCTTATTCAAAGTATATAAAGGATATTGTCTCGAATAAAAGGAAGATCCCTAATGAAGACATTTCTACTGTGCTTCCTAATTATTCCTTTAATGGTAAGGTTCCAAAGAAACTTGGAGACCCAGGGATTCCATCTATTCCTTGCTCTATTAAGAATAGTTATGTCAGAGCTGCTTTGTGTGATTTGGGAGCAGGAGTTAGTGTTATGAATTTTTCTCTCTACAAGAGACTTCAACTGGAAAAACTAATACCAACTGATATATCTTTGCAAATGGCTGATAAATCTACCACTATTCCTGTTGGTATATGTGAGGGTGTACCTGTTCAAGTGGCTCATAATTGCTTGATATTAACTGATTTTGTTGTGCTTGAAATGCCTGAAGATGATAATATGTCTATTATTCTTGGGAGACCTTTTCTTCATACCGTAGGAGCTGTTATTAATTGTAATCAAGGAAAGGTGACCTTCAATGTTAATGACAAGGAACGTACTGTCTATTTCCCCAAGAAGATTGATAGGACTTATGGTTTGAATTCAATTGAACATGTTGATGGCATTCAAGTTGGAGAAATATATTGTCCCATACCAAGAGAAAAATTTGAAACTATTATGATTGGGACCATTGCTATCAAGGTTGAGGTAACATAATCATTAGTGGAATACAAAGTTTTGTTTCATATAAAATTGTTTTGGTAACATGACCTGATCAACCTTGTTAACAAAAGGATTTCATTGAACAAAACAATGTTTTCACCATGATTATCTCCACTTACTTCTATTCTATCTATTTTAGTTTTTTCTTTCGTTTAGTTTACTTTTGTGTTGTTAGTTGCTTGCATGTTAGAGTGTCTTAGAACTTCTGAAGTTTTAGCCTTGTTTTGTCTTTGCATCATTCAAAAAAAATATGTCAGAAAATCATTCATTTATGCCTGAAAATTGCTAAAAAATAAAGTGTCTCAAAAAATTCCAGAAAATTCATATTATTTTACGTGAAAAAGGGGCAGAGGAGTGCCTGGAAGGTACCAGGGGGCCTACCAGGCAGGCACACCACATGGTGGCACGACCAGCCCAGGGGCGCGCCTAGCCATGGTGTACGCCACCCCTGGCCCTCCACTCACTCTCTCACTTGCCACTTCCTTCTCTCTCCCGACAAAACACCAGTTCATTGCTCGAAATCGCGTTCCTGTTGCTCTTGCCCTCGATTTTTCGATATCCTTACTCAACCTATCTTTGCTACTGAAATTTGGAGCATTTGTTCTATGGTATGTGACTCCTCCGCTTGTCCAAGTAGATTTGTGTTTAGTGGTTTATATCTTGAGTATTTTGCTGCTATAGGTGACAGGTTATGTGACCTTGTAAGATTGTTCATTGCTTAGAGTTATAGTTTTGATGCATGTTTAGGCCTCCACAAGTCCCTATGAGTAGTGCTCTCCATTATATATTCACTTTGCAATCACTTGTGTAATATATGTTTAAATTTGAGAATATCAGAGATGAACAACCACACCTTTGGAGAAATTTTTGAGAGGGATGCACCTAGGAGGTCAAGGCCCTCAAGACCAGCCTCTCAGTTTAGGCCATCATATAACGAAGATCTCATTGCACCTCGCATTGGTAATGAAGGAGATGATGGGGATGCTCACCCATCTACTTTTCCTTGTTTTACTTTCTTACAAGCTGCAGGGATTCTTGATGATTTCTTGCTACTGATTCAGAGGGTTGGTTTGACCTCATACATGCAAGATGAGAGTGAGCAATACGCTATGCTCACCAAAACATTTGTTGAGAGTTTCGTTTTTACTAACACCCCCTATCAGTCAACTGTCTCTTTCAGAATTTATAATCTACCCTTTACCATGCCATTGGAAAGATTTTGCAGTATTATAGGCGTAGGCATGACAGGGACCGTGAAGAAGATTCAAGGCAGCCCGCTGATTTGCTGGAGCTCTATCGAGGTGTGACCAATGACGACGACCGCGTAGCTCAACGCGGGAAGATAAGAAACATCCAACTCCCTGCTCTTAGATACTTTGCCTATTATCTTGCTACTAGCATTCTTGGTAGGGAGAATACGAGTAATATCTCCAATTATCATTTGGCCTTCCTCGCTGCTGTGCTTAACAATGATACTCGGTACAATCTTGGTTCTCTTATTGCTCGCCACCTAGCTGCTAGGGGGCCTATTTATGGGGGCATCATCGCTTCACGTATGGTCAATGCATTAGAGCTTTCTGTGGATCCAAATGATACTATATTGGCACCACAAAGGCTTGACCTTGCTGCCATGAAAACACATCACTTCGTCACTGCTAATTCTAATATGGACAATCTAGTATATAGGATGTTGTTTACTGACGAGGTTGAAAGGGAGATTTCTTTGCCACAATCTACTTTGTTTAGTGTTCACAGGAGGCCATGGTCGCGCTCCAAGGAGGAGGTGGACGAGCAGCTTCGCTTGCTGGGTTTCCACAGGCAGCACCAGGATGATGTGCCCTCCTATGATTACTCTGCGCACTACGGTGGGGCGTCCTCGAGCTTGCACCAGGACGAGGGTACCTCCTTGCCATACTACGGAGGCGCTCCATCTTGGCTAGATTGGGATTGACACCCATTTAGGCCAAAAGCCTAAGCTTGGGGGGAGGTACACCGACATCACACTCATCTCCATATCATGTTTCGTCCGTACTTTGTATATTCATGTTTCGTTCTCTTTTTAGTTTTCGTTCTTTCTTTGCTTTTGCTTTCTAAAACACAAAAAGACCAAAAATATTTCTGTTGTTTCTCTTTGTTTGCTTCTTCTTTTTGCCTTGGCTTGATTTTTCCCTTTTGTTTTGTTTGAACTATTCGAAAAACCCAAAAATATTTTTCTTTACTTGTTCTTCCTTTTTGGTTCTTGTTTTTAAAAAAATTGAAAAACACCAAAAATATTTGTTGTTCTTCTTTGGTCTTGTGAGTTTGTTGCAGGGTTCAGCAGTCCTCAGTGGAATTTGGTTTCATGTTATTATTCAAGCCACACAAGTGAAGGGCAATAATGAGGATTAATGACAACTTGAGGTGTGGTAAGAGGCCGGTAACGAACTCTATTTGTTTTCATTTTTGTACATATACTCATCATTGTGGGCATGCTTAGCCTGTACGTGTAGGGTGTATGTTATTTATGGATGCTTAGTAGTTCTTGCTTTCATATGATTAGTTCCAGCTTGCTAATAGTTTGTAGCATGTCATATGAATATTTGCATGCATTACTCTATTCATAACTTGGTATGACACCGTGGTATCCTCCTCTAAATGCTTCACTTGAATTGACTTGGCACATGCTCATGCATGCATACGACTGAAATAATCAGTTAAGCCTCGATGAATTATTTTGCCTTGAGGGTCTTGAATCACTTTCATGCCATGATTAGTCATGTTTTCTTGCAAGCATGATTATGATAGTTATTGCTCTCTCCTTTGACGCTCCCTTACTATTGCTAGCCTTCACTTACACTGAGTATGTTTTACTCGTGTTTCCAACTCCCTAAAACCAAATATTGCCAAAAGTGTCCACCATACCTACCTATTAGCATCATTTGTTGTTCTGAGCATATTCAATATGCCTTGTTTTCTTCCGGATAAAATGATTGCTTGTTATGAGAAAGTTAGTTAGTAAAGCTCTCACGAACTTGATGGCACACTTTATTCCCTGCATTTAATAAACCTAAACCATTGTGCCTGTCCATGAAAGTTATATGCTTGCAAATTATAGGCTGGGGATTAGCAGAACCATGCTGTCATGGGGAACATTTTCAACACATGTAAATATATACCCAGTTGATATCATGCTCTTTTGTTTGCGGATGTCGTCAGTGTGAAATAAAAGGGGAGCTTGTAAGTCCATGGAGTTATGTATGTGTGTTAGAGAAACGCATGGGCCGCTGGCCTAATCCATGTTGTCATGGTGGAAACCTGCAGCGTAACCATAATGAGTATCTATGAAGCATTCTTCGTATAAAAAAAGAGAGATATAACTATTGAGAAAAAGAAAAAAAAGGAGATATGAGAAAAGAGGAAAGAGAGAAAAAGCACCATTTTCCCATGGTAAATAAGGAGATTGCTGAGATACTCGTTGTCTGCTTGCCTTGTCATTTTGATATGGGGATTCTTTCGTATCATCGGGCAAGGGGTACCCCGTTAGCGGTTCTCTATGATACACACGTAATTACGATGACAAGAACTTACCGGTAACTAAAGTTGAGTAGCATGAGGAGTGGCCCTCTTACTCAAGGGACATGAGATTTCCAGTTTATAATCTGTCAAGCATATAACTCAGATTGGACCTCACTTTCACCTTAACCACATTAAAGATGCTTATCATAGGGGCAATGAGAGCTCAAAGCTAACGACTACCATACTTTCAGCATTTGGAAGCCTTTCAAATCATTCAAAACCTTTTTCATTTCCTTGTTGAGTCACCACCCATTCTATGAGCACTTTCTTGAGAGCATAGTTGTCATTCTTAGTGTAATGTGCTTGTCTCAAAACTTGATTAATTGTGTTATGACTTTGATGCTTGTATCTTTGATATCTTTACTTCTAGTCTTCACTTGAACTTTAGAGGTTCCATGGCATTCACAATCAAAGGCAAGCGAGATACCACTCTATCATACCTTGTTATGAGCATTGTAATGTTGCTTATGTTTATGTTTCATGCTACTTATTATTTTTGAGTTGGAATCTCTTCATAGCTTGCAATGCCTATTAAGTAAACTTAGTTGCATACTCCTTTTATGAATTGTCTAAGTAGTTGATCACATGCTGAGAATATATACATCTTATGAAGCAAATGTGTTCGTGAAAGTTTCTTTTATCGCACTCAGTTTTCAACTGAATTGCTTGAGGACAGGCAATAAGCTAAGCTTGGGGAGAGTTGATACTTCCAAAACGTATCTACTTTCCCGAACACGTTTGCTATTGTTTTTCCTCTAAACTTGTGTGATTTGGATGCAACTAACACGGACCGACGCTGTTTTCGGCATAATTACTTTGGTGTCTAGTTTTTGTGCAGAAAATCAACTATCAGGAAAAATCCAGAAAATATGCCAAAAATCCTATTTCACTACAAGACTCACGGAGCCAGAATACAAGACGGATTGGGGCTGGGGCATGGCCACACTACCTAGCAGCGAGGGCCAGGCCTGGCCACGCTAGGGGGTGTTCTGGCCGCCCCAGACACCCTGTCGGTCTCCCTCTTCACCTATAAGTTGCCTTCTGACCTAAAAACTCAGGTTTTTTCGATGTTTTTCCAGAAAGAGTTCCGCTCCGCCGCCACCACTAGATTCCACGATTCGGAACCAGAAACTCCGTTCTGGCACCCTGTCGGGATGGGGAATTGGAGGAGATCATCGCCATCATCATCACCATCGCTTCTCCATCGACCATCCATGTTTCCCCCATCTATGAGTGAGTAATCCCCCGCTGTAGGCTATGGGGACGGTAGGGATTGGATGAGATCGTTCATGTAATGGCATCAGATTGTTAGGGCATGGTGTCTAGTATCTACTATTAGTGCTTTTTGACTTTGTTGTGACTTGTTATGCTTAATGCTTGTCACTAGGGCCCGAGTGCCATGATTTCAGATCTGAACATGTTATTGATTCATTATGATAGTATTGTTTATGGGCTTACCTACAAGTTGTATACACATGTTGTTGTCCAGAACCAATGGCCCCGAAGTGACAAAAATCGAGATAACTGGAGGGAATGGCTTTGATGTGAGGATCACATGTATTCATCCAATGTTAATGCTTTGCTTCGGTGCTCTATTAAAAGGAGCACCTTAATTGACAGTAGTTCCCTTGAGGCCCCGCTACAAATGGGCTGGTAGGACAAAAGATGTTGTGCAAGTTCTCATTGTGAGCACATATGACTATATATCGAACACATGCCTATGATTATTTAGTACTTGGATGCTTTATCTTATTTATCTGCAATTGTCCTATGTTCTGATTGCTATGTGAATTTTCTTGTCCATGCAACACCCATCCATCCATCCCTATGCCTACCGTGCTTTAATCCTACTATTTACTGCAATTGTTACTACTGTCTTTACTTTTACTACTGCTATTACTTTACAATTGCTACTACAAAAATATTGCTACTGATAAACTGTTGTGAGCAAGATTGTTTCCAGGTGCAGCTGAATTGACAACTCAGTTGTTAAGGCTTATAAATATTCTTTGGCTCCCCTTGTGTCGAATCAATAAATTGGGTTTCACTTCCCTCGAAAATACTGCGATACACCCCCTATACTTGTGGGTCATCAGTGAGCCATCTCTACATTTATAGTTGCAAAAGGAATTTAGACTAAGTTTCTAATTAAATGAGTTAAATAATAACTCCAGTCAGAAACACCTATCCCCAGAAGGGTTCCTAGTGATAACACGACCCCTTTTCCCACATCCCCCCGATCGTCACGACCATCAATGTGGGTTCAAGGGTGGACGCTAAACATCGGTCACATCATTCATGCGACTCGTGCTCGATCTTTCGACCATCCGCATTCCGAGGCCATGTCTACACATGCTAGGCTCGCCAACTCAACCTTAGTGTATTCACTGTGCAACATGGCTTACACCCACTATATGCGAACATAGATATGTCTGACACCCGATCATCACGACCTGCCTCATACCGAAGAACTTTCTTGGTGGTGCACACTAAGGGGGAACAGAACCATTGGTAATTTTAACAGGGATCATCTTATTAGGCTACCGTCGAGTATCTAATACTAGCACACAATAAGATATACAAACAATAACATTGAATGTAAATGCGATGTGATATGGTCCTTCAAGTCATGATCTCCATCCATCGTCACCGGATTCAGGCACCAGGGTTCTGGCGCCATAGACACCAGGGTACCGGTGTCTTTCCTGCGTGGTAGTCCGTCACCTCCGTGACTATCTACTACTACGTAACATAAGGTAATCACTTTACCTTTGCCACAACCATATCACAAAGCAACGCCCCCTACAAAACAAATTTAGACGCCTCTACTTTATCTTTGCATGTTTTACGTGGCTGAATGGGATTTCGCACAGGAACCGTTCTTACCTACAAACTTTCAGCACAACATTGATCAAGTAGTTGTCTCTACTACACCCCTTTCGGGGCCCTCCGTTGTAAATGGCATACCAACTAATACGAGAGAGACAGACACCCCACCAAGCCACTTTATACGGTACAAGCCGTATGTCAAGCGTGTACCAGTCTCACGAATGAACGTGTAAAGTCGGTTGGGGCCCGCTTCATCAAGCATTACTGCGATATACACAAGTACATGTGGGAGGGTAACAACTGATCAACGCCCACATGCTACATCTCGTGTGTTCTACCCGTACTAGCATTACTACGCATAGATCTAGCTCTGATACCACTTTGGGGATTCCGCGTATGAAAACAATAAATTTTACCCTACGCCCCTGAACCCCTGATGCTGCCAAGACCTATCTATTAGTAATACAGTAATGGGAGGGGCTTTTCATGAACTTACCCTTGAAGACCGAAAAGCGTTGTCAACGCTCAGGAGAGCGTGGTTGATGTAGACGAGCCGAAGCCGACCTCAAGATCGTGATGAAGTCCTTGTGCTCCAACAGCTCCAACGACTTGAGTGCCTCAAGTATGCCACATCGTGGGGAGTTACACACATCCAGTGCCTGACGATGACTCCCGCTTCCCTGATCCAACAGCAGTTGTGGAAGTAGAGCACCTGAATCTGAATCCCGCAGCGCGACGGCGCTCCACGGTGAAGATGTCTCTCGTTCGCGCAGTCTGAACTTGGGACCACAGTCACGAGAGAGAGAATATCAATTGGAGGTCTTCCCAAAAGTGAGAAGACCTTTATTGAATATTGTGTCTATTTATCTAGCCAAATACCCCTACTATATATAGGGGAGGGGAGGTACTACCTCCCTCAAAGTCCCGGGGTGGGACTAAAGGAGAGGAGATGGGGACGGTGGCGCTGCCGGCCACATCCATGGGCCCCACGTGCGGGGGGGGGGGGGGCTGGCCCACTAGGTCGCCGGCCACCCCCTCCGGCCTTTCTCCCTCTCACCTTTCCCTAATGGGCCCTTTCCCCTCCGAGAATTGGCCCATTAAGCCCTTTGACCATTTAATTGATTTTCTCTTTTATTCAATAATTATGAATTCAATATTTAACATTCATTCATATATTATTCAACCTCTGTGGCTATGGAACACCTTCCACCTCCATTCCATACATTCTCTGGACTTACCGAAACCCTTCCGGTTTTCTCTCTACTATTCTTCGGTGATTCTTCTGATCCTATAAACACTCTCTAAGCATCATCAAACCCTTAAGCGTGATACCCTACGATTCGGGAACACTCCAGACATGGCCGGGACACTCTCGGACCAATGATCAATAGAGGGACCTGGATGGCCATGTGACCCCTATAGTTCCACGATGATCTTTCGTCGTTTGAATTAGGACGGTCGTGTCTTATTCCCTTTATCTCTTGATACTTGCATTGTCTGAGATCTGATCAATGACATCACCATGTCATTTTCAATCTCATTACCGAACAATGCTACTTGACTCGTTCCGACAAGTGATATCCCTGTGATCAAATCACAGGCTGCGCAACTATTGGATATAACTTCTCCGAGTGGGCCCTTGAGTATCTTTCCGGCATGTGGACAGACAAATTCCGCTCTTGACATATATTGCCTCTACGGTTCCTCCGAGTACCTGAACACACCTTTATAACCACTATATTACCAAGTGGCGCTTGATTCTATCTAAGCACTCTCGAGAGATAGTGATTGATATAGCCTCACTGTCTAAGGAATAGTCTACGAGGATCCATTTCTAATCATCATAACTTGAACTTCGTGACATGATCAGGTCACGATGTTTAGGTTGGGTATTGGTTCATCATCTCATTCTCAGAATGAGTTGACTCCATTTCCAACTGGCATAAATGCCACATGATTAGGAAACTTGATCATCTGTTGACCAATGAACCAGTGACTAGAGTTTCATTGGAAACCCCTGGTTGTTTATATATCACACGTGTATTGATGTTTCCACTCAATAAAGTTATAGCATGATATAAAACTTAATCATAAACTTTATGAAATATGATAATAGTCCTTATTACTATTTGTCTCTAGGGCATATTTCCAACACTACCACTGGCTCCTCGTAAAGGAGTTTAGCCACCAACATGCGGTAAATGTTGAACTTGAGTCACGCAAGAAGGAAGTCGATGAGCCAAGCGCCTGACGGGCGACACTCTCCTCCATCAATGGATCCTCCTCGAAGGGCAACAGGGTCGGGGCCACCAAAAGGTTCTCTCAGCTCGACCACCTCGACGACAAACATCGACAAGAAGGCACCAAGGCCCTCGACTTCTCGTTCATGTCGGTGCACTCTCGGGGTCACGTGATCCCCAAAATGCCGCAAGCTATGGTGATAGCAGCTACTACGTACCTGTTGACCAACAAACCTCCGGCTAGAGATCCACGATCTTCCATGCACCAATCTGCCATCACCGGGCTCGGGCTGGTAGAAGCCACGCTCACTAAAGAACCGACACCGAAGCCGAAGAAAGTAAAGGCACCATTCACGAGGAATCGCTCGCCATCATCCAACGGGAAGATCATGACCTGTCGTAGCAATGCCGTAGCCCACGGTGAAGAAGCCGCAACTACGATGCCCATGGCGAGATCATGCAACGCAAGGTCGACAAAATGCGCGCTAAACACGCCTATTTTACTGAGTTGGAGGATGAAGAAATAGAGCTCTGTGGCGCTAGCTGTTTCAGTAGGGCCATACAGAAATCTCAGATGCCCAAAGGCTTCAAGCTCCCTTCGGATAACCCAAAGTTCGATGGCCTCCAGGAGCCAAAGATTTAGCTAGATAACCACATTCAGTCAGTCAAACTACATGGCGGATGCAAGAACATAGCCATGCAGTGCCTACAACTAAAACCGAAGGGCGCCGCCCGGGCCTGGCTCAATAACCTTCCTCGCGGTTCAATTCTCAGCTGGGAGGAGCTCGTGTATAGCTTTGTCTGCAACTTCAAAGGCACCTATAAGCGGCCTGCATCAATCGCTCTACACTTGCTGTTAAAAACCCAGCGAGTCCCTCTGCTCGTACATCGAGCGGTGGTCTATCATCAATAACTCCACGAAGGACATCTCCGAGGAGCGCACAATCGACACATTTCAATGACGGCGTGCGCCATCGCGACCTTAGGGAGGAGTTGGGCCGCACTAAGCCCAAAACCATCGACCACCTGATGGACATCATGAACCGGTGGGAAGGTGGCGAAGACACCATCCACAACAACCACACTTGCTCAGATAACAAAGATGACCTCAGTCACATGCACGATCACCGAGGAAAGCACCGGATGCACGGCTACAAGGACCGTGAAGAGGTCGACATGATCGCAGCTGGCTACACTGACAAGCTCAACGACGACAACCGCAATAGTGGACATCGCAGCAACAGCCACCGCAACAGCAGCAAAACAACAACAAGTGTGGCAATGCCGCACCCGTGACGATGCACCTAGTGCCATGGAGAGGCTTTCGGGACCTTGCAATGGCCACTTCTACATCGACAACAAGGACGGCAAGAAAAAATCCAGCCACCTCATCAAGGACTATCCGAGTTCCAGAAGCTCCAAGAAGCATACACCTAGCTGCATCACGATGCGATGAACTAGGGGTACGGAACTGCGCCAGGCCCCATAGCATACAGGGCTCCACCACCACCTAGAGGACCCCCTACGGTGACCCAGCATACCACTTCATGATGTAGTACACTATAGTCATTGACATAATACTCACGGAGCACCATTTCGCAAATATTACATCCCTCAGAGTGGTACAACAAAAACAAAGAGGGTCCACAAACATACATTATTATTATTACAACCAGAAATTACATGATGACTTTGAGATCCTCCTAGGTCCATACAGGAATCCCGATGACTCAAAGCTAAACTATAATAACTTGAGAACAAGATAAAGAAGAAAACTAAACCTTACTATAATACAAGATTACTAGATAGAGGATGGAAATCTAAACTACTAGACTTAATTAACTATATCTGATGTATCTACTCTTCACACTCTTTGGCTTCCATTCCATAGATGTTTTCGTAGTTGTTTCTTTCGATGCTTCCGAATAAATCTGGCTGCTCATAACAGAATTCTATTTGGCTTTATCTGAATATCGAGTTTCATCGTATTGGACGTCAATGTCTTTAGAATCTAGCAAGGGTTAAGAAGGTATGGTTGAGTATGAGTGTACTTAGCAAGTTCACTAAAAAGGAGTGTTTGATGCACTAACTATAACCATAGACCAAAGGTCGTAGGTTATGCAGGTTTTTGTAAACATTTCTTCAAAGTTTGCTTTTATTCTGAAAAGTTATGTCCATCAGCCTTCATAGGTTGATTAGAACTTTGTGGAATTCCTTTCCTACAGCGTTCGCATCTCCTTCCTAGAATAGGGAGTAACATGTCACACTTTTATACTCTATAGAGGTGTGTTGCTTTACCATAAGAGATTCTTATCCATGTTGCACAATCGGGCGTACTTTCTCGTTCACACTTTCTTTGGTGTGAGGCCTAGTGTAAGAACCCAAGCCGATCACTATCCTTCTCCTCGCCCCAGCCTGCCAGTCGGATTGCACGCCAGACCCAGGATAAATCTTGTTTCCAATTACGGCCTGAAACACACAACCCTCATAGATACCAGATGTCGTGGGACGTTGAGGGATCCCGCCCTGCTGCCAATATTCTCCTAGAATTATAGCCACGACCCAGTCATCTGTTGGCATGCGAAAGGAAGAAGATTGAGGTGAGTTCCCTAGAGCCCATATAGATCTCATGGTTAACGCGTAATCTATGGTGGAAGAATCACTGACAACAGTGGTGATTAAATCCTAGATGATACATTTCCCAGCAATGGCAGTTCCATTATCAGTTATAAAGGATTAGCTGATCACCCTGGATGAGTAACCAATAGTTCAAATTAATTTTGAAAATAGTGTTTTCTGCCATCCTTTTCAAAATGCAGGTGTTAATAGTAACCGCTTGCAAATACTTGATAGAAAATAATCAAAGGACATTAGCAAGTGTGAACTTGCCTTGATATAGCGGAGTATTGTAGTCGAATGTCTCGACTTGACCCTAGACCTCAGGTCCTACAAAATACCATCATTGCCTGGTAAGGACAAAGTTTAAAGAAGTAATATGATTCTATGCATAAGTAGTAGGATGCATGTTTTTAAGACCACCAAAGTAACCCTCAGCATTACAAGTGAGTTGGATTTAGGTAATTTGTTTATCATTTTGCTTAATCTAAAGTTTACTTCATAAGCAATTCTATCTATAAGAAACGAAAGATTAATACACAATATACAATGTAAAGTATAATAACAATACATGATTAAGGTTAATTGATTTTACATAACTATTATTAAAATCCATGTTTTAAGTTGTGAAGAGTTAAAATAAACAATATAGTGTGTTTGTTTGAAGTGGCCAAAAAGAATAACATTTGAAGAAAATATTGTTGATGTTAAGTTAATCAACTTTGAAGATTAATAGGATTAAAGTTATAGTTTTTGACAAAGTATAAATGATTTTGAGTTATTATATTCTTAGTTTATTATATATATATTAGATCAAAATTAACTATGTTCTTAAACCTTGATGCTTAAGGTATTTAGACCAAAACTAACTATAAAAATATACATACATTAAGTTGTAATGACATAGATTATTACCAGTTTTTATTATGATTCATAATTATGGTTTTGGACTTAGGAATTAGGCTTAAAAGGTTATTTTTAGGTTTGTAATATTTTATATATGATTATTTCTTATTAGGAAATAATTTCGAAGAATTAACAAAACATGTATGTTATTTTAGTAAAATAGATAAAGATTTAATACTTTAAAATCTTAAAATAATTTGGAATAATATACTTAATATTTTTCTAGTAAAATATATTTATTTAAGATCTTAAAAATGATTTTTATTTATTTTTAAGTATTATCTTTATTTTTTATAAAATTTCTCAAAGCATTAAATGTCTTTATATATTTCCTTTATGTTTTATTTATAAAGAGTGTAAGTTAGTATTTTTATAAAATAGTTGATTTCTTTATATATATAATTGATTTTTATTGATTTTTAGGAATTTTTATTATTTGGTTAAATTTCAGCTAGGACGTTAATAGCTTTAATATTTTTGTTGTATTTTATTTAACTTAAACAAGCAAGGTTATATTTTTATTAGGCATAAATTATTTTTGTGATCATTTTTATACTATATTATATGTATTTTTAGGATTTTTCTACATTGTTAAAAGAATCTCACGGGAATTTTGGTATTTTCCAATTTTATTTATTTATTTAATTCTGTCATTTTATAAGTGGTTGTGGCCTACTAATTAAACAAGACCAACTGGCCCATATGACCCACTAGGGTTGGGTCCAATCCCACTAGCCCGTTGGCCTAGTGGATCGACCCACCTTATCCTTGTTATGTTCAACCCCGTCTCGTTCCCCTTATCTTCTTCGGTGATCTCATGGCGTCGCTGTCGCCAGCTCGATTTCGATGAGCATTGGTGGTTGTGGTCGTCACCGCCAGACGTGGGAGCTCTACCACCCTCAACTACATCTCTCCCTCCAGCTCTATTGGTCTTTCTCGCTCACACACGCTCGTCCCCTACAATACTATGTTGCTAGGATTTTGGTGACTTGGCTTCGTCGTGCTTAGATGGTGTGTTGGTGGTGGTATGGACTAAGTGATGTTGTGCTGTTGTCGTTGTGACGATGGTGGCTGGGTGTGGCCCGGTGCAGACTGTAGTGCCGATGACGCTCCTTGTGATGACATTCCATCGTGTTGCCCTACGCTGTTCTGCTTCCCCTTTAGAGAGCTATGTCTTGCCACCAGGTAGGTGATCTCCTCCTTCTACTTATTTCTCCATTTGCCCTACTATTCTCACTCAGATGCTACTCTAATCTAGGGTGCTTTCCCCCTTTGTTTTCCTAAACTCAAATCTGGTAACTACTTGTGTAATCTAGTTGTTTAATCGAAGCATATACTCCTACTATGACTATTTACCTATGAATTCAATCTTAGTTTAAATAATACTGAGACAATTCTCACCTACTGTGTGGTTATTGGAATTGTGTTAGTGGCTGCTAAATGGTCTTGATATTATCCTTTGTTAAGTAAACAATTGGAATATGTGTTTTAATTTTGATGTGAACTTAATATTTCAGAAATATATGGTTTCCTTTAATGTTAATAGTGAATTATACATATATTTAATTCCTATGTATAATGCCTAAGATAATGATATGGAATAGTTCCTTTAGTTGTTTCCTGGCTCCTTCAATGAAGGTTATGGTGAGGATCACTAGATCAGGTGCCTAGCTGATGCACTTATGTTGATGGTGTGCAAAACATTCAGTTGGATCAACTGTTGTGTAATTACTAGATTTTGATTCAGTTTCAATAATTGAATCTTAGCATTCATGAATGTTGGATATATCTATATTTGTCCTTTATGACTATGCTTAGATACCAAAAATGATGCTTGATGTATGTACTTATGAAATTGATTTAACTAATTGAGATTATTTAAAGATGATTCACTGGTCCCTTGATGTTCTGTTGATATGTGCGAGATTGGCTTTTAGTACTGTAATCACTAGATTATGTACATACATGATCTGGTTCGATTACTATGGTTGAGATGATGAACTGAACCTTTGGTTCAGTAATGATATTTGTTTCCTATTATATATATCTAGATTTCTTAAAATGATCCCTAGCAAAATATAACTAGGGAAATGATGTATCAACTTGGTCTTCATAAACCCTTGTTGACTAGGCTACTATTGTGGGGCATCCAAGGATTTGGAGTGTGCACAACAATATCAATTTACATGATTGTGTTGGAAATGACTCACTGGCCTGCGAGGCAAAGTCTAAGGCCCTTGTTCTATATTGGTTCGCTTTGGCTAGTTATAGAAGTCTAATGTGGTGCCTCTATTGAGTGTGCACAATAGTGACATATATAGCAACATGATCTTCTGCTGAAACTTGATTGCTTACTAAAGATCATCCTTTAGATGATTTGCTGCTAAAGATTATTTGAGAACACCCCTGTCCTATGATGCAGAGGTTGAGGCATATCTTTGTAAAATAAAAATAGATACAACTCTTTGTGTCTAGAAACAAAAGCTCGGTGATGATACTAGCATACCACTTGTATGCATATTCGAGAGCATTCCTCAACCACAAAATATATCCAAGTATGATAAGAACAGATGCTAAGGAATTCATTTAATGGTCAATCTGTGGTTGCTGAGTAGACAAATATGCTTGTACTAGATGCTAGTGATGATCTTGTGGTGGTTTTGATGTTACTTTAAATCATCTTCTGTAACTTTCTCTTGTAGCCTCTCACTCCTAGATCTAGTTCCTCTTGGTTATTGTCTAGATTTCTCCTTCTTTTCCTAATTTGATGCTCGCTTGATCTCATGCTTGTCCTGCTCTTCCTGGTGCTTCTTGCCCTTGATCTCCTTCAGGTTACCATGCTGAACTATTGGCTGGGTTGGTTTAGTGTGGCGGAATGGATGGATTTGGAGATGAACTGGTGAATCTCCTCTTGTCCTAGCTCCTGAATGGCTTCCCCAAGCAACCAGAATGCTAGGGATGGAGTGGTGATCTAGATGGGTAATCTTGTGGTGTACTAAGGTGGCTGTGAAATGGTTTGTTGGCTGTGTGGAGAGAGAAGTGATGCTACGGCTGGGCTTCTCTCCTCCTTCTTATATAAACCTTATTGTGTTGACAGCACACATGTTTGCATGTGTTGTGTGAGCTGCTTACCTGTGGGACCTACAGATGCAAGTTTCAATGCTTGTGGAAATATCTGTTATGGGTGGGCTCAAGTGAGAAGTGATTTCCTGGTTTTTACTATTCCCTCTTTCTTGGCAGTTGGATTTCTAAATGGTGAAACTTTCCCCAAAGCCAGTGATGCTAAGGCTGAGGCAAAATGTCCTAATAAGAATAGATTACTATATTTGGCCCTAATCAGATACTCGATGATGAAATTAGCAATGCAACACATTGTAAGTCTGAGAGTAAACCTAACTCTAACAATTTCTTTTGTTTTAGTTTTGCTTTCTTTGCTTCATTTTGTTTCTATTTCCAGGAATCGAGAATAAGGAGAATTGAAGCTATTAAATATTAGTTTAGGATTTATCTTTTATCCATTTTGTAATCCTATTTTCTATTTGAGAATAATATAAAAGCATTGTAATATATTAGTTCTCCTTATTATTATTATTTTTATTTATTATTTTATTGTAAAGGAATATTGTAATACTTGTTTTAATTAATAAGGTTAATCTTTTCTTGTATTTCAATTTATTTTTACTTGTATTTGGATTATTGTAAACAATACCTTAATCCCATATTTATATGGATTAAAATTAAAGAATACTACTTTCTTATTTGTATTCAATTTATTTCAGTTATTACTTGCTTGTAATATAAATATTCTTTATTCGTTTGAAATTTCTTGTCATTACTTATTTCCTCTTAGGTTATATATTGTTTATAAGTATTCATAACTCAACTTCTCCCCTCATAAATCATAAAAACACTAAAGGTCATGTCAAAATTCACCCCACTCATCTCAGATGACCTAACCCAATTCATTAGATTGAGAGAACTCTGATTACTCTAATCTTTTATTTTGGCGAAAAATTTACCTCGACTTTTAGATGCATGCATGGAGATGCACAAAATCCTAAATCTACCATTCGTTTAGTCCTAAATCCTGGGATGTTACACCCCCGTAGCCTGCGGCTGCACGGGGCTGAACAATAGGGCAGAATAGTACCCACGCCCATTGGGGAACATGGGCATGATCCAAAAAGGGCGCCCCTCCAACATGATGCAGAAATGATCACTTGCCAAATCAACTTGGCGGTCATCGATCTACCTGCCACCCCTGAGTACCTCCGTGGGTCTAAGTCCTGCATCACCTTCGACAGGACTAATCACCCGCATCAGGTCCCTCGCCCAGGCCATTCTGCCCTGGTGCTCGAGGTGCAGATGAACGGCTTTGAGATTAGAAAAGTCTTCATGGATGGCAGAAACGTCATCAACCTCATGTTCGCCAGCAACCTGCACTATGCGAATCCCCATCTCTAGCCTAGAAGCATCCGAGACGACCTTCCACGGCATTGTACCAGGGAAAGGAATCGACCCCTGGGCAAAATCTGGTTGGATGTCATCTTTGGTACACTCGAGAACTTTCGATGTGAGCGACATGGGCTCGAGGTGGTCGACTAGCCATCTTAGTACCACGCCATCCTTGGGCACATGGCATTCGCAAGGTTCCTGGTGGTGCCGCACTACACGTAGCTCCTGATGAAGATGCCAGGATTGAACGATGTCATCACCATCCAGGGGAGCTTAATCGGGTCTGACAACTGCGATAGGGAATTCAACAAAATCTCCCAGTCCTTCGGCATGCAATAGGAGGTGGCAAGGCTGAAGGAGTCAACAGACACCAGTGATACCGTCGGTCCAGATTATGGATGTAGTATAGCTCTTTTTCCCTAGTAGACCTAGGTTATCGAATCCTCGGGAAGCCGAAAGCGTAGTGAAGTTACTTTAATGGACCTTCGGGAGTTTTAAAATTCTTTTTGTGTTTTGCCAGACCAAGAGTTTTGCTGTCTTTTGTTGTTATCGATGATGGAGAGAGAGGGTCTAGGTCTTTCGGTTTCACCTGTAGCTGTGCAAAACATCTGATGGGAATAAAAGATAATAATAAAGTATGTGTGTAATTGTTAGAGCAAGATAATTATATGTGGGTAGTGCATCCATAATTGCTATTGCCTCCGCAACCGCTTATAGCAATAATCTACTAGGCTCATCCATAGAAGAAAGAGAACTAATGATATGCATAGTGACATCACCATTAATCCCAAGTAAATCCCTCACATACAGCCGTACTACCCCTTCTGTCACTGCGGTTCCCAACCTGTAGATTTGTCATTACTCATACTCCCTACACCTGGCTCAATCCTCGGGGTCTTGGGTACCTGACAAGTCCTTAGATTGAGGCAAGAGAGGATACAATAATCATCATGTCATACAAACTAATACATGATCCCATCTATGATAATAACATGCAAAAAGCTACGTGGCTAGGTCGAAGCCTGATGACGCACAAGTATAGGGGGTGTATCGCAGTATTTTCGAGGGAAGTGAAACCCAATTTATTGATTCGACACAAGGGGAGCCAAAGAATATTTATAAGCCTTAACAACTGAGTTGTCAATTCAGCTGCACCTGGAAACAATCTTGCTCAGAACAGTTTATCAGTAGCAACAGTTTTGTAGTAGGAATAGTAAAGTAACAGTAGTAGTAAAGCAAGGACAGTAGCAACAGAAGCAGTAAACAGTGGGATTCGAGTGCGGTAGGCATAGGGATGGATGGACGGGCGTTGCATGGACAATACAATTCAAATAGCAATCAGAACATAGGGCAATTGCAGATAAATAAGATAAAGCATCCAAGTACTAGACAATCCTAGGCATGTGTTCCATATATAGTCATACGTGCTCGCAATGAGAACTTGCACAACATCTTTTGTCCTGCCAGCCCGTTTGCAGTGGGGCCTCTAGGGAACTACTGTCAATTAAGGTGCTCCTTTTAATAGAGCACCAGAGCAAAGCATTAACACTCCGTGAACACATGTGATCCTCACATCAAAGCCTTTCCCTTCCGGTTATCCCGATTTCTGTCACTTCGGGGCCATTGGTTCCGGACAACAACGTGTGTATACAACTTGCAGATAAGACCAAAAACAATACTATCATAATGAATCAATAACATGCTCAGATCTAAAATCATGGCACTCGGGCCCTAGTGACAAGCATTAAGCACAACAAGTCGCAACAAAGTCATAGAGAACTAATAAAAGATACTAGGCACCATACCCTAACAATCTGATGCCATTACATGAATGATCTCATCCAATCCCTACCATCCCCATAGCCTACAACAGGGGATTACTCACTCATAGATGGGGGAAACATGGATGGTCGATGGAGAAGCGATGATGATGATGATGGCGATGATCTCCTCCAATTCCCCGTCCCAGCCGGGTGCCAGAACGGAGTTTCTGGTGCTGTTTCCTGGAATCTGGTGGTGGCGGGGCGGAACTCCTTCTGGAAAAACGTCGAACCCCCCGAAGTTTTTAGGTCAGAAGGCTCCTTATAGGCGAAGAGAGAGGCCGAGGGGGTGCCTGGGGGGCCCACACCACCCCCTGGCGCGGCCTGGCCTGGCCCGCCCCACCAGGTGGTGTGGCCATCCCCTGGCTCTTCTCCGTCTTGTATTCTGGCTCCTGGATTCTACGGGTGAAATAGGATTTTTGGCATATTTTCCAGGATTTTTCCTGATAGTTGGTTTTCTGCACAAAAAGTAGACACCAAGGCAATTCTGTTGAAAACAGCGTCAGTCCGCATTAGTTGTATCCAAATCACACAAGTATAGAGGAGAAACAATAGCAAAAGTGTTCGGGAAAGTAGATATGTTTTGGACGTATCAACTCCCCCAAGCTTAGCTTATTGCTTGTCCTCAAGCAATTCAGTTGAAAACTGAGTGCGATAAAAGAACTTTCACGAACACATTTGCTTCATAAGACGTAAATATTCTCAGCAATGTGATCAACTACTTAGACAATTCATAATAAAGAGTATACAACTGAGTCTACTTAATAGGCTTTGCAAGCTATAAAGAGATTCCAACTCAAGAATAATAAGTAGCATGAGGCACAAACATAAGCAACATTGCAATGCTCATAGAAAGGTATGATAGAGTGGTATCTCGCTTGCCTTTGATTATGAATATCAAGGCACCTCTGAAGTTCTAATGATGACTAGAAGTAAAGATATCAAGAATACAAGCATCAAAGTCATAACACAAATAATCAAGTAATGGAACAAACACAAAGAATGACAACTATGCTCTCAAGAAGGTGCTCAAAGAATATGTGGGGACTCAACAAGTAGAAGAAAAGGTTTTGAATAATTTTGAAAAGCTTCCAAATGCTGAAAGTATGGTACTCATTAGCTTTGAGCTCTCATTGCCCCTATCATAAGAATCTTTAAATGGTTAAGATTAAAGTGACACAACTAAGAGGATATGCTTGACAAGTTATAAATCGAAGTCTCATGCCCCTTACTTACAAAGACCGATCCTCATGCTACTCAACTTCAGTCACAGGTAAGCTCTTGTCATTGTAAGTATATACGTATCATAGAGAACCGCCAACGGGGTACCCCTTGCACATGACATGGTAGCTATCCCATAATCAAAATAACAAGGCAAGCAGACAATGAGCATCTCGGCGATCTTTTTATTTACTATGTGCATAGATTTTTATTGAGGATGCTTCATAGAATGCTCATTATGGTTATGCTGCAAGTTTCCACCATGATTAGGCATGGCTTAGGCTAGCGGCCCAGGCGTTTCTCTAACATACATACAAACTCGATGATCTTACAAGTTCCACTTTTATTTCGCACCGCCGGGATCCGTAAGCAAAAGAACATGATATCAACTAGGTACAAAGTACCTATGAAGAGTTGAAAGCGGTCCCCATGATACATGGTTCTGCTAACTTCAACTCATAAAGCGCAAGCATATGCGCAACAAAGAAGGACACAATGGTTCAGGTTTATTAAGTGCAAGAAAATAAAGTGTGCCATCAAGTTCGTGAGAGCTTTACTAACTAACTTTCTCATAACAAGCAAACATTTTATTCAGAAGAAAACAAGGCATATTGAATATGCACGGAGGTAGCAAATGATGCTAATGGGTAGGTATGGTGGACACTTTGGAAATATTTGGTTTAGGGAGTTGGAAACTTGAGTAAAACATACTCAGTGAAAGTGAAGGCTAGCAATAGTAAGGGAGCGACAAACGAGAGAGCAATAGCTGTCATTATCATGCTTGCAACAAAACAGGACTACTCATGGCATGAAAGTGATTCAAGATCCTTAAGGAAAAATAATTCATCAAGGCTTAACTGATTATCGCAGTCATGTGCATGCGTGAGCATGTGCCAGGTCAATTCAAATGAAACATTCAGAGGAGGATACCGCGGTGTCATACCAATTTATGAATAGAGCAATGCAAGCAAACATTCATAAGACATGCTAAAAACTATTAGCGAGCTGGAGCTAATCATAAGAAAGCAAGAACTACTAAGCATCCAAAGATAACATACACCCTACTTGAATGGACTAAGCAAGCCCACAGTGATGAGTATATGTACAAAAATGAAAACAAATAGAGTTCGTTACCAGCCTCTTACCACGCCTCAAGTTGTCATTAATCCTCATTATTGCTCTTCATTTGTGTGGCTTGAATAATAATATGAAACACAATAATCCACTGAGGACTGCCGAACCTTGTAGCAAACTCGCAAAAACCAAAGAAGAACAACATATATTTTTGGTGTTTTCGATTTTTAAACAAGAACCAAAAGGGAAAAACAAGCAAAGCAAAATCTTTTTGGGTTTTTCGAATAGTTCAAACAAAGCAAAAAGGGAAAAGCAAACCAAGGCAAAAAGAAGAAGCAAACCAAAGAGAAAAACAGAAATATTTTTGGTCTTTTTGTGTTTTTAGAAAGCAAAAGCAAAGAAGAACGAAAACTAAAAAGAGAATGAAAACATGAATATACAAAGTACCGACGCAACATGATATGGAGATGAGTGCTGTGTCGGTGTACCTCCCCCCAAGCTTAGGCTTTTGGCCTAAGTGGGTATCAATCCCAAGCTGACCAGGATGAAGTGTCACCCTAGTATGAGGAAGAGGTCCCCTCATCCTGGTGCGAACTCGAGTACGTCCCTCAGTAATGCACGGAGTAATCAAAGGAGGGCAATCCTCCTGGTGCCGCTCGTGGAAACCCAACAAGCGAAGCTGCTCGTCCACCTCCTCCTTGGAGCGCGACCACAGTCTCCTGTGAACACTAAAGAAAGCAGGCTGTGGCAAAAGGATTTCCCTTTCATCCCCGCTAGTGAAAAGCATGCTATATACTAGATTGTTCAAATCAAAGGTAGAAGTGACAAAGTGATGAGTTTTCATGGCAACAAGGTTAAGCCTCTGTGGTGCCAGCATAGCATCATAGGGATCCATTGAAAGACCTAATGCATTGACTATACGCGAGGCAATGATGCCCCCATAGATAGGCCCCCTAGCAGCTAGGCGGCGAGCAATAAGCGAGCCAAGATTGTACCGAGTATCATTGTTAAGCGCAGTAGCACGGAAAGCTAAATGATAGTTGGAGATATTACTTGTGTTCTCCCTACCCAGTACACTAGTAGCAAGATAATATGCAAAGTATCTAAGAGCAGGGAGTTGGATATTTCTTATCTTTCCGCGCTGCGCCACGCTGTCATCATCATTGGTCACCCCTCGGTAAAGTTCCAACAAATCAGCGGGTCGTCCTTGAATTTTCTTCACGGTCCCTGTCATGCGCACACCTACAATACTGCAAAATATCTCCAAAGGCATGGTGAAGGGCAGATCATAGATTTTAAAAGAGACAGTAGACCGATAGGGTGTGTTAGTAAACGTGAAGCTCTCAACAAAAGTTTTTGTGAGCATAGCGTATTGCGCACTCTCATCTTGCATATATGAGGCCAAACCAACCCTCTCAATCAGTTGCAAGAAATCATCAAGAATACCTGCAGCTTGTAAGAAAGTAAAACAAGGAAAAGAGGATGGGTGAGCATCCCCATCATCCCTTTCACTACCAATACGAGTTGCGATGAGATCTTCGTTGTATGATGGCCTAGCTTGAGAGGCTGTTCTTGAGGGCCTCGACCTCCTAGGTGCATCACTCTCAAATCTCTCTCCAAAGGTATGGTTGTTCATGCTTGGTATTCAGGGAACAAATGCTCCAAATTTCAGCAAGAAAGATGGGCTGAGCAAGGAGATCGAAAAAATCGAGAGCAAGCACAGCAAGAACGCGATTTTGAGCAATGAACTGGAGCTTACTCGGGAGAGAGAAGAAAGTGGTAGGTGAGAGAGTTATTGGGGGGGGGCAAGGGTGGCCCACACCAGGGCATGGCGCCACCCAAGGCTGATCGCACCACCACGTGGTGTGCCTGCCTGGTGGCCCCCCTGGTACCTCCCAGGTACTCCTCTGCCCTTTTTTTCACGTAAAAGTTTAATATAAATTTTTCGAGACACTTTATTTTTGGGCATTTTTTAGAGATAGAAGAATGATTTTTCTGACAGACAAATTTTTTTTTTGAAAACATGATGCAAGGACAAAACAAGGCTAGAACTACAGAAGTTCTAACATGCAAGCAACTAACAACAAAAATAAAACTAAACGAAAGCAAAAACTAAAATTCAAAGGATAGAAATAAACGGAGATAATCATAATGAAAACATTGTTTTGTTCAATGGAATCCTTTTGTTAACAAGGTTGATCAAGTCTTGCTACCAAAACAATTGCATATGAGACAAAACTTTGTATTCCACTAATGATTATGTTACCTCGACCTTGATAGCAATGGTCCCAATTATAATAGTTTCAAATTTTTCTCTTGATATGGGACAATATATTTCTCCAACTTGAATGCCCTCAACATGTTCAATTGAATTCAAGCCATAAGTCCTTTCAATCTTCTTGGAGAAATAGACAGTATGTTCCTTGTCATTAACATTGAAGGTCACCTTTCCTTGATTACAATTAATAACAGCTCCTGCAGTATTAATAAAAGGTCTCCCAAGAATAATAGACATATTATCATCTTCAGGCATTTCAAGAACAACAAAATCAGTTAATATCAAGCAATTATGAGCCACTTGAATAGGTACATCCTCACATATACCCACAGCAATAGTGGTAGATTTATCAGCCATTTGCAAAGATATATTAGTTGGTATTAATTTTTCAAGCTGAAGCCTCTTATAGAGAGAGAAAGGCATAACACTAACTCCAGCTCCCAAATCACACAAAGCAGTTCTAACATAACTGTTCTTAATAGAGCAAGGGATAGTTGGAATCCCTGGGTCTCCAAGTTTCTTAGGAACCTTACCATTGAAGGAATAATTAGCAAGCAAAGTAGAAATTCCTTCATTAGGGATCTTCCTTTTATTCGAGACAATGTCGTTCATATACTTTGAGTAAGGAGGCAATTTAATAGCATCAGTCAAAGGAATTTGCAAGAATAAAGGCTTCATCCACTCACAAAACTTATTATAGTGTTCATCTTCCTTTGACTTGTGTTTCTTATCAGGGAAAGGCATAGGTTTTTGGACCCAAGGTTATTTTTCACTACCATGTTTCTTAGCAATAAAATCTTCTTTACTGTATTTAGTAGTCTTAGTGTGGTTTTCAGGTTCTTCTTCAACTTTTTATTCATTAGGAACTTCATTTTCTTCATTACCACTTTCAGTTTCTGCATCAGAGATAGATATACTATTAGGATCTATAGCAGGTTCAGAGGGTTCTACAACAGTTTTATGTTTCTTTTTCGTTTTCTTACGAGTAGAACCACTATTTTCAGCTTGTTGAGAGTCCTGCTCAATTCTTTTGGGATGCCCCTCAGGATATAGAGGATCCTAGGTAGCAGCACCACTTCTAGTTCTAATTTCATAAGCATGTTTTTCTTTAGCAGCATTAACTAGCAAGTCGTTTTGCACTTTGACGAGTTGATCTATTTGAGTTTGAACCATTTGAAAGTGTTTAACAATCATTTTAACATCATTAGAGGTTCTTTCCACAATATCTTTCAACTCAACAATAGCTAGTGTTTTCCATTAGATGATTTTGCACCCTTTTATTAAAGTTATCTTGCTTAACAATAAAGATATCGAATTCTTCTAAGCATTGATCATGAGGTTTAGAGTAAGGGATATCACCTTCATCAAAGTGTTGGAGAGAGTGTACCTCAATAGTGGATGAGTAGGAAATAGGCTTACATAATTCTTCTATAGGAGGTAAATTATTGACATATGCATCTTTAATTCCCTTCTCCTTAAGACATTTCTCAGCTTCCTTCATCACTTCATCATTTAATTCAATAACTCCCCTCTTCTTTGATGTTGGAATAGGCACAGGAATAGATGGTTCAGGTACAATTACTTCAGGTATAGCTTGTTTAGGAGGAGTCCAATCTTCATAATTCCTGCTTATTTTAGCCATTAATTCCTCAGCTTCCTTAGGAGTCCTATTCCTGAAAACACAATCAGCACAACTATCTAGGTATGTCCTAGATTCTTCAGTTAGTCCATTATAAAATATATCAAGAAGCTCATTCTTAGGTAATGGACTTCCAGCCTGTGCATGAATCAAAGCACAAAACCTTGCCCAAGATTCGGGCAATACCTCTTTTTCTCCCTGTTTAAAATCAAAAAGTTCCTGCAAAATAGCATGTCTAATACTAGAAGGAAAATATTTCTGCAGGAAAGTACTAATCAAGCACTCAGGGCTATCAATAGATCCAGGAGGTAAATTACTAAACCAAGTTTTAGCTTCTCCTTTCAGTGAAAAGGGAAAAATCTTAGCAACAAACTAAGTACGCATCTTAATATCAGCAGAAAACAAGCCACTCATGGTAGAAAGTTCATTCATATGTGCTACCGCACTTTCATTCTTTGTCCCACAAAAAGGTTCTTTCTCGATAATAGCTATGTAAGATAGATCGAGAGAGAAACCATAATCTTCATCTGTAATGTTTATGGGAGAAGCAACAAACTTAGCAATAGGAGAAAATTTGGGTCTAATAGTACGCCTCTCAAGGAGACTCTTAGCAGCGCTCCTATCATGGGTGTTCTTACATTCTTTAATAAACTCATCGGTCATCTCAACATAACCATCTTCAATATCATAATTCTCACTAGACTCAGGTGAGCTAACAGGTGAGGTAGTGTCTTCATTAGGAGTTTCAGTATTTCTAGCTATAGTTCTAGCAATCGTAGCATCTAGGAAAGGACCTAATGAACCACTCTTATCAAGCACAGTAGAAGCAACATCATAGGCATCAGAAGTTTCAGATTCGGCAGTAGTAGCAGTGTGTGTAGCATGTGTATGTGGTGGTGTAACGAGCTTACTTATAACAGATGGTGAATCAAGAGCAGCAGAGGTGTTTAGAACCGTACCTCTTCTTGTAGTGGATGGTAAAATAGGAACCTTGCCATCATGAGACTTACC
Organism: Avena eriantha; assembly: GCA_910589775.1. Taxonomy (NCBI): domain Eukaryota; kingdom Viridiplantae; phylum Streptophyta; class Magnoliopsida; order Poales; family Poaceae; genus Avena; species Avena eriantha. The sequence continues at coordinate 63,407,197 of OU342742.1, read as the reverse complement.
CATGATGGATGGATAGCAGCGAACAATAGAGAATCCAAGTGAGCTTGATAAATAAAGCTATGCTCCCCAGCAACGGCGCCAGAAAATAGTCTTGATGACCCACAAGTATAGGGGGTGTATCATAGTATTTTCGAGGGAAGTGAAACCCAATTTATTGATTCGACACAAGGGGAGCCAAAAAATATTTATAAGCCTTAACAACTGAGTTGTCAATTCAGCTGCACCTGGAAACAATCTTGCTCACAGCAGTTTATCAGTAGCAACAGTTTTGTAGTAGGAATAGTAAAGTAACAGCAGTAGTAAAGCAAGGACAGTAGTAACAGAAGAAGTAAATAGTGGGATTCGAGTGCGGTAGGCATAGGGATGGATGGACGGGCGTTGCATGGACAAGACAATTCAAATAGCAATCAGAACATAGGACAATTGCAGATAAATAAGATAAAGCATCCAAGTACTAGGCAATCCTAGGCATGTGTTCCATATATAGTTATACGTGCTCGCAATGAGAACTTGCACAACATCTTTTGTCCTGCCAGCTCGTTTGCAGCGAGGCCTCTAGGGAACTACTGGCAATTAAGGTGCTCCTTTTAATAGAGAACCGGAGCAAAGCATTAACACTCCGTGAACACATGTGATCCTCACATCAAAGCCTTTCCCTTCCGGTTATCCTGATTTCTGTTACTTCGGGGCCATTGGTTCCGGACAACAACGTGTGTATACAACTTGCAGATAAGACCAAAAACAATACTATCATAATGAATCAATAACATGTTCAGATCTGAAATCATGGCACTCGGGCCCTAGTGACAAGCATTAAGCACAACAAGTCACAACAAAGTCATAAAGCACTAATAAAAGATACTAGGCACCATACCCTAACAATCTGATGCCATTACATGAACGATCTCATCCAATCCCTACCATTCCCATAGCCTACAGCGGGGGATTACTCACTCATAGATGGGGGAAACATGCATGGTCGATGGAGAAGCGATGATGATGATGATGATGGCGATGATCTCCTCCAATTCCCTATCCCGACAGGGTGCCAGAATGGAGTTTCTGGTGCTGTTTCGTGGAATCTGGTGGTGGCGGCGGAGCGGAACTCCTTCTGGAAAAACGTCGAACCCCCCGAAGTTTTTAGGTCAGAAGGCTCCTTATAGGCGAAGAGAGAGGCCGAGGGGGTGCCTGGGGGGCCCACATCACCCCCTGGCGCGGCCTGGCCTGGCCCGCGCCACCAGGTGGTGTGGCCATCCCTTGGCTCTTCTCCGTCTCGTATTCTGGCTCCTAGAGTCTTCGGGTGAAATAGGATTTTTGGCATATTTTCTAGGATTTTTCCTGATAGTTGGTTTTCTACACAGAAAGTAGACACCAAGGCAATTCTGCTAAAAACAGCGTCAGTCCGCATTAGTTGTATCCAAATCACACAAGTATAGAGGAGAAACAATAGCAAAAGTGTTCGGGAAAGTAGATACGTTTTGGACGTATGAAAGCCCTTAGCCCAAGGAGAATTACTCACACATAGAGATGAAATCAACGATCATAAACATTGCACTGGAAATCATGAGATTGATAGAAAATAGTCTTACAATGTCGCCAATCAAAGATGAGATCTACTATTACAAGTGGTGGAATATGGCTATGGTGGTGGAGAAGAGTTTGGAGATTAAATCTAGATCTATTCCTCCGGTGGCTCTTCGGTGTTGTGGATGGAGTTTTGGAGGCGACTGGCGATTCTTGGCGTGGCTGATTGGCGAGGCTTTTCTCGTCGCTCGAAGCCTCTTTATATAGGGGCTCCTTCATGAAAGTTGTTCTATTTGACCTAGCGGTGTCGATGGCAACAATACGACTAGAACTACACAGCTAGAATTTTATTCCCACTGTATAATTGGTCGTTAAAGCGTCTGTCTCCACTTCATGACCCATGGTTTCTTCGGGTTGTTGGAAATCTCATTTTTGACTTTAATGTTGTGATTCCCATCATCAAACGTTAATACATGTGCAGGGAAAAATAGAAAGAAAGGATTGCATACCCCTTTGATCATTAGGCATTAGTGGTAGGGTTTAGAGAGATATTTCATCAAAAATATGAATAATATCCTGTTTAAATATGGACGTAGATGGCTATATTTCACATCCATTAACCTTCCCAAGCTTAAACTTTATCGTCCTCGAGCAAGAAAACCAAAATCAAAAAGGAACTCAACATTTAAACTGAAATAACGAGATGGTGATCTTACTCATGATTGGTAGTCTCATGTTTCCTCTACTTTATAAATCTGAAAAACTTAAGCATATATAGACTAATGACAAGCATATCATATGGGTTTTTATGCATCCTTATAGCGTAGCAAAATTATTGTTAACATGGGTGATTCACCTTTGAACAATAAAGTATAATCATGTAAAATTGAGAGTGTGAGAGTTGTCATGAAAAACATATATACTAGAGTATCTCAGTTCTCCCATATCAATAAATCAAGACTTTTCAAGCACTACTTTTCTATTCATTGTCCTTCAAGAATTTTAGTTCTTAAGTAGTTGAGAGCATGCCAAAGATTTTAATTAGTTTATCGGGCTGTGATGGACACTCGTGGCATCACCAAGGTTTTTGTTCCCTTTGCACAATGATTACTCATATCAACCAGAGCAGTGAATCCATCATGAACACAGCTACCCAAGATTGCCAAGAACCTTACCCGTTATAGCATTACTGCTACATATGTTTAATAAACTCATAGCCGAAATCTAGGACTTTCCTCCATGAAGATCGTTCGTAGGCTAGCGGAGTTGTTGTCATCCCATGAAGTTTGACACGCATAAAGCTATATCATTCTTATGATTCACAAGTCAAACTTTGGCATGCTCACAAAAACCGCTAAACATTAATTCAATTGAACAAATCCTTTTAAAGAGAGCTATCAAGTCAATCATTATTTTCTGTGGTGTTGAGTGTCTCTAGAAGTAAGCCTTCAAGATTAAACACTACAACACCCAAGCCTTCAATTGTGAGACTTTTTCTTATTACAATTGTTTAGAAAAAAATTAGGCAACACTTGGTTAACTATAAGAGCTGGAACAAAACGTACCCAACTAAATACCCATGCAAATAAAATTTTACTACAATGTAAAGAATCACTCCACCAATATAACATATTAACATTTACTACTAACTAGCATGGGTTTCTCAAACTTAAAAAAAGTGGGGAGTCTTAAGGCATACCTCTCATGATTGGTTTCACCTCTCTCTTCCCTTTTGATTTGCTTCTTGGAAACTCGAAGTTGATCACTCTCCTGCAAATATGTAAAAGCCACAAGGAGAATAGAAAATAAGGAAGAGTGAAATAAAGATAAATGGAAAATTTTGTTTGTAGTTTTTAAGAGAGGGAATTAAAGAATAGAAAATTGGTTCTAAAGCTCGGCTAGAAAATCTCGAAAGCAAATAGAAATAACTAAAGATAAAGTGTTGGGGATGTTGGGTTATACTTTCCGGGTATCCTCATAGTTTCTCACTGACCAGGGTGGCCCACTTCGGGTTAGAGCTTTGCTTCACGGGCGGCCCAGTCAGGGAGAAAAGACAGAGTCTAGTCCGGCTACGGGAAGGCCCAGAAGACTTACCGACTTAGGCCCATAGTGTTACTTGTAGTTCAAGATGTACCCTGTAACTGACTCTTAGTCATAGCCGGATAGATCTCTCATGTAAACCCTAGGCCGGATATCTATATAAGCCGTCCTAGGGAGAGCCTTTAGGGCAACACTCAATAGTCTACAATCTCAACTCGCACAGGCGAACCCTTGTAACCCATATTCGGCTCTGCCGTATTACTAGATTGCTAGCAGGAGTAGGATCCGTCCAAAGCCAGCGAATTCGAACCTGGGTAAACTTGTGTGCTCACCGTCCCGGAACATCGTACGTCTCACACCCCTCTCTTTCGCACGCCTCGAGGACCCCCTCATGGCGTACTTGTCATTAATCTGACGATAGTTGGCGCCCACCGTGGGGCAAGTGAGCTTCGGATCTACGTTCCGAGCAGAATCTGCAAGAATCGGAATCGGCGAGACTATCACCGTCGGTCACATCCTCTACGCCAGTGACATCCCTATCATCGTTCTCGACGAGACCTGGATTCCGGCTAGGGAGGCTGTAACTTCCTACTCAATCATGTCTTTTGGCGAGATCGATGTTTACATCGGTTTTGCTGAACCTATCCCACCCACCCCAACGGTGATGATAGAGGCAGAAGAATCTTCTGGGTCCCCTTTGTCCGCGGAGGCGGCAGAGTTCCGGATCTCAGAAAACCCTAATCCCACCAAGCCCGCACCAGTTGTGGAGATAGTGGAGAAATCCGAACCTAAACAGACCTAGCGGTCCAAGTCGAATCTGGAGTGGATCTCCTTGGAGAGACCGAATCCCAGATCGACCCACCTGTGGAAGTCGAAATCCAGGAGGAGCATATCAACGACACTGAGTCCCGCTCTGATGACGCCGGGACAGACAGGCCTTTCCTGAGGTACACGCGGCGGCGTATGATAATGCAAAACTCGGGCGTAGATGCAATTCTCGAGACCATCAAAAGTTTCGACGAAGCTGATCGCGAGAGTCGCAGGTACCTCAGGAAGCACGCATCGCACTTTGTCGGATATGTGGGATCCGGATCCGTCTCTGTCGATGCTGGAGACAACACTGACTTGGTGCTGGAGGCAATTGGAACAAACGCCGACGTACCCGCATCCTCGGATGAATCGATAACGTCGGCAAATTTCCGAAAGTTCTCCGCAGAATATGAAGAGGAGTACAACTCCAAAACTATAGAATAAGGAGAAGCCATGGATGAAGGATCTGGGGAACACTCTCCCAAAGGGCAGGATGACATGGAAGTCGGAGATAATCCCGAAGTCCAGATGTCTGAAAGTACCAGTCAGAGCTTGACTCCAGGAAATGAACCCAAAGTCGTCTTTACTACTGGCGCTGCCAAGAAGGCAAAGAAGAAGAACAAGACCCCGACAAAAGACCCTCTGACAGAGGAGGTGATTGCCGAGGAATATGAGGAAGACTCGGATGGAGCACTTATCCCAGACGAGCCGAAAAAAGAAGAACCGGTGGATGGACACGTGATCACTGAAGGTGCGCATAAATTCATCGATGCTGCATTAACGACACCTATTCCTTCAGCTGCAGAACTTACTGCTGAAGAACTGGACGAGAGGGCACATGCCCTAGAAGCGCGTCGTCAAGTACTCCTTGATGAAGCCAAAAACATTGAGGAGGAAAAGAAATGCATGGCATCTGTGGAGAAGTACAACTCCAGGCAATACCAGAAGACCAGGAAGCGTCATACTAGTGACAACCAATTCCCGCAGATTCACGTCATCCTTTTCGGAGAAGAAATGGGGAAGCCTCGAAAGATAGCAAAGGGGATTGGGTATATCCAACCCCAGTATAGAATACCGTGGCGGCCCGAGAAATTTTATCGGCTAATCCAGGCCCGGAGGAGATCCGGTTGGGAATCAAACTACTCAACAAGGGACTGGAGCAGCAAAAGGTTGCCATGTCCGGAAGTCAAAAACTAGTCTCTGACTCTGACCAATGTCGCACGGATCCGGCATGGGCTGACGTAAGACCCCAACGCGTACCGGAGCAACACCACCGCCCCGATCACCGGGAAGACAATTACTCAAGAACCGGATCTTCGGGACAACACCACAAAACTGCCCGTAACTGGCATAGCATTAACCCAGTTGCATAGCAAGAAGCAATTGCTGCACTGAATCCGAGGAACCTGCCCCCGCGAGAGTCGAAAGACCGCAGGGTCGATGATAAAGAGAAATGTCGGGAGGAGGACCGACAAAGAATGCCACCTCCTAGACATGTGAGCCGTCCGGATGACGGACTAAAGAATGATGGATACCGTGCCGAGACAAGCCGGCAGGGGGCTCGTCACAATGAAGACCCTCCCCGAAACCGAAATAATGACGCTCCAGATGGAGGCCGACGATTAGCCGAAAAAAAACCCGGCTGCTCCACCCTCTCCACAAAGTAGCCATCACAACAGCTCTCAAGGGGGCCAAGAAGGGCATCATGGTGGCGGTGGTGGTGGCAGAAGCCGAAGTCCGGCTCCAAGGCACCGCAACCACAGCCGACACTCGGTACGATCTCTATCCCAGAATGACGCAAGGCATAGGATCAACTCCAATAGAGGCGCGGCGCTACGAAAACAATGATATCTACGTGGGCCCAAAGTGCTTTGTACCACGCATCAGAGCTACAAGATTCCCTTAAGGATTTGCTATCTCGGTACATATCCAAGCCTACGACGACATTGCTCGGCCAGATACCTGGCTACAGGATTTCTTCCAAGCTTGCTGCATCGCCAAAGGCGGAAACAGCCTGGTCGCAACCCGATATCTCCCACTCATGTTGCGGAAGACGGCACGACCATGGCTTAGTGAACTTCCGGAGAACACCATCCACAACTGGTATGACATGCAAAGTGTGTTCTTTCGGAATTTAGAAGGCACATACCGGAGGCCCTGTACGGTCGGAGACCTACAGCGTTGCACCCAGAAGGCCGGAGAAACTTTGCCGGGATTACCTCGGATGATGGATCGACACCAAGAACTCCTGTGAAGGAGTAAATGATCAAAGTGCGATTGAAGCTTTCATTGCAGGTCTCCCAATTGGTCTACTGCGTCATCGCTTGAAGTGTGACAAGGTCACTGATTTGGGAGAGATGATAGAAACAGCGAGCAAGTATGCAGATGCTGACGACGATGCAAAGAGATTACTCAATGCCCTGGCTGTGCCACAGTCGGCAAAACAACCAAAGCGACAAGCTCAAAAGCGCAAGAATACCTCGGAAGAGAAACCCAACACGGAAACGGCAGTGGTCACTGCTACTTTCGGGTCTGGAGGACGAGGAGGACGCGGCGGAGGCTGCGGGTGTGGCCGTGGGACTTCAAGAGTTCAAGGTAGAGGAGACCAGCAACCGGGCAAAACCTACTCTTGGGCCGACATTGCCAATAACCCACGTGTGCATCACTTAGATGCCAATGGGGGCTCGTCCGACACCAACGCCGAGTGTCGTTTCCGACACGATCAAAAGAGATGACACCGCTGGCTACAAAGCTAAGTGGAAGAAGGGAAAGAAGAATCCCGAAAAAGATAAAGAGGCCAAGGAAGATTCCGACATGGAGGAAGCCGATGCTTCAAATCCCAAGTCGGAAGGGAAGAAAAAATTTCCGACCAAAAAAGACACTTATGTCACCTTCCTCGGGTCTCAACCAGCAAAGGTCAAGAAGGCAGTTGTACATGAGCTCAACGCAACAGTTCCGGCTGTCCCCCAATTTTTGGACTGGTCGGAAGTGGCAATTACATTTGACTGCGTTGATCATCCGCCTAAGTTGCACATGCGAGGAAAATACGCCTTAATCGTCAATCCACTTATCGACGGTTATGGTTTCTCCAAGACCCTCATGGACGGAGGCAACAGTATCAATATTCTGTATGTCGAGACGCTACGCTGGATGAAGATCTTAGAGACCCAGTTGAACCATAGCTATGTGATCTTTCACGGAGTTGTCCTAGGAATACAAGCCAATTCCTGGGGAAATCACTTTGGATGTTTCCTTCAGAACTCCAAAGAACTATCGGACGGAGGCACTTTCCTTTGAAGTGGTCCCGTTCAAGAGCGTGTACCACGCTATATTCAGACGTCTGGCTTACTGGGCTTTTATGGCTCGTTCGTGTTACATTTACAATATGACGAAGATTCCAGGTTCCAATGGCGTAATCACCATCAGGGGAGACCCAAAGAAAGCGCGAGAGTGTGAGGATGGAAATGCCACCTTTGCTGAAGCCGTGCTGCACGCCTAGGAGTACCAGGAGATCAAGAAGAGCATAGATCCGTCCGAGATGCCCGCAACAAAGAAGGAGGTGACAAAGCCGAATCCGGAGTTCAAGGCATCAGAAGAGACGAAGACAACACGGTTGAAGGATGATGACCCCTCCAAGGTGACCCAGAGAGGTGTAGGCCTAGATAGCGCATAGGAAAGCGCGCTCGTCAAGTTCCTCAAAGCAAATCAAGATATCTTTGCATGGCAGCCATCTGACATGACCGGAGTACCTAGGGAACTTGCCGAGCACTCTTTTAATGTAAACCCGAACGCTAAACCCGTCAAACAGTCCTTACGACGTTTTGGCGATGAAAAGCGTAAGGCAATACCCGTCTTGCTGCGACAAACAAAGTCGTTAGTATTGTCATGGTGGTGGAGAGACTGGAGGAAAATCAGGAACACCTGGTGCAGCGTCCGACTTACTTTGTCTGCGAGGTCCTGACAGAATCAAAACAGCGGTATCCGCACTATCAAAAGTTGGCTTACGGTGTTTTCCTAGCATCTCGTAAGCTACGACACTATTTCTAGGAGCATCCAATTACCGTGGTGAGCACAGCTCCCATGAGAGATATAATTAACAACAGCGACGCCACAGGACGCGTCGCCAAATGGGGCATAGAGCTTTCGGCTTTCGATATTGAGTATAAACCCTGGACAATAATCAAATCCCTAATTCTTGTCGAATTTGTTGCTGATTGGACAGAGACGAAGGAGAATATGACCCTCCCGGAGTCGGAATATTGGACCCTATACTTTGATCGGTCTAAGGCTCGAGGGGGCTCAGGGGCTGGCGTGGTGCACAAATCACCCCAAGGAGATAAACTTCTATACGTGTTGCAGATCCACTTCACAGCGGCAAATAATATTGCCGAGTATGAAGCATTGCTGCATGGAATCCGGATTGCGAAGGATATCGGCATCCGATGTTTGATGTGTTATGGAGATTCAGATCTTGTTGCTCAGCAAGTGTCGGATATTTGTAATGCAAATAAACACATGGCATCATATAAAGCTACCGTGGATGATTTATCTAAATCGTTCGAAGGGTTTGAGGTTCAACACATCCCTCGAGCAGAAAACGAGGAAGCAGATGCACTATCCCGGATAGGCTCTGCATGAAAAGAGGTCCCGGATGGCGCTTTTTTAGAGCACCTCAAAGTTCCCTCAATAAAGGGAGTGGATGAGGAATATCCGACCAAATCCGACTCACCTCTAATAGCAGTACTGGCTGTAATTCCTAGCTGGACCCAACCCTACCTTGATTATCTGGTAGATGGCAAATTACCCGAAGACGAGGTTCTAAGCCGGCAGATCGTCCGACGAGCAAAAGCCTATACTATAGTTAAAGGTGAGCTCTATAAGCAAAGTGTTTCTATGGTTTTTCAGCGCTGCGTATCTCTAGAAGAAGGAGTGGAAGTCCTAAGAGAAATCCACGAAGGCGAGTGTGGTCACCACGCTGCAGCCAAATCTTTAGTGGAAAAAGCCTTCAAACACAGTTTTTTCTGGCTTACAGCCGAGGCAGATGCCGAACGGCTGGTCAAGACATGCAAGGGCTGCCAAAAGTACGCCAAGCAAGCTCATGTTCCGGCTGATCAGCTATGAACAATACCTATAACATGGCCTTTTGCGGTCTGGGGGCTTGACATGGTAGGACTGTTTAGGTGAGCTCCAAGTGGATTTACTCACCTCTTAGTGATGGTGGATACATTCACCAAATCGATTGAGGCTAAACCCATCACTAGTTGTGATGGAGCAACGGCCAACAGATTTGTCGAGGATGTTATAATCCGGTATGGTTATCCGCATAGCATTATCACAGACAACGGGAGTAATTTCTCTATGGGAGAATTGGCTGAATTCTACAACAAACAAAATATCCGGCTTGACATTGCGTCAGTCGCACATCCACAGGCTAACGGACAAGTTGAAAGGGCAAATGGTTTAATCCTACAAGGCCTAAAACCAAGACTTGAAGCGCCACTACGACATGCTGCGGGGGCTTGGGCAGAATTACCCTCTGTAATATGGAGTTTACGAACAGCTCCGAACAGGTCAACCAGATACACACCTTTCTTCTTGGTCTATGGCGCAAAAGCAGTTCTTCCTAGTGATTTAATTCACACTTCTCCTAGAGTGGCCGCGTATATCAAAGAAGATGCCGAGATTTCTCGACAAAATGATCTCGACTTAGTCGAAGAAGTTCGCGTCGTTGCTGAAATGAGATCAACAGCCTATCAGCAAAAGATACGCAAGTATCATGGCCAGAGAGTCCGAAACAAATCTTTCAATAAAGGCGATTTGGTTCTCCGGCTTGTGCAACAAAGAAAGCACAAACTTTCCCCAGTATGGGAAGGGCCCTTTTAAGTTAGTCGAGTATTGGACAATGGTTCGTACTACTTAACTGATATGAGGCCAGTCAAAGAAAGACTTGCTACTAAGAAGAGAAAGAGAGCTGGAGGCAGTACAAATCCGGATGTGTTAGACAGACCATGGAATATTGCTCAGCTACGTCCCTTTTATTCTTAGTTTATCCTTCTTTGTAATCATATATGTGTACATGTTTTGTGAGAAATAAAACTCTTGGTTCCCTCAAGTTTTTTCTGAGAAGTTTTTACCATCTTATTTCCAAATGATCATGTCATAGTCGAAAATCCCAGAATACTTGAAAGTACTTTATGCTCATGTTTGTTCTGGTTTAGATTTCCGATTTTTTTAAACGCTACCTTCGGGTATAACTCTAAACTTTCTAGTCTATACTTTGGTTCTTTGTCTGATTGCCAGATGTGGGTATTCTCCAAGTAGTGAATTGTTGGTACTGGAAGCCGGCTTTGTTTCCGAGTTTAAACTGGTTTAGCAATTGAGCTCCGTTGCTCGGCAAAGTTTCCGTGCAGAAGGTTTAGCCGGCTCACGAAAGGGACGAGGCAGAAAGCCAGATAAACGATAAGTGTAGATGAAAAAATATAAGTGCTTATGTAAACATTTCAGGCACACAAAGTTTAAGGCCAAAAGTGCTGAATAGATCAAAAGCTTAGCACTAGCAAAATTATAAGTACTGCATATTTACATACCCATAATGTTTCTCAGAATAATACATTTGTTTTTGGTAATCTATGATGCAGGAGAGGAGGTAGGAGCTACTGGCTCGCTGGACACATCAGCTACACTCTGATAGCGATCCGAGATGTCCAAATCGGATATGGTTTGTCCATCCTCAGAAACTTCGGCTGCTTCTTCTGGAGGTGGGGGCGGCGTGTTCACGCGGGTGAAGAAGGGAGCGTCGTAGCTGGTCAAGTCAGCTACATGACACCCATATCCGATGCAGGAGTCCATGATGGCGTTGATGTTTTGCTCCTGTCCGTCTTCATCCACAGTAGAGTACCCTATGGTCACTTGCCAGATCCCCATGCTTCCATGGTGGTTCATGACCAAGGTGAGAGCGTTCTGCGCTGCGGATCGCGCGTAGGACATGTTCCAATCCGGGACAAGTTGCGCCATCTCCTTCGCCTTGTCTCGCACCTGAAAGTCGGACATGTCATGCATGTCCGGAACCTTGAGAGCTTCACCAATTTCTGCGATGGATTGGCAGAAGTCATGAAGCAAATCACCGACTTGGGTAAGCCGGTGGGTGCGAGGTTCGGCAGAGGTGGAGTTCGGCAAGTTCATAGGACCTATTCACATAACACAAAAATGGTTAAGAAAATCCGACATTGAAAGAAGTCGAAGAAAATAGACAAGTCAGACAGATGGAGCATACCGAAGATGACATCATCAACTTTGGTCTTCTCTTCCCGAAGACTCCGAAGTTCATCCCGGAGCGCCTCGGAAAGGTCCTTCTCTCTACAAAGTTCATTATTGAGATCCGAGATTCTCTGATCTTGGGCCGCAATATTACGATCACGCTCGTCAGTAGCCATGGAGGAGGATTCGAGAACTTGATCGATGCTCTTCTCATGATCCGCCTTGAGCTTATCCAGCTCTTTGCGAAGTTCTTTGTTCTCCACCACCAAGGTTTTGAGGTTCTCGGCCTCTTCAATCATAGCGCAGGATTGTTCTACCAATGTTGTAAGTCAAAAAGAACAATAGTTCAATGAAAATATTCCACTATGAAAACACAAAAGGCAAGGTTTGAGTCTCAGAATGTTTACCTTCGGCCTCATCCTTGGAGACCTTTGGTTCAGCAATTTCAAGTCCGAGAGCTCGGATCTCTCTCCGCTTGTTGCAGGTGTTCTTCAACAAATCCTAGTTATATGAATTAGATTTTTGTAAGTCAGAATACCCAGAGTTAGAAGTCTACTGAAGACTTGGGATAATATTTTTACTAATATCAGCACGAGCCTTGGGGGCTACACTAGTTCATTCTTTGGCATCCTAAGGAAGCATAAACCTGGATTGTATATCCTACTTCATGCTTGGGGGCTAGAGGATATGATATGAAATGTAATAAAGAAAATCGTAAGTTGGAATTCTGACTTACATGATGTTCATGTGTGAGCTTGCTCAGACACATGTTCACCTCGGTGGTAACCTTCTCGGCGAGGGTGAGTGGAATAACCGGAGGTGGTGGAAGTACACCAGCTCTAAGTCCCTCATCGCGAAGGCGAACTTGTTCAAGAAGGTCAGAGTATTTGATGTCTTCCGCCTCTTGTGCTTCTTCTTCGGTGGAGAGATTTCTCTTCTCTAGGCATTGCCGGGCTAGCCGCTGGATCTCTTCTGCAGATTTTCGGGACAAGCCAAACTTGGCAAGCCCCGGATTGTTAAGGAGGTTTTCAGTGAAGATCTCTGCCAAGGGATCATTACCCGAAGAGGGTTCACCCTTATCTAAACCTAAGCCACTTGTGGTGGCGTCAGTCTGTGATTCGAGGATCACTAGCCCCGTTGAAGGAGACGGATCTTCTGCGACGACCGGAGATGGAGTAATCACCGGCGTTGTAGAGGATTGTGGGGTAGAAGTCGGAGGAGCCACGGCAGGAGAAGCCATGGTCAGCTTCGTCTGCCACAAGGGCTTCGAAGAAGTTCCCTTCCCCTTACGTTTGATGAGCTGCTAAGCTCTGAGAATGTAATAAGAATGGAAAGTATTACATCTTGGAAGTAAAATTCGAGTAAGGAACAAAGGCGGAAGTTGTGTTGAAAGTTACCTCTTCATGACTGGCACCTCCTTTGTGCCGACGGCCACGGTCGGAGCCTTGCGCTTCTTGGGCACAATGTCCAGCAGTGGAACCAGTTCAGCCTCCTGAGAAAACTCTGGAGGATATCCCTCGAGTGGAGCAAACTCCGACTCGGGGAGGTCAGCAAGCTAAAAAGAAACAAAACATCTCAGTATTGCAAAATAACTTAAAGAGTTAAACACATAAAGGGATTTATCATTGAAGCTTACCGGAACCACAGGGCCTTCCGCTGTATGCATATCGAGAGACAAGTCCAGAATCTTCCTTTCAATCCGCTCCTTGATCAGCCCTTTAATCTGGCTTATGTACTCCTGTGGCTTTAAAGCCGTAGGAATGATGCAGAGGGAATCATTCTTCGACGCCATGATGGAGTGCATCAAACGGTCATCGTGGTACTAGAGAGGCAGGATCTGACGTGAAACCCAGCACTGGACTAAGTCGGACCCTTTCAGGCCCTTGTGTTTTATCAGATATTCGATGACTAAGTCGGACCCTTTCAGGCCCTTGTGTTTTATCAGATATTCGATCCGCCTCTTGGCAAGGATCATATCATCACTGAGAGCCGGAGGAGCCTCGTCCCAAGACGGTTGGGCCGTGGCGGCTCCGTCGATGAAAGCCGGCAAAGCTGTATCTTTGCCAGGAGCAGGAATATCCTTATGGTAGAAGAAAGTGGCCGGCCATTGTTTGACCGAGTCACTGGCAGAAATACGAGGATAGCTACGCTCACATCTAAGAGAAAGGCTAATAGTACCGGTAATGTAAGGATTACCGACAGTGATGGAGTTTCTACGGACATGGAAGTAGAAACGAAACAAGGTGAGACTCGGCCTAATGCCGAGATACCCCTCGCACAAAGCTGCGTAAGAACTCATCTCTAAGATGGAGTTCGGGGGAAGATGGTGGAGTTGTACACCGTAGTGATCAACTACCTCAGAAAAGAATTCCGAGGGAGGAAAGGACAAACCTCTGTCGAGGTGGGTACCGAAGTGGACCCGCTCGCCGGTGCGCGGGTGGGGGATGGTTTCGCCGGAACCGTTCTACCAGTCGCCGGCACGGAGGAGACCTTCATTCTCCACGACTTGGAGTTTCTCGTCATCGAGGAGGCACGGGATCCAAACTCCTCGGTTGCTCTCCTTCTCTGCCGCCGCCGCCGCTGCTACCGTTGCCAAGCCGGAAGAGGAAGAGGAAGCCATTTCTTCGGTGCGCGGTTGACCTTAGATGGGAGGCGCTAGGAAATCTGGGAGGAGGGAGAGCTCTGTGCTCTGGGGAGATGTGGAGGAGAAGAAACGGCAGAGGGAACAGGTGAAGAGAGGAGAAGAAAGATCCTCACCCCTTATAACCACCTACCCGCGCCAAGATTCATGCAAATTGCACTATATAAATGCCACGCCTCGTGGAAGGAACTGGGAAGGACCCACGTGATGATTACGTCGCCTTGATCTCCGCGTATGCATTGAAACGGTGCCTCGGTTCCGCGAACGGCGGACCCACCAACGGTCGTGCTGACATGATGTTTGTCGGATGATGTGACTTGACCATGACCAGCGTCAGGTGATGTCAGAGACCAAGTTCCGACTTAGTTTGAAAATCGAGCTAGGAAATCCGAGTAACATATTGATAGGTCCGACATATTTTTAAGACCCGGATCGTATTTTTTGTTGTGAAGTTTCAGGAACCCTTGAAGATTCTGCAAGCCGAAGATCAGGCTAGACGATGATGAATCCGACTTTGGATCTTGGAGACTTTCGGGGGCTGCTGTTGGGGATATACTTTTTGGGTATCCTCACAGTTCCTCACTGACCAGGGTGGCCTACTTCGGGTTAGAGCTTTGCTTCATGGGCGGCCCAGTCAGGGAGAAAAGACAGAGTCCAGTCCGGCTACGGAAAGGCCTAGAAGACTTACCGACTTAGGCCCATAATGTTACTTGTAGTTCAAGATGTACTCTGTAACCGACTCTTAGTCGTAGCTGGATAGATCTCTCCTGTAAACCCTAGGCCGGATATCTATATAAGCCGTCCTAGGGAGAGCCTTTAGGGCAACACTCAATAGTCTACAATCTCAACTCGCATAGGCGAACCCTTGTAACCATTATCCGGCTTTGCCGTATTACTGGATTGCTAGCAGGAGTAGGATCCGTCCAAAGCCGACGGATTTGAACCTAGGTAAACTTGTGTGCTCACTGTCCCGGAACACCGTACGTCTCACACCCCTCTCTTCCGCATGCCTCGAGGACCCCCTCATGGCGTACTTGTCATCAATCCGACGACAGGGGAAACCAACACGAGTGCTTATAAACTCGAATTAAAAACATAACCTAGAAATAAAAACAAATGAACGCCAAATAAAGATAATGAGGAAACTTCCCCAAGCTTAGGCTTTTGCAAGCCCTTCAAATCATTGTCGTGGCGGTAAAAAGTCATAACTCTAGTTCGCAAATTGAGTTGATAAATTACTAGTTGTTTCTCGGAGGTTCAAGGAGAGGTTTTGCATTCTCTCCACGGTTCCTCCAAGTTCTTGGAAGTCTTGGTATGTAGCGAACCGGGTTGGTGGTTGGTCCTCTTCTTGGTCCTCATCCTCATCCAGAATCTCCTCCTCGGGTTGGTGTTGGTCAACCTGCAAGTCATATAACAAACGTCCTTCCTCAATAGAGAAAAGACCATTAGGCAAAGGAGCGGGGTAGAGACGCCCATCTCCAGCAATATGCAAGTAATAAACACCACCTCTCCTACTAAGCATTCCACAAGCATTTAAAGTAGATAAACCAACACGTCGCTCACCTAGCACTAGTTGCAACTCACCTAGGTCAATGCCTAGGGCGATGACAAGCACGGTGATGATGCCTCCACCTGTGATCAGTCATTGGCTTTGGGAGGATTGGTACTCCAAGTAGCGCACAAGAATTGCGCGCAAGTTGAGTGAAAAGTTGATATTGTTGAAAGAAACTTTTGCGAGGACTAAGATGTCCTCCTCATTGAGTCTCGTTGATATGGGTATACCCTACAAGTACTCGAGCTTGGTATATACGGCCTAAATACATGGAGGCCCCGGTGTCGCCAAGGCTCAAATGAAGAACTCGAGTAACCTACGGACTCTCGATTGCTTGAAGAACAAGAAGAAGCTAAAGATAGAAAGTTCAAAGGGGAAAACCCTAACCTGTAACCGACTCGACCTGCTACCCGAGACCTAGCCTATCTATATAAAGGCTAGGAGGGGGCGGCGAGAAGGACACACACAACCCTAGTTTCCACCACCCTCGCCAGATTGCATCTGCGCACCATTGTAATCTTCGATTCCTTTGATAATTCCACGAGCAGACAAGCAGGAGTAGGGACCTCTACAAGGCCTGAACCTGGGTAAATCTTCGAGTTCCCTGAGTGCTTGTTTCCTAGCCAATAGATGTCTCCAGCGCTCCCTCCTTCTCCAAAACCCAAGTCCATAACAATGGGAATTGATGAGTTAAACCCTCGTCAATTGGCGCCGTCTGTGGGAACTGGGAGTGCTGATGTTGCGGCTTCTTCGGCCCCATCAACCGCGATCTACAACTCCGCAACAACGGAGATTCGCCAGCTCTTCGGCGCGTTCTACTTCACCATCCACACGCCAGCCACTCGCCCGGCCTTCGAATCCGTGGGCAACGGAATCAGCCTGGCGATCAGGAGCTTCCGCTTCCAAGTTGGTCAGATGGGCACTCTTCGCATGCCCAATCAGCCGACGATACCATCGATTGCCCCAGCATCGTGGTTCCCTCCACTGATTGGCACCCTCAGTGAGCTCAATGCCTCGACGACAGTCGAGAATACAGTCAGCGACAGCAGTCACGACTCCGATTAGAGCGATCTGGCAACAAAAGACGGAGCCTACGGTTCCGGATCTGAAAATTGCGGGAGCAGCAGCTTCCCCAACCACTTCATGTGCGCCGTCATCAACGCGGGTGACACCTCTGCCAACCGTGGCAACGAAACCGACCCGCCTAATGGCGGCATACCCAATGGTGGACCACCGCCCAACGGCGGCAACGGCGCCCCCGTCAACAATGGAGGAGCAGTCGAACCTCCAACCATAATAAACGAGCAAACCGGCGAACGCATCGTGATCAGGCTCAACGAACAAGAGTGGGCTCGCTGCCGCGAGGCCTTACGAGGTAACCCTCTACCCTTCGGATCTCCACAAGAACTGCTAATGGGCTACCATTGGCTCCTGAAGGAAGAATTCAAGCGCCAGGTGGAAACAATTGCGCAACTCGAGGTGCGCAAAAAGGCGGCAGACGAGAGTTGCCTTCGACGCGTTGGGCTCTCCTCCCACGAAGGATGCTCCTCGAAGGGCAACGAGTATATCGCAAACAAGAGGCGATCTCGGATGGCCCACCTCACCGAGCAAGAACACATAGAAGCTACAAAGGTCCTCGACTTCAGCTCTATGACAGTCGATACATGGGGAAACGTGGTCCCCAAGACGCCGCAGGCCGCGGTGACGGCAGCCACCATGTACCTCCTCAACAACCAGCCCCCAGCTGGAGATCCTTGAGCCGCCATGCACCGATCCACGATCGCAGGCTTGGCATTAATCGAGGCTGCCCTCGACAAGGAACCAACACGGGAGCCGAAAAAGGCAAAGCGCTAGCAAAGCGCTACTCCTCACCCTCATCCAGCGATGACAGTCACGACCTTTCTCGACGCCGTTGCTCACGGCGACATGACCACGACTATGATGCGCGCGATGACCTCACGTAGCGCAAGATCGACAAATCAAGGGTGCGACGTGCCCGGTCGACTGACTCGAAAGAGGAAGATGTGGAGCTCTGTGGCGCCAGATGCTTCACTAGATCCATCAGGCAAAAGCGAATGCCTAAGGGGTTTAAACTCCCGTCGGAGAACCCGAAATTTGACAGCCTACAGGACCCGAAGATCTGGCTGGAGGATCACATCTCCTCCATTAGGCTCCATGGCGGCAGTCAAAGCACGGCCATGCAATGCTTACAGCTACAACTGCAAGGCGCCGCCCGAGCGTGGCTCAACAACCTCCCACGCGGATCCATTCGCAGTTCGGATGAGCTGGTTTACAGCTTCGTGCGCAACTTCAAGGGCACGTACAAGTGCCTGCATCAATCAAAGAGCTGAGATGATGCCAACAAAGATCAGGCGAATCACTACGCTCCTACATCCAAAGGTGGTCCATCATCAAGAACTCCATATAAAACATCTCGGAAGATCACGAGATTGACGCATTCAACGGCGGCGGCCGCCGCCTAGAACTCAAGGAGGAGCTGGGCCGCTCAAAGCCCAAGACCATCGACCACCTGAAGGAAATCGCGAATCGGTGGGCCGATGGAGAAGATTCGGTGAAGAATTGCGTCCACTCTGACGAGGAGGTGGAACTCGAGCACAGACGCGATCGCCGAGGCAAACGCCACATGCGCATCTACGATGACCGCGACGACGTCAACATGGTCACAGTTGGCTACGCCGACAGACGCGATGATAACCGCAACAGCGGATACCATAGCGGCGGATACCGTGACTCCAGGAAAACCACGCAAGTGTGGAAACGCCGCAATCGCGATGAAGCACCCGCGACATCCATTGAGGACAAACTGTCCGGGCCATGTACGGTACACTTCTACATCGACAGGCATGATGGAAAGAAGAAGTCCAGCCACCTCCTCAAGGACTGCCGCGAGTTCCTCAAACTACCTGAGGGATTGGTTCGAATGAATCGCAAGACAGTCAAAAGAGGCTACAGAGCCGCTCCAGGCTCCGTAGCACATGGAGCTCCGCCACCACCACCGGGGCAACCTCCAAATGCAGCTGCACCGGACCAGCACCACGGAGGCGAACCATACCCATGGGCGATGGGTACCATGATGATCCAAAAGGGACGCCCCTCGAATCAGGTGCAGAAGGCCATCAGTCTCCAAGTCAACTTGGCCACACACTCGCCACCATCTACCACTGAGTACCTCAGCGGAAGCGAGTCCTGCATCACCTTCGACAAGCGCAATCATCCGCCTCAAGTACCCCGTCTAGGCCATTGCCCCCTCGTACTCGAGGCACATATCGGAGGCTTCGACACGAGTCGCGTCTTCATGGTGGAAGCGGCATCAACCTTATATTCGTGAGTACCTTGCGAGCAATGAGGACCCCCCTAACTTGCCTAGAGGCCTCGGACACAACATTCCACGGCATCGTCCCAGGAAAAGGTGTATATCCCCTGGGCAAAATCAACCTCGACGTCATCTTCGGCACGCCGAAGAACTTCCGGCGCGAACGCATCGACTTTGAGGTCGTCGACTGGCCCTCACAATACCACTGCATCCTCGGATGTGTCGCGTTCGCTAGGTTCATGGTAGTACCACACTACGCCTACCTGCAAATGAAAATGCTAGGTCCCAATGGCGTCATCATGATCAATGGGAGTTTCGAGAGATCCGACAGTTGCGATAGGGAATTCAACAGAATTTCCCAGTCCTTCGGCATGCAGGAAGAACTCGCGAGACTAAAGGAGTCGACAGACAACAGTCTGCCTCCCCTGAGCCGGCCAAGTTCGCCCAATCTATCCTTCGACTCATCGGTGCACATAAAGTAAGTGTAGGTCCACCCATCGTACCCCGCCAAAATGGCCCTCATCGCCAACAACTTGAGTCCCGCATAGGAACTCGCGCTCGTCGAATTCCTCTGTGAGCACTAGGAAGTTTTCGCCTGGTGTCCTGGGGACATGCCAGGAGTTCCCAGGGAATTCGCCGAGCACGCACTCAACGTCAACCTAGACGCAAGGCCAGTCAAGCAAACAATCCGGCAATTATCTGAGCTAAGAGCAAAGGCAGTTGGAATGGAGATCAACAGACTCCTCGACGCCCAATTCATATGCGAGATCAAGGAAAGCACTTGGCTTGCCAACACGGTGCTAGTACCAAAAAAGGACACGGATATCCAGCGGATGTGCGTGGACTTCACCTCTTTATATAAGCACTGTCCAAAGGATCATTTCCTGCTACCGTGGATCGACCAGATCATCGACTCCACAGCGGGATGCGAGCGCCTCTGCTTCCTCGATGCCTACTCAGGCTATAATCAGATTCGAATGAAGGAGGAATACCAAGAAAAAACAGCGTTTTCAACGCCCTTTGGTGTCTTCTACTACAACACAATGCCTTTCGGGCTAAAAAACGTAGGAGCCACCTACCAGCGGTGCATGCAGGCTTGCCTCAAAGAGCAACTTGGTCGCAACATTCAAGTCTATGTCGACGACATAGTAATCAAGACCAAGGAGGAAGTCTCCTTAATCGACGATTTGCGTGAAACCTTCGCCAACCTCGACCGCTACCGGATCAAGCTCAATCCGGACAAATGTGCCTTTGGTGTCCCATCCGGGCAACTACTCGGGTACCTCATCTCCGCGAGGGGAATCGAGGCAAACCCGAAGAAAATAAAAGCCATACTAGCCATGGAGAAGCCAAAAAACATAAGGGGCGTCCAGCAGCTGGCTGGGCGAATCGCGGCCCTCAGTCGATTCATTAGTCGGATGGGAGAAAAGGCACTTCCCTTCTACCAACTCCTCTGCAAAGCTGAAAAGTTTGAGTGGACCAATGAAGCGCAAGAAGCATTCGAAGACCTCAAGCGCCTGCTATCCACTTCACCAGTACTGGTGACCCCACGAGAAAGGGAACCGTTGTTGTTGTATATCTCCGCCACCAACCAAGTGGTAAGCATAGTACTTGTGGTCGAACGAGCCGAGGAAAACAAGGTCCACGGGGTACAACGCCCAGTCTACTACCTCAGCGAGGTCCTCATGCCAACAAAACAACGGTACCCGCACTACCAGAAGCTGGCGTACGGCATCTTCATGACCGCCCGGCGACTGCGCCACTACTTCCAGGCACACAATCATGGTGGTCAACGACGTCCCGTTGGGGCATATCCTCAATAACCCCGACGCCACGGGACGAGTCGTGCTTTGGGGAATAGAATTGTCTCCACGGGACATCACATACGAAAAGCCCGAGTCAATCAAGTCGCAAGTTCTTCCTGACTTTCTCGTGCACTGGATGGAGAACCAACTCCCCGACAAACTAGATATGTCCTACCTCTGGACAATGCACTTCGATGGATCCAAGCAGAAGGACGGAGCAGGTGTAGGTGTCATTACTGACATCACCTCAAGGGAACAAGCTGAAGTACATCTTGCGAATGCAGTTCACCGCCTCCAACAACGAAGCTGAATACGAGGCCCTGCTGCACGGGATGCGGATGGCAAAAGCCTGCGGCGCCAAGAGGCTCATTATATACGGCGACTCCAAGTTGGTCGTCAACCAAACAATGCATGAGTGCGACGCACTGAATGACAACATGATCGCATACCGTGACCTCTACGATACACTCGAAGGAGACTTTAATGGTTGCGAGCTGTGACACGTAGGTCGCGAAAGCAATGAAGAGGCGGACGCACTCGCCAACATAGGCTCTACCTGCGCCCCCATACCACCTAGGGTATTTCTCGAGCGCATCTGCGAACGCTCCATCAAGCCAAAGGCAGTAGAAAAGAAAACAAGCGCAACAACGGACTCGGGGGCTACGCCGCCCAATGAGACAATGGCACTCGATGACTTGGAGCTAGACATAGGACTCAAGGGACCAATGAGCGTCATGATGATTGAGCAATCCTAGACGCAACCGTACATCACGTACCTCCTCAGCAAGAGGCTACCAGACGATCCGACTGATGCACGGCACATCGCCCGACGATCCAAGGCATTCACTGTTATCAACGGCGAACTGTATAAACGCAGCATCACAAGAGTACTCCAACGATTCGTCTCCACGGCCGATGGAAGAGCTGTTCTCCTCGACATCCATGAGGGGACCTGCGGGCACCACGCCGGCAGTCGCGCCCTCGTTGCCAAAGCTCTACGAGCTGGATTCCACTGGCCTACGGCCATGCGCGATGCCAAGGACATCGTCCAAAAATGCAACGCTTGCCAGCGATTCGCGGACAAGCCACACGCACCTGGCGCAGAGCTACGGCCAATTCCATTGGCCTGGCCCTTCGTGCAATGGGGACTCGACATGGTTGGCAAACTCCCAAGGTCCTCACGAGGAGGCTACATCTACCTCATGGTGGTAGTCGACAAATTCACCAAGTGGATCTAGGCCATGCTAGTGACCAACCAATCAGGGCACATCGTAGTCAAGTTCTTCGAGTCCATCATCTACCTCTTCGGAGTACCACACAGCATCATCACCGACAATGGGACGAACTTCACATCCAAGGAGTTCCAAGAATTCTGCGAGAATCTGGGGATCAACGTTAGCTACGCCTCGGTAGCGCATCCATAGACCAACGGTCAGGTGGAAAAGGCGAATGGGCTCGTCTGCGGCGGCATCAAGAAGCGACTCCTCTGGCCACTCGAACAAGCCATGGGTTGCTGGCCAGATGAACTGCAATCAGTACTCTGGAGCCTACGCACAACTCCAAACAGTGCTACGGGCTACACCCCGTTCTTTATGGTGCACGGGGCCGAAGTAGTGCTACCCGTGGAGGTACGGTACAAGGTGCCGCGCGTGATCGCTTATAGCGAACAAGAGTCATCCCTTGCACTCGAAGACTCCGTCGACCTCCTTGACGAGGCAAGGGAAATCGCCGTAGAAAGATCAATGATCTACCAGCAGAACCTGCGAAACTACCACAGTAGAAGGCTACGCCCCAGATCCTTCGTCGAAGGCCACCTGGTCCTACGACTGAAGCAGCAAGGACATCTCAAGCTCGA
This sequence comes from Avena eriantha, assembly GCA_910589775.1. Classification (NCBI taxonomy): domain Eukaryota; kingdom Viridiplantae; phylum Streptophyta; class Magnoliopsida; order Poales; family Poaceae; genus Avena; species Avena eriantha. Next base: position 63,384,379 of record OU342742.1, on the reverse strand, counting down.
GTCCCCCTAGGAGGGACCATAGGTGATTACAGAAGTAATCCCAAGTGGCGCCTATCGCCTTCAAGATTTAGAGACAGGAGTCGCATACTCCAACCCCTGGAACGTCGCGCAGCTGCGATGCTTCTACCCTTAGTCGTTTTTACTTTTAGATCGCAAATAAGGCACTCAGCCAAGGCTACTTAGCCACACATTGTACTTCGTACTGTCCCACGAATAAATAAAGCTAAGTGCCCCAAAACTCTGTGTTCTCCTTTTTTTGCAACTTATCCACTCGGGGGCTGCGCCACCCTATACACACATGTTCTACCAACTACAACGCGATATATCGAGTAGCTGGCACATCAATCGAAACCCTTGACACAACATCAACCCAGCTGCAACGCACCTGAAAGGTTGACAAAGGACTGAGATAAGAGCATGGCCAGGCTAACGAAAAGGAATCGCATAGTACAACGCACTTACACGCTAACAAGCTCTTTATACATAATCGACAATCAATTATACACAACGTATATACAAACTTTACAACATTGGTACTCTTATGTGTAGGACACAAATTAAGCTACTGCTGCAACAAAAGAACGTTGGTCTGCTCCTCGAAGAAATCGACGATCTCCTCTGCTGGGCGATCCACTGCCTAGTAGTGCGGCACCATATTCCAAGCAGAACCTGCTGGTGGCGCAGGTGGCCCAGCCGCAATTGCCACAACATCTACGTCAGGCCTATGCAGTCGCACCAACGATAGAGCGGCCTTGGCACCAACCACCAACTATTGCCTTACGCACTCGCGAATCGCAACCAAGTCTTGGAACTTGGCAAGAAGGGCTAGCAGGCTTGACAGAGCAACATCCAGCGGAAACATCTTCCGATAAATGTTCTTCAAGCATGACTGTGACTTCTTCAGAAAGTGCAGCACTCGCGACGCACGATCCTGCAGGGTCGCCAGCGCAATCGCACGATCATGATCCACCCAAAAGTATCCACTCTCCTGAAGTTGCTCTTGGGTCAGATCATGCATGCGAATGGCAACCATATCCTTCTCATCCTGCGGATGGCGCGCGCTGACAACTATTCAAAGCAACAACAGAAGTATAAGGACAGCACATCACTACGAGTGACTACAAGGAAAAGATAAGAGTAAGCAAAATAACACTTAAATTGATCACCAACTTGCGTCATCTCTCCCAGCAGATACTGCTCTCGGGTGGCGGCTTTCTCCGCCTTTGACTTCCATACATCTGCGTTACCACGGAGCACGTGCAATTCACACTCCAGCTGCTTCACGCGGTCACGTAGTCGCGAAAGCAGCGACATCTCATCTACCCTGGAGCGCGGCGGTGCCAAAGTATCATCAAGGGGCGGCGAGTCCTGAGGTTCCCTCAAAGGATCACTTGATGTACCCTACCACAAGCCAAGCTAGAAGCAAATAAGACGATCAAATCGACACACAGACAAAAGATTCGGGTGAATACAAGATTGGCAAAAGTATCAGCAGATACACCCGCCAAAAGGCATGTTCTAGGCAAAAGGCATAAACTAATCAACTATTACAAAGCTACTGAGGAGCGGTTGGCTTCTTCAACTTTGACGGCTTCGGGGGCTTCATCGAGTCCGTGGCAGTGTCAGATGCCACTGACTTTCCGCCAGCCCCTGATGTCGCAGCCTTTGTCGCCTTCTTGGCTCGCTGCAGCTCCTCAGAGTACTTCGCAACCGTCTTAATTAGCTGCGGACCATATTTTCCACAGGCAGTCGCGAAGGGAGCAAAGACTACCTGCTAGCCGTCTATGCTAATGGGCATCGCCTTCGAAACCGCTGCAGGAGCAACCTCGACTACGTGGGCCTGCACAATGGCAAGTGACATGGACGCGCCAGCCGCACGGAGTGAGTTCTTGTAGCTTGAAGGAACACCCCCGGCGAGAGACTCCACCAGCTCGTCCATGTTCTCGATTAGCTCAGCCTTGGGCATCAACTCCTCCCGGAGGCGACTGAGCACGCCCTTGGCCTTGGAAAGCATATCCTGAACGGCGGCGCTGCGGTCCTCGATTGCTGAAAGCGCACCCGCCAAAGCGTCTTTGCGGTGGAGGGCCTGAGGGTTGAAGCTCAAACTGCCAGCATATGTGCATAAACCCACACATGGACACAAACATCAGCACCAACGACAAAAATCAAACAAGAGGACGATAATGATATCCAAGCAAGGTACCTGAGAGGGCCTTGGCAATCGAGAAAAGTTGTTCTTCGAACAACTTCTCCCTGGACGCGATGGATGCACGTAGATCCTCTTCACGCCTTTGTGCCTCGTCACGCGCCGCGATTGCCTCACCGTGACCCTTCACAGCCGCGGCGAGTGTTTTCTCCATGGTGGCAGCATCGCATAGGAGGGTGTTATGTTCAGCTACAAAACAAAAGGGACTGACTATTAGTCGACTATATAAAAAGGAGGAGAAGAAGAAGTGAAGAACACTTACTTTTGACCACGCGATGACGCGTCTCCAGCATTGCATGCTGACGGCCCATCGCAAGCACTTGCTCCGCCAAGTGAGCGGCTTCCTTCACAAGGAGCTATCGCACAACAAGGGATCAGCAGAAGCAATAGATAACATCGATTGCAACATTAAAAGAAGAAATCCTACACTTACATGATCCTCCAATGACTCTGAAGTTGTCTGGTGTGCCGTCATCCGGGCAACCATTCGATGCTCCCCTTCATGCGGAGAGCTGGAAGAGTTGTGCCCAGAGTGGGCCGCCAATGGAGGGGAAGGAGCACGCTCGACCTCTTTCTTGGCGCTGGAGGTCGCGACTCCAGATTCTTTCAAAAATTGGACGTCGCCAGAAGATGACGACGCCTGCTGACTGCAAGATAAAACCAACATCAAGAAAAAACAACTGCAAAGAAGAACCAAAAAGGAAGATTTGAATACTTACCAGTCAAAATTATCCAAGTCAAAGGTTGGCTCCCCCGACTCTGACGGGGACTCCTTTTGGAGTCGCATCTTCTTGCGAGAATAGGGCGCCACGGCACTCACAGGAATGGCAGGGATCGGCGACTCTGCACCAGCACCTGCACCTTCCGGAGTCGAAGGAGACGACGCATCGGAATCCTTGCTGCGCGAACGCTTGCGAGTATTCGGACTACCGGACTCGAGGGCTTCCTCCTCCACATCAGATGGGACGGTCGACTCCGACTCGTCCTCTTCCAAGGCTTAGCGAGGGATAACCCCCTCAGGAAGAGGGGGCATACAGGGTGATACCGCCCAATCCTGCATACGGACAACAAAATTAGCACAAAGATAAGAAATAGTAGAGAAGCAATCGACAAACTAAGCTACTGCGTAGCACAACTATACCTCAGGAGGAGGGTTAGCAGCATCAAACGGAGGAACAACTAGCTCATTGGGGAGCACATCCTTGATGGTCTACTTGGTGACCAGTCGAACCCTTTTGTCTACCTCACTCGCGGGCATGCCATCGGCAGACACGCGAGTGACATCGTCAGCACCAGTTCACTGATACATGGGGTGAACTCTAGCCTGTAGGGGCTGGATGCGACAGCACAGCCACGTGCGAATGAGGGCACAACCTCCCTCCTCTTTGCCTATGCGACTCTCCAGGTCGCAGACACACTTGTACAGCACTTCTGTCTCCGCGGATTCACCAGGCATGACCACATTCTTCCAGGAGAGCTTCCTCTAGCACGGCATCGCGGGGTCGAAGGGGGCGAGTCCAAAGTGTTCTCCGTCAGCTTTCTCGTCGCGGATGTAGAACCACTTGTCCCTCCACCCTTGGACGGACATCATCAGATTGATGTTGAAATATGTGGCAGATGATTCTGCAGCCGCCTACATCGTAGACTACGAAGCCAGATGCCGATTAGCGTTTTAATTTGAAGAGGCGTTTGAAGAGGCCGAAATGCGGCTCGATTCCGAGCCAGCATTCGCAGAGAGTGATGTAGCAAGCTACGTGGAGGATGGAATTTGGGGACAGCTGATGGAGCTGGAGCCCATAAAAACAAAGAAGACCCCTGAAGAAAGGATGCAGGGGCAGAGAAAGGCTACGAATGATGAACGCTAAGAACATCACTTGAAAACCGGCAGGAGGAGAGGGGATTACCTCGCTGTCGGGGACACGCGTGTCGGCGACTACGGCGGACAACACTCCGTCTTGGCAAAGAAGGCGAAGATCAGAGGACTTGATGATGGAGGGACGCCACGCGCCATTTGTGACGCTGGTGCCCATCCCTTCTTCTTCCCACCGGCGGCGGTGCTGGTGCCCGCAGTGGCGGAGCCGCCCTTCTTCTTCGCCACAGCAGCGGTAGCCGCGGAATCGGTCGCAGCACCTCCTTTCTTCTTCCCCATTGCGCGGCAGCAATGCGATTGAAGGAAGTAGCTAGGAAACGTGCGGACCATCGTCCAGCGCCGCGGAAGAAAAAGAGTGCAGAGAAAGCAGAGGAGAAGCGGCAATGGCGATGGAGGCAAAGGATGAATGAAAGTAGATGAGAAATTACCATCGCAGCGTCACTACTTAACCCCTGGAATATGCAATCCAACGGCTCAGAAAAACCCTACTGGACACGTGGCAATCATCGTGCTAGAAACGTGGAGGAGCGGAAACGCGAACCGTCCCCCCACTACTCCCATTACGCCCGGAAATCGAGGAGGCGCAGTTAAAATAAAGATTATGCACGCCTAGTCAAATCAAAGTCAGGGAGTGGGACCCACTGCTCGTCACGTCCCGTCAAACTCGCTCACGCGGGCAACTGAGGTCATGAAATCGTCAGCACTGACGTCATCAAAGCTACGCAGTAGAAGACTTTGACTACTTTAGTCCTTGCTCGAGTCTTCGACTCCACCAAGCACTCGGGGGCTACTCCCATAGGGAGCGCTGGTCGCGCACCCTATGATTTTTTCTTTTTCTTTTGCAGGAACAAGGACAATCAAGGCAAACCCAACTACTCGAAACACGGTTCGACTATGGACATGGGTTACTCCCATAGGGAGCGCCGGAAACAAATTCGACTGAAACAAGCAAACAAAAGACGACATAAGTTGCAAAAGTTCTTTAGTCCCTGCCTGAGCCTTCGACTCAACCAGGCACTCGGGGGCTACTCCCATAGGGAGCGCTGGTCGCGCACCCTATGATTATTTGTACAAAGTACTGTGTGTTGATAACATCCACATTCGAAGTTTATGGTGACACCGCCTCATAAATTTTCCTTACAAAGAGACCGCGTCTCCTGGGTCACCCGAATCATCTCCGCGATGATAAAATTCGTATGCCGCACTTGCAGCGTGAAGGTAAGACCTGAATAAAGCCTGGCAACGCATTAAGCTGCGCACTACCAGAAATATATCCGTGCCTGCAGGTACGATGAACATGCCTTGACGGACGCGTCGAGTGCTCACACCCATATAACTGGAATTCGACTCCTGTAAGACCTCCACGGCTTGAGTTGAATTACACCAGCACTTTTCCGGATTCGAGTCCGGGGACTCGAGTTCGATTAGATTGCGTTGTTTTACCCTAAGGTAGGTAACTGATACCGATACATCGGTTAAATCAGGCACGCACATCAACAATCCCTATGATACAAACAAAGCAGTCGAAAATATACCCATTCATGCACTCGAAAGGCTTCATAAAAGTCCCCAGTCGAATATGCGATTCCACTGGACACTCGGGGGCTACTGACATGGGTATACCCTATAGGTACTCGAGCTTGGTATATACGGCCTGAATACGTGGAGGCCCACGGTGTCGCCAAGGCCCAAATCAAGAACTCAAGTAACCTACGGACTCTCGATTGCTTGAAGAACAAGAAGAAGCTAAAGATAGAAAGTTCAAAGGGGAAAACCCTAACCTATAACCGACTCGACCTGCTACCCGAGACCTAGCCTATCTATATAAAGGCTAGGAGGGGGCGGCGAGAAGGACACACACAACCCTAGTTTCCACCATCCTCGCCAGATTGCATCTATGCACCATTGTAATCTTCGATTCCTTTGAGAATTCCACGAGCAGACAAGCAGGAGTAGGGACCTCTACGAGGCCTAAACCTGGGTAAATCTTCGAGTTCCCTGAGTGCTTGTTTTCTAGCCGATAGATGTCTCCAGCGCTCCCTCCTTCTCCAAAACCCAAGTCCATAACAATGGGAATTGATGAGTTAAACCCTCGTCACTCGTGAACTCATTTCATGCATGCAGGGTGTTAGAAATAACATAGAAGAAATAGCGAATTGCAGGATGTTGAATATTATTCCCCTTGCTCACTCTAGAAGCGAAACTCATTCCATTATAATATTGTTCCGGGGAAGGGTCTAAGCCAGTAAAGGATGCGTCTAAGTCATTATCATTATTGTTTGGAATATTAAAACATGCGCACCATTCATCTAGTGATAAAGCATAATTGTTGTTCATAAGTTGGAAAGAAATCATGTCCTCTCCATTCCATGCTTTAACGGTGCTTTGCAAAGATCTTAGAAATTTAAGAGTTAACCAGCGATAAGTAGGCACATCGTTGAATACAAAGTTTTGCAGGCCAACCCTATTGCAAAGTAAATTGAAGGTATTAGAAATACCGAGTTGATTCAATATAATGGGACAAGCCTACTTGGTTACCTTAACTTCTTGGTTCTTGATCGTATTGAAGCGATCACGTTGGAGCTCATCCCTGAATTGTATCCGCATGCGTTCCCGAGCGGCAGCCCAAGAAGCACTAGCGGCGGGACGAGCATGAGTTTGGATCCTTGTGTTCATCATCTAAAATAATAAGAAAAGACAAAAATAAAACTTTTTGATCCAACAATAATAAGCGTAACATATTCCTCATCAGACACACTAAAAAGTCCCCTCAAAATAATAATCTAGGCAAGAGAATCAAGGCAATTAGTTCATAGTAGGTCTCACCTAGATTGATAATGACAATAGATCGAAGATGAATTTGCAAAAGGTAATTGGAGGATCAGAGGACAAACATACAGTAGATCACTTGTGTGCGAGGAAATTGAACGAAATTAAGTAGAGATGAAGATCTCTTGAGGTTTTGAGAGAGTTTGGAGGTAGAAGAGAGAACAAAGATTGAAGTTTTGGTGTTGGGGGTACCTTCCCATGGTGTTTTTGTGGTCGGACGCAAATATACGGCCAAACTATATAGTCGGAACAATTTGTTCCCACCTTATAGTTGGTCTGCTGTCAAAAAGTTTGGGTTTCCACCTAGCGGTGCAGCTATACGGCTAGAACTATACGGCCGGGATTTTTCATCCCCGCCGTATAGTTGGTCATCAAACTTTCTGTACCTAGAAAATAAATTTTACGAAGGCATCGATATCTATATGACCAGAAAATAAACTATACGGTCAGAATTTTTATTCCCGCCATATAGTTGGTTGTTAAACCTTCAGTACCTGGAAAAGAAAAATTGTTGATGGCAAAGATATCTATACAACTAGAACTATATAGCCAGAATTTTTATTCATGCCGTATAGTTGGAAGCGTCTGTAGTCATCCAAAAAATTATGTTTCTTCAAGAATTATTTCTTATCCTGAGTAGCGAAACACCTTGTTTTTTACGGAAAAATTACAGTAAAAACCGTCGACCAACATCAGCATGTATAAAGCAGGATTTTTAATACTACCAAACTTCTTCTCCTTAACTGGAGCTTTCTAGCACTCTTTATTAAACATAAAACTTAAACTAAACTTAAAAACTTTACTCAAACCTTTATTTCACATGGGTTGCCTCCCATGCAGTGCTATTTATGGTCAATAGCTTGACCTTGATGTTGCTCACTTAGGCCAGATGAGTGGAACACCCACTCCAAAATAGTTGGCCTTCAAAGTGATGGCCTCCTTTTCATCATGCTTGGCTTTCTTCTTCGTGGGAAAATGAATAACAAAAGCATCCCGTGAAGGCAATTAAAGCTTCACTTTCCCTTCATGTAGATTAATCAAAGCCTTAATAGTATTAAGAATGGACGACCTAATATAATAGGAGCAGTAGCATATTCAGGCATGTCAACAATAACAAAATCAATAAGAGTAGGACAACCTTTAATGTATACTAAAGTATTTTCATTAATCCCTACAACTTGTTTGTAGGTAAATCTGCAAGATGTAGTTTTAACTCGGTGATTTCAAATAAGCCAAGATTTAACTTATTAAAGAGAATTTTTTGGAATTGTTTAAATGCTTGCACCTAGATCACAAAGTGCATCTATCTCATTGGTTCCAATTTTAATCTTAATAGTAGGCTCAAATATATCATCAAGCTTTACAGGTAATTTTTCAGCAATTTTCTTATATTCTTCCTCAAGCTCACGTACATTTATTGCTACCTGATTAATGAAGTGTTGATACATAGCTTCCTGATTTCCTTCACTTACCGGAATCTTGATATTGATCCTTTTTACAAGATCTTCAATTGTGTAACTTGGTGAAGGGGCATTACTATAATCAAGTTCTTCAGGCTCCACCCCTTGGATTCTCATCATCTTTAGGTCTTCAACATGATTGGGCTCAGCTTTACCTGCAAATTTAGCTAGAATGAGAGTTTGGCTCTCGGTTATCTTACCTAGTTGTGCCTTAACAATCCTCGTTCTTTCTTGGAGGGCCTACAAATCATTCCTCAAACTTACAGCTTGGTTAGATAATTTACAAAGCATAGCATCATGGTTCTCCGTTATTTTAACAAGGATATTGTTTTGCTCATTTTGTGAGTCTATAAAGGACTTAAGTGTTTCTTGGAGACTACCATTACTTGTTTCCATATTATTATTAGAGTTACCTGGAGGACTATAATAATGTTTCTGAAATTAGGATTATAATTCTTCTTCCAAGCAGGGTTATAATCATTACGAGCTATGAAGTTTATTTCTTCAATATTTGTTTCCGGGATAGCTCTTACCTGGTTTTCCTTACCTTTTATGGCTAATATGAGCTCATCCAGCTTAGCATTGAGTTCTTCATTTTCTTGTGGTGAGACAGAGTTCACCTTATTCGTGTTTGATCTATCCACATGCCACTGGGCATGGTTGTCTTGCATATTGTCTAGCAGCTGCTTTGCTTCAGTAATATGTTTGCCCATGAATGTTCCTCTAGCTGTAGTATCAAGCATAGACTTAGACACAGGTTTAAGAGCATTATAAAATAAATGGAGAATTAACCAATATTCCATCCCATGACTAGGACCGTTTCTCATGCATTGTTTTATCTTCTCCCATGCAAGCGCTAGTGGCTCATGCTCTTCCTGTCTAAAACCATTAATAGTATATCTTAGTTGCATAGTCTTTGCAGGTGGGAAAAATTTAGTCATAAATAAAGAAGTACACTCCACCTATGATGCAATAGTATTTCTAGGCAAAGATAGCAACCATTCTTTTGCTATTCCTCTAAGAGAGAAAGGAAATAATCGCAATTTGACCGCATCAGGGTCAACATCTTTTATGCGCATCATATCACATATTTTAGTGAAAGTATTCAAGTGTATACCTGTGTCCTCAACAACAGAGCCTCCAAATTGATTTTGTTGAACCAAACTTAAATAATGGGGCTTAATTTTATAATCCTTAGTAGCAATTGTTGGCTGAGTAATAGGAGTACGCAAATAATCATTGTTGGGAGTTGCAAACTCCCCAAGCTTCTTTTTAGCCATATTTCCTATGTTTTTAGGTTTTCTTAAACAAAGACTTATGATAGTAAAACAAGAAATTAAAGACTAACTAATTTTTTTTGGTTTTTCAAATAAAGACTAAAAGCAAACTAACAAAATTAAATAGCAAGAATTAAAACTAGCAAGGTTCCTACTAACCTCACCAGGGTAACTATTGCTTCCCCAGCAACGGTGCCAGAAAAAGGGTTGATACCTTCGATCCGGATTACAGATGTAGTAATAGCTCTTTTTCCTTAGTAGACCTAGGTTATTGAATCCTCAAGTAGCAGAAAGCATAGTGAAGTTACTTTAACGGACCTTCGGGAGTTTTAGAATTCTTTTTGTGTTTTACCGGACCAAGAGCTTGTTGCCTTTTGTTGTTGTCGATGATGGAGAGAGAGGGCCTAGGGATTTTGGTTTCACCTGTAGTTGTGCAAAACATCTGATGGAAATAAAAGATAATAATAAAGTATGCATGTAATTGTTAGAGCAAGATAATTATATGTGGGCAGTTTGCCTCTACAACCGCTTATAGCAATAACCTACTAGTCTCATCCATATAAGAAAGAGAACTAATTATATGCATAGTGACGTCACCGTTAATCCCAAGTAAAACCCTTCACATACAGCCATACTACCCCTTCTATCACTGGGTTCCCAACCTGTAGATTAGTCATTACTCATACTCCCTATACCTGGCTCAATCCTCGAGGTCTTGGGTACCTGACAACTCCTTAGATTGAGGCAAGAGAGGATACAATAATCATCATGTCATACAAACTAATACATGATCCCATCTATGATAAATAACATGCAGAAAAGCTACATGGCTAGACCAAAGCCCTTAGCCCAAGGAGAATTACTCACACATAGAGATGAAATCAACGATCATAAACATTGAAGTGGAAATCATGAGATTGATAGCAAATAGTCTTACAATGTCGCCAATCGAAGATGAGATCTACTATTACAAGTGGTGGAATATGGCTATGGTGGTGGAGAAGAGTTTGGAGATTAGATCTAGATCTATTCCTCCGGTGGCTCTTCGGTGTTGTGGATGGAGTTCTGGGTGCGGCTAGAGATTCTTGGCGTGGCTGATTGGCGAGGCTTTTCTCGTTGCTCAAAGCCTCTTTACATAGGGGTCCCTTCACGAAAGTTGTTCTGTTTGACCTAGCAGTGTCGATGGCAACTATACGACCGGAACTATACGGCCGGAATTTTATTCCCGCAGTATAGTTGGTCGTTAAAGCGTCTGTCTCCACTTCACGACCCCTGGTTTCTTTGGATTGTTGGAAATCTCGTATCTTTGACTTTAATGTTGTGATTCCCATCATCAAACATCAATATCTACACAGGGAAAATAGAAAGAAAGGATTGCATACCCCTTTGATCATTAGGCATTAGTGGTAGGGTTTAGAGAGATATTTCATCAAAACTATGAATAATATCCAGTTTAAATATGGACGTAGATGGCTATATTTCACAGCCATCAGCCAGCCTCCCCTATGAGCAAGCAAAATGCACTGGAACAATCATTCGACTCCACGGTCAACACCAAGGCGGTCCAGGTCCACCCGACGGACCCGACCAAGATGACCCTCATCGCCAACAATGTGAGTGCCACATAGGAACTCGCACTCATCGAATTCCTCCGTGAGCATTGGGAAATCTTCGCGTGGTGTCCTGTGGACATGCCAGGAGTTCCTAGGGAATTCGTCGAGCACACACTCAATGTTTTCCCAAATGCAAGACCCGTCAAGCAGTCGATGCGTCGACTATCCAAGGAGAGGACAAAAGTGGTCGGCATGGAAGTCAACGGACTCCTCGACAATGACTTCATCCGCGAGATCAAGGAAAGAACCTAGGTAGCTAACCCCGTGCTGGTTCCAAAGAAGGACACAAACATCATGCGGATGTGTGTGGACTTCACCTGCCTCAACAAGCACTGCCTAAAGGACCGCTTCTCGTTACCACGGATCAATCAAATCATCGAATCCACCACGGGATGCAAGCGCCTCTTCTTCCTCGATGCCTACTCAGGCTATCACTAGATCCGGATGAAAGTGGAGGACCAAGAAAAAACGGCCTTCATCACACCGTTTAGAGTCTACTGCTACAACAAGATGCATTTCAGGCTGAAGAATGTAGGTGCCACCTACCAATGGTGCATGCAAGCCTGCCTGAAGAATCAACAACAACATGCAGGTCTATGTCGATGACATAGTAGTCAAGACAAAGGAGGAAGCCATGCTCATTGACGACCTCCACGAGACCTCGACAACCTTGACCACTATAGGATCAAGCTGAATCTGAAGAAGTGCGCCTTCGACGTACCATCCGGGCAACTACCCGGGTACCTCATATCCGCCAGGGGAATTGAAGCAAACCTGACAAATATAAAGGCCATATTGGCCATGGAGAAGCTAATGATCATCAAGGGCGTCCAACAGCTGGCTAGACGAATCGTGGCACTCAGCTGATTCATTAGTCGAATGGGTGAGAAGGCACTTCTGTTCTACCAACTCCTCTGCAAGACAAACCAGTTCGAGTGGACGAATGAATCACAAGAAGCATTCGAAGATCTCAAGCGCCTGCTCTCCACCTCGCTTGTCCTAGTGACCCCCAAGGAGAAAGAGCCAATGATTCTATACATAGCCGCCACTCTCCAAGTGGTCAGTACCGCCCTTGTGCTCGAACGAGCCAAAGAAAACAAAGTCCATGGAGTGCAATGTCCAGTGTACTACCTCAGCGAGGTGCTCACTGTTGGAAATATACCCTAGAGACAAATAGTAATAAGGACTATTATCATATTTCATATAGTTTATGATTAAGTTTTATATCATGCTATAACTGTATTGAGTGGAAGCATCAATACATGTGTGATATACAAACAACCAGGGGTTCCCAGTGAAACTCTAGTCACTGGTTCATTGGTCAACAGATGATCAAGTTTCCTGATCATGTGGCATTTATACCAGTTGGAAATGGAGTCAACTCATTCTGAGAATGAGATGATCAACCAATACCCAACCTAAACATCGTGACCCGATCATGTCACGATGTTCAAGTTACGATGATTAGAAATGGATCCTCGTAGACTATTCCTTAGACCGTGAGGCTATATCAATCACTATCTCCCGAGAGTGCTTAGATAGCATCAAGCGCCACTTGGTAATACAGTGGTTATAAAGGTTTGTTCAGGTACTCGGAGGAAACCGTAGAGGAAATATATGTCAAGAGCGGGATTTGTCCGTCCATGTGACGGAAAGATACTCAAGGGCCCACTCGGAGAAGTTATATCCAATAGCTACGCAGCATGTGATTTGATCACAGGGATATCACTTGTTGGAATGAGTCAAGTAGCATTGTTCGGTAACGAGATTGAACACGACATGGTGATGTCATTGATTAGATCTCGGGCAAAGCAAGTATCGAGATACAAAGGGAATAGGACACGACTCTCCCGGTTCAAACGACAAAAGATCTTCATGGAACGCATAGGGGTCACATGGCCATCTAGGTCCCTCTGTCGATCATTGGTGTGGGAGTGTCCTGACCATGTCTGGAGTGTTCCCAAACCGTGGGGTATCACGCTTAAGGGCTTGATGATGCTTAGAGAGTGTTTATATGATCAGAAGAATCGCCGAAGAATAGTAGAGAGAAAACCGGAAGGGTTTCGGTATGTCTGGAGATGTCCGGAGTGGAGGTGGAAGTGTTCCATAGCTACGGAGTTGAATAATATGTGAATGAATGTTAAATATTGATTTGATCATTTATTCATAATTATTTAATAAAGAGAAAATCAATTTAAAAGGTCAAAATGCTTAATGGGCCAATTCCCAGAGGGGAGAGGGCCCATTAGGGAAAGGAGAGAGGGAGAAGGGACAAGGCGGTGGCCCCCCGCGCGGGGCCCACTAGGGCCGGTCGGCAGCTGCCCCTCCCCCTCCACTCGTTGAGTCCCACCCTAGGACTTTGAGGGAGGTAGTACCTCCTTTTCCCCTATATATAGTGGGGGTATTTGGCAAGATAAATACACACAATATTCAATAAAGGTATTCTCACTTTTGGGGAGACCTCTAATTGATATTCTCTCTCTCTCTTGTGACCGTGGTCCCAAGTTCGGATTGCGCGAACGAGAGACATCTTCATCGCGGAGCACCGTCGTGCTGCGGGATTCAGATCCAGAAGCTCTACTTCCGCAACTGCTGCTGGATCGGGGAAGCGGGAGTCATCGTCAGGCATCGGGCGTGTGTACCTCCCCGCGAGGTGTCGCACTTGAGGCACTCAAGTCGTTGGAGCCAAGGGAGCGTGAGGACTTCATCACAACCTTGCTGTCGGCTTCGGCTCATACACAACAACCACGCTCTCCTGAGCGTTGACAACGCTTTTCGGTCTTCAAGGGTAAGTTCGCGAAAAGCCCCTCCCGTTATTGTATTACTAATAGATAGGTCCTGGCAACATCAGGGGTTCAGGGGCGTAGGGTAAAAATTTATTGTTTTCATGCGCGGAACCCTTACAGTGGTATCAGGCTAGATCTATGCGTAGTAATGGTAGTACGGGTAGAACACACGAGATGTAGTGTGTGGGCGTTGATCTTTTAGTTGTTACCCTTCACGTGTACTTGTGTATACCGCAGTAATGCTTCATGAAGCGGCCCCCAACCGACTTTACGGATTCATTTGCGAGACTGGTCCACGCTTGACATACGGCTTGTACCGTGTAAAGTGGCTTATGGGGGTGTCTATCTCTCTCGCATTAGTTGGTATGCCATTTACAACGGAGGGCCTCGAAAAGGGTGTAGTAGAGACAACTACTTGATCAACATTGTGCTGAAAGTTCGTAGATAAGAACGGTTCTTGTGCGAAAGCCCATTCAGCCATGTAAAACATGCAAAGATAAAGTAGAGGCGTCTAACTTTGTTTTGCAGGGGGGCTGATGGCTCAGTGTTGATGTCGAGCTCGTTGGTAACCCCAAGAGGAAGGTATGATGACCACAGCAGCAAGTTTCTCTCAGTTATGAAACCAAGGTTTAATCGAACCAGTAGGAGCAAGGAAACACCCCAAAGGTGTTGCTAGCTGAGCCTTGGTAGGGCGCACTACCGGTGCTAGTAGCAATGTGGAGACATGCACAACACAACCACAGAACTTTGTCCCCGACTTGCGATGAGGTTGTCAATCTCACCGTGTTTTGTGGAAATTAAAGGATTAAACGTATCGAATGGAAGGAAGTAATAGTTTGCAGAAAGTAAACACAAAGCAGTAAACAGTTTATAGATTGTATGTAAAGAAAAGGACCAGGATCCATAGTTCACTAGAGGTGGCTCTCCTTAAGATAGATAACATGCTGGGTGAACAAATTACAGCGGGGCAATTGACAAACATCGAGAAAGCAATACGTGCATATACTAATCATCTTGACTCCTTTGGAACTTGATTGGGCATTACAACATTATACATAGACCGCCATCCAACTGCATCTATGACTAATAATACACCTTCAGGTTATCATCCGAACCCCCTCCAGTATTAAGTTGCAAGCAACAGATTATTGCTTTACGAATTGCGTATAAAGTAAACAATACGATTGTTCTATGAACAAAGGATTGTTGTTTTCTCCCTAGTAGCAACAGCACATCTAGTACCTTAGAGATTTCTGTCACTTCCCCAGATTACCAGAGGCATGAACCCACTATCGAGCATAAATACTAACTCTTGGAGCTGCTAGCATCTACTTGGCCAAGATAGCTACTAACAACGGAAAACATGCAAGATCACAAATAACAAAGACATGATAGAATCAATAATCAATCTGAAATAGCATCTCAATATCCATTGGATCCCCGCAAACACAACATGCAGAATTACAAATAGATGATCTTGATCATGAACGGAGCTCACAAGATCTAGACATGAAAGCACAAAGGAGGAGAACCAGCCATCTAGCTACTACATGGATCCGTAGTCCAAGGATGAACTACTCACGCATCACACCGGAGGCTTGCATGGTGATGAAGAAGGCCTCCAGGGTGAATTACCCTCTCCGGCAGGGTGCCGGGGAGAGCTTCAGATCCCTCCTGATCTAGGGATGGAGATGATGGCGGCTACAGACTCTTTTTTGGATTTTTGATCGGGCCCTTAGGGTTTTCCTCCCGAGGGCATCTTATAGGCGGAAGGAGAGGCCGAGGGGGTGCTGGGGTCGGCCAGACCACCCCCTGGCGTGGGCCAGGCCTGGCCGCGCGGCCAGGTGGTGTGGCTGGCCCCTAGCCCTTCTCTGTCTCGTATTCTGGCATCTGATGACTTCCGGAAAAATAGGCACTTTGGCTTTTGTCCCGTCCAATTCCGAGAATACTCATTTTCTGACTTTCCAGGAACCAAAAACAGTAGAAAATAGGCAACTAGCACTGTGGCTCTTGTTAATAGGTTAGTCCAAGAAATCATATGAAAAGTACTCCAAAGTGTGGACAAAACACAAGAAAGTGGATAAAACCAAGCATGGAACATCAAAAATTATAGATACATTTGCAATGTATCAACATCCCCAAGCTTAACTCCTGCTCGTCCTCGAGTAGGTAAGTGATAAAAAGAAAGAATAACTTTTGAGGTGACATGCAGCATCAAAAACTTGATCAAAGTATTTGTAAAACATTCAAAGTTGGGATCATAGTACTTCAATCATAACATGAAAGACAAAGTTCTAGCAATAAGACAAAGAAACTATGATGCAACATGAAAAGGCACAAACAAAAGATTCATGAATAACAATGCTTTGCAAGACGTTTCTTTGTTTCACATAAAGAAAACATAGCATAATAGTATTCAGCTTGTCCCTCATAGAGTAGCAAATATACATGCATAGGACACCTTCAAAGTTCATAAGAGTGACTAGATACAAATAGTTTAAAACAAGCAATATCAAGATATGCATCAATCAACTAGTCTTGGGACAATGCACATAGAACTAAGAATGGCCACTATGCTCTCAAAGTAGGTGCATAAAGGTAGAAGGTGGAGACTCAATATAATGGTGGAAGAAAGGCCTTTATAAAAGGAAGGAGGGATTCAAGTCTCATAAAGAGCTTCCAATAATTATGGTACTTATAGTTTTCAGCTCTCATTGCCCCTATCATCAGCATCTTGAAGGTGATTAAGGTTAAAGTGACACAACTAAGAGGATATGCTTGACAAGTTATAAACCAAAATCTCATGTCCCTTACTTATGAAGACCGAACCTCATGCTACTCAACTTTAGTCATGAGTAAGCTCTTGTCATTATAAGTACATGTGTATCATAAAGAACCGCCAACGGGGTACCCCTTACACATGATACAGGAGATATCCCATAATCAAAATAACAAGGCAAGCAGACAATGAGCATCTCAGCGATCTTTTTATTTGCTATTTGCATAGGTTTTTATTGAGGATGCTTCATAGGGTGCTCATTATGGTGGTGCTGCAAGTTTCCACCATGATTAGGCATGGCTTAGGCTAGCAGCCCAGACATTTCTCTAACACACATACACACTCCATGATCTTACAAGTTTCACTTTTATTTCACACCGTCGGGATCCGTAAGCAAAAGAACATGATATCAACGGGGTACAAAGTACAAGTGCAATGTTGAAAGCTTTCCCCATGAAACATGGTTCTGCTAATTTCAACTTATAAAGCGCAAGCATATACGCAACAAAGAAGGACCCAATGGTTCAAGTTTATTAGATGCAAAAAAGTAAAGTGTGCCATCAAGTTCGTGAGAGCTTTAATCACTAGTTTTCTCATAACAAGTTTAATTTGGAAGGTAAACAAAAGCATGAATATACTTGGAATAGCATAAGCTAGTAGGTAGGTGTCGGGGGGATTGTCCCCGGGTACCCCAAAAGACGGTCCAAAAGCACTCCGAAAAGGCAAAACACAAGTTGGATAAAGAGAAAACAGCAGCAAAGGCAATTTGGGTCGTCTAGGAGGTTCTAGCCGGCTTGCCTCGCCTCCTGGCCCGCTCGGCGCCTCCTCAGATTTCCGGTTGGGCCAACCCAGCCGGCCCACTCCCGGCGCCACCTCTCCACTGCCAGTTCCCCCCTAGCCGGCCAGCCTGGTGCCCCGCCTGGGTTACCCTTTGCCCGGCTGGGCCTCCCACCGCCTCGGCGTCCCGGTTGGGCCTCTCCTTCGGCGCCCTCTCCGGCTAAGGCTCCACGCTGCCCACCTGGATGGGCCGGCTCCGTCCCGCCCGGCTGGCCCATCCGGTCCCCCTGCTGCGACCGCCCGGCTGGGCCACTACCCGGATGGGCCTCTGCCTCGCCCCGCCTGGCTGGGCCGCCAAGTCCCCATCCGGCTGGACCGGACCACCATCTCTAGGAGCGACCAGATCGGCCAGCCCCTGGCGATCGCTCCCTCCTGACCAGCTAACTCCTCCCAATTGGATCGCTCCCTCTCCAGGCTGTTGTTCCTACATCGATCAAGACCAAGGAGATAAGAAGAAGGACAGGCGTACATCGAGAAGACAGCGACAAGACTGAGAGGACACCAAGCCCATACTACTTTATCAGATGACATGCCAAATAGTATACACTATGCATGACATATTGTACCACAATCAGATGACATACTACATAGTATAGTTAGGCAAGTGGGCCCCACCATGTCCCTTGGGCCACCTTTATAAGGCAAGGGAGGGACTCACCCACATTCATGCTCACAGGCACATACGCACTAGCACACACTCCATTCGAACACTCACATGCACTAGCACTCTCTGCTAGCTAGCTCGCTCTCTCATAGAGATACACATAGACAGATAGGTTGGTCTCAGTGCATTTAAGGTAGTAGCTAGAGAATACAGCTCGAGGAGCGCTTGTAGTTCTGCCTAAATGAAGGGGACAGGAACACGGCATTCTTTCATGCGAGGACTTTGATGATCTGGTCTGGGAAGAGGAGGTGCCTAGCGTGGAAGAGAATACGCAGTGGATGGCGAAAGGATTTAGCCAGTTATATCCCTCATAGTCAGATCCGGCAGAAGTAGGAGTTTTACCTCATCACGAGGGCTTCGAACCTGGGTACTTCCTGCGTCCAGCTACGCTTGGTTGTATCCAATCCCGCCTGCGGACGCCGTCGATAGCTTCCCTGCTAGTCCCCACACCTCTATCTAACCTTCTTAGGTACTGCCATTCCTAATACAACGATAGTTGGCGCCCACCGTAGGGCAAGATAGCTTCGGCCGGAGTTCCGTTCCGCACGGGACCACTTCGCCTTCATCGGCACCAACGCTGTCTCGAGTTGCTCGGGGGCTCGCCGCCTCCGCGCCGTCGTCATCGACTCCGCTCCGTCAAGTTTCTCGAAGGTTCACCGATGCCATCGCCGCACCGTCATCGCCTCCGGCTCGCCTCCAGCTCGCCGAGAGGCCCAGGAGCTCGCCATCGCCTTTGCGTCATCATCATCTTCGCCTCGCCAAGAAGCCTGGGGGCTCGCTGCCTCCATGCCGCTGTGCTCGTCCTCGACCGGTTCGGCGTGGCCGCGTCCGAGCCGGCAGCAGCCGCGCCCGTCCGTGTCGCCCCTCGGCCTCCTGCGTCTGCGAGCATGCCACCACGAGCCTCACGCACGCCCGTGCACCGCCGTGCCAGCAGTAGCCTCCCTCGGCCGCCCGTGCGCTTGCTCATGTGCGCTCGCAGCAGCAAGGCAGCTAAACGGCAGCTGCTCCTAAGCGCTCGTGCACATGCGCGCAGGCAAGGCGGCAGGCGGCATGCCATGTGCGCCCTCGGCCGCTCCGGCTCGGCCACGTGCCTGCACGTCCGCGAGCACCTCCGGCGACCGTCCCCGCCCGTATTCAACCTCTACGCCAGACTACATGAGCCCGGGTCCGTGCGTGCCGGCACGGCCCTCCGCCGGCCTCACAGCCCCTCGCCCGGCCGTCCTCGACCGTCGGAGTCGCGCCTCCGCGTACGCGCGCCCGCACGTACGCTCCTCCCTGGCCGCAGCACCTTCACCAGCCACCGCCCCCGCGGACGCCGCCGAGCCGCCGCGTCGTCGCCGCACTAGAGAAAGCTCCGCCGCCGGCTCCCACGCCTCCTCCTCTCCTCGAATTC
This sequence comes from Avena eriantha, assembly GCA_910589775.1. NCBI lineage: Eukaryota > Viridiplantae > Streptophyta > Magnoliopsida > Poales > Poaceae > Avena > Avena eriantha. The sequence goes on along the minus strand of OU342742.1, from coordinate 63,364,665 downwards.
GTGGCGGCTCCCCGCGCCGCCTCGCCGGCGTCCCCGCCCATCTCTGCGGCACACCTCCTCTGCGTGCGCGCGGCCCTCCACCGGCCTCCCGCGCGCCTGCAACCGCGCCGCCGCCCGCCTCGAGCTCCTCTCCCCATGGCCATGTCCGGCTCCGCCCCGCTTGCCGCCTGCCCAACCGCCGCTGGCTCCGTCGTGCACGCGTCCTTGTGTCTGGGAGGGAAAAGAGGCAGCCGGATGGGAGAGGAAGAAAAGGAAAGAAAAGAAAAGAAAAAGGGCAAGTGGGGTGGGCCAGTTAGCAGGGAGAGGAAGTGGGGCGTGGCCGGTTAAGGAAAATCCGGTTGACTATGGCCGTTGGAGAGAAAAAGAAAGGGGAGAAAAAATAACGTGAAGGAGAAAAAAAAGATCCGGCAGGCGTATAGCCGGCCGAGAAAAAGAGAGAAAAATGGAAGATGAGAAGAAGTCCGGGTAGCTTAGTCCGGCTTAGAAAAACAAGAAAAAATTCGGCTGAGAGAAAATAGCAAGAAAAAATCCGGCTATACTAGTCTGGTTGAAACAAGAAAAAAAAAGAGAAGAAAGATCAGGCTACAAAAATCCGGTTAAGCCTAATCCGGCCGGAAAAAGAAACATAGAAAAATTTCAAATCCGGCTACATCCGTCCGGCTGACCCCATTTGTCTGTTCGATTCGGCCGGTACGGATCCGTTCTGGCTGAGTCGGTCCGACTCCGCGCGACTTCGTCTGTTTGGTTACCGGTTCGGCCGGCTGGACCCGCTCCGGCTAGGCCAGGCCGGCTCGGCGCATCCTGGCGCATTTGGTTGCCTGGCCAGCTGGGGACCGAATCCGGCTACGCCGCGTTTGGTTGCATGTCCGGCTGTAGCCAGGCTATTCGGCTGGAACGCCAGTTGGACCGTTCCAGCAGCCGCAACGCCTGCAGAATCGTGCCATCGACCCTGCTATACCGACAGCTACAATGCGAGTGTTTTTCCGACCTTGAGCAATCCTCGAAGTCTCGCCAGATGTTGTTTTACTTCCTGCTTTCAGTTTTCTGGTGCCGGCAACCCCTACCCGGGGGCTCGCCGGTTGGCCCGGCCTGCTAAATCTGTAAACCGACTGACTAGTGTGCGACGGTGTTAGAGGCCCACTCTTCGTCTCAGCTACAGACCGCAACCCGGTTGTCCTGCTAGCAAGAGCAAAAGCCCGAGGCATCCCACATGAAAAATGGCGAAGGGTGCGATAGATCGGACATTCTGGCCTTGTGCCTAGTTGGTATTTTCTGGCTGCTCAGCCCCTAGTACCGTGTGCAATGTACTGTCAGCTCTCCCTTTGGTTCCGGCTCCAGACCGCAACTTGGCTGGCCGGCAAGGACACAGCGTAAACAGTAGAGCACACGAGAAAGTGACTAAGTGTTCAGAGAAGCATGAGCTAGTTTTTGAAAAATAAAACCGTTATCCGGTTGATAGCATGTGTACTTTATATTGATGTACTGATAATCAATTCTGTTTGTTTGTTTTGGCACGACTGCACCAAGTCGGATTTCAAGGGCATTTGAAGATTCAAAGCACCTGTCTTCGCCAACTACGTCGAATCTCGGGGGCAACACCCACCGGGTGTGCTGGCGCGCCCCCGGTGTAATCAAGTGCTCCAGTCCGGCTGAAGGTGTTCAGCCGGATATCAAGTTTGAGGTGTCGAAGAGGGCAAGATATAGAAGATTTGAAGCACCTGTCTCCGTCAGCTACTCTGAATCTCGGGGGCCACACCCCGCGGGTGCGCTCGCGCGCCCCCGTGGTAGTTGTGTTGCTTCCCGAGCTAGAGGTATCCAGCCGGACGCCATTCAAGTACTGCATCTACAACGACAACGTCAAGTTTTTTGTGGAGCTCGTGCGAATTTCCTCTCCGGGTGAAATAAGCACGTGCTCGGGGGCTATGTCGGGGGGATTGTCCTCGGGTACCCCAAAAGACGGTCCAAAAGTACTCCGAAAAGGCAAAAAACAAGTTGGATAAAGAGAAAACAACAGCAGAGGCAATTTGGGTCGTCTAGGAGGTTCTAGCCGGCCTGCCTCGCCTCCTGGCCCGCTCGGCACCTCCTCAGATTTCCGGTTGGGCCGACCCAGCCAGCCCACTCCCGGCGCCACCTCTCCACTTCCAGTTCCCCCCCAGCCGGCCAGCCTGGCGCCCGGCCTGGGCTACCCTTTGCCCGGCTGGGCCTCCCGCCGCCTCGGCGTCTCGGTTGGGTCTCCCCTTCGGCGCCCTCTATGGCTAAGGATCCACGCCGCCCACGCGGATGGGCCGGCTCCGTCCCACCCGGCTGACCCATCCGGTCCCCCCTGCTGCGACCGCCCGGCTAGGCCGCTACCCGGATGGGCCTCCGCCTCGCCCCGCTTGGCTGGGCCACCAGGTCCCCATCCCACTAGACCGGACCACCATCTCTGGGAGCGACCGGATCGGCCAGCCCCTGGCGATCGCTCCCTCCTGACCAGGTAACTCCTCCCAATCGGATCGCTCCCTCTCCAGGCTGTTGTTCCTACATCGATCAAGACCAAGGAGATAAGAAGAAGGACATGCGTACATCGAGAAGACAGCGACAAGACTGAGAGGACACCAAGCCCATACTACTTTATCAGATGACATGCCAAATAGTATACACTATGCATGACATATTGTACCACAATCAGATGACATACTACATAGTATAGTTAGGCAAGTGGGCCCCACCATGTCCCTTGGGCCACCTTTATAAGGCAAGGGAGGGACTCACCCACATTCATGCTCACAGGCACATACGCACTAGCACACACTCCATTCGATCACTCATAGGCACTAGCACTCCCTGATAGCTAGCTCGCTCTCTCACAGAGATACACATAGACATATAGGTTGGTCTCAGTGCATTTAAGGAAGTAGCTAGAAAATACATCTCGAGGAGCACTTGTAGTTCGTATATCCCTCATAGTCAGATCCGACAGGAGTAGGAGTTTTACCTTATCACGAGGGCTCCGAACCTGGCTACTTCCTGCGTCCAGCTACGCTTGCTTGTATCCAATCCCGCCTGCGGACGCCGTCGATAGCTTCCCTGCTAGTCCCCACACCTCTATCTAACCTTCTTAGGTACTGCCGTTCCCAATACAACGATAGTAGGTATGGTGGACTCTTTGGAATAACTTGGTTTAGGGAGTTGGATGCATGAGTGGAACTCACACTTGGTTGTGGAGGCTAGCAAAAGACTGGGAGCGACAAACTAAGAGAGCAATAATGGCCATAATCATGCAAAGCGACAAAACATCATTGATCAAAGCATAAAGTGATACTACAAGTTAAAAACTAAAGGATCATAAAGGCTTATGGTGACTTGAGATAGTCATAGCATGGTGTGAGCATGCGCCAAGTCAACCCAAATAAAGCATCAAAGGAGAATATTTAATATGCTAAAACAACGCATGATTCATCCAAGGCACATTAAGCAATCTAAATTGTTTATAACAAGTCATGCTACAACAAAGAATACTAAGCATAAAGCCAAAACAATATCAAGCATGGCATGACAGAGCATAGGCCACAGTCAAAAACAAGCTTTTTTTACCACATAAGCATGAACTTTCCTACTCTTTTCCAAACCAAACCAAACTATTTGCAAACCAATGTATGAAAGAGGGGGTCCAACCAATTTATTCAGAAAACTAAGCAAACAAAAGCAAACGAAAAACCAAAACAAAACAAAGAAAAAGACGCTCCAAGAACAACACAACTGTGCATGGAACAATAAAAATGAAGCGTTTGGAAGAAACCTGGGATTTTTATTGATGAAGAAGGGGATGCCTTGGGCATCCCCAAGCTTTGACGCTTGTACTTCTTGGATATTTCTTGGGGTGACACGGGGTGGCATCCCCAAGCTTGAGCTTTAGTCCATCCTTCATCTCATTACTCATTCCTTCCATACACCTGAAATTTTTCCTTCATACAAAACTTCACATAATCTTTGTTAGCAACATTAGTGCACTCAAGATAAAAGGTCTTAAGGTTCAGTTATAACACCAAATAAACTCCCATTAGAACACTAGCTATTGTAGCACTTCCCTCAAAAAGCTCAATTCCCCAAAAGAACTCAAAAAGGAACCAACAAGAAGCAAATGCAGGAAATTCTGCTTATTTTTTGCCTGACCTTTGGCAAGATGAGTGCTTTATGAATAAATTCCCACTTGTTCTATCCTATGCTAAGTCTTCAAATATCAGTGTACATGACTTCTTACATGTTGATTTCTTGGAGGATAATTTTCACCTACCACTTTCTCAACAAGCCTACTCTGAGTTTTTAATCATGGAAGAAAGATGCCAGGAAATCATGCAAACCACTCATGGGGATATCCATGATAACTGGAGCTATATTTGGGGGCCAGATAAATTTGAAGTAAAAAAGGCCTACTCATCCATGATTGGCTACTCCCCATCACCACCACACTTCTCTTGGGTATGGACATCCTCTTGCCAAAATAAACACAAATTCTTCTTCTAGCTTTTGCTTCTGGATAGACTGAATACAAGGAATCTTCTGAAAAGAAAGCGGTTCATCTTGCCTGACTACAACTGTGTAACTTCCAACTGTTACTTAGAAGAATCAGTTAACCATCTATTCTAGGAATGTTCTTTTGCAAACAAATGCTGGGACCATATTTACAGAAACAAAACTGCAAACTTATCAGGATTGGAAGCTATTTCAGACATCAAAGAAAAGTTACACCTGCCATTTGCAGTGGAAATCATTGTCATGGCTACCTAGGGTATTTAGATATGCAGAAATGAGAAGATATTTAATGACAAAAGACCCACACTTGAAAGATGGAAAGCAATCTTCTATCAAGAGATGAGATGGTTACAGTTCAAAATCAAAAGAAAATACAAGGAGAAATTCAAAACCTGGCTGAATCAACAATTAGATCAAGGATAGAGTAGATTTTACCCACTGTAGAGGTGGCTTTATCTTCTTGTTTTGATCTGCCTTAGATCAATAGACTATCTGTATTTTATCTTTGTAACATACTCACACCCTATAATAAAAAGATTGCAGTGGGGATTCTCCCTACTATTTCACCTAAAAAAGCAAATGCAGAAAATGGCAGAAATCTGTCAAAACAGACCAGCAGGTGAAGACGAATTTTTTCGAAGACCTTCTATTGCTCAAATCAAATAGTGTTGAACTAACGAAAGTTAGATAACAACCTGGGGCATACGCACAAAAATTCACGCCTCAAAAATATGTTCAGAGATTTTACACGAAGTTTTACGGTGAAGCACAGAAATCTGTTTCGGGACAGCAACTTTCCCAATCATTACTTCTCTCTCATTAGAGGTTACTCTTGGCACAAAAAGCAAGTAAAAAGGATAAGGAGCGGTTATTACTGAGGTAATAACTTCTAAGACTCATCTAAAACTTTTGGGTTATCTCCCAATAAGTACTTTTCTTTAACGCCTTTAAGTTAGGCATAAGAAGCAAGAAAAAGAATCAAGTGTTCTCAAATGAAGAAGCATTAAGACCAAATTTTGTTTTCATAGGAGAGGCAAAAGAAATCTTTTCTCTCTTCTTAGGGAAGTGTTCTATACCTTTCTTGAGTGGGAGTTGATATTTAATGCTGCCTTCTTTCATATCAATAATGGCACCAACTGTTCTAAGAAAAGGTCTTCCCAAAGTAATAGGACAAGAAGAATTGCATTCAACATCCAAAACATAGAAATCAACGGGGACATAGGCATTGTTAACCATAATAAGAACATCATTAAGACTCCCCATGAGTTTCTTTTTAGCATTATCATCAAGTGGGACATTCAAATAACAATCTTAAAGTGGAGGCAAATCAAGCATATCATAAATCCTTCTAGGCATAATAGAAACACTACTATCAAGATCACATAAAGCTTTGAAATCAAAGTCATTCACTTTCATATCAATGATGGGTTCCCAACCATCTTCTTGCTTTATAGGAATAGAAGCTTTATGTTTCATCTTTTCTTCTTTAATCTTTATGAGAGCATCAGTAGTGTGTTTTGTAAAGGCCATGTTCATAGCACTAGCATTAGGACTTTTAGCAAGCTTTTGTAGGAACTTAATAACTTCAGAGATATTACAACCATCAAGATCAAAATCAAAATTATCATATAAAGTAGTAGAACTATTACTAGCCTCAACACTAGTGGTGGTGATAGTAGAAACACAAATGTTTCTAGTAATTTCATCTTCTCTTTCCCACTTAGCATGTAATTCAGCTAATAGTCTAACATTTTCATCAATTCTTACTTGTATGGCATTAGTAGCTGCAAAGGGATATCATTAGTTTTAGGTTTAGCAGCCATTTTATTCAAAGAAGATTGAGTTTTAGCCAAATATGCTATATTTCTTTCAGCATTAGAGAGTTTTTCCTCAATAGTTTTATTGAAAGCAGTTTTTTACTAATAAAGTCTTTAGCATAACTTCAAGTTCAGAGGGTGCACTCCTATTATTGTTGTAAGAATTTTCATAAGAATTACCATTGTTGGGAGGATATGGCTTATAATTGTTGTTACCAAAATTACTCCTATAAGCATTATTGCCAAAATTATTATTTCTTATGAACTTCACATCAACTTGCTCTTCTTGAGCAACAAAAGAGGCTAAAGGAACATTATTTGGATCAATATGGGCTTTCCCATTAACAAGCATAGACATAATAATATCAATCTTATCACTCAAGGAGGAGGTTTCCTCAATAGAATTTACCTTCCTACCTTGTGGAGCTCTCTCAGTATGCCATTCAGAATAATTAACCATCATATTATCCAGAAGTTTTGTTGTAGCACCCAAAGTGATGGTCATAAAGGTACCTCCAGCAGCAGAATCCAATAGGTTCCTTGAAGAATAGTTCAATCCTGCATAAAAGGTTTGGATAATCATCCAAGCAGTATGTCCATGAGTGGGACAATTCTTTACCAAAGATTTCATTCTTTCCTAAGCTTGAGAAACCTGCTCATTATCAGATTGAACTTCATTATTTCACTTCTCATAGATATAATTTTAGCAGGAGGATAGTATTTTCCAATAAAAGCATCTTTGCACTTAGTCCAAGAATTAGTACTATTCTTAGTTAAGGAATTCAACCATTCTTTAGCTTTTCCTCTCAAAGAGAAAGGAAACAATTTCAGCTTAATAATATCACCATCTACATCCCTATGCTTCTGCATCTCACAAAGTTCAACAAAGTTATTTAGATGGGCAGCAGCATCTTCATTACAAATACCAGAAAATTGTTCTCTCATAACAAGATTGAGTAAAGCAGGTTTTATCTCAAAGAAAGTAGCTTCAGGCATAGGTGGAGCAATATGTGTGCTCATAAAATCATTGTTGTTGGTGCTAGTGAAATCACACAACTTAGTGTTTTCAAGAGTAGTCATTTTTTTTGTGTTTTTAATAAAGAAAGCAAACTTGTAGAACTAATTTTTTTTTCTGTTTTTGATAACAAAACAAGCAGACAAAGCAAAAAGAAACTGAGCAAAACAAAAATAACAAAGTAAAGAGATTGGTTATGAGGGACTCCCCTTGTGAAGATGTCCTTGACTCCCGGCAACGGCGCTAGAAAAATGCTTGATGGCTCAGTGTTGATGTAGAGCTCATTGGGAACCCCAAGAGGAAGGTATGATGAGCACAGCAGTAAGTTTCCCTCAGTTATGAAACCAAGGTTTAATCGAACCAGTAGGAGCAAGGAAACACCCCAAAGGTGTTGCTAGCTGAGCCTTGGCAGGGCGCACTACCGGTGCTAGTAGCAACGTGGAGACCTGCACAACACAACCACAGAACTTTGTTCCCAACTTGCGATGAGGTTGTTAATCTCACTGTGTTTTGCGGAAAACAAAGGATTAAACGTATCGAATGGAAGGAAGTAATAGTTTACAGAAAGTAAACACAAAGCAGTAAACAGTTTACAGATTGTATGTAAAGAAAAGGACCAGGATCCATAGTTCACTAGAGGTGGCTCTCCTTAAGATAGATAACATGCTGGGTGAACAAATTACAGCGGGGCAATTGACAAACATCGAGAAAGCAATACATGCATATACTAATTATCTTGACTCCGTTGGAACTTGATTGGGCATTACAACATTATACATAGACCGCCATCCAACTGCATCTATGACTAATAATCCACCTTCAGGTTATCATCTGAACCCCCTCTAGTATTAAGTTGCAAGCAACAGATTATTGCTTTACGAATTGTGTGTAAAGTAAACAATACGATTGTTCTATGAACAAAGGATTGTTGTTTTCTCCCTAGTAGCAACATCACATCTAGTACCTTAGAGATTTCTGTCACTTCCCCAGATTACCAGAGGCATGAACCCACTATCGAGCGTAAATACTAACTCTTGGAGTTGCTAGCATCTACTTGGCCAAGATAGCTACTAACAACGGAAAGCATGCAAGATCACAAATAACAAAGACATGATAGAATCAATAATCAATCTAAAATAGCATCTCAATATCCATCGGATCCCCGCAAACACAACATGCAGAATTACAAATAGATGGTCTTGATCATGAATGGAGCTCACAAGATCTAGACATGAAAGCACAAAGGAGGAGAACCAGCCATCTAGCTACTACATGTATCCGTAGTCCAAGGATGAACTCATGCATCACACCGGAGGCTTGCATGGTGATGAAGAAGTCCTCCAGGGTGAATTCCCCTCTTCGGCAGGGTGCCGGGAAGAGCTTCAGATCCCTCCCGATCTAGGGATGGAGATGATGGCGGCTACAGACTCTTTCATGGATTTTTGATCGGGACCTTAGGGTTTTCGTCCTGAGGGCATCTTATAGGCGGAAGGAGAGGCCGAGGGGGTGTTGGGGTCGGCCAGACCACCCCCTGGCACGGGCCAAGCCTGGCTGCGCGGCCAGGTGGTGTGGCTGGCCCCGAGCCCTTCTCCGTCTCGTATTCTGGCATCTCATGACTTTCGGAAAAAAGGCACTTTGGCTTTTGTCCCGTCCAATTACGAGAATATTCATTTTATGACTTTCTTGGAACCAAAAACAGCAGAAAACAGGCAGCTTGCACTGTGGCTCTTGTTAATAGGTTAGTCCAAGAAATCATATGAAAAGTACTCCAAAGTGTGGACAAAACACAAGAAAGTGGATAAAACCAAGCATGGAACATCAAAAATTATAGATACATTTGCAATGTATCAGGGGCGTTGCTTTGTGATATGGTTGTGGCAAAGGTAAAGTGATTACCTTATGTTACGTAGTAGTAGATAGTCACGGAGGTGACGGACTACCACGCCATAAAGACACCGGTACCCTGGTGTCTACGGTGCCGGAACCCTGGCGCTGGAATCCGGTGACGACGGATGGAGATCACGACGTGAAGGACCATATCACCTCGCATTTACATTAAATTTTATTGTTTGTATATCTTATTGTGTGCTATTATTAGATACTCGACTGTAGCCTAATAAGATGATCCCTATTAAAAATTACCAACGATTGTGTTCCTCCCTAGTGTGCACCACCAAGAAAGTTCTTCGGTGTGAGGCGATCCACGGTACAGGCGTGGGTGTCAGACATATCTACGTTCACATACAGTGGGTGTAAGCCATGTTGCACAGTGAATACACTATCGTTGAGTTGGTGAGCCTAGCATGTGCATACATGGCCTCGGAACGCGGATGGTCGAAAGATCGAGCACGAGTCGCATGAATGATGTGACCAACATTTAGCTTCCACCCTTGAACCCACATTGATGGCTTCTGACTCGTGTTGATGTCGAGCTCGTTGGGGAACCCCAAGAGGAAGGTATGATGAGAACATCAGTAAGTTTCCCTTAGTTATGAAACCAAGGTTATCGAACCAGTAGGAGCAAGGAAACACCTCCAAGGTGTTGTTGCCAACTTGGAATCCTGCATAACACAACCACAGAACTTTGCCCCAACTTACAGTGAGGTTGTCAATCTCACCGGTTTTGCTGAAAACAAAGGATTAAACGTATTGTGTGGAAGAAAGTAATAGCTTGCAGAAAATAAATAGAAAGCGGTAAACAGTTGTAGATTGATGGTAAAAGAAAGGACCGGGGTCCATAGTTCACTAGTGGTGGCTCTCCTTAAGATAGATGACATGTTGGGTGAACAAATTATAGCGGGGCAATTGACAAACATCGAGAAAGCATACATGCATATACTAATCATCTTGACTCCTATGACATTTGATTGGGCATTACAACATTATATAGAGACCGTAATCCAACTACATCTATGACTAATAATCCACCTTCAGGTTATCATCCGAACCCCCTCCAGTATTAAGTTGCAAGCAACAGATAATTGCATTATGCATTGCGTGTAAACTAAACAATACGATTGTTCTATGAACAAAGGATTGTTGTTTTCTCCTAGTAGCAACATCACATCTAGTACCTTAGAGATTTTTGTCACTTCCCCAGATTACTAGAGGAATGAACCCACTATCGAGTATAAATACTCCCTTTTTGAGTTGCTAGCATCTACTCGGCCAAGATATCTACTAACAATGGAGAGCATGCAAGATCACAAATAACAAAGACATGATAAAATCAATAATCAATCTAAAATAGCATCTCAATATCCATCGGATCCCCGCAAACACAACATGTATGATTACAAATAGATGATCTTGATCATGAACAGAGCTCACAAGATCTGGACATGGTAGCACAAAGGAGAAGAACCAACCATCTAGCTACTACATGAACCCGTAGTCCAAGGATGAACTACTCACGCATCACACCGGAGGCTTGCATGGTGATGAAGAAGGCCTCCAGGGTGAACTCACCCCTTCGGCAGGGTGCCTGGAAGACCTTTCGATCCCTCCTAATCTAGGGATGGAGATGACGGTGGCTAGAGACTATTTCGTGGATTTTTTTGATCAGGTACTTAGGGTTTCTGTATCGGAGGCATCTTATAGGCAAAAGGGGAGGCCGAGGGGGGTCCCTAGGCAGCCACACCACCCCCTGGCGTGGGCTAGGCTTGGCCAGGTGGTGTGGCGGCCCTCTGGCCCCTCTCCATCTCGCATTCTGGCTCCGTGTCCCCCTTGGTGAAAAACTAACTTTGGATTTTGTCCCGTTCAATTCCGAGAATATTCATTTTCTGACTCTCGTGGAACCAAAAACAACAGAAAACAGGCAGTTGGCACTATGGCATCTTGTTAATAGGTTAGTCCAAGAAAGTGTATAAAAAGTACTCCAAAGTGTGGACAAAACATAAGAAAGTAGATATAAACCAAGCATGTAACATCAAAAATTATAGATATGTTAGCAACGTATCAACATCCCCAAGCTTAACTCCTGCTCGTCCTCGAGTAGGTAAGTGATAAAAAGAAAGAATAATTTTTGCGGTGACATGCACCATCATAAACTTGATCAAAGTATTTGTAAAACATTGATAGCTAGGATCATAGTACTTCAACATAGCATGAAAGATAAAGTTCTAACAATAAGACATAGTAACTATGTTGCAACATGAATAGGCACAAACAAAAGATTCATGAATAACGATGCTTTGCAAGACGTTTGTTTGTTTCACATAAAGAAAACATAGCATAGTGGCATTTAGCTTGTCCCTCATAGAGTAGAAAACATAAATGCATAGGACACCTTCAAAGTTCATAAGAGTGACTATATACAAATAGTTTAAGAACGAGCAATATCAAAGTTATGCATAAATCAGCAAGTCTTGGGACAATGCACATAGAACTAAGAATGGCCACTATGCTCTCAAAATAGGTGCATAAAGATAGAAGGTGGAGACTCAACATAAAAGTAAAAGAAGGCCTTCATAAAAGGAAGTAGGGATTCAAGTTTCATAAAGAGCTTCCAAAAATTATGGTACTTATTAGCTTTCAGCTCTCATTGCCCCTATCATAAGCATCTTTAGGTGATTAAGGTTAAAGTGACACAACTAAGAGGATATGCTTGACAAGTTATAAGTTGAAATCTCATACCCTTACTTACGAAGACCGAACCTCGTGTTATTCAACTTCAGTCACAAGTAAGCTCTTGTCATTGTAAGTACATATGTATCATAGAGAACCACCAACGGGGTACCCTTTGCACATGATATAGGAGCTATCCCATAATCAAAATGACAAGGCAAGCAGACAATGAGCATCTCAGCGATCTTTTTATTTGCTATTTGCATAGGTTTTTATTGAGGATGCTTCATAGAGTGCTCATTATGGTTATGCTGCAAGTTTCCACCATGATTAGGCATGGCTTAGGCTAGCGGCCTAGGCGTTTCTCTAACACAAATACAAACTCCATGATCTTACAAGTTCCCCTTTTATTTCACACCACCGGGATCCATAAGCAAAAGAACATGATATCAACTAGGTACAATGTACAAGTGCAATGTTGAAAGCGTTCCCCATGATACATGGTTCTGCCAACTTCAACTTATAAAGCGCAAGCATATACGCAAAAAAGATGGACACAATGGTTCAAGTTTATTAAGTGCAAGAAAGTAAAGTGTGCCATCAAGTTCATGAGAGCTTTAATCACTAATTTTCACATAACAAGTTTATTTCGGAAGGTAGATAAAAACATGAATATACTTGGAATAGCAAATGCTAATAGGTAGGTACTGTGGACTCTTTGGAATAACTTGGTTTTAGGAGTTGGATGCATGAGTGGAACTCATACTTGGTTATGGAGGCTAGCAAAATACTAGGAGCGACCAACTAAGAGAGCAATAATGGCCATAATCATGCAGAGCGACAAAACATCATTAATCAAAGCATAAAGTGATATTACAAGTCGAAAACGAAAGGATCATAAAGTCTTCTGGTGACTTGGGATAGTCATAACATGGTGTGAGCATGCGCCAAGTCAACCCAAATAAAGCATCAAAGGAGAATACCACAATACTTATGCCTTAATATGCTAAAACAACGCATGATTCTTCCAAGGCACATTAAGCAATCTCAATTGTTTATAACAAGTCATGCTACAGCAATGATCACTAAGCATAGAGCCAAAACAATATCAAGCATGGAATGACAAAGCATAGGCCACAGTCAAAAACAAACTCCTTTTACCACTTTAGCATGAACTTTCCTACTCTTTTCCAATCCAAACCAAACTATTTGAAAACCAATGTATGAAAGAGGGGGTCCAACCAATTTATTCAGCAAACTAAGCAAACGAAACCAAAAACAAAAACAAAGACGCTCCAAGAACAACACAATTATGCATGAAACAATAAAAATGAAGTGTTTGGAAGAAACCTAGGATTTTTATTGATGAAGAAGGGGATGCCTTGGGCATCCCCAAGCTTTGACGCTTGTACCTCTTGAATATTTCTTGGGGTGACACGGGGTGGCATCCCCAAGTTTGAGCTTTAGTCCATTCTTCATCTCATTACATCATTCTCTCCATACACCTGAATTTTTTCCTTCATACAAAACTTCACACAATCTTTATTAGCAACATTAGTGCACTCAAGATAATAAGTCTTTGGGTTCAGTTTCAACACCAATAAAACTTCCACTAAAACACAAGATACTTAAGCACTTTCCTTGAAAAGCTCAATTCCCCAAAGAGAACCCAAAAAGGAACCAACGAGAAGCAAATGCAAATAATGGCAGAAATCTGTCAAAACAGACCAGCAGGTAAAAACCAATTTTTTTGAAGACCTTCTGTTGCTCGAATCAAAAAGTGTTGAAGTTAACAAAAGTTAGATAACAATCTGGGGCAAAATCACAAAAAATCACGTCTCAAAACAACGAACAGATATATTGCACAAATTTTTAAAGTGAAGCATAAAAATCTGTTTCAGGACAGAAACTTTCCCAAGCATTACTTCTCTCTCATTAGAGGTTACTCTTGGCACAAAAATCAAATAAAAAGGATAAGGAGCGGTTATTACTAAAGTAATAACTTCGAAGGCTCATCTAAAACTTTTAGGTTATCTCGCAATAAGTACTTTTCTTTAACGCCTTTAAGTTAGGCATAAGAAGCAAGAAAAAGAATCAAGTGTTCTCAAATGAAGAAGCATTAAAACCAAATTTCTTGCCTTACCTCTCTTACTTTTGTTCTTAACATTGGGGAACATATGATTGTTTGGTGGAGAAGCGAAGTGCATGGTGCCCTTTTCCACATCTATTATTGCTCCAAGGAGTTTCAATAGGGATCTTCCAAGTTTAATTTGTCCTTTTCCTACACATTCAATAACAAGATAATCAGTAGAAACCATTTTCCCTAGGACCTTTGTAAACACTCCTTCAGCTATTCGAATTGGTGATATTGTGGCATTATTAGCAAGAAATATGTCTTCTCCTCCTTCAGAAAGTCCCCAAAGATTCAAAGATTCATGGATACCTAGGCATAAGACAAAATTTAGACATGATATCACAGCGAGCATGAAAAGTTTCATTGTTTATAATAATCTTTACTGTGGGGAGCCACTTTGAGGGTTCATAATTTATTGGAACATAGTCATGATGCTCCCTAAGTGTATTATAGCAATCTTTTAATCTAGTAGTGATGGTCTATCAAAGAGCATTGCTAGGAAAGTTTATAAGTAAAGACCAACTTCTTTATGGCATTAAAAGCATCATCCTCATTGCATTGGAGGGAATCTCCTCCCACTACAACATCCAAAGCATATCTAAATCAAAGAGCAATTCAAGGTAAAAACTGTTAAGGAATAAGATTTGAGTCATTTTAGGTTCAGTTTTTTCATGTAGATCAGAGATTCTAGACCAAGCTTCTTTGAAACTCTCTTCAATTCCTTGTTTAAAAGTGAAAATCATTTCCTCAGGTGACATAGTGATCGGAGCAATATGTGTGCACATGAAATCATTGTTGTTGGTGCTAGTGAAGTCACACAACTTAGTGTTTTCAAGAGTAGTCATTTTTTTGTGTTTTTAATAAAGAAAGCAAACTAGTAAAACTAATTATTTTGTGTTTTGATAAAGAAACAAGCAAACAAAGCAGAAATAAACTAAGAAAAACAAATAAAACAAAGTAAAGAGATTGGTTATGAGGGACTCCCCTTGTGAAGATGTCCTTGACTCCCCGGCAAAAGCGCCAGAAAAATACTTGCTGACTCGTGTTGATGTCGAGCTCGTTCGGGAACCCCAAGAGGAAGGTATGATGAGCACAATAGTAAGTTTCCCTCAGTTATGAAACCAAGGTTATCGAACCAATAGAAGCAAGGAAACACCTCCAAGGTGTTGTTGCCAACATGGAATCCTGCACAACACAACCACAAAACTTTGCCCCCAACTTACAGTGAGGTTGTCAATCTCACCGTTTTGCTAAAAACAAAGGATTAAACGTATTGTGTGGAAGAAAGTAATAGCTTGCAGAAAGTAAACAGGAAGCGGTAAACAGTTGATTGATGGTAAAAGGAAGGACCGGGGTCCGTAGTTCACTAGTGGAGTCTCTCCTTAAGATAGATGACATGTTGGGAGAACAAATTACAGCGGGGCAATTGACAAACATCAAGAAAGCATACATGCATATACTAATCATCTTGACTCCTATGAGATTTGATTGGGCATTACAACATTATACATAGAACGTAATCCAACTGCATCTATGACTAATAATCCACCTTCAGGTTATCATCCGACCCCCCTCCAGTATTAAGTTGCAAGCAACAGATAATTGCATTATGCATTGCGTGTAAACTAAACAATACGATTGTTCTATGAACAAAGGATTGTTGTTTTCTCCTAGTAGCAACATCACATCTAGTACCTTAGAGATTTTTGTCACTTCCCCAGATTACTAGAGGAATGAACCCACTATCGAGTATAAATACTCCCTTTTTGAGTTGCTAGCATCTACTCGGCCAAGATATCTACTAACAATGGAGAGCATGCAAGATCACAAATATCAAAGACATGATAGAATCAATAATCAATCTGAAATAGCATCTCAATATCCATCGGATCCCCACAAACACAACATGTATGATTACAAATGGATGATCTTGATCATGAACGGAGCTCACAAGATCTAGACATGGTATCACAAAGGAGAAGAATCAACCATCTAGCTACTACATTGACCCGTAGTCCAAGGATGAACTACTCACGCATCACACCGGAGGCTTGCATGGTGATGAAGAAGGCCTCCAGGGTGAACTCTCCCCTCCAGCAGGGTGCCGGGAAGAGCTTCAAATCCCTTCCGATCTAGGGATGGAGATGATGGCGGCTACCGACTCTTTTGTGGATTTTTTGATCGGGTACTTAGGGTTTCTGTATCAGAGGCATCTTATACGCGAAAGGGGAGGCAGAGGGGGTGCCCTAGGCGGTGTGGCGGCCCTCTGGCCCCTCTCCGTCTTGTATTATGGCTCTGTGTCCCCCTCGGTGAAAAACTGACTTTGGATTTTGTCCCGTCCAATTCCGAAAATATTCATTTTCTGACTTTCCTGGAACCAAAAACAACAGAAAACAGGCAGCTGGCACTATGGCATCTTGTTAATAGGTTAGTCCAATAAAGTGTATAAAAAGTACTCCAAAGTGTGGACAAAATGTAGCATCCCATCCGTCTAACATATGTAATGCTACATGGTCTAGTAATATAATTGCTACTTCCTACATATATTTGTTGCATCATAATTATATCATGCTCATGTCATCATGCCACCTTGCATTTGAGCATCATATAAAACCCTTTTCATTTGGTTCCTCTCTCATCTACATTAATAATTGAATTTGGCTCTTGATATATTGTATTTGGTTCTTGATAAATGCTTGATGCCCAAGTTGAGTTGGGGGCATATCTTTTATTCAACTCCACCACCTTTTCCTTGTCACCACTTTATAATTCCACCATCCTAATTATCCATGAGCTTTTACACTTTTCCTTTGGCATTTAAATCTAGCTCATGTGGGTTGGGATGGATCCACTTCTATTTCCACATGCCCCCGCACTAACATCATGTTGTTTTCACATTATTGATATGTGGAGCCACCTTTGCATGCCTTGTGAGTGGTATCCCTTTTTTCCAGCTTCCATATGGATTGGTTTGGAATAATTGCTCATGTTGGAATATTGTTGAGGATACAATACACCTAGTGGAATATACACACTAGCAAGTCCTAATTATATTCAAATTTGAGCATCTCCATCGACTCCACATGGGACATCCATTTTTAATTCCATTTTAATTCTTTTTAGCTTGGCCTTACTCCATATTTTGGGAATGCATGGGTATAATGCCATGATACCTTAATATTGTTTTCACAAGATTAAAGCATGGCATTTAATGCTTTTGCATGGGCCATGCAAGATCACCTTCTATTCCATTTTCTTTGATTCTATTTTTGGCTTGAGTGGGGCATGGGTATTTTTACCATGGTCCAACTTGTTTTCTCTCCCTCTCTCCTTTTAACTTTTGGGACCAACCTCCAACCTCATCCTACTTCATATCTAAAACCTCCACATCCCCATGCATGCCACCATCTTCTCGATCTCTTGTCTTTGCATAGATAGAGTTTTGAATTGTTGAACCATGCCCTTTTGGATCAGTTCAAATATTCAAATCCCTATCTATTCAAAATACAAATCCTAATTCTATCTACCATACCTAGTCCTCTTCCCTCTCTTTACCCTAGCTAAAACCCTAGTTACACCCTCCCCTCACCTCTCTTTCTCTCTAACCCGAGCCACCTCCCCAGCCCTAATCTACCCCTGGCTCGACACCTAACCTAGCTAACCACCCCATGCCGCACCATGCCACCACCCTAAACCCTAACGCGAGCTACCCTCCAACCTAGCTACCCGAGCCTCTCCCTTCTCTCTCTTTTCTCTCTGCCAGCAAAGCCCCACCCGAGGCAGGCCACTCCTTTTCCTCTCCCTGGCCCAGCTGTAGCCCCTTGCTCTGCCGCGTCATGCCTAGCACGTGAGGAGGAGGGCAGGGAAAAGGTGGCCGTAGCCACCTTTTTCTCCACCACGCCACGGCACCCCCTCTCCCCGTCCCTATCTACTCCCTCCTCTCTACCTGGCATCGCCAGATCCACCAGGGCCTAGCCCTTCTACTCCCTTCCTCCCTGCTCCCCTGCTACCTCCTCTCCACCCCGGCGGCCACCGCTAGCCTCCACCTCCTCTCGACATTACAAAGTGGCGGGCGTGGCGTTGGGTGTCGGGGAAGACCAGGTTGTTCCTCTTCGTTGCCCCCGTGCACAACAGCGTGGAGGAGGAGCCCCAGGCCGTGCTGCACATCATCGACACTGCCTGAAACCCTAGCTCTGCCGTTCATCTGCATCGTCGCCGATCCGCCGCTCCCCGGCACGAACCAACCCCACCGGCGCACTCGCGGTGAGCTGGCCTCCCTCTCTGACATCCTCTCCCTCTCCGTCGCGGTCAGGCTTCGCCGAACGTTGCGTCGAGCACACTCGTGCAGAGGCAAGCGCTGGCGTCTGCCCGTCTCCGCGCTGCATCACGCCTTAGCTAGCCGCCGAGCCGCGCCCTAACAACAACCCCAAGCCACCGCACTGGTTCCGCCCTCTGCGGGTGAGCGAGCGGTCGCGAGTTCGAGCCCCGCCGCGCCGCGTGTTGTCTATCGTTTTCGTCAGAGAATTCAGGAAGACAAACAGTACCAGTTGGGTACTTTGCACTTACCCCCCACAAACCTTTTTCCCTCAACCTGCGCTCCCTCTAGGCCCACCGGTCATCCCTTCAGCCTTTTTACAGAAAAGCACCCTAGGTTCCAAAAACCCCAACCCGCAGTCCCCCGGATCCGCCACGTGTCGCCCATCGGCTGGCCGCGCGCGCAGTGGACCCGTGGTCCCGTTGGACCCACCTGTCGGCCTCCTGGGCTAGCATCTGTGCCGGTGAGAATAGGTTATGTGCGCCGTCACCGCCCTGTCAGTGCTGGCCCACCGGTCGGTGACTGGGGCTAGATCTGTCTGGGTGGAAAAAGTCTGGCTATTTAACTGTTTAAACAAAATGATTTCAGAAAATGTTTAAATACAAATTTAAATCTGTTTTTAATAACTTTTGAATTGTAATTCCAAATAATACAAATGATATATGTTTTTGGAATCAGAAAAATGTGAGGACTTCAAATATGTCATTCAAAATATTATTTGAGCACTTTAAATTTTCGAGATGTCTAAAATTACAATAAAATGCCCTTTTCTTAATAAATTAATAACTTTAATTCTACAACTCCAAATTCGACAAATAATATGTCTAAATCGATCAGCGCGACGAGCCTGTTCTAACTATGCATTCCATGTTCTGAACTCCAAATTCGACAAATAAGCATGTGTAGGGTATGTGAGTGTTTGATGGATGACGAGGTACCTAAACAACTTAACCTGAGTAGTAATGGGATAACTACTGAAAGAGGCACCGGTGAGCAATATCTGCTATTTGGTTTTTCATGCTCACTTGTGTCCCATAGGACCCCGAGTACTTGATTCCTGTTCCTTGACTATTCACACTATCCACATCCGGGAGGCCTTATGGACCCCCGTGAGCCAGAGCTTGATTTATTTCTATTCCTTGGGGCCACAAAGTAGTTTGGGGCTTTATTACTATCCTATACTTATGCCATGTTTACTGCTTTATTTAAGATTGTGGGAGGAGCACCTGTACTGTTTAGGGATCATGGCACGATTTTGCGGTATCGACAAGCCCAGTCACATTTTCGGGTTCCCAGTCGTTTACAGCCGTTCTCGCAAACCTTGGGTCCGTCTCGGAGTCGGCCAACTTCGTTGCGAGTAGCTTATTGGGGTGGCCCCTTGAAATATTTCTGAATCCTGTGATCGCTTTATCGTGAATGCCTCGTTGGGTTTTGAGTTGGTTTTTCCGAGGTTGATCGAGTGTGTGTTGCTATTTGTTCACCCCTCCAGGGTAAATATTTCTGAAAGCCGTGTCCGCGGTTATGGACGACTTGGAGCACAGTTTCTCGATCATAGACAAATATAACTAAAGTACCGCTTTTAATTTGACTAAGTACCTGACTAGTAAATAGTGCAATGCTCATGGAATGGTTAATAAAACTGCCAACGGATGGGGTTGTTCATCCGCTTTCTCATTGGTAAGCGAGAAGGAGGATGGATCTGTTAATTATACTGTTATAACTGCTGTTACTAATTAACGGACATCCGTCTATCTTTGGTTAGACGGATGGTTAGCGAGTATCTATAGGCTTGTTAGTTATTATCTTTTGCTGCAATTGTGTCACCCCAGGTATATGTCCCCTTTAGAGGCATAAAGACTTGCTGAGTACCCCTAGGGTCTCACATGATAAATTGTTTGATTCCGATGAACAGGTGTACTCGCAATATGGATACTGGGTGGAGGAGACAGATGATGTTGGCAACGATCACTCGGTGTAGAGATTCCGGGGATGGGGATCCGTGAGATCTGTGGGCGGGATGTGTTTATTTATGTGGCATCTTATGCCGATTTGCTTCTTATCTGTACTCAGATCATGTTTTCCGCTTCCGCCTGATACTCTGATGTTTGATGTATGAGGAGCTATCCTAAACTATTATCTCTATCTAGGATATTTGGATCTTGTCGTATGGCGTTGCAATATTTCTATTTCTTTTAGATGGAATGGCTCTGTGAATAGTTGTATGGTGGCTTGCATACATACTCACTTGTGTATGTAGTTGATCCCTTCGCCTGCCGATTACGCCGCTCGTTCTTGCCCCATGTTCTGGAAGTGGTTAGGACGGCCGATAGGTCTACCTGTGAGTGGCCCCTGGGCCCCACCATACTATTTTAACCACTTTCATTCATCCAGGCATGCAACTAAGAGCGTAATTCACCGAGGTAGTTACAATTGGTATCAGAGTCATCCCGCCCTTCAGGGTCTCAGCCAAATGGTCGTTGTCAGTCTAGCAAATATTTTTGGTAGCTATGTATACTAGGGAAAAACAAAACGTGAGAGTAGGACTGCTTCCATTTTTCTTCTTACCCACCCACCCACCCTTTTCTGGTAAGGAAGTGTAACATTTTCAATCCTCTTCTAAAAATTCAAACTAGGATTCACGTGTTCTGGGTTCCGTAGTACCATAGGTTGTGTGAGTGTGGGTGTGTGTGAATTTCTTGTCTATCTGTTGCATCCAAATGTTATCACTATCTGCCTTTTGGTTATCAACTGTTGGTACATTCCATATCGATAGGCCTTTGTAAACCGACACGATCTATCTGATTCGTTGTATACCGGCGCGGTCTGTCTTACTCATTGTTATCCGACGCTATCTTGTTTGGGGTGTTCGTTTCCATAGTTACTAATCTTTAGGTTCATCTTAGGAAGAAGGTGTTGGGACATGTGTTTTACTTATTCATGTGCGGAGTAATGATTTGAGTGCGGGATGGAGTCGCGGCCATACCACTACTTTTATCATTCGGTCTTGTATATTGAATTGGTAGAGTTACTAATCTTGGTTCGTTAAGTGGTTTTGCGCATATAGTGGTATCTTAATGCCTAAATTTGAATTTTTTTCTTTGTTACCTTGTGTACCACACTCTTTGTTCAGTCGTATGCGTTATGCTTAATATCTTCTAGGTGCTTTGAACTTTGTTGATATTTTAATATCATCTTAGTGAATTGTATCCTTTAATCTTGGTTAATTACATTTTGGTACTATTTTGGATTATAATTATTCTCCATTATAGTACTGACTTGTGTTTTATATCAATCACAGGATGGCACCACCACGCTATTCTGAGGAGGACATACCACCTGAACTGGGGGCTGCGTTGGCAAGTATTACTAATGCCTTGGGAGCAATGCAGCAGAACCAACAGCGATTCGAAGAAAGTGTCAGGAGGAATGAGTTTGTTCTGCTACCTCCACCTCCCAAGCAAGGAGACATCAAGAGTTTTCTGAAGTTCAACTCACGCCAATTTGAGGTGTCTGATCAGCCACTTGACGCCGATGATTGGCTGCGTGAAATGTCAAGGTTGCTGGTGACTGCGGATGTTCCTGAGCAAGAATGGGTAAAATGTGTCACGCACCTTCTGAAGGGAGATGCAGCTCTATGGTGGGAAAATTACCTAAAGGCAGACCACTCTGGTATTCAGCCTACTTGGGAGCAATTTACTGCGGCTTTCAAAGAGCAATATCTATTAGAAATTGTCATGGAAAGGATGAAGGAAGTGTTTCTCAACCTCAAGCAGGGCAATGACAATGTCAATACCTATATCAGAAACTTCATGAACCTTTCTCGGTATGGTGGCGATGAGATCTCTGATGAAAAGAAGAAGCAAAAGAGGTTCAGGCAAGGGCTCAATGCATCAATCAAATATGCAATCACTCATGCAAGGCCGGGGTCTTTTCTGGAACTCCAACATACAGCTCTGCAGGAAGAAGCAAGTAGGCAAGTTTTTGAGGAGTCAAAGAAACACAGCCGCGATGCAGCAAGCTCTTCAGCTATGACAGCTCCTTCGAAGTGCCGCGTGTGGGTTCCTAACACTCCACCGTCGCTCCCGGCTCCACCAAGACCGTCAAGCTACGCGGCAAGGCCACCAAACTCCTTCACCGCGGCTCCTAGGGGCTACAACCACAACTACCCTGGAGCGCCTGGCGGAGTCCCTGGCTACGCTGCTCCACGTCCACCTGGTGCTTGCTACACTTGTGGAAACACTGGGCATCAGCACTGGAATTGTCCAAGGAACAACAAAGCTCTTCCACCACCACCTCCAAGACCTGCGGCAAGTTCTTCTATGGTTCATGCACCTCCACCTCGGGCTCTCAACATCAACACCAAGCCCGGGTCTACGGTTGCTCGTGCCAACTGCGTCAATGTTGCTCAAGCTGAGCATGCACCTGGAGTTGTGCTGGGTACGCTTTCTGTTAACTCAGTTTCTGCACGAGTGTTATTCGATACTGGTGCATCGCATTCTTTTGTGTCTCAAAGGTTCTCTCATCAACAAGGTCTTCCGCTTCAATCATTGTCTAAGGTACTTAGGGTGCAATCACCGGGGACAACTATGAAGGCTTCTCAAATAAGTCATGGGAACCAAATTGAAATTGGAAACAAAAAATTTCCGGCATCCCTCATTGAATTGGGCAACTCGGACATTGATGTTATCTTGGGCATGGATTGGTTAATAGCAAATGCAGCTGTGATTCATTGTGTTGAACGCTCGGTTTCTCTAAAAATTCCTGAAGGCCATATAGTCTATTCTCCAAGTCTGACTCCTGCAATTCAGCTTTTCTCTTTGGCGGCTCTGAATGATGATGTTATGGAAGCAATTCAGAGTGTTCCGGTGGTCTGTGAGTTCCCAGATGTTTTTCCTGAAGAGTTGCCAGGTATGCCTCCTGACCGAGAGGTCGAGTTTGTGATTAAGCTTGAACCTGGTACCGCTCCTATCTCCAAGCGGCCTTATAAAATGGGTCCTGCGGAGTTGGCTGAACTCAAACGTCAGCTGGATGAACAAGAGAAGTTGGGTTTCATTCAGCACAGTACTTCTTCTTGGGGTAGCCCAACCATCTTTGTGAAGAAGCGAGACAAGACTGATAGACTTTGTGTTGACTATCGGGCTCTCAATGCTAAAACCATCAAGAATAAATATCCCCTTCCGTGGATTAATGATCTCTTCGATCAGCTAGCTGGAGCTGTGGTATTCTCTAAGCTTGATTTGAGAAGTGGATATCATCAAATCAAGATCCGCAAGGAAGATGTTCCTAAAACAGCTTTCACCACCCGCTATGGCCTGTATGAGTACACGGTCATATCCTTCGGTCTCACCAATGCACCTGCCACCTTCTCGAGGCTCATGAACTCGGTTTTCATGGAGTATCTTGATAAGTTCGTTGTGGTCTATCTGGATGACATTCTAGTCTATTCTAAGTCAAAGGAAGAACATGAAGAACACCTTCGGTGTGTCCTAAACAAGCTTCGTGAGAACCGCCTGTATGCAAAGTTCTCCAAGAGTGAGTTCTGGCTGCCTCAAGTCACCTATCTTGGTCACGTCATCTCTACCAAGGGCATTGCCGTCAACCTAGAAACTATTAAGACAATTGTTGACTGGCTTCCACCCAAAAATGTCAAAGAAGTCCGGAGTTTCCTTGGTTTGGCTAGTTACTGTCGTTGCTTCGTTCAGAACTTCTCGAAGATTGCGAAGCCTCTTACCGATCTCCTCAAGAAAGGCAAGAAATACATTTGGACTCCTGCATGTCAAGAAAGCTTTGAAACACTCAAAGAGAAGCTCACTTCCACACCAGTCTTGATTCCTCCAGATACATCAAAGCCTTTCCAGATATTCTGTGACGCCTCCTTGCAAGGATTGGTTGCGGTCCTTATGCAAGAAAAACAAGTTGTTGCTTATGCCTCTCGACAGTTGAAGACGCATGAGATCAACTATCCTACACATGACCTCGAACTCGCAGCAGTTGTCTTTGCTTTGAAAGTATGGAGGCATTACTTGCTTGGCAACCGTTGCGAGATCTTTTCTGATCACAAGAGTCTGAAGTATATCTTCACACAACCTGATCTCAACCTTCGTTAGAGAAGGTGGATTGAAGCAATTAATGATTTCGATTTGACCATCAACTACACTCTTGGCAAAGCTAATGTCATGGCTGATGCCCTCAGCCGAAAAGCTTATGTCAACAACCTCATGGTGGAAGAACAACAGCCTCTCTTGTGTGAGGAATTCCGCAAGCTCAACCTTGAAATTGTGGATCAAGGGTATCTTCTGAACCTTCTGGCAACCCCTCTCTTGGAAGAAAAAGTTCGCTCCATTCAACTTGGTGATCCTTACACTAAAAACATCATCTCCAACATTCAGCTTCCGAAGTATGAGTCCTTCCACGTCGACGACCAAGGCACTCTTTTCTTCGAACACCGGATGTTTATTCCGAACTACTCAGGTTTAAGAGAGCAAGTTCTTAAGGAGGCGCATGATTCTGTTCTTTTTATCCACCCTGGCAGCACTAAGATGTACATGGACTTGAAAACACAATATTGGTGGCCTAGGTTGAAACAATGTTGTGCCAAGTATGTCTCCGAGTGTGATGTCTGCCGCAGAGTTAAAGCTGTCCATCAAAAACCTTCCGGTCTTCTACAGCCATTGAAGCCTCCGGAATGGAAATGGGAGAAAGTAGAGATGGACTTCATAACTGGTTTTCCAAGGTCACAAAAGGGCAACAATGCAATCTTTGTTGTCATCGACATGCTTTCTAAAGTGGCTCACTTCTTTCCCGTCAAGGAAACAATTTCTGCAATTCAGTTGGCTGAGCTCTATATTAACAGAATTGTCTCTCTGTATGGGGTTCCTCTTGAGATTAGCTCAGACCGTGGAAGCATCTTCATTTCCAAGTTCTGGGGAACTTTCCAAAATCCTTTGGGAACAAAATTGAACTTCAACACAGCTTACCACCCTCAGTCGCAAGGACAAGTGGAAAGGATCAATCAAATTCTGGAAGATATGCTTCGTGCTTGCGTTATCTCTTTTGGCATGAAGTGGGAAGAATGCCTTCCTTATGCTGAATTCTCTTACAACAACAGCTTCCAGAAAAGTCTAAAGATGGCACCATTTGAGGTTCTCTATGGTCGCAAATGCAGAACTCCGATTGGTTGGTCGGGCGCAGGTGAAAGAACATTGTTTGGCCCCGACATTGTAACTCAAGCAGAGGAGAAGGTTCACATCATTCTTGAAAATCTGAAGGTTGCTCAAAGTCGTCAGAAGAGCAACTATGACAAAAAGCACATGGACATGGAGTATGTCCCTGGTGATCTCGTTTACCTTTGTGTCACTCCCATGAGAGGCACGCACCGCTTTGGTATCAAAGGAAAGCTAGCTCCTAGATACATCGGTCCTTTCAAAATTCGTGGAAGAAGAGGAGAAGTTGCTTATGCTCTTGAGCTCCCTGAAAAACTCAAGGTCCATGATGTTTTCCATATCTCTCAACTCAAGAAGTGCTTCAAGGATCCCGGCAGGACCATGGACCATGAACTCGTCAATCTCCAAGAAGATCTGTCTTATCAAGAACACCCCATAAAAATTCTAGAAGTCGCAGAAAAAAGGACTCGCAACAAGTCCATCAAATTCTGCAAGGTGCAGTGGTTGCACCATTCCGTTGATGAAGCCACTTGGGAACGCGAGGACGAGCTCCGTGCCAAGTATCCTACCCTCTTCGTGTCTTCTTCTTCTTCCTAGAATATCGGGGCGAGATTCCTGTTTAGTGGGGGAGAGTTGTAGCATCCCATCCGTCTAACATATGTAATGCTACATGGTCTAGTAATATAATTGCTACTTCCTACATATATTTGTTGCATCATAATTATATCATGCTCATGTCATCATGCCACCTTGCATTTGAGCATCATATAAAACCCTTTTCATTTGGTTCCTCTCTCATATGCATTAATAATTGAATTTGGCTCTTGATATATTGTATTTGGTTCTTAATAAATGCTTGATGCCCAAGTTGAGTTGGGGGCATATCTTTTATTCAACTCCACCACCTTTTCCTTGTCACCACTTTATAATTCCACCATCCTAATTATCCATGAGCTTTTACACTTTTCCTTTGGCATTTAAATCTAGCTCATGTGGGTTGGGATGGATCCACTTCTATTTCCACATGCCCTCACACTAACATCATGTTGTTTTCACATTATTGATATGTGGAGCCACCTTTGCATGCCTTGTGAGTGGTATCCCCTTTTCCAGCTTCCATATGG
Organism: Avena eriantha; assembly: GCA_910589775.1. Lineage (NCBI taxonomy): Eukaryota > Viridiplantae > Streptophyta > Magnoliopsida > Poales > Poaceae > Avena > Avena eriantha. The sequence goes on along the minus strand of OU342742.1, from coordinate 63,338,016 downwards.
ATTGGTTTGGAATAATTGCTCATGTTGGAATATTATTGAGGATACAATGCACCTAGTGGAATATACACACTAGCAAGTCCTAATTATATTCAAATTTGAGCATCTCCATCTACTCCACATGGGACATCCATTTTTAATTCCATTTTAATTCTTTTTAGCCTGGCCTTACTCCATATTTTGGGAATGCATGGGTATAATGCCATGATACCTTAATATTGTTTTCACAAGATTAAAGCATGGCATTTAATGCTTTTGCATGGGCCATGCAATATCACCTTCTATTCCATTTTCTTTGATTCTATTTTTGGCTTGAGTGGGGCATGGGTATTTTCACCATGGTCCAACTTGTTTTATCTCCCTCTCTCCTTTTAACTTTTGGGACCAACCTCCAACCTCATCCTACTTCATCTCTAAAACCTCCACATCCCCATGCATGCCACCATCTTCTCGATCTCTTGTCTTTGCATAGATAGAGTTTTGAATTGTTGAACCATGCCCTTTTGGATCAGTTCAAATATTCAAATCCCTGTCTATTCAAAATACAAATCCTAATTCTATCTACCATACCTAGTCCTCTTCCCTCTCTTTACCCTAGCTAAAACCCTAGTTACACCCTCCCCTCACCTCTCTTTCTCTCTAACCCGAGCCACCTCCCCAGCCCTAATCTACCCCTGGCTCGACACCTAACCTAGCTAACCACCCCATGTCGCGCCATGCCACCACCCTAAACCCTAACGCGAGCTACCCTCCAACCTAGCTACCCGAGCCTCTCCCTTCTCTCTCTTTTCTCTCTGCCAGCAAAGCCCCACCCGAGGCAGGCCACTCCTTTTCCTCTCCCTGGCCCAGCTGCAGCCCCTTGCTCTGCCGCGCCGTGCCTAGCACGTGAGGAGGAGGGCAAGGAAAAGGTGGCTGTAGCCACCTTTTTCTACACCACGCCACGGCACCCCCTCTCCCCGTCCCTATCTACTCCCTCCTCTCTACCTGGCATCGCCAGATCCACCAGGGCCTAGCCCTTCTACTCCCTTCCTCCCTGCTCCCCTGCTACCTCCTCTCCACCCCGGCGGCCACCGCCGGCCTCCACCTCCTCTCGACGTTACACAGCGGCGGGCGTGGCGTTGGGTGTCGAGGAAGACCAAGGCGTTCCTCTACGTCGCCCCCGTGCACAATAGCGTGGAGGAGGAGCCCCAGGCCATGCTGCACACCGTCGACGCCGCCCAAAACCCTAGCTCCGCCGTTCGTCTGCATCGTCGCTGATCCGCCGCTCCCCGGCCCGAACCAACCCCATCGGCGCACTAGCGGTGAGCTGGCCTCCCTCTCTGACATCCTCTCCCTCTCCGTCGCGGTCAGGCTTCGCAGGACGTTGTGCCGAGCACACTCGTGCAGAGGCAAGCGCTGGCGTCTGCCCGTCTCCGCGCCGCATCACGCCTTAGATAGCCGCCGAGCCGCGCCCTAACAACAACCCCAAGCCACTGCACTGGTTCCGACCTCTGCGCGCGAGTTCGAGCCCCGCCGCGCCGCGTGTGCTCTGTCGTTTTCGTCAGAGAATTCAGGAAGACAAACAGTACCAGTTGGGTACTTTGCACTTACCCCCCACAAACCTTTTTCCCTCAACCCGCGCTCCCTCCAGGCCCACCAGTCAGCCCTTCAGCCTTTTTACAGAAAACCACCCCAGGTTTCAAATACCCCAACCCGTAGTCCCCGGGATCTGCCACGTGTCGCCCACCGGCTGGCTGTGCGCGCAGTGGACCCGCGGTCCCGTTGGACCCACATGTCGGCCTCCTAGGCTAGCATCTGTGCCGGTGAGAATAGGTTCTGCGTGCCATCCCTGCCCTGTCAGCGCTGGCCCACCTGTCGGTGACTGGGGCTAGATCTGGCTGGGTGGAAAAAGTCTGGCTGTTTAACTGTTTAAACAAAATGATTTCAAAAAATGTTTAAATACAAATTTAAATCTGTTTTTAATAACTTTTGAATTATAATTCCAAATAATACAAACGATATATGTTTTTGGAATCAGAAAAATGTGAGGAATTCAAATATGCCATTCAAAATATTATTTGAGCACTTTAAATTTTCGAGATGTCTAAAATTACAATAAAATGCTCTTTTCTTAATAAATTAATAACTTTAATTCTACAACTCCAAATTCGACAAATAATATGTCTAAATCGATCAGCGCGACGAGCCCGTTCTAACTATGCATTCCATGTTCTGAACTGAAGCACGCATCATGTCATTATTAAAAATCAGAACTGTTTATGGCAATAAAACTTGACCAAAGAAATAATAAAATGCTTTATTCTTGTACCCCACACCTCACCATGCCATGCTACATTAATGCCATGTAAATTGTGCATCATTCATCATGGCATGCTTGTTTGCTTGTCGCATTTTAATTCATATGCTTGTGCACTTTATTTATGTTGGCCCTCGTTTGTTTAGTTGTTCTTCGAATAGACGCCGAGCAGGGGATATATTAGGAATCCCAGGAGCACTACCCAGATCCGTCTCTCGCTTCAACTAAGCTGCCAGGCAAGCACTATCACATGCTTCCATACATATAGTACCTATTGCCTCTATCTTATTCTTGCATCATTGAGTCGCGATTGCATTAAATTGAATCCCAAGCACTGCATAGCCTTTACTTTTAAACCCCACCGAAGCCTGTTCCTCCATCCCATGAGCCATTACTATAGGAGTTGTTTGAGCCATGCGAGTCGTAGAAAAGCATGTGTAGGGTATGTGAGTGTCTGATGGATGACGAGGTACCTAAACAACTTAACCTGAGTAGTAATGGGATAACTAATGAAAGAGGCACCGATGAGCAATATCTGCTATTTGGTTTTTCATGCTCACTTGTGTCCCGTAGGACCCCGAGTACTTGATTCCTGTTCCTTGACTATTCGCACTATCCACATCCGAGAGGCCTTATGGACCCCCGTGAGCCAGAGCTTGATTTATTTCTATTTCTTGGGGCCACAAAGTAGTTTGGGGCTTTATTACTATCCTGTACTTATGCCATGTTTACTGCTTTATTTAAGATTGTGGGAGGAGCACCTGTACTGTTTAGGGATCATGGCACGATTTTGCGGTACCGACAAGCCCAGTCACATTTTCGGGTTCCCAGTCGTTTACAGCCGTTCTCGCAAACCTTGGGTCCGTCTCGGAGTCGGCCAACTTCGTTGCGAGTAGCTTATGGGGGTGGCCCCCTGAAATATTTCTGAATCATGTGATCGCTTTGTCGTGAATGCCTCGTTGGGTTTTGAGTTGGTTTTTCCGAGGTTGATCGAGTGTGTGTTGCTATTTGTGCACCCCTCCAGGGTAAATCTTTCTGAAAGCCGTGTCCGCGGTTATGGACAACTTGGAGCACAGTTTCTCGATCATAGACAAATATAACTAAAGTACCGCTTTTAATTTGACTAAGTACCTGACTAGTAAATAGTGCAATGCTCATGGAATGGTTAATAAAACTGCCAATAGATGGGGTTGTTCGTCCGCTTTCTCGTTGGTAAGCGAGAAGGAGGATGAATCTGTTAATTATACTGTTATAACTGTTGTTACTAATTAACGAACATCCGTCTATCTTTGGTTAGACGGATGGTTATCGTGTATCTATAGGCTTGTTAGTTATTATCTTTTGCTGCTATTGCGTCACCCCAGGTATATGTCCCCTTTAGAGGCATAAAGACTTGCTGAGTACCCCTAGGGTCTCACACGATAAATTGTTTGATTCCGATGAACAGGTGTACTCGCAAGATGGATACTGGGTGGAGGAGACAGATGATGTTGGCAACGATCACTCGGTGTAGAGATTCTGGGGATGGGGATCCGTGAGATCTGTGGGCGGGATGTGTTTATTTTTGGGGCATCTTATGCCGATTTGCTTCTTATCCGTACTCGGATCATGTTTTCCGCTTCCGGCAGATACTCTCATGTTTGATGTATGAGGAGCTATCCTAAACTATTATCTCTATCTAGGATATTTGGATCTGGCCGTATGGCGTTGCAATATTTCTATTTATTTTAGATGGAATGGCTCTGTGAACAGTTGTATGGTGCCTTGCATACATACTCACTTGTGTATGTAGTTGATCCCTTCGCCTGCCGATTACGCCGCTCGTTCTTGTCCCAATGTTCTGGAAGTGGTTAGGACAGCCGATAGGTCTACCTGTGAGTGGCCCCTGGGCCCCACCGTACTATTTTAACCACTTTCGTTCATCCAGGCATGCAACTAAGAGCGTAATTCACCGAGGTAGTTACACAAAACATAAGAAAGTAGATATAAACCAAGCATGGAACATCAAAAATTATAGATACCTTAGCAACCTATCAATGTTCGTGACGATCGGGGGAGATGTGGCTGATAGGGGTCGTGTTATCACTAGGAACCCTTATGGGGATAGGTGTTTCTGAGTGGAGTTATTATTAACTCATTTAATTATAAACTTAGTCTAAATTCCTTTCGCAATTATATATGTAGAAAAGTTCTCCCTGATGCCACTTTTCCTGTTGACGATTGATTGGTTAGAAGGAGAGAATCTCAGATTAGATGGATCAAACTTCTCTATATGGGTTGCGCGTCTCCACGTTCTCCTTAGCGAGAATGACGTGGTCGACTACATACTCGACGGGATGGATTTGGATCAACCCATTGACTTAGAAACCGCGGAGCAACGGGAAGACCGCTATCTCCGTCGGGAGATGGCCTCCTTAATTTCAGTTTCAATGCGTTTCGGATCGGTGGACGAGCTGTGGACTTTCGTGGGTGATGTAAACCCTCGTACAGTAATGCTACAGCTTAGGACACATTTCGTGGAACAAGCATGCATATGGGAGCATGAGCTGATGGGAGACTTCCTCTCCATCAAGATGGAGGAAATCTCATCACTTGATGACCACTTGGAGCGCATGCATGATGTGTACATGAGGCCTGCATACTTCCTGGATAGCTGGATGACGGGCTCTTTTGCAAATGGAGTTGTGATGCGGTCGCTTCCACCAAGCTACCAAGCACAAGTCATGACTTGCATTATGAGAGGCGACGCGGAATCAATGGAATTCCACCGGTTCGTAACACATCTCAGGAATGTGTTGGTTGAACCAGATGTCACTGAGGTCATCAATGACAAAGGTATATATTTGATATACAATTTTATAAATGCTATAATCTTGCAAACACATTTGCAGTGTTAAGTATATTTGATACTTGTTCTGTTTTGCTGAAAACAGGTCCTTCTGCATGAGAGGTGCTTGCTGGAGAGGAGGTGACGTTGTGTGTTGATGGCAAGCATGATGATGATAGCCGACGACACTCTCCCTCGACATTTATCATTTAGTTTATATTTTGGATAGTTATTGTAATCAAAATATTATGAACTTCTTTAGTGTGTCTCACACTTTGTGAGACGGTTATTCATATCAGTTTGTAACAAACAGTTGTTCTACTTTTATGAATGATTTCTATTTGTGTTCATAGCTTGTTTGATTATATATGAGTTATCCTTGTTGTTTGAAACTAATTGATAATGCATGAACATTTGTAAAATATTGAAATGCCTTGAAAATACCCAACTTAATGATATTTCATTAATGAATGAAACCATTGTTTGAATTCAAAGTTATGTGATAATATGTGAAAGACATTTGATTTCTTATCACATATAAATCAAGCCTAAGTTCGGCAAAATAAATTGAACACCAAGTATTACTTGAATACAAAGTGTTTAATGAATTGTTAAAAGTAAATACATATTCAATGTATTGTGTTTTAACAAAAATGGTAATTATCATTATATGGTTGTTTAAATGTGTAAAGAAGTTTACCAAAGGAAACATAAGTATGAAACTATTTGATTTGATCAAAGTGTTTCATCAAACAAAGGGTGTTAAATATAAATAAGAATATAATTACTACGATTTGATCAATAGTAATGAAATTCAACTTTATAAGAATGGCATAAATAAATTGTGGAATGCAAAGTGTTTGGAAATGTCAAAATGCAAAGCATCACAATGTGATATTAGATATCAAAATGGGTGAATACATGGCACAAAACAAATTGTTGTAGTGTAGATGTAGAGACCATTAGTTAGAAATAGTTAGCACTCAATTAGAATATATAGTGAACCATTTGGATTCGTGAAAGCGGCTCCATATCTAGTATGGATCATCGTAAAAGTTTTGCGGTTATTCGATATAACCAAAACAATAGCAAATAAGTCCTTGTAGAGTATTCATTGGAAACTTCGAATACGAAATCCATAGCTGAAACCAAAAGACAAGCAAAACTGGTATTGCTTGGATTTTGGTGCATTCTTGAGAAAGCTCACTTTTAGTGATATTTCCACGATGAGGATTCATATCCCTGCATCAGAGTGTTGAGAAGCGCAACGGACAACGTTCCTGAATGATTCTCTTTACAAAGGAAAGAATCAATGATATTGATCATTGTGTTTTCCCCACTGATGTTTTCACTACATGAAGTAGGATTCAAAATAATCCATATCTTGTATGGAGACATTTGTGAAACGTTTGTCATGATTCTTGGAATATGACATACCTACGAACTACTGAGGAAATAATGGTAAACTAGAATTATGAGAAATCCTAGAAGCAAAATTCCCTTGAGATTAGAAAGCATTTCGTTGTTGAATCTCACAAGTAAAAGGGGTTACTTGAATTTTCCCAAATGACTGCAAAGCCATAGTGGAAAAAGGGGGTGAATGACAAAAGCACAATTTGTCAAGGATTGGACGAATTCAAATGAATTTGATTCAAGTGTGCTAAATGTCTAGTGGATTTAAAACTAGTAAAAGTACTAGTGTCTCATAGTAAATATCTCACTTTGATATTTGATCAAAGGATTTGAAGTTTTTCAAAATAGTGAGTACATATGCAATTTGCATAAAAATTGAGTGGGAGCTATAAAAGTCTTCCTAAAACAATATGTGAATGACATATTTTTGAGTGGGAGCAATATAAGTCTCAAATTCAAATATGTAGGAACATAGTTTGAGTAAAATTACGGACTCATACCCAAATATGGTAGGAACATATTTTGAGTGGGAGCTTATAGGAGTGATTCTTAAGTGTGTATTCGACACATTAAGAATAAAAGCGCAAGTACCGATAAATAATGATTTATGAGGTGTAGAAGTTGATAATAAGTGTATTATGATATTATGTAGTATTCCTTAAGGGATTCTGAAAAGGGTTTGGGAATAGAAGAATTAAGGAACTGGTCCTTATTAACTCAGATTAGGAATAGTATTAAGTTTAACATTAATGGTTGAAAGAAAGAAAAGGATGATTATCATCCACTATGTTGAGACATAGGTTCTATCTTAGAAAACCATGATGATAACTTAACATAATATGTAATCCAATAAGGAACATTTGAAAGTGATTAAGTTTGAATCACGGAATGTTGACCTAAGTTTGTCCACATTGTCTAAGAGAGAACTATGGATATATTTTCCAAATCCATAAGTATGACATATCTTAAAACATAAAGGGTTATGTTATAAGGGAATATGTTGGAAACTCCTGTAAATACCGATTAAAGTCAAGTAGGAAGCAAGGTGGAAAAAACATCGAAAGTTGCATAGAGTGCACTAGTGTTTCGATGAATACATTTATAATAATAGATAAGGGTACCATCTAAAGTGTTGTATAATGTTATGGCGGGGCTAGTTCGCTTTTAACGTAGAATGATGTGTGCCAGGGCACAATGCCCATGAGAAAGCCCTCGAGGTTGATCTTTAAAGTCATTGTAGGCTCCTAGAATCAGGCCTCGTTATGCTGCCATAGCGACGATGCATACACACAGATGTTATCATGTGATGATAAAGTATTAATGTCAATCATGGTGACATTAGTAAGTTGCAAAGGATTTGGTACTGTAAAGTACAGACCCAAGACTCAACCTCTTCCATGAGCAAGCATGTTCAGGGTACCGGATATATGGTGCCAACGATTAAGAGCAAATGCAGGTAGTGTATTTGTACTCTAGTGCAAGTGGAAGACTATTGGAAATATGCCCTAGAGACAATAAGTAATAAGGACTATTATCATATTTCATATAGTTTATGATTAAGTTTTATATCATGCTATAACTGTATTGAATGGAAACATCAATACACGTGTGATATACAAACAACTAGGGGTTCCTAGTGAAACTCTAGTCACTGGTTCATTGGTCAATAGATGATCAAGTTTCCTGATCATGTGGCATTTATGCCAGTTGGAAATGGAGTCAACATTCTGAGAATGAGATGAGGAACCAATACCCAACCTAAACATTGTGACCCGATCATGTCACGAAGTTCAAGTTACGATGATTAGAAATGGATCCTCGTAGACTATTCCTTAGACCGTGAGGCTATATCAATCACTGTCTCCTGAGAGTGCTTAGATAGCATCAAGTGCCACTTGGTGATAGAGTGGTTATAAAGGTGTGTTCAGGTACTCGGAGGAAACCGTAGAGGCAATATATGTCAAGAGTGGGATTTGTCCGTCCATGTGACGGAAAGATACTCAAGGGCCCACTGGGAAAAGTTATATCCAATAGCTGCGCAGCGTGTGATTTGATCACAGGGATATCACTTGTCGGAACAAGTCAAGTAGCATTGTTCGGTAATGATATTGAACACGACACGGTGATGTCATTGATTATATCTCGGCAATGCAAGTATCGAGATACAAAGGGAATAGGACACGACTGTCTAGGTTCAAACGAGGAAAGATCTTCGTGGAACGCATAGGGATCACATGGCCATCCAGGTCCCTCTGTCGATCATTGGTGCGGGAGTGTCCCGACCATGTCTGGAGTGTTCCTAAACCGTGGGGTATCACGCTAAAGGGCTTTATCATGCTTAGAGAGTGTTTATATGATCAGAAGAATCGCCGAAGAATAGTAGAGAGAAAACTGGAAGGGTTTCGGTAAGTCCGGAGGATGTCCGGAGTGGAGGTGGAAGTGTTCGATAGCCACGGAGTTGAATAATATGTGAATGAATGTTAAATATTGATTTAATCATTTATTCATAATTATTTCTAAAGATAAAATCAATTTAAAAGGTCAAAAGGCTTAATGGGCCAATTCTCGGAGGGGAGAGGGCCCATTAGGGAAAGGAGAGAGGGAGAAGGGACAAGGGGGTGGCCGACTGGGACTAGCCCCCCCACCCCACGCGGGGCCCACTAGGGCCGGCTGGTGGCTGCCCCTCCTCCTCCTCTCCTTTAGTCTCACCCCGAGACTTTGAGGGAGGTAGTACCTCCTTTTCCCCTATATATAGTGGGGGTATTTGGCCAGATAAATACACACAATATTCAATAAAGGTCTTCTCACTTTTGGGGAGACCTCCAATTGATATTCTCTCTCTCTCTCTCTCTCTCTCTCTCTTGTGACCGTGGTCCCAAGTTCGGACTGCACGAATGAGAGACATCTTCACCGTGGAGCACCGTCGTGCTGTGGGATTCGGATCCAGGAGCTCTACTTCCGCAACTGCTGCTCGATCGGGGAAGCAGGAGTCATCGTGAGGCACCGGACGTGTGTAACTCCCCGCGAGGTGTCGCACTTGAGGCACTCAAGTCGTTGGAGCCAAGGGAGCGTGAGGACTTCATCACGACCTTGAGGTAGGCTTCGGCTCGTCTACATCAACCACGCTCTCTTGAGCGTTGATAACGCTTTTCGGTCTTCAAGGGTAAGTTCGCAAAAAGGCCCTCCCGTTACTGTATTACTAATAGATAGGTCCTGGCTCAGGAGCGGGCGGTAGTACCCAGCGGTACTACCGCTCGGCCCAAGAAGAGGAGGATTTTCCTTTTTATTTTTTTAAAACAAAATAGGCAATATACAAATGATGATAACTTTTGTTTGGTATGTCCGATTGACCCGAATCCAATTGTGTTGGAAAGAGGACAACAATATTTACCCAACTAAAAGTGGAAATATTGGATATCATCAAGTGAGAAAGTATCAAGTATTATAATGTGAGATACCTCACTCGGTGAGCATCCGGAAAACCTCAAAGATCAAAATCGCAACAAGATATAAAAGGGAGATCTGATTTTGATGAACAAGAGCTTGTTATGAAGATTACCACAAGATCTATATCCTCACATGGATAATACCAAATAACAACCAAATATGATGATGCAAGTATGTAAAGGTTTGAGCTCTCTCTGAACGATATGATCGAGATACCCACTCGAGAGCTTCTCTTGATAGTACGGCTATCTATCCTAAACCCGATCAACACGAGACCGGCAAAAGGGAAAAACCTATCAAGAATACCTTTGCCTTGAGCATCCTTTGGCCTTGTCTTCATCGATCCTTAAACACTGAGGATGGCAAGCACCAAACATGATATCTTCTAGGGATGGCGCATACTGAGCTTCGACAACACATCTTCTTCTTCATATCTTCCACCTTGGAGTCAACACATGCTCCAGGCAATGCCAATGGAAAAATCCTACAAGTGCAACTTAATACACACATTAGTCCATAAATATTGTCATTAATTACCAAAACCACACATGGGGGCTCACATGCTCTTTCACTTTACATGATCGCGTAGAAAGGGGAGCTGAGACAGTTCGTCCACCCTTAGGTGTGGAGGATCTAAAGGAGTAGAGGACGATGATATGTCCTATGTGCCACTCGCAAGACCCTAGTCAAATAAACAATCGAAGGATAAGCACTTCTGTTCAAGAGGAAATAAGTTGAAGGAACACGAGAAACGACAAACAACCAATATATACATAGTTACTCCAAAGGACTTAGACAAGTTATGCTGGTTCAAGCTCACAAAGTCATTCGAAGAAACTATAAAGTCCTAACAGTACTATACAACAAAAGCACAAGAAGGGCACGAAACATCCTACGCAGATGCATCTGAAGGCTTTGTAGAGCCCGTGACAGCCTCCAACGTTGTGGCTTTTGCCGTAGCTAATCGCTTCTGCTCTGCAGAGTACTTCGCAAGCATCTTGATGAGCCTCGGGTCGTACTTATTACAACGCTAGGCAAAGAAAGCAAAGGCTACCTCTTCGCCTTCTGTTGTCACCGACATCTTGGAGGTAATCTTGTTGATGTCTAGCCTAGTGTCGCAAGCCTATGCCATCGCCAAACCAAGGGAGCACCCACTCCTTTATGCGTCTACTTGTACTCTATAGTCACGCCCTCGGCGAAGGCCTCACCAAGACCCCTCACATCTTCAATGGCGTTGGCTATTGGAAGCATCTCCTCATGGAGACGACCAAGCATGACCTTGGCCTTTTGAAGAGCATCCTTGGCAGAGATGTTGCGGTCCTCGGCGGCAGCTATGGCACCAATCAATAGATTATCGTGTATCAGTGCCTGATGGTCAAAATCAAGACTGGTTGCATCTGTGAAGACAGAGCTATCAAAGCTCAAGAAAAAAGAAGCCAAAGGGGGACGAGCAAGAAGAGCACCTTAAACAAGAAAACTTACTGAAGAGAACCTGGGAAGCTGTCACGAGCTGATCCGCGAGACCCTTCTCCCTCTCCGCTACGGCCACCGCCAAGTCTTCCTCGCGCTGTTTTGACTCCATCTTATAGCGCCTCCTCGATTACATCCTTCCTCTTGGTATCCACCGTGATGGGTCCATTTTCGAGAGAGTCTAGCCGACAAAGAACTTGATTATTCTCCTCTGGTGTAAGAAAAAATGCATCAATCAGAAATTGACTTCACATTCGGATGAGTCACGCAACAGGACAAAAGAGTTTACCTTGGAGCTGCTAGAAGTTCGCATCGAGCTGCACATGTTCTTGACCCAGGCGAACCATGTCCCACAAGAAGGGCTAGAGTAGAACTTCATGTCAAAACAAGAAAAAGACTCGAGGGCTCCCTCGAATGAACAACACACTTACATGATCACACGAAGACTCTGAAGGTTCATATCTCGTCATCCGAGCAAGAACCCCGCGCCGCCCCAACTTGGCGGAGCTCGAGGAGCTATCACTGGAGGTGGACACCGTCTTTGGGGTGGGCTCGGTCATCTCCATGCCTTTTGACAGTAAATCAGCTAGAGTCTGAGGTTGAGGATCCGGCCGGGGAAACATAGCATTGTATACAATGGCCAATGATCTATGGCAGCACTCGACAAACTGCTCCACCTCTAACACACGATCTTGAAGCAAAGCCACGACGTAAGCACGACGGTGGTCAATCCAAAAATTCGTTTCAGAATTTTGGGAAGCAGACACGAGATCTTGAATTCGATTACGCAGATGTTGGGTTTCCTCCCTCTCGCACAATCGAATGCCTACAAAAAGAGGAGGAGAGCAAAAATTGATATCCCGTAAACAAAAGGGAACAACACAAAAATAACATGGAGAACTTACACATCATCTTCTCACTTGCCCCGGAAATTTCCTCCAAGAAGTACGCTTCACGATCCAGGTCCTGAAGCATTTTTGACTGAGCAACATCCATCATTCATTGCACAACCTGATGTTTTCCTTCAATTCTCTTCACCTGCTCAATTTTCTCTGCATACAATGACAGGTCCACTACACGTACAACAGCAGTCTCGGTTGCACCCATGCCAGATGTAGATGGGATCGCATCTGACGTCTGAGCAGATAGAGAAGGAGCTACCGGATCGCTCAATATCTGGCAGGGCACATGAAAAATACAGAGCATTTATCGTACAAAAGGCAACTCACATACATATATATAGAAGCTATTTTTTCATCAAAAAGAGGCGCTTAAAAGCAAGATAAGCCAAGTTCATTACAAGTAGTAGAGCAAAATATGCTAAAAGCTACAAAACAAAACTACGGAGATGTCTTTTATATAGAGAAGGTCACACTAGTAGACGGAGCACTAGTTGCAGGAATAACATGGGAAATAGCCGAAGAAGGAGCCCCAGTCGAAGAAGGGGCAGCTGATTTTTCCGGACCCGCGCCTATGCCCAAAATTAGTCGATAGTACTTCTTGGCCCTCTTAATGAAAGGTTTCAAAACAAATTCTTGGCTAGTGGAGGTGACTAGGATAGAGGAGCTAACCTTATGCCAGTCGACCTTCTCGCCGTGCGCCATCACTAAGGCCATCGAAGTCTCAGCACCACGTGTGACACTATAGCCAACACGCACGTTTGGATCAGCGCCGAAAACAGCAACAAGATCGTTCAGATCAGCTGGCACTTCCTTCGCCGGGAAAACCTCAGCATGTAAACTCTTGAAGGCGTGGTGCGAGCGAATAAGAAGTTTGCACCCATGAACATTGTTAGCCTCTAAAGTGCCAACAACATCCGATAAAGGGTCCACCCTCTTATTTTCCTCTGGCACTAAATTTTGGCCTGTCTTCTGCACATACCAAAAAGGGTTGAGAACCAGAAGGAGGAAAAAGGAGCAAAACAGTTTTTTTTCTTGAAGATGGAACTTATGAGTTAAAGAAGCATTGAGGGTCTCCAAGCGCTTCCAAAGATCTTCATCTCGGGTGCCAACTTGTTTGGCCTTCTCCTCGGCATCAGCACTGGCTTTCTGCTTGGCCTCCTCTAAAGCCTTCTTGGCTACCTGCAGTTTGGCCTCCAGATCATCGGCACGCTTTATCGCTTCATCCCGAGTGACCACAGACTCTTTGACAGCGGCTGAATAATCAGAGAGTAATACAACAACTTAGGAAAAAAGGAAGCAATGGAAAATCTCAAAGTCGTAAAGACAAAAAGAGTATATCTTTTAGATCTTGATAAAGCAAGAGGCCATATCAATCATGTCACGCATCAAAGGTTGCACAAAAGCGAAACGTTAGGAGAAATGAGCAAAGAGAGAAGCTGCAAAACATGTCAAAAAACAAAGTAATTACTCACATCCTGCATATCCCCTTCAGCGGGATTCTCGGATATCACCACGCCTTTGCCAACATTTTTTCTTATTTTATGTGGTGGTAGCTTTGGCAAAGCGGCAATGTCTTTTTTAACACCCTTATCCGCATGAGACGCTTGCATTTCCTTTGGATTTGACGGTCGCGGGGATTTAACCGAAGGAGGCACAACATACATAGCAGGAGGAGACATGGGAGGATCATCCTCGTCATCTGCAAAAAGCAAAAAAAAACTCAGTAAACTTGCCCATCCAAAAAGTGGTAAAGGAGCAATGAACACTTACAAAGAAACGTCTTGCGTAAAGCAGATTCATCTGAGGAGGAGCCGACAAAGCTGGGATGGCGCGTAAGGGCTTCGAGCCAGTGGAGTCATCTGAGCCTTCGATCGTCTCTGTCGCATCAAGTCATTTTCTTTTTTCGCCTATGGGCGCCATGCAAAAATCCTTAGAGCGAGCCGACGGAAGAGATGGAGTACTCGACAAAGATTCAGCAATAGATGCCTCAATCTCCTCATCGGCAGCAATCCTAGTCATAGGAAGATTATCTGATGCAGAGGCATCGGCTAGGAGCTCGTCGCTTTCGGGAAGAGGAGGAAGGGAGGATAGATGATCATAATCATATATAACAAAAGATAAATAATCACAAAGGAGGATAATCATAAAAACACAAAAGCAAATTTGCACAGAATAGCAAGCCAAGGAAAATTCACCTCTAGAAGGTGGTTCTTCTTGCAAAATGGATCTACACGACTATCAGTGGGAACCGAGCTTTTCTTGGTCATCGTGGTGAAGTTCCGAACCCTTTTTTCATAGACCTTGAGGGCAAGATCATCCGGTGAAATCCTCATCGGATCTTTCTTGCCAATGTATGCCCACATACCAGAAAGCCTTGCCTGAAGAGGCTGCACACAATTCCTTACCAACCTCATGATGCAATTTGGAAATACAAGCAGGAAGGGGTTCAATCTCCATCATTTATTCGGGAGTGGGATGTTGATCCCAAGAATCAAGTTTTCGACAAGTTTTCTTGGGGTCAAGGGGCTAAGCCGAAAGATTGGCCCTCGACTGACTGATCCTTGATCTAAAACCATTTGGTTATCCACCCTTGGACGGAATCAGTGATACTAAAATCAAAATAGTCGACATTGGAGCAAACAGAGAAAATGGTGCCACCGACGTCATGAACAATGGTGTCGGTAGCATTCTGATGAACATAGAAGAAGTACTTCCACAAGCCCCAATGGGGATGGATCCCGAGGAAGCATTCGCACAGAGTAACGAAACAAGCAACATGAAGGATAGAGTTGGGCGAGAGCTGATACAGCTGCACGCCATAGACAAAAAGAAGACCTCAAACAAATTCATGGACAGGGAGAAAAGGCCATGGAATAAAAAGGAGAGAAACATTATCCTCCAACCAGATTTAGGGATTGGAGCAACTTCATCCTCGGGGAGATTCAAGGTGCCCTCCTCGAGATGGCCAGAGCTCCGCGCCTCACGCAAATCTCGCGTATTGCACTTCGAAGGGGCCCATCTGATAGCCCTCTTCTTGGTGGCCTTGGCGGCCGTAGCAGAAGTTCCCACCCTGCTCTTGCCCATGGTGGTTGAGGAGCACCACTAGCGCGTAGAAAAAAGGCAGGAGTAGGCGAGAGAGGCAGAGGTAGGCAAGGGCGCAAGGAAGAAGATGAAGCCAGCAAAGAGGAGGTAAAAGCAGTAAAATAAACCTCCCTTCCTTTATAAAGAGACAAAGTATACAACTTAGACCATTCGATGTAAAATTGAACCATCAGAAACACACAAGATGGTGATGCGTGTCAAAGGATTCCATAAGGGAAAAATCTTAAGTAGTTATTACTGTAGTAAAAACGGAGAAACCTCGCACGAAGCCTCGATCTTCACGCAAAAAAGGGGACGTGCAGTCAAAAAAAAACTCCGCTGAATATGCCACCCATGCGTCATCATTACTGTTGCACGGTCCCACATTCGAAACGTCCCATCAAGACGTGTTTTCTGGGAATCACACGGTGTAAATTCGTCATCAGTGATGTCATACAATGCAAGTAGCAAAGAAAACTGTGGCCCTATAAAAAGGATAGGGACCCAAAGAAAAGAAAATTTGGAGTCGAAGTAAATTCTTCAGCGAAAAAGACTTCAAGACTACAATTGTCGTCGGATTGATGACAAGTACGCCATGAGGGGGTCCTCGAGGCATGCGGAAGAGAGGGGTGTGAGATGTACGGTGTTCCAGGACGGTGAGCACACAAGTTTACCCAGGTTCGAATCCACCGGCTTTGGACGGATCCTACTCCTGCTAGCAATCCAATAATACGGCAGAGCCGGAATATGGGTTACAAGGGTTTGCCTGTGCGAGTTGAGATTGTAGACTATTGAGGGTTGCCCTAAAGACTCTCCCTAGGACGGATTATATAGATATCTGGCCTAGGGTTTACAGGAGAGATCTATCCGGCTACAACTAAGAGTCGGTTACAGAATACATCTTCAACTATAAGTAACACTATGGGCCTATGTCGGTAAGTCTTCTGGGCCTTCCCGTAGCCGGACTGGACTCCGTATCTTCTCCCTGACTGGGCCGCCCGTGAAGCGAAGCTCTAACCCAAAGTGGGCCACCCTGGTCAGTGAGGAACATTGAGGATACCCGGAAAATATATCCCCAACAGCAGCCCCTGAAAGTCTCCAAGATCCAAAGTCGGATGCATCATTGTCTAGCTTGATCTTCGACTTGCAGAATCTTGAAGGGTTCCTAAAACTTCACAACAACAAATACGATCCGGGTCTTAAAAGTAAGTCGGACCTATCAATATGTTACTCGGATTTCCTAGCTTGATTTTCTAACTAAGCCGGAACTTGGTCTCTGACGTCACCTGACACTGGTCATGGTCAAGTCACGTCATCTGACAAAGATCCTATCAGCACAACCGTTGGTGGGTCCGCCGCTCGCGGAACCGAGGTGTTGTTTCAATGCGCACGTGGAGATTGAGGCGACGTAATCATCGCGTGGGTCCTTCCTAGTTCCTTCCACGGCGCGTGGCATTTACACAGTGCGATTTGCACGAATCTTGGCACAGGTAGTTGGTTATAAGGGGTGAGGATTTTCCTTCTCCTCTCTTCACCTGTTCCCTTTGCCGTTTCTTCTCCTCCACATCTCCCTAGCGCAAAGAGCTCTCCTGCCTCCCAGATTTCCTAGCGCCGCCCATCTAAGGTCACCGGTGCACCGGAGAAATGGCTTCTTCTTCCTCTTCCGGCTTAGCAGCAGCAGCGGCGGCGACGATGGCTGCGGCAGAGAAGGAAAGCAACAGGGGAGTCTGGATCCCGTGCCTCCTCGATGACGAGAAGCTTCAAGGTGTGGAGAATGAAGGTCTCCTCCGTGCCGGCGACTGGCGGAGCAGTTTTAGGGAAACCATCCCCCACCCGCACACCGGCGAGCGGGTCCACTTCGGCACCCACCTCGACAGAGGTTTGTCCTTTCCTCCCTCGGAATTCTTTTCCGAGGTGATTGATCACTACGGTGTACAACTCCACCATCTTCCCTCGAACTCCATCTTAGAGATGAGTTCTTATGCAGCTTTGTGCGAGGGGTATCTCGGCATTAGGCTGAGTCTCACTTTGTTTCGTTTCTACTTCCATGTTCGTAGAAACTCCATTACTGCTGGTAATCCCTACATTACCGGCACTATTAGCCTTTCTCTTAGACGCGAGCTTAGCTATCCTCGCATTTTTGCCAGTGAGTCGGTCAAACAATGCCCGGCCACTTTCTTCTACCATAAGGATATTCCTGCTCCCGGCAAAGCTACTGCTTTGCCGGCTTTCATCGATGGAGCTACCACGGCCCAACCGTCTTGGGACGAGGCCCCTCCGGCTCTCAGTGACAATCTGATCCTCACTAAGAGGCGGATCGAATATCTGATAAAACACAAGGGCTTGAAAGGATCCGACCTAGTCCAATGCTGGGTCACACACCGGATCCAGCCTCTCCAATACCACGGCGACCGTCTGATGCACTCCATCATGGCGTCGAAGAATGATTCCCTCTGCATCAGTCCTAAGGCTTTAAAGCCACAGGATTATATAAGCTAGATCAAATGGATGATCAAGGAGCAGATCGAAAGGAAAATTCTGGACTTGTCTCTAGATATGCATACAGCGGAAGACCCTGTGGTTCCGGTAAGCTTTAGTAATAAATCCTTGCGTGTGTTTCACTTTTTTATTTCACGATACTGAGATATTTTGTTCTTTTTAGCTTGATGACCTCCCCGAGTCGGAGCTAGCTCCCCTCGAGGGATATCCTCCAGAGTTTTCTCAGGAGGCGGAACTGGTTCCACTGCCGGACATTCTGCCTAAGAAGCACAAAGCTCTGACAGTGGCCATCGGCACAAAGGAGGTGCCAGTCGTGAAGAGGTAACTTTCAACACAACTTCTGCCTTTGTTCCTTATTCGAATTTTGTTTCTGAGATGTAACGCTTTCCATTCTTATTACATTCTCAGAGCTAAGCAGCTCATCAAGGGTAAGGGGAAGGGAACTTCTTCGAAGCTCTTGCGACAGACGAAGCTGACCATTGCTTCTCTCGCCATGGCTCCTCCGACTCCTGCCCCACAATCCTCTGCAACGCTAGTGATTACTCCATCGCCGGTTGTCGCAGAAGATCCGGCTCCTTCAACGGGGCCAGTGATCCTCAAATCACATACTGACGCCATCACGGGTGGCTTAGGTTTAGATAAGGGTGAACCCTCCTTGGGTAATGATCCCTCGGTAGAGACCTTTGACGAAAACCTCCTTAACAATCTGGGGCTTGCCAAGTTTGGCCTGTCCCGGAAATCTGCAGAGGAGATCCAACGGCTAGTCCGGCAATGCCTGGAGAAGAGAAATCTCTTTGCCAAAGAAGAAGCACAAGAGGCAGAATACATCAAGTACTCCGACCTTCTTGAACAGGTTCGCCTTCGCGACAAGGGACTTAGAGCTGGTGTTCTTCCACCACCTCCAGTTATCCCACTCACCCTCGCTGAGAAGGTTACCACCGAGGTGAACATGTGTCTGAGCAAGCTCACACATGAACATCATGTAAGTCGGAATTCCAACTCCCGATTTTCTTTATTGCATTTCATATCATATCCTCTAGCCCCCAAGCATGAAGTAGGGTATACAATCCGGGTTTATGCTTCCTTAGGATGCCAAAGAATGAACTAGTGTAGCCCCCAAGGCTCGTGCTGATATTAGTAACAATATTAGCCTGAGTCTTCAGTAGACTTCTGACTCTAGGTATTTTGACTTACAGAAAGTTAATTCATA
Organism: Avena eriantha; assembly: GCA_910589775.1. Taxonomy (NCBI): domain Eukaryota; kingdom Viridiplantae; phylum Streptophyta; class Magnoliopsida; order Poales; family Poaceae; genus Avena; species Avena eriantha. Next base: position 63,318,874 of record OU342742.1, on the reverse strand, counting down.
TAACCAGGATTTGTTGAAGAACATCTGCAACAAGCGGAGAGAGATCAGAACTCTCCGACTTGAAAATGCTGAGCTGAAGGTCTCCAAGGATGAGGCCGAAGGTAAACATTCCGAGACTCAAACCTTGTCTTTCGTGTTTTCATAGTCGAATATTTTCGTTGAACTGATGTTCTTTTTAACTTACAGCACTGGTAAAACAATCCTGCGCTATGATTAAAGAGGCCGAGAACCTCAAAACCTTGGTGGTGGAGAACAAAGAACTTCGCCAAGAGCTGGATAGGCTCAAGGCGGATCATGAGAAGAGCATCGCTCAAGTTCTCGAATCCTCCTCCATGGCTACTGATGAGCGTGATCGTAATATTGCGGCTCAAGATCAGAGAATCTCGGATCTCAATAATGAACTTTGCAGAGAGAAGGATCTTTCCGAGGCGCTCCGGGCTGAACTCCGGTAAGTTTCCATCTTTCTGACTTGTCTTTATGCTTCGACTCTTTCAATGTCGGGTTTGTCTTAACTATTTTGTGTTATGTGTATAGGTCCTCTGAACTTGACGGACTCCACCTGTGCCGAGCCTCGCACCCACCGGCTTACCCAAGTCGGTGATCTGCTTCATGACTTCCGCCAATCCCTTGAGGATATTGGCGAAGCTCTCAAGATTCCGGACATGCATAGCATGTCGGATTTTCAGGTGCGAGACAAGGCGAAGGATATGCCACAACTCGTTCAGGACTAGAACATGTCCTACGCGCGATCTGCTTCGCAGAACACTCTCACCATGGTCATGAGCCACCATGGAAGCATGGAGATATGGCAAGTGACTAGAGGGTATTCTACAGTGGATGAAGACGGACAGGAGCAAGATATCAAGGCCATTATGGACTCCTGCACCGGGTATGGATGTCACGTAGCTGACTTAACCAGCTACGACACTCCCTTCTTCACTTGCGTGGACACACCGCCTCCGCCTCCGGAAGAAGCAGCTGAAGTTTCCGACGATGAATAAACCGTATCGGATCTGAACATCTCGAAATGTTATCAAACCGAGGCCGATGCATCCAGCGAGCCGGCAGCTCCTGCATCCTCTCCTGCATCATAAATTATTAGAAGCAAATGTATTATTCCGAGAAACATTTATGGGTCTATAAATATGCAGTACTTATAATTTTGCTAGTGCTAAGCTTTTGATGTATTCAGCACGTTTGGCTTTAAATTTTTGTGTGCCTGAAATGTTTACATAAGCACTTATACTTTTTTGTCTATACTTATTGTCTATCTGGCTTTCTGCCTCGTCCCTTTCGTGAGCCGGCTAAACCTTCTGCACGGAAACTTTGCCGAGCAACGGAGCTCAATTGCTAAACCAGTTTAAACTCGGAAACAAAGCCCAATACCACCAATCCACTACTCGGAAAATACCCGCATCTGGCAATCAGACAAATAACCAAAGTGTAGACTAGAAACTTTAGAGTTATACCCGAAGGTAGCATTTATTAAAATTGGAAATCTAAACCAGAACAAACATGAGCATAAAGTACTTTCAAGAATTCTGGGATTTTCGACTATGACATGATCATTCAGAAATAAGATGGTAAAAACTTCTCAGAAAAAACTTGAGGCAACCAAGACTTTTATTTCTCACAGATCATGTACATATGTATGATTACAAAGAAGGATAAACTAAGAATAAAAGGGATGTAGCTGAGCAATATTCCACGGTCTGTCTAACTCATCCAGATTTGTACTGCCTCCAACTCTCTATATCTTCTTAGTAGCAGGTCTTTCTTTGTCAGTTAAGTAGTATGAACCATTGTGCAATACTCGACTAACTAAAAAGGGCCCTTCCCATACTGGGGAAAGTTTCTGCTTTCTTTGTTGCACAAGCCGGAGAACCAAATCGCCTTTATTGAAAGATCTGTTTCGGACTCTCTGGCTATGATACTTGCGTAACTTCTGCTGATAGGCTGTTGATCTCATTTCAGCAACAACACGAACTTCTTCGACTAAGTCGAGATCATTTTGTCGAGAAATCTCGGCATCCTCTTCGATATACGCGGCCACTCTAGGAGAAGTGTGAATAAAATCACTAGGAAGAACTGCTTCTGCGCCATAGACCAAGAAGAAAGGTGTGTATCCTGTTGACCTGTTCGGAGTTGTTCGTAAACTCCATATTACAGAGGGTAATTCCTCTGCCCAAGCCCCCGCAGCACGTCGTAATGGTGCTTCGAGTCTCGGTTTTAGGCCTTGTAAGATTAAAACATTTTCTCTTTCAACTTGTAGCCTGTGGATGTGCGACTGACGCAATGTCAAGCCAGATATTTTGTTCGTTGCAGAATTCGGCCAATTCTCCCATAGAGAAATTACTCCCGTTGTCCGTGATAATGCTATGCGGATAACCATACTGAATTATAACATCCTCGACAAATCTTTTGGCTGTTGCTCCATCACAACTAGTGAAGGTTTTGGCCTCAATCCATTTTGTGAACTTACCCACCATCACTAAGAGGTGAGTAAATCCACTTGGAGCCCGTCTAAACGGTCCTACCATGTCAAGCCCCCAGACCGCAAAAGGCCATGTTATAGGTGTTGTTCGTAGCTGATCAGCAGGAACATGAGCTTGTTTGGCGTACTTTGGCAGCCCTTGCACGTCTTGACCAGCCGTTCGGCATCTGCCTTAGCTGTAAGCCAGAAAAAACCATGTCTGAAAGCTTTTGCCACTAAAGATTTGGCTGCAGCGTGGTGACTACACTCGCCTTTGTGGATTTCTCTTAGGATTTCCACTCCTTCTTCCGGAGATATGCAGCGCTGAAAAACCCCAGAAACACTCCGCTTATAGAGCTCACCTTTAACTATAGTATAGGCTTTCGCTCATCGGATTATCTGCCGGCTCAGAACCTCGTCTTTGGGTAATTTGCCATCTACCAGATAATCAAGGTAAGGTTGGGTACAGCTAGGAATTACAGCCAGAACTGCTATTAGAGGTGAGTCAGATTTGGTTGGATATTCCTCATCCACTCCCTTTATTGAGGGAACTTTGAGGTGCTCTAAAAAAGCGCCATCTGGGACCTCTTTCCGTGCAGAGCCTATTCGAGATAGTGCGTCTTCTTCCTTGTTTTCTGCTCGAGGGATGTGTTGAACCTCAAACCCTTCGAATGATTTAGATAAATCATCCACGACAGCTTTATATGCTTCCATGTGTTTATTTGCATTACAAATATCCGACACTTGCTGAGCAACAATACTCGAATCTCCATAACACATCAAACGTTGGATGCCGATATCCTTAGCAATCCTGATTCCATGTAGCAGTGCTTCAAACTCGGCAATATTATTTGTCAATGTGAAGTGGATCTGCAATACGTATAGAAGTTTATCTCCTTGGGGTGATTTGAGCACCACGCCAGCCCTCGAGCCCCCACGAGCCTTAGATCCATCAAAATATAGGGTCCAATATTCTGACTCAGGGAGGGTCATATTCTCCTTCATCTCTATCCAATCAGCAACAAAGTCAGCAAGGATTTGGGATTTGATTGATGTCCGAGGTTTGTACTCAATATCGAAAGCTGAAAGCTCTATGCCCCATTTGGCGACGCGTCCTGTGGCATCACTGTTGTTAATTATGTCTCTCATGGGAGCTGTGCTCACCACGATAATTGGATTCTCCTAGAAATAGTGTCGTAGCTTACGAGATGCTAGGAAAACACCGTAATCCAACTTTTGATAGTGCGGATACCGTTGTTTTGATTCTGTCAGGACCTCGCTGACAAAATAAGTCAGACATTGGACCAGGTGTTTCTGATTTTCCTCTGGTCTCTCCACCACCATGACAATACTAACGACTTTGTTTTTCGCAGCAAGATAAAGCAACATCGGTTCCTGTGGTTTCGGTGGAGCAAGGATAGGAGCAGATGAGAGTACTTTCTTAAGGTCCTGTAACGCAGCTTCAGCTTCGTCGGTCCATACAAAATCCTTGGTCTTTTTCAGGAGTTTGTATAATGGTGCGGCTCTTTCACCAAGCCGGCTTACAAATCGATTGACTGCAGCAATGCAACAAGTTAGTCTTTGTACGTCCTTCAGGCGAGTTGGCCTAGAAATATTGAGTATAGCCTTGATTTTGTCCTGGTTCACCTCTATGCCCCTTTGAGACATGATGAAACCTAACAATTTTCCGGCTGGAATTCCAAAGAAGCATTTCTTCGGATTAAGCATGATGTTGTATTTTCGTAGATTGGAGAACGTTTCCTCCAAGTTAGAAATCAGCGTTTCCTTCTTTTTGGTCATCACCGCAATATCATCCACGTATGCATGTACATTGCGTCCGAGTTGGTAGTGGAGGCAACGCTGCATCGTGCGTTGGTACGTAGCTCCTGCGTTCTTCAACCCAAAGGGCATCGTAACAAAACAGAAGGTTCTGAAGGGGGTTATGAATGAAGTTTTGACTTTATCAGATTCCTTCATCCGGATTTGCTGATAACCGGAGTATGCGTCGAGAAAACGGAGGAGTTTCGAGTCTGCCATAGAATCGATAACTTGATCAATCCTAGGCAGAGCGAACGGATCTTTTGGACAAGCCTTGTTCAAGGCAGTATAATCAACACACATCCTTAAATCAGTGGTGTCCTTTTTAGGGACCATTACAGGATTGGCCAACCACTCAGTGTGGATGACCTCTTTTATGAATCCAGCTAACTCGAGCCGTGCTAGTTCCTTAGCTATTGCCTGACGCTTTTCATCACCCAAACATCATCAGGATTGTTTGACGGGTTTAGCGTTCGGGTTTACATTTAAAGAGTGTTCGGCAAGTTCCCTAGGTACTCCGGTCATGTTAGATGGCCGCCATGCGAAGATGTCTTGATTTGCTTTGAGGAACTTGACGAGCGCGCTTTCCTATGCGCTATCTAGGCCTACACCTATCTAGGTCACCTTGGAGGGGTCATCATCCTTCAACGGCGTTTTCTTCGTCTCTTTTGATGCCTTGAACTCCGGATTCGGCTTTGCACACCTCCTTCTTCGTTGCGGGCATCTCGGACGGATCTATGCTCTTCTTGTTCTCCTGGTACTCCTGGGCATGCACCACGGCGTCAGCAAAGGCGGCATTTCCATCCTCGCACTCTCGCGCTTTCTTTGGGTCTCCCCTGATGGTGATTACGTCGTTGGGACCTGGAATTTTCATCATATTGTAAATGTAACACGAACGAGCCATAAAAGCCCAGTAAGTCGGACGTCCGAATATAGCGTGGTACGCGCTCTTGAACGGGACCACTTCAAAGGAAAGTGCCTCTGTCCGATAGTTCTTTGGAGTCCCGAAGGTAACATCCAAAGTGATTTCTCCCAGGGAATTGGCTTGTCTTCCTGGGACAACTCCGTGAAAGATCATAGAGCTATGGTTCAGCTAGGTCTCCGAGATCTTCATCCGGTGTATTGTTTCGACATACAGAATATTGATACTTCTGCCACCGTCCATGAGAGTCTTGGAGAAACCATAACCGTCAATAAGTGGATTGACGATTGAGGCATATTTTCCTCGCCTGTGCAACTTAGGCGGATGATCAGCACGGTCAAATGTGATTGCCACTTCCGACCAGTCCAAGAATTGGGGGACAGTCGGAACTGTTGCATTGAGCTCATGTAGAACTGCTTTCTTGACCTTTGCTAGTTGAGATCCGAGGAAGGTGAAATAAGTGTCTTTCTTGGTCGGAAAAATTTTCTTCCCTTCCGGCTTGGGATTTGAAGCATCAGCTTCCTCCATGTCGGAATCTTCCTTGGTCTCTTTATCTTTTTTGGGATTCTTCTTTCCCTTTTTCCGCTTAGCTTTGTAGCCACCGGTGTCATCTCTTTTGATGTCGTCATTGAAACGACACTCGGTGTTGGTGTGGGACGAGCCCCCATTGGCATCTAAGTGATGCACACATGGGTTATTGGCAATGTCGGCCCAAGAGTAGGTTTTGCCTGGTTGCTGGTCTCCTCTACCTTGAACTCTCGAAGTCCCACGGCCACGCCCGCGGCCTCCGCCGCGTCCTCCTCGTCCTCCTAACCCGAAAGTAGCAGTGACCACTACCGTTTCCGCGTTGGGTTTCTCTTCCGAGGTGTTCTTGCATTTCTGAGCTTGTTGCTTTGGTTGTTTCGCCGACTGTGGCACAACTAGGGTGTTGAGTAATCCCTCTACATCATCGTTAGCGTCTGCATACTTGCTCGCTGTTCTATCATCTCGCCCAAATCAGTGACCTTGTCACACTTCAAGCGATAACGCAGTAGACCAATTGGGAGACCTACAATGAAAGCTTCAATCACAGTTTGATCATTTACTCCTTCACAGGAGTTCTTGGTGTCGATCCATCATCCGAGGTAATCCCGGCAAGTTTCTCCGGCCTTCTGGGTGCAACGTTGTAGGTCTCCGACCGTACAGGGCCTCCGGTATGTGCCTTCGAAATTCCGAAAGAACGCGCTTTGCATGTCATACCAGTTCTGGATGGTGTTCTCCGGAAGTTCATTAAGCCACGATCGCGCCATCTTCCGCAACATGAGTGGGAGATATCGGGTTGCGACCAGGCTGTTTCTGCCTTTGGCAATGCAGCAAGCTTGGAAGAAATCCTATAACTAGGTATCTGGCCGAGCAATGCCGTCGTAGGCTTGGATATGTCGTGAGATAGCAAATCCTTGCGGGAATTTTGTAGCTCTGATGCATGGCCCGAAGCACTTTGGGTCCACATATAAATCATCATTTTCGTAGCGCCGCGCCTCTATATTGGAGTTGATCATGTGCCTTGCATCATTCGGGGATAGAGATCGTCCCGAGTGTCGGTTGTGGCTGCGGTGCCTTAGAGCCGGACTTCGGCTTCTGCCACCACCTCCTCCACCGCGACGCCCTCCCTGGCCTCCTTGAGATCCGTTTTGATGGCTACTTGGTGGAGAGGGTGGAGCAGCTGGGTTATTTCCGGCTGATCGTCGACCTCCATCCGGAGCGTCATTATTCCGGTTCCGGGGAGGGTCTTCTTCATGACGAGCCCCCTACCAGCTTGTCCCAGCACGGTGTCCATCGTTCCTTCGTCTGTCATTCGGACGGCTTTCATGTCTAGGAGGTGGCATTCTTTGTCGGCCCTCCTCCCGACATTTCACTTTATCATCATCCCTATGGTCTTTTGACTCTCGCTGGGGCGGGTTCCTCGGATTCAGTGCTGTAATTGCTTCTTGCTCCACAACTGGTTTAACATTACGCCAGTTACGGGCAGCTTTGTGGTGCTGTCCCGAAGATTCGGTTCCTGAGTAATTGTCTTCCCGGCAATCGAGGCGGTGGTGCTACTCCGGAACGCGTTGGGGTCTTACGTCAGCCCATGCCGGATATGTGTGACATTGGTCGGAATCAGAGACCAGTTTTTGACTTTCGGACATGGTGACCTTTTGCTGTTCCAGTCCCTTGTTGAGTAGTTTGATTCCCAACCGGATGTCCTCTGGGCCTGGATTAGCCGATAAAATTTCTCGGGCCACCACGGTGTTCTGTACTAGGGTTGGATACACCCAATCCCCTTTGCTATCTTTCCGAGGCTTCCCCATTTCTTCTCCGAAAAGGACGGCGTGAATCTGTGGGAATTGGTTGTCATTGGTATGACGCTTTCTGGTCTTCTAGTATTGCATGGAGTTGTACTTCTCCACAGATGCTATGTGTTTCTTTTCCTCTTCCATGTTTTTGGCTTCATCGAGGAGTACTTGGCGACGCGCTTCTAGGGCCTGCGCCCTCTCGTCCAGTTCTTCAGTAGTAAGTTCTGCAGCTGTAGGAATAGGTGTGGTTAATGCAGCATCGATGAGTTTACGCGCACCTTCAGTGATCACGTGTCCATCCACCGATTCTTCTTTTTTGGGCTTGTCTAGGATAAGTGCTCCATCCGAGTCTTCCTCGTATTCCTCGGCAATCACCTCCTCTGCTAGAGGGTCTTTTGCCGGGGTTTTGTTCTTCTTCTTTGCCTTCTTGGAAGCGCCGGTAGCAAAGACGGCTTTGGGTCCATTTCCCAGAGTCAAGCTCTGATCGGTACTTTCGGACATCTAGACTTTGGGTTTATCTCCGACTTCCATGTCATCCCGCGCTTTGGGAGAGTGTTCCCCGGATCCTTAATCCATGGCTTCTCCTTCTTATGCAGTTTTGGAGTAGTACTCCTCTTCATATTCCGTGGAGAACTTTCGGAAATCTGCTGACGTCATCGATTCATCCGAGGATGCGGGTACGTCTGTGTTTGTTCCAATTGCCTCCAGCACAGAGTTGGTGTTGTCTCCAGCATCGGCAGATCCGGATCCGGATCCCACATATCCGACGAAGTGCGATGCGTGCTTCCTGAGGTACCTACGGCTCTCGCGTTTAGCTTCGTTGAAACTTTTGATGGTCTCGAGAATTGCATCTACGCCTGAGTTTTGCATTATCATACGTCGCAGCGTGTACCTTAGGAAAGGCCTGTCTATCCCGGCGTCATTAGAGCCGGAATCAGTGTCGTTGCTATGCTCCTCCTGGATTTCGACTTCAGCGGGTGGGTCGATCTGGGATTCGGTCTCTCTAAGGAGATCCACTTCAGATTCGACTTGGACCTCTAGGTCTGCTTCAGGCTCGGATTTCTCCACTATCTCCGCAACTGGTGCGGGCTGGGTGGGATTAGGGTTTTCTGAGACCGGAACTCTACCGCCTCCATGGACAAAGGGGACCCAGAAGGTTCTTCTGCCTCTATCATCACCGCTGGGGTGGGTGGGACAGGTTCAGCAAAACCGATGTAAACATCGATCTCGCCAAAAGACATGATGGTGTAGGCAGTCACAGCCTCCCTAGCCAGAATCCATGTCTCATCGATAAAGATAAGAGGGACATCGCTGGCGTAGAGGATGCGACCGACGGCGATAGTCTCGCCGATTCCGATTCTTGCAGATTCCGCTCGGAACGCGGATCCAAAGCTCACTTGCCCCACGGTGGGCGCCAACTATCATCGGATTGATGACAAGTACACCATGAGGGGGTCCTCGAGGCGTGCGGAAGAGAGGGGTGTGAGACGTACGGTGTTCCGGCACGGTGAGCACACAAGTTTACCCAGGTTCGAATCCGCCGGCTTTGGACGGATCCTACTCCTGCTAGCAATCCAGTAATACGGTAGAGCCGGAATATGGGTTACAAGGGTTCGCCTGTGCGAGTTGAGATTGTAGACTATTGAGGGTTGCCCTAAAGGCTCTCCCTAGGACGGCTTATATAGATACCCGGCCTAGGGTTTACAGGAGAGATCTATTCGGCTACGACTAAGAGTCGGTTACAGAATACATCTTGAACTACAAGTAACACTATGGGCCTATGTCGGTAAGTCTTCTGGGCCTTCCCGTAGCCGGACTGGACTCCGTCTCTTCTCCCTGACTGGGCCGCCCGTGAAGCGAAGCTCTAACCCAAAGTGGGCCACCCTGGTCAGTGAGGAACACTGAGGATACCCGGAAAGTATATCCCCAACAACAATCAAATACAAATATCTCGACTGTAGCCTCAGGGGCTACTCCTATCGGGAGGGCTGTCCGCGCACCCGACATAATTCAAAGGAATATAGGTAAAATAGACACATTATAAATTTTTGAGCCTATGTCCCGACGAATATATCTGGACATAGCCTCGGGGGCTACTCTCATCAGGAGCACTACCGCGCACCTAACGAAGAAAAACAGATAAGTATCCTTGAATGGTTACTCCTATCGGGAGCGTCTATAGAAACCAGAAAACTTCAACAATTCCAAAAACCAAACAAGGCAGCCGACAAAAGTTAATACAAAACTCTCGGATCGCACCCAACGTGACAAAACTCCGAATGTCGTGTCCAAGACATGAACGTAAGACCCCAGGATTTGTCATGTGTCCTGGTAATCGCACAAGAATATGCTCTACTAGTAAAATATCCATATCAACGATACAATGAAAAATCCCAACGGACGCGTTGGGTACCTGATAAAATAGAACTAGAATTTAGTATTCGATAAGACCTCAGTGGCTCGAACTGAATTACGCCGGTTATAATTCCGAGTTTAGGCCTAGGGACTTGAATTTGATGTAGGTCAACATTATTTTTGCCCAGGAGCAATCAATTGATTCCCGATACGTCGGATGCATCAGGCTTGTTGTACCAAATCCCTATAAAACTAAAAACAATGGAAATAATGCACAAAAAGAAAAAAACTAAAAATATCTTTGAGACTCCACTAGAATCTACAGTTTAGGTAGAGTTTCGGGGGCTACTAACATAGGTATGTGTCAACACCCGGGTTTTTAATCCTAGATGCCTGTTATGCATACATCGCAATCCTAGGATTACAATTTTTGCGAGACATAACAGATTGGATATCATAGTACATCATCCATTGCAAACCATAATAAGGTCTTACACAAATAAAGGATCTCATGATCCAGTCTTAGTACAAACAAGCAGCGGAATAATAAGCGTAGCGGTGGGCTCCATCTTTAGTGTCACAGGCAATGTTGACGATGGCATATGATCCTAGTTATCGTAGTCGTCATGCTGTCCTTCTTCCGGATAGTCCTCCTCATAGTCTGGCCATGGGAATAGCCAGGGACAAAGCCATGAGTACTCCTTAAGTACTCGCAAACTATCACTAACAAGTAAGGATAGTTCTAGTAGGAATGATAAGTTCTAAGTTTATTTGTAAAGTTAAGTTTGAAACCTAAGCTGAGTTCAGAAACAAAGAAAGATAAAGTAAAGTTTGAAATCACCTAAGTGGGAACTTAGTTGTCATAGCCACAACCATGTTGTGGTCAAGTCAGGTCACAATTCATTTCATAAGTCATTTTAAAAACATTTGACAATGGAACAATATGGCCACTCCAACTGTCCATAACCGCGGACGCGGCTATTCGAATAGTTTGACACTCTGCAGAGGTGGTACACTTTCACCACAAAATTCGGTACATCTGTTAGGGATAACCTTGAATGATCATACTTAGTATGCAGATAATCAAACATAACCTTTCCTTTACACTCTAGTATAAGCACCTCTCCTATGAGCTTGGCCTCCCAGCCATGGCCATCTGCCATCCCGGGCACTTCATAGGTGGACAACATTGAGAGGTAGCCTTAGCTCAAACCTCTCTCGTGAGGTAACTAATACTAATGCATATAAACTTCCGGCTAGGCCTTACCCAATTCAGGTATTGTGGTTGTACGGTAAAATTGGAATGGTATCGCATCCGAACCAAACCATCAGTTTTTATAAAAAAGGGTTAAGGCTCCTACCTCAACATTTTCATGATCATCATAAACCATTTGTGTTTCTCAACACATGTCAAAACATTTCAATAGAATGACTCATCATTCCAAGGTTTTCACAAGTCATTTTCACCAAGTATTCCCATCTAAAGTGATCAAGATTTGGTTTATCTCTAAACTACTAAGTTAAGAGTGTTCACTAATGTGGGAGGCTAATCTCAATCTCATGCCATAGAATGACATCTAAGTCTAACTAGATAGGTCAGGTTTTATACTCTTTATGCTATCTATAAACAAGTAAGAAACTTTGGTAAAGTAAAGAAAGTAAAGCTTGTAAATAAAACTTGGAGTAGGTATAAGTCAAAAGGGTATAACCAAAGCATGCCTAATGCATTTGCTTAGGTTATCTAGCTTGCAAGGGTTAGCTTGCATTGTTAATGATGGCTTGCCTTGGTTGGTGCAGTGGTTGAAATTCTCCTCTTCTTCTTGGGGTAGAACTCCTGCTCCTCCTCGTAGACTTGGTTGGTACTATCATCTATAAATACATACGGAATACACAATCACCAAACAATACTTAACTAGTCTAGTTAGCACACTAAAACACACATTTGATGATCTAGTATCATCACAAACATCACAAGGTTTAATGAACTAGTTTCATTTATCCTTGTTTGAGAAAAGTAATTTCTGCTCATTGAAATTAACTAAGATTTAATATTCTCAAATTAAAATATGGGATCATGTGGACACATGTCATCACCAAATATTCTAATACATGGGAATGTGATTTAAATCTTGGATCACATTTTAATAAGTTTAAGTTTAATATTTAATGATTTAAAGTGACTAGAAATGCCTATATAGCATTATTTTGGTACTAGTACAAAGTCACTTCATGCAAACCTTAATGTTATTACATATTTAGATAGGTATACTCAAATGTGATTTTTGAGAGTTGGAATCAACTCCAACGCTATTTGGTTGATTTTAGTAAAATGTTTGAATGTGAAAAAGATTGTGTCTTGTTATTTTTGCTATAAGTGATCTATAACTCTAATTGATTTAAATCCAATGAGCTTGGACAGAGATTTAAATTATCTTTCCAACAAAATTGGAATCATTCAATTTGGATTTGTACAACTCCCTGAAATGATTTTTGAACTAAGGGATAGAATTAAGTTTAAGCTAAAATGGAAAAGGATTTATTTGAATCTAATGGGTCGCGCGGGAAATAAATGGGCCGGCCCACTTTACTCCACGCAGCGCCCGGGCTAGCTTAAGTGAGGGCCCTACCTATCAGTGGGACAGGGGCTGCCGAACCAGTATGGGAGGATGGTGGCCACAAGATTAGATCCTGGATCAATGGCTGACAGCCATCTTCCACACCGGAATAGTGCACGACGGGGACGAACCCTAGCACGGTCAGTGAGGGTTTGGGGAGGCTTACCGGGGCTCCGGTGAAGGTTGGCGAGGAGGGCAAATGGATGAGGCGACGACGACGGTTCTCCTGGTGCCGACAGCGTCCCGGGAGATGGCCTGGATTAGTGGCGCCCTTCTCCTCCTTCTGCGGCAGACTCTGGTGAAATTGGGGTGCTACGGGCTGCGGCTTGCTCTGGTGGGGCTCTAGGAGTTCTCTGAGAGGGAGTGGATGGGAATGGTGTGAGGAAATGGTGCTGGGAGGCCCTTTATTTATAGCAGGGCGAGGGGTGCAGAGAGGCATGGGCGGAGCTTGTCAGAGACGACGGCACAACAAGCTAGAGGCTTGGGCGGTGTGCTAGGACGGTGGGTGGAGCCCTGGCAAGTATCACGAAGGTGCGCGTGCAGTGCCAGGTGGTCGGGAGAAGCGAGCGCTGCTTCGCACATGCTGCAGCTGTCGACAGCGAACTTTGCAGCGACCGGTGGCTATGAGTCATGGTCAGGGGAATGGGCATGTCCGTTAGACTCCTAGGACAGTGGTGATCGTGTAGGCGGCTGACTGGAGCGAGGCGAGGTCTGGTTGAGCGGGGATAGGGCGTGAACTGTGGGCAGCGTCGGCATGGCAAACACGGTCTGGGCGCGGCGGTTCCTAGCTCCTCCTCTCTCTGTCTTTGAGCTGGGGCTGGCCTGGAGGGGTCGGTGAGGCACGGGCGAGGTGCTGGACAAGGTGGGCGAGGCTAGAGGCGCTAGGGGCGTCCTGTCGATGGTGGGGTGCTCAAATGGGATCGGCATTAGTGGCCATGACCATTTGGTCGTGTGCACAGTGGGTGGCCGGGCTAGAAAAGGGTAGGGGTGCACTTGGGAGGTTGTGGTTGCAAAATGGGCGACCACATTGGCCAGAACACTGCTCACAATAGTGTTTGTGATTTGTGTCTGATTTCTGCCCACAAGGTGCTTGACAAAATGGCCGAAAGAAACAAATTTTTGAATTTTGAAATGAATTTTTTTGAGTGATCTCCACTATTGCTTGGTAGTGTGTGGTTGCTAGGGATTGTCAACTTGAATTCATTTGAGTGGTTTTTGAAAAATTGGGATCTAGACATACGAAATGGATTCCATTTTCAAATGCCATTTAAATTTAGTGTTTGAATGTTTTGTACGATTTCAAAGTGGGCCTTGGTACATCTTTACTTGCACTAGCAAGGAGGGCAAAGATCCATAATTGTTTCTGTTTGAATTTGAGTGCTAGGAACACCCAAAGTGGCCTAGTTGATTAAAATGGCAAAATAACCATTTCCATTTATTAATTCTATTTGATTTCTTTTTCTTTGGATTTTGCTTGGGAATGATCTAGATGATGTGGCATTCATCTTAGAATCATTTTACAACCATTATAACAAACAATCATGGCAATTCAAAACAATTCCACATTAATGCAACACATATATGCATTCTTATTTCTTTTAAATGGGAAAAGGTTTTTTTGTTAACCCTAAATTGGGTGATTTGGATCTTTATATTGGATTAAAGTTTTGGGATGTTACAAACCTTCCCCCCTTAAACAAAATCTTGTCCCGAGATTTAAGAAAGAAAACTAGGAACTAAAGAGATCTTGGGAACTCAGTCCTAATGTAATCTTCTTGCTCCCAAGTGGCTTCTTCTTCGGTATGGTTGCTCCATTGGATCTTGAGAAATTTGATACTCTGGGTCCTGGTGGTTCTGTAAGCTTCTTCCAAGATACGGATGGATACTTCACGATACGTCAGATCTTTGTTGATATCAACGGCTCGGTGATCGATGTTCTTGAAAACTTCGGTCTTCTCCGGCACTTCTAGGCATTTCTGAAGTAATGAGATATGGAACACATCATGGATGGCTGACATCTCCTCGGGCAGTTCCAGTTGATATGATACTTCTCCTCGGCGATTCAGAATCTTGAAGGGTCCGATATATCTGGGGGCTAACTTTCCTTTCAGACTAAAACGTGGTGTTCCCTTTAATGGCAAAACTTTGAGATACACAAAATCTCTGACATTGAAAGTCAGGTCTCTTCTTCTCTTGTCAGCATAACTCTTCTGTCTGGATTGGGCAGCCTTGAGGTGCTCACCGACTTTGTGCACCTTCTCTTCGGCTTCTCATAGGATGTCGGGTCCGAAAATCTGACTCTCTCCTACTTGCGACCGATTCAAAGGGGTATGGCACTTCCTTCCATATAGGAACTCAAATGGGGCCATTTGCAAACTGGCTTGGTAACTGTTGTTATATGAGAATTCTGCGAAAGGCAGACAATCTTCCCATTTTGATCCATACTCTACCACACAAGCTCTTAACATATATTATAAGATCTGGTTGACTCTTTTAGTCTGTCCATCGGTTTGCGGCTGATAAGTTGTGCTGAAATTTAACTTGGTTCCTAATCCTTCTTGGACTTTCTGCCAAAATCTCAAGGTAAATTAGGTTCCTCGATCCGATACTATGGTCTTGGGGGTTCCATGCAAACTGACGATTCTAGCAATGTACAACTCTACTAGCTTCGAACTCTGGTAGGTTGTCTTGACAGGTATAAAATGGGCTACCTTGGACAGTCTATCAACGATGACCCAGATTGAGTCATTTCCCCTACTAGAAGTAGGCAAACCGGTGATAAAGTCCATTCCGACGGAATCCCATTTCCATTCCGGAATCTGCAATGGTTGCAACAGTCCTGCGGGTCTCTGATGCTCCGCTTTGACTCTCTAGCAGATATCACACTTGGCGATGTAGCTTCCGATTTCTCTCTTCATCTTGTGCCACCAAAATTGCTCCTTTAAATCTTGATACATCTTCGTTCCTCCGGGGTGGATAGATAAAGAGTATCATGAGCTTCTTGCATGATAACTTGCTTTAGCTCCAAATCTGCTGGCACACATATACGTCCTTTGTACCACAGAACTCCTTCTTCGTCTTCGGTGAATCCAGGTACCTTTCATGTACGAATACGATGCTTGATTCCATCAATACTTTCATTTCCCTTCTGGGCTTCCTTGATTTGGCTAATCAAAGCGGGTTGAAGTTTGATGCTAGCTAAAAATCCCTTGCTAACTAGCTCAGTTCTAAACTGCTCCAACTCTTCATACAAACTTGGTTGCTTCTCCTTGATCATAGTGTTTAATCTACACGGCAATCTGCTAAGAGCATCCACTACCACATT
Organism: Avena eriantha; assembly: GCA_910589775.1. Classification (NCBI taxonomy): domain Eukaryota; kingdom Viridiplantae; phylum Streptophyta; class Magnoliopsida; order Poales; family Poaceae; genus Avena; species Avena eriantha. The sequence continues at coordinate 63,303,051 of OU342742.1, read as the reverse complement.
GGCTTTGCCAGGGTGATAGTGAATGTGAAGGTCATAATCCTTGATTAACTGTATCCATCTCATTTGCCTCATATTCAGCTCCTTCTGAGTGAAAATATACTTCAAGCTCTTGTGATCTGAGTAAATCTCATAGTGATTACCCATAAGGTAATGACGCCATGTCTTCAATGCCAAAACTACGGCTGCTAATTCAAGATCATGGGTAGGGTAGCTCTGCTCATGCTATTTCAGTTGTCGAGAGAGATATGCGATGACTTTGCCTTCTTGCATTAATACACATCCGAGACCAATCTTGAATGCATCACAATACACATCAAACGGCTTCTTGATATCTGGCATGATCAATATTGGGGCTGAAATCAATCTCTTCTTGAGCTCTTGGAAACTTGCTTCACATTTGTCGGTCCATTCAAACTTCTTGTCCTTCTTCAACAATTGGGTCATGGGTCTTGCGATGCTCGAAAATCCTTCAACGAACGCGCGGTAATATCCCGCTAATCCGAGGAATGCATGGACTTGGGTTTGAGTGCTTGGGGCTTCCCATTCTTCGACATCTTTGATCTTGGCGGGATCAACATCGACTCCTCTGGCAGAAACAATATGTCCTAGGAATCCTACTTCTTTCAGCCAAAACTCACATTTGTTGAACTTGGCATACAACTGATGCTCTCTAAGGGTTTCAAGAATGATTCTCACATGTTGCTCATGCTCTTCTTCTGACTTGGAGTAGATAAGGATATCGTCGATAAACACAACGACGAACTTATCTAGAAAATTCATAAAGATCTTATTCATGAGATTCATGAAATAAGCAGGGGCATTGGTTAATCCAAAAGACATGACCGTATACTCGTATAATCTATATCTGGTTGTAAAGGCAGTCTTTGGAATATCCGTTGCACGAATCTTAAGTTGGTGATAACCAGTCCTAAGATCAATCTTAGAGAACACACTGGCACCAGTCAACTTATCAAATAGATCCTCTATCTTTGGCAATGGGTACTTGTTCTTGATTGTGACGTCATTCAGCTTCCTGTAGTCTGTGCACAAACGGTTGCCTCCATATTTCTTGTTGATGAATAACACGGGCGATCTCCATGGCGATGTGCTTGGTTGAATCAAGCATGCTGCCAACATAGCATCCAACTGCTTCTTCAGTTCCACTAACTCTGAGGGGTTCATGCTATAGGGTCTCTAAGCCATGGGACCGGTTCCAGGAATTAGTTCAATAATGAACTCAATATCCCTATCCGGGGGCATACCGGGCAATTCATCTGGGAATACGTCGGGGTATTCACAGACTACTCTGACTTGGTCTATAGTGGGTAGGGCTTGACTCTCATTGCACTTGAATTGATGGGGCAAGGTTTCAGATATATGCTCTACTGATACTCCAGAGCTACTGGTCATGGTGATGGATTTCTTGGCACAGTCTATCAATCCTTTATGCTTTGACATCCAATCCAATCCTAGTACTACTTCTAAACCTTTGGTTCCAAGTACTATTAGATTGGCATAAAAATCTATCCCATGTATTCTGATAGGCACATCTTTGCAAAATTTTCTAGCTTTTGTAGTTGAACCAGGTATTTGAACTATCATGACATGCTTCAAGTTGGTTGGTTGAATCCTACTAGTGCATGCAAATTCTTCGGTTACAAATGAATGTGATGCTCCAGAATCAAACAACACTCTTGCTAAAACTAAGTTGACAGAAAACATACCCAGCACTACATCTGGCGCTTCTTGGGCTTCTTCGGCGTTCATGTGGAAGAGACGGCCGTTGCGGTTGTGAGGGTTCCCTGGGGCGAATCTTCTTCTGGGTTGAACACGACGTTGTTGTTGAGCTGGGGCATTCACATTGGCAGTGGCGGCAATCTTCTTGGGACACTCATTGGAGTAGTGACCCTTCACTCCACACTCGAAACAAGTAATCTAAGACTTGTCTTTGGCTGCCACGGGCACAACATTGCTTCCAGTCCTGGGTGCAGTGTTGTTGTTGTTGTTGTGCTTGGGAGGTGCACGGTTGAAATTTTTGGAGTTGCTGGGGTGGTTGTTGTTTCCTCCGGACTTCACATTTCCTCCGCTACGGTTGGGGTAGCTTGGGCGAGACATTGGGGGTCGATTGTTCCGAGGGGCATATCCGGCAGACGAGTTGGGACGATACTTCTAGTGACTCTTGGATCTAGCTTGGTGCATCATCCGACGTTTGCGGTTGTCGTTTGCTTGATTAATCTTCCCTTCCATCTGAATGGTAGAGTCGACTAGCTCTTCGAGATCCTCAAAACGGATGTTGACGAGAACTGTCTGCATCTCATCATGTAGTCCGTTCAGGAATCTCTCCTTCTTCTTGGCCTCCGTGTTGATCTCATCCAGTGCATACCTGACGAGGGACAAGAATCTATCACGGTAGTCCACTACAGTCATTCTGCCTTGCTTTAGCTCTCTGAATTCATCTCTCATTCTGGTGACTAGACCCTGCAGCACATGGGTGCGGCTGAACTTGACTTTGAAGGTTTCCTACATCATCACTTGACCGTGGTTCATCGTGCGGGTGTTGTTTGATACGTCCATAACGTATCTATAATTTTGGATGGTTTATGCTAATAATATGCTTTTGACACTCCTTTTTGTATAAAGTTTATGATTTATTTGGACTAACCTACTAATAGTTGCAAAAGTGTACAATGTTCTTGTTTTACACTTTGATGTGTAGGAATTACCAAGAATACAAGGGGAAACCTTGTTGGAGTCAAATTGGGATTTTTCCAGAAATCTGTCTTAGAACTCTTTTTGAGTATGGTCACGTTTTGGGTGGAAGATGGCGTCAAACGGAAAACTCTTCAACTACAAAGTTGTTGGAAATTTAGCGACAAACGTTATGGACATAAAATTTAGCTGATTCCGAGTCCAGAAGAGCCTTTTAGGCCCGATTTACTACAGCCCAAGATAGGGTGACGGGAATCCGAGAAGCTATATAAAGGGAGGAAACCTAATTCGCCTAGGGCATCTCCACCCACGAATTTTCAGCCACCAAAGCCACATTTTTGCCTCCCCCATGGATCCCATCTCCAGTGCTCCCCCATGATACCGGCGGCGGGGAAGGAGTCCCCCGCGCCGCCGCCCTCTTCACCATCGTCACCGCCATCTCCATCACCTAATCCTCCTAATATGCAGTGGTTCATCCTCCCACACACCTCTGTACCGTCCTATGTAAACATGGTATTTGATTCTATAAGTTATAATCCTATGATCTATGTCATGTTTGCGTAGTTTCTTTGTTCTTAGATTGAATGGTTGAACGTCTTTGGTTCATTAGAGTTGTATATTGATATGGCACAGTCCTTTAGTGTCCACTATATTTGTGCGCGCATGGATTAAACATCATAGGGTTTGTAGTATGTGTAAGAGGAAGGGGGAAGTTCTGCCGGAGTGACAGAAACCTGAGGACGCGAACCAGAACGTTGCACGTATGGGAGTAAGAGGACCATTAAACTTAAGGCTATGGTTGGGGAAACCTTAATGTATTGATTAGTACTTACGGATGTTTGCTAACAATCCAATCATATAGTACATGTAATTCGAAGTAGTGAAGCACATGTATATTTAGCCTCTCCCACCTAGAAAACTGCATCGAAGACAATGAACCCGATCTATTCGCTTTTTAATTTGGACAAAGTCACCACAATTACCACCACTATTCCACACTCAAGGTTCTGTTAGTTTAGTGTATTTTATTGCTGCAACAACTAGCTTCACTTTCTTGTTAGTTATTATCATGCAAAGCTATCTCTATTACTCTTATTGTTGCTCTAGTTTTATTTCCTAGATAATGCAAACGTTTAATATGCGTAGAGTTGTATTAGTGGTTGATACAACTTGAGACAATATTTATCCTACCTTTAGCTCCTCGTTGGGTTCGACACTCTTACTTATCGAAAAGGCTACACACGATCCCTTATACTTGTGGGTTATCAAGACCTTTTCTGGCGCCGTTGCCGGGGAGCAATAGCGTGTGGGTAAATATTCTTGTGTGCACTTGTTTACTTTATCTCTAAGTAGGTTTTACTTTCAGTTTTAAGTTGTTCTCTATCTTAGTATGGATAGGGAATGCGAATTACAAAAAAAAATAGTTGTACTTGTTACCTAAAAAAGTTTTCAAAAAGGAAAGTGATTGGAAAGATGAGTAATGGTTAAGTGGGGGTCGACCTTGAACACTTGTGTTCATGCCTATGAAACCAAAACAAATATTTCCATAGAAGCTTTTCAGTTAAAAACTTGTAGGAATGCATGAAGCCTTGAAAAATAAAGATATTTCTGGTACTAATCTTAATACTTATTCATTCGAAAATACTTGAATCTTGCTCCTATGCCTAACTTAAAGGCGTTAAAGAAAAGTACTTATTGGGAGATAACCCAAAAGTTTTAGATGAGTCTTGGAAGTTATTACCTCTGTAATAACCACTCCTTATCCTTTTTATTTTCTTTTTGTGCCAAGAGTAACCTCTAATGAGAGAGCACTAATGCTTGGGAAAGTTGTTGTCCCGAAACAGATTTTTGTGCTTCGCTGCAAAAATTCGTGTAAAATCTCTGTACGTCGGTTTGAGTTGTGAATTTTTGTGCTTCTACCCCAGGTTGTTATCTAAATTTCGTTAGCTCAACACTTTTCGATTTGAGCAACATAAGGTCTTCGAAAAAATTGGTCTTCACCTGCTGGTCTGTTTTGACAGATTTCTGCCATTATTTGCATTTGCTACTTGTTGATTCCTTTTTGGGTTCTTGTTGGGGAATTGAGCTTTTTGAGGAAAGTTTTACAGTATCTTGTGTTTTAATGAAAGTTTTATTGGTATTGAAACTGAACCCAATGACTTATTATCTTGAGTGCACTAATGTTGCTAATAAAGATTGTGTGAAGTTTTGTATGAAGGAAAGATTTTAGGTGTATGGAAAGAGTGATGTAATGAGATGAAGAATGGACTAAAGCTCAAGCTTGGGGATTCCAAGTGTGTCACCCCAAGAAATATCCAAGAAGTACAAGCGTAAAGCTTGGGGATGCCCAATGCATCCCCTTCTTCATCAATAAAAATCTCAGGTTTCTTCCAAACACTTCATTTTTATTGTTTCATGCACAATTGTGTTATTCTTGGAGCGTCTTCGTTTTTGTTTTTGTTTGCTTGATTTTCTTAGTTTGCTTGAATAAATTGGTTGGACCCCCTCTTTCATACATTAGTTTCAAATAAGTGTGGTTTGGATTAGAAAAGAGTAGGAAAGGTTCATGCTTAAGTGGTAAAAGGAGCTCGTTCTTTACGGTGGCCTATGTTTTGTCATGTCATGCTTGATATTGTTTTGGCTTTATACTTAGTGATTTTTGTTGTAGCATGACATGTTATAAACAATTGAGATTGCTTAATGTGCCTTGAAAGAATCATGCATTGTTTTAGCATATTAAAGCATAGTATTGTGGTATTCTCCTTCGATGCTTTATTTGGGTTGACTTGGCGCATGCTCACACCATGTTATGACTATCCCAAGTCACCATAGCCTTTATGATCCTTTAGTTTTTGACTTGTAATATCACTTTATGCTTTAATTAATGATGTTTTGTCGCTTTGCATGATTATGGTCATTATTGTTCTCTTAGTTGGTCGCTCCAAGTCTTTTGCTAGCCTCCATAACCAAGTATGACTTCCAATCATGCATCCAACTCCAAATAAAACCAAGTTATCCCAAAGAGTCCACCATACCTACCTATTAGCATTTGTTATTCCAAGTATATTCATGCTTTTATCTACCTTCCGAATTAAACTTGTTATGTGAAAATTAGTGATTAAAGCTCTCACGAACTTGATGGTACAATTTTTTTTTTGCACTTAATAAACTTGAACCATTGTGTCCATCTTTGTTGCGTATATGCTTGCGCTTTATAAGTTGAAGTTAGCAGAACCATGTATCATGGGGACGCTTTCAACATTGCACTTATATTCCGTTGATATCATGATTCTTTTGCTTATGGATCCTGGCGGTGTGAAATAAAAGGGGAACTTGTAAGATCATGGAGTTTGTATGTGTGTTAGAGAAACGCCTGGGCCGCTAGCCTAAGCCATGCCTAATCATGGTGGAAACTTGCAAGTCTGGGACTTCTGGGCGGCAATGGCAAGGTTGTGGTTGGCGAACTCTCTAGCATTGTCCAATTCCTTATGTCTGTCATACAGCAGGAAGTCGAGGTTCTCCACTTGACGCTTCAACTCCGGGTGACTTGGCATCTCTAGCGGCATTCCCACAGAATCATCCCTTGCATAGTGAGCAAAGCGGGTTCCTTGGATCAGGTTGACATTCTGTGCGTAGAGACGAGCGAGAGCTTCATGCATTTCCCTGGCTAATCCATCTAGCCAGTTATTCTCTCTCATGGAGAATTGACTCTTCTCGGACATTGGTGCCTCTAACTTGCCTCGAAGATCTGCAACTACTATCCATTGTAAATCTCCTCCTGGGGGACCATGGAGGTGAGCTGCGAAGAATTCTAGATGTGGGCGCTCCAAGTACTCAGACAGTGCATCAAGATCCCTTTCGAAGGTCAGTTGGCCTCCGTTGCCCAACTGGTAGAACTTGCAGTACTGAACTTCCATCTATAAGAATTTAGGATGAGAAAGTTAGTGAAGTGATCAAGTGTGTCAAAATTTTATGTAGTAAATGTAAGAATTTTTTAGGAACATGTAAATTTTTTGAGAGAAAGAATCCCAAGGGTAAGAGAGGAAATAGATTTTCACAAATACTCACTTTGGTTTTGAAACTAAGTTTTTTTTCGGACGTCCATTCTAACTAGGGTCTCCTATGGTTAGGATGGCTCTGATACCAACTTGTCAACACTCGGGTTTTTAATCCCAGATGCCTGTTATGCCATACATCGCAATCCCAGGATTACCATTTCTGCGAGACATAACAGATTGGATATCACAGTACATCATCCATTACAAACCATAATAATGTCTTACACAAATAAAGGATCTCATGATCCAGTCTTAGTACAAACAAGCAGTGGAATAATGAGCGTAGCGGTGGGCTCCATCTTCAGTGCCACAGGCAATGCTGATGATGGGATATGATCCTAGTTATCGTAGTCGTCATGCTGTCCTTCTTCCGGATAGTCCTCCTCATAGCTGGCCACAGGAATAGCCAGGGACAAAGCCATGAGTACTCCTTAAGTACTCGCAAACTATCACTAACAAGTAAGGATAGTTCTAGTAGGAATAATAAGTTCTAAGTTTATTTGTAAAGTTAAGTTTGAAACCTAAGCTGAGTTCAGAAACAAATAAAGATAAAGTAAAGTTTGAAATCACCTAAGTGGGAACTTAGTTGTCATAGCCACAACCATGTTGTGGTCAAGTCAGGTCACAATTCATTTCATAAGTCATTTTAAAAACATCTGACAATGGAACAGTATGGCCACTCCAACTGCCCATAACCGCGGACGCGGCTATTCGAATAGTTTGACACTCTGCAGAGGTGGTACACTTTCACCATAAAATTCGGTACATCTGTTAGGGATAACCCTAAATGATCATACTTAGTATGCAGATAATCAAACATAACCTTTCCTTTACACTCTAGTATAAGCACCTCTCCTATGAGCTTGGCCTCCCAGCCATGGCCATCTGCCATCCCGGGCACTTCATAGGTGGACAACATTGAGAGGTAGCCTTAGCTCAAACCTCTCCCGTGAGGTAACTAATACTAATGCATATAAACTTCCGGCTAGGCCTTACCCAATTCAGGTATTGTGGTTGTACGGTAAAATTGGAATGGTATCGCATCCGAACCAAACCATCAGTTTTTATAAAAAAGGGTTAAGGCTCCTACCTCAACATTTTCATGATCATCATAAACCATTTGTGTTTCTCAACACATGTCAAAACATTTCAATAGAATGACTCATCATTCCAAGGTTTTCACAAGTCATTTTCACCAAGTATTCCCATCTAAAGTGATCAAGATTTGGTTTAGCTCTAAACTACTAAGTTAAGAGTGTTCACTAATGTGGGAGGCTAATCTCAATCTCATGCCATAGAATGACATCTAAGTCTAACTAGATAGGTCAGGTTTTATACTCTTTATGCTATCTATAAACAAGTAAGAAACTTTGGTAAAGTAAAGAAAGTAAAGCTTGTAAATAAAATTTGGAGTAGGTATAAGTCAAAAGGGTATAACCAAAGCATGCCTAATGCATTTGCTTAGGTTATCTAGCTTGAAAGGGTTAGCTTGCATTGTTAATGATGGCTTGCCTTGGTTGGTGCAGTGGTTGAAATTCTCCTCTTCTTCTTCGGGGTAGAACTCCTGCTCCTCCTCGTAGACTTGGTCGGTACTATCATCTATAAATACATACGGAATACACAATCACCAAACAATACTTAACTAGTCTAGTTAGCACACTAAAACACACATTTGATGGTCTAGTATCATCACAAACATCACACGGTTTAATGAACTAGTTTCATTTATTTTATTTGAGAAAAGTAATTTCTACTCATTGGAATTAACTAAGATTTAATATTCTCAAATTAAAATATGGGATCATGTGGACACATGTCATCACCACATATTCTAATACATGGGAATGTGATTTAAATGTTGGATCACATTTTAATAAGTATAAGTTTAATATTTAATGATTTAAAGTGACTAGAAATGCCTATATAACATTATTTTGGTACTAGTCCAAAGTCACTGCATGCAAACCTTAATATTATTACATATTTAGATAGGTATATTTGAATCTAATGGAAAAGGATTTATTTGAATCTAATGGGTCACGTGGGAAATAAATGGGTCGGCCCACTTTACTCCACGCAGCGCCCGAGCTGGCTTAAGTGAGGGCCCCACCTGTCAGTGGGACAGGGGCTGTAGAACCGGTAGGGGAGGATGGTGGCCGCAGGATTAGATCCTGGATCAACGGCTCACGGCCATCTTCCACGTCGGAACAGTGCACGACGGGGGAACCCTAGCACGGTCAATGAGGGTCTGGGGCGGCTTATCGGGGCTCCGGGGAGGGTCGGCGAGGCGAGCAAATGGACGAGGCGACGACGGTGGTTCTCCTGGTACCGGCAACGTCCCGGGAGATGGCCTGGATCAGTGGCACCCTTCTCCTCCTTTTGCGGCAGACTCTAGCGAAATTGGGGTGCTACGGGCTGTGGCTTGCTCCGGTGGGGCTCTGGGAGTTCTCTGAGAGGGAGTGGATGGGAATGGTGTGAGGAAACGGTGCTAGGAGGCCCTTTATATATAGCGGGGCGAGGGGTGCAGAGAGGCATGGGCGGAGCTCATCGAAGACGACGCTATAGCAAGCTAGAGGCTTGGACGGTGTGCTAGGACGGTGGGTGGTGCCCTGGCGAGTGTCACGGAGGTGCGCGTGTAGTGCCAGGTGGTCGGGAGAAGCGAGCGCTGCTGCACGCACGCTGCCTCTATCGATGGCAAACTTTGCGGCGGCCGGCGGCTACGGGTCATGGTCGGGGGGACGGGCATGTCCGTTAGACTCCTCGGACAGTGGTGATCGTGTAGGCAGGCGGCTGGAGCGAGGAGAGGTCTGGTTGAGCGGGGACAGGGCGTGAACTACGGGCGACGTCGGCATGGCAGACACGGTCCGGGCGTGGCGGTTCCTGGCTCCTCCTCTCTCTGTCTTCGAGCTGGGGCTGGCCTGGAGGGGTAAGTGGGGCACGGGCGAGGTGCTGGACAAGGTGGGCGAGGCTAGCAGCGCTAGGGGCGTGCTATCGATGGTGGGGTGCCCAAATGGGCTCGGCATTAGTGGCAATGACCATTTGGTCGTGTGCACAGTGGGTGGCCGGGCTAGAAAAGGGTAGGGGGTGCACTGGGGAGGCTGTGGTTGCAAAATGGGCGACCACATTGGCCAGAACACTGCTCACAATAGTGTTTGTGATTTGTGTCTGATTTGTGCCCACAAGGTGTTTGACAAAATGGCCGAAAGAAACAAAGTTTTGAATTTTGAAATGAATTTTTTTGAGTGATCTCCACTGTTGCTTGGTAGTGTGTGGTTGCTGGGGATTGTCAACTTGAATTTATTTGAGTGGTTTTTGAAAAATTGGGATCTAGACATATGAATGGATTCCATTTTCAAATGCCATTTAAATTTAGTGTTTGAATGTTTTTGTAAGATTTCAAAGTGGGCCTTGGTACATCTTTACTTGCACTAGCAAGGGGGTGCAAAGATCCATAATTATTTCTGTTTGAATTTGAGTGCTAGGAACACCCAAAATGTCCTAGTTGATTAAAATGGCAAAAGTGACCATTTCCATCTATTAATTCTATTTGATTTCTTTTTCTTTCTATTTTGCTTGGGAATGATCTAGATGATGTGGCATTCATCTTAGAATCATTTTACAACCATTAGAACAAACAATCATGGCAATTCAGAACAATTCCACATTAATGCAACACATATATGCATTCTTATTTCTTTTAAATGGGAAAAAGTTTTTTTGTTAACCCTAAATTGGGTGATTTGGATCTTTATATTGGATTAAAGTTTTGGGATGTTACAGTACGACTACTCGGGTGCTTATGATTCGCTACCCTGGCTGCATAAAGGCTCACGACCCATGAAGATCCAAAATGATGGCCCAAAGAGGCAACCGATAAAAGCTTTAGTTGTATTAGGAAAGGAAATATGAACCGGTGTTATGTTGACGTTGTAATCATACATATGTAACATATCCATGTACGGCTTTGAGACCCGACCTATTATACATAGGACGGGAGAAGCCTATGGGGAGATACCAAAAAAATGCCAAGCAATCTGTAATAGTGATATTCATCAAGTAATTAGGCGACTTCGACTCCCTTGTTTGCCTGACATCCGACGAAATCCCTAGTGTTCTCTTTTCAAAAAAAAACTAAGTCCATCACCATGGACATTACCGAGGTTACCCTTGTCACACCCCATTGTGTAGTCCACTATCTGGTCGATCCGGGGAGCGGTAATGTATCCTTGGGCATGCCTTGTTAAGGTCAGTGAAGTCGATGCAGAGCCGCCCCCTCCAGTGGTTTTGGGAACCACGACCGAGTTGGACGACTAGTCGATGTGGATGACCTCTTGGACAAGGCGCCCCTTGACCAGTTTCTCCATCTCCGTGATGATGAACTGCTGCTTATCGATGGACTACCGCCTCACCTTCTGCTTTACCAGCTGTGTTGTGGGACATATCGTTAGGTGGTGCTCGATCACCTCCTGAGGCACCCCGGTCATGTCGGACGGTGTCCAGGCGAACATGTCAGTGTTTGCACGTAGGAAGGTGACAAGCACCTCTTCCTCCTCCGCCATGTGGTGAGCTCCAATGGTGATGTTAGCCCCGAGAAGGGGTCAAGAGGGATATTTTTGGTTGCCGCGCGCTCTTGGGCGAACATCGGCTTCTTGTTCATGGCCATGCCAGGGGTGCACATGACTTCCTGCTCAGGATGGACCGTCGGCGCGCCCATGGTGGCCCTTGGGGCTCCCTCAGCCAGGGTAGGCCTCTTATGCGCGGGGGGCTCATCGACATCTAGGTCGGCCTGCTCCTCAGGACGAGCGGCCAACGCCCCTTTGTAGGCCTTCTCTAGGGAGTGCATGGCTTCCGTCTCATCACAGCGGATCGTGATGGCATTATCGGCATTGTGGGTGACTACCATGAACTCCGCCAGTGCTAGGTAGCCTAGAATGGCGTTGTACGATATGCTGATATGGGCGACGTTGAAGTCGACGAGATTAGTGCGGTAGTTGTCTCTCGTACTGAAGGTGACAGGGAGTTGTATCTGACTGAAGGGCACGGCGACGCCTTCTGACACCCTCGAGAATGGCAGCGCTGGTGATAGGCAGGTCAGGGGTACCTGCATCCGCCTGAACGCCTCCTCCGAGAGCACGTTCCATCCAGCTCCACCGTCGACGAGGGTCTTGGCCACGACGAAGTTGTTGATGGTGGGGGTTCATGCCATGGGTATGATGCCCATGGAGCAGGTGGACCTCGGGTGGTCGCAAATGTCGAAGGAGATCAGCTACTGTGACCATCTGAGTCGAGCGGCGGTAGTTCTGGGCCTTGTCGCTGCTAACTCACATGAGAGTTGCTTGAAGTGCTGCCCTGAGGCGTGGGCCTGATACCTTCGATCCGGATTACGGATGTAGTGTAACTTATTTTTCCCTAGTAGACCTAGGTTATCGAATCCTCGAGAAGTGAATGTGTAGTGAAGTTACTTTAATGGACCTTTGGAAGTTTTAGAATTCCTTTTGTGTTTTTATCGGACCAATAGCTTGCGTCTTTTTATTGTTGTCGATGATGGAGAGAGAGGGCCTAGGGCGTTTGGTTTCACCTGTAGCTGTGCAAAACATCTAATGGGAATAAAAGATAGAAATAAAGTATGCGTGTACTCCCTCCGTTTCAAAATATAAGATGTTTTACCTTTGTGGAAGGAGTGTATCTATATCCGTTTTAGTGTATAGGTTCATCTAGGTTAGGAGTGAACCTACACACTAAAAGACATCTAGATTCACTCTTTTCACAAAGCTAAAACATCTTATATTTTGAAACAGAGGGAGTACTTGTTAGAGAAAGATAAATTATATGTGGGCAGTGCATCCATAATTGCTATTGCCTCCACGACCGCTTATAGCAATAACCTACTAGTCTCATCCATAGAAGAAAGAGAACTAATGATATGCATAGTGATGTCATCGTTAATCCCAAGAAAATCCCTCACATACAGTCGTACTACCCCTTCTATCATTGGGGTTCCCAACCTGCAGATCAGTCATCAGTCATACTCCCTATACCTGGCTCAACCCTCGGGGTCTTGGGTACCTAACAAGTCCTTGGATTGAGGCAAGAGAGGATACAATAATCATCATATCATACAAACTAATACATGATCCCATCTATGATAAATAACATGCACAATTGCTATATGGCTAGGCCGAAGCCCTTAGGCCAAGGACAATTACTCACATATAGAGATGAGATCAATAATCACAAACATTGTAATGAAAATCATAAGATTGATAGCAACGGTCTTACAATGTCGCCAATCGGAGAAGAGATCTACTATTACAAGTGGTGGAATATGGCTATGGAGATGGAGAAGGGTTTGGAGATCTGGATGCAGATGGTGATCTATGTCAGAGACTTTTTGGCGAGGTCTGGCTTGTTTTCTCGTCGCCCGAGGCTTCTTTATATAGGGGTCCCTTCACGAAAGTTGTTCTGTTTGACCTAACGGTGGTGGTGCCAACTATACGACTGGAGCTATATAGCCGGATTTTTTGCTCCAGTCGTATAGTTGGTTGTTAAAGCGTCTTCCTCCGTTGTACGACTCCTGGTTTCTTCTGGTAGTTGGAAATCTCGTATCTTTGACTTTAATGTAGTGATTCCCTCCTTTAAACGACATTATCTGTGTAGGAAAATATAAAAGAAAGGATTGCATACCCCTCTGAATATTAGCATTAGTGGCAGGGTTTAGAGAGATATTTCATCAAGAATATGAGTAATATCCAGTTTAAATATGGACGTAGATGGCTATATTTCAGAGCCATAAGGGCCTATGAGCCACATAGGATGCAAGCGATGGTGCTCGACACGTCCTGGCGCATAGTGGCACGATAGCCCAACACCTTTGATGCCGGCCTCCGGACAAAGTTGTAGGGTGGGCGCGTTGGGTCGTGGCTTGGGTCACTTAGGAGCTCGATGATTTAGGCGTACCGTGTCGCTCGCTCAGCTGCAACAGGGGCATGGTGGAGCAGCCTCCGTGCTTTGAGCAGTGTGTCCTCCCGTGTCGAGGTTTCATAGGCGACTCGCATCCTTGTCTCTGTGCCAATGCTCGATGTCATGTTGTCGGGGCCGGGGAAGACCTCGGAACCACGCCTCAACTCCCTACCTAACGCGCCAAATGTCGGAGAATGTGTCTCGTAAATGAACTAGGGATCCAACGAGCCCTGAGTTCGCGAGGGGGCTGAACACACGCTCCAATCTTCACAACGACGGCGGCAATGATAGAGAACAAACACGACAGAGAGTGACACGGTTTTTTACCAAGGTTTGGGACCCTTGTGAGGAGGTAAAGCCCCTACTCCTACTTTGTTGTATTGCTCGTGGTGTCTCGCGAGGGTACAATGGTGGATGATTGTCTAGGGTTTCAGATTGCAGGGATCAACCTATTCTAAGGTAGGAGAAGGGCCCCTTTTATAAGGGTGATGGGCCTCTTCCCCTTAAATGATGGGCGGGAAGGGTCACCACATTGTCGCTCACCAAAGTCCCGGTCTACTTGGGTACTTCACGTGGACTAGGCCTATACCGGCTAAGAATCGCCTGTCCTCCTTGGGCCTTCGGTCATGGATGACGTCCTTCGTAGAGGTGCGTCGTCCTCTTGCCCTTTGCACCGAAATGGGGGGACACTACTTTAATTGTCTGGGCTTTTGCTAGTCACGCCTTTGAGCCAAAGTACCCCTCGGGGATGCACTGGGGCAGCATCCGATGCTGCCGCCAAGGTTGTCATATTCTCGTAGGTTGCGCATACGCATACCCAACTCACGTTGTGGGATGACAACTCGTTTGTCCCCTCTCGAGTGGGAAATCCTAGGCAGGTTCTACCCTCTAGAGGTCCTACGACGACCCTTGGTAAGGGCTTCCCGCGCCCTCGCGAGGCGTGCTGCTAATCCAACTTGCAGCCCAACCGTCCATGGACTCGGGGTACCCCCAGTGCCCTTGGTTCGACAATCATTGACATAACACTCACGGAACACCGTTCCACAAATATCATGTCCCTTGGAGTGGTACAGCAAAAACATTGCGGGTCCATACTACATACACATGTATTGTTACAATACCAAAAGATCAGGTACCATGAGTTCCTCAAACTTACAACCAACAAACAAATTTCTTAAGTTGTTCCAACAGAAGTACGAAAAGATCCAAACTAATTAACATAACTTGAGCTCAGTAGCTTATTATATAAAGTTTTATGTTGCTCGGCCCAACTCTAGCACTAGGTACTACTATAACAACTACTCTCACTCGTTGCCTTCAGCTCCATTGCGGATCTCGTAATCCACTCCTTCAACTCCTCCTGACACGTCTGTCTCGTTGTAGAAGATCATCATCTTGGCACTCTGTAATATACATCAGAGTATCTTCATGGTGTTCAGAGTCTAAGAAGGGGATCAAAGAAAAGGGTGAGTAACAACGTTACCCAACAAGTTTGTTATATGCAAGGTGGGAGTTTTGATGCACTAGCTACCACCTCAGACTATAAGTCTTAGGTTCTATGTAGTTTTCATAAATCTTTCTTCAAAGATTGATTTTATTATGAAAAACTATGCCCATCGGTCTTCATAGGTTGACCAGAACTTCACGGAGTTCCTTTCCTGTCGTGTTTGTAGCTCCTTCCCGGAACAAGGAGTAAGATGCCACAATTCTTACACTCTACAGAGGTTCGTTGCTTTACCAATAAGAGATCAAATCCTTGTTGCACAACCGAGCGTACTTTCCTGTCCACAATTCCGTGATGTGGGGCCCAATAATTGATCCAAGCCGATCACTGTTCTCCTCCATGACCCCACATGCCAACACGATCCTTCAGACCAGCCACATATTTGTTAAGCCCCCTTTCGGGCAAGCTACAACTCTGATAGGCCCCTTAAGACTCTATGAGCCGGTGGTGCCCCTGGAAGGTTCCTAAAAATTACCAACCATACCTTTGGCAGCCATTCACAGATAATCTAAATACCAAAATCATGGGGCTCTAAGGTGCCCACCCATATACTTGACTCACACAAGGAATCACAGTGTCACGTTAAGGTCGTCCGCTGACATACGAAAGGAAGAAGATACAATTGACTTCTCCATCCCATTCCAGATCTCATGGTTAACACATATTATAAGACGCTAGAATTATTGATGCCATGGGTTATTAATCCCTATCTGATAGACTCCACTTCACATGGAACCCTAGATTACATTGCTAGCTATAATAACTTACCACCACTTAGGATGATATTTAGTACTCATATTATTGTGGAAATAATCTTTTATGACTACTTTTTGAACATAGGTGATAACACAACTGGTTGCGAATGCTTTGGAAAACACATCAAAGGACATGAGAAAGTGATGAACTTGCCTTGAGACTGCAAGGTAGTGAAGTATGATGCTTCCACTTGACCCTGAGCTCCAATTTCTACAAAACACCATTATTGCCCTGTAAGGACAATGTTTAAAGAAGCAATAACGAATTATGCATAATGATGTCATGCACTAGTTTATTTTAATTTCAAACCCTTTTTAAATGTTTAATCCATAGAATTAAACTTAAATGATTTCTTTTAAGATGGATAATGATTTTTAAGGACATATGATAATTTCTTACTTAGAAAATTAACTTTGCAGAATTAATATATGGCAAAACAAGTATTGGATAGACAAAGAAGAACTTATTATTTGAAAAAAGCTAAAACCTTTTGAAATAATAAAGTTAGTATTTTTCTAGTAAAATATACTTACTTTAGATCTTAAAAAATCTATTTATTTTTAAGTATTATCTTTATTTTTATAAAATTCTATAAAGGAATTATTTCCTTAAAATAATCAATTTAATTTTTACCATTTCAAAAGACAAGTTAATATTTTTATTAGATAGATTATATTTTTGTGAACATTTAATGGTATTATATGTATTTTAGGATATTTCTTTATTTTTCTAGAGACTAAAAATTCCGAGGGGTATTATGGTAATTTGTTATTTCTTTGTCTTTTATTAAACTTTTAAATCTGGACCTATCCCACGGGCCATCCCAGCACGGGCCGAGCCCAAAGTTTGGGCTAACCCTAACGCATCCACTAGGTCAGTAAAACTGACCCAAACACCTCTCGTTCTTCCCTCTCTCGTGTTTCTCCTCTCCCTAGTGATCCTGTGTCGTTGTTGCCATCGCCCTTCGATACCAGCTAGCTCCGGCCGTTCTGGCCATCGCCACAGTTCTTACTGATCAAGCGCTCGGTGTTGTGCCTAAGCCGATTCGCCATTCTCCCCCTTCTTTGGCCTCGTGGACCCCCAATTGGAACCTAGTGTTCCGGCTACCCCGACCTCACCGTGCTCTCCTGGCTCGGTGGTGCTCCACTAGTACCTAGGGTGTGCCTTGTTGATGGTTTGGGCACCGCTTTACTGGTGGCCCTAGCATCGCTGGTCACAACTTGGCACAAGCCTAGGTGTGCTTGTGCTGTTGTGCCATGGCCGCAGCCGCCATCCCAATTTCGCCGGTCTGCTACATCGTCTTGTTGAGCGAGGCCTATTGGTGAATTATACTTATCCATCCTTCTTTCAGCCTCTCTCTGAATCCCTCACTGTACTATTATTATAACCCAAATTAGGGTTTGCTACGAACTGGGTTCCTTCCCTCTCTCTATTTACTCTTAGCGATTTAGTATCTTTCCTCATGTGACTAAGAACTCTATCATGTCTTGGTGGAATTGGTTTGTGAATCATTTAGAACTAATTTCACAGATGACCATTGAAAGAGCATGTGGCCCCCTATGTGTGGTTTTGGTAATTAATGACAATCTTTACAGACTAATATTTGTATTAAGTTGCACTTGTAGGAATTGTCCATTGGCATCGCTTGGAGCATGTGTTGGATTCAAGGTAGATGAAATGTAGAAGAATATGCGTTGTGCAAGCTCAAAATGCGCCATCTCTAGATGATCTCCTGTTTGATGCTTGCCATCCTCGGTGATCATGGATCAATGAAGACAAGGTCAAAGAATGCTCAAGGCAAAGGTATTCTTGATAGGTTTTCCCTTTTTCCGATCTCATATTGGTAGTTGAGTGACCAGGTTTAGGATAGATAGCCGTACTATCAAGAGAGCCTCTCGAGTGAGTAGCTCGATCATATCTTTCGTAGAGATCTCAAACCTTTGCATTCTTACTATTTTCTTTCTTGGTTGTTTGTTGGTCCTATCCATGTGAGGGTATAGAGCTTGTGGTAATCTTCATTACAAGCTCTTGTTCATCAAAATCAGATCTCCCTTTTATATCTTGTTGCGATTTTGTTCTTGGAGGTTATCTGGATTCTCACCAAGTTGGGTAGCTCTTGTTGTCCTCTTTCAACAAAATTGGTTTCGGGTCAATCGGAATTCCCTAGCTCAAGTTATCATCGTTTGAATATTTCCTTTGTTTGTTTTAAAAAGAAAAAAATGTATTTTTTTCTAGGGCCAATCGGTAGTACAGGATCTACTATCGCACGCCACTATGCACAGCCCGTTTTATTTTGGCCCCAGGTAGGCCTGGCCGGTGGTACCGGCCCATCGCGGTAGTATCGCCCAACCGGGTTGGTACTACCGGGCCGGCCCAACCTAACGCGCAGCTTCCTGCCTCCGCCCGCTCGCCCAGCTTCCCCTCGCACGTAGTCGCTCTCGTCGCTCACTGCGCGCCTTCCCTCCCGATCCCCTTCTCCCTCACTTCCCATCTCGCTCGCTATTGGGTCGGCCGCCTAGCCCAGTTGCTCGCCTGCTCCTGCCACCACCCTCACTCATGGGCCGCACGATGCACACTTGCTCGCTCGCACACGCAGCGCCTCGGCTTGCCCCGCTCGCCCCCGCTCGCTAAGCCACTTGCCACCTGATACATTGCAAATGTATCTATAATTTTTGATGTTCCATGCTTGGTTTTATCTACTTTCTTATGTTTTGTCCACACTTTGGAGTACTTTTCATATGATTTCTTGGACTAACCTATTAAGAAGAGCCACAGTGCCAGTTGCCTGTTTTCTGCTATTTTTGGTTCCAGGAAAGTCAGAAAATCAATATTCTCGGAATTGGACCGGACAAAAGCCAAAGTTGATATTTTCCCGGAAGATTCACGGAGCCCGAAGGAGAGCTAGAGAGGGGCCACAGGGTGGCCAGACCACCCCTAGGCGCGGGTCCCCCCAGGTCGTGCCAGGGCATGGTGTGGGCCCCCTGGCCGGCCACCGACCTTGCCTCCTTCGCCTATAAAGTCACCCTGAGGCAAAAACCCTAAATAGTCAAGCCTCCAGCCACAAAAAGTTCCGCAGCGCCGCCGCCACCGAAGGGGAGATTCGGGGGACAGAAAGTCTCTGTTCCGGCACCCTGCCGGGACGGGGAAGTGCCCCCGGAGCCATCTCCATCGATCTCCACCACCATCTCCATCACCGTTGCTGATTCCCATGATGAGGAGGGAGTAGATCTCTCCCGAGGCTAAGGGTTCTACCAATAGCTATGTGTTCATCTCTCTCTCTCTATGCATGATCATATTGTGATCATGAGCTTTGTAATCAAGTAGATCTACCTTGTTACTCAAGTGCTTTAATAGATCTGTGCTCTCCCCATGTGTGTGCAGTTGACAGTGTGCACACCATGGTGGCACTTTGGCTAGAGATTACAAATACTTGTTATGAGTTATATTTGGAGTTGGATGTCTTTATGAAATTGTGGTGTTTGTTTGAACCATCTAGTGCTCAAGGTGACAGTGTGGGGTTTTCTAGATGGGAAAGATGAACTTTGAGGTGTGCTATTATAGCCCTACCATGGGTTAGAGTGTCCAACCGAGAGTAGTATCATAAAGAGAAGATATTTATGAGAGTGTTCACTAGCAAGAGTATGATCCCTAGGCCTTGTTTCAAAGCATTGATACACCGTTTGCAACTAGATCTGTTACATGTTTGCTTGCTTCCATCTTTGTTTCAATTTTACTTTAGTCTTTTCCACGCCAGCAAGCTATTTTCTGGCACCGTTACCACTTATAATTATCTATACCACTTGTATTTCACTATCACTTCGCCGAACTAGTGCACCTATACACCTGACAAGTGTATTGGCTGTGTTGGGGACACAAGATACTTCTTGTATCTTGATTGCAGGGTTGCTTGAGAGGGAATACCTTTGACCACTTCCTCCCTGAGTTCGATAAACCTTGGGTGATCCACTTAAGGGAAAACTTGCTGCTGTTCTACAAACCTCTGCACTTGGAGGCCCAACAACTGTCTACAAGAATAGAAGTGCGTAGACATCAAGCTATTTTCTGGCGCCGTTGTCGGGGAGGTAAGGTAAAAGGTATTCACACCGGAGGATTAAAGAAGAAGAACCTCCCATGGCAAACGCCTATTTTCTGGCGTTGTTTCTGGGGAGGTAAGGTAAAATGTACTCACATCCTCCGCTGTGAGTGCTCGAAGTTATTTCCTTTAGATTCCGCAATTTTGTCTTTTTGTTTCTTGTTTTCACTAGTTAGGCTTAATGGAAAACAACAATAAAATTAGAGAGCTTTTTAGTCTTTTTCCTAATGTAGAACATGAATTGTCTGAAAAGAAAATTAAAAAACCCATGGAACTTTCTTTGCATGCTAATAGCAATGTTATTAGTATGAATCTTTTGAACACCTTTGTTACTAATGCTATGGAAACATCTAAGCTTAGGGAAGTTGGTTTTTATGAAAATGATTTTTTAGTTCCCCAGCTTTAAATAAGAAAATTTCCTCTAATGATACTTTATCTCCCATATGTGGTAATTCTAATCATACTTGTGATATTTCAAATCCACATAGTGAAAGCATCCCTTTTAAAATACCTATAAAAATTGTTGAATGTATTATGAATAACTGCTATTTTGGAGATGGAATTTTCCATCCTGTGATCATTTGCTCTTTATACATGAATTATGGGAGTTGTTCAAGTGTGCAGGTATTTCAATGAACCAAGTTGAGAGGAAGCTATTCCCTATTTCACTTAAGGGCAAAGCAAGGGAGTGGTATGAGCTACTAGATCATCCTCATCATTTGGAGTGGAAGGAACTTGAATCTCTCTTTTACTCTAAATTTTATCCTCCTCATGAAATTCATAAAGATAGGAATTACATTTATAATTTTCATCCACATGATGGAGAAAGTATTGCCCAAGCATGGGGGAGATTGAAGTCACTAATGCTCAAATGTCACATTCATGAGCTCCCAAGTAATATTGTTATTAATAATCTCTATGCAAGGCTTTCGGGACATTACAAGGATTATCTAAATACTTGTTTAGAGGGATCCTTAACAAGCAAGGAGGTCAAAGATAAGCGGGATCTTCTTGAAACAATTCAAATCAATACCGAAGATTGGGATAACAACAAAGGTAAAGAACCAAGTATAAACTATGAGTATGATTGCATTAAGTATTTCGCTGAAACTGCTGATTTTCAAGAGCTTAGTGCTAAATATGGTCTTGATCCTCCAATTCTTATTGATTGTTTTAGAGCCTTTACTTCTCATATTAATGCTCCTAAAGAAAAATGGGACATGTATCATGAGCCTTTTAAAGACACTTGCAGTGAAAATGAAATTGTTATTAATGATAGCAATAAACATGCTCAAACCTCTAAAAGTACTATTTCTTATAAGCATGTTAATTTTTGTGGAATACATAGACCTTGTGAGAATAATCAAATTGAATAAGAATATTGTATCACCCACAGGAATGAAAAAACTAGAATGTGGTATAGGGCTTTAAATGATCTTGGTAAAAAGGTTTGTGCCCTTTATCCTTTTATTTGTGAACTTTGCTTTGAAGTGGGTCATTTCAATTCTCAGGCCATAATAATAGCCCTTGTAATCCAATGAGTACTGCAAGTTTGTATTGTGATGACATGATCACTCCTAATCAGCATGATGAACTTACATTATTTTTGGGATGTGAAGAGTTATCAAGAAAAACCTCTTTGGTAGATATGAGTGCTTTTGATATTAATAGTGTCCTGCATGGTTGTCATCTTTATTGTGTTGATAATTTCCACACAAATACTTACATACAAAATATTATAGAAGATGAGATTTTACCAAAATATGATAGGACTAATATGTGTTTTGATCTTATTAATGAAAAGAAGGAATCCTCCAAAGTTTCTTCTATTGTCTCTAATAATAAACCAGGGTATATGGAGAAGCTTCCTTTCAAGTCTCTCCCTCCTAAAGAGAAGAAGAAAAAGAAGAAAAGGAGGAGTAAAAGGAGGGAGGAAACGGTATTTTCCCCTAAGCATGTAGCTCCCATTATAGTTTTTGATGAGTCTGAACTCGATGATGTTCCTATTGCCTGTTACCTATAGTAGTGATCATGATTGGGAAAAGCACACTTCTTTTGATATTGAAAACCTCTTTGGTACCAATTCTGAAAATGATGACATTAATAATTGTTATACTATTAGTGTTATCCATGATCCTTCCAATGATGATATGTTTACAAATGAACACACTTTGGAAGATAATTATTCTATTGTTTATGATGATACTACACCTCCAATATATGATGATTGCAATGATGAATATGATATTTTCAGTCCACCTACTATTGAGGAGGAAAGTAAATATGATTACAATATGCCTCCTATATTTGATGATTATGGTGATGAGAATAATAATAATAGCTATTTTGTTGAATTTGCTCCCACTACAATTAATAAGAATGACTATGTTTATGTGGGAAGTATTAATTCTTTTATGCATGTGGCTCATGATAAGAATGTTTTATGTGATAGTTATATCGTTAATTTTATTCATGTTGCTATTGAAAGTTATTATGAGAGAGGGAAACATGGTTCTATGTATCTCAATAATATTAAGTTTCCCCTCTTTATGTTGAATTTTTTGAAGTTGCACTTGTTTTGCTTTCCTATGCTTGTTGCTTTGTGTTTTCATGACTTGTTTCTTTACAAGATTCCTATGCATAGGAAGTGGGTTAGACTTAAATGTGCTTTGAATTTTCTTCTTGGTGCTCTCTTTTACTTCAATTCATATTTCTTATCTGAGCATCTTCTCAAACTATCATGCCTAACTTAAAGGCGTTAAAGAAAAGTACTTATTGGGAGATAACCCAAAAGTTTTAGATGAGTCTTGGAAGTTATTACTTCTGTAATAACCGTTCCTTATCCTTTTTATTTGCTTTTTGTGCCAAGAGTAACCTCTAATGAGAGAAGTAATGATTGGGAAAGTTGTTGTCCCGAAAAAGATTTTTGTGCTTCACCGTAAAAATTCGTGTAAAATCTCTGTACGTCATTTTGAGGCGTGAATTTTGTGATTCTTCCCCAGGTTGTTATCTAACTTTCGTTAGTTAAATACTTTTCGATTTGAGCAACAGAAAGTCTTCGAAAAAATTCGTCTTTACCTTCTGGTCTGTTTTGACAGATTTCTGCCATTATTTGCATTTGCTTCCTGTTGGTTCCTTTTTGAGTTCTTTTGGGGAATTGAGATTTTTGAGGTAAGTGATATAGTAGCTTGTGTTTTAATGGAAGTTTTATTGATGTTAGAACTGAACCCAAAGACTTATTATCTTGAGTGCACTAATGTTGCTAATAAAGATTGTGTGAAGTTTTGTATGAAGGAAAAATTTCAGGTGTATGGAAGGAATGAGTAATGAGATGAAAGATGGACTAAAGTTCAAGCTTGGGGATGCCACGCGTGTCACCCCAAGAAATATCCAAGAAGTACAAGCGTCAAAGCTTGGGGATGCCCAAGGCATCCCCCTCTTCATCAATAAAAATCCCAGGTTTCTTCCAAACGCTTCATTTTTATTGTTTCATGCATAGTTGTGTTGTTCTTGGAGCGTCTTCTTTTTCGTTTTCGTTTTGGTTTTTCGTTTGCTTTGTTTTCTTAGTTTGCTGAATAAATTGGTTGGACCCCCTCTTTCATACATTGGTGTTCAAATAGTTTGGTTTGGTTTGAAAAAGAGTAGGAAAGCTCATGCTTAAGTGGTAAAGAGAGCTTGTTTTTGACTGTGGCCTATGCTTTGTCATGCCATGCTTGATATTTTTTTGGCTTTATGCTTAGTATTCTTTGCTGTACAATGACTTGTTATAAACAATTGAGATTGCTTAATGTGCCTTGGATGAATGATGCGTTGTTTTAGCATATTAAAGCATAGTATTGTGGTATTCTCCTTTGATGTTTTATTTGGGTTGACTTGGCGCATGCTCACACCATGTTATGACTATACAAAGTCACCATAGCCTTTATTATCCTTTAGTTTTCGACTTGTAGTATCACTTTATGCTTTGATCAATAATGTTTTGTCACTCTACATGATTATGGCCATTATTGCTCTCTTAGTTTGTCGCTCCTAGTCTTTTGCTAGCCACCACAACCAAGTACGAGTTCCACTCATGCATCCAACTCCCTAAACCAAGTTATTCCAAAGAGTCCACCAAACCTACCGACTATCTTATGCTATTCCAAGTATATTCATGCTTTTGTTTACCTTCCGAATTAAACTTGTTATAAGAAAACTAGTTATGAAAGCTCTCACGAACTTGATGGCACACTTTACTTTTCTTGCCCTTAATAAACTTGAACCATTGTGTCGTCTATGTTGTATATGCTTGCACTTATTTGTTGGGGATTAGCAGAACCATGCTGTCATGGGGAACACTTTCAACATTGCACGGGTACTTTGTACCTAGTTGATATCATGCTCTTTTGTCTATGGATGCCGTCGGTGTGAAATGAAAGGGGAGCTTGTAAGTCCATGGAGTTATGTATATGTGTTAGAGAAACGCCTGGGCCGCTGGTCTAATCCATGCTGACATGGTGGAAACCTGCAGCGTAACCATAATGAGTTGTCTATGAAGCATTCTTCTTATAAAAAAGAGAGACCTATATTGATAAAAAGAAAAAAAGAAAAAAAAGAGATTATGAAAAGAGGAAAGAGAGAAAAAAGCACCATATTCCCATGGTAAATAAGAAGATTGCTGAGATGCTCATTGTTTGCTTGCCTTGTCATTTTGATATGGTGATTCTTCCGTATCATCGGGCAAGGGGTACCCCGTTGGCAGTTCTCTATGATACACATGTACTTACGATGACAAGAACTTACCGCTGACTAAACTTGAGTAGCATGAGGAGCGGCCCTCGTATTCAAGGGACATGAGATTTCTAACTTATACTTCGTCAAGCATATACACCATAGTTTATTCACTTTAACCTTAATCACTTCAAGATGCTTATGATAGGGGCAATGAGAGCTGAAAGCTATAAGTACCATAACTTTTGGAAGCTCTTTATGAGACTTGAATCCCTGCTTCCTTCTATGAAGGCCTTTCTTCCACCATTACATTGAGTCTCCACCTTCTACCTTTATACACCTACTTTGAGAGCATAGTGGCCATTCTTAGTTCTATGTGCATTGTCCCAAGACTAGTTGATTGATGCATAACTTGATATTGCTTGTTTTAAACTATTTGTATCTAGTCACTCTTATGAACTTTGAAGGTGTCCTATGCATTTATATTTGCTACTCTATGAGGGACAAGCTGAATACTATTATGCTATGTTTTCTTTATGTGAAACAAACAAACAACTTGCAAAGCATTATTATTCATGAATCTTTTGTTTGTGCCTTTTCATGTTGCATCATAGTTTCTTTGTCTTATTGCTAGAACCTTGTCTTTCATGTTATGATTGAGTACTATGATCCTAACCTTGAATGTTTTACAAATACTTTGATCAAGTCTTTGATGGTGCATGTCACCTCAAAAATTATTCTTTCATTTTATCACTTACCTACTCGAGGACGAGCAGGAGTTAAGCTTGGGGATGTTGATACATTGCAAATGTATCTATAATTTTTGATGTTCCATGCTTGGTTTTATCTACTTTCTTATGTTTTGTCCACACTTTTGAGTACTTTTCATATGATTTCTTGGACTAACCTATTAACAAGAGCCACAGTGCTAGTTGCCTGTTTTCTGCTGTTTTTGGTTCTAGGAAAGTCAAAAAATCAATATTCTCGGAATTGGACCGGACAAAAGCCAAAGTTGATATTTTCCTGGAAGATTCACGGAGCTAGAAGGAGAGCCGGAGAGGGGCCACAGGGTGGCCAGACTACCCCTAGGCGCGGGTCCCCCTAGGCCACGCCAGGGCATGGTGTGGGCCCCTGGCCGGCCACCGACCTTGCCTCCTTCGCCTATAAAGTCCCCCCGAGGCAAAAACCCTAAATAGTCAAGCCTCCAGCCACGAAAAGTTCCGCAGTGCCACCGCCACCAAAGGGGAGATTCGGGGGACATAAAGTCTCTGTTCCGGCACCCTGCCGGGATGGGGAAGTTCCCCCGGAGCCATCTCCATCGATCTCCATCACCATTGCTGATTCCCATGATGCGGAGGGAGTAGATCTCTCCTGAGGCTAAGGGTTCTACCAATAGCTATGTGTTCATCTCTCTCTATGCATGATCATATTATGATCATGAGCTTTGTAATCAAGTAGATCTACCTTGTTACTCAAGTGCTTTAATAGATATTTGCTCTCCCCATGTGTGTGCAGTTGATAGTGTGCACACCATGGTGGCACTTTGGCTAGAGATTACAAATACTTGTTATGAGTTATATTTGGAGTTGGATGTCTTTATGAAATTGTGGTGTTTGTTTGAACCATCTAGTGCTCAAGGTGACAGTGTGGGGTTTTCTAGATGGGAAAGATGAACTTTGAGGTGTGCTGTTATAGCCCTACCATGGATTAGAGTGTCCAACCGGAGAGTAGTTCAGAGTAGTATCATAAAGAGAAGATATTTATATGAGAGTGTTCACTAGCGAAAGTATGATCCCTAGGCCTTGTTTCTAAGCATTGATACACCGTTTGCAACTAGATCTGTTACATGTTTGCTTGCTTCCATCTTTGTTTCAATACTATTTGACTCGTTCCGACAAGTGATATCCCCGTGATCTAATCACACGCTGCGCAGCTATTGGATATAACTTCTCCGAGTGGGCCCTTGAGTATCTTTCCGTCACATGGACGGACAAATCCTGCTCTTGACATATATTGCCTCTACGGTTTCCTCTGAATACCTGAACACACCTTTATAACCACCGTTTTACCAGATGGTGTTTGATGCTATCTAAGCACTCTCGGGAGACAGTGATTGATATAGCCTCACGGTCTAAGGAATAGTCTACGAGGATCCTTTTCTAATCATCGTAACTTGAACTTCGTGACATGATCGAATCATGATGTTTAGATTGGGTATTGGTTCATCATCTCATTCACAGAATGAGATGACCTCATTTCCAACTAGCATAAATGCCACATGATCAGGAAACATGATCATCTGTGGACCAATGAACCAGTGACTAGAGTTTCACTGGGAACCCCTGGTTTGTTTGTATATCACACGTGTATTGATGTTTCCACTCAACACAGTTACAGCATGATATAAAACTTAATCATAAACTATATGAAATATGATAATAGTCCTTACTACTATTTGTCTCTAGGGCATATTTCCAACAGTCTCCCACTTGCACTAGAGTACAAATACACTAGCTGCATTTGTTCTTAATTATTGGCACCATATAACCGGTGCCTAGAACATGCTTGCTCATGGAAGAGGTTGAGTCTTGGGTCTGTACTTTACAGTCCCAGTTCCTTTGCAACTTATTAATGTCACTTTGATTGACATTAATATTCTATCATCATATGATAGCATCTGTGTGTATGCATCGCCGCTAGGGCAGCAGAACGAGGCCTGATTCCAGGAGCCTACAGTGACGTTAGATCAACCTCGAGGGCTTTCTCATGGGCACTCTGTCCTGGGACACATCATTCTACGTTAAAAGCGAATTAGCCCTGCCATAACATTATACAACACTTTAGATGGTACCCTTATCTATTATTATAAATGTATTCATCGAAACACTAGTGCACTATGTGCAACTTTCGATGTTTTGTTCACCTCGCTTCCTTCTTGACTTTAATTGGTATCACCAGGAGTTTCCAACATATTCCCTTATAACATAACTCTTTATGCTTTAAGATATATTATCCTTTATGGATTTGGAAAATGTGTCTACAGTTCTCTACTAGACACTGTAGACAAAGTTAGCTCAACGTTCTGTGATTCGGATTTAATCACTTTCAAACGTTCCTTATTTGGATCACTTATTATGCTAAGTTATCATCATGGTTTACTAAGATAGAACCTAGGTCTTAACATAGTGGATGACGATCATCCTTTTCTTTCTTTCAACCATTGATGTTTAAACTTAATGCTATTCCTAATTTGAGTTTATTAAGGACTAGTTCCTTAATTAACTTCTATCCTGAAACAACTTTCGGAATCCTTTAAGGAATACTACATAATATCATAATACATCTATTATCAACTTCTACATCTTATAAATCATTATTTATAAGTATTTGCGCTTTCATCCTTAACTTACTATTAAGAATTACTCCTATAAGCTCCCACTCAAAATATGTTGCTAACATATTTGGGTATGAGTCAGTACTCTTACTCAAACAATGTTCCTTCATATTTGAATTTGAGTCTTATATTGCTCCCACTTAAAAATATGTCAATCACATATTGTTTTAGGAATACTTACATAACTCCCACTCAATTTTATGCAAATTGCATATCTCCTTTACTATTTTGAACAACTTCAAAATCTTTTGATCAAATATCAAACTTGGAGATTTATTATGAGATACTAGTACTATTACTAGTTTTAAATCCACTTAGACATTTAGCACACATGAATCAAATTCATTTGAATTTGTCCAATACTTGACAAATTGTGCTTTTGTCATTCACCCCATTTTTCCTACTATGGCTCTGCAGTCATTTGGGAAAATTCCAAGTAACTCCTTTACTTGTGAGATTCAGCAATGAATTGCTTTCTAATCTCAAGGGAATTTTTCTTCTAGGATTTCTCATAATTCTAGTTTACCATCATTTCCTTTGTAGTTCGTAGGTATGTCATATTCCAAAAATCATGACAAGTGATTCACAAATGTTTCCATACAAGATATGGATTTACATTTTGAATCCTACTTCATATAGTGAATAACAATAGTGGAGGGAAAAACACAATGATCAAAATCATTGATTTTTCCTTCCGTGAAGGGAATCGTTCAGGAACACTGTCCATTGCGCTTCTCAACACTCTGATGCAGGGTTTTGAATCCACATCGTGTTTTGCACTAATTTCCATTTGCTCCATAATTGAGAAATATCACTAGAAGTGAGCTTTCTCAAGAATGTACCAAAATCCAAGCAATACGAATCTCGCTTTCCTTTTGGTTTGAGCTATGGGTTTCGTATTCAAAGTTTCCAATGAATACTCTACAAGGACTTATTCGCTATTGTTTTGGTTATATCGAATAACACCAAAACTTTCACGAATTCAAATGGTTTACCAATTCTAATTGAGTGCTAACTATTTCTAACTAATGGTCTCTACATATATACTACAACAATTTATTTGGTGCCTTCTATTCAACCCCTTTGATATCTAATATCACATTGTTATGCTTTGTATTTTGATG
The DNA here is from genome assembly GCA_910589775.1 of Avena eriantha. NCBI lineage: Eukaryota > Viridiplantae > Streptophyta > Magnoliopsida > Poales > Poaceae > Avena > Avena eriantha. The sequence goes on along the minus strand of OU342742.1, from coordinate 63,273,743 downwards.
TTTCAAAACACTTTGCATTCCACAATGTCTTTTATGCCATTCGTATAAATTTGAACTTCATTACTATTGATCGAATCATAGTAATTTGATTCTCTTTTATATTTATACCCTTTGTTGATGAAACACTTTGATCAAATCAAATAGTTTCATATTCATGTTTCCTTTGGTAAACTACTTTACACATTTGAACATTCATTTAATGATAATTACCATTTTTCGCTAAAACGCAATACATCGAATATGTATTTACTTTTAACAATTCTTTAAACACTTTGTATTCAAGTAATACACGGTATTCAAGTTATTTTGCCGAACTTAGGCATGATTTATATGTGAGAAGAAATCGAATGACTTTCACATATTATCACATAACTTTGAATTTAAACAATGGTTTCATTCATTAATGAAATATCATTAAATTGGGTATTTTTAAACAAGGCATTTTAATGTTTTACAAATGTTCATGCATTATCAATTAGTTTCAAACAATAAGGATAATTCACACATAATCAAACAAGATATGAACACGAATAGAAATCATTCATAAAAGCAGAACAACTGTTTGTTACAAACTCATATGAATAACCGTCTCACGAAGTGTGAGACACACTAAATAAGTTCAAACCTCTCGATTACAAAAATCATCCTAAAACATAAACTAAGTGATAAATGTCGAGGGAGAGTGTCGTTGGCCGTCATCATCATGCTCACCATCAACACGCAACGTCACCTCCTCTCCAGCAAGCACCTCTATGCAGAAGGACCTGTTTTCAGTAAAACAAAACAAGTATCAGATATACTTAACACTGCAATGTGTTTGCAAGATTATAACATTTATAAAACTGTATATCAAATATATACCTTTGTCATCCATGACCTCTCCGGCGATTGGTTCAACCTTTACGTTCTGAAAATGTAATATGAACTCATGGAAATCCAATGCTTCCGTATCACCACTCATGATGCTACTCTGGACATGTCCTTTGTAGCTGGGAGGCAATGACCGAAGCAGTACATCTATCGCAAATGGATCAGCCATCCAGTAATCCACGAAGTGAACCAGTCTTGTGTGTGCATCAAGCATGCGCTCCAAGTGACTCTTCAGACACGTATGTTCCTCCATATGTATGGAAAGGAACTCTCCAAGCAACTCGTGCTTCCACATGGGCACATGGCCTATGAACTCTGCTCTCAGCTGATCCACCATCGAATATGGGTCAAGATCACCCATGAGCGGATGTAGTTCATCCACCATCCCGTAACGCATTATTATCTGAATGTAGGCTCTTGGCGATAGTAGCGGTTTACCAGCTCTTGTGGGGTCTCATAGTAGTCTGGCTCGGTCAAATCCATCGTGCGGCGTATGTAGTCTACCACATGATTCCTAGTAAGGAGATCATCTAGGTGCACAAGCCAACTAGGGAAGTTGGAACCATCAAGTCTAAGTTTCTCACCCTTTACACAATCCTCAATCTCAAAGTAAGCTTCACGGTGAGCCATCTACATTTATAATTGCAAAAGGAATTTAGACTAAGTTTATAATTAAATGAGTTAATAATAACTCCACTCAGAAACACCTATCCCCAGTGAGGGTTCCTAGTGATAACACGACCCCTATCAGCCACATCTCCCCCAATCGTCACGGCCATCAATGTGGGTTCAAGGGTGGACGCTAAACGTCGGTCACATCATTCATGCGACTCGTGCTCGATCTTTCGACCATCCGTGTTCCGAGGCCACGCTTCTCTAGCATGCTAGGCTCGCCAACTCAACCTTGGAGTATTCGCTGTGCAACATGGCTTACACCCACTGTATGTGAACGTAGATATGTCTAACACCCAGGCTTGTCACCCTGGATCGCCTCATACCGAAGAACTTTCTTGGTGGTGCACACTAAGGGGGAACACAATCGTTGGTTATTTTAACAGGGATCTTCTTATTAGGCTACCGTCGAGTATCTAATACTAGCTCACAATAAGACATACAAACAATAACATTGAATGTAAATGCTATGTGATATGGTCCTTCACGTCGTGATCTCCATCCGTCGTTACCGGGTTCCGGCGCCAGAGTTCCGGCGCCGTAGACACTAGGGTACCAGTGTCATTCCGGCGTGGTAGTTCACCTTCGTGACTATCTACTACTATGCAACAAAAGGTAATTACTTTACCTTTGCCACAACCATATCACAAAGCAACGCCCCCCCTGCAAAACAAAGTTAGACGCCTCTACTTTATCTTTGCATGTTTTACGTGGCTGAATGGGCTTTCGTACAGGTACCGTACTTACCTACGAACTTTCAGCACAACGCTGATCAAGTAGTTGTCTATACTACACCCCTTTCGGGGCCCTCCGTTGCAAATGGTATACCAACTAATGCGAGAGAGACAGACACCCCCCTAAGCCACTTTATACGGTACAAGCTGTATGTCAAGCGTGGACCAGTCTCGCGAATGAACGCGTAAAGTCGGTTGGGGGCCGCTTCATCAAGCATTACTGCGGTATACACAAGTACACGTGGGAGGGTAACAACTAAAAGATCAACGCCCACACACTACATCTCGTGTGTTCTACCCGTACTAGCATTACTACGCATAGATCTAGCTCTGATACCACTGTAGGGGGTCCGCGCATAAAAACAATAAATTTTACTCTACGCCCCTGAACCCCTGAAGCTGCCAGGACCTATCTATTAGTAATACAGTAACGGGAGGGGCTTTTCGTGAACTTACCCTTGAAGACCGAAAAGCGTTGTCAACGCTCAGGAGAGCGTGGTTGATGTAGACGAGTCGACCTCGAGGTCGTGATGAAGTCCTTGCGCTCCTTCTGGCTCCAACGACTTGAGTGCCTCAAGTGTGACACCTCGTGGGAGTTACACACGTCTGGTGCCTGACGATGACTCCCGCTTCCCCGATCCAGCATCAGTTGCGGAAGTAGAGCTCCTGGATCCAAATCTCGCAGCGCGACGGCGCTCCGCGGTGAAAATGTCTCTCGCTCGCGTAGTCTAGACTTGGGACCACGGTCACGAGAGAGAGAGGGGGAGAGAGAAAATATCAATTGGAGGTCCTCCCAAAAGTGGGGAGACCTTTATTTATTATTGGGTGTATTTTCTAGGCCAATATACCCCACTATATATACGGGGAGGGGAGGTACTACCTCCCCTCAAGTCCCGAGGTGGGACTAAAGGAGAGGAGGGGGGAGGAGGTGGCCGCCGGCCACTAGTGGGCCCAGCGCGGGGGGTGGGGCTAGGCCCAGCCGGCCTCCCCCTTGCCCCTTCTCCCCTTTCTCCTTTTCCCTAATGGGCCCTCTCCCTCCAGAATTGGCCCATTAAGCCTTTTGACCTTTTAATTGATTTTCTCTTTATTAAATAATTATGAATAAATGATTAAATCAATATTTAACATTCATTCACATATCATTTAATCTCCGTGGCCATGGAACACCTTCCACCTCCACTCCGGACATCCTCTGGACTTACCGAAACCCTTCCGGTTTTCTCCCTTCTTTTTCTTTGGTGATTCTACCGTTCCTATAAATGCTCTCTAAGCATCATCAAGCCCTTAAGCGAGATACCCTATGGTTCGGGAACACTCCAGACATGGTCGGGACACTCCCGTACCAAGGATCAACAAAGGGACCTAGATGGCCATGTGACCCCTGTGCATTCCACGAAGATCTTTCGTCGTTTGACCCGGTGACAGTCATGTCCTATTCCCTTTGTATCTCGATACTTGCATTGCTGAGATATAATCAATGACATCACCGTGTCGTGTTCAATATCATTACCGAACAATGCTACTTGACTTGTTCCGACAAGTGATATCCCTGTGATCAAATCACACGCTGCGCAGCTATTGGATATAACTTCTCCGAGTGGGCCCTTGAGTATCTTTCCGTCACATGGACGGACAAATCCTGCTCTTGACATATATTGCCTCTACAGTTTCCTCCGAATACCTGAACACACCTTTATAACCACCGTTTTACCAGATGGCGTTTGATGCTATCTAAGCACTCTCGGGAGACAGTGATTGATATAGCCTCACGGTCTAAGGAATAGTCTACGAGGATCCTTTTCTAATCATCGTAACTTGAACTTCGTGACATGATCGAATCAAGATGTTTAGGTTGGGTATTGGTTCATCATCTCATTCTCAGAATGAGATGACCTCATTTCCAACTGGCATAAATGCCACATGATCAGGAAACATGATCATCTGTGGACCAATGAACCAGTGACTAGAGTTTCACTGGGAACCCTTGGTTTGTTTGTATATCACACGTGTATTGATGTTTCCACTCAACACAGTTATAGCATGATATAAAACTTAATCATAAACTATATGAAATATGATAATAGTCCTTACTACTATTTGTCTCTAGGGCATATTTCCAACACCTATACACCTGACAAGTGTATTGGGTGTGTTGGGGACACAAGAGACTTCTTGTATCTTGATTGCAGGGTTGCTTGAGAGGGAATACCTTTGACCACTTCCTCCCTGAGTTCGATAAACCTTGGGTGATCCACTTAAGGGAAAACTTGCTGCTGTTCTACAAACCTCTGCACTTGGAGGCCCAATAACTGTCTACAAGAATAGAAGTGCGTAGACATCACCGCCCGATCCCTAACCTCGCTCGCTAGTTCTGGCTCGCCTTGCTGCTTCTCTCGCTAGGTTGCGGGTGTAGTACCGGGCCTCATGCGGTACTACCGGCCCTTGGCCAAAATGGCCCCAATGGGCAGAATGCTTGGCCCCATATAAAAAGCCCCCTCTTTCTCTTTTTCTTTAACTTCTTCTTGCTCTATTTGCTCAAGCTTTGCCCCATTGTTGCAACCTCTTCTAGCTTGATTTCTCCCCCCTCCAATGATTCTTACCAATATTTGAGGGGGAGTTAGAGGAGATCTAGATCTACAATTTGACCAAAACAAATCACCTCTTTGTGAGTGAATCTTTGGGATCTAGATCTTGGGGGATTTTGTGTTCTCCATGCGTTCTTCCTCTCTTGTTCCCCCAATTGCTTTAGTAGCCTTGTTGGAAGTTGAGAGTGAAGGATTGGGGCATCTTTGTGGTGTTCTCGCATTTTTCATTAGGTGCATCGTTTTGTGTTCTCCTCGGAGGATTTGCTTGGTGAAATCAAGAAGCTTGTTCCTCTTGGGTTCTTGGAACCCTAGGCGGTTGTGTGGCCTTTGTGGCATGTTCTCGGGGCCTTCAATTAAGTTGTGAAGGTCTCCCCAAGATTGTGGCCTTGGTGGCGATTATTGGGAGCCTCCAATTAAGTTGTGGAGATAGCCCCAATCTTGTACGGGTTTGGTGACTGTCCTCAAGTGTCCCATAGTGGAATGAGTGCTTGTCGCGTGGTGGGTGCTCGGGAGAATAGGGTGAGGCCTCTTGTGGCGTTGTTGGTCTTAGTACCGTCCACCCCTCCAACGAGACGTACTCCCTTGTTGGGAGGAACTCGGTAAAATATCATCGTTCTCTCATGCCTTAGTTATCTCAATACCCGAGCTCTTTACTTATGCACTTTATATTGTGATAGCCTTCATGCTTGAAGTATTCTATTGCTATCACATTGTTGCTTGTATTGCTTAGCATAAGTTGTTGGTGCACATAGGTGAATCTCAGTATATCTAGGCTTTGTGCTTGACAAAAGAAAATGCTAGTTTTATTCCGCCATTGTTAAGCCCATCTCGTAAAAGTTTTAAACCGCCTATTCACCCCCTCTAGGTGACATCCGTGATCTTTCAACCATGTTAGTCCGTATATGATTATTCCTCATGGATATTGCTTCATTGGTTGCAATCCTAATTATGCTCTACTGATCCATATATGTTGTTGGTGATATCTGTCATTTTCCATGTCTTGTGGAAATTAAACTAGTATGTGAGATTCTATTATATTCCTATATTAGATTATTTCTTATGTGAAAGATGTTAATCTTGTCCAGGTGCTTGATACTTGTCCTGAACATATGGTTTAGCAACATAGTTTGCTAAAATGTATCTATCTTCTTTGAATTATAGGGGACTGCCTACATATGATTCTTGGATATTGATATCTAGGGAGATGATTGGATAAAATTACACTACCGATATGATTCTTAGTAGAACTAAGAATATGACTACTCTTAGATATTGCTACACTGAATTTGACTGGCTGTAATTGCTTCATACAAAAGTTTGCTTCGCCTGATATGAAGATTATAATTAATATTTCCTAGTGGCTTCTCCAAATTAGAGCTTGTTACTATGGTGCCTCCAAAATTTGGAGTGTGCACAAAAATGATATTCCATTAGCATGATTTGTTGCTAGGTTTATTTCTCTTGCCTCTTACCTATGATGCATAAGTCTGAGGTGTCATATTTTTGTATATACAGATGGTTATATTACCCTATTCTTAATCATGTGATGGTTCCATACTCCACTTGAGTATGAATCTGATGATAATCTTGTGATCTCAAGCATGCCTAGATCTTGGTAACACAAGTAATATGTATGATTGAGTATGTAACAACCTATGATGTTGCCGAAGCTTGTAGTGGCTTGACAAGTTTATGGTTATCTTAACGACCTTGCTCTAGACTTGATCTGGTTGCTGGCCTTCTCCTCCTGGCTCTACTTCTCCCTGTGAGTGGATTGACCTTCTCCTCCTACTAGCTTGTCCTTGATCCACACCAAACCTACCCCCTTATGTGACCATGGTTGATTTTGTTGGCTATTGGATTACTGATGGGCTTGTTGGTGTTCTGGTGAGAGCCAGTGATAAGATGGTGGTGGTGTTCTTGCTATTCTTGGTGTTGGGGTAAGAATGTTTAGCAGAGAAGCCTTTGCTGGTATGGCTGTGCTCTCTATCTCTTCACTCCCTACATCCCAATGTCGACATCACACGGACATGAAGGTGCATGTGAGCTATGTGCTTATTTGCTATGAGTTTGTGGATCAAATCAAGCTAAAGTTTCTAGTTCTACTTTCTTACTTCTACTTTCCCTAGTGAAACTTGCCCCTCTTTTCTTAAGCCTATGAATAAAAACAAATACTCTATTTGGTGAAATTTCCCCTTATCCCCTTTTGCTCAATGATGTATATCAACAGTGTATTTCATTGTTAAAATTGAGAGCAAAACCACTAACCCTAACCCTGTTCTTTATCTCAATCTGTTTTCTTTGTTTTCCTTGCAGGTACAAAATAGTACAAGAAAATATGAGAAGATAAAGATTAGATTAGGAAAGTACTGTAGGTTTTGTTTTATCCCTTTGTAATTTCTTTTATTCATTTGTAAAGATATTGTAATATATGTTTATTCAATAAAGCCTTTCTTTATTTGTAATTATTCTTTTTATAATAGTTCTTATTTTTTTGTATCCTTGTTCAACTTTGTAATACGTTGGATAATAAATAATTAAAGATTTCTATTCTTTTGTCTTTATTTGAATTACTTTAAGTGCTTGAATTCCCTTTAATTGTGCACTTATTATAAAATGTAATAATACTTCAATTTAAATTACTCAAATGCTCTTTTAATAAATAAACTCTTAAAGTGTCATGGCATCGGTGCATTGGCATGCCCACGATCTCGGTGGTAGGGGCTCGACTCGGGCCGATCTGGGTCTGGAGGACATTAGACGTTGCACACATCTTGCTTGTTCAGGCCTGCAAAAGCGTGGGATGAATGGCACCGGGGTGAGGTGTTGCATCCTCCCGCCACCTGTGGAGAAGAGGAAATAAGCTGCGAGTGGGGTAGCTCGCCTAGTTGTGCAACACCGGTAGGATCGTGTGAGAGCGCCTGCGGCATCTAGTGCAAGGAGGAGGAAGTTGTTCCAGTAGCTTTGGTTGGCCGTGGAGATGTGGTCGGATGTGAAGGCAAGTGTAGTGGGGTGGCGTGTTTGCGCGGTCGAGTGCCGCGGATCCACACATGGCGGCTGATTGGTTCCTTGTTGGGTTGGTGTAGGTGAAGTTGGCGGTGAAAGCCGTGCTCCAGACACTGCTAGAGTAGTTGATGGTAGCACCTACGGGTTTCGTTTCCTTGTTGAACTGCTTCGACCAGTACGCACTCGTGGGCGAGTACCGGGCTGAAAGAACATTTCATGTTTTCCTTTGTTTTGCGTGTTAGATAACAATACTATGGAGACTTTTCATGTGTGCTAAGTGTGCAAGAAGTTTTGAGGGGGGCCGGATAATCCGGCCTACCTCATCTCTCAAGGAAGCCAAAGCACGTCGCTTTGTGTCCAGTTGGATTTTCTCCCGGAAAATCCGAACTAGGGCGGTTTTTCCTCCCTAGGCCGGATAATCCAGGTATCGCAAGGGCCGGATAATCCGGGCCCCAGTTTTCGAGCAAAAGGAGCCAAGGCGCGTCGCTCGGTATCCGGTCGGATTTTCTCCTGGAAAATCCGAACTGGGGCGGTTTTTCTTCCCCAGGCTGGATAATCCGGCCTTCGCATAGGACCGGATAATCCGGCCTTCGCATAGGACCGGATAATCCGGCCCCCAGAAGATGATCAAGGGCAAAGCTCGGCGCGTCTCACTGTGAGGGGGCGGATTTTCTGCCAGTTATTCCGAGTCTGGGGCGGAGTTTCCCCAGACCGGATAATCCGGGCCCCACTTGGGCCGGATAATCCGGCCCCCAAAGTGTGCAACGACTGGTTTTTGGAAGGGGGTATAAGTACCCCTTCTTCCCCAACGTCCAGACTTCTTGATTCACTCGAATTTGACTAGACCTTGTGCAAGAGCTCTAAATCTCGATCTCCCACTTCAACCACCCGAAGGTCTTGATCTTTGGTGGAATTGAAGGAGGATAAGTTCATCATCAACATCAAGAATCAAGCGCTTCAACTCCTCTCCATTCACTTGGAGAAATCCCCGATCTAGTATTCTTGTTAATACCTAGATCTTGTTATTGTATTTGACAACTTTGTTCTTGTGGCACCTTGTTGTCATTTCGGGAGCCTCCAAGTTGTTGTGGAGTTGTTGCCCCGCTAGTTGTGTAAAGGCGCCGGTGCCCGCCTCGAAGGGTACCTATAGTGGAAGGTGGATCAGGCCTGTTGTGGCGAGATCCATCGGAGAACAGGGTGAGGCCTTTTGTGGCGTGGTGGTCTTAGTACCGCCCACCCCTCCAACGCAGACGTACCTCCCTTAACAAGGAAGGAACTGCGGTCAAACAAATCTTGTGTCTCCGCGTGCTTCACTTCGGTTCACTCGTTCCTCTTCCACTCGCTCTTTACTCGCTAGTAGATAGGTTTGCATATAGGGAAATTCCACACATTAGTTTATCTAGAGAATTTACCTTTGTGCTAAGCCTAAAATTGAAAAAGAATTAAAAATTGGTGTAGCACCTATTCACCCCCCTCTAGGTTCCCATACGATCCATTTCAATTGGTATCAGAGCCCCGACTCTTAATTCGGGCTTAACCGCCTAAGAGTAGTATGGGTACCAGGGATGATGGAAATGAGGTTGTGGATAAGGTCACAATGGATGATCTCAAGTCGTTGGAAACAACCTTGTTGAAATCCTTTGAGGCCAAGATGGAGGAGATGAATCAAATGATTGCTCACCTTACATCATCCATAGACCCATCTCCATCCTCCTCTGAGGCTCCCACACCATCATTTAAGGAAAAGGGTAACACTGGATCTAAGGATGATGATGTGGAAGGTGAAAAACTAAATGGCTCCACCTCCAAAAAGGGAAGTGGTAATGAGGAATATAGTGAGGTTCGCCACGTATATCCCCCGACCCACCTATCCCTCATCCTCATATAAACAATAGGGGTGATCCACCCAAGCTCACTGCATCTTCTTTTAACTAATGGAAATTTCTAATGAGATCTCATGTTTGCAGCTCCTCTATTGAATTGTGGAGGATTATGGAAGAAGGTCTTCATATTGGAGATCAAACCAATCTAATAAGAAGGGAAGTTGTGGATAGCCAGTTGAATGCCACTGCTCTCCACATGATACAGCTGGGTGTGGGTCCCAAGGACACGCCACACATTGAACATCTCAACACAGCTAAAGAGGCGTGGGATGCTCTTACAGACCTTTTTGTTGGAAATGAAAGCATGAGAAGAAACTGGTATGATGCCCTTAGTAACGAAGCTGAGGGATTCTACATGTTGGATGGTGAAAACCATGGGGACATGTATAGAAGACTCAAGGGCATCGCAACAACATTTCGGAAGCATGGGGCCACTCACATTGATGATGCATGGATAAAAAGAAAGTATGTGAGTGCCTTAATGCCTTTCGAACCGACGGATTTGAAGAGCTTGCAAGGTAGACACAACTATCATCAAATGACATCCAATGAAGTCATGCAAGAAATGGCGTCATTCAAAGTGGCGGCAAAGAATGCTGAAGATGCCCGTGCTCGGGCCATTGGAATGCAAAATGGTGTCAATGTGGCTCTCAAAGCCAATGTTGTTGAGCAAGAGGACGATGAAGGAGTTTTTGAGAGGGTATCCATGGACTGCCCCGATGAGGTCAAATGTGCTCATGGTGAGTACATGGCATTCTATGCAAGGAACTTTTGGAAGGACCCTGCCAAAGCCAAGTCTGAACTTGAGCGCAAGAATGGGTCAAATGGAAGAAGAGAAAGTGGCCCAAGATTGAGAACTTGCTTCAAATGTGGAGATAGACTACACTTTGTAGCCGAGTGTCCTTATCAAAATAGAGAAGACAATGGTGGCAGGCTCATTCTCAAAGAGAAATCCAAAGCTCCGAAGAAGAAGTCGTTTGCTAAGAAGAATGGCCCTTTCAAGAAGCAACCCAAGATGGTCCTTGTAGCTCAAGAGGAATACTCCTCCGCAAGTGAAGATGAAGAGGATGATGATAGTTCCCGTGAAGTGGCTGCTATAGCCACCACATCGACTCCCTCCTCTCTCTTCGACTCGCCGAACAAGAATGCCATCAACAACAACGCCACTTGTCTAATGGCAAGAGGATCCGAGGTATCATCTTCTAACTCCTCATTTCCTAAGACTAACATAATTTTGGATATGGATGATCATGACAGTCTTGAAATAAAAAAAGAAGTTATTGCCTTGGATACTTTTTTCACTAACCTAAAAGGTGAGCACAAACTCCATTTTGATGCTCTTATGAGTCAACTTGCTCAAGCCGAAGATCTCCTTGAAGAAAAGGGCAAAATTGAAAGAGAAGATGCCTTGGAGATAGCCTCTTTGAAGAATGCCTTGGAAGAGGAAGAGGAAACTCGAGTTTCTTTGGAAGAAAGACTCGAATCCCTAGAGGAGTCACAAGAAGAAGCTGTAGCTCAGCTCATTAAAGAACATGACCATGCTCTTGCCAAGGTAAAGAAACTAAAGAAAGAAAAGATTGATTTTGGGGCTGTTCATGCTAGACTTTTGGAGAAGTTTGATGATCTTGAAAGTGCTCACAAGGCATTGAAGAGTGATCATTCTACTCTAAATGAGTCTCATGACCAGCTCCAAACTCAATTGAAACGGTATGATGTGCCAAGTACCTCCTCTTCATCCTTTGGAAAAGAAGATCTTGCAAGGAGTTCTCAACACAAAGGTAAAGGGGTTATTGATGAGATACTGAGCAGGCAAAGGACAAACAACAGTAAAGAAGGTCTTGGTTACATACCCAAGATAAAGAGCAAGAAAAACAACAACAAGAATAAGAAGAAGAAGAACAAGACTGCTCAATCGAAGACTAGCAACATTACCAATGACAAGACTAATTATGATGGTTTTGCAGGGATCAACAATCCTAACTTCGAACTATATTGTGATTCTTGTGGTGATGTTTATGCTAGTTATGTAGGGCCTTATGATTGTTACATTCCTTGGTCTATTTGGGTTCCCAAGACCCTTGTTACTAACATGAGAGGACCCATTGAAAAATGGGTACCTAAAACCAAGAAGTAATTTTCTTGCAGGGCTATGCTTCCAGTGGTTCTAAATGGGTACTCGATAGCGGTTGTACGAGTCATATGACCAGAAGCAAGGAGATCATCACGGAGATGCGGCCAAACCTTGATCACATTACCGTCTCATATGGTGACAAGTCAAAATCTGAGGTATTGGGTCTCGGCAAAGTTGTGGTGGCTCACGATATCTCTCTCGTGGACGTCATGCTTGTTGAGACCCTCGGGTATAACTTACTTTCAGTTCGTCCCCTTGGTAAGATGGGCTTTGCAGTTTACATTGATGCTGATTTAGTGGTACTCTTGTGGAGCAAGTCTCTAAAAGTCGCTTTCGTGGGATATGTCGAAAACAACCTGTACGTGGTGGACTTTTCGGGGAAAACCACTACAGGTCTGATGTGTCTTTTTGGAAAGGCTGATGCGGGTTGGCTATGGCATCGCCGACTAGCCCACATCAATATGAGAACTTTGCAAAGTCTCCACAAGGGTGGCCACATTCTTGGACTAAAAGAAAATGTCTCTTTTGCCAAAGATCGTGTTTGCAGGGCGTGTGTTGAAGGGAAAATGCATGATTCTCCTCATCGAAGGAAAACTATTATCTCTTCAAAAAGGATTTTGGAGCTCCTTCATGTGGATCTTTTTGGACCTCCATCTCATGCAAGCCTCGATGGGAAGAAGTATTGTCTTGTGATTGTTGATGATTACTCAAGATACACTTGGGTTTATTTCTTCAAGTTGAAGAGTGAAACTCAACAAACTGTCATCGACTTCGCCAACGAGGTTCAACGTCAACACAACGTCCCCATTCTGGCTATAAGGAGTGATAACGGCTCGGAGTTCAAGAACTACACCTTAAATGAGTTCCTAAGTGAAGAGGGTATAAGACGTCAATATTCGGTTGTGTACACCCCTCAACAAAATGGTGTAGCCGAGAGGAAGAATCGAACTCTAATGGACATGGCAAGATCAATGTTGGCCGAATTCAAATCTCCATATAATTTCTGGGCTAAAGCAATCTCTACTGCTTGTCATTCATCCAACCGTTTATACCTTCGCAAGATTTTGGACAAGACTCCGTATGAAATACTTACCGATAACAAGCCAAACATCTCATACTTTCGGGTATTCGGGTGTAAGTGTTTCTTTCTTATTAAAGGAGTTTGTTTATCTAAGTTTGAATCTAAGGCGCTAGAAGGTATTTTGTTGGTTATGGTGCCGAATCCCACACTTATAGAGTCTACAATAAGCTCTTCGGAACTGTTGTAGAATCTTGTAGTGTGGTGTTCGAGGAAAATGACGGTTCCCGTGCGGAGCAAGTTGGTGTTTGTGATGCAGATGTTGAAATACCCCAAGATGCCATAAGAAGAATGGGTGTGGGATTCCTCCGCCCCATTGAGGAACCCCTTGTGGCGGACCGGGAAGGACAATGCTCTACTCATATAGAGCCCTCATCTACACATACGCAACATGCTCCAACCACGGGGGCAACTTCTACACCATCTCCATCAACTGCTGAAGTTCAAGATGCTCCAGAAAGCTCCAGGCCGGATTTTTTGGTGGATACCGGATTATCCGGCCACCCCGCTCCAACTGACCATGAAGCTCCTGGTGGTGAAGATATCAATAAGCTCCAGGCCGGATTTTCCGGTGGATACCGGATTATCCGGCCACCCCGCTCCAGCTGACCATGCAACTCCTAGTGGTGAAGATATCAATACAAGCTCCAGGCCAGATTTTCTGGCTGACCCCGGATTATCCGGCTCCTCGCAAGTTCAAGCAAGTCCCAGGCTTCCTGATGAAGCTGCTGCAAGTTCTCCCAGGCCGGATTATTCGGCCTATTCATCGGCCGGATTATCCGGCCCGGACTCTCCAGTTCTGCAGCCTCCTGTTATGGCTTCAGATTCACCTCAAGGGCATGCATCTCCACCACCTGCTACTGATGTTCCAGCTACTGATAAAGGCGGAGAAAATGCTTCCAACGAAGACTCAAGTGATGAATCTCCTCCACCAAGAGACAACAAACTTATTGAACTTCGTCGCAAGGCTCGGGCTGATCGTAACCTTGAGTTGCGGGGTCACACTCTCTACAAGGTTGTTGGTGATCTTCGACGAAGGGTGTCTACAAGAAGAGAATTGGCCAGTTTTGGTGAGCATCAAGCTCATATCTCCATGGTGGAACCTAAGAAGGCCTTTGAAGCTCTTGAAGACCCAGACTGGGTTGTTGCTATGCATGAAGAATTGAATAATTTCGAGCACAACAAAGTCTGGAAACTAGTGGAGAAACCCAAAGAGTGCCGCAATGTTATCGGCACCAAGTGGATTTTCAAGAACAAGCAAGATGAGAATGGCATTTTTGTGAGGAACAAGGCAAGACTTGTGGCACAAGGTTACTCCCAAGTTGAGGGCATCAACTTCGGCGAGACCTATGCTCCGGTGGCTCGCCTTGAGTCCATCCGTATCCTACTTGCTTATGCTGCTCATAAAAATTTCAAGTTGCAGCAAATGGACGTCAAGAGTTCCTTCCTTAACGGTCCTCTACATGAGTTGGTATACGTAAAGCAACCCCCGGGGTTTGAGGATCCTAACTTCCCGAACCATGACTACAAACTCGATAAGGCACTCTATGGCCTTAAACAAGCCCCACGTGCGTGGTATGAGCACCTTAAAGAGCTTTTGTTAGATCGTGGCTTCGAAGTTGGGCAAATCGAACCCACTCTTTTTACTAAGAAGGTTAAGGGGGAGCTCTTCGTATGCCAACTATATGTAGACGATATCATTTTTGGTTCTACTAACAAAGCTTTTAACGATGAATTTTCAAAGCTTATGACTAACAGGTTTGAGATGTCTATGATGGGGGAATTACGGTTCTTTCTTGGATTCGAGATCAAGCAACTTAGAGAAGGAACCTTTATTAATCAAGCAAAGTACATCCAAGACATGCTCAAGAGATTCAAGATGATGGATCTAAATGGTGTCGCTACTCCGATGCAAACAAAGTGTCATCTCGAACTCAACCCTCACGGTAAAGATGTGGACCAAAAGGTATATCGGTCCATGATCGGCTCTCTTCTTTACCTCTGCACATCTAGACCCGATATTGTGTTGAGTGTGGGAGTGTGTGCAAGGTATCAAGCAGCTCCTAAAGAAAGCCACTTAGTGGCGGTCAAGAGGATCTTTCGATATTTGGTTCATTCCCCCAACTTTGGTCTCTGGTATCCCAAGGGCTCCAATTTCTCTTTATGTGGTTATACTAACTCAGATTGGGTTGGTAATAAGGATGATCGGAAATCCACGTCTGGAGCTTGTCAATTCTTGGGAAGATCTCTTGTATGTTGGTCCTCCAAAAAGCAGAATTGTATATCTCTCTCCACCGCTGAAGCTGAATATGTTGCTGCTGCCAACGCTTGTTCTCAATTATTGTGGATGAGGCAAACTTTAAAGGAATACGGTGTCAATTGTGACAAAGTGCCTCTTTTATGTGATAATGAAAGTGCTATCAAAATTGCGTACAATCTAGTTCAACACACGAGGACGAAGCATATTGAGATTCGGAATCATTTTATCCGTGACCATGTTGCTCGAGGCGATATTGATCTATCTTTTGTGAGCACGAAGAACCAACTGGCGGATATCTTTACAAAGCCACTTGATGAAGCAAGATTCTGCTATTTGAGGAATGAGCTAAATATCATTGATTCCGGGAGTTTGTCTTGATTACCCATGCACTCACTTGTACGTCTCAATCCTTGTTTGGTCTAGGTGTGGGCATGGATATAGGGGGAGTGTGGTCCTAACTTATTGGGCTAACCCTCCCCCCATAATGCCAATAGCAAGTTATATCAGTTCTCTTAATATCATGTTGGGATATGTGAGCTTATTGATGAGTATTGGTCGTGAACCCAAGATATATCTTCGCGGTGTCACACCATACACTCCAACAAGGGGGCTTCAGCCACCACCCTCTCCCTTGGGGAGAATTGGATCTTTTTGGCTGTTATTTGCTCTCTCATGTTCTTATGGGAATCACACTCACTATTGGCTTTTATTTGATTTGGATTTTGCAAGTTTGAGTGTCTAGTACCATCTCAGTTTGGCTCTCTTAATCCCATGGGGCGCTAGCATCGCTCTTCTCCCTTTTTGGTGTCTCGATGCCAAAGGGGGAGAAGTAGTTCTATTAGGTTATCCGTGGATTTGCATGGGTCGGGCATAAGCACTTGCACTTTTTTATTCGTTATTTCTTGCTTATGCCCATTTATTTCTTGCTTTGTGATTTGTGGTTGAGACTTTATGTGGTTGTCTGGATGATACCTATGGACTTCATATCATGGATTATGCTCATGGCTATATCTATTCATATCCTATTGCTAGAGGTTTATCACGGAAGGCACGCTCTCATAATGGTTATCCAATAATAATTGTGATTTTTGTCAAGGATGCCTATTCTCTACTTCGGTGGTATGTGCTTTTGCCCTTATGTCTATGGAATAGATTCACCTATTTGTGTGCATTTGTATTCCAATGCAAAACTCTATTATGCACACATTGAGGGGGAGTCCCTTTCGTAGTTATCTCTGTTTGTCTTGTGTCTTTCTCCTGCAAATCCTGGTATTGTCATCTAACACCAAAAAGGGGGAGATTGAAAGAACATTTCATGTTTTCCTTTATTTTGCGTGTTAGATAACAATACTATGGAGACTTTTCATGTGTGCTAAGTGTGCAGGAATTTTGAGGGGGGCGGATAATCCGCCCCTCCAAGGGCCAGATAATCCGGCCTACCTCATCTCTCAAGGAAGCCAAAGCGCGTCGCTCTGTGTCTAGTCGGATTTTCTCCCGGAAAATCCGAACTAGGGCAGTTTTTCCTCCCCAGGTCGGATAATCCGGGTTTCGCAAGGGCCGGATAATCCGGCCCCCAGTTTTCGAGCAAAAGGAGCCAAGGCGCGTCGCTCGATATCCGGTCGGATTTTCTCCTGGAAAATCCGAACTGGGGCGGTTTTTCTTCCCTAGGCCGGATAACCCGGCCTTTGCATAGGACCGGATAATCCGGCCCCCAGAAGATGATCAAGGGCAAGCTCGGCGCGTCCCACTGTGAGGGGGCGGATTTTCTGCCGGATATTCTGAGTCTGGGGCAGAGTTTCCCTAGACCGGATAATCCGGCCCCCAAAGTGTGCAACAACTGGTTTTTGGAAGGGGGTATAAGTACCCCTTCTTCCCCAACGTCTAGACTTCTTGATTCACTCGAATTTGACCAGACCTTGTGCAAGAGCTCTAAATCTTGATCTCCCACTTCAACCACCCGAAGGTCTTGATCTTTGGTGGAATTGAAGGATGAGAAGTTCATCATCAACATCAAGAATCAAGCGCTTCAACTCCTCTCCATTCACTTGGAGAAATCCCTGATCTAGTATTCTTGTTAATACCTAGATCTTGTTATTGTATTTGACAACTTTGTTCTTGTGGCACCTTGTTGTCATTTCGGGAGACTCCAAGTTGTTGTGGAGTTGTTGCCCCGCTAGTTGTGTAAAGGCGTCGGTGCCCGCCTCGAAGGGTACCTATAGTGGAAGGTGGATCAGGCCTGTTGTGGCGAGATCCATCGGAGAACAGGGTGAGGCCTTTTGTGGTGTGGTGGTCTTAGTACCGCCCACCCCTCCAACGCAGACGTACCTCCCTTAACAAGGAAGGAACTGCGGTCAAACAAATCTTGTGTCTCCGCGTGCTTCACTTCGGTTCACTCGTTCCTCTTCCACTCGCTCTTTACTCGCTAGTAGATAGGTTTGCATATAGGGAAATTCCACACATTAGTTTATCTAGAGAATTTACCTTTGTGCTAAGCCTAAAATTGAAAAAGAATTAAAAATTGGTGTAGCACCTATTCACCCCCCTCTAGGTGCCCATACGATCCATTTCACGGGCCATTGCCCTTTTCTGCTCCGGCAGATAGCGGCGACGCTCCTCGATTTGCATCTCTAATTTTTTGTTGCGCAAGAGTGGCGCCATAGGCACACTGGCGTAGCTGAGCTCGAAGCCGGCCGAAAGCATCTCGCGCGACGGCGCGAGGATACCGTAGTGGGTGAACATCGCGACCTCCTAGAGATTGAGAGTGGGCCTCTCCATGGCTGCGATAGGAGGGAAGGGGGAAGAGAGAGAGTGTATGTGGGAGGGGGTGGGATGAACTGCCGGCCTCTTTTAAGGATCGTGAATACAATTTCTGTTCCTCCCTAGAAAGCACGCATAGAAAAATGTGATTTTTTCTCGGTTCGTATACGTGTTTTAAAGGCCGGTCTTTTAAGGTTGTGTCAGAGATGCTACTAGAGCATGACTAACAGAACCCGAACCCGTAAAATGCAAACCCATAAATCCGTTTACAAGCTGCGTTAGACCTGTTTTAAGGGCCAGCAATCGTACGGCGGAGATCAGAACCCGTAAACACAACCTATAAAGAATTTAAGGGTTCATTTGCGGGCTCTGATCGGCGTCGTTTGAGGGTGCTGGCCCGTAACACAGGGTTTTACCCACTTTTCACATGTAAATGAATAGGGACATCAACAATCATATAAAACATCAAACGATCCGCAATAATAGTTTACAGCAACACACAATTATTACAACAATACTTTGAATCAAATTTATAACAATTGTTTCAATCAAATAAATAAACAAATGTTCCGAATAGTTCATCTCACGTATACATGCTAAAGGAAAAATGGTAGATCATGAGCGAGAGGCAGCGCGGCGGCCATACAGCTGCCCGTGGTACTGGATGAGATCATTGACGAGCTGCCTGTGAGTTGCTTTGTCCTCAATCCACCGATATCCTTCAAGAAAAGCTTCAAGGCGATTCAGGTTTCTTTTGGGCCGCACTCGGTGCCAATGTTGTCATAGAAGCAGGGCAAGTTTAAACCTCTCATATTCTCGATGATCATGTTGTGTAGAATTGCACAACATGTCATGATGTTGACAAGGGTTTTCTTATCCCAAAATCTAGCTGGGCCTCGAACAACTGCAAACCTTGCTTGCAAAATACCAAAATCTCTCAATGACTTTGCGGGTTGCCACTTGTGCCTTGGCAAATATAGCTTCTATTTGATCTTGGGGATCTTTAATGGACTTTACAAAAGTTACCCATTCAGGATATATGCCATCGGCTAGATAATAGCCCATTATGTACCCATGATCCATGACTTTGTAATTGCAAGTAGGTGCATCTCCAGCCATAATTTTTGCAAACAAATGGGATCTTTCTAACACATTGATGTCATTGAGGGTTCCAGGCAGCCAAAAAATGGTGCCAAATCCACAAATCCCGCGAAGCAACTGCCTCGAGCACAATGGTAGGATCATGGCTTTTACCACAATACATTCCATGCCATGCTTTTGAACAATTTTTCCAAGTCTAATGCATGCAATCTATACTACCAAGCATGCTCGACCATCCCCTTTTTCATTTACCTTTATTAACCTTTTGGTATCTTTTTCATTAGGAGCTCGGTGATAAGTTGGACCAAACAACTTGATGACCATCTTCGCGAACCTACGCACTGACTCAGTGGTTGTATCTTTGCCTATACGCAGGTACTCATCGGTGTAGTCTGTGGGACGCCATATGCAATCACTCGCATGGCAGCTGGGATTTTCTGATATGCGCTAAATCCTATGTCGCCAACAACGTTGTGCCCTTGCTTGAAATATGTTGAGTTCTTCTCGATAGCCTTGACGATTGTCATGAACAAGGAGCAGTGCATTCGGTACCTCCTACAGAAAATATTTGGTGGATATGTAGGTACCCTCAAAGGGAGCGATCCGTAAAAAAATTATGGGTCAGCCTAAAAACCGCCCGTCGGCCTGTACATTCGCGGGTTTGGAGGCCGACCCGGACACCGCACCGCACTCGGAAGAACCCTAGGACGTGCTGAAATTTCACGACGCCACTCGCCCCCTTCTGTGCACGCCGCCGCACGTCGCCCGATTTGGCTTCTCCCATCCACGCGCAGCCGATCCCGAAGGTCCGGCCTCCTTCCTGGTCGTCCTCTCTCCTTTCACGGCCCGAATCCACGTGTGGACGCTGCCGCATGGCCATTCGAGGATGAGCTCGGTCGAGCACCAAGATATGCTCGATTGGTCGCGGTCAGACGATTTCGACTTCGAGGATCTGCTCTACGACGACGACTACGAGACGACCATTCTCCTCCTCGCCATCAAGGACACGAGGACCGAGCCAAGCTGCTGGATCGTAGGCGCGGCTCGGTGATGGGCCGCACCTACATCCAACGCAACCGTTTCCTTGGCCACGCAATCTTGATGCAGGATTACTTTGCCGAGATCGCCGCCGTTTTCTTGCCAAAACCCGTATACTGGCCGTTATTATATATATTTTTACAATCAACTAGTAACTTGCCCGTGCGTTGCTACGGTAGATAAAAACACAATCGTGTCAAACATGTAATTTTTTATGACTTTTATGTTGTTCAAGCATCATTGTCAAGTTTTGAGGAAAAAGATAATAGTATTCCCCAACGTGTGTATTCTCGAGAAGGTATTACAAAATAATCTATATTATGATTGAGCTGCTATCCTTACCTGCAAAAGTGTACTCTGACAAAGATCTTCGTAGTGTAATCTAGAAATCCCATCTATAGTCAATCTACGTGTCTTTTCACACTTTCCAAGAGACTCCTTAGAACCTACCGAGTGAGATCTATCCATAAAAGATCAAATTTTCATTTGAATGTATATGTCGATGTAATATCATCTGGTCATCTGCCATGGCGACTTTAATATCACCTGTTAATTCTGGAGTTTCAGAGACATTGTTTCGTCACCAAGATCAAATATACTGAAAGAAGTAGTAATAAAACAGAGGTTATATCAAAAGAATAATCCAATGCTAACCTTCCAGTCGAACTGCCGATTTTTATAATAATTGGAGCATATAATCGTATCCACATATGTCATCTGGTTGATGAACAATCGTCGGCCTTGGGCATAAAAATGCAACTTTTATGCCAATGAAATTTGACTATAGAAATGTGGGGCAAATTTTATAAAAGGAAAGGTTATTATGAAAGTCAGGTCACCGCTATATATGTACACTGGATAGAGCCCATTAGTTCAAATTGTGAGAAAGAGCTACCAACTACAAGTGAATCCAAAGATGTCACTAATTCTTCATATGCTATACATAACATATGGAAACTTAACTGGAGTGCTAACTATTTCTACAAAATATACTATACAAGTTCCAAAGTTCCGAAAATGTAACTACTCTACAGGTAAGTACACATGCGATGTGTTGCCACCATACATCACTATAATTCTTGAACATCTGCATATGTGTTTATGACTGTATTGCTACAAATATAGTCTTATGCTTGTTTCTCCTACACGGCAAATACCAGACATCCAAAGCTTTTTTCCGAAAACTGCTCCTGATGACAGACACCAAAAACGGTATCAAAAACCATGATGAATAACAATGCATGTCGTGAACATAAAAATGACAGACAACAATCAAACTTACATATATTTTTTTAATGGTCATTGCATTCCATATCACATGTCAAAGAACATCGAAGAAGAATAGAAGTCAAAAAGAAAAAAGTATAGCCATTTTAAGATGCATGGGAACACACACACAAGTATACACCACTTAGAAACTCCCTCAATAGTCACCAGACAGTCACCAATGTCACCAGCAAATCCTACACGGTGCCAAATCTGAGGCCCTACCTAAGTGTCGCACGATGGCAACCCGACCTAAAGATGCATGCCTAACCACCCACCAAGGGCCCATCCACAAATTGCCTTCTCTAGCTCGTTCGTTCTCCATCCAAGCGGGCCACAAGTTCCCAGCAGAGCCCTTGAGAGACGATCGTGGTCATTCTCCATTCCCACCTTGCACAAGACATGTGAGGAGCTTGGAGAGCCATGAAGATGAACACCAGAAGATCAATCATTTCAAAAATTGGCTAACCCAAACAATCCATTCTTACTATGGTTGGTCTCATTTATCTATGTAAAAAGAGGCTAGCAGGTCTCAATGAAGTTTCTGATATAGAAAGAGGATGTCTCAAGTTATATCGCCACAAAGTAACATATGGATTTTATTTAGGTCAAGAAGATCTGGCCTTAGACAATTTTACATGGAAATAAGTATGAAACTTATCACAAGCTTGGTCTCTTTGCCATCTATATGATGGCCATCTAGGAGATACTGTCAAAAAATTGAAAGCTTATCCTTTCAACAACAACATAGCCCGTTGATTTGCTTGTTCTAAATACTGAGCGAGATCAAAATTCCTCATGGAATAGTTAGTCGGTTACAACATGTCAAAAACATATAGACGTATATATGAACACACATAAATTACAGCGGGAGGGTATACAATATAAAAACTGGGGGTCCTAGATGAATTGAATATATTCCCTCCATCCCGAAATAGATGTCGAAGATTTGTCTAGATTCGCATGTATCTAGACGCGTTTAGTATATTGGTACATGTGAATCTAGACAAATCTCCAACGTTTACTCTGAGAAGGAAGGCGTATTAATAAGAATAAAAAACAATGATATCTCACCTTGGATGCCGAAATGTGTGATGTGATGGCTTCATCTCTCCAGGTTCATTGTATTGTCCTTCCTTCTCCAGACCACATCACCTAAGCCCATTAGTTTGTAATTAGGCACGGACATAGAGGAATGAACAAAGTTGTTGACACAATAGATAGCTAACACATGTTCAATGTGGTCTCATAAACCTAACTCGGATACATGAGCTTTAAGCCACTTTGTAATTAGCACAAACAAAACAAAACAAAAACACCTGGTTCAAACAGAAGAAAGAGGCACGCATCACCAAGTACTAATAGACAATCAAAAAACTAATTTGTGTAACCTAAACTATGAAGAAATATCACATCAACAAAATTCATGAGCATAAAATGCATCCTAGATTCTGAGTAAGGAACAAAAATTGTAGCATCTTATACCAATATTTAAACTACAACAAAAAAGATTTACAGAAGGTAATTAAAAGGTTCTGAGATGACCTTTGCAACTATTTCCACATATGACCATCCATTTCTTCACTCAGTTCTTTAACCCACAACTGCTTTCGACTCTTCTCCTTCTTTCAGATAACTATGAGGCAAAACAAAACACATTGGACAATTCAAATTTATGATCCAAGTTCAGAGTGCAACAATGATTAGTTTGACTAAACTTGGTTTCCTGCAAGAATAAATTAGAAAATATACATGCGTTTTCACTGGCTAGTTATCACCTACGTATATTTTACATTACCACATATTTTGTACTCCCTCTGATCCAAAAAAATCTTCTTAGATTTGTCTAGATTCAGATGAACCTAGTCATGTTTTAGTGCTAAATACATCCGAATCTAGACAAATTTAAGAATATTAATTTAGATCATTGGGAGTAGGTATAGACCACATGAGATGCCATCTCTGAAACAGCAGACAATCTTCATAAACAGTATCATGCGACCTGCCTGTGAACAATCAATATTTAGCAATATAGAAAAACAATAATTCAAGGCAACCTTTGTTAGGCAAATCTGAAAATTCAGTTGCAAAGAGGTAAATGAATTAGAAACCAAACCTATACATTATTCTACACACCTTACGGCATACTAAGAGATGGCCTCCTCGAAAAGCTCAACGCTACAATATACCACGCCATTAAAACATCATATGCTACATGGCAACTATTCAATTTTCATTAGAGCTATAAATTTTCTAGAATAAATAAATGAACATTGCAGCGTCAACACCATGGCTAGTTAATAGTAACACAAGGAGTGTGAATATTCAGAGTAGTCAGCATTTCTCCATTAGACATACCTTGTCATCACACAGGCTGACATGAGAAACCTCCTCCATTGCAGCAACGTTAGCCATTGTTCGCTTCCTAAGACACCCCAGGTTCCTTAGGGCATTTACAATGCGGGAGCTTAGCGCAAACGTCAGGGTCGTAAATCCTGTCCATTATGGCATAACCCCGGTCGATCCTAGGAGTACATCTAACGTTGCTGCTAATTTATGTGTTGGGTGTTCCACAATTTTCTCCCGCATGGAACACTTCTGCCCAGCATCTCCATTAGCACCATGCGTTGGAGCAACAGACGGTGGCTGGTGTTTTTTTGCAACTCAAGCGCATGTCTAAGAGTCTACCATTGTACATGTCCTTATGGAACAACCAATCGGTCATCAAAATAAACAGGCAAGGATTTCACATCTGATGCATCAATCATGAGAAATTTGAACTCTCGAGCTCACCTTCCTAGGATGAATCGCACATACATGCTTTAGAGATATTTATTGCAGGTCTCACATCACTGCTTGAGTAAGACCAAGAATGAAGAAATGACACATCAATGTCATCCGTCCAAATTACTAAGCATGTAATATATGTAAACAAAATACACTTGTGTCAAAGAATTACCATCTTTATTATTAGGTAAAAAGGGACTCCAAAAATATATAGTACCTCCCTATATTTGATGAAACATTTAGTATAACTATTTATACTAACTTCATAGAGCAAACATCCATTGTTTTTGTGCCGACTTAAGTACCTAGGCACAATAGCCGAGCTTCATATCAAGGCCCCTTCCATGACCACAAGAAAAAATGGGTACCATGCCCAAAACCGACCTATCCAAGGAGGCTAGTTACAGTATTATAAATCAACTAAGCCAGTTTATTTGGAATGTGATCAGCACAATTTTCTCAAGAATCAATCAGTTGATTCATCGCAAGAGTCAAAATATATCTACCTACCTATCCATACTTAATATGATCAGAATAATCCATGCTTGAACAATTACCGTATACTCCTCCACAAACATTACAAAGGAAATACTTGAAAAATTCGGAATAATTTATGCTCGAACAAATTCATGCTTGACTGACATAAAAGAATTGATTAGAAAATAATTAATATTCTGAGATGCGACGATTAGAAATGCACAAGAACCTGGGACACGTTTGTTGACGAGCCTGGACCCGTCATCATCAAGTCGTTGAGGAAGTCGCCGTCATTGAGGAGGAAGCGCAAGAGGCCGTCGTCGTCCAGGAGAACGTTGATGAGTACATGATTGATCCTTCACATTGTGTTGGGCACATTATCTGCTATATCAACCAAAGTAATGTTTAGTCTCAAATAATCCTGGTACCTTCACATAGGGTGACATGGTGTTGTTTTCTGTGAGATGCAGCTTAGTGATCCACTGTGATTAAAAAACGGCCTGACATTGATGAAGTAAACTACATTGATACGACATTATAAGATGAGTATTAGTTTTTAATGTAGGAAGCATGCAACAATACACGCATATACAAAGGCTCTAACCATTACTTGAATGTTTTGTTGATTTAGGCAATTGTTTCCTTGCATGCTCACTCAGCGCTTTGCTTTTCTTTTTTTTGAGAAAAACGCAAAGGACCTTTGTGTTTTATTTCATTAAATAGGTAGATTGTTTACATCCTCCTAGGAGGTGGTTACAGGAGTACAGAAATGCTAGTGAACATCCCAAGTGGTTGGGAGGACTACGTGAAGTCCTCTAGCGCCTGCTCGTGTCCAGAGTCATGCCTCCTCCTTAATTGATTCGATGAGGGACAGAGCAGAGGGTTGTGCCCCATTAAAGCAGAAAAGCTTTTCTGGTTTTGAACAGTTGGTGACTTTCTGCAATCTAAGTTCGTTATCATGCAAAAATGCATGTTTCGCTACTCCTTGAATGCTCCTCTCACTGTTGTAAGACCAATAAGCAACATGGCCAGAAAATAAGAATTAACTATGATAATTAGTTACCGACTGAACATAGATTTGTTAAGGATGATAACTAAAGCAGTAATTCAGTGCAACGAATGCATGTTTGGCTGGTCCTCTCCATGTTGTAAACTAATAAGCAACAAAATGCATAAACTAATATAATAATTAGTTAAAGATTAAACATAACATTTGACTCTTGTGTAAAAGAGATAAAACAATCTGTTATGGGGAGGGGAAAACAATCTATAATAAAGGCTGTCAAATAGTGTAGCACTGTCTAAATGCATTTTCCCAAAAGGTGAGAATCTGTACAACTTGTATTACAATGAAAATTTCATTTACAAAGTGTAGGTTGTTACGACTCTTTCCGCTACCAGCTAATAGTTCACAAGCTATAAAAGGATCCAACAGATCGTCTCTCTGAAACAAGAGGATATGACAAATCATAGAGTAATTTGGAGGAAGAGAGCATATGCGTGTGGTTGCCGCAATTATCCCCAACAAAAAAGATTTGTCATTCAAGATCCCGCAGTTTTAAAAGTAACAATTTGCTAGTATTGTCCTATTTAGTTGGATCCAACAGATTACTTGCATGCTTACATCATATGATTTCAACTGTTTTCATGAACCTTATTCTCGAGCCTCCATAGATTTGCGTGCTCCACTTGAATGGTTTAATCTGGATGCGATTTGCACATATGTCAACGTTAAATCCTATAAAAATGAAACGAAATTCGTTCATGTATAACTATGGATTAAGGGAAGGTTAAGAATATGCGAGCAGGAATACAGTGAGTGGGGAGGGCTAGTAAAACAGAACATCTATGATAGGAAATCCGTCGAACAAGTTGTGGCTATCGACAGACCTGGGCGTCGACATGCCTGCTGCACTTTGTAGTCTCCACCACTGCGCCTCACAAAGGCGTCCACATGTCGTGTTGCTGCGGAGGGCGTGACGGCGGGTTGTGAGTTCCCAATGGAGGAACGGTGGCGGCTGCTTCGCCGCCTGCATGGAAGAGGGGTGACAGCAGCATGTGCGACGTCCTATCCGCGCCCAGAAACAGCAGCGACTCCTACCTCCTGGACACGCGAAGGCGGCGGCTGCCGCTTTGCCGTAGTGTGGAATAGGGGCAACGTCGCAGGAGAAATAGTGGCGGCGTCTACGTCCCATGGGCATGAAAGAATGGTGGTGGCGAGTCCAAAGCCGACGCGTCCAGAGGTTTCGTGCGCGGAGCCGGATGATTTGGTGTGCCGAGAAAGGATGGGATTGGGGAAGGCATACGCGATCTGAGTATAATTCGGAGTAACTACTGCGAGAAATCAGGGAATAGCAATTAAGAAGATGTTAGAGTGCTCAGCCCGTGAGGTTACCGATTATTTCTCTGTGCGGGGACGGGGTTGGACGAAGCAACGAAGGGGGCCGACGGAGATAGAGATAGACATAGAGATTTGTGGGAGGGTAAAATGGTTTTATTGAAAAAGTGTTGACGAAACAAACGACCGGAGAAAACAGAGGAAATTCGTGCTTTTTAAGTAGTAGAGATACCACATATATTCATAGCAACAAATAGTACACGATAGAGATACATAAATTATCTTCAATAACTACAAAATAAAAATAAGGTCTAAAAGAAAACGAGTAAATCTCGAAGGTCTTTAAAATCTTCTTCTTCCATGACATAATCTTGCACTTGTCTGAAGGCAGTCGAATAAACATCCACATAGATGTCAAACCATAGACCTGTAAATACTAATGGGGGTTCTCCCATAGTTTTAATTTGAGCCACAATGCCAAGGCTACGTGCACGCGCGCAACCATTAGAGTAATCAGATAACATCGGCAAGAGCACCACAACTAGTATTCCAGGGAAAAGAAACCGAACAGTCAGATCGACGTCGACCATACCTATAGAACTTCAATCTTACAACACCACCATTGAAGCCGGAAAGATCTCGTCGTCAAACGAAGGGCCGAAGATCACTTATTACAAACGATGACATCTCCATTGACGTCAAAAAAATATCTACCAAAATCCTAATCTAATCTTCTGAAAACAGTACTTTTATAGAAAACTCGACCCATAGATCGGGTTCCCCACCCCTCGCGACCGGCGAAACCGGTCGGAGGAGGGGGAACCGTCTATGGAGGAGGAGGAGGTGTTGGGACAGCTAGGTCCCGTATGGAATTTCAACACTGGCCGTTATTATATTGGTTTGGGTGATGTTGTTAGTCATAGCTTAGCGTCAACACGGATGTTTGCCAAGCTTAGGGCAGCCACAGTGTGGCCAAAGCCAAATTTGCCACGTAACCACAGATGGCATCGGTATCAAATTGCCTTGAACGTCCACTGTAGTCCATTGCTAAATTTACTTACATGTAGGCCCAAATCTAACACAAATTAAATAAAAACTCTCCTTCCCATTAGATGAGGTGGGGCCTCCAAACAAAAACAACTAGACCAAAGCGCTGAGACGTGAGTAACACTGAGTATTTAATTTCATTGAAGGATTTGGCATCGGCGCATGTAGCTGCGCCCGCTCCCTCTTTTTTTGGTTTTGGCAATTAAATTGGATATCCTACAACGGAGAGAATCGATGCCAAAAGCCAAATAGCCAATTTGGCATCTCAATTTGGCATACACTGTGGCTGCTCTTAGGCACAACGGGCCGTCACTCACAGCAATTTGGGCCTGGCCACTCGGGGCTGGACACGGACTCGTAGGTGGGAGCCGGTAGGCCTGCCCGGACATGCACGAGCGCTCTACTTGTCTGAAGGCCCACATATCCGCGCCTCCACCACCACGCCACTCGGATAGTCGGATAGTCTCTCCCCGATCCAACCCTAACCCTCTCCAACTCGCCGGCGCCGAAGCCCCGCCCCGACCCTGCTCGTCGGCGCGCTTCCGCTTCCCATCCTCACCTCGCGCCTTTGCTCGTGGAGGACTCACTGGTTCGTGTCTCTTGTTCGCCGCAGATCCACACGCTTATTTATCTCATGTGTTAATCTCGCCTCTTGCTCCCGTGCTCTAGGGCTTGGTAGGTCGCGAGACTCCACCTCGTACAATTCGCGCACAATGGAGCAAGACCAGAGCGTTGCAGCTCCAGAATCTGGAAATCCAGAGGCTGGTGCTGTGGCCTCGTCCGTTGCGCCTGTCGATTCGGCCAACGCTGGCGCTGACGCGGACGTTTACAGTCAGAATCCGGCGAGCGCTAACCCTGACGCGAGTGTTGATATCCAGTATCCAGACTCAGCTTATAATGGAGCTCAGGGGGCTGACGGATCTGTATATCCAACCGAGCACGCATCCCTGAACGGAACTGCTGGCCAGACGGCGAGTTACCAAGCCGCAGGAGCTACAGAGAATGGTGGCGCCACTGACGAGATGAGTGAGCCAATGGTTCCCGAGCAATCCTACGAGGATGGTAATGCTGGGACAGAAAATAGACTTGTTTTATCTAGTTTCCGTGCCTGCTATTTTGCTGTTAATATGTTGCTTACTTTTGTGCAGCTGTAGCTTCAGCAGAAGAGGCTAGGTTGTGGGAGGTTGTTACCGCAGATTGCTTAGACTTCAATGCTTGGATTTCACTTATTGAGGAGACAGAGAGAATCTCCGGGGTAAGAATTGGATTATTGCCTCCCCATACAATAAAGTGAACCCATTGTTCTCTTTTTGTTCAACTTGCTATAAGGATGTGCTATTTTTCTTCAGCTTATCATTTTATCTTTTGCTATGTGAATCTTTGTTATGGCATGGATAATCACTTGCTTCATGGTTTCTATTAGCATATGAATTTGTTGCCAAAAAGGGTAATGTTATATGTTTTCTCCTTCTAATATTGGATCTCAGTATATGCTTGCTCTTTGACTTCATAAGCCTTGTTCCCTGTAGTTGTATCAAAGGTTTTGGTTGTCTCCTTGAAGCTTATCATTATTCTATTGTAGTCCTGTCAATCGTTGATTTATTTGTGTTTCAGTGAAGTGAATTAAATATAAATTTATAATCCAAGTAAGTAGTAAATTAAATGTAATTTTTTTATGATAATTACTTTCACGCTAATGCCCTGTATATTCCTGCTCAGGGCTATATTTCGAAATTACGGAAAGTGTATGATGCATTCCTTGCGGAGTTCCCGCTGTGCTTTGGGTATTGGAAGAAATACGCAGATCACGAAGGCCATCTTGATGGCGTCAGTAAAGTTATAGAGGTGTATGAACGGGCAGTTCTTGCAGTTACTTATTCGGTGGACATTTGGGTTAACTATTGTCTGTTTGCAATTTCAACATACGACGACCCCGATATCATTAGAAGGTACATACACTGACTATTCCTGTTGAAGTATTTTCACTTTTTGTAGTTAAAGTTTGTGTCCACTTTATTTTTAATGACTGCATCTTTTAGGCTATCTGTATACCGGAATGCCTAATGAGAAGTGCTTTTATAATATCTCAGCGCTTTACAGAAAGGCCTGATGACATGGTGTCTAAGATTTTAGCACTGTGTTTCTTCAGTCCATTTGGTAGTGTAAAGAGTGCATGTGTTTAAATTTGTACTCGTAGTGTGTTATTGGATTTCATGCATGTCTCGCAGTTGCGGTAACATCTAGTCTTCTTGGATTCAAGATCATTGTAATCTGTATAGATGCTTTCTTATTAACTCATTTAATAATGCATGAGCTAATTAGCTAGTTTTGAGACAAAAATGTTTGTGCGATACAAGTACCCAGTTTAGAACATGTATCTTCCACTTAGGAGGCCTGTAACAAACATTCTACCTTTTCAATGAAATGAAGTGAAAAGGTCCTTTGCGTTTTTTCAAAAAAGAACATTTGTATCAAGAAAAATGTGGACCTCTTTGGTTTAATGTTGCTACCACTGTTTGATCCTGCAAGACAGGATTCAGAGTGTTTCTTGAGTTATCTAGTAGTTTTTGTCTGGGGGTTTATTATTCTATTTTTGCATCAGTAAGTTCACTAATTGTTTGTTTTCCAGACTGTTCGAACGGGGTCTGGCCTATGTTGGAACAGATTATCGTTCCAATACTTTGTGGGATGAGTACATCAAGTATGAAGAATCACTGCAGGCATGGAGTCATCTAGCTGCCATATATACAAGAATACTAGAACATCCTGTACAACAGCTTGATCGGTATTTTAATTGGTGAGTTCATTGTCATTGTTTTATATTTTAGTATTCAAGTATGTTTTTGGGATTACCTTTACTATTCAAAGTGCTACTAGTTAATTTTATTTACTGGTTAGTGGATTAAGAATATAACAAACACATCCATCATCATAGTATTTCTTAATCCATCCAGGATGTTATTTTTGCAATATTAAGTAAGTACTAACTATATAACAATATCATGGAAAATAAATATGTAATGTCTTGTGGTTCTAATTTTTACTGTTATTTTTTGCTCAGCTTGAAGGAGTTGACCACGACACGGAACCTATCAGAAATACTAACTGCTGAAGAAACTTCCATGTATGGTCTTACTGTTGAGAACAGTGCTCAGGCCCTTGATGAGGAGGCACATCAGAATGATGTAGATAAAACTGCCGAACCTGAAATTTCATGTTCAACAGAAGCAGAGGACAAGGCAAAATATGTTTCTGTCAGAGAAGAGATGTATACGAAGGCTAAAGAGTATGAATCAAAGATTATTGTTTTTGAGCAAGCTATTAGAAGACCATACTTTCATGTCAGGCCTCTTGACAAACCAGAGCTTGAAAATTGGCATAGCTATCTTGATTTCATCGAGAGTGAAGAAGACATTAATAAGGTATGGTTTTGCACTTCTGACACTTAGTCACCTTTTCGTTTAGTAGATTTCATGCATTGCTTGGTATCGTATAACTTACAATCTAGTCTTATTGGGCTCCATTATATGCTTACGGCTAGTATTTGGACGAAGCTTCCTTTGTAATGGGATAATGAACTGAGGATAGAGCGTGGACATAATGTTTGGTTTCGATGAGGCTAAGTACTCCAAACTTTCATTTGTCAGTGGCCGTTCTGGGTTAATGATATTTGGTACCAAATATCAGTTGTTTGAATTTTGAATCTCATATATGCAGGTATTTGCTTAATGCTCACCTTCTTAACCATCTATCTATCGAGCAAGGATGGTCCCTCCTTTCTTTTGGAGGGGCCAACCTAATCAGCTAATGGAGTAACCTGTGAACTTCTCTTTTTTTTGTTGTCAATATCATAATTCTTATTCGCTTTGTATTCATTTTTTTTCTTCATATCTGTTTTCTGATGGTACACTACACCGTTTCAGGTTATCAAGTTGTATGAAAGATGTGTTATTGCGTGTGCTAGCTATTCAGAATTCTGGATCCGCTATGTTCAATGCATGGAGGATAGACAAAGCCTAGAACTAGCTAACAATGCTCTTGCTCGTGCCACTCATGTGTTTGTCAAGGTATTCTATATTATAATATTATCTACATTATGATGATCTATACTCAGTAATATTTGATTGTTAGCCTTTATAATTATCCCCTTTATATTCTCCTTGCTTGTCATACACATCAACCAGCTTGTCGAAGCTTCAGTAATTTGGGTTTCCTGATTTTTCATGTAGACATGTTGAGAAAAATAAAGGGAAATTGGTACAGTACCTTAAGCATGGTTATTCAAATATATATATTTACACAATCCTGATAAGTTCTCTAACATTTTACTTATTTGAGCACTTGCCTTTTGAAATCTTGTTTGATGTTGATGTGTTGATAATTCAATTTGCAAAACTGAAGTCTTTGCCATGATTAATAACAGCAGCAGTTTTGGCATTAGAGATCTTGCTCTGATTTTTGTTTGCATTGGAGTCTGGAAGTAATGTACAGTTTGATGATAATGATTGTATTTACTTCACTTGCTGCATAACTTTGTATAGGTTGTAATATATCTGTTCCTTATTTCCTGATAGCTACATTCTTTTTCTTTATTACTTGTAACAGAAGCAGACAGAGATCCATCTGTTTAGTGCAAGATTCAAGGAGCTTAATGGCGATACTGCTGGAGCACGTGCAGAATATCAGCACCTTCACTCTGAGTTATATCCTGGCTTCCTTGAAGCCATTGTGAAGCATGCCAATATGGAGCACCGGCTGGTATGTCCCACCTCTTCAAACGAAAAGTGCTCTTGTTGTCTGGTTTTCAGCGTTCAAGAGTTCACTGTGTTCTCTTATTTCCATGCAGGGAGATAAAGAATCTGCTTGTCTAGTTTATGAGAAAGCCATAGCTGCTGAAAAGGAAAAGGAGCAGAGCCAGCTTTTGCCAACATTGCTGATTCAGTACTCACGTTTCTTATATATGGTGGGTTTATCATATCGTTACGATCATGTTTGTATAACCAATAATTTTATATAGGGAAAATTTGCTACGGGACACCGTCATTTTCTGTCATTTGCTGAAACACATTGTTCAATTGTGTCTTTGCCAGGTACCATTACAATTTTGTGGCACATTTGCCAGGACACACCACAGAGCCAAAAAAGGAAAGTTTTGGCACTTTTGCCCGGGTGACCATGTTATGGCCGGGTTTGAAGAAAATGTGCCAAACTTTCCCTTTTTAGCCGTGCGGTGTGTTCTGGCAAATGTGACACAAAATTGTAATGGTACCCGGCAAAGACACAATTGAACAATGTGTTTCAGCAAATAACAGAAAATAATGGTGTCCTGTAGCAAAATTTCCCTTTTATATACCTGTCTAAATTTTCCATTTAAACATCTGACAATTTTGATTGAACATGCACATGGGAAAGACCAGTGCTTACGTGCAGTTTAAGCGTGTCCATCCCAATTAAAAAAATTGCCCCGTTCCATAATTCTTGTCGTGGTTTTAGTGCAAGATGAAACCACGACAATGATTATGGAACAGAGGGCATCATTCGGCATATGCTGAACATTCCAAAGACTCCAATTTGTCGTTGAGCTAGGAACCATATTCCTTAATCAAATTGGTAGCTGGTTGAACTTGTTAGCTTTTTCTATTTTTATCTTTCTTTGTTTCGGTTTCGGAAATTTGATGTATTCTCCAAAATGTGTAGGTCCGTGACTTGGAAAAGGCAAAGGAGATCTCAACTGGACTGCACGGGCTAGTTAACATGACTAAATCAATCCTCGAGGTTAATGCTTATGAAATCTATCTTAAATGTTCAGTTCGTCATCATTATTTTTCTTGTATACCCTCTTTGATCCGGTCTAACTTGGCCACTGTTTTTTTTCTGCAGGCTGTCATCTTTCTCGAGTCGATCTTTCCATCTGAAAAGCGTATTGATTTCTTAGATTCACTGGTAGAGAAGTTTCTTACACCTGAGCCAACTCAAGGGGACTTGGGGAGTGTAAGCGACAAAGAAGAAATATCTTCCATATTTTTAGAGGTATGCTTAAAGAGAACAATTGGTACATTTTTATGTGCTATATATGTACTTTAGATGCACTTAAGTGAGCATGTGTTTCATCCTACACATGAGAGCTGTGGATAGAAGATATGTTAGGCGAGACGAGAATGTTTAATAGTTTTTTATCCATAACCATTCTTACCGCTATACTGATAAATTTGCAAATTGGTTACAGTTTTTGGATACCTTTGGAGATGCACATTCAATCAAGAAGGCTACAACTCGGCATACTGTTCTTTTTTCACGCAGAAGGAGCATTCTGCCATCAAAGAAACGGAGAGCAGATGATGCTGCCATGTCCGACAGAGAAAAAATTGCCAAAACTGGAGATGGTGCCCAACAATTCACGGGAACTGATCCAACTGCTCATAATCCTCCAGTTTGGCCTGCAACTTCTGAAGCATCAGCACAGCAATGGGGGGCTGCTTATCCACCGCAGGTAGCTTATTACTTCATGTTTTACTATTTTATGCATTACTTTGTGCACCAGTTTGGATAATGGAGGTGAAATTTTAGTAAATAAAAAAAGGTAGGAAGAAAAAAAGGGGTTGTTGTTGATTTGCCTGGGTTAGAATTTAGAACCTCTAGATCTGATCAGGGATGATAGTGGTTATTTATCTCATTGTTTGATTTTAGATCAATCTCTCGCCAAACTTGCCGCTAAAATAATGTTCATCATGTCATCGGTCAACATTGAAAATCATGACTTTGGCAACTCTTTTCCGTCAGTTGCTTCTTTTGTTTTTGACGTGCTGATTTTCTTCTTGTTCCTACGATACTCTCTATTACCGCATCTTAGAATTCTCTTAATGGAACTTGAGAATAAATTTGGACGTTCCTATACTACTAATGTGCTCTGTAGTTTTGCCACTTTTTTGCCGCACCCTGGAATTCTCGTGATAAAACGTAGAGATTTTGATCTCATTATACTAATTCTGTGACCTATAGTATAGTTTTTACCGTTTCTGTAATTTTGTACTTGACTATATGTGTTGAACAGGCCACTTATCCTGCATATGGAGCTTATGACTACAGCCATCAAATGCCTCAATCTGCTCCTCAAGCAGCAGCTTATGGTGCCTATCCTTCTACATACCCATCCCAGGTACTAAATCTTGTTTCCACCTCTCGTACATTCTATTTTTATTAGAATTACATAGTTGGGTGGGAATTGATTTTTTTTTGGGCAAGTTAATCATGTAAAAGATTCCTTCCACTGTCTACGTGTTTCATTCAGCTCAAACAGACGTACACTAGCACATGAACCTATTGTCAACAGACAACTTGTGTGTTGTGTTCCATAATTACTGCGAGATTGGTTGTGTGAAACCGTTTTTTCATTAGTGTGAGGTAGTTGTCTGCCTAGAATTACTAAATCTTCTACACCTGCTGATATGCTGATGGGGAAACAGCTCTAGCTCCTGTTATATGCTGATTATTAAATATCATGTTTCATGCAGACTTGTTAGCATTCAGTTTTAGATGGAGTTTTTCTCCACTTTTCCGTGTGATGGTTTGTACTTACGGATATTTGACTATCTGGCTATAATTTGCCATTTCTCTTGCACCTTAATACCTCATTTGTCAAATGAGCTTAGCATATTCAATCGTACCACTATAGCTTTTAATCTGCTGAAAGAAATCCAACTGATGGGTTGATCATGGTGAAAATATTGTAGGTGTACCCACAGCAGAGCTATGCACAACCCGCCGCAATGCCAGTGGCAGCATCTGTAGCCGCACCAGCACCGGCACCTGCACCAGTAGCTGCTTACCCTCAGCAACCTGCCACAGCTCCACAACCTTACTACGGCGCCGCTGCCACGTACTACTGATTTGTAGATCGATGCATTGGGGGTGCTTCATCGAGTATGACTATCAGTCTAGTCAAATTAGCAGGTTTTGCCAGCCAGAGGAATCGCAAAGACCCTTCCGTTTCGGGAAAGACGCATTCCAGGGTTTGTGGTGTTACTCGTCTTTGTCCAGATGATATGTTGAGCAGTGCAGCGAGGATGGCCACTGGAGTTCAAATCTAAGAATTGTATAGGATTTTATCTATTGCTAGCAGTGTTCGGCTACTGGAGTCCAAATCGAGTATATTGTTTTGGCTTGGTATTAGTCTTTTATCATGTTTCTGTGAATTATTTGTCTATCCCTCAATTTGCGTGTGGACGCCATACTGGGCGTTGGCATGATTAGATGAACTGCGATCAATGCTGCATTTGCCTTGATAATATACATCAAAATTTCTCCAGCCAAGCGCATCCGCGTTGATGAAATGCAGCGTTTGCTACCTTATGATCCATAATCTGTGCCTTGGTGCGCTGGACAGAACACATGAGCTGCAGGAACGGAACATATAAACGAACGCTTGAAGTATGCAGCAGCCCTAGAATATATGCTGTGAGCTAAACCTAGTCATAGGAGTTTGTAACCTATGCTGGAGTTCTTGTGCAATTGGTGTATATACACATTAGTTAAAAACTGTTACACTACTAAAAGTTTGTTAAGATCCCGAGAAATAGTATATACACATGACATGCTCCCTCCGTTTCAAAATAAGTGATTTGGATTTGTATTTTAGGACCCAGGTAATACATAACCATATGATCAAAATAACTACTCCCATGTAAAATAGGGCAATTTACAATCCACTGTAAATTAACAACCTTTCTTAGCACACTTTGCATTTTTCATTTTTGAGATGTGAATTGAATTTCTCGGACCTGTTAGACTTTGAACGACGAACGGAGAACTCCTCCAGATCTCGGCCGGCCGATCGTCGGTTCTCTCTCCCTCCGCTTGTCGGCGGCAGGAGGGAGGGGGGCCTTGTTTCTCCGTTAATAGTTGGAGTTAGGGCTTGTTTGCTGTGGTGCGCTGTTTGGTGTGATGGGAGCGACGCACGAGCAAATAAATCGGTCTCAATTCTACTCCCACGCTGACGGCATCCTTCACGGTGAAGCCTCGGAGTTGATGGCAACGTGTGCTAGTTGGTGTTTCAGATCGACGACTTAGTCTTCCTACCGTTCTTCATATCTGGCGAGATCAGTTTCTCGTTGGGTTGCCGACGCTCGTCGTCGTTATCCGCGACAAAGCTGGTGGCCGGGGCAAGGTAGTTCCTCTAGAGCAAGGATGTTGGTCTGAAGGTGGTGGATTTGCCGTTTCTCTCCGACTTCGTCGATGTGAGGCGATAGATCTTGGTCCAAGACAGCATGGGGACGTCCCTCGGTCGACGTGCCACATCGACATGTGCCTAGGCCAGTTCATCGACTCATGAAGCCTCGTTGGCGATGGTGCTGTTTTGGACCTTGCAATGGTGGAGGTTCGGACTCTCTTCCGGCGTTCGTCTTAGCGGTGCTGGAGTTTGGCGGCGGCCGCTAGATTTGGTGGTTGCAGGAAATCATAGGGGTCGTATTATATTTTCCGACCTGTTAGGTTTTTAGTCGCATTGTTTTCAGGATAATCATATGTCTTTTTGTGTCCACGTGTGTTGCTTCATGTAACTTGATTTTCAATTAGTGAAATATATGGTTGCTTAAAAAAAACTCCGGAAGCTTGGCACAAGCGGGAGAATGGACAAAAATAACCCAGATTCAAAAGTATTTCACAAAGTGAACTCTGGGCGAAACAATTTCACGCCACTAACCCCTTTGGGTAGCGCCTAGCAGCAAGGTGCTATGCTCTACTGTGCAACGCCTTGCTGAAGGGTGCTATGCCCCTGCCAGTGTGGCACCTGCCTGGCCGGCCTTGGCCCCACCCCGTGCCTGTAATACCTAGGCGCCATGCCTCCCCGAGTGACGCCTAGGCCCTATGCCTCAATGTGTAGCGCCTGGCTATTAGGCGCTACACTTCGAGACATAGCGCTTGGCGCGCGGCCTCCCTCCCCACCCCGACACAGTCCTTTCCTAGCCGCCAGGAAGAACAACTCGAGCTCCCCCCGGTTCCTCTCTGCCTCTATCTCAAATCTCTCAGATTGGAAGCTTCATTAGGTGGATTTCGACCCCTCCCGGCTACTAGAGGTACCCTCCCTCATTTCCCTCCGTTTTGACCGATTGAAATCTTTTATTTTGGTGGGATTTGGGTTGAAACCCTAGAAATTTGATTTAGGGAGAAATGTTTGGAAATTTGTTGGGTTCATTGGCCAATGTTGGGCAGAATGGTGTCTATGAAGCATTTAGTTAGGTTTAGGGTTGTTGGAATGTTAGTGTTTGGTTTATTGGAATGTTATGGCTAGGGTTAGGGTTTGCTTATGTAAGAGAGGGTGTTCTTGTTAGATATATGATTTGGTAATATGACTAGTATATTTTGTTCATCCTAGCATGGGTAGTTAATGACCATATTCTCTTATGTGTTAGGGATGGCAAGAATTGTTCATGTTCATCGTGTGGACAAGGATGCATTTTTGAAAGGCAACATAGAACCGGACCCGGATGAGCTAGCCATGGTGTTTGAGCATAGTCCCACCTACGCCGAGGTCTTGGAGCAAGTGAGGATAGAATTGAAATGGATGGACCCAAGTGATGTTGTTGAGTTGGAGGGAAGACATAATGTGGGTTTAGGAATGCATATCCGTTGGAAGACCATGCGTATCTCTTCCGAGGCCCGTTGGGTTGCATACAAGGAGGTGGTGGCCGAATCACTAGACTAGGCTCTTGAGCTATTTGCCACCAAGAAGGTTGATAGTTTGTTGCCTTTGGACTTGAACCTTCTTGCCTTCCCTATTGGATTCTAGGAGTCCCCCACCGTTAAACCAAGAGGTATTGGGTGACCCTCCTTTGACCCAAACATTGAGCCCGATTTCAAAGGACCAAGATGAAGTATTGGAAGAGCACACTGATTATTATGGGCACGATGAGAATGAGGTTGAGCTCCACGAAAACAATGTTGGAGATTTGGACAAATATATTACGCAAGAGAACTGTTGGGAATATGCCCTAGAGGCAATCATGGTTGATGATATTTTCCAATGTATTCATAAGGTTATGGTCCATGTATGAACTGCTAATATGTATCATCGAATATGTGATTTGATTGTGGAACTATATATCCATATTGTTCATGCTAATTGTCCTTGGTCATTGAGGTTGTGCTGGACACACGACTTAGACCAATGTGAAAGTCGGCAGATGACTAGGTTCCACTTGTCATGGGCATGAAGATGCTATTCCGACTTACACGGATTCTGCTAAAGAGTTTAGCGAGTCGGACTGACCCATATTGAGATGCAACGAACAAGTCGTCATTTGCATGTCTCAATCAATGTAATCCTTAGACCTGAGGTTATTGCACAATCCGAGTTGAGGATCACCGACTTAGGTTCTGTCAACGATGTTCCGTCAATGGGCAGTTATAAAGGCGGAGTTCGGGTCGACTGTGAATCAAGCTGCGTGATGTGAATGACCAAGATGGGATTTTGCCCCTCCATCTGGAGAGATATTCTCTGGGCCCTCTCGGAAGATATGATTCAGAAAGCATGGCCATGCGCGTCTCGGTTAAGTGTTAACCGAGGCAACCGACTAAGAGTTAGTTGGATGAATCACTTATCTCGGATCGAGAAACAGAGTCGGACTATTTAAGGGATGACGATCATTTGCCTATAGTCTGACAAGGTATATCGTGAGGCAAAAGGGACTCAGACAAAAGTCACATTGGAAGGTATGTCGTCATGACTTATTGGTACTTGGGAGTCGGCACGTTCTGCTAGGGGCCGCTACCGACTGATCGATCACGAGTGAGACTCGGAATCGTGTCCGGGTTACCATGAGCCTGTCGGGTCACACACTTAAGTGCGGGAGCAGTTTGGGTTAGACCCAAACAGGAAATCTATTTGGGTTGGACCCAAATAGAGACATGGACTTAGTTAGCAAGTGAGACTTGCAGTGGCTAATATAGGTCTTTTAGTGAATGGGCCACAAGGGAGTGGAGCCCACTTTCACTCCCTATATAAGCTGGGGCGCAGGTGCTTAGAGGATATAGGTTAGGTCACTCCATGTGTTGGAAACCCTAGCCCCAGTCCGTCCTATCGCCACCGTACCGGACCTAGCAGTCCATCGCCGGCACTCCTCCTCGTACGTGTGGATACCGGCGGAAGTGATGTATGTTCAGCACTTCGAAGATCGTGAAGAAAGAACGGACCGTGGATCGTGGAACCAGAACGGATCGCGAGGACTGCACTGCATCAAGCGACGTGCTTCATCGATTCCGCAACTACGCGTCTAGTGGTAATCCTCGTGGCCTTCTACCTGAGCTGGATCTTGGGATCACCGCGTAGGGAAAAAGTTTTGTTTATCTCTACGTGGCCCAAAAAGAACATGGACTGTGACATCCTGTATACTCGAGGCGATGCATCGGACTCGGATGATGATGGTCCCGAAGATGAAGTTGATGAGGAGGGGTTCACGGCTAGAGAGGCCGAAATCCACGATACCGTATTGGGGCGAGACCATCGGGTATCTTTCTTTCATGATGTTAGTCTCGCGGATGAAGCCACGGTTGATGGTGGCAAGGGCGTAGTGCTTGGACGAAGGACAAGTTCTTACCGAGATGACAATCAAGAGAGCAATGGCTTTTCTCGTGGATCGAGATTCAAGACCTTGTTGGAATTTAAGCAATGGATAAAGGACTTCTCGGTTAAGAATCATCGTCCTTACACGGTGGTGCACTCGGACATGAACAAGTGTTACACGGTTAAATGTGAGCAGGATGGATGTCCTTGGATTGTGCGTGCAAGACCATTCAAGGGAGGTCCCGACTGGCACATATCTAGTTGTGTATCAACTCACATGTGCGGAGGCCCGGGTGGATGGCAAGGATGTGAAGCACGAGCACCGACAACTCACCTCCGATTTCCTTGTTTATAGGCTTTTCAATGACATCACGTCGAGCATCAAGATGGTCCAAGAGCTTGTGAAAGCCCTCTTTCACTACGAGGTGAAGTACGGGAAGGCATGGAAGGCGAAGCAAGCCGCATTCAAGATGTTGTACGGTGATTGGGAGGAATCTTATAACCGAATCCCTAGGTTGTTGGGAGCGATGGCCAACGCTAACCCGGGTATGGTTCATGTGATTGAACCTTATGGGAACAAGCAAGGATAGTAAACGGAAGAACCGTTTGAGTATTTGGCCATACATTTTGGGGTTTCGAGCAATGTGTTCGGGCTTTTGAACATTGTAGGCCTATTATCTCCGTTGATGGAACCTTCTTGACCAGACAATTCAAGGGCACTATCTTGATTGCAATAGCCAATGATGCCAACAACCGGTTGGTTGCTTTGGCATTTGCTTTGGTGGAGGTGGAAAATAATGACAATTGGGAGTGGTTCTTCCATCTTTTGAGAACCAAGGTATTAACCACTCAAAGGGAAATATGTGTCATCTCTGACCGTCGTCAAGGAATTCCCAATGCGGTGATGATTGACATTCTCGGCCATGCTCCGTTGCACCATCGATGGTGTATGAGACACTTTTGTGCAAACTTCTATAGGACATGCAAGAGCAAGGACTTTTCCGATGATCTATAAGATTGTTGCCTCGATTTCACGGAATGTCGTTTCTCAAATTTGTACAACAAATTGATCTTCAACAAAGAACTCAATGCGAGTGGTCGAGAGTTTCTCGATAGGAATATTGTAGATTGGGAAAAGTGGGCACTATGGAAGAATGCTTCAACAAGTTGCTTTCGATGATGGTGGACGAAGATACGGTGAATGACAAGCACTATGGAAGAATGCTTCAACAAGTTGCTCAAAGGTTTCCGTGCATTGCTCGTTACTGCAATAGTCCGATATACATTCGACAAGATGAATGAGTATTTTCTAAAATACTCAGCTGATAGAACTACTTCCGTCCACGCGTCCTTGTGCCTCGATCCCTCCTCGGAGGTATCTTCTTTGTCACCTCTACTTCTTCTTCCGAGTCATCATCTTAATAGTCTAGACCTCTCATCCTCCTACTAGCTCTTGACCTCCCTGGCGTCTCGTCTTCGACAACATTTGCCTTTCCTTTGTTACGGAAGTCGTCCGGTGACCAGCAATGGAACTCTTTCCTTGGCTTCAGCATGTAAGCGGAACGAATCCGGTACTCCTCCTCCGTCTCATTCTCCATATGAGGCATCTACATGTTTGAATGTATGGCTAAGGAAATGCACGGCAAACAAACCAAAAGCACTTAATGCAGGTAAGAAATGTAAGGTTGCCCCATACCTCATCCTCCGTACGAGACACCGAGGTGGTCTCCTCCTCTTCGTCATCCTCAAGATTAGCTGCTGGGTCATAAGTCGACTTGGACCTAGAATGTGACGATATTGTGTACTCGGGATCGTGGCAACCTAACAGGTTAGATAACCGGCACATCTTTTGGGCTGAGCGCTGTAAGAAAGTACATGAGAATTCAAAGCATGTAGCATAATATGCCCTATAAGTACTCATTTCATTTTCATCCGTACCTTGAGGAAGTTTCGAAGTATGCCTTCTACCTTTTTTCCCGTCAGGGTATCGTGGAGAATCGCCTCAGTTTTGTTGGCATGTTTCTTTATCTCCTTCCGCTATGGAGTAAAGAACACGAACATGTTAGGAAATAAAGCGATGGAAGGGCAAGGAAACTTTACCGCAAAGTTGAGCGAAGAAGATATCGGGATTTCGTTTCCCTCCCTGACAAGCTTGTCGTATTCGTTGTAGGCAAGATCATCGAACATGCACGGTTCTTCCAATATTTCCTCCTCGTAAGACGACGGGCAAATGGAGACACGAGTATTTTCAAGAAACCACCGAAGGTAATTGTTGAATGCAATTGGGCAATGAGCTCTTCCACTATTCCATTCGGTTTGCTGAGCCTTCTCCACACAAATCAAGAACTCCATGACATACTTCCTATGATGGTGATCCCACTTCTTGATCTTTCTGTGCTTCTTCTTGTCCAACCTGCATAACAACAAAGAACTTTGTTACTACAACCAAATAAAATATGACAATGCAATTGAGGAAAAGGTTCTCATGTTAACTAACCTATGAAGCTCCTTGTCGGTGTCCTTCCACATGGGAGGGTGAGCCTGAAACAACCCAAACGACCTCATCACACGGTGTGGTAGATGGTACTCAACCGCCCAATTGCAAATTAATGGGCAGCACATGAGCCAAAGACTCTTTTCCTCCAAGCACTTCAGATTAAGATCAAAACCATCTGCAATACCAAAATCGTCCCCGCCACCATAAGGCTCCCACTCCACCTACAACATATCACAAGAACATGTTTTTTGTAGATTTTGACTCATGGGTAAAACATTCTGGGAAGTGATGTAAAGACAAACATTTACCTACTCGGGCATAAGCACATCGAACTCGTTCGTGTACTTCATGTACATGGCATCAACATCGCTAGTCATCTCCGACATGACGTCCCACTTGTAAGCCCAAGTGGGGAGGCGTAGAGGGTGTCTCCCAAACTCCGACCAAGGAAGGTAGCCCGCCTGTTTCGATGCCCTACTGGTAAATGATCCCAACTCCATACTGAGAGAACCATATCACCACCTATTCCAGCGTTGTTGCTTGACATACAACAGGCATCATCCAACTGCAAGTAAACGAAAAAAGGTCAGGATATGATATGTGTGGAGTGGAAATGTACAAATGAACTAAGTGTGAACAAGCGATTATCTGCCGGTACAAGTAGGCAAGAGCCGCCGAACACCAGCTAATATTGCTATCAAAGTGTGTTAGATCCTTCAGCCACATCCACTTAGAGGTCCTACCTTCACTGTCAGCAAACAAAGTCCTAGAGAGGACATACCAGGCATACACACGCGCATATATCTCGATCAACTCAACCTCGGTTGGCTCCAGGCAACGCACAAAGTTCTCCATAATCCACGCGTATGTCACGCTTGCTGGGACTCTATCTTACTCTTGTCTTCAAGTTCTATAGGAGCCATACCAATAAGTAGCTGCATCTCATGGCGCCACCCGTTAGAATCTGTGTTCATACACAAAGGGTTCCCCGCGATAGGAAGTCCAAAGATCATGGAAACATCCTGAAGAGTGGGGGTGATCTCGCCAGTCCGAAGGTGGAAAGTGTGCGTCTCCGGCCTCCACCGGTCGACAAATGCGGTGATGGAAGCCGCGTTGAGGTTTGGTGTTGACCGGCTCACAAGCATGATGAAAGGGAGGAGGCCTAGCTGCTGGATGTACGAAGTGTACCGGTCGTCGTACGACATCTCACTCGAGGACACGCCATGAGACCGAATCTTGAGGGGACGCATACATACAAGTCAAAAGATTATGCTTTTTTACGGGTCCAACACAATTGAATCAATTGAAAAATTAAAACAAACAAGTCCAACTATGGTTTTATTACAGTCTGCTTCTCCGCCATCAAGTCATCAAGTAGCCACACCATCCTACATATATATTCCAAACATCAATACATATGTCACTGGTTCATCCTATGTGGCCATTGTTTCATTTTTTACAAGAAACTATAAAGAATATGAGAGCATATTATTCATACATTTATACAAATCCATATACAACCATCATATAC
Source organism: Avena eriantha (assembly GCA_910589775.1). NCBI lineage: Eukaryota > Viridiplantae > Streptophyta > Magnoliopsida > Poales > Poaceae > Avena > Avena eriantha. Next base: position 63,229,129 of record OU342742.1, on the reverse strand, counting down.
AAAAGCAAATCAACTGACATCCCCCAACAAATACAACTAACGTATAATACCAAGTAACCAAAAAAATGAACAAATCGACCTAAATATGAATCCATCTAGACCTAGGATTCCAAACAAATAAGACTAAAATGTGCAAGATTTTTTGGATAAAAAAGAGTGAAAGGGTAATTGCCCCTATGTGTGGTTTTGGTGATTAATGACAATCCCTATAGACTAATGTTTTCATTGATTTTTATATGAAGGAATATTCCATAGGTCATGCTTGTAGTCCATATGTTGGATTCAAGTATGGATGCCATGAAGATAAAGATATACCTTGAGTTTTGGCATCAAGATCATCAAATTTAAGATAAGAATATGATATGTTCAAGATCTTGAGAGTGTGATCTCAATAGAAGAATTCAAGATATGGCTCTAAGTCGGTGCCATGATAGCCTCATTACTTGACCTATGGTTGACTAAGATTTAGAGCATGTAATCAAATGAATAGTTCCTTATGTACCTCACGATATTGATATGGAGCATGAGAATACACTTGGTTGAACAATGCAAAGAGTGAAGAGTGATTTCAAGTTGGTCAGCACATGAAGCATAAAGAATGTACCACATGGATCTTGTGGTATGGGTTGAGAAGGGCAAGTTCAAGATAAGAATCTCGAGAAGATCATTTGCTTGAAACTTTCCGTCCATATTGGTGATAATGTACATGTGAAGATGTGTCCTAATGAATCTATCTCATAGTGGTGTATGGGGGAGCAAATTATGAGTCTTCACGAAGCAACAATGATCAAGTGATGCATTCCAGCTTGGATGGAGCTTGAAGCGTTGTCATCAATATCAAGCGGGATGCGCAAGGCAAAGGTATGTCCTTGCTAGGTTTTCCTTTTACCGGTCTCGGGGTGGTTGTTGGGAGACCGGGTTATAGGATAGATAGCCGCACTATCAAGAGGGGCTTTCGGTTGGGTAACTTGATCACATCATCATAGGGAGCTCAATCCTTTGCATACTTTGCATCTTCCCATTTTTTTGCTTCTTTGTGTTTCTCCATGTGAGGTTCTTGAGCTTGTTGCTAGCTCTTCAATAAGCCCAAGTTCATCGAAAACGGAATTCGTATGCATCTTATATGGCGTTTTTGAGTTTGAAGGTTTTACTGGTTCTTCTTATAGGGAGGCTCCATACCTTTCCTCATTTGGTTCTATCTTACTTTATTGGACTATGATGTTTTCATGCACCATATTGTAGAGCTTGTTTTCCTCGTCAAAACAAGCCCAAGATCATCGAAATCGGAGTCCGGATGCAAAAGTTATTGCGTTTTTCGTGAAGTCTGTTTCATCCCGGTTGTGGATCCGGTTCAACCGAGCCCCACACCGGACGGTCCGGTTCCAGCTCCGGTAGACCGGATCTCAGACCGGATTTTCTGGTTTTCGTGACCGAGTCTATTCCGGGTTGGCAAACAGAGGTATTTCTGTTTGTAGGTCGGTCCTCCGGCCTGGGGACCGAGTTTCCCGGTTCTGGGGCTGGTCCAACCGACTTTTGAACCGAGTTTTCGCTGTTTTCTCTCCAACGGCCATATTTGCTTTTCCCTATAAAAGGGGGTTCTTCCCCCAACGTTTTTGGGTGTTCTTGAGCCCGAAATTGACCTCCATTGTTGACCCTCTTGAGCTTGCTTCCTCTCCCTTCCCTCCTATGATTCTTGCATCTTTTTGAGGGCTTTGGAAGAGTAGATCTAGATATACAATCCCCACCAATCAATTCCTCCTCTAAGTGAGGGGAACCCATTGGATCTAGATCTTAGAGTCATTGGTTGACTTCCACCATTGTTCTTCCTCTCTAATTCCTCCCTAGCACTTGTTGCTTTGGTGGGATTTGAGAGTGAGGGATTTGAATGCCCTTGGTGTTCTTGCTTTGCATTCTTGCATAAGTGTTGAGCTCTCCATTACGATTTGTTCGAGTGAGAGACCGTGAACTTGTTATTCTTGGAGGGTGACCTCCTAGTTGGCTTGGCGGTTGGTGCCGCGGTGTCCTCTTCGTGGAAGATTGTGAAGGGACCCGGGCTTCTCCTTCGTGGAGCTTGTGAAGTGGTTGTGGAGCTTGCCATCTCTGGAGTGGAGGAAAATCTATCCATAAGGAAAGGGCCTATTCCTTCGTGGGATAGACTCGGAGAAGAAGGTGAGCCGTCGTGGCGTTGGGAAATCCTTCGTGGAATCCCACACCTCTCCAACGTGGCGTACCTTACTTGTAAGGGAACACGGGAATACATCTTCGTCTCCGCGTGCCTCGGTTATCTCTATACCCGAGCTTACTTTCCTTGTGATAGCCATCGAGCTTGAAGTACTTATATCTTGCTTATCACTTGTGGTATATTTATCTTGTGCTATCTTGCTTAGCTTAACTTGTTTTTGGTGCACTTAGTTGAGCCTAGTGTATTTAGGTTTTGTGCTTGTAAAATAAACGTTAGTTTAATTCCGCATTCTATCAAGCCAAAACAGTAATAGTTTTGAAATTGCCTATTCACCCCCCTCTAGGCGACATCTCTATCCTTTCAATTGGTATCAGAGCAAGGTCTCTCCTTGTTTAGGCTTCACCGCCTAGAGTGTAAAGATGTTGGCTAGTAGTATAGTGCACAATGACACAATTATCTTTTGTGGAGAAATTGCTTGCTTTGTAATCTTTGGACCTTGTGTCCAAATATTGAGCGATTTCTAGATGTAGGTTTTCTCCTCCAATGGATCCTCAAAATCTATCTTTAGAGGATGAGAAAAATTTACATCTCGAAGCTCAAGTATCTAAGAAGCTCTTTTTCTCCTTGGGCCCCACAGTTAATTTGTTCTTGACGATTGTGAAGCGCAAGTCATCTCATGAGATGTGGACCAAGCTTAAAGAAATATTTGGTGGGTCCATTTCTCATAGGGTCGGTGGTATCTCCAAGGATCTCTCTTCTCCTTCACATCATGAAGAGCTCCAAGTGACTTCCACCTCCAGCCGCGATGAGATTTCAATTCCCCCCACTTCACCTACATGTGACAAGTCACAAGGTAATGGCATGGTGAGTGGAGAAATCATATGTAATGATGGTAGTGGTTCTCTTTACACCAATGATTCATGTTCTATAAATGCTAATGGTGTAGAGAGTTTGGACTTAAGAACTTCTTTCAATGATAATTATATATCCCCTTGTGTTGCTAGTCCTTGCATATTGCCTAGAAATTATTTGAGTACTAGTGTAGATGATATGCTTGCTTTGTCTTGTTCCAATAAACAAAATGCTTCTATTTCCTCTAGTTGTGTATCTAACAATGTAGAGGAAATCAAACACCCTATGGAGAAAGACACAATCATGAATGGAGATTCAACAATATCCTCATCTTCATCCTCCCGTGCTCACATGTGCCTTATGGCAAGAGGATCAAAGGTATCTCCTACTTTGGATCCCAACATATCTTCTCCAGATAATAGCAATGATAATGATGATAGTGATGATGGCCTTGATGAGGATACTAGTGCTCTTGTGCTTGAGTTGAACTTTTTTGTGTACCTCTCTTCGTGGTAATAATAAGGCCATTGCTTGTCTCAAACATGTTATGGACACCATAACTAAACAAACGGAAACCATAGAGGAGTTGGATTTCCAACTTGATGATGGGAGTCGTAGATTCCATCTCCTTAAGCAAGAGCTTGCCAAGGAGAAGCACACTAATTGTCTCCTCACACAAAAAATTAAATCTTATGAGCTTGAAAATGAAAAATCTATTAATGATGCTAGTGCTACTAACTCTAATTCTTGTGAAGCATCTATGTTAAAGGAGAATGTTGAGCTAAGGGCTCAACTTGAGTTGCTAACTAGTAATTATGGGAAATTGGAAAGAATTCAGGAAAAGCTCTCGGCCTCTCATAATGATCTTCTAATCTCATATGATGGGCTAAAGTTAGCTCGTGAGGCAAGTATCACTAAGGTAACATCTTGTGAGCCTCATTTGGACATTAGCACAACTTCTACTCAAAATTCTATTTTGCCATGTGCTAGTCCTACTGATCCTTCTAGTCATACTAGTGATAAACCTTGTGTTGGATTACTTGCTTTGCCTTGTTGCTCTAACAATGAAGCTTCTACTTCCTCTAGTACCTCTATTTCTACTAACCATGTAGAGGAAATCAAAGAGCTCAAGGCCCAAGTCACTTCTTTGAAGAAAGACTTGAAAAAGAGTCATGAAGGTAAATCCACACTCGATAATATTTTGAGTGTGCAAAAATACCCCAATGATAAGAGTGGACTTGGATTCAACTCCAATAACAAGAACAAGTCCAAGAGCAACAAGAAGAAGGGCCAAGACCAAGTCAAGGATTCGACCAAGATTATTTGCTTCAAGTGCAAGGTTGTAGGACATCATGTAAGATCTTGTCCATTGAAGAAAAAGCACTTGAATGAGAAGCAACAAGGGAAGCGACCACAAGTTCAAGGTCAATCCCAATCTCAACCTCAAGTTGAAGCTAGGCCACTTCCCAAGAAGAATCAAGATAAGGCTCCCCAAGACAAGAAATCAATAAAGAAGAGAAAGGGGAGCACTTGTTGCTACATATGTCGTGAGAAGGGACACTTGGCCTCTTCATGTTCAAACGGTACCTTATCTAACCCTATCATTGTTGATGATGATTATTCTCTTGGGAAGGATAAGGATGGAAATGTGTTTTCCAAGTTTGTTGGAACTCAAAGTGGTGTCAAGAAACGAACCATTTGGGTTGCCAAGCCTATTGTGACTAAGCTCTTAGGACCCAACTTGGTTGGGGACCAACAAGCTCAAACTTGATCAATAGGTGTTTTTGGAGGGCATTGGAGACTTGGCTAACTCATGAAGAATTAAGGGATCTTCATATATTATATTTTATAAAGCCAAGTTATAAGGATTATCATCTCCCTACCACATACCCAATGTGCCTCTTTGCAGTAACTCGAACTCAACTTTTATATTGTAAGTTACTTGCCCCTTTACATGTTTTGGTTTTGTACCAAGTATGTGTTTGTATTTGTTGTGCATCATGCTTGATTATTTTGTGTATTCAAGTATGTCTATGTGTTTGGCACATCATTTACTTGTGTGTTTTGCTTTGAGCCTCTAATGCATCTTAATGATATATTTTTTGGCTCTTTTCGAGTGGTTAATGGAACATCCTATTTTGGGGGAGTGATATGCCTCATGCATCTCTCAAACCTTAAAATGTGTGTACATGAGTACTACCACTTAGTATTGATATTGCAAGCTTATCTAGTCACTATGTGGTGTGTCATACTCATGAGAAATTCAAATTCTAAATGTCCATTAATTATCTCTAGTTGAGGTTGTTTTTCCTCTTATTAAGAAAAATTGAATACCACGTTATGGGGGAGTAATATGGTTATTTTGCATATCACAATCCTAGGAAATGTGAACATGAGGTGGTGCCACTTAGAGTTGATATTGTTGATTATCTTGTATATAGGTGGCATGTTAGCTCAAACAAGATCCTAACTTTTGTTAGAAGCTTTTATTGCTCATCTTTTTGGTCTTTGCTTGAGTAAGAAATTCTTGGTGTGGCCTTCCTCAAATGCATATCTCTATATCTTATTTGGGAGACCATTTTCTTCAAGTTATTCTAATCATTGCTTTGCATGATTGTGTGACTAGTTGAAGCTATCAAGAATCTCTATCTTTGCATAGTAATTAATCTTTTTATTCCTATCCTATGCTTTTTATTGTGAAGATTTATCTTTAATATCCATGAATATACCACCGGAAATAAATTCCAATACATTCATTATCTTAGACAATTGATATACTTGGATGTGGTAGCATTTGTGGATCATCTTCACCTTGGATTTCACCTCTTATTGCCTTTTTTTCTTTCCAAAAATTGTTGTGGCTCCCATTGTCTTCCTTGGCTTTTGAGCATCTCTTTGATGGTGTTTTTGATTATTATCAAATGTGTTTTTAGTGGAAGACAAACCTTTTCTTCTCGGTACCTTGTGCCATTGTGAAAAGTGTTAAGGGTTTGGTTTATTTGTTGAAACCTTGCTCTTTTAAGAGTTTGTTATCTCATTCTTTCTTCTCTATGTTATTTGCTTGAATGAGATAAATCTTTGGGCATTTGTGTTTTTATCTCATCTTTTATGCTCGGTAGTTTTTGCTTGGTTCATTTGTTGAACTTTGTTGAACAAATCTTGTGTTGATTTGATTCTTTGATATAGTTTGGACAACAAATGTGTTTTTTCACACCTTGTATGCCTTCTTGAATATTTTGGTGTTTTGTCCAAATTATATCTTCGTTGGTTCTTGAAAGTCTCGTGCATGCATGTTTACTAAATGTATATCTTATATCATATTTTGCTTTCTTCGATCCAATATATAGGGTATACTCCATCAAATCCTTAAACGGCTATGATGTGCATGAAATTCAAATTTCATCTCTAAATATGCACATATTTTTATGGAGTATGTCCTATGTGTTGTGGTTAGTCTAACCACTTTGGACCCAATAAGTTTGGGGACCAAGATGTACTTGAATGTTGTTTTAGGTACATTGGAGATGCAATGGATGCTTGTCTCATCTATAAGGAAGGTGTTGTCACCATATGATAATTGGAGCCAAGCTAGGATGATCGAAGAATTCTTATCTACTACATCATACCATTGCTATCTCGGTAACAAGTATCTTATTCATGCATACTATTCTTCCATCCAATCTCTTGTAGGTTACATCTTGGCATGAATTTATTAGTTTGTAAATGTTGTGGTTCTTACAAAGATCTTTGAAAGACTTTTCTATCCTTATTGCTTATGTGAGTAATTTGAGATGATGCATATAATGGGGAGTATATAAAATCATGCTCATGATTCACCAATCCCAAATATGCCTTCTAGAAATTTATTGCATATCAATTCCTCAGGGTACTCTCATGTGCAATATTGTTGAAATTGCATTGAATCCTTCATTTTGATACTTGTTGCCTTTCTCAAAATTTCCCAACTAGCATTAGTTCCCTTAGTGTTAGTTGTGATGTTTTTGAGGTTTTTCTTTTTCTTCGGTGAAGTTCTTTGATATACCATGAGAGAAAATAGAGCCATGTGCTATATATGCACTTAAGAAAAATATCATTTTTTTGGTATATCTTATGACTTCCTCTTGGATATCATGTTTTCTTATTTTTTATTAACCTCTTGTGTGTGGATGTTTCTTTGTGGATTATTCTCTTGTTTTCCCACTTATGAACTTATATACACAAGAGTGTTAATCTCTCGCCTTGATATCCTCGCTTTTTGCCAACCATCTCACTTATCCGCTTAGTTTTAAATGGTTTTGGTAAGGTCTTGCTTTATGAGTGCTCGGTTTACTTTTATTGCATCTTCGCGCACTCATATCTCATATTTGGTTTCTTTTTGACTTAAGCTTGTCTTAACAAGTGTATTGATTTATATCTCCACTCCTTGTATCTTGGTTGTGTTCTAAATGATATAGAGGGAGTGAGGATTCCATGTTTGTGCATATTGTATTCAAATGAAACAACTCATTTATGCACAAACCTTGGGGAGCTTCCTTATTTCATTTAGATCACTATTTGTCCATTTGATTATTTGGATCTTTTGATTGCTTGCTTCATCCGTTGAAGTATCTTCACCTTGTTATCCTTTTAGCAATATTTGATCCTCAATATAGTTGATTTCCTCCAAGTATTCGTCATTGGATATGTGCATATGATTTCACTCATATTATGAGAAATTCACACATTGGGAGGAACTTGAACTATATTGGCCTTCTAACTTTGTCATCCATTTTGGCACTTGTTGTCAATGGGGGAGAAGTTTAGAGGGTTTTAAGGGAAATGGTTTTCTACTTAAGATTGGTTTGTTCTTAAGTGTTTTCCTTTCATGCATTTCATCTTCATTATGTATTACATGGTTGAATATATAGTGGAAACTCTCCCAAAGGTTATGCTTGACAATGTATGCAATGAAATTCAAGTTCATCACACGTGCATATATTGTGGGGGAGTTTGCTCTATATATGTTGGTTCTACTCACATCTCTTGCATTAGTTGTAGTTTGTGTGAGTAGAATTGGTTTTGATATGGGATAGTATCTTTGTGTTACTTAACCATATCAAATACAACTTCTTGTATACAACTAATTCCTGGATAAGTTGCGTACTTGTTTCTAATATTAATTATATAAACCCTCTTGTTGTGATTGTCATCAATTACAAAAATGGGGGAGATTGAAAGGGTAATTGCCCCTATGTGTGGTTTTGGTGATTAATGACAATCCATATGGACTAATGTTTTCATTGAGTTTTATATGAAGGAATATTCCATAGGTCATGCTTGTAGTCCATATGTTGGATTCAAGTATGGATGCCATGAAGATAAATATATACCTTGAGTTTTGGCATCAAGATCATCAAATTTAAGATAAGAATATGATATGTTCAAGATCTTGAGAGTGTGATCTCAATAGAAGAATTCAAGATATGGCTCTAAGTCGGTGCCATGATAGCCTCATTAGTTGAGCTATGGTTGACTAAGATTTAGAGCATGTAATCAAATGAAGAGTTCCTTATGTACCTCAAGATATTGATATGGAGCATGAGAATACACTTGGTTGACCAATGCAAAGAGTGAAGAGTGATTTCAAGTTGGTCAGCACATGAAGCATAAAGAATGTACCACATGGATCTAGTGGTATGGGTTGAGAAGGGCAAGTTCAAGATAAGAATCTCGAGAAGATCATTTGCTTGAAGATTTCCGTCCATATTGGTGATAATGTACATGTGAAGATGTGTCCTAATGAATCTATCCCATAGTGGTGTATGGGGGAGCAAATTATGAGTCTTCACGAAGAAACAATGATCAAGTGATGCATTCCGGCTTGGATGGAGCTTGAAGCGTTGTCATCAAGATCAAGCGGGATGCGCAAGGCAAAGGTATGTCCTTGCAAGGTTTTCCTTTTACCGGTCTCAGGGTGGTTGTTGGGAGACCGGGTTATAGGATAGATAGCCGCACTATCAAGAGGGGCTTTCGGTTGGGTAACTTGATCACATCATCATAGGGAGCTCAATCCTTTGCATACTTTGCATCTTCCCATTTTGTTGCTTCTTGCTGTTTCTCCATGTGAGGTTCTTGAGCTTGTTGCTAGCTCTTCAATAAGCCCAAGTTCATCGAAAACGGAATTCGTATGCATCTTATATGGCGTTTTTGAGTTTGAAGGTTTTACTGGTTCTTCTTATAGGGAGGCTCCATACCTTTCCTCATTTGGTTCTATCTTACTTTATTGGACTATGATGTTTTCATGCACCATATTGTAGAGCTTGTTGTCCTCGTCAAAACAAGCCCAAGATCATCGAAATCGGAGTCCAGATGCAAACGTTATTGCGTTTTTCGTGAAGTCTGTTTCATCCCGGTTGTGGATCCGGTTCAACCGAGCCCCACACCGGACGGTCCGGTTCCAGCTCCGGTAGACCGGATCTCAGACCGGATTTTCTGGTTTTCACGACCGAGTCTATTCCGGGTTGGCAAACAGAGGTATTTCTGTTTGTAGGTCGGTCCTCCGGCCTGGGGACCGAGTTTCCCGGTTCTGGGGCTGGTCCAACCGACTTTTGAACCGAGTTTTCGCTGTTTTCTCTCCAACGGCCATATTTGCTTTTCCCTATAAAAGGGGGTTCTTCCCCCAACGTTTTTGGGTGTTCTTGAGCCCGAAATTGACCTCCATTGTTGACCCTCTTGAGCTTGCTTCCTCTCCCTTCCCTCCTATGATTCTTGCATCTTTTTGAGGGCTTTGGAAGAGTAGATCTAGATATACAATCCCCACCAATCAATTCCTCCTCTAAGTGAGGGGAACCCATTGGATCTAGATCTTAGAGTCATTGGTTGACTTCCACCATTGTTCTTCCTCTCTAATTCCTCCCTAGCACTTGTTGCTTTGGTGGGATTTGAGAGTGAGGGATTTGAATGCCCTTGGTGTTCTTGCTTTGCATTCTTGCATAAGTGTTGAGCTCTCCATTACGATTTGTTCGAGTGAGAGACCGTGAACTTGTTGCTCTTGGAGGGTGACCTCCTAGTTGGCTTGGCGGTTGGTGCCGCGGTGTCCTCTTCGTGGAAGATTGTGAAGGGACCCGGGCTTCTCCTTCGTGGAGCTTGTGAAGTGGTTGTGGAGCTTGCCATCTCTAGAGTGGAGGAAAAGCTATCCATAAGGAAAGGGCCTATTCCTTCGTGGGATAGACTCGGAGAAGAAGGTGAGCCTTCGTGGCGTTGGGAAATCCTTCGTGGAATCCCACACCTCTCCAACGTGGCGTACCTTACTTGTAAGGGAACACGGGAATACATCTTCGTCTCCGCGTGCCTCGGTTATCTCTATACCCGAGCTTACTTTCCTTGTGATAGCCATCGAGCTTGAAGTACTTATATCTTGCTTATCACTTGTGGTATATTTATCTTGTGCTATCTTGCTTAGCTTAACTTGTTTTTGTTGCATTTAGTTGAGCCTAGTGTATTTAGGTTTTGTGCTTGTAAAATAAACGTTAGTTTAATTCCGCATTCTATCAAGCCAAAACAGTAATAGTTTTGAAATTGCCTATTCACCCCCTCTAGGCGACATCTCTATCCTTTCAAAGAGGATATCGGAGAAGAATACCTTAAGGCCTTGTTTACTTCTCTCGTATTGACTAGTGTATTTGCGGGGAATGGATGGGATTATTCCAATTCCCGCAAAATCCCCGTAGTCCGTTTACTACTCCGGGTTTGGCCGGGATTATCCCGGGATATCCCCACAAATCCTTCTTACTTTTATCTAGATTGAAAACTCTTCTACATGGTAGAGTATTTTTGGGAAGAGTATTTGCGGGGATTGGAGAGTATTGAATGAACACCAAATCCCTCATATCCCCAAAACTCTAGTGGATAAAAATACGAGGAAAGTAAACAAGGCCTAAGGGAGAGATTGAGGAGCTAATCCACAGCGAAATCCTTCAGATCTGATGGTTTTTAGGGGTGGATTTGGGAGTTGGGGGGGGGGGGGGGGGGAGAGGAACCGACCATGCTCCATCTGTTCTTCCTGGTGGCTGGGGGACGAATGGGTCAGGGTGGGGAGGGAGGGCGCGCGCCTGGTGCTATGTCTCGATGTGTATCGCCTAACGGAAAGACGCTACACTTTGAGGCATAGCGCCTAGGCATTACTCGGGGAGGCGTAGCGTCTAGGCGTTACATGCCTGGGGTGGGGCCAGGGCGAGCCAGGTGCCACGCATGCTGGGGCATAGCGTCTTGATGAAAGGCGCTACACAGTAGAGCATAGCGCCTTGCCGCACATCTTGAAATAGTTTCGGTCAGAGTTTATTTTGTGAAATACTTTCGAAATTGAATTATTTTTGTCCATTCTGCCGGGACAAGCCCAGCGAAGAACATGACGTTAGCCGCACGAGGGAAGTGGGCGGGAGTGACGCGGCCGGGCCGCCGCATTGGCTTCTCCACGCCCCCTTTGGGTGATGAGTTTTTTTTGAGAGCTTTGGATGATGAGTTGATGACGAGAGCACGCACGATTGTATGCAGTTACGCTCCAACAACGCCTCGTCGCACGAGGGAAGCGGGCACCGGCACCAGTAGTCGCAGCAACCCGGCCCGGTCGCCGCATCGGCATCTCCACGCCCAACGCAGGCCGGTAGTAGTTTCCTTGGGATGGAGACGAGGGGCACGCGTCGTTGCCCCCTCGTTCGCCACGACGCCTCGTTTTACCCGATCCCCCCTGTCTGCTTATATGTAGTTGGAGTCTATCTTGTTTCGTTTTACACCAGTGCTCTTGGCATTTCCGATCTTCTTGCTCCAAGAACAGTTTACTACTGTACATCCTTGGGATCGGGCTGCTCGTCTGTCTGGCCGATGAAATACGCGTCGAGGCCAGCGACAGTACAAGGCGGGATCATCGAGCTCCCGTGAATGAGGACCCTGCTCTGCTCAAGGTGCGCTTTCTTTCTCGTTGGTTTGTCTTGTCAGAGACTCAAGAGGTGATTTGCTTCGATGATCTTGATATCTGTCTTCAATCTACAATCTACATAGTAGTATTTGGACGTGTAATCAACTCAACTTGTAGATTTTACTCAACGAAAGTTGTTTCTTAAACTGAGAAAATCTGAAGATTTACTGTAAGTTCTGTGAAGATGTAAAGTGTGTTAGTAGGCATCTGACCTCATTTCAATCGATGTATTACACCCGATGCATATGCTTGTTCAGCTTGTGCAGGTAGCCGATCGACAGAAGGCAGCCAGCAGTACGTACAGATGGCCGAGATCGACACGAGGCCCCTAGAGTCTGTGCAGGTGGCGTTGAACCTCTTCGAGCAGAGAAGCGATCACAGCAGGTTCAGCAGCCCCGACAGAAACGTGGGTGCTCAGTTATTAAGCCTCCAATCTCCCATAATCGTATACAGTATCTTTTCTAGTTCCTGCTTCCTTAAACCCATCGACACGATCTTATATATTTCTAACGCGGCACCACCGATCTCGGCGTGTTTGCAAGTGCAGGAGCAGGAGATCGACGTCCTAGCGAAGGAGCTGGCGACGTGCAGGGTGCAGCTGGAGGCGAAGGAGAGCGAGAACAGGCAGGCGAACCAGATGCTGGAGGCCCTGAACAAGGCCATGCAGGAGATGTCGGACAGGTACGACGGCGCGTGCCTGGAGGCCTACGGCCGCATCGCCGAGCTCGAGACCGACGTCGTGTTGATCACGGGAAGGCAGTCCCAGGCGGCGTCCGAGTGCGAGGCGCTGCGGGACGAGCTGGCCAAGGCGAGGGGCGAGCTGGACGCCGTGAGGCGGGCGAACTCGTACGTGCTGGGCGAGGTGGAGTCGATGGAGATGAGGCGGATCCTCGAGCGGGAGAGCGCCCGGGACGGGCTCCTGCGCGTGCTGGAGCTCAACGAGGCCGTGCTTGAGTCGGCCGTCGCCGCGATGAGGGCCGAGGAGGAGAGGTCGGTGTTTTTCCAGGAGGCCACGCTTGAGCTGTTGAACTCGAGCAGGGACCAGGAGGCGGTCAGGAGGCAGATGGAGGCGATGGAGAGCCTCGAGGGGGAGCTGCTGGCCAAGACGGTGGAGGTGGACTGTCTCCGGTCCGAGCTGAAGATGCTCAAGGAGCTTTACGTCTCGGCAGAAATGGCTGGGAAAGATCAAGAACAAGAACCGGATGTCGCGCAGAAGCAGACCTGTCTTGTCACTGAAATCTCCAGGGAGGATGGTAAGATGCGTGAAGATGTTGCCCGAGATAAAGCTGGAGCAGAAGTCGGCGGTGCCGTTCCAGAGTCGACGGCATGGCAAGGTGATTCAGAGGTCGGAGATGCGTATTTTGACAGCGAATTGCCGGGGGATCTGATGAATAATGTTCAGTATGATGACGACGACGATGAGATTCATGGGAGTACCAACGACTCAGTGCCTGAACATGACGTGGAAGGTCACGAGGAACCGGAAATAGCAGATCGTTTCGTGGACGAAAGTTTCAAGAGCATGCACTCTGAGTATTGCAATAAGGACGTCAGCGCCGGCATCGGCATGCCTGAGAACTTGTCCTCTGGCAATAAAGGCTCAAAATCAAAGGATGGCAAGCCGAAAAAGGGAGTTCGTTTCTTGGATGACAGTTTCAAGAGCATGAACCCCGACGACTGCAAGGACATGAACGGCGTGCACGAAAACTCCGCAGGAAGGAGGAGCACGGAGCCAGAGGCAGTAGGTGCCGGCCTTGTCACCGAGATCGTGGTGGTGAACTCCAAAGAGGGCGACGGCCGTTTCTGCACGAAGGAGGTCGTGGATACCGACAAGCTCGGCGACGGGTACGTGCTCGTGGCAAAGAACGCCGGGACCGATGGCGAAGAGGCGCTAAAGGATAAGAAGCTGGACGAGGCGCAAGCGGAGATCAGCGACCTGAGGTTCAGCCTGGAGGAGGCGGTGAGGCGGGCGGAGCTGGCGGAGGAGGCCAAGGCGGCGCTGGAGAGGGAGCTAAAGGAGGAGATCAAGATGAAGCAGCGACAGCAGCGGCCGCCGGCGCCGTCTCCGGCTCAGACCCGGCCGCAGCCGCCGGCGCCGTCTCAGGACCGAAAAATCGTGGTGAAAAGGCCTGCGCCGGGATGCCTGACCCTGGGGAAGGTGCTCAATATGAAGTACAAGTGAAGCGGCATGGTTTTTGCCTTGTACCGCGGTTCACTGATTTCGTTTGCATGTCATTGCCAAGTCACAACGACGTACGTGGAACAATTGTTGTGTGATCTGCTTGAGTTCGTATTTGCAGTTTCCTTATATCTTGAAAAGGCTGTTTAAACTATAGTAACTCAGAACACAAAGTCTATACTCCCTCCGGTCTAAATTAATTGACTTGAATTTGTCTAAATTCGAATGTATCTAGCACTAAAACATGTCTAGATACATCTAAATCTAGACAAATCCGAATCAATTAATTTAGACCGAAGGAAGTACAAGAATTCACTCGTGCTGCATCTCATCTCATACAAAGTTGGTTTCTCAGACACTAGATTTGTGTTTTCATGGTTTCTTAGACTCTTAGGCACATCTTGCTTTCTCTGGTAGCCACATGTTGTCCTCATCATTCAGTAGTCCGATTTATTAGACACGCACGTAGTTTAAGAAAATATTTGACCATCAATTTTAACCAATAAAATATGCAATATATGTCCCACAAACTATACCATTAGAAACTACTTTTGAAGATGAATCCAATGGTATAATTTTTGTGATATATTACGTAAAATTTGTTGACCAAAATTAATGGTCAAACTTGTTCTTAAACTACGTGTGTGTCTAATAAACCAGACCGGAGGGAGCAGTCTGAGACAAAATTTAGCTGGTTAGGACAATGTTTTCATTGAATAACTATCCTATTAGTTGTTATTACACATGATATAAATTAATACCAATAGGTTCATATAAAATAGTACCATGATTGCTCATCGAGTTTGCCGCTTGATACTTATGACTGTGATCTTGGTCAAAATCTTTCGCTTCAACTGTTCGGACTGTGGGAATATTTTTGAATTAAGCCACTGTACTGGCCAGGCCCATCTAGTTAAATGAATTGCAAATTTGTGTAACTATACTATAGCTATTTGTGTTTGTATTTTGAATATTTTGGCACATACTTAGTTTTTGTCAATTTTTAGTTACATATTGGAAAAAAAAACTTAGATACGTAGGTTAAAAATGTACAGTTCTCTAGTTGCAACCCTATGAAACCTAAAATTATAGATAATGTTGGTGCTATCTTGGGTTCAGAAATATTTAATTTGTTAGCTGCAACTCTTCTGAATCCTGAAATTGCTCACTTTTTTTTTCTTTTTGGGTTTAGAACCGTGGAATTGGATAGTTGCACAATGTCGCATAATTTTTATACAACTTTGTATTTAGAAATATTTTGGAGCCTTAACTTCCACGCAACTTTTGTGCATTTTTGGGTTTACATATGTCCAATTGGGTAGCTCACACACATTTCAACTCAATTCAGAAAGTGCGACTTGTAAGATATTTTTGACTTCATTCATGCCACCTTTTTAACATTGCAACACACTCATAAGACATATTTCCCCAAATACAGTAAGAGTGTTACCGTTATGCCACACGTAAGTGAAGATTCTGTATTTTGGTTATAGTGACGAATCTAGGAAGAAAACAAAGGGTGGGCCAAAAATTAGACACTAATCCGAGTTCAGAAAAGATAGGTAACATTTGTTAGTTATTTTAATCACACCATGAAGTTTCTCGGTGACATGGGCGTCTATCGGAAGGCTCACTCGAAGATATACCAAGATCCATGAAGCTCATGACGATTCAGTAAATATGAAGCCTATAAAGACATAAAATCCTAGCGAAACAAGAAAGGAAAGTACAAGATTAGACTCAAACTCTAAGTTGTAACCAACTCGTATTGGTACCTGAGACCATAGGAGGGTCCAACAAGGAGGGAACCCCATAATAGATCTAGACAATAGACAATGGACATCGAGTAAACATCAGATACACACGTCTCTCTCTCTCTCTCTCTCTCAACGAGATCGCATGTAGTCGACTTAACGAGTTTGTACTCTCCATTGATGAGTAGATAAGAAGGAAGTAGGGTTTCCTCTACGAGGGCCTGAACCTGGGTAAATCGCCTCCCTTGTATGTGTGTTAAGCTGACGAAATCAACTGCACACCTCTTTTCCCTAAAACTGAAGTCCATAACAATGGGCATTGCCAAGATCACCTCTTGTCAACTCGGTTCTCCTAATCTTGCTAATGAAAGTTTGAAGTTGTGACGTTTGAACAACAATTGGTCAACCACCATAACATTATTAGTTTATAGGTCCCTTTATTATCTAGAAATATAAGAAGTTTGAGTTTTTTTGAGATATGCCTTTGATCAACAACCAATCCAACTACATGTTGGCTATCTAAACAAATCGATATCAATGAAAAGTTCTAAGGCAATGGTGACAATTCTGAACTACGTAATTAGTATTGTTGATTAAACTATTATTTCAAGGTAATCTTGAGAAAATATGGATCTTCATGGCCAAACAAATCTATTATTACTGAATTTGCAAAAAGGAGTCACTTGGATTAAGAAAGTCTCATGTCACTGCTGGAGCCTATCGCCTCCATTGCTAGGATGCAAAGAGGTGAAGAATGACTACATGAACACTATTTGCAATGTGTTAAGAGAGACATGGAAGCTGCTCTAGTTGCGTATACAATACCCAATACCTAGTTGTATAAGGGAGCCTTGATAGCATAAGAGTTAACATAACATCTCATTGCCAATGCTTAGCAGTGGCATTTTTCCTCTGAATGAGAAATACTGCGTGCTAACATTGTCAAAGTTATGGTGAATCTTTAGGAAATATGGTGGACTCAAATAAAATTGATCCTTGAGGAAGTTTAATATAGACCACTCTCTACAATATTCTTATGCAAAATAAAACCTCAGTGACATAGTGATTGGCATGCTGGAGGAGAAGAAGCTACATGTGAGGTGAGTCGAGCCTCGTAAGCTCTCCTAGGTGATGTCAAATCAAGGCATATTAAAAATCATGTGGATGCAACTACTTTATGCTCAAGATCAATGGGTGTAGGGAATGTTCTTTGGGATGAGCATGATGCTTATCAAGGGCCTTCAGTAACTATCTCGGAGGGAATTTACGATCCAACTCCATTAGAACATAGAAACCACAAATAAGCGCTACCTTTAATGCTAGATCTTCAATAAAGCTTGTGCATGTGGAAACAGATTGTTTAATAGTGGTAAATGAGATCCCAATGTTTATATAGTGCTACTTTGAAGGAGATTGCACCGATCGCGAGAGTAAAGTTTGGGCATGAAGGAATATAATCAAATTCCAAAGCTCATGCTCTTACAAATGCAGATGTAGGTCTCAACTCAGGATGCCATATGTGGTTGTTACTGTCCCCTAGTACTATCTTAATCCTGACAGACATTTTGAATGCATATAGCTGACTACGATTATAATGAAATCTTTTTGTAATTAGCTTCCATGGTTGAACTCTGACCCAGTTGCAGCCCAACTTACAGGTCGACAAGGTACTGAGACTAAGAGCGTCTGGCTAACGCAAAGGTCTCGCGTTACAGTGCAAAAGTGTCGAGTACAATGACACCAGAAATTGTTATAACAAGTTGAAAGGCAAATATTCTTTACAAGATACATGTACTTCACTATTCCTTATATTTTCTACAGCTTACAAGAACATCGGCTACATCGAGCTATTTTGGTGGGTCCTCCAATGGAGTAGACTAACGCCACTCACGTCAACTTACGCCAAGACCTAAGTAGAGTACCTCCTCGGATGAAAAATATCCGAGCCTATGCTCGGATGCAAGCATTCGAACATAGCCTCATGGGCTACTCCCATCAGGAGCGCTGGCCGCGCACCCGATAAGAATATATTTCCTCCAACGAAGTTGACGAAAACAACTTACACCACTACAAACAAGACCTGAGTAGAGAACCTCCTCGGATGAAGATCAACTTCATGTACCCGATAGAAAAAGCAAAATCCTCCTATGAAGTCGATAAATTATTAAAAATTCTCGGACCGCGTCCGCCGCGATAACATGTCTGAATCTCGTGTCTATCGATCTGAAGGTAAGATCCCATGATCCGTTCTATCCTATATAACTAAGAAGTTCACCCCCACTAAGCTAATTCTCTTGACATGCAGCTATGCCACCTCATCAACCATACTCAAGCAATCCTAGCACGCCATGTGTGACTAAATCTGCAACGTCAGCAAAAAAAAGACCATCCATCTCTACATAGCTGCTTCCCACTACCAAAATTTTCTGCTCAATGGTGGGTGCGTCATCATTTGAAGCGTTACGGTGTTCTCATTTATTTCTACCCAGCAACACTTCAATACGACTTCTCTGATTATCTTTCTCTCCACGGAGCCCATCTGACTATTCGCTCGCTTCCTCCAAAATCAAGTCCCAATAATTAGCAGACTCCTCGGCTCCTATGATGGTCCTTTAAACATTGTCTCTTAATATTCCTCTGCTTGGTAGTAGTATGGTATCTCGCTCTTTGTGAGAATGCCAGCGGTCCAATGAACAAAGATTAGACCACACGACCGCTGCCGGCCATGGCTGCTAATGGAGAGCGCCGTGAACGCTTTGCATCATCTTTGGCCTTGGTATTTTGTATAGTACCATCATGTGACTTCGTCCGATGGATTCAATTGCCATGCCGCGTGTTGACCTGTGACTTCATCTCATGAATTCAATTTCCACGCCAGCATCGAGCACCTCGCCATTTTATCCTCGCGCCAAGGGTCTTGATTAGTCTGCAAGGGCGAGCATGCTCGGCGGCTGACTTTAAGCTTCATCCCTTTTTCCCGTATAGAGGTGAGTTGTATTCCTGATTCTTCGTTTTCGCGGGACTGCTACGAGCTTAGTCAGTTCAAGGAGTTCTGCAAAAGGAGATGTATATATAACTATTTCGGGTATTTGTGAGTTGGTTAGATCGCCCAAGAAGTCCTTCAGCAAGTTCCTATTCTTTGGCTTGAGGAGTTTGCCGCACATTCTGGGTATTGCAAGTCACGCCTTCGTCACACTTTATTCACCAACTGAACGCTCTGTGTACTCACATATTCTAAATTATTTAACATGATGTTTACAGATATGCATCCTATACTTTATGTTTTGACTGGACAACTGTTTTTCTTTAGCAAAGACACCGGTGTGACATAATAAATAGTCAATTTAATTATTTTGAAGCTAGCTTTCCTATTCTTTTGCATTCACATTCCTGGAAAAGCCTGCATAAATCTAAATAATGAATTTGTCCATTGAAGTTATTGCATGCAGGAGAGAGAGAGAAAGAGAGAGGGAGGGAGAGAGAGGGGAAGAGAGATTCTTGAAGGTGGTGCGCCACTAACTCATGTATTTTATCCTTAGAAGTTTCGCTCTTCATATACTCATGGCTTGGAGAATTTTGTTCAGAATATTATTTGTGGCAGAAGTAACCATGGAAATATGGCTAAAATTTGTCTACCCAATGTAGGAAGTTTCATAATTACTGCTAATACGAATAGCAAATATTGATCACCTTTTCACACGTCCAATATGCATACGGTGCAGTGTTTTTACCATACTCTAATCTATCTATTCTTCATAAGGATTTATGTTGTCAATTGATAATTTTCAAATTACATTCACTGTAATGTTTGATTCATCCATCATGATATGGATACATTCTTATTAAACGAGTAAATAATGTGTCTCAACATCATGTCCTATAAAGTTCCCGCGGCAACGTGCGGGGAATCATCTAGTGAGACCTAGTAATCGCACCCGAATGCGCTCTGCTAGTAATTTCCTGTATCCACGATACGATAAAAAATCCAGACGGACGCGTTGGGTACCCAAAAGACAAAAACCGGAATTCAGTAATCTATAAGATCTCAACGTCTCGAACTGAATTACACCAGTCTATACCAGGTTCGATTCCGGGGACTTGAGCCTCAGAAGGTTCCCAATGTTTTTGCCCAAGAGAAATTAATTGGTTCCTGATCCGTCAGATGCACCAGACTCGTTATACCAAAATTTCCATGATAAATTTATTGAACTTACAGTTTGCCTACTTGATAGAAAAAAATTCTCCTACGGAATCGACGTACAAAAAAAGCTACAAGACCTGAGTCGAGTCCCTCCTCAGATGAAGATGATCTCTGAGCCTATGCTCGGATGCTACACAACCGAACATAGCCTCGGGGCTACTCCCATCGGGAGCGCCGGCTGCGCACCCGATAGAAACAAAAAGTCCTCCAACGGAGTCGAAAAATGTACATCCGCAAGAAAGAAGACCTGAGACGAGTACCTCCTTGGATGAAGATAATCTTTGATCCTATGTTGTACATCGCGCACCCCATAGAAAAAACAAATATTCTCCTACGGAGTCGACAAACAAAAATCTTAGAGCCTATCGGAGTGTAGCCTCAATGGTTAGTCTCATCGGGAGCACCCGATGAGAATGCCAACATCACTTCAAGGACAAGACGACTTCATCCATTGCATCAGCCAAACAAAATAGTCGAGAAGTTCACACATCAGAAGAAATCTTCGAGTTCACCTTCTGGGCATATTAAAGTAGACTTGGAGACTTAACCCGAGTCTACGACTCAAGTGGAGTCTCGGGGGCTACTGACATGGGCAATGACCCTTCGGGTACCCACTCACTAGTGGAAAATGGGCCGTTATTCCCGGTTTGTAAGGGCCTTTAGTTCCGGTTTCCCAACTCGGACTATGAAGGCGGGACTAAAGGTCACTCCCTTTAGTCCCCGTTCTGCCACAAATCGGGACTAAAGGTCCCCACGAGGCCGCGTCGAGCGTGTAGGACCTTTAGTCTCGATCGTATTTTTTCAATTTTTTTCAAATATTTTTTTGTTTTTTTTTCAATTTTTTTTGAACTTTTGAATTATCCGACTCGTTAATCTCTCACATCTCTCATTTTTAACACCAACTATACTTAATCTTAGGTCAAATTACACTTATGGTCAAACTTTTCGGTCGGTCACTCATCCTAGCACTACTCTACCCCAGCACGCTTAACTTCCCCATTCCATCTCTCCCACCTCGCGCGAAAGACCCTTATATCTTGTTGTCAAGACTAGTATATCAATCCTATTAATTCATATCAATATGTCAACCATCTTTATTTTTTGAAAGTACGAAAACTATTTAAGTAAACAATAATTTAATAAGTAATAATAATATTTTATTCCAATGAAAATAAAAAACTAATTAAATTAATATTTTATTCTTTTTGCCATTTATTCATTTAATATGACATAAATAATATCTCGAAATCTGTAAATCAAAATTAGACAAATAATATATCCATTATTATCAGAAAAATGTCAGGAATTCAAATATGACATAAAAAATTACTAAAAAAAATTTAATTTTTGAAATAACTTTTTTTTCTTTTTGAATTTTAAGAATCTAAAAGAATCCAAAACGGCCTAAGGCCGTTGAAATCAAAGAGATTTTTTTTCCTGCATGTTTTGATAGGCTGTATGTTTTTTATGACATCGTATGCAAAAGTTATGGCCATTTGAATTTTTCATGATATTTTTTTGCAAATTATGTCGAAATTCATGTTTGTTAATTTTTGTAACAACTAAAGCACTTAATATAACTATAGTTTGAAGGATTTTATTTTTGATTTTTTTATAATTTTGTGGCATGCTTTGGAAACTAGAAAAGGCGATCTCGAGGGGGGGGGGGTTGGGGGTGGACTGAAATATCCTGCCGTGACAGGATTTTTGCCCATTTTAACCTGCCAAA
Organism: Avena eriantha; assembly: GCA_910589775.1. Classification (NCBI taxonomy): domain Eukaryota; kingdom Viridiplantae; phylum Streptophyta; class Magnoliopsida; order Poales; family Poaceae; genus Avena; species Avena eriantha. The sequence goes on along the minus strand of OU342742.1, from coordinate 63,207,279 downwards.
GTTTTTTTTGTCAATTTTTTTAGTCCCGGTTGATGTCTCAAACCGGGACTAAAGGTCTATCTTTAGTCCCGGTTGGAGACACAAGCCGGGACTAAAGAGTGTTGCCCATGTTTGCACCTGCCTCCACCCCTTTAGTCCCGGTTCGTATTACCAATCAGGACTAAATGACCCGTTCGAACCGGGACTAAAGGTTGTCGGCATCCTAGCTATTGGAACTGGGACTAATATGAGCATTAGTCTCGGTTCCTAACATATCCGGGACTAATGCTCCGGAGGGCTCTGGACGAAAGCCCTGTTTTCTACTAGTGACTATTGGTATATATGGTGCGGCCCAGCGGAAGGCTCACTCGAAGATATACCAAGATCCATGAAGCTCGTGACTGTTTGGCTTATATGAAGCCTACAAGGTGAAAGGATACATATGTCACCTAGAGGGGGGAGGGGTGAATAGGGGGTTTAAAAACTTTTCCTAGATGGGCTTAACAAAGGCGGAATTAAACTAGCGTTTACTTTGTCAAGCACAAAACCTAGAACAACTAGGGTTCACCTATGTGCACCAACAACTTATGCTAAGCAAGACAACCAACTATGTGATAGCTAGATATAGACTTCAAGCACGAAGGCTATCACAAAGTAAAGTGCATAAGTAAGAGCTCGGGTATAGAGATAACCGAGGCACGTAGAGACGACGATGTATTACCGAGTTCCTCCCAACAATGGAGTACGTCTCGTTTGGAGAGGGGATGGTATCAAACCACCAATGCCATAAAAGGTCTCCCTTGTTCTCCGATGAATCTCACCCCAACGGGTTCGTTTCACCCCTTCCACTATACGGCAACCTTCGAGGTGGAAGCCGGCACCTTTACAACGAGTTCGGGGCACACATCCACAACTTAATTGGAGGCTCTCGAATATAAGCAAGCTGTCAAACAATCAAATACAAGCTTGTAAGAATCAAATCAACCAAAACAAGGCTTAGGGTTTCCAATGAAACCCTAGAGCAAGGGGCCCTCAAGTGAATGAGGGGGAAATGAAGATCTCTCTTGGTGAAGCTGTAGATCAAGGCCTCCTCCCGTGATTCCCCAAAGATTAGGGACTTTGGGTGGTTGGAGAGGGAGATCTTGGAGTTTTGGTGTCTCTTAAATGGTGTTCTTCTTTTCTGGAACGAGCAACTTGAGGTTGAAGAAGAGGTCCCCTATTTATAGGCCCACTGATTTCTGACCGTTTTTTGACCGTTGGAGAAGAGTCAGACCGGAGACTCCGTCCTGCACACCGGAGACTCTGGTCTACACCGGAGATTCCGGCCCATCTCCGGACCAGCCTCCGGACCACCAAACAGAATGACCCAGTCCTTCTGTGGGCCAAGTGGACCGGAGACTCTGGTCCAACCACACCGGAGACTCCGGTCAGGGGCTTGGACCGGAGACTCCGGTTAGTCTCCGGACCTTGCTCCGGACCACCAATCTGGCTAACCCAGGTCTTCAACTTTGATCCAGTCCAGAGACTTGGGGGGTGATACATCGCAAATGTATCTATAATTTTTGATGTTCCATGCTTGGTTTTATCCACTTTCTTGTGTTTTGTTCCAACTTTGGAGTACTTTTCATATGATTTCTTGGACTAACCTATTAACAAGAGCCACAGTGCCAGCTGCCTGTTTTCTGCTATTTTTGGTTCCAAGAAAGTCATAAAATGAATATTCTCGGAATTGGACGGGACAAAAGCCAAAGTGCCTATTTTTTCGGAAGGGATCAAGTGCCAGAATACGAGACGGAGAAGGGCCAGGGAGCCACCACACCACCGGGCCGCGCGGCCAGGCCTGGCCCGCGCCAGGGGGTGGTGTGGCCGCTCCCGGCACCCCCTCAGCCTCTCCTTCCGCCTATAAGTTGCCCTCGGGACGAAAATCCTAAGTACCCGATCAAAAATCCACGAAAGAGTCTGTAGCCGCCGTCATCTCCATCCCTAGATCGGGAGGGATCTAAAGCTCTTCCCGGCACCCTGCCGGAGAGGGGAATTCACCCTGGAGGCCTTCTTCATCACCATGCAAGCCTCCGGTGTGATGCGTGAGTAGTTCATCCTTGGACTACGGATCCATGTAGTAGTTAGATGGCTGGTTTCTCCTCCTTTGTGCTTTCATGTTTAGATCTTGTGAGCTCCGTTCATGATCAAGATCATCTATTTGTAATTCATACATGTTGTGTTTGCGGGGATCCGATGGATATTGAGATGCTATTTCAGATTGATTATTGATTCTATCATGTCTTTGTTATTTGAGATATTGCATGCTTTCCGTTGTTAGTAGCTATCTTGGCCAAGTAGATGCTAGCAACTTCAAGAGTTAGTATTTATGCTCGATAGTGGGTTCATGCCTCTGGTAATCTGGGGAAGTGACGGAAATCTCTAAGGTACTAGATGTGTTGTTGCTACTAGGGAGAAAACAACAATCTTTTGTTCATAGAACAATCATATTGTTTACTTTACACACAGTTCGTAAAGCAATAATCTGTTGCTTGCAACTAAATACTAGAGGGGTTTCGGATGATAACCTAAAGGTGGATTATTAGTCATAGATGCAGTTGGATGGCGGTCTATGTATAATGTTGTAATGCCCAATCAAGTCTCAAAGGAGTCAAGATAATTAGTATATGCATGTATTGCTTTCTTGGTGTTTGTCAATTGCCCCGCTGTAATTTGTTCACCCAGCATGTTATCTATCTAAGGAGAGCCACCTCTAGTGAACTATGGATCTCGGTCCTTTACTTTATATATAATCTACAATCTTTTGCTGCTTTGTGTTTACTTTCTGCAAACTTTTACTTCTTTCCATTCGATACGTTTAATCCTTTGTTTTCCGCAAAACACGGTAAGATTGACAACCTCATTGCAAGTTGGGGACAAAGTTCTGTGGTTGTGTTGTGCAGGTCTCCACGTTGCTACTAGCACAGGTAGTGCGCCCTGCCAAAGATCAGCTAGTAACACCTTTGAGGTGTTTCCTTGCTCCTACTGGTTCTATTAAACCTTGGTTTCATAACTGAGGGAAACTTCCTGTTGTGCTCATCATACCTTCCTCTTGGGGTTCCCAACGAGCTCTACATCAACTATGAGTCAGCAGGGGGGAACTCCGGACCATACCAGAGACTCCGGTATCTGCACACCGGAGACTCCGGTCTGAAAAACCTGCCAGAGACAAAACTGATAGAAACAACAAAACTGTAAGGATCATAACATTTGCATCCAGACTCCGATTGACCCGAAACCAATTTTTTTGGAAATGGGGTGACAAGAGCTACCCAACAAAAATTCGAAATGTTGGACACCTCCAAGAGAGAACATTTCATGTATTATGATGTGAGATACCTCTCTTGGTGAGAAACTGGAAAAACCTCCAAGATCAAACACGCAATAAGGTATAAGGGGAAATCTGTTTTTGATGAACTAGAGCTTGATATGAATTACCACAAGCTCTAGGACCTCACATGGATAAGATCCAAATAACAAACAAGAAAGATGATGCCAAGAATGCAAAGGTTTGAGCTCTCTCTCCGAAGAATATGATCAAGTTACTCACTTGAGAGCCCCTCTTGATAGAACGGTTATCTATCCTACAAACCGGTCTCTCCAACTAGCACCACGAGACCGGTAAGAAGGAAACCCTATTAAGACCATACCTTTGCCTTGTGCATATTCCACTTGAGCTTGATGATGACGATCTTCTCCACCTCAAGATGGAACACCTTTCTTGATTGGTTGCGTTAGCTTGGGGAAGACTTGCAAATTGCTCCCCATACTCCACTATGGTAGAGCTTCTCTTTTGGGCATATCATCTTCCCATATCCATGACCACCATAGGATGGCAAGCTTCAAGCAAATGATCTCTTCAAGATGAGTCAACTTGAACTTGCACATCATTTCTTCTTTCTTCATTATGTTGGTGTCTTGAAGGTACATAAGAGATATCACTCCAACTTTATTCTTCAAGACACACTTGCTATAGGCCCAACTCTTACTTGACCAATCTCCGAATCACTCATTGAAACCTTGGTAAACACTTGATCTTCTCTACTTTCCTCTTCTCCCAACCTTGAAGCCAACAAATGGTTCAAGCATTGCCTATGGACAAATCCTACATGTAAAACTCAATGCAAATATAAGTCCATAAAGATTGTCATTAATTACCAAAACCACACATGGGGGCACACATGCACTTTCACAAGGACACCAACTCCAAGCATACAAGACAAGAAATGTCCAATACTAGACTACATGCAAACTCTAACTTATAACCAACTCGTATTTGTACCCGAGATCTAGTCTCCCCATATATAAAGGCTAGGAGAGGCCAACGAAGAGGACACGACCTCATACCCCCATAATAGTTCTAGACAATAGACATTAGATACACACAACCCCTCTCTTAGCGAGATCGCATCTAGTCGACTCAACGAGTTTGTACCCTTCATTGGTAATATGAGCAGACAAGTAGGAAGTAGAGTTTCCTCTATGAGAGCCTGAACCTGGGTAAATCATCTCCCATGTTTGTCTGTTAGGCCGATGAAATCAGCAATACTCTTCCTTCCCATCAACCTAAGTCCATAATAATAGGCATTGCCGAGGTCACCCCTCGTTAGAAACCATCTCATTTATATATATCCGTAATGAGACTCATAATATATTCATGCTTTAATCACGTCCTCACTTTGATATGAGAAATTTCAAGACAGCTTTAGCTGCAACGATTTGTATTTCCTTAAATTGCACTATTGCCATCCAATCTTATTTTGTGTCATTGCAGGGTGAACATGAACTGATTAATGCTGGAAAGAAGCACCAATTTTATCTGTCCCTCCTTGAAAGTGTGGAGTATGATCTGAACTATGTGAGGTATATGGAGCTACAAAGCTACACGTTACTATTCTTTTGCCTTTTTGACATTTTCTGGAAGTACCTACTACTGTCTTAATTTGCTGTATGATGTGTTTTACGCTTTTAGGTACACGAGAGGAATTTCTGGGCCAGTAGATATTGTCTTTGTCTATTGTGTGAAGGCTTTCTCTGGAAGAAAATTGTAGGAATAGCGTACACGAGAGGAATTTCTAGACCAGTAGATATTGCCTTTGTCTATTGTGTGAAGGCTTTCTCTGGAAGAAAACTCTAGTATCTGAATAGTGTTGAGCGCTATGATAATTATCGTACGTGATCTAAACCATGGAACTATTGTAATCAACTCAATTATGGCTATTGTCAAAAATATTTCGTGTATTCTTGTGTTCTTGATTAAATTACTAGTTGATTAATTACTATCAAATTGTGGGAAAATCAACCCTGAAAAGTGGGACTTGTGAAAAATGGTACTGATAAGTGGACCAAATTAAATTAAATGACAACTGGAATCCATCTGACTAGATGATATTAAAGGTTGAAATAAAAAGAATTAAAATGTCAAAAATGAAAAAGAAATGGCCTTTAAAAAGGCCAAGACCAAAAAAAGGCTTCATGTTGGGCCTAGCCTATGTAACTAATCAGAATTGACAAGGAAAAAACATAAACGGGCTGAATTGTTAGGTTTGGCCCATATAAATAATTGAAGTGGACCAGGCTGATTTCTCGCCATGTCGGATCAACCATGTAGAATCTGACCTGGCGAGGCCACATTGGATAGTCATAACGGATCATCATAGTTGGCTATGACGATTTATCATCGTTATAGTTTATTTGTGATGCCCAACGTTCGATGATTTCATTTTCGTCATATGATCATCAATGAACTACTGTGATGATTCTGTGATGAAAATGAAGGGTCATAGAAGTCGAGATTCCTTGTAGTGCGCGAGGATCCGCGAACGGCGAGGCCGCAACCACCTCGGCACTAGACCAGGAGAACCCGTGGCTGGCGAGGGGTTTGCGCTGCCACATCAAATCCGACCGCGAGGACCAATAGATAACGATGATTTCCGCTGCTAGCCCGACTCTTGACGGACCCCACCACCCGGCAGGTACGGAGCTCTCCCGCACTCCAGACCCCTCTCACCGGGCGTGATCCTTCCCGTGACCGCTGACGGCGGGGCCATGCGGCCCACCGTCCGGCGACGCGGGGCGGGACAGCGCGCGCACAAGACGCCTGCATTAGAGAATCTCGGGCGGCAGGCCTGTCTGGCTTCCCTGCGGTGGCGACACGCGTCCTCCCGGCGTCCATCTCATGGACATATAGAATCGAGGTGACGTGGATAGCAGAATTGATCAAAACTTTTATGTGCTTTTTTGAGATGGTGCTATTATTTACTCCGACTGTTGAGTATACGAACATCTAGTGAATGGTTGGGACGAGCAAAAATTGGAAGCCTTTTTTCACATAGAAAGTTACAAGAGCATTAGTTCCAACGATTGCAAGGGTAGACGTTGCCATAAGGCCGAGAACTGATAAGAAATCAAGAAGCCCACGAGGAATGCAGGAAGCCACACAAGGCCAGATACACATTGTGCAGAAGCAACTCTGACCGTAGACAACTGCTTGTTCGCTGAGGTCGTCGTGGCGAACGCCAAAGACAATGTGTCGCCACAACGACGAAAGGCAGCGGCTGAAACCTATGTAGCCCAAAAGATGCATATTGTTGGGTAATAGATCTTATAATGATTATGATTGGCTCGACCAGTCCAACATATATAGGTCTTTTTTTTGTTGGCCACGGCGACACACCTGCTGCAGCAGGGCCGATGGGGCTTTACGGCCCTTTCTGGGCCTGGTCGGGCTTGCCTGGGTCTGGTGTGCCCCGGCTGCTCTGTCCGGTCGGCTACCGTATCTCGGTGGTGGAGGTCGTTCCCTCCCGTGTGTCTGCTAGACTCGTGTCTCTCATCCGGCGATCTCCGATGCCTCCGTCTTGCAGGCCGGTTTCCAGGGATCACAAAGCGGTAGCGATGATGATTTGCGGGATCGTGGTGGCGTATACTGGTGGACGTCGAGTTTGGTGGTGGTGGTCCATTGTGCCCAAGGTATTTTTGTGGGAGGGGATTGGAAGAAATCTTTGTCGGTCAGTCCGACATCGTCGCGGTGCCGTCCGTGAGTGGCGCCTTTCCTTCCTAGAGGGCGATGCGGGTATCCCATTCCACTTTACCCGGTGTGCCAGGGGAAACCCTAGGGCCAGTGCGCCGGTCCGAACAGCGGTGCTGTGTTGACGGCTACCCTCTCGTAGGTGTTGTTTGGTACAAGTCGCTTCAGACTGTCTGGAGCATGGTGGGACAAAGTTGGAGGGTGCAGTGGTCTCGGGTCCTCGTCGTATAGTCGCTTCGTCGTTAGCTTCATTTCTTTTTCTTTTGGGCATGTTGTTGTTGTTGTCCCAGCATTCCCTTGGCTTAGAACTTTTGTATCGTGTGGTCGGTTATAGCAAGGCGAAAGCCTGTTTCAAGAATTTTTTGTTGTTGAGATGAACCGAGAGTCCAACGAGCTTCACGAGTAAAACGATATTTCACTCATTTTGTTATCGAGTTGATACTTGAACTATTCACAACACATGAGGAGACGAGTTGGGCACGAGTCGAGCCACATTTAAGTCACGAGATTGGAGTTTTAGGTTCTACCTCTTGGCTTTGAATCCCCGACAATTTTCAGTCTAGCAAGGCGTTCAAAACCCACCCGGGAGGACATCCTTAGCTAGTGGTGGATCCAGTTAACTACTAGTAGATTTGTCGAGTTAAGTTAGTTACATAAAGCGCCGTATGCGTTTGGCGGAAGCAAGCAACAGCACGCCGCGCGTGGTACTGCTGGCGGTGCTGCTTTGTTATATCCATTGATTGATGAATCGGTTGTAGCAAGTGACACCTAACGAACTAGCCGATCGAGAGTCCATTATTTGACGACGTCCCCAAGTTGATTCTGCGGGGCCTCGCCACTCAGCTGCTAACTAACCATCTAGTCCATCCCAAAATTTGAGAGGAAGCCATAGCAGAAATCACATCATAGATCATCAAGATAGCCTACATATATATAGCTCGATCATATCACACATGACCTGACGGGCGTGGCTGACAGTACAGATCGATCGATGCTGAATTCCGTGTGACACGACGCCGTTAGCTAGCCGGCCGGAGTGCAGCCTGTCTTAATTTGATAGTTACGGCCAGTATGCTGCACCCTTACTCCTGGTGAACCTTTATGGCTTTATTATGTCTGTGCTCTGAATCATTTCAGACGATGTCGACGTGAGAATTTAAAGGGGCTAGCTAGATCCTAAAAGTGCATCTCTTCCACTATGGAAAAAGATATCCCCTATTCCACCGATCGAAAGTTCATGGCATCTCTTTCCTTGTCTGCATGCTCATCCTCTAGTCAGCGGTGGTTAGAGAGAGAGAGAGATGGATTTAGTGACATGATCGGCTACCAGCAAAGCTAAGCACAAAGCAGGGTAACACCGTCGGCGTGTGCGTGTGGCCGTGTCCCTTTTCACCTGCTACCACTGGTAACGGCACATCATCAGAAGCATTGCATGCAAACGAAGCAGTGCTTTTCGCCAATCAATACTGCGGTGCGCGTCTACAAGCTAGGTTCGGTTCGTGTTGATCGTACGTAGGTCTTCTTGATCTTTATTACTCCTTCCGTTCATAAGTATAAGACGTTTTAGTTTTATGAACCGAATATATCTAGCTATCTTGTAGTGTAGGAGTATATGTTTGTAGAGGTTCGGAATGAACCTATATAGTACTTCCACCGATCCAAGTTAGTTGAATGGAATTTGTCAAGATACGAATGTATCTAATATTAAATCATGTCTAGATACAATCGAATCTAAACAAATCTAAGTCAACTAATTTGGCTCGAAGAGAATATAAAAAAGACGTCATGATAGAATCATTTTACAAAGCTAAAGTGTCTTATATGACGGAGTACTAGGCAAATCGCTGCTGGGGTTAATTTGTTAACTGATGATACTCATGTAACGATCTAGTCAAGTACGATGGGACATACATTATTGATAATGGCATGATAATGGGAAAATATCGAGCAGTTTGGTACACAGCTCTCTCGCGGACCACTCCGACACAGGATTTTGCCTATCCATGTCGCCTAAATGGACCCCAGTTCCTTTTCAACCAAATGGATGCTGAAAAGAAGCACGTACGTACTCCCTCCGTTCTAAATTTTTGTCCCGTGGTTTTATTTTAAATTTAAATTAGGGTCTGTCTAGCTCTCAACTGACCGAGTGATGTCGTCACACACTGAACAACATGAACAAAAAAATGTACTACATGAACATTTTTTTATTATGTGAACTTTTTTTTTATTAGTTGCAACCCACTCGTAACTAAAAAACTCGGTACCAATCCACTTGTAGCTCATAGGGATGCATGGATCATGAAGCAAATCTAAGGTCTCAATACAGGAAAAATGTCGCTGCCGTGTAGGCAATATACACGGCAAAGGCCTTCTGGAACACGGCAAAGGCTTTGCCGTGTGTATACACATGGCAATGCCACACGGCAACGTTGTCTTACACGTAGGCACGGCAAAGTAAAGTGAGATAACGGTTCCCATTGAAGATGACGATGTCTATTCTTGCCGTGTGTTGTTCATAAATCCAACACGGCAAAAGCACCCTTTGCCGTGTGTCACCCATAAATTCTACACGACAGTCTTTGCCGTGTGTTGTCCATAAATCTTACACGGCAAAGGCTGTCTTTGCCGTGTGTCACGTACACGGCAAAGAGGCTGCCTTTTCAAATTAAATTTTTTTAAAAAATCAATTGTTTTTTTAAACTTTTTTGAATATTTTTTACTTGTTAGTCTCTCATATGGGATACTTTTAACTCTAAGTATGTTTAATATTAGGTCAAATTGCACTTATAATCAAACTTCCTTACGGTCACCTATCCTAACACTATTCTAGCCCTAGCACGCTTAACTTCTTCGTTCCTTCCGAATGAGCTTCCGAGAAAGAAATCATACCTTGTCGATAATACTTTCATATCAATCCTATTAACTCTTGGACCATGATATCATACATCTCAGTTTTAGATTCCAAACAATTATTTAAATAGACAACAATGAATAAGTAATAATAATCTTGAATCCAAATAAAAAATAAAGTGATTTTTTTTGCCTTTTTCTATTTAATATGGAATAATTCATATATTTAAATCCGTAAATTGGAATTCGACAAATAAAATATCTAAATCGATCAGAAAAATGAGAGGAATCCAAATATGACATCCATATCATATTTTGAGCCTAAAAATTATTTTTGTAAAAAATCCTGAGCATTAGATCATGTACCTGCAGTTCATATCTGACTCACTTCCTACCGATTCGGCAAAAATTTGGCTTTTTCACCGGGGGTAGATGAAAAGGTTTTAAAATCCCCGGTTGGGATATTGTTCATGTAAGGTGTTCTAGTATTTTTGAAAAATGGGGTGGTAGCATTTATGAATTGAACATTTGGTGTTGCTTCACAAAATGCCCCGATTTTTGCGCTCTGAAAATAGGAAATGGCTTTTCCGTGCGACAAAAAGGAAAACTTCCTCCTGCAACATTGTTTGCAATCCCATGATGCACATGTATACACAATATGGGCACATTATCACAAACTATGTCGTGATTATGCCCATAATATTAGTCATTTGAACCGAAAGTCAGGAAACCTCGAATGAGATAGGTCATTTTGTAAAGGTTTTTTGAGACGTAATCAATATACCAATTTTGATATTATTATCCCAACTATGTCACAAAATATGACACCACGCGAAGGTCTCGCATTTTTTTGATTTTTTTTGATTTAGTTATGGTCATTTGAAACTATCGTCAAACCCTAATCGAATGGAGGGCATAAAGATTCTTAGCTAGAGGCTGAGCCTCACTAAACTTGCATTGGATCTCTGAAGAAACATCATATTTTGAACCTAAAAATGATTTTTATAAAAAATTATGAGCATTAAATCATCTATCTGTAGTTCATATCTGACCTACTTCCTACCGATTCGGCAGAAATTTGTCTTTTTCACCAGGGGTGGACGAAAAGGTTTTAAAATCCCCGGTGGGGACATTGTTCATGTAAGGTGGTCTAGTATTTTTGAAAAATGGGGTGGTAGCATTTTTGAATTCAACATTTGTGTTGCTTCACAAAATGCCCCGATTTTTGCGCTCCGAAAATAGGAAATGACTTTTCCGTGCGACAAAAAGGAAAACTTCCTCCTGCAACATTGTTCGTAATCCATGATGCACATGTATGCACAATATGGACATATTATCACAAACTATGTCGCGAGTATGCCCATAACATTGGTCATTTGAACCGAAAATCAGGAAACCTCGAATGAGATAGGTCATTTTGTGAAGGTTTTCTTGAGACATAATCAATATACCGAGTTTGATATTTTTCCTCCCAAATATGTCACAAAATATGACACCACGTGAAGGTCTCGCATTTTTTTGATTTTTTTTGATTTAGTTATGGTCATTTGAAACTATCGTCAAACCCTAATCGAATGAAGGGCATGGAGATTCTTAGCTCGAGGCTGAGCCTCACTAAACTTGTATTGGATCTCTTAAGAAACATCATATTTTGAACCTAAAAATGATTTTTGTAAAAATTCATGAGCATTAAATCATGTATCTGTAGTTCATATCGGACCTACTTCCTACCGATTCGGCAGAAATTTGTCTTTTTCACCAGGGGTAGACGAAAAGGTTTTAAAATCCCCGATTGGGACATTGTTCATGTAAGGTGGTCTAGTATTTTTGAAAAATGGGGTGGTAGCATTTTTGAATTGAACATTTGGTGTTGCTTCACAAAATGCCCCGATTTTTGCGCTCCGAAAATAGGAAATGGCTTTTCCGTGCGATAAAAAGGAAAACTCTCTCCTGCAACATTGTTCGCAATACCATGATACAAATGTATGCACAATATGGGCACATTATCACAAACTATGTCGTGATTCTGCCCGTAACACTGGTCATCTGAACCGAAAGTCAGGAAACCTCGAATGAGATAGGTCATTTTGTGAAGGTTTTTTTAGACATAATCAATATACAAAGTTTAATATTTTTCCTCCCAACTATGTCACATAATATGACTCCACGCGAAGGTTTCATATTGTTTTGATCAATTTTGAATTTTTTATGCCTATTTTAAATTATGGTCAAAACGGCGAGCATGAAGATTCATATTCAACATAAATATCTAATATTTGAGTGTAGATAGATAGATCTTATTTTTCTACAAATTTTGATATATTATTTCTATTTTTCTGAATTAGAATGATTTTTTTATGATTTTCCTAAGAGTAATGTGATAAAAGGAAAAAAGAGAAAAAAAGAACGTTGCCGTGTATACTGCGGAATACATACGGCAAAAGCCCTTTGCCGTGTATACTATGGAATACACACGACAAAGGGCAAGCGAGGGCACACGGCAAAGTGGCCACCGTCTGTAGCCGTTAGCTCATTCCCGTCAAGTGGACCTGTGGGGTCACGGGTCCCACCTCGTTGCCTTCATGACACCTATGCCATGTGTCGCTATTGCCGAGTGTTTTTTCTTTGCCGTGTTCCTTTGTAGGTTTTTACCGTGTATATTTCTTTGCCGTGTTCTTTTTCAGAAATTTGCCGTGTTCGCATACTTTGCCGTGTACTTTTTAGGTTGCACACGGCAAAGAAAAACTTTGCCATGTTCTAATCCATTTGGCACAGGGCAGCGACATTTTTTTCCGTAGTGGCTAGGGCCGTGATCGAGCACTAACTAAATCTCGGTTAGATCGGGACCGGTGATTTCATATCCATAGCATAAACAATCTCGAGAACTTCTCGTAGAGACATTTGGATTAGCTTTGCCACGGTGTGCTGGGTATTGTGTTCTATTAGAAACAAAATGACCGTTCAGATAATCTTCATTCAACAACCTACTGACTGCATACAAAAAATGATATCTATTTTGCAGACCTGGAAGGGGCTAAGCAAACAAGGAGACAAGGAAGCGTTGGACTTCGATACATCAGTGCTGCGAAGATTGTACGCGGGCTTAGGGACTAGCCGCGCTGATGCCTGCCTTCAATTTTATCTTTATCTATCTTTTAGCCCCAAAAGGCACATTTGTATCTGATTTGGCTGAACCAGAGAGTAGTAAACACCAACTTCCGAACATACATTGTGTGGGGAAATGGAATCCTAACTTTAATTGATTCTTTGCATCTGGTCAAGGTAATAAAAATGAAAATAAGAGTTGGACATAGACAAATAATTACAAAACAAATTAGACAACAAATTATTACAAAACTTCATAACATGAATAATCCCGGTTGTACCATATAGGTTGTGTTTAGAAGCCCGCATCAAGGCCAACCAGGCCCTCCGGAAAATATCTCAAATATTTGGGTGCATGAACGAGGGGCTGGAACATTGCACGCTGCTTAAAACACCCCTCGGCCAAACCAGGAGACGGTTGATTCAGCTGTTTCCAAAGAGCTAGGCCGAGCTGGTGCAAAGGAGCACAAGGGTAGCCTAGATGATATCCACGAGAGATGCCTGTGATGGGTAACTGGGAAGTTTACTTTACCACACTCTCTCTCTCATCCTCTCACTCCTCACTCCACTTACAAACATCTCACCACTCTCTCCCCATCGAGTAACTTCCAATGCAAAATATTTTCTTCGATTCTCTATGGATGAAGATATTTTTAACGTCGGATGCATGGGTAACAAGTAACTTCTCTTGATATCATGCACATGGTTTCTCGTCTTCCTCCTATGCTTGTTGGTACTATGCCTGTTTGTGCTTACTCTGTATCAGCGGTGGCGACCAACAAACAACAAGATCTTTAGTGGTTGTGACACAATCTTCACCTCATCATTCTCACACTTCATCAACACCCACTCACCACTTTCAGGCCATGATATGATCTTCACGAGGATCCACTCAATGCGATTGTTGCTAACCACCGATGTTGATGCAAGTGCTCCTAAAGGCATTAGGATGAATCTACTGGGTTGGGGTTTTTGAGTACTAGAATGAAGTTAGGGTTCATCAAAATAAAAGTTCTATTCATTTTTAAGGGGTTTTTAGTGCGATGATGATTAATTTGTATTTAGCATGGGGATTATGGGCACCGATGATGCCATCTTTTGTTTAAGGTAGCCATTTTATAGTTTGATGATGCTACATTTTACATGTTTGTGGATTTTACTAGTATGTTAATGATATGTAGTGCTTGATGTAGGACGATGCAGATATCAATACCAAAGAATAAGCTAGTTCACCACAACTTCCTCTCGGTTTTGATCTCATCATTTTGACGAACTCCAAGGCTAAGAAAACCATGGAGCCTGGCAAAATCAGCCACTTCACCGATACTCCTCATGCATCAAATATTTATGTGTAGATCAACGAGGATGACCTTACCATGCCCGCCGAGTTCAAGTCATGACTACTAAATGGCGTGATTCCAAAACCCTTCAGGACGAAGACACACGGGGCTGCTCCTAGTTTCTAGTGATGAAGGACTTCACCTCTAAGATCATATTAACATTGTCTGATTCCACTTTGCAGAGGTGCATGGCCTCAACCCCAATGTCGTTACAATCAGATCCCATGACATAAGTGATGTATGATGTGAGCTACACCGAGAGGGTGATCAATTGTCCTCATCAACCTTAGATACTGGCATATGTTTTTGGTCAAAAGGTTAAGAATTGCCCAATCTTTAGCTGTAGTGAGGTAAACTAGTCTAGTAGTTAGGTGAACAGGGTATGTACATACCCCGGATCTTGTGACGCATTTAAACTTGTCTCTAAATCATGTGTACTTCTAATAATGGTATGGTTGAACTAGCATGGTTTCTACTTCTATGCAATTATGGTAGCTAGTAGTAGTCACGTTTATGCATGTGTTGTGGCCTCATGGTTAAATGTTGATTGTGTGGCATGAGTAGTAGTCACGTTTATGTATGTTTTGTAGTATCATGGTTTGAATGTGCGTTATGTAGCATGATGGGTTGAAACTTTGTGCAATTTCATTGTAGGTGTGTGATCAAATGCGATGGTAAGGTGACATAATTAACTAAGATGAAACTGCCACAACGCCCTAATGCAGGGGCTTGCATCAGTTGAGCCATAACACCCTGTCATAGACAAACAAACATGAGATGCTCGTGGGCACCCTGATGTAATTGAGACTACTAAACATAGGATGTATATCTCTATTGGGAATATTCCATGTGAGGCATGCATGCTTTGGTAGGTTTCCTTGCCAACCCCATGCATGCAACAAACTCATCCATAGTGTCAATGAGAAAATTGTAACAAAATAATACTCGCGAAGCATTCAATGAGGATGCCATGGTTAGAAGGCTAGGCGCCACCGATAATTGAGTAATCCTCTGACATTTGTGGATAAAAAATAGTACCTCGACAAAAGTTACTATGTATATATGGAGACAGTGTGCACTTGATTACACACACCTATGCTCATGAGATTTTATTTTTACCTTGTCAAAAACATATCGTTTCCTCTTATTGAAATCCTCTCGGCCAATTATAGAACATATTAATAACACTTTTAGTAGGATATAAGTTAGATGCAACATGGACTATACACCATACAACCTAATTGATTTAATTGTCTCATCATGATTGTAAAATAAAAATTCTACTTTGAAAATTTATTTTAATCATCCAATCCTTAGTTATTATGGCACCTCCATGCATATACAATAATGTATTCACTTGAGTGAAATTTTCATTTTCTAGAGTTGTCTATTTTTACTTTCAACACAAGCATGTCTACTTTGGTGCAAATTCAGTCGGAGACTAGTAACCGAATGGATACTGGCAAGGCAATAAACAAAATGGTTCCAGGCCAACAATTTCTATCGAATTGGTATATAAGAAAGGAGATATATGATAGACATTTTCCTAACACCTCTCCCAGAGGCATGTTTGTTTCTTAGAAGATCATAATGACTTGGGTATTGGTATTTGATGGGTTTGTTCCTACAACTTTGTCCTCCCTAACCTTGTTTTGAGTCGTCCTAACAAATACAAGTACTTCTCATAGTCCTTCGAGAGTCCAGTTATACCCTCCATCATCATGGTACTCCTCTACACTACAAACAATCTAATCATATCAGGAACAATATCAACATCATTTGACATCTCAAGTGCAACATTGTAAACAGATCTAGATGATAATCATGGACTTGATTTAGAAGATCATTGTTTGATGTTGTTATTATATTCAATTTATGACTGGAAATCCCTTTTGGTCCATGGGTGCATTTGCACCCATTGTGTGAAAGCATATTTCAAAATGTCAAAAAAATTCGAAAAATGTCTACATGTCGGGTTGAAAGAACATTTTATGTGTCATGTATTAAAAAGACAAAAAATGTCCTGTGAATAGGACACATAGAATTGTTTTTATCCCGAAAACTTGTGAACAAACATAAAATGTTCAAACGTATATGTAGACTTTTTTTTGAATTTTTTGACATTTCGAAATATATTTTCTCATAATGGGTGCAAATGCACCCGTGAGCCGAATAGCATGTATGACCAACTATTGAATACATGTGGTCCAACATGTATATCCTTCCTTCAAACCCCTTTTTATCATGTATGAATTAATCTCATTTGGGCTATACCACTTCCTAATACTATAAAAATAAAACACGCAGACATATTATCAAATCTTCTCCTTTTCTAATATCCTCATCGACTTATTTTATGAACCAAATGATGGCATCGATGCATGGCTATCTAAGGTCCTATGGCGATTCACCATGGATCCAACTATATCCGGTATATAAGGAATTAGTTAGTTTCACAGTTTACATAATTACGACAAATCTAACTAAAATTCGAATGTAGTCCCATGCACATATCGATAAAAAATGAAAAACAAATTCATCTATTGTACACATAGAACCCCACACTTTGTTATCAATGATCAAATAATCTCATTCTACGCGTACAGGAGAAACGCAGTCCTAATATTTAATGAAAATAAAACAAAATGAAATAAACGTATGTACAGACGGATATCTCCCATCCTACGCTACGTACGAACACAATTGCCAACTGGAAAGCAAGAAACGTAAGGTGACCTCACTACACTATATATATCTCATTCTATCCTTAAAAAACGTGGTTCACGATCCAAAATGTCTCATGTTCCATTCGGAAAACGATATAATTGATGGCATCTCGCTCCTTGTTTGCATACCACCGATCAAAATTTGATGGCATCTCTTTCTTGTTTGCATGCTACCGATCAAAAGTTGATGGAACCTCTTCTCTCGTCTGCATGCGCCCTACCGATAGATCGAAATCGGTGCCATTTCTTTTCAAGTCGGGGGGTGGTTAGAGTGGATTTAATGCATACTAGTAAGAGGCTACCTACCAGCAAGGCAAGAAGGATTGGGACTAGCAACGTACGTGTGCGTGTGCCACCCGCCGCTTCACATGTCGTCGTGGTCTGGTCTCTGCTTGCATGAAAAGGAAGTGGCAGTGTGGTAGGCCGCGCGCGGTGCCTCATGGCATTGAAAGGAACCTGCCCTGACGACATTGCACCGAATGGAAGCTGTACTTTTCACCAATTAGTTTCACCGGACATGCATATATATGGGAAAGGTCGGCGCGTACAAGATAGGTCCATGTCGACCTCATGTCCTCTAGATCTCATGTTCTTTACTTTGGGTGTCGGTCAGGGGCTTTATTGACTGATAGTCCTGAGGAAGTCATGTCAATGAACATTGGTGGAGTTGCACGATTAGCAAGATTGACCTTTTTTTTCTCGGAAAGGGAAACCCGGCTCCGGCCCTCTGCGTCCATTTATAGTGAAGTTCCGTAGTGAGTCTTACAAGGTAAATAAACGGGTACTTGTTGTCTTGAGGTTGCTTATCTCACTCCGCCTATCTATAAAGGGTGTATTTCTAAATTGGGGAAGAATTTAACTTCCTGGTCTCTGCACCAACCGAAGATACACACAACCTTTTAAGTATGAGTACCATGATTTTTAAACATGGGAAATACCAAGCATGTTCCTCGGGATAACAACATCAACACTCGGACGCTCCCACCCGAGCCGTCCCCAGGCGATTCCGGCGGCTCCGGGGGCCTCCACTTCTTCCACCCACTGGCGGAGTGTAGTGCATGCGAAAGTGGACTGCAGCCCCCGACATTTAGATAATTAGTGAAGATTTTTTCTACAAGGTATAAATTAGGAAATTTAGAGCATTTTGCACCCCTGGAATTCAAGTTTTGTGTTTTGCCCCTCTCCCCAGATTTTCTTCTCACGCTCCGCCACTGCTTCCACTCCTAGAACCCCCCCCCCCAAACACTCACCACACCGACCTCCACTTCTTACACCATATGTACCAGAGGGGTCCGCCGTGGCATTCACATGGGGGAGGTGCGGCGCTGGTTGTGAGCTTGGTGTGGCGCGGGGGCCTTGCGGGGGTCTGAGAATCTCTGGTGGCAGACGAGGGGATGGAGGCATGCCTCCGTTCTACCGGCTTCAGCAGGTTGGGCCGGTGGTCTGGATCCTACGACCATATCTGGGCTTTTGGACTCCGGTCTAGGTCTGACGGGCACAGTCAGGGCCATACGACGCGGGGGCGAAGTTGTGGCCTAGCTGCGCTGATCTCCTACGGTTGTGCACTGGATTGCCCTCTCCTCCTCTGTTGGTGCTGCACGGAGACGACGGGCAGCGTGGGGGCCTGCTCGTCTGCTGAAAATAAAGACGGCAGTCCTAGGATTTCTCTCGCGCCAAGACGAGGATCTATTTGTTGCTTGACCTCTTTGATCTGGTCAGAGTGGCGAGTTCCAGAAGGCTTCGCCGGCGAACTCCCATGGGCGAATAATGCCTGGAGATTGCCGGATCGGAGGGATTCGGTTGCGTGCAACCGTGTTTTCTGACCGTTTGGTTTCAGAGGGAGTGATGTGAAGCTCTGCACTCTGTTGCCATCGTGGAACATGCGTTTAGTTCCATGGTGAAGTTAGTATGCGGTGAATGCCATGGAAGCCAAGATTAGAAGAATACCAATGGTGGTTCGACTCCTAGTGGCGATGTGGAATTGGCTTGGTGATTCATGACTTGTAGAAGCGGCATTGAAAAGTAGGGGCAACAGCATAGGAGAAGTTCACAATCTTACTTTTCAGGATGAAAACTGAAAACCCAAGGTCTGATCTTAATTGGTTGTGCCAGACAATAACCTTGTTGAATGCATTGTTTTGTGAGCGATGACTTTCTCTAGGGTGAAAACCTATGATCTTTGATCGGGCGACGACGACGCTTGTGCACTGTTTCCTTCTTGAAGGCGTCGCTATTGGGAGGGTGGACTTCTGGTGTTGTTCTGGTGGTGTTAGTGTTGCTGCTACAAGAAATGGATTGCTGCAGCGGGACTTTTCTTTTTTGCAATTCTTCTTCTTTTTTCTGGGCTGAGTGTATCCGTAAGGCCGCTAGGGCATTGCTTTTTTTGCAGAGGCCGGGTGTAATTGGTATCTCCATGATATTAATATATACTCTTTTCCAAAATAAAATAAAGGGTGTATTTCCAGCTTTCTGCTTGTAACGGTATTTCAGAATCTGACAAAGCTTACACACAAATATAACAATATTTATGAAACCAACTAGGCATATGATGAAAATACATTTCATCAAGAATCTAATAATACTAATTTGGTGACATAAGTGTTGGCGCGTATAGACGTGATCAAATTTAAAATAGGTTGGACTTCTCAAAGTTGGAAGTACAATTTTTTGCAGATAGAGCGAGTACAACGCTTGGAGAAATGCAAAAATAATAATACATGGAATGTTTATGCAGCATATATAAATCTTTATGTGACACACCTTCCATATTGGTTGATCATTTTCCGAGCTGTAGCTTTCATACAGTCCAAAGAGGCTCGCGCCTCCCCATGCTGGAGAAAAGATCACATAGGGATCCATTTTATAACCTCATGGACACACTAGCAGGAAAAGGGCTATTCATGGGGTACTGAAAAAGGAGTCAGTGGCGCACGCCTGGTGCGCCACGGATATTATGCCACTGATATTTCGTATCCGTGGTGCACCCCGACGTGCGTCACGGATAATCCCACTTATCTTTGGCGTATGGGTGTTTTGTGCACCAATGATAACATTTTCAAATTTCAAAAAAGGAAGGAAACTAAAAATTATCCTTGGCGCATGTGGGTATGGTGCACCACTGATAAAATTTTCAAATTTAAAAAAAAACTTGGATATCCGCCGTCACCTCGTTGTCATCACGCGGGCTGCCGAAGGAGGGTGATGCAGTCGAAGGAGAGGATGAGGATGAGAGGAATCGGAGGAGGAGAAAGAGAGGAGGAGGAGAGGGGAAGGAGGAGGAGGAAAAAGAGAGAAGGAGGAGAGGAGGAGGAGGAGGAAGAAGAGAGGAGGAGGAAGAAGATAAGAGGAGAGAAGAAGGAGGAGGAATAAAAAGAGAGGAGGAAGAGGAAGAAGAGAGGAGGAGGAGAATGTGAGGGGAAGTGGAGGTTGAGAAGAAGATAAGGAGAAGGGGCTAGGTGGTAGGGGTGGGGATTCAAATTTGAATCCTGCCCAAACTTATCTATGGCACACCACAATAGGGTGGCCAAAATTTTTATCTTTTCTGCAGGAAAAATCTTGTTTTTGCCTTAACTTTGTATCCTTTTCGAATTTTGAGATTCTAAAATCGCTAAACGACTTAAGGTGGTTGCGAGCATATGTATAATTTCGTGCTCGTCGTTTTGATATATTAAAGATCTTTTCTGACATCGTATGCAAAAGTTATGGCTGTTTTACCGTGTCAGAACGTTTTTTGCAAAAAAAGTCTAAATTCATATTTGTTAATTTTCCTACAAAATAGACCACATTATCAACCCCCTACCTATATATGAAAGGATTCTATTTTCTAAAGTGTTTTTTATTTTCTTTAATTTTTTGCAAAACAAAAAAGGCGATCCGGGGGAAGCAGATTTTTTGCGCCACAGAAAAGTTTCCACCTTTTCAGAGGCCCGGACCCTCACCTATCTGTGATGCACTGAAGCAACATGCACCACGAATATTGCACTTATGCGTGGCGCACACCAATTCTGTGCGCCACGGATAGATGGGGCAACCCCGCGCTAGGGCCACATATGCGTGGTGCACCATTTTGCCCATGCGCCACGGGTAAGCCCATATGCGTAGTGTACTATTTTGCCGTGCGCCACGCATAACTATCCGTGGAACACCACATAGATGTGTGCCACGGATATGTTCCCCATGGATATTCCTACTAGTGATAACTTTAAGAAAAATGAGAAACATTTATTTCTTGTTGGAAACAATATCATTTCGATAACTCTATATTACCCAACATAAAGTACAAACCCCCACCCATATGTAAGCCGTAATTGTGCAGTAATCCCAATAGGCTAGTTCACAGACGTATTTGTTATATTAGTTGGTGGGTAAGTTAAAATACACATCAACTATTGGCCACACAAAGTGAGCGAAAGGACATGAAAGAAATAGATTTGTAGTTGTTCTCCCTCGTCGCATGAACAACCTTTTTACTTCCATTCCAGTTGTGCTTTGCATGATTTTCTTTTGCTAAAAAGCACCCCTCTATATGTATTCAAATAAGCATTTTAACTTTTAACCGAACTATAAACTATCAAATGTATTTGCGAAGGAAAGCGATATTCCCATTCATTAAGTCTAAGCACATGGATTTACCTATCTCTAGACCAATTGTAACCAAGATGTGCAATTATCCCTAATTAAAGTTTGAACAAAATTAATATTAAATAGAACTTCAGATATAGCATCGTAACATAAACTTATCTCCGCTGTACTATGCTAGGTAAGGATGGATAATCTTGACACAAAGTCCTATGTCCAAGCTATGTGTCCTCAGCAATGAAAGTATATTTATTTCATTTTGAACCGAAAAGGATCCCGTACAAGTAAAGTCCTCTTTTCAGATAGGAGAATTTATAGATTTGGCTATCCCATGTGACACCTTTTAGTAGTAAAAGTTTTTGTTACCAACTAACTCATGGCATACAACTTTCTCATTTAACAACTTCTAAAATCATTTTCTTAGTAGGTACTTCATTTTTAAATATTCAATACCTCCACACCTAGGCTCCATGATTTTTGGCCGATAAATAACATTCCACTTTGTTGATATTTATGTTTGTGTTCATCACTTTGACACATGAATCTGATGTATAATAATTCCTTATTTTCATAGGTCTTTAGTATTTTAACAAACATAACATAAACATCAACAAACAAGTGGGAACGGCATTTACAAGCACAAGATGATCCACACTCACAGAAGATAATATTGCATTTACAATCACTTGAATTCATTTTGAACTGGTCTTCCACCCTCTTTCGCTCCTTGTCTTGTAGCTAGTCATACTAAGTAGGGATAATAAGATATCAAAAAGGGAAACAAACATAATCACAATTAAATATTTTTGGTATTGGTCCTCCTCTTTAGCCCTCCCAAGCAAAATATCCCGCTCTTATGAAAGTTAATTGTTAAGATCAATAATAATGTTCAAAAAATATTCTAGAGCAATAGAATTACCTTGTATCAACTGTTTCGATGTTTGAAAATTAAACAACTGTAATCATTATTTCAATACCAACACTTTCTCTCTGCACAATTGTGAAAGGGATTTTTATGACTGTGTTACTAGTTTATAGTGAAATTATGACTGTGCCACTATGATCGGCCTACTGGAAACATGCCACCAACTTTCGTGAACTCGCTGTGTCTGTATCCTTGGATGGAATTAACGCCGGTTGCCGTTAAGTCTGGCTAACATACCATTTGTTTGACCAATTTTCTTTGCTCCGTCAACAACGATGAAAACTACTAGATTTGTATACCTACCGACATGTGGTACCCAACACATAGCCCCATCAGCAGTGACGAAATATTGTTCCCTAGACATGTAGAGCGGCTACACTAGGATGTTGACCACATTCTACAGATTTCTACACCATCGTACGATTGATCTTACCCACTCGCGACCACACGCCTATTTGCATAGAAACCCAACCACCATGGAAAGAAACAAGTGTGAGGGAAGTATGGATCAAATGTGAGTACTACACTTTAGGTGTCTGTTGAATGTTGAATGAACTATACGGGAACTAATCCAACAAACCTTAAATTTCTCCACTTACTAAACGAGTACATATAAAATACAAGGAGTAGAACACGATCTTCATGGACACCGGGGGCGCTGCCACGCGCCGCCAAAGCTCCCCCGCCGCTGCTGCTTCTCACGCCGCCATTGTCGCCGGCCTCGCCTCGGTGGCGGCGGGCCTGGCCGCCGAAGGTGGTCTAGGGTGGGTGGAGGCCTGAGTTGCCCGCCATGGATGCTGGGGTAGATATGGCCATATCAACGACGACTAGCAACCAAGGCGACGTCCCTGGTTGGGTTGGTGGCAGAGGTCCCTCCCGGCGGTGGAAGTCCAGGGCCAAGCCAGCTGGTGTTGGAAACCCTAGAACTTCCGATCTGGGGCTCCCATGCTACCTCCCTGGTCCACCCAGTGGTGGAAGTCCAGGGCCAAGCCGGCTGGTGTTCGACCCTGCTCTGTTGTCATCTCTCTCATTACTGGCCTAGCCGTAGGGATGCTGGTACGGTTGGTGCGGTGGATCTTGGAGGTTACCGACGGGTGGCGAGGGGGCTGCTGGCTCGGTTTGAATAAAGGTGGTGGTCCTCAGATTCCTCTCACACCAAGACGAAGATCTACTTGATGTATGTCTCCATTGATCTGGTTGGAGTGTCAAGTTCCGGAAGGCTATGTCGGTGAACTCCCATGGACACATCATGCCTGGAGATTGCTAGATCGGAAGGTATTTTGTCGTGCGTACCCATGTTTTTCTAGACGTTTGGGTTCAGAAGGTGCTTTGCGAAGCTCTGTTGGCTGTTAATATCATGGGGCATGTTCTTGTTCCATGGTGCTGACAGAGAATTTCATGGACATCGAGATCTTAGGACTGACAATGGTGGTTTGAGTCTGGGTGGTGATGAGAAATTGGCTGGGTGACTCATGATTTGGAGTCGTGGCATGCGAGTGGGGGCGACTGCACATGAGAGGTTCACAGTCCTACCTTTTAGGATGAAAATCTAGGGTCTGGCCTTAATTGGTTGTGCCTGGTAATGGCCTTGCTGAAGGGGCTTGTTCGTCTGCGGTACCAAAGTTGGCAGGCCAGCGCATGGCGGTACCTAAGTTGCCTGAAATTACCGCGTTTTGAAAAGTTGGGCCGCCAACTACCGAGAGGGGCCATTTCGAGGCAAACCCATCTCACCCCTGCCAAATCCAAACATGCCGTGAAACTGCCTCGTGAAGTAGACGGTCGGGACCCACCTGTCGGTAATATTTCTGTGACACGAGCACCAACGTGGCAACCACATAGGCGAAACGAGATACTAAAGGAGTATCATACGTTGACCAAATTCACAAATCCACCCCTCCCTCCTTTCGCATGAACCCTAGCACCAGCGGCGTCGAAATCCCCTCTCCAACCAAAATGATCTCTTCGGGCATTTGACTTCCGCCGCCAAGTTGCTGCGCCTACTCGCTGCTACCGAGCTCTAATGCCGAATGCCGTGCCAGCCATTGAGACGATCTAGCCCACCTCTACCGCTGACGAGCTGAGCAGCGCGGAGGATGGCAGATCCAATTGCCGAGGAAGAAGTACTTCTAGCTAATTTCGGGTGAGCTACTCTTCTCTTTGCTATTCGCACTACCTATAACTGCTAGCTGGCTATTGGCATTACAGAGATATATCGAACATAGAATTGTTTGCTAGCACGATGCTGACAAACAATTCTTATCATTTGTCTCCAATTTTCTGTCAACTAGGATCTCCGCTGAACCCAAATACACGGTTCATGTGGCCATCTGTGTCTACCTCAATAAATTAGCACATGGGAAGAGCACGTGGAAATAGGCTCAGAGTCAGAAGATGGAAGTAGCCCATGTGCAGTTATGCACTGTCCCTAGTTTGGTTGTTGCTAGCGTGAACTTGCTGAAATGAGGCCAGAGCAGACTGCACGGTTCAGCATCGTTGATGAATGAGGCTTCAAGGTTCCTATAGCATGTGACAGTCAGCTAATTGGGTTGATGAAACAACATGTTAGGCTTTGCGTGGTTATGCTGGTGTGTAACATAGTGGATGAGGAAGCTCCTACTACTGGGAGTCGCCCAGCTATTATTGGACAGGGAGGTCTAACTCAAACCCCTGCTGTTGTTGAGAAAAATGTGGTTCCTCGTCCGCGACATGCTTCTGTCAGGCAACCTCCTCGTAGGAGTCCCCGTATTGCCATTGTGGAAAACTATGCTCTGGAATCTGCTGGTACTGGTCGTCCCCTTCCCCGTGCCCGTGTTTCTGCGGCTGCTGCTCACCCAATCCATGCCGTTGTTGAGCAAACTAAGGCGTCCGGAGGCTGCCCCGCTGTTGTTGCCAAGACCGCCGCCTTGTGTGCTGCTCCTCCTCGAAACCGTCCTCAAGTTGTGCGAACCCGTGCTCTGGAATCTGCTGGTACTGGTCGTCCTCGTGTTGTTGTTGATCTGGACGTTGTTGACCCAATCCCTGCCGCTGTTGAGCAAACTAAGGCTTCCGGAGGCTGCCCCACTGTTGTTGCAAAGACTGGTGCCTTCTCTCCTCCTCGAACTCGTGCTCGGGTTTAGCGAGCTGCTGGTCTGAAGCCAGCTCATGGTCTGGACTCTACTAGCACTCGAAACACTGCTGTTGTGGGAACTGCTCCTGATCGTCGAGGTGGCATGGTAGCAACTGATCCTATTGTGGCTGCCGTTAGAAGGGGCCCTGCCTGTCCACCATGTAATGTAGCTCCCGCTGCTAAGGGCCCTCGCCTTGCTCTTGGTCCTGGTACTTCCACCGAGGTTGATCCAGCTAACGATGACGCTGGTGATGGCGGCGGTGGCATTGGGGATGGGTCTGATGGTGCCGCTCCATCTCTCGAACCTCTCGGAGGTTTCTATCCTGAAGAACCTGATGATGGCAAAGTAATCATTCGTATCGGTGTCACGGATTATACTGCAAAATTAGATGATGGCACAGAAAAATTCTATGACGAGTTTGATGTAATCCTTGGCAGATATGACCTTGAAGTGGTAGAGTTATTTGACCTGATGGCATCGTTACATGTGAAGGTGCTGTGGGGGTCCTCCCAGGAAGCACGTTTGTTATATTATGGTTACAGGAGCAAAAAGGCTATCGAAGTGAAAGATACCAGGGATTTAGTCGTACCGTTTACAAGGAAACATTATAGAGGTGAAGTTTACTTCCACTTGGTAGTGCTCGTGGTTGGAGAGGAATTGGAACTCGACAATAGAGATGATGGACTTTTAGAAGGCATGCATGACCTGATCCATGGCATCACTGGGGCTGGTGCGACTGAGGGTGGCTTCGAACAGAGGAGAGTCTTACAAAGGAGCGTCATAAAGAGGAGCAGGAAGAGCATCCCCAAAAAGGGCACCCCGAAGAAGAACGTCACCAAGGAGACCACGCCAGAGAAGAGGATGCCCAAGAGTCGCACGACAAAAGGCACCACGCCGCAGAGTACACCCCTGAGATCCAGTCAAAATGCCACACCGAACGGTAGCAGCAAAAACGCTAAGAGGGCTAGCACGGTGGTGAACACTCCCAGGAGTGGTAGCAAAGAGGCGAAGATGGCCAGCACGGAGGCTACCACACCCAGTGGGAGCAGAAAAAACACTAATTTGGAGCGGAACACACCGATGTCAGGGAATTATGCCAGCACGAAGGAGAACACGCCCAATAGTAGCAGCAAAAGGGCTAATTTGGAGCTGAACACACCGCTGAGGTCAGGCAATAATGCCAGCACGAAAGAGAAGACGCCCAATAGTAGCAACAAAAGAGCTAATTTGGAGCGGAACACGCCGCTGGGGTTAGGCAATAATGCCAGCACGAAAGAGAACACGCCCAATAGTAGCAGCAAAAGGGCTAATTCAAAGAAGAACACGCCACAGAGGTCAGGCAATAATGCCAGCACCCTGGAGCCAACACCCATGAGGGGAGGCAGTAAGGAGATCACACCCAAGAGCGGCAGCAAAAGGCCTAGTTCGACGGGGAATGGAACGCGGATGTCAAGCCCTACTGATACCATCAGGAAAGATTACATCAGGAAGGAGGATGTACACAGGAAGAGCAACAGGGTTCTGTACACTCAAGATGAAATTGATTCTGACTGCTGTTTGTCCACTGAAGTACCTGGGATGCGTGCAAATGTAAGACCACCCCATGTGGTTACAGCAGAACCAACCGAGTGTCTTGGAGAAAACAGAGTTTCTAGTGAGGTGGACTGGGGCAATGTTCCTGTCCATCCGGGTGGAGACGATGGTGCAGCCCTACCCATGGGAGTCAATATGATGTGTGCAGTACTAGGCATTAGAGACGATGGTGAAGATTTCAAATTAGATGAAGAAGCAGACACTATAGAGGATCAAGAATCTGGTGATGATGAAATCGACGAGGAACATAACAATGAGGCTAGTATTCCAGTCGATGATTTGGGTGTTGAAGTAGAAGAAATGAAACATGACCACGAGTATCCTATAATTTCGGTCGGCACCGAGTTCAGGAGCATGCATGAGTTCAGGATGTCGTTCCGACATTTTTGTATCAAGGGGGAGTTCGATGTTTATCGACTGAAGAACTCTGCCGAGAGGTATGAGGCTGTTTGCAAGTTAACGTGGATGAATGGACGGGCTGAGGTACATTGTCCATGGAGGATCACAACAAGATCCTTACCTGCGTCGACTGCAATTAGGGTATTGGGGAAATGAATGCAGCAAACCATTAGAACTCTCTCTCTCTCTCTCTCTCTCTCTCTCTCTCTCTCTTTTCACTCTATAACTGCAATTGATGTGCGATATCTTTCTGGCAACTAGTCGACTCCGCTTATCTTTTAAATGAATCTGTGCCGCAGGTGAACAAAATGGGCCCGCCATACATGTGTCCGATAGGCAGCAAACTGAAATCCTCAATGGCTGATACGGAGTGGGTGGCTATGCAATATATGTCCATACTAAATGATAACCCTAAGGAGACCACGAATAATATTCAGACTAGCCTCGGTTCTAAATACAACATTGTCCTTCCGTATTACACGGTTTGGAAAGGTAAAGAGAAAGATCTGGGAGTCTTGCACGGGGATTGGACCAATAGCTTCAGGATGTTGTACAACTTCAAGGCGGAGGTACAAGCTAGGTGTCCGGGGAGTGTTGTGGAGATTGACACCGAATCAGAAGGTGGTAAAATATATTTCAAAAGATTTTTCATGGCGCTTAAACCTTGCATCGATGGATTCAAGGACGGCTGTAGGCCGTATCTGAGTGTAGACAACACTGTCCTAACTGGCAAATGGAAAGGCTGCCTGCCATCTGCCACAGCACTTGATGGTCACAACTGGATGTTCCCAGTGGCATTCGGGCTGTTTGAAACAGAAACGGAGGAAAACTGGGTCTGGTTTATGAGGCAGCTCAGGAGATCAATATGCCACATGGATCCATTGGCTATATCCACGGATGCATGCAAAGGGCTGACGAATGCAGTGAAGGAGGTGTTCCCGCGAGCTGAAGGTAGAGAATGCCATGCCCATATGATGCTCAACTTGTACTCACACTACGCAGGCAGCGTATTTCGTTACATGTTTCCTGCTGCTAGAGTTTACAAACCTAGTAGCAGCGATTATTTCATGAGCAAGATTTTTGCTGAAGCCCCTGAACTTCCAGAGTACTTAGCCATCCATCATTTGTAGCTATGGAAGAGGAGTCAATTCAACCCTGACATCAAAGTTGATTACATAAAAAACAACCTTGCAGAATGCCTGAATAACTGGGTGAAGGACATAAAAGTGCGTCCTGTTCATATCTTGATGGACAGCATACGTGGTATGATCATGAAGCTGTTAAATATAAGGAGAGAGATCAGTAGGAGACTTAGAGGACATATGCTACCGCCAGTTGTACAACAACTGCACAAGAGAAGCCGAGGACTT
Organism: Avena eriantha; assembly: GCA_910589775.1. Classification (NCBI taxonomy): domain Eukaryota; kingdom Viridiplantae; phylum Streptophyta; class Magnoliopsida; order Poales; family Poaceae; genus Avena; species Avena eriantha. Next base: position 63,178,241 of record OU342742.1, on the reverse strand, counting down.
GCTCATCTTAAGGTTCTCCCGTCAACCAGCAGAAGCTGTGATGTGGTCGATATGTCCAAGAGTGGCAAAAGGGATGTTGTGAACATCCATCTGCGAGAATGCACCTGCTTAGAGTGGCAGCATACCGGGAAACCTTGCGACCACGCCTTGGCCTTCTTGGTGAAGAAAATAACTCTACCACATTTGGATCAGTATCTGTCAGACTACTACTCTATGGAAAAGTTTAGAGCTGCATACGCTGGATCCGTCGAGCCATGTACAGACCCATCTCAGTGGCCTCGAGTCCAACTATCTTTCGAGCTTTGCCAGCCAGTTACAAAAAGGGGCAGAGGAAGACCCCAGGTGAATAGGTTTAAGAAGTTTCTCAAGAAGAAGGGTTCGGCTTTCTGTGCTACAAAGAAGGGCAAAAAAAGATGCAAGACCTGCCATCTTATAGGCCATAGAGTAGCTGGATGTCCCCTTAATGGTCCCAAACCTAGGTATGAGATGGTACATTCACACAATTTTTTTATAGTCTGTAGATATAAGGTAGTAATCCATGTACTGTTTTTTTACAGGAAGCTCAAGGTAAGAAACAAGACAGCCGACTCAGTGATTTTGCTACGGGAAGAAAACCAAAATGAGTGGAGTGATGATGCCGGACAAGATTCTGGTGCTGATTAGCCTAACTTCCCTCGGCCCGGAGATGCAGGGTATGTGAAGGTAAGAAAATTGGCACCTAGGAAGAGGAAGAAGGCAAGAGATGAAGAAGCCAGTGGACGTGAAGGAAAGAGGAAGAAAGTTGGCGCCCAAGCAGAGAAAGAGGGCTAGCAGTGTAGCAACCTAATGATGTATTGAACTTGAACCTATATATGTAGTTCGGTTAAACTCTGGAGCTGTGTGCGTGGAACTTGTCGGGCGAAACAATCTGCCTCCCATACTCAGAGTAAAATGTATCGCGACTTTAGGATTTGATACGGCCAAGGCCACTAGTTGAATCCAAAACTATGACTGTGCCACTACTATCTGAACAATCGCGATAGCATAGCGGTTAAATCCTCTCCAAAATCGATGGGTGTTAGTGGCACAGACATGATTTATTTATAGGCGCTTAATAAATCCCTGCTGTTGGCATTACACTTATGATAAGTTTCTGGGCTGGAAAACAATTTCTTAAGCTGGCCGCTACACTCCATGAAGCATCAACTTATTTCAGCTGCTGGACAACGACATGGCAACATAAACTGCAAATGCAACAAATAATGCCCAGATAATGAGGAAATTGTGTCCACTATCTGGCCTAATCTTGAGCCCGTCTGTCTCACCACCTCCCTGCCCCTGCCTCCCCTGCACCTGGCGAAGCTCCCGGATCTCTCGCTCCATCGCACGAATCTCCTCTTTCTTGTCCCACATAGCATCACGCAGATCCTGAACAAGCTCTCTGTGAAAACCTGTCAGTGGCTTTTCGATCCACACAAACTTGTCCCAGCCAGTCCCCCTCCCTTCCTGCGTAGTAGATCGAAGGAAACAAAAAAAAAGAATTACATTACGCTTTCCGGATCCGGGTTACCATTGTACCTATAGTAGGAACTTACCACTCGGATGTTGTAGTTGCTGAATTTTCCTACAGTATTTTCGTCGGTCCACGAAATCCATCTCGGCATCTTCTCACCATACAAACACAGCATATCGGGGTAGTAATCGTTGGGCGCCCTCCGGTACTTGATGGGGGCACCCGCCTGACGGCGTTGAGCCGACCCTGATTCTGCCCGAGACGAACTGCACGAGCTGCGAGCCATGAGCGAGGGGAGCGAGGGCAGAGGAAAGAGGAGCCTTTGGATGTCAGGGTAGTGGTGAAGCGTGATTTATCCTTACTTCATAACTCGGGCAGAATCCTACCATCCACATTCGGCTGACAGGTGGGGGACCTAGTGTGTGGAATTGTCAAAAAAAACTCGCGCCTTCGTGTTTCAAAAGCCCTGTCGCGCGCATTGGACAAATTTTTTTGGTACCTTGCCCGCATACATATCACTGGGAGGTCTTGCTCAGGAACCAAACACACCTGGCCCACAATCTTACTCCCTTGGCTCTCCTAGGAACTTGTCATGGCTCGCGCCGGCAGATCCATCTGCTCCACCGCTTCCAGTAGGGCTCGCCGCGGCAGATCCACCCCAAGATCCTACCATCGCAGTATCAAATGTCCATGGTTTCTTGAGAGGAGCGATGATGCTACGTATGCGAGATCAGCCCCTCCTACCTGTCGAAGGACTGATGCGACGTCGAGCTCGAGCAGGAGCCGCCAGGCGCGACGGCGCTCGGTCCACGCCAACCCCGTCACCTTCGTCATTGTCGATTCCGATGTGGAGGACGACGGGGATGAAGCTGTGCAGAATGCCATTGTTGCCTCCTTGGCGAAGGGAAAGCCACGGGCGGGAGTGGATGTCGCCGGGAAGGGCACAACGGTGTCACCAATCGAGGCGGACTCCGACGACAACGGTGTGATGTGGGTTTAGATGTTGTTTAGGATGGTTGCAATTTCCGTTGTGTTTAATGCGAGTACAATTATTGTAATGTGTTTGTCGAGCTATATTGAGAAATATGTGCAATAGCAGCGTGTGAGTGCTTCCACTTTAGAAATTGTGTCTGTGCCATTTGCATGTTTCGATTTGTATTCTGGTGAAGTTTCATTCCATTTGGATCAAAGGTTTGTGACTAAATATATATTTAGTTTAAACTAGTGCTCTAAAACGTAAAAATCTATTTAACCATAAACTATTTATCCAAATGGTATGAAATATTCACAGGTTTCAAAACAAGATAGTTACACTTTACTAGAATTTTTTCAATTTTTTTGAGTAGTTTTAATTATTTAGCTCAGAATCAGAGTCAATCTGGTACGTTGAATCAGAGATGGATGGTTGATGGTAGCACCAAGTCACGGTGAGACTTGATAACACCAAGTCACTGAAGCTCAGTGATGGCTCTGTGTATGGCGCCCGAAAAATGCTGGAGCGGTGTTGATGTAGAGCTCGTTGGGAACCCCAAGAGGAAGGTATGATGAGCACAACAGCAAGTTTCCCTCAGTTATGAAACCAAGGTTTAATCGAACCAGTAGGAGCAAGGAAACACCCCAAAGGTGTTACTAGCTGAGCTTTGGCAGGGCGCACTACCGGTGCTAGTAGCAACGTGGAGACCTGCACAACACAACCACAGAACTTTGTCCCCAACTTGCGATGAGGTTGTCAATCTCACAGTGTTTTGCGGAAAACAAAGGATTAAATGTATCGAATGGAAAGAAGTAAAAGTTTGCAGAAAGTAAACACAAAGCAGTAAACAGTTTGTAGATTGTATGTAAAAGACAAGGACCGGGATCCATAGTTCACTAGAGGTGGCTCTCCTTAGATAGATAACATGCTGGGTGAACAAATTATAGCGGGGCAATTGACAAACATCGAGAAAGCAATACATGCATATACTAATCATCTTGAATCCTTTGAGACTTGATTGGGCATCACAACATTATACATAGACCGCCATCCAACTGCATCTCTGACTAATAATCCACCTTCAGGTTATCATCCGAACCCCCTCCAGTATTAAGTTGCAAGCAACAGATTATTGCTTTACAAACTGCGTGTAAAGTAAACAATATGATTGTTCTATGAACAAAGGGTTGTTGTTTTCTCCCTAGTAGCAACAACACATCTAGTACCTTAGTGATTTCTGTCACTTCCCCAGATTACCAGAGGCATGAAACCACTATCGAGCATAAAGACTAACTCTTGGAGTTGCTAGCATCTACTTGGCCAAGATAGCTACTAACAACGGAAAGCATGCAAGATCACAAATAACAAAGACATGATAGAATCAATAATCATTCTGAAATAGCATCTCAATATCCATCGGATCCCCACAAACACAACATGTAGAATTACAAATAGATGATCTTGATCATGAACGGAGCTCACAAGATCTAAACATGAAAGCACAAAGGAGGAGAACCAGCCATCTAGCTACTACATGGATCCGTAGTCCAAGGATGAACTACTCATGCATCACACCGGAGGCTTGCATGGTGATGAAGAGGGCCTCCAGGGTGAAATCCTTTCTCCGGCAGGGTGCCGGGAAGAGCTTCAAATCCCTCCCGATCTAGGGATGGAGATGACGGCGGCTACATACTCTTTCGTGGATTTTTGATCAGGTACTTAGGGTTTTCGTGCCGAGGGCAATATATAGGTGGAAGGAGAGGCCGAGGGGGTGCCTGGGCTGGCCACACCACCCCCTGGCGCGGGCTAGGCCTGGCTGCGTGGCCAGGTGGTGTGGCCGCCCTCTGGCCCTTCTCCGTCTCATATTCTGGCTCTTGATGTCTTCCGGAAAAATAGGCACTTTGGCTTCTATCCCGTCCAATTCCGAGAATATTCATTTTCTGACTTTCCTGGAACCAAAAACAGCAGAAAACAGGTAGCTGACACTGTGGCTCTTGTTAATAGGTTAGTCCAAGAAATCATATGAAAAGTACTCCAAAGTTGGAACAAAACACAAGAAAGTGGATAAAACCAAACATGGAACATCAAAATTTATAGATACATTTGCAATGTATCACTCATCCTGGACGGGAGTGGCAGGATGGAAGAGAAGTTGGGACAGTGGCTTTGAGGGGAAGGAGGAGGGGGGGGGGGGGCGTGACACTGACAGGTGGGCCCTCTGAACACGTGACACTGACATGCGGGAGCGGGAGCACACGGTATTGCCGGTCTTTCGAAACAGAAAGGAGGGAAATTGGATAACCGACGACACGAATTTCCCGTTCCGCTTCGCTCCAGCAAGGAAATAGTCATTCTTTCATTCCGTGCATTCGAGGTTAAATACCTCCAGGGTCCTTCTTTAATTGCTTGAGTGGCTCTCTTCTCTCGGTGCCTCATGGATGGAAGATGTTGTAAAGGCTTCAATAATGCTACTAGACTACTCTGTTTTTCAATCAGTTGAGTGCCGGATAGGGGTAAAAGTGACTCATTTGGCCTTTCCGCTAGTCTTTTATATACTCGAAAGGTATCATCCAGCGAATTAAGACCCCTCGCCAGGAGCTTCCCCTAGAAACTCCCCACCAGGACTCCCCCCAAAGTAAAGCGAAACCCGTTTGTCCAGAGCAAGCGGACTTTGCAACGTGACAACAACAAGCTAATTGGAACAATATAATAACTCGTCTAAGTATTAAGGAGTACTGAAAACTACAACTGGGGTACATTCGCACAACACGTATGCTCTAAGCACCTGAGAAGCATCGCTTAAGTCTAACAATGACGACAACACAAGTACTACATTTGCCTGTTGGTCTTCTCGATACAAATGTAGAAATGCATCTGCCTGTTCGGTCCAGCACCGACAAGGTACTGAGATGGCACGCATAGGATCGACCTTAGGTCCATATACTCCACCTCCCGCGGCGTCGGGCAGCTCGGCGCATCGGCTAGCACAAGAATGCTATCCGACGACGGCGGCTGGGCGTTCGCCCACATGCGCACCGTGTATACGGGCCAGGTGCATGAGACCGACCTGACGCATACGGCACCCACGACGATGGGCCCGTCTCTGGTTCCTGGAAGACTGGCGGTGATGGTCAGGACGAAAACAGAGCCGTCCCCCCCTAGAAAATTAGCAGGCGGCGTGCCGAGTCAGTGAACGGCACCTACTCTTGGAGAAGTTGGGCTTGCCCGTACGAGATCCTAATCACTTTGATCAAGTGCACATCTGCAAGGTGGACGACGAGCTCTGCTGGCGGGCCGGTGTAGTTGCAGCCCGGCTCCGTGCAGGCGCACACGCCGTGCGGGCACGCGAGCTCGTGGAGTGGGAGCTTGCGGTAGGAGTAACGGCGAAAGCATCCTGGGTGGGAGCACACGAGCGGGAACGCCGCTGCGAAGTTGCGCGTGAGGATCTCCAGATTCTTGGGCTCCCACATCTGAAGTTCGTCGAGAAATCAGAAAAAAGATCAGCAGTTAGATTGGCGAATAGCAGGAATATGTAGGATAAGTTCAAATGCTTGTAAAATGATTTCTTACCATGAAGGTAGCGACCGGAGAATTGGCGGATGTCGTCGACTCGCGGCTACGGCAGGATGGAAGTGAAATGGGGAAAGTGGCTTCGAGGGGAAAGAAGAGAAGTACGGGGAGGAAGAGAAGTAACGGGGACGTGACACTAGGATATGGCGCACTGAACTCGTGAGTCATAACACTCGCAACATGCCAGTTTGTCCAGAGCAAGCGTGGCCAATCATGCCGCAGAACAACCTACTAGAGGATCGCTCTCGCGAAGACCATCCCAATCGTCCAAGCACCCCAATTGAATGGTATGTAACAATCGTCAAGCAGAACAACTGTGTGATGGCGTGCCTTCTAGAAGACTCGGTCTAACGGTGGATCCATTGGGGGGCAGTACTAGTTTTAGTATAAGAACAATCATGAAATGACTCAAATGGATCCATATGTGGTTTGTGGAAATAACACACATGTAATGACTCTAGTGGTTGATCCATGTGTGGTTTGTAGAAATAACACACATGCAATGACTCTAGTGCTAGTTTTAGTATAAGAACACACATGCAATGCCACCGGTTGATCTATAAGTGGTTTGTGAAAAGAACACACATGCAATGACCACTAGTTGATCCATATGTGGTTTGTGGAAAGAACACACATGCAATGACACTGCTTGATCCACATGTGGTTTGTGGAAAAGAACACACATGCAAAGACCACTGGTTGATCCATGTGTGGTTTGTAGATAGAACACACATGCAATGACTCTAGTGCTAGTTTTAGTATAAGAACGCACATGCAATGACTCTAGTGGGTCCACATGTAGTTTGTGAAAAGAACACACATGCAATGACCACTGGTTGATCCATAAGTTGTTTGTGGAAAAGAACACACATGCAATGAGTCTAGTGGATCCATGTGTGGTTTGTGGAAAAGAACACACATGCAATGACTCTAGTGGTTTATCCATGTGTGGTTTGTGGAAATAGCACACCTGCAATGACTCTAGTGGTTGATCCATATGTGGTTTGTGGAAAGAACACACATGCAATGACTCTAGTGCTAGTTTTAGTATAAGAACACACATACAATGACTCTAGTGGGTCCACATGTAGTTTGTGAAAAGAACACACATGCAATGACCACTGGTTGATCCATAAGTTGTTTGTGGAAAAGAACACACATGCAATGACTCTTGTGCTGGTTTGTGGTTTTAGTATAAGAACAAACATGCAATGACTCAAATGGATCCATATGTGGTTTGTGGAAAGAACACACATGCAATGACACTGGTTGATCCATATGTGGTTTGTGGAAATAAGACACATGCAATGACCACTGGTTGATCCACATGTGGTTTGTGGAAAAGAACACACATGCAAAGACCACTGGTTGATCCATAAGTTGTTTGTGGAAAAGAACACACATGCAATGAGTCTAGTGGATCCATGTGTGGTTTGTGGAAAAGAACACACATGCAATGACTCTAGTGGTTGATCCATGTGTGGTTTGTGGAAATAACACACATGCAATGACTCTAGTGGTTGATCCATGTGTGGTTTGTGAAAAGAACACACATACAATGACTCTAGTGCTAGTTTTAGTATAAGAACACACATACAATGACTCTAGTGGGTCCACATGTAGTTTGTGAAAAGAACATACATGCAATGACCACTGGTTGATCCATAAGTTGTTTGTGGAAAAGAACACACATGCAATGACTCTAGTGGATCCATGTGTGGTTTGTGGAAAAGAACACACATGCAATGACTCTAGTGGTTGATCCATGTGTGGTTTGTGGAAATAACACACATGCAATGACTCTAATGGATACATAAGTGGTTTATGGAAAAGAACACACATGCAATGACTATAGTGCTAGTTTTAGTATAAGAACACACATACAATGACTCTAGTGGGTCCACATGTAGTTTGTGAACCCAACACACATGCAATGACCACTAGTTGATCCATAAGTTGTTTGTGGAAAAGAACACACATGCAATGACTCTAGTGCCGGTTTGTGGTTTTAGTATAAGAACAAACATGCAATGACTCAAATGGATCCATATGTGGTTTGTGGAAAGAACACACATGTAATGACACTGGTTGATCCATATGTGGTTTGTGGAAAGAACACACATGCAATGACCACTGGTTGACCCACATGTGGTTTGTGGAAAAGGACACACATGCAAAGACCACTGGTTGATCCATAAGTTGTTTATGGAAAAGAACACACATGCAATGAGTCTAGTGGATCCATGTGTGGTTTGTGCAAAAGAACACACATGCAATGACTCTAGTGGTTGATCCATGTGTGGTTTGTGGAAATAACACACATGCAATGACTCTAGTGGTTGATCCATATGTGGTTTGTGGAAAGAACAAACATGCAATGACTCTAGTGCTAGTTTTAGTATAAGAACACACATACAATGACTCTAGTGGGTCCACATGTAGGTTGTGAAAAGAACACACATGCAATGACCACTGGTTGATCCATAAGTTGTTTGTGGAAAAGAACACACATGCAATGACTCTAGTGCCGGTTTCTGGTTTTAGTATAATAACAAACATGCAATGACTCAAATGGATCCATATGTGGTTTGTGGAAAGAACACACATGCAATGACACTAGTTGATCCATATGTGGTTTGTGGAAAGAACACACATGCAATGCCCACTGGTTGATCCACATGTGGTTTGTGGAAAAGAACACACATGCAAAGACCACTGGTTGATCCATATGTTGTTTGTGGAAAAGAATACACATGCAATGACTCTAGTGGATCCATGTGTGGTTTATGGAAAAGAACACACATGAAATGACTCTACTGGTTAATCCATGTGTGGTTTGTGGAAAGAACACACATGCAATGACTCTAGTGGTTGATCCATGTGTGGTTTGTGGAAATAACACACATGCAATGACTCTAATGCTGGTTTTAGTTTAAGAACACATATGGATCCATATGTGGTTTGTGGAAAAGAACACACATGCAATGACCACTGATTGATCCATAAGTGGTTTGTGGAAAGAACACACATGTAGTGAACACTGGTTGATCCATGTGTGGTTTGTGAAAAGAACACACATGCAATGCCATTGGTTGATCCATATGTGGTTCGTGGAAAGAAGACACATGCAATGACACTGGTTGATCCAAATGTGGTTCATGACAGGAACACACATGCAATAACTCTTATGGATACATATGTGGTTTGTAGAAAGAACACACATGCAATGAACTCTAGTGGATCTATCTTGGCATAATTTGATGTATGCCACGATGCATTTCATTGTAAAAGACACCCACTTTCCATTTTTATACTACTCAGCTTTGCCCCTTCCCCCTCTCTCTCTCTCTCTCTCTATCTATCTATCTTTCTTAGAAGCCCAAACCTGTGCCCACTCTGTCTGCTACGCCCTGATTGGTTGTCACAGTTGTCACGCAGATCGTGCGCACCAACCATTGATCCTGTGTGATCCAACGAGGCTCGTTGCATACGTCGTGCCCTTCACAGGACAGCGTGAGACAGCACGGATGTCTCCCTCAACGAGACTTCTACAAGAAGGAACACGATGCCGTCCATGGAAAAAGTCGTCGAGTGGTCATGTCATGTTTAATCTAGTCTGCAAAGGCTACAAGTCTACTGCACGGAAACTGGTCATCCACGGACCACCGGCTATACCATTTTTACTACGCAGCACGCCTGCACTCTCACTTCCGTCAGGCCCCCACCACACGAACCTTCCACGCGGCAGCCACAGCTGGAAGAGCTGTCAACCGGGGCCCTCGAGGAGGCCTAAACGTCCCCGCATTAAAAACCTAGCCTATCGGGTCCTCCATTCGTACTCATCCACTACTCTCTTTTCCCTATCTAGGAAAACCCTACAATCTTGAACGTACTTGCACGAACCTTCTCCATGAAACCAGTGCGTGGGGGTGAGTGTCTGGGCATCGCCGCCGGGTTGGTGCTTCACGCGACAGATCTGGAGGAGCATCACGCAGCACAGGCCAATGAGGACGTGCAGTTCAACCCCTTGGGGGACCATGTGCATGCCGGTGCTGACGACTTCGGAGGCGCCGATGAGGGCGTGGAGTTCGACGAACACGCTCCGCTCGTGTATCCGGAGGTACATCTATTTCTACATGTTTCATATTTTCTGCTCGAGCTTAATTTATCCAGGCGTCATAAAAAAACTAGTCCTAATGATTAGATGCAACGTACGAACCGGTACATGGAGAGATCTAGTCTGTACTGAATGAATCCACATTATTTATTTATTAATAAGTTACCAAGAACACAAACCACATTAATTTAGGAGCGAGCTGGGGAGACGGCCGTAATGAACTGCTGAACCTGTATAGACATGTTATTGCATCGAAAGTAACTTGGAATGGTGGAAGGAATATATATTTATTATTTTGCTCATTTCGGTTTGTATTCCATACATTACAGGTGTATTCAAGTGAGATGGACTCTGACAAGGAGACCAGGGACAACAAGAGCCACCATGTCATGAAGAAGCTCAAGAGCGGGATAATCCCTTTCCGCACTCGACTTGGGGAGCTCAGGTGCCCTTTCTGTAAGAGCCCGGCTTGATTCCGCATGCGGTTGGCATCGGTAAAAGCCCGGCTAGTAAACACACGTCGGCGACCAAGCCTAAGCATGCTGCTTATGGCAAGTTCCTAAGGGAGTATGTCAAGAACGGCCTAGTGTCCCCTTACTTAGGAATCAGCAACTTCTAGCCGACCAACCCCGTCACTGTGCTGGCCCGGCCACTAATAATATTTAGTTCTCTTACCGTATCTAGACCCTTAAACTATGGGGATTTCTATTTTCGTACCCTTCAAAATATATTAAAGTTCATCTGTTTATGTTGTTAAAGTTCCGGTGGCATACTCGTTATTTTGCATGGATAGAGGGGTGCCCCCGACAGATATAAGGGTTATTGTGGCATCCCGCAAAACCACTACTAGAAAATCGCGTTGTTTTTGTGCATTGCATCATCATGACCGCATGCTCATGTCATCATGGCACCTTGCATTTGAGCATCGTCATATCATCTTGCATTTGTTTGCATAAAACTATTTTCGAAAAGTCTGTTTTTGTTTTCTAAACGCCCCGTCGTTATTCAAATACAAAACCCGGGTCTCCGGATTATTTTGTTTTGTCTACCAACGGCTTTCGAAATCCTCGTTTTGAATAAATAAAATATTTAAATTATTTTGGGAGGCAGCCAGCCAGGCCCGAAAGCCTGACCGGCCACCTCCAAAATTCCTAAAACTACCCAAACCTAACCTACCCAGCCCCCTCCACATCACCCCGGCCAACCACAGCTCGCCACCTCATCGAGCCCCTCCACCTCATCTCACCTCCTGGCCCCACCTCCTCTCCACACAACACACACCACCAACTCCCTCCAACACACGCACACACCTGCATGCCACGCTCCCACCCCTGCCACGTCTCCAACTCCCCATCGGCCAACCGCGTCACGCGCGTTGCCCCGCTAGGCCCCACCCTGGCCGGCGCCTGGCCCCACCACCACCCTGGCCGCGTCCCCACTCCCACCTACCGCGCCCACGTTCCTCTCCCCGCCCCACATCGCCATCTCCTCTCTCCTCTCCGCCCCTCACCGCTCGCGCGCTCCCCTGGCCCCGCGCCCCACTTCCCCCTCCCTCTTCCCCACCGACGGACGCCGCCCCGGGCCCCGCTCATCCCTGCCGCCGTCGTGGCCCGTCCCCTCCGCTCGAGCCCGCCTCCATCTGCAAGCCGCGTCCGCTCCTACTCCCCCTCTCCTCACCGGCGTCCCCGCCATCCTCCTTCCGCCGGCCACCGGCCGACGCCCGGCTTCCTCGCCGCAACCCCGGGCCGTCCACCGCCCCGGCTCCCTCTCCACCGCGCTCCTCCGTGTCCGCTCGCCCCAGTCCGGCCTGACCTCGCCGCCAGCAGGTCCCCGGCCGACCTCCTCCCTCGCCGGTTCCCCCAGCCGACCTCGCCGTCCTCCCCTCGCCACACCCCGCCGCGACTGCATCGCGTCCACGTCGCCCCCTCCGCTCCACCAGCGCCGACCGACGCCGCCGGAGCCGTGCCTCCATCGCCCGTCCCCGCACCCCGTGTCACCGGTCCCGCTGCCTCCGACCCGGCCCTGGCCGCCCCTGGTGCCCCTCCGCGCACCCGCGCCAGAGACCCTCCGGCCGCAGCGCCCAGTGCCGCTTCGCCGCTGGCTGCCGCCAACCACCTGCGCCGTGGAGCCTCGGCCCCGCGCCTCGCGCCTCCCGCGTCATCCTCGTCTTCCTGCGGGCCCCGCGAGCCATCATGTCGACGCAGCTCCCCGAGACCACCTGAAGACGAACCCACATCAGGGCTATGATGTTTGGGCGTGTAGTCCCTACACAGATGTTAGGGCGATGACAAGGCGATGTATGTGTGAATATGGAACTTGGCCATGACTCCGTCTACCCTGGCTCCGGTAGCCTCTGTCCTCGGTAAGATCTTCGGACGCCTCTGCGGAACCCGGCAAGTCTCAACCCGGTGACAATCGATGAACCACGGACGAGACCTTCTACATGGACACCGAGTACTTCTTCCCGACTCCGAGCAAAGTTCGCCATCGACAATTGAAGCCGGCACCCTCCAAGATCTTCGTCCCGGACACCAAGATCTGCTTCCGAACGCTTTGACCAAGGCCGACACCAAAAGCTGCCACGACCGCCACCGGCAAGGCAAGAGCGACCGTCGACAAGATCGACGCCAAACTCCAAGACCTTCTACACGGATCTGAACCTCGACCCCCTGGTACGACAAGCCCGTCGATATGGAACCGAAGGACGTCAAGTCTTCATCCCGGACGCCAAGGTCGTCGACATGGATGCGAGAAGTACTTCCTCGAGGACGTCAAGTTCTTCTTCCCGAATGCCAAGCCTGACTCGATGGCGCGCACCCGACAAGATCGTCCCCAACCCGCCAAGTTCGCCTACCCGGACACTGTGCGACAAGATCTACTTCCCGGATCCGAAGACTCCCATACCCGATCCACTCAAGTTCGCCATCGACGACAAGATCGACACCGACCAGAGCGAATCTGATGCGCCCCGACGCCATGCCAAGTCCTTCTTCCCGGAACGCCAAGATCTACCTCCGTTGTCCGAGAGTGTTCCCGTCGAGCCGTTTCTGCCTGTCGAACCCCGAACCCCTCGGAGCCAAGTTCGCCGAACCCTAATGTGATTCCCTATCCGAGACCCCATTATTTTTATAATATGACATTCAAACTGTTGCACATTAATTGTTCATCCCGCATGCATATCATAATCATGCTGGATCTTCTGCCGTAGTACTAAATATTGCATCCGGTGTTTCTTCTAGTGTTTGCTTCTTCGCGGATTAGGCCGATGAGTTGATGCGAGTATCGACAAGTTCTCCAGATATGAACCGTCGACAGTGTTTCCCAGGCGAGCATCTCTTCCCCTTCTACCTATTTTGCATTTATAGTCCTTATTTCCTCTTGATGATCTATTGCTATCCGTGTCGCGATGCTTTAGTTTCCGTACCCCAGTTATACCCCGTGTAGCCTCTATATTGCCTTGGACACCTCCTATTACCTGTGTTTGGTAGATAGCGGGCCTTGCGAGTCGTAGTTGCTTGCTCAGGTGCGATCTCATGTTGACGAATGCCACAGTTGTTGGAATGCGGGCAGATGTTTATTGCTGGCAGATGTTTATGGTGGAGATGATCATGACTTTAAATACAACTATTAAAATGCTAGATATAACTAATGCAGAGGCATCGGTGGGCAATAGATGTTATTTGGTTCTTCCACGCTCACTTGTGTCCCGTAGGACCCCGAGTACTTGATACCTGTTCCTTGATTTTTCGCACTATCCACATCCGGGAGGCCTTATGGACCCCCCTGAGCCAGAGCTTGATTCATTTCTATTTCTTGGGGCCACAAGTAGTTTGGGGCTTTATTACTATTCTGTACCTATGCCATGCCTTACTGCTTTATTTAAGATTGTGCGTGGAGCACCTGTACTGTTTTGGAACGTGGAACGTTTTCGCGGTATCGACAAGCCCAGTCACACTTTCGGGTTCCCAGTCATTTACAGCCATTGACACAAACCCTGGGTCCGTTCCGGAGCCGGCCAACTTCGTTGCGGGTAGCTTAGTGGGGTGCCCCCCTGAAATATTTTATGAATCCTGTGATCGCTTTGTCGTGAATGCCTCGTTGGGTTTTGAGTTGGTTTTTCCGAGGTTGATCGAGTGTGTGTTGCTATTTGTGCACCCCTGCAGGGTAAAACTTTCTGAAAGCCGTGTCCGCGGTTATGGACGACTTGGAGCACAGTATCTCGATCATAGACAAGCATAACTAAAGTAGTGCTATAAATTGGACTTAATATATGACTAGTAATCAGCTCAAGTATAACGGAATGGATATTAAAACTTCCAACAACTGGTGGATCTTGGTCGTAACGTGTTCTGATATACCTGTCTAGTAAGTATTACAACTCCAATGGAATGTGATAAAAGTGCCAACCACTGCTGGGTTTTGGGATTCCTCAGGACAATTATATCTGACTAGTAAATGTCCCAACTACAACAGAATGGTAATTAAACTGTCCACTACTTATGCTATCAGGATGACTCATGCTATCTATATCTGATTAGTAATTGCTGCAACTATAATGGAATGAGTAAAATTGCCAACTGTGTGAGTTCCTTGGTCCGACTTCCTCGTTTGGTCTCGAGGGGGAAATACCAGGATGGGTTTGTTTGGTGTTAGCTTCAGGTTGGAACCGAATAGGTCTTTCTTATCCCTCTCTGATAACCGCCAGTTGTATCGAGTCTCTATAGGTTGTTTAGTGCCGCTGCGCTGCCGCTTCAGCCCACCATACCTATGTTGGCGAGAGCCGCCGAATTCTAGCCTCGCCGTGTACTGGCCTCAGTACTGACGCTCCTCTTTTTCCTTTGCCCTTTGTCGGCACCCCTTTTGTTTTAGCAGGTTTGAGATCGACGTCGTTAGCAGGGTTACCCTTCCGGCTTGGCCTGGGCAGGGTTATGGACGCCATTGGTTATTCTTCCGGGCTCTTAGCCCCATTTGCATCTTGTCCGTAGTCGGACGCTCTATCGTCTTCGAGGTGATTTGTCCGTAGTCGGACGCCGAATTCTAGCCTCGCCGTGTACTGGCCTCAGTACTGACGCTCCTCTTTTTCCTTTGCCCTTTGTCGGCACCCCTTTTGTTTTAGCAGGTTTGAGATCGACGTCGTTAGCAGGGTTACCCTTCCGGCTTGGCCTGGGCAGGGTTATGGACGCCATTGGTTATTCTTCCGGGCTCTTAGCCCCATTTGCATCTTGTCCGTAGTCGGACGCTCTATCGTCTTCGAGGTGATTTGTATCTTTGTATATTATATCTGTATTATTGACTCATGGAGTCGCTGATGTATATATCTGCTATGTGGGTCCCATCGAGGACTGATGTGTAATGGTATTACTTTGTTTTCCACCCGCACGAAAGTGCCTGGTGGGCGTCCTTGAATCGTTTCTATGCGGGTTTGGCGGGAATCGCTAAAACTTGCATAGGGCCGATTTGAGGGTGTTACAGTTATCATGTCCGCTAGATCACAGAGGATCAACGGTTGGCGGAAAAAACTGAGTACAACTGAATCGCCATGATTAGACACGATGGAAAAAACGTGACTCACGGTACGCGTGTGCGGTGCACGGGGCGGTAGCGGACGCGTGTGGGCGTGCACGGTGCATTAGCGTACGCGGTGCACGGTAGTGCAACGAAACGCCGCGTCCCTTCTCCTTTAATAGAGGACTCCCCACTCCCACTAATCACGCACTCGCTCACTCAACCGTCTCCACTGTCCCATCACCTTCTGCAAACGCCCAACAAAATCCAACCACGCCGACGATGGAGAAGATCGGCGCGGTGGCCATCGGCGCCTCCAAGGCCGCTGGCGAGGAGCCCCCCACCCATGTCCCCGCATCCGCCGTAGCCGCCGGCGAGGAGGCACCCGCCGGTCTCGGACAGATCCCGCTCAGCTGGGACCCCTACGAGGAGGTTGTCTACATAAGGCCGGAGAACCCCTACGACACCAGCATCGCCGACCCATGGTCTGAGGTAACCAGGATTTTCTCCCCTTCCCTTGTTCTTCCCCTGTTTCCATCGTTGGATGCTAGATCGTATGTTATTAGGGCTCGGCTGTTCTTATTTTTTACAGTAGCTAATCCTATTGTGTTAGATCTCGATTTTCGATGAATCCCCCTGTTCGTAGTTGGGATCAGTATTCGATTTGGTTTGAGATTTGGGGAATAATCGGGAGATCTCATTCGGTTAATTTATGCAAAAATCAATCCCGATAATCAAAGTTTCTCAATCATGTCCTTATTTTACTCTACTGTTTTTTCCAACAGGAGGATAGCAGCGACCTCCGCAGCGACGACGAGTCGCAGGACACCAAGACTCGTCATGTGCTGAGGAGGCTAAAGTCTGGCCAGTACAACAACTTCTTTGCCGGTGAGGTGTACAAGTGCCCCTTCTGCCCCACCAGGAGGCTCCACGGCACGGACTTCAACTCCCTCGTGAAGCATGCCGAGGACGCGAGGACCCGCGGCGAGTTCGTGAATGTCCACGGCTTCAGGGCCAAGCACCAGGCGCTCGGTCTTCACCTCCGCAACCTCCAGAAGGTGGCTATCGAGGAGGGTCGCATGCCCCCGATTAGACCCAAGGTGCCCAAGGTCAAGGGGCTGGGCAGCAAGAAGTGGAGGAGGTGCCAGAGGGAGGAGGCGGATGCCCTCCTGGCAGAGGCCGCGAGGGGCCACTGATCAACTGCTGCTGCTGCTGTAAAGCAGCTTCTTTTGTCTTGTCTGTGTTGAAGCAGTCCGCTGCTGCTGCTGAGCAGCCTAATTGTCGAACCTCGTTAAGTACCGTACTATATAACCCATATTAGCTGCTTTATCTACATCTGCTCTGTTTACTGAATTTATTTATGGTGCTGGTTTGTTTTGCTGCTCTAGATTTGCTACCATATTGGGGAAAAACGATCGCAAAAGGAACAATGAATGAAGAGAGAAGCTGCTCTAGATTCCCTACCTTTTTAGGCAAAAAAACACAACTGTTAGAGAGAGGGGAAAAGGCGCTCTTAAAAAGGCCAAATAACAAAAAAAAACTTCCACTTTAGGCGTCATGGCCCACGTAACGCCCAAGCCTTTGACCAGACGGCACCCCCCTCTGAGCGCATGTGAGGGCTTCGGAATATCGGGAGGGAAAAAGTGAGGACAAACGAGACACAATGTTGCTATAACTAAATCTTACAAAAAGATGAATTTGGCTTTACCATGCAATTTGTCCAGAGCTCCACAATGTAGCTATTCTAAATCCCTAAACTATGTGGTGCATTGAAACCTAATGCTTTTCCACTGACACGTGTGTTGCAAAGTTGCTTGATCGTGCATGCTTACACAAGTGGCCTACAAAGAAACTTATAGAAGCATGGGCAAACGAGCTTCATTTTGGCAAATTCGGGACAAGCTTTGCGCAATCAGCAGGCCTGATTGGCTAGGCGGCTGCCCCGGGGTGCAGGGATGCTAGGTCCATGTCTATTCTTACACTTCTTAAACTTGTTAGGAATTAATAATAACTGTACACTTCCTTCTGTCCTGTCACGTTATGTCGTGTCAGCACCGCGCACCCGCTGCGGATCGGCAACGGGACGGTGGTCTACGTGACCGGTCTCTGCCACGCCAAAGCCACGTCACACACCCGTCCCATCGCCTACCGGGACGGATGCCGAATTTAATCGCTAGGATTCGAAACCATAGGTGCTGGCCCGGTCAAACTTGCTTCCGCATGGGTATGACCGGAATATTGATAAACGGAATTTAAGCATCGCCTTCTGTCTCCTCAGCACATCACTGTGCAAAAATCTCCAACTCATTCCTTCCGCCGGCGCCGCAACCGCAAGAACCATCGACGCTGCCGTAGGCACCGCCTCCGCCTGGCCATACCACCGCAACATATCACTCCACCTCCACGCCCAGTCCCAACCACCGCTACCGACCCTAGGCCACTTCCGCCGCATTAGCTGCTGCCATGGATGCAGAGTACGGCGTGTTCAGCGACGGGAGCGACTACACCAACGAGTACACCGTCACCGCCCATGGCACCACCAAGCTGACGGTCGTCCACACAAATGCGTCAGCGGAGGTGGCCGAGGTCATCGCAATGTACGAGCGGTGGCTACATGAGCCGATGGACAGGTACAAGATCGTCGACCTTGACCTCGAGTATACCAGAGATAGGAAGAGGACGGCGCTTTTGCAGCTGTCCATGTGCAACCACTGCCTACTATATCACGTATGTAGGGCCAAATCTGTATGCCCGGAGCTTCGTGAGTTCCTACACAGGAGGGAGATCTACTTCGCCAGCGTCGACATCAAGAACGACACTTCGAAGCTAGAATGGGATCTCCTCGTTCATGTCATCAATCACGTCAATCTCCAACGTTTGTGGAGGTACCCGGATGGCGGTACGAGGAAAGCCGACATGGCTAGACTCGCTTCCGACATCATCGAGTTCCTGAAGCACCTGCACGAGCGATGGGAGTGGAGGCACCTGGATTACGATGCGATCAAGTACGCAGCCAGGGACACGTATGTCTGCTACGAGATGCTCAGCAGGATCTGGCGTGTGGGTGAGTGTGCTGTTTACCACTACTAGTTTTGCATTTCGTTCCTAGTTTTATCTCGCTTGTATTTTATCTCGCATGTATTTTTCTAAGCATTCTGTGTGTAAGAACCAAGCTTGTATGATCCCTATGCTATTAGCTACTTAACCTGTATGGATTACATCCCCCCTTTTGTATGCTCAACATTCATTCTTACAAATTCTGTCTGTGCCATTTGCATGCGGCAGAAGCTAGGACTGACATGCATAAGGTGTGATACAGTCATAAGTCATAACCAAACACAGATTATAGAGAAGGATACAGTCATAAACCAGATTATAGTTTGACAAAGGTAATACACAGCAGTTCGTAATTGCTCACATAGTGTACTTATGAAATAACATGTTTTCATAAACACAACAATCATGCACTAATAGTCTACATCCCAGCCTGTTGGAGAAGGCAACCGATCCCAGGATGCCTTCGGTCGCTTGCCCCGGTTTGTAGATTCATCTACGATCCGGCATCTGGGACAAACAACCTGCCTTGGTGGTGGTTCAATGATGGATGTATGGAACGAGATTTTACAATCTGGCGGTACAGCTCGTGGCTAACATACCCGTCAATTGCAGCGTACTTCAGATTAGGTTCAGAAAGTGGCTTATCCTCCCAGTAATCGTGCCCTAAATGCCTCCACGAACATCTCGGCAATCTGTCCTTCATGTCAGCGTACCACAGGTGTATGAGTTCGGAGGCAAGAGCGGCCATCCCGGTCTTGCCGCCCTTCGTCCCTAGGATCCAGTAAATTTTCTGGATGTCCACTTTGCACTCCTTTGGGATTCTAATGTTGACAGCCGGGCTTTCAAGCAGTTTACTGTCATTCCTGATGTCAACACTGGTACATGTTATGTGCTGGTTCACAAGAAAGTCATGAAACAGATCCCTAATGCTTTCGCCCCACCTGCATGAAAATGAATTCAGACAAATAATATAGCAATAACTTTTGCAAACAGACGGTTCAGGAACAAAAAGACAGCAAAGTCTACCAGATCCGGTCAGCCCCCTTCTCGCAAAAAGGCTGGTATACGAGGACGTGCCCCTTCATGGAGAGTTGCACCATGGTGATCCTACGGCGATCGCGGCTGTACTCGAGGTCGAGACCTACGAACCTGTTTTCTTCGAACTACAGCCAACTCATGAAATTATTCAGAGTGTTCCTCACCGTCCGAGGGTCGGTGGTGTAGACGACATCGATCTTCTTCCTGCCACGTACTTCGATGTCGAAGTGCGCAGTTTCTTGCCTACCGTCGTTTCGGACGTCCGGAGCATCCATGACTACAGGCAAGAGGGAAAGGATATGGAGGAAGAGGGTGATGCGGTGGTGGAGGAAATGGATGAGGCCGTGGAGGAGAAAGACGATGAGGCCGTGGAGGAGGAAATGAGACGGAGAAGTGAAAGATTGGAACCGCCCTTACCAATATCTGGAATGGTGCACGACCGTTTGTAGTAGGGTGAAGGTGGCAAAAAACGACGGTTTTACACGTCGACGCTAGCGCTTCCTAAAATTTGTTCTGCGCCACTTGCATGCGGTGGAATCAATTCAAACGTAGGCACATTTGCGCGTGCCGACCTTCACTCACTGACAGGTGGGCCGCACATTTCCCTTTTACGATTTATTTTTTCACTTCCTCTAGACGGTTCCGATGCCCGCCCTCAATAATTATGCCCCCCTTCTTTTCTTCCACGCGGACGAGAACCGGCGGCGGTGGCGGTTCCTTGCAGATTCGCTCCCCACTCGAACAACTGCCCCATCCCTGATTCCACCCCCTCTCGAATCCATCCGCCTCCTTATCACAACACCTCCATTAATCTACCAGATTCCAGACTCCATTTGCCGCTATGGGTAGAGCTTGGGGTAGCTGCAGGCTGAAGCGAAAGGCATGCGACCCGGATGGCGAGGGCGACCGCTACCACGAGGATTGGGGATGGCCAAACCTCTGCGCCACGAACGTGCACATGATCGCCTCAGAGTTGGACATCATCTCAGCCGGCCGCCTCGCTCGCTGCATCCCTGGCTAGCGCGTGACAATGCAGAACATGGACGAACAACCGTTCGGCACGCCAGGCCTTCTTTACCCCGATAACAGCAAATGGCTAGACGACCGCGATGGCCACGTAAGTTCCAATATCTAACTTATTCGTTCAGTCATATCGTTGATTCATATGTGCTGAACTCTCATCGGAATCCTATGTTCCTTTCGTCGAACGTGTTGTGTGCACGCGCGGTTTGAACAAATCGAACCATTTAAGACTATTCTATACAGCAGAAGCTCTGCTCGTACCTGATATTCTGGTATTTTCATAGTGACACAGTCTTACTTTAGGTGATAGATGAGTTGTCAAGTTCGATTTTGTAATGGAACGCCTGCTAGGTGATATTCTGTTTCCTAAAATAAAAAAAACAGATTAGACGATTTAAGGCTGTTATGCCCCGAGCTGTTTAATTATGATCATCGTCAGGAGTTTGTTCTGGGGGGCTCTGCTCCTACTCCATATATTGAGTATCTTCGTAGTGACACATGCACAATTTAGGCGATATCTGAGGAGACACTCATATTTAGGCGATATTTTGTGTACTTTATGTTGGAGATATGCCCAAGAGGCAATAATAAAAGTGGTTATTATTATATCTTTGTGTTTATGATGAATGTTTACATCCCATGCTATAATTGTATTATTAGGAAACACTAATACATGTGTGTTTTGTAAACATAAGAGAGTCCCTAGTAAGCCTCTTGTTGAACTAGCTTGTTGATTAATTGATGATCATGGTTTCCTGATCATGGACATTAGGATGTGATTAATAATAAGGTCATATCATTAGGAGAATGATGTGATGGACACACACCCATAGTAAGCGTAGCATAAGATCAAGTCATTAAGTTCGTATTGCTGTAAGCTTTCAATCACATAGTAACCTATTCCTTCGACCATGAGGTTATGTTAATCACCATCACCGAATGAATACTTTGATGACATCAAACGCCGCTTCGTAACTGGGTGGTTATAAAAGTGTCATTGGGTATTCTGAAAGTATGTGTTGAAGCGCATGAACCAAGATTGGGATTTGTCCATCCATATGACGGATAGATATGCTCTGGGCCCTCTCGGTGGAATGTCATCTAGTTAGCTTGCAAGCATGTGACTAGATCACAAGGGATGACATATCACGGAACGAGTAAAGAGTACTTATCAGTAACGAGGTAGAACTAGGTATGGAGATACCGACGATCAAACCTCGGATAAGTATAGTATCGCGAGACAAAGGGAATTAGTTTCGTATGTAAATGGTTCAATCGATCGCGAAGTTATTTTAAGTAGATATGGAATGTGCGTTGGAGACCGAATGTTGTTCGGAGTCTCGGAATGGATCCGGGACATCACGAGGAGATCCGGAATTGTCTAGAGAAAAAGATTCATATATTGGGGATCATTTTCTGAGTTAGGAAATGTTCCGGAGTATTTGTATGAGGATTATAGAAGGTTTCAGAATGTTCCGGAAGGTTCTGGAAGAATTCTTGGAGTTTGCTTGAAAACCAAGAAAGGGATCAAGGAGTCCTTGTGGGGCAAGACAAGGAGTCGTGGGGGAGGAGGACTCCTCCCCCCTCCCCAATCCGCCGGCCAAGGAGGGAGGGGAGCCCTACTAGGACTCCCCCTCCCATGGCGCCCTCCCCCCTTTAAATAGAAGGGTGGAGGCGCCACCCCCTGGCCCCCTCCACCACTCCAAACCCTAGCCGCCTCTCTCCTCCTCCTCTCTTCTGCTCAGGCTTAGGAGAAGCCCTGCAGAATTCTCTACTCCACCACCACCACCACGTCGCCGTGCTGCTGGAATTCCGTGGAGAAGATCTACTACCTCCGCTGCTCGCTAGAACGAGAGGAGGAAGGTCTGCTTCGACTCCGCACATGTGACCGACCGCGGAAGCGCTGCCGGAACGCGGCGCCGGAAGGATCGTCCACTCGATCTTGAGATCGGCAAGTGATCGACTACATCAACCACGAGATCTAATCTCGTAACGCTTTTGGATCTACAAGGGTTAGTACAGATCTATCTCATTGCACATGTCTAATAGATTAGATCTTGGCTTTTATCTAGATTAGATCTGGGTTTTGTTCGTTCTTGCGGTAGAATTATTTTGTTTTCCATGCTACGAACCCATCAGTGGTATCAGAGCCGTATCTATGCGTAGATCTGTTGCACGAGTAGAACACAATGGTTTTGTGGGCATTGGTGCTCGTGCCTTCTTTTTCTTTGTGTACTTTGCATCTTGCAGTATGGTGGGATGAAGCGGCTCGGGCTAACCTTACATGTCATCGCACATGAGACTTGCTCCACGCTTGACGTGTAACTTGCTTTGCAGAAGTGGCTTTGCGGGTGTCTGTCTCTCCCACCATAGTATAGATCTAATTTACACTTTGCACTTGATAGCACTTGGATCAACGTTGTGGTTCAGTTTCGTAGGTAAGATCCGTTCTTGTTCGAAAGCCCCAAACCACGTAAAACATCCAAAGAAAATTAGAGGCGACTAACTTTTTTTTGCAGGGGTTTTGTGATGTGATATGGCCATCATGTGATTGTGATTATATTTGATGTATGCAATGATCCTTGTTGTAATATGGCAACCGGCAGGAGCCTAATGGTTGTCTTTAATTCTGTTAAGACCTGGGTGTCTATTCATCTTGCAATAGCTTTATTCCAAGTAGTTGTAATAGTTTCTAGTGATGATGGACAACCATGAAGCGGCGCCACTGACCTTGACACAATGCTGGTGATGATGGAGATCATGTTCGTGCTTTGGAGATGGAGATCAAAGGCGCAAGAAGAAAGGGCCATATCATATCACACTAATTATGAATTGCCTGTGATGTTAATCCTTTATGCATATTGTATTGCTTAGATCGCGACGGTAGCATTATAAGATGATCCCTCTCACTAAATATCAAGTAATAAAGTGTTCACCCTTAGTTGGCACCGTTGCTAAGACTCGTCGTTTCGAAGCATCTCGTGATGATCGGATGTGATAGATTCTACGTGTGCATACAACGGGTGCAAGCCAGATTTGCACATGCGGAAACTAAGGTTATCTTGACGAGCCTAGCATGTACAGACATAGTCTCGGAACACGGAATACCGAAAGGTAGAGCATGAGTCATATAAATGATATGATGAACATGAAGATTGTTCGACGATGAAACTACATCTTCTCTCGTGAAGATCGGACTTAGTGTAGTGGACTTGGTTCGTGTAATCACTAAGACAATGTGAGGGATGTTGTTTTGAGTGGGAGTTCACCTAGCTAATTTAAGAATTAAATTTGAACTCAATTTATCATAAACTTAGTCTAAACTACTTGCAAATTTTTTGTAGATTATGGCGACCCCCTCCATCAATTTCAATGCGTTCCTAGAGAAAGAAAAGCTTAAGAACAATGGAAGCAATTTCACGGACTGGTTCCGTGGACTGCAGATCGTCCTCAGGGCTGGTCAGTTGACCTATGTGCTCGAAGCACCGCTAGGTGACCCACCTGCAGAAGATGCCACCGATGACATAAAGAATGTTTATGCCACTCGGAAAAATCATTACTCCACAGTTCAGTGTGCCATCCTGTACGGTTTAGAAGCGGAGCTCCAGAAGCGTTTTGAGCACCACGACCCGTTCGAGATCATTAAGGAGCTCAGGCTAATTTTGACTCGGGCGGCCATGGAGAGCTATGAGGCCTCCGAAAAGTTCTTTAACTGTAAGATGGAAGAGGGAAGCTCCGTTAGCGAGCACGTGCTCACCATGTCTGGGTACGCAAACAAGCTCGAAGAGTTGGGGATATCGATTCCTAATGAGTTGGGGATTCACCGTCTCCTCCAATCACTGCCACCGAGTTATAAGAACTTTGTGATGAACCAATATGCACTGCATGAAAAAGATGTTGCCTGAACTATCGTCCATGCTGAAAACTGCTGAAGTGGAGATCAAGAAGGAGCACCAAGTGTTCATGGTCAATAAGACCACCAATTTCAAGAGACAGGGCAAGCCTAAGAACAAGGGCAACTTCAAGAAGGACGGCAAGAAAGCTGCCGCACCTGCAAAGAAGCCCAAGGCTGGTCCCAAGCCTGAAACTGAGTGCTTCTACTGCAAGGGTGCTGGTCACTGGAAGCGTAACTGCCCCAAGTACCTGGCGGATCTGAAGAACGGCAACATCAAGAAGAAAGGTATATTTGATATATATGTTGTGTATCTTGCTAGTAATCGTAGTAGTGCCTGGGTATTTGATACTGGTTTCGGTTGCTCATATTTGTAACTTGAAACAGGAGCTGTGGAATAAACGAAGACTGGCGAGAGAAGGTGACGATGCGCGTTGGAAATGGCTCCAAGGTTGATGTGATCGCCGTCGGCACGCTCCCTCTACATCTACCTTCGGGGTTAGTTTTAAATTTGAATAATTGTTATTTGGTGCCTGCGTTAAGCATGAACATTATATCTGGATCTTGTTTACTGCGAGACGGTTACTCTTTTAAGTCCGAGAATAAAGGTTGTTCGATTTATATGAGTAATATCTTTTATCGTAATGCACCTGAGATGAATGGTTTATTCTTACTGAATCTCGATAGTAGTGATACACATGTTCACAACATAGATGCTAAACGAATAAAATTGAATGATAATTCTACATACATGTGGCACTGTCGTCTTGGTCACATTGGAGTGAAGCGTATGAAGAAACTCCATTCTGATGGACTTCTTGAATCACTTGATTTTGGATCACTTGAAAGATGCGAAGCATGTCTAATGGGAAAAATGACTAAGACTCCATTCTCTGGAATAATGGAGCGAGCTACAGACTTATTGGAAATAATACATACCGATGTGTGCGGTCCAATGAGGGTAGCATCGCGTGGTGGATATCGTTATGTTCTCACTTTCACGGATGACTTAAGTAGATATGGGTATGTCTACTTTATGAAATATAAGTCCAAAACTTTCGAGAAGTTTAAGGAATTTCAAAGTGAAGTGGAAAATCATCGTAACAAGAAGATTAAGTTTCTGCGTTCTGACCGCGGAGGTGAATATCTAAGTTATGAGTTTGGCATGCATTTAAAGAAATGTGGAATACTTTCGCAATTGACACCGCCGGGAACACAGCGTAATGGTGTGTCCGAACGTCGTAATCGAACTCTCTTAGATATGGTTCGGTCTATGATGTCTCTTATAGATTTACCGCTATCGTTTTGGGGCTATGCATTAGAGACAGCCGCATTCACTTTAAATAGGGCACCATCTAAATCCGTTGAAACGACACCGTACGAATTGTGGTTTGGAAAGAAACCTAAGTTGTCGTTCATTAAAGTTTGGGGTTGCAAAGCATATGTAAAGAAGTTACAACCTGATAAGCTAGAACCCAAAGCGGAGAAATGCGTCTTCATAGGATACCCTAAAGAAACAATTGGGTATACCTTCTATCATAGATCCGAAGGCAAAGTTTTCGTTGCCAAGAATGGATCCTTTCTTGAGAAGGAGTTTCTCTCGAAGGAGGTGACTGGAAGGAAAGTAGAACTCGATGAGGTTATTGAACCTTCTCTCGGATTTGAGAGTAGCGCAGCACCGGAAGATGTTTTTGTGCCGCCTGCACCAATTGGAGAGGAAGCTAATGATAATGATCATGAAACTTCAAACGAAGTTACTGCTGAACCTCGCAGGTCAACGAGGGTTCGTACCACTCCTGATTGGTATGACTCTGCCTTGAACGTCATGTTGGTGGACAACGCTGATGACCCTGCGACGTATGAAGAAGCTATGGTGAGCCTAGATTCCGACAAATGGCTAGAAGCCATGAAATCCGAAATGGGATCCATGTACGAAAACCAAGTGTGGACTTTGGTGGACTTACCGGATGGCCGTAAGGCTATCGAGAACAAATGGATTTTCAAGAGAAAACAGATGTTGATGGTAATGTTACCGTCTATAAAGCTCGACTTGTCGCGAAAGGGTTCCGACAAATTCAAGGAGTTGACTATGATGAGACATTCTCACCAGTAGCGAAGCTAAAGTCTGTGAGGATTTTGTTAGCAATTGCTGCACATTTTGATTATGAGATTTGGCAGATGGATGTCAAAACGGCGTTCCTTAATGGTGACATTGAGGAAGAGTTGTATATGGTACAACCCAAGGGTTTTGTCGATCCTAAAGATGCTAACAAGGTATGCAAACTTCAGCGCTCCATTTATGGACTGAAGCAAGCATCCCGGAGTTGGAATCAACATTTCGATAAAGTAATCAAAAACTTTGGGTTTATACAAACTTATGGAGAAGCTTGTATTTACAAGAAAGTGAGTGGGAGCTCTGTAGCATTCCTAGTACTATATGTAGATGACATATTGTTGATTGGGAATGATATAGAACTTCTTAATAGCGTCAAAACCTATTTGAATAATAGTTTTTCAATGAAGGATCTTGGCGAAGCGGCATATACTCTAGGCATCAAGATTTATAGAGATGGATCAAGACGCCTAATAGAGCTTTCACAAAGTACATACTTAGACAAAATTCTAAAGAAGTTTAGAATGGAAGAGAGCAAGAAAGGGTTCGTGCCCATGTTGTCAGGTAAGACCTTGAGTAAGACTCAAAGTCTAGCAACGGCAGAAGATAGATAGAAAATGAATAATATTCCCTATGCCTCGGCCATAGGTTCTATCATGTATGCCATGCTGTGTACAAGACCGGATATAGCACATGCTGTTAGTTTGACTAGCAGATATCAAAGTGGTCCTGGAATGGAGCACTGGACAGCGGTCAAGAATATCCTAAAGTACCTAAATAGGACTAAGGATATGGTTCTTTCTTATGGAGGTGATGAACAGCTTGTTGTAAACGGTTACACCGATCTGGATGACTCGAAGTCACAGTCGGGATACGTATTTATTTTGAATGGTGTTGCAGTGAGCTGGAGGAGTGCAAAGCAAAGCGTTGTGGCGAAATCTTCAACTGAATCGGAATACATAGCTGCTTCGGAGGCTGCGCAAGAAGCCATATCGATGAAGGAATTCATTACTGAACTTGGCGTGGTTCCCAGTGCGTTGGACCCGATGGCCATCTACTGTGACAACACAAGTGCCATAGCTAATGCACAGGAGCCAAGGTCACATAGCAAGCTGAAGCACATCAAGCTACGTTTCCACGCTATTCGCGAGTATGTCCAAGATGGTGACATAAAGATTTGCAAAGTACACACTGATCTGAATGTGGCACATCCGTTGACTAAACCTCTCCCTAGGGCAAAGCATGACCAACACCAGAACGCCATGGGTGTTAGGTATATTACCATGTAATCTAGATTATTGACTCTAGTGCAAGTGGGAGACTGTTGGAGATATGCCCAAGAGGCAATAATACAAGTGGTTATTATTATATCTTTGTGTTTATGATGAATGTTTACATCCCATGCTATAATTGTATTATTAGGAAACACTAATACATGTGTGTTTTGTAAACATAAAAGAGTCCCTAGTAAGCCTCTTGTTGAACTAGCTTGTTGATTAATTGATGATCATGGTTTCCTGATCATGGACATTAGGATGTGATTAATAACAAGGTTATATCATTAGGAGAATGATGTGATGGACACACACCCATAGTAAGCGTAGCATAAGATCAAGTCATTAAGTTCGTATTGCTATAAGCTTTTAAATGCATAGTAACCTAATCCTTCAACCATGAGGTTGTGTTAATCACCAGCACCGGATGGGTGCTTTGATGACATCAAACGCCGCTTCGTAACTGGGTGGTTATAAAGGTGTCATTGGGTATTCTGAAAGTATGTGTTGAAGCGCATGGACCAAGATTGGGATTTGTCCATCCATATGATGGATAGATATGCTCTGGGCCCTCTCGATGGAATGTCATCTAGTTAGCTTGCAAGCATGTGACTGGGTCACAAGGGATGACATAACATGGAACGAGTAAAGAGTACTTATCAGTAACGAGGTAGAACTAGGTATGGAGATACCGACGATCAAACCTCGGATAAGTATAGTATCGCGAGACAAAGGGAATTGGTTTCGTATGTAAATGGTTCTATCGATCACGAAGTCATCGTTGAGTATGTGGGAGCCATTATGGATCTCCAGGTCCCGCTGATGGTTATTGATAGGAGATGTGTCTCTGTCATGTCTACATATTCACGAACCGTAGGGTGACACACTTAAGGTTCGAAGTTGTTTTAAGTAGATATGGAATGTGCGTTGGAGACCGAATGTTGTTCGGAGTCTCGGATTGGATCCGGGACATCATGAGGAGATCCGGAATTGTCCAGAGGATAAGATTCATATATTGGGGATCATTTTCCGAGTTAGGAAATGTTCCGGAGTATTTGTATGAGGATTCTAGAAGGTTTCGGAATGTTCCGGAAGGTTCTAGAAGAATTCTTGGAGTTTGCTTGAAAACCAAGAAAGGGATCAAGGAGTCCTTGTGGGGCAAGACAAGGAGTCGTGGGGGAGGAGGACTCCTCCCCCCCTCCCCAATCCGCCGGCCAAGGAGGGAGGGGAGTCCTACTAGGACTCCCCCTCCCATGGCGCCCTCCCCCTTTAAATAGAAGGGTGGAGGCGCCACCCCCTGGCCCCCTCCACCACTCCAAACCCTAGCCGCCTCTCTCCTCCTCCTCTCTTCTGCTCAGGCTTAGGCGAAGCCCTGCAGAATTCTCTACTCCACCACCACCACCACGTCGCCGTGCTGCTGGAATTCCGTGGAGAAGATCTACTACCTCCGCTGCTCGCTAGAACGAGAGGAAGGTCTGCTTCGACTCCGCACGTGTGACCGACTGCGGAAGCGCTGCCAGAACGCGGCGCCGGAAGGATCGTCCACTCGATCTTGAGATCGGCAAGTGATCGACTACATCAACCACGAGATCTAATCTCGTAACGCTTTCGGATCTACAAGGGTTAGTACAGATCTATCTCGTTGCACATGTCTAATAGATTAGATCTTGGCTTTTATCCAGATTAGATCTGGGTTTTGTTCGTTCTTGCGGTAGAATTTTTTTGTTTTCCATGCTACGAACCCATCACTTTAATCTAAAGGTCCAGTTGTCAAATTGTATTTGCAATGGAATCCATGCTAGGTGATTGTACCAACTGACAACAAACTCTGCAGAATATCATGCAAAACTGATGCTGCTGGATAAGTGGTCGGAATCAGTAGTGGTGAATATCAAGGAAGAAGAAGAGACGGAAATGGGAGATGACCAGAACTGGGTGGGTGGCAACAGCGAGTGGCTGGTCCTTTTATCCCAGGATGGGGGTACTTGGACTCTAAAAAATTGCTACAGATCGAAGAGACTTGCAGTGCCATCTTTGAAGGGTGTCGACATTACTGCATTCAACGTCGGGTGGCCGCCGCCCATTTCCGAATTCGCTTACAGGTTCAACATGGCATAACTTGAGCTCGTGAAGGTACAACTCCCACATAGACCGCAGGAGGGGCGTGGAAGAACTGGGAGTACGACCTCTTAGCGGTGTTCGACAAGGCAATCACATTCATTAGATGCCCAGAAGACAAGGAATGGACAGTCTTGCGCAACGACTTCCTGTGGCCGGAGAAGTATGTCGACGCCGTCTTCACCTACGGCTACTCTTCGTACAGACCGCAACACATTTATGCGGTCACTGAACCTAGCAGCGACGTGCGTGTTTGGGAGCCGTCCATTTGGGGTGAGTCATGGTGTCATATAGCATGTAAAATCCCATTCAAAATTCTGCTTACTGACTGTTAGTAACACGCAGGTACCCGCGCAGCCCCGCGCATCATTCCAGCTCCGGTCATCAAAGATGCAGTAGCAGATGCTGAACTTGGGACATGGCGCTGGTTCCTGGCACCTCTCGGAGACAACACGGAACATGATGATGAACTCTTGTGGATTCATATCAGGGGAGCACTAAACAGCGTTGGTGATACAATAGAACATATGGGGACACTACTTTCTTCATACCCATCGCTGTGGTGTCACGTTTTCTCGAGGTCCGCATGCCCATCCGAAGACCCAGTAGAGCAAGTCTGGAGCAGAGTCAACAATCTGAAGGGACAATCTATGTTTCTTGGGATCAACTACCCTTTCTTTGTCGGAGCCCCTGGAGCTGTTGAACCTGTAATTGCTCAGGCAGCCCTGGCCCCTGATGCTGCCGCTGCTGCTGCTTCTGCTGGTGGTGGTGGTGGTGGTGTTGGTGGTGG
Source organism: Avena eriantha (assembly GCA_910589775.1). Classification (NCBI taxonomy): domain Eukaryota; kingdom Viridiplantae; phylum Streptophyta; class Magnoliopsida; order Poales; family Poaceae; genus Avena; species Avena eriantha. The sequence goes on along the minus strand of OU342742.1, from coordinate 63,147,279 downwards.
TCGAGCTGACGATGAACTAGCTGCTGCTGCTCCTGGTGAAGCTGACGAAATACTTGGTGATGCTACTGCTAGTGAAGCTGAGGAAATACTTGCTAATGTTGCTGCTGGTGAAGCTGACGAAATACCTGCTGAGGCTGCTGCCGGAGTCCAGGAAGAACATGTTGGTGTTGTTGCTGAGGTGCCAGCACTTCCAGTGTTGATAGCAGACTGTGTGTTTGCTGCACACTCACGCGCCTACCATGTTGACACTCCAGATCCGACCTGGAGCCGAATCCACGTTGGGGGGAGGGGGCCTACAATTGGCTCATCAGTGGGGTCGTACTATTTGAAGGAGAATGAAAGACGGCCAAACGCAGCATTCTGGTTTGTTCCGATGATACCACCAGCTCCAGGGACCTAGTGCTCATACTAGCAGATCCGATGAACCATTTGTCTTTATCTTTATCATTAGTTATGCTTATGTGTGTAAAGACTAAGCTGTGCTTATTTGTGTAAGACTAAGTTAGGCCTAACTGCGTAATATTCAGTGAAGCCTAGCTTTTCTTTCCACGCCCATAATAACAGAATTGCAGCATAGAACATACACATGTAATGTGCATACCAAGCATTTTTGCTCAGGATAACAACCACTTCAAGCAAATGATACATCGTGTACGCATTTGAACGCATCACTAGAATGTGCCACCTATTGATGATTGATGACATGGATCTACCTTTTCTGCGCTTATTTGCATTGAATTGCTCATTGATTTGTTCACAGATTTTTTGGCAATGGATGATGAACTCCACTCTCTTGGTAACTTGCTTTGTCAGCGAGCACTTGTTGATGCAATGCAAAGTACAGAACATGGTCGTCATCGTCATTCCATTTAGGTTCTCTATGTTTTGTCATCACGGAGCTACTAATTTCAAATGAAAATCTAGTAAACAATATATGTGTACATTGTTAGAGTATGCTACGGCCACGGTACATACATGTTTTTCTACAATCACAAGAAGAAAACTTGATGCATTTTCACCTTGTTGGTGTTGTGCCGAACTGGGTGGATGTGGCTTTGGGGTTCGGAGAGGAAGGCGCCGTGTCTGGTGCATGTGCGACCACGACGACGGCGAGCTCGGATTCTGGAGGAGACCAACAGGACCGAGCATGGTCGGCATGGTGACAGATCTCACCCGGGAATGAATTCTCGTCCCCACGTCATGCCAATGGTACGGTCATGGTGAGGGCGTGCTCTGATTCGGGATGGGGAGGAGAACGGGCCGAGCAGGTTTGTCCAAGTCCTAGCTCCGTGCCACGGCCGCGACCACAGATTGCCGCCCCGGAGGAAGAAGCATACGCGTAAAGGATGCATGCGCCAATGCTGCAAGCCTACATGGTAGCGACGACGACATCGACATAACGGCGAAAGCTGACAGGGGGGACCCATCTTGACGGCTGTTAGCCTGATTTTTTTATTGAAACATAAAGTTGAATTCATGCCGAAAAGGACCCTCTAAGTATATGGCACACCAACTATAGTCATCACGGATGATATCAGGGAACTCGGGTACCGCGTTGCCTGGCCACCCCTACTTTCGGGCCGCAAAATGATATTCTCTTGTTGAAGGTATTGTTTTGAGAGCATGGACTTTCTTCAGGGTGAAAACCTAAGATCTATGATCGGGTGATGATGGTGTTTGTGCACTGTTCCCTTCTTGGAGGTGTCGCTTTTGGAGAAGCTAGATTTCTGGTGCTGTCTTGGCGGTGGTAGTACTACTGGTTCAATGAATGGGTCACTATAGCGGGACTTTTCTTTTTTGTAATTCTTTTTTCTTTCTTGGCTGTGTGCATCCGTATGGCCCCTAGGGTAATGCGTTGTTGTAGAGGCTCAGTATAATTGGTATCTTTTGATATTAATATATGCTCCTTTCCAAAAGAAAGAACATGATCTTCATGGTATTTGATGCTCTTATGCTTGTTCATGTTCTGAACCTACCCCCATCTGCTTGTGCGCCCACTGTGTTCTACTCATTCAGACATACGGGACCCAACACATAGCCCCATCAACAACGACAAAAGAATGGTCAACCGAGTCTATCCCCGAGGCCTCCAAACTCCACGTGGCTCCAGCCATGCCAAACAGCTACACATGCATATTGATACCGTTCTTGTGATTTCTACACCACAATGTGATTGTGCTTACCCACTCGTGACCATGCGTCTATTTTCAACATAACCTCCATGGAAAGAAAAGATTTTTAGCTAAGTTTGGATTTATTGTGAGTAATGGATGTTAGGTGTTTATTGAATAAACTATATGTAAACTAATGAAACAAATCTTTAATTCTCCATTTATTAAATGAGTATAGAGAAAAGATAACAATCAGAACAAAATATGTAAGGTCTTCAATGCTTCTGTTTTTTTCCATTTTCAGAATCTACCTCTGCCCACTTGTGCTCCCATGGTGTGGCGGTAGGAACTTCTCTTTAGATACTGGTTGACATCGTGTGGCTCGGTCCTCCAGCCACGAGTGGTGGCCGACTAGTGCCATCGATGACACACATGGTGCCATGATGCTTGAAGGCGCTCGACGATCTAGGTTTGTCAGGGATGATCTCGAGCTCATAAAGAGTTCCCTGGTCTTGTATCCACGCCTTCATGTCGAAGGACTGACTCGCTAGGGGTAGCATATCCACCACTTCGCCATCAAAGTTCTCGATGATCTTGTTCAACGCCTCCATCTTCCTGGCTTCAAAAGGAAGGTCGTCAAAGCTTAGCTTGCATATCCTTATCTTGGTTCTGTCCATGGTGTGGACACCTAAAGATTGTGGATGATTCGTTTGGTGTAGGCTAGGGTTGAGAATGTGAAAGTCTGGGTTCCAGTGGTAGGGATTACATCCGAATTTGGATGAAATTGTGAAAGAAGCGTCAAAGGCAATGCCAATCTTAACAACTAGTTTATTTTGCAGTGAAACAAAGTTAAATTAACATAGGATTAATGAGATAGAGGAGCATCGATGAGGTTGGGGTGAAAAAAGTTATTTTGCAAATGTGTTGCCAGCCTATAATATGCAAAAATATTGGGTTTTAAACCCGCTGTGCCACGGGGTCTGTATGTTCATTGGTGTCTGACAATAAGGACCAAGTCCATTGAGGTATTTTTTCGCAAACATGTTTGTTGGTGCTTGCCGATAAGAGACCAAGTTTAGGTTTAGGTGCACGTTTGATGATCATGGAGCAAATTGACGTGTGTTTGATTAGGGGACCAAGTTGAGGTGTATTTGATTTTCCCCTTCTAATGAAACTAAGATAGAGAAGAGCTCTATTGTACAAACTAAAATAGAAAAGAGAGTACACATATGTAACGAATGAGGTATAAACCTTAAACATTTTCATTAACATCAGGAGTTTACATAACTTGATGGTGAACTAACACTAGCCCCTGACCTATACACCACCCTTCTCTACTTCTCCTCACCTCCTTCTCTCCTTCTAGGCCCAACGCCTTGCCGTATCTACTCCTGATCTAGCAGCACCACCGCCAGCTCCTTAGTCGACGGTGCCATCGGCAGCTCCGGGAGGAAGATGAGGATGAATGTTCCATCGTTGTGGAACTTGTTCCAGTAGTTGGTGTGGATGTTGGCGTGAGTAAAGACCGCCATCTTGCATCCGTAATGGTAGGCACGGCAATACAACATACGAGCATCCTTGAGGTTGATGAAGCAAATCGTCAGTGTTGAGTATGCATTCCATTCGAGCTCATACATGCAGTGCTTGTGAGCGGTGGCATTATCCTGCATCGAGAAAGGCGCACGCTAGTTGCCACTACATCCTCTTTGTGGTGAAAGCACAAATTCTAAGGCATTGTTGCTCTCCTCGCATGACGGGTAGTGTAGCTGCTCTATGGCGGGCGGCAGGTAGAAGGTGCCCATGGGTGCGCTGCTGGGAATTTTGTTTGTCATTCCAATACACACCTCTCTACACGGAATTTGGGTTAATTATCACAAAGTATGCGATTTATTTGACCATCAACATGGTATTTGAGAAGAAAGTCTAGATAAGTTATACATGATTATCTTTTTGTGAAGACTTGTTTTGAAAAATAACTATTTTGAAATTTTCGCATCTTTCATGGGAACTAGGTCACATACAAAACTCCATGCATCGGTTTTTAATTTTTCTTAATTTTTTGGTCGGTTTGAAAATCGAGTCAAAATTATCGGCATATGCATTCATACGAAGGCATTGAATCTTGGAGATTTTCATGTGTCTAGCATACATTAACAAGAGGGTACCTTGAAATGAATTTTTCAAAGAATATTGACCAAACTATACAGTACAAAACCAAATATGGGTATGAGTCGGCGAAAATTACTTAATATCTCTGGAATAGTCCATCCTACATGATATATCTCGTGTGAAAAATGCTATGGTGATATTTTTTCATCTTATTTTTGTATTTTCTTGACAAAACCCCTACATTTTGCATTAATAAAATGAAAAATCAATTTTGTACGTAAATTGGTAGAAAATCCTTTTGTGACTTTAGTTTGACGTGCCAAGACACACCTCTATGCATAACTTGGGAGAATTATCACAAAGTATGCGATGTATTTGACCATCGAAATGTCTAGAGCACGCATGTGGCATGTCGGACTATGCCCAGAGCCGTGCCTAGCCTGCCCTCTAAGGTGCTCTCTATGGCACCTGAAATGTTGGTGAGTTCTAGACAAAATGCTCGCGCAAGTATGCGTCCAAGGGGTGTATGTGGTCGAGATAAAAAATATGGGATGATAAAATGGAAGCCAGAAAAAGATGTTTAGGAACGCTCCATTTTAGCTTGACTTTTGGAGAGTTTTCTATGTTTTGGCCGGAAATTCAAAGTATTCATAAAAAATCACAAATGCAATCTATATATATTAGTTCACATCAATACTTCAGTATCAATACAAAATCAGGAAACGATGTCATTATGCCCGCTTTTCTTTCCTCTCCTCTTTCTAGTCTTCAAGCTCGGCATAAAACAATAGGTGAAGTTGATTGACATAAAAATAATTAAAATTACAAATAAAACAGGCTTTCAAGCTTACATTTCATCTAGAGAACCATACAAATATGAACTAGGAAGTGATTTATTATTTTTTCTACTATTTACAAAGATCTTCGCGAAACATTCTCAATCATCCCATCAACGTATTCATATTCTAGTTTATCTCCTTTATTTTTATTTCACTTTCACTTCTGTTTTTTGTTATTTTCCATCCCTTCTTATAAATAAAGTCCTTCATTATCTTTCGGCGCCTCCCGTTCTTCATTAACTTGCTGCTTATCAACCTCTTCCTCCATTGGCCGCACTTCCTACACATCATCATATTGATGCATTTCATGTTCTTCCTCCACTTGCTTCACTTCGACAACTTCCTCATCGACAACTTTGTCCTTTCCATTCTTTTTGTTATCATTCTACTTGCACTTCTGCTTTATTTTCACTTCCCTCTGTTTCTCTGAAGGATAAGCTTCAACTCTGGCTTGTGAAGCTTCAACTCCTACCTCCTCAATATGAACAGGGATAGGGTCATCATCTTCAAAATCATGTGGAACTGGGTTTTTGCACAACCTCTTGATATAGCCCAATAATACTCTACACCGTTTGCATTTTATTTTTCTTGCTCCTAACCTTGAACCTTTTCCAGTGGAGGCTTTGATCCTTAGACTTTTAGGCCTCTCAGGTGGCCTCCTAAGAAAAAACTAGTGGTTTAACTTTGAACCTTGGATCAACAATCTCCTAATTAGTTTCATCTGTTAGAGGTGGTATGTTTTCTGCCTAAGTTGCATAAAATTGCACATAGAAAATACAACAAAATGTTCTATTTCAGCACCATAACCTCTCAAATTTAATATGAACTACATTGCATGATGATATGACAGACTAGTAATATGCCCCACTTTCTGCATAGAATTTGCAATGTCTATATGTACCTCCTTTTAGTTCTATACTTATCTTTTGCATAAACCTAAGCTAACTTATTGGAACTTCTAATCATCTTCATCATTATTCCTCTTATTTCCCTAGTTCTTGCATTCAGTAATAAACCGTTGACACTATTTTATGGCTTACAATTTTCTTGCAAAATTATTTGCTTAAAATATATATTCACTATTATGCATTGTCTCAATACATCTTGAAAAATAACCATTCCAAGTGATCTAAGGTGACTAATCTTAGAGCTGAAACTCTCTGCGGATTTGTTGCAAACATAATCTACTTGTCTTAACTCATGAAACTTCTAGCCTATAGTTTGATGTGATGTTCTTCAAGGTATTCTTTAACCTTTGGTTATGTATACATGTTCTGCATGTAAGTAGCATGCCTTCTTGGGGTGTGTGTGGCTAGTCACAAGTATTCAAATATATTGCCTTTGAAATTCTTCATGGAGTTAGTAGAGAGGTGTCGCATGCATTTTCTATGGTCAACCCTAGGAAATACAACATCAACAACATTCTCTACTCTCTTGCATGCATCGGTGTATATCACCAAGATTTAACGGTGACTAATTAATGCACGCAGTCTCTGCATAAACCATGTTCATATTTTATTAGATTCATCCTCGAGAATAACATAAGCTACGGAAAAAAGCAATTATGGCCATCTACAACCTAACTACAACCTAAGTTGTAGGAAGTTGTCCCCTAAACTTTCATGTTAAAGAAGTTGCATCTATTTCCTAGTATACCCTACTATCCTATAGAAACCCCTTCCAGTATTTCTTCAGGCAGACAAAACTTCCGTTGAAGCATTTCTTATTTTCCATCTTATACTTCTTCCCCCTTGAGGTATTTTCTTTTCCTCTCACTACCTTGTAATCAATGTCAACAAAAATCTTAAGTGATGCCTTTTCTACCTCACCTTTGAAATTGTACAACATGTGGAAACATTCATTCCACTTCCCTTGAATCAAGTCCAAATCCATCTCCTTCACATCAGAAACTTTGTGATAAAGATTTAGAATGTCAAACTTATCACTAGGCTTCGATCTAAGTTCAACGGGTCCAATGTTATGATCTACTTCACCTAATCAAGTACAATAGCAGCACTCCACTTGGTTAAAGCACTTATTATTTTTTCACTTAAAAAGTATTAGGGAAGCTATGATTCTTGGTGTTTATATTGATCTATATTCGATAATAAATTAATACATCAAAACACATTTTAGCAGATTAAATATAGAAAAATTATAATTTAGCTATTGCAATCTGAAATGGGTGTCCCCTATTCATTGGGGATGCATGCAATATCCATTTACACACCTTAATTTTACTACAATGAACCTTTAATCTTTTTTGGTCACTCTTTTCATTGATATAATGAAACCCAACTTTTATTGCAAATGTAGCAAATGCATATCTATAGTCCTCCACACTCTCAAATAAACTTCCCTCACAAATTGTAGGGTTTCCTTGTCAAAATATATTACTGGCATGTCCTCATCTTCATTGTCATATTTGTATTCCATTTCCGCATATTTAGCATCCTCATCCTCATTAGTCCCACAGTGAGGCTCAAAGTCCAGTTCAACCAAATATTTTCTACTTTCAATCCCATCAGGATCAACAACCATATTTGTATATGCTTTCTCATCATCGTCATCTATGGAAATAAAATCATCCTCAACGCTGATCCTCATTTCTATGTCTTCCTACTCACTTGACAAAGCATCATGCTCAAGGAAAACCTGGGAAAGTATGCTTCGTTACACGAGCACAGACCGCTATGTTATGGTAGGTTGACTTGTTCGCATAGCAGATGATCTGAAATCATTAACGACAGACTCTTCCCTGTATGTTTGTTAACAATAATATGGATAGACATCAATATAGTCCTTGCCTAGATGTTTACCCACATCAAGTCCTGGCACCCTCATCAGTCCTAACGTTGCAAAAAGTATGAGAATTTTCATCATAATACCTGGGTATGAATTCCTCATCCTAACTAATTGAAAATTTTATAAATTCTGGTACAAGTCACATAGAGTTCAGTATGTCACGTCTACTATCAATCTATAATAAAAACCAATGATAACTAGAATTCTACTGTTGGGCAAGGTTTCAGTTTGATAACCGTGGTGAAACTTCATTAAAAATCTGGATGCAGCATACTTCCTATGGTTATCGACACATATGCACATGATTACCACGAGATATGAATCGCTAATTGAACAACTCAAAGAAGAAATTCTAATTCTTACGCTTCAGAGAGGATGACCGACACGTTCATCGGGCTCAGGAGCTGATTTTTTTGCTTCCTATGTCCTCTAGGCCCGCTTCGCCCTCACTTGTGCTCTCCAGCCTTGCAAGATCCATCTTTGTTCTCTCCGGCCTAGCAAGATCCATCTCCGAGCCGAATCCACTTCACATCCACCATCGTAGGCGTGTAGCCAACATCCAAGGCTCATGGTTTTCACTTCCTGCCCCCTAAGCACGCGTGGGAAGTGCACAAAAACAAGGAGGGATGGTAAGGGACAACAAGCAAGGGTAATGGCAATGAGTAGATGCCTAAGAGGAGGCCATAAGATGTAGGGCGGTGCACGACTGAACAATGTGATGGCGGGAGGAGTAGAGTAGGGAGAGACAAAATACGGGGAATTACAAAATAATGATGGATCCACTCCTTGAATATAGGATGCACGCCATCTATTGTGAAGGTTGTGGGGACCACTCATAAGCACAATGGTCATAACATCGATTGAGCTAGATTGGACCCACATGTAAGAAAACATGTCAAATAAACGACATGTTAGCCAGACGTAACGATTCTTGAGAGCTAGTGGCATTTTTCCGATAGGCCAAATCACTAGGGAGACATTCATAATAAATCCATTGTGAAATCCATTCACACCACCGTAGCTCAAATCTTTTCGTACGCAAGGTTTAGTACAAGAACGACCATTTAATCTTGTCATAGGGTTTCTTGTAGTATCCTTTAAATTTATCCCATCATGCTTCGCTATGTAGAGTTCAAAAAAGTTTCATGTAAAACAACCACCCTCTCTACGATGTGTCATCTTGGCATAAATGTCCTTTGTGTCGAATGGGTCACCTTATGGGAAATCTTCATAATACATTTGGTTCCAACCTTGCTGAAAATTTTACAGCTCACATCTAGGAATGAAATAGAACATTGCTGCTAGGTTTGAACCACTTCTTCCTCATGTAACCAAATAATGATCCAAAAGTTCAGTTGAAACCAAGGCGACTCTATGTTGTAGATGAACAAACAAAACATGGGATCCTCTTTTACAACATAAACATATCTTTTATTAAACTCGATGGGACACCATCCAGTCTTGGAGCTTTAGTGTGCTCCATTTGAGAGATGTCCTCTTGCTCCTCATTCTCCAAGTAGTTGGCAACAAGAATGTCATTCTCCTCTCAAAATTATTGTGAAATATGTTGTGGAGAACCAGGCCATCTACACTCCAATTGTGAGAAGACATGTGTGTTTCATCTGCAAGAGTGGTTCACATGTTGTGGAGAAATGCTCTATGAAGAAGAGGCCTCACAAAATGGCAAAGTACATTGGAAATGGTGCTCCAGGTTTGGGTTTATATCACATAGAGGTCCCTGAAGTGGTGGTGAATCCAATTTCCTCTACTAAGAACTATGTAGTAGTTCTTCCGGAGGAAGGTCCCTTAACTTCTGATGAGATAGCAGAAGAATTTTCCAAGATTTACAAGATTAATTGGCCTTGGCAGATTAGAGAGATGGGTGTTGAGAACACTTTCTTGGTCAAGTTCCCTCCTCACATTGTTGTTGAACAAGTAATTGGATATCCCAAGTTTGGTGTCTCAAAGTCAGGTTTGTGGGTAAAGGTGGAAGCCTATAATGATGATCCAGAACCAGTAGAATCTCTAAAGAAGGTCTGGTTGATTGTGATAGGTTTACATACCAAATGGTGTGAGTGGAATACTCTGGACCAAGCCATTTTTGTATGTGGTATTCTAGATGATGTGGACTGGCAGAGTATCTTCAAGCATAATGCTAAGGAAGTTAGGGTGCTAATTAAATGTAAGGATCCTTCAAAACTCCCGGCTGGTAAAATCTTTAATTTCCATAATCAGTTGTTCCATTTGGGCTTTGCGTTGGATACATCTGTCCCTGCTGTTGATGTGGAATAGGATGTGATGGCTAATGATCAGAATGGATAGAATAAGCGGAATGAAGAGGACTTTACTGGTTAGGGAGGAGGAGGAAATGGTTCCGTTGACACATCTAGGACATGAGTTTCATCACAACAAGCAAGAAGTGGGGGACATGCTAGGAGTGGAGGTCAAACTTCTAGTAGAGTCAGAATGGCAGCAAATTCCTCTTACAGCACCATTGAGGTGTTCCAGCTACTAGTTCAAAGATGTTTAGTGGATATTGAGGGGAACTTTATCTAGGATAAATCCCCTGTGGCTCCTGGTGCTGATTTAGAGGTGCAAAAATTCTTGATGGATGGATAGGTTGAAGAGATGAATCTCGCTCCGAAGATGGACCTAGAGGATTCACAGAAACTGAACAATCAAATTGCTGCTATTCCTGAGGACATAATGTCCAGTTTCAAAGACCTGGTTGTGAGGGAGAGAGATGATTCTTTGCTCAAATATAAAGCTTCTAAAAAGAAAAAAACAATGGGGTCACGTGCAGCCAACTAGACAGAGTACCAGGGTAGACAGATCTAAGAACATCTTAGAGAAAGCCATGAACCTGAAGAAAATTAACAATCTTGAAGCTGCTAAAAATATGAAAGGTATAATGTCAGCTAACCCTTTTACAGTTCTTTCTACTGTAGATATAGAAATCTTATATGACAACATAGGGGTAGATGTATCTCTTGATAGCTTAGCTAGCACTAGTGTTGATATACATAGTTCCAACCTTCATCCTAGTTCTTCATCTAAGTTTAGAGACTTAGATGAGGAAGCAGAAGGTTGGGTGGAAGTCATACATAAATCTCGGGGCAAGCACCCTAGGAAGAAATCCTTATGATTAGTGCTTTTTGGAATAGTAGCAGTATTACTGCTCCTGGTAGACAGAAGTACATATAAGAGAATCTTATCCTTTAAAGGTAGATTACATTGGTTTTCAAGAAACCGAGAAACATAGTTTTAGTAATTATTTTCTCAAAAATTTATTAGAAAATAGAAATTTTTCTTGGAACTACCTGCCTTATCTTGAAACTATAGGGGGTATTCTAGTTGGCACTAATCTAGACCTTTTGAGGTTATTTCTTAGGATATCAGATCCTTCTCTGTTAGTGTTATACTTAAGAATAAGGTTACTGAGTTTACTTGTAGGATTACCACTGTTTATGGTTCTGCCTATGAAGAAAAAACAAGATTTTATTTCTAAATTGCATGATCTTTTTATTAATTGGGATGGTCCAACTATGATAGGTGGAGATTTTAATCTTATTAAATCTCCTAAAGATAAAACCACTAGAAATGTGGATTATAGATAGGTGGACAAGTTTAATGCTTGGGTAGAATTATTGGCCCTTATGGAAATAGGTCTCTCTGGGAGAGCCTATACCCGGGGGAACAACCAAGAGGAGCTCATTATGTGTAAGCTTGATAGATTTTTTTGTACTACTGGTTTTGATGAAAAAATTCTACTAGATAGTTCTAGGGCTTTAACTAGAATAGGGAGTGATCACACTCCTATAGTGTGGGATTCAGGTGAACAACATATCCTGAAATCCTCTAGGTTTAGATTTGAAAGGTGGTGTCTTGGCAGAGGTGATTTCAAAGATATAGTCAGGAAAGATTGGTCCCTGAAAATAAATAGTGATGATCCTCTAGATATATGGTAGAGTAAGGTAAGATATTTTAGAATACTGGCTAAATTCTGGAATGTTAATATAAATGCTGCCATCAGGAGGAATAGGACGGAGTTGATGGAGGAGTATGATGCTTTAGACATTATGTCTGAAACTCAGATGCTTTCGGATGTAGAAAGGGGTAGACTAGACTTGATCTGTACAACGCTACATACCTACTAGGTTATAGAAGAAACTAAAGCTAGGCAAAGATCTAGAGATAGGGATGTGTTAGAAGGAGATAGAAATACTGCTTATACTTTCATGCAGTTCCTAACCAGAGAAGGAGGGAAAAGCCGTTCAATGTCCTTGATGGGCCTAATGGGCCTGCGACTAAAATTAAGGACATGCTTAAGGTGGCTATAGATTATTATAAAAACCTGTTTAAAATTAAGAACCTAGACCTGACATTCAGTTCAAACAAAATTCTTCTATGATGAAGAGAAGGTTAGTGATACTAAGAATCTTGGTTTGGGAGTTGTTTTTACTAAAGAAGAGGTTAGAATAGCTTTTTTGATTCCTATGCTGAAGGGGCCCCTAGCCCTGATGGCTCATCCTTTATGTTCTACTAGTATTTTTGGGACATTATTAATGATGACCTTCTCCTTATGTTTAATGCTTGGCATGGGGATCGTCTAGACCTATTTAGACTCATTTTTTCTACGATTACTCTGATTCCTAAATAAAACGATGCTAGAACTATGAAGATGTTTAGGCATATTAGTCTTTTAAACTGTTCCTTCAAGATTTTTACTAAGATTCTGACTAATAGACTAGCCACTATTATAGGTAGGCTAATATTTCCTAGTTAATATGCCTTTATTAGGGGTAGATTTATTTTAAAGAGTGTGGTTACTGCACATGTGATTATACAGGAGGTCCGTAGAAGTAAGCAGAAAGGGCTAGTGCTTAAAATAGATTATAAGAAATCCTATGATAGAGTAAATTTAGACTTTCTTTTTGAGATCTTAGAACTTAGAGGCTTTTGTCCTACCTTTATTAGATTTATTAAACAAATCTCCTTAGGAAGTTCTATAGGTGTCAAGGTGAATGATTTTGAGAGTGACTTCTTTCTGACTGGGAAAGGCCTTAGACATGGTGATCTAATTTCCCTTCTCTTATTTAACCTCATGATTGATGTTTTCTCTAGAATGCTAATTAAAGGTTCTGCTTGTGGAGCTGTTAGGGGTCTTTGTCCTAACTTTATCCCAGGATGAGTTGTCTGCCTCCAATATGCAGATTATACTCTCCTTCTCTTGGAACTTGATGAGTCTTTAGCTATTAACCTAAAGTGGGTTCTTATCTGCTTTGAACAAATTTCTGGCATGAGGATCAATTATCATAAGACTAAACTTATCCCCATAAATCTGGATGAAGTAGAAACTAAACCTTTCTTAGATATTTTTAACTGCATTATGGGTAGTTTCCCTATTAATTATTTGGGCATACCTTTACATTTTGATAAGCTTAGGAGAGAGGATCTACAACCTTTATATAGAATCTCCAGAGTAGAATTACTGGCTAGAGAGGGAAACTTCTTTCCTATGCAGCAAAAAGAGTCCTGATTCAGGCCTATATATCTGGTATACCTATCTACCTTCTTTCCTTCTTTAAATTCCATAAATGGGCTCTAAAACTCTTAGACTCTCACATGGCTATTTTTTTCTAGAATGATGAAGAAGGCAATCATAAACTCCACCTAGCTAACTGGCCTTCTGTTTGCATGAAGAAAGACTTTGGAGGTTTGGGTATATCAAACCTTCAAGACCTGAATTTATGCTTACTTGGTTCCTATGTGAAGAGATATCTTCAGGGAGAGGGAACTCTTTGGAGGAAATTAATAGATGCAAAATATAGGACCAAAGCCCCAAACATCCTTTGCTGCCAGGATGTACACCCTTCTACATTCTGGAAGGGAGTTATGTGGGCCTCTAGAGCAGTAGATATAGGTTGTAAATGGCATGTAGGTGATGGTAAATCTATTAAGTTTTGGGAAGACATTTGGTTTGGAAACTCTACCCTACCTACTCAATTTCGGGAGATCTACTTAGTTTCTAATCAGCAAACGAAAACAATAGCTGAGTTGTTCGATGGAACACAACTTAAATGTGATTTTAGAAGAACCTTTACAGATGATGGTCCAATGGCATGAAATTCTTGGGATTGTCCAGCCTATAGTCCTCTCTGATGAAGAGGACCAATTGATTTGGCAATATGAAACAGAAGGTCTTTACTCCTCTAGCTCCATGTATTCCTTGGTGAATTTTAGTGGTATAACCCAGATTTACTTACATGCTGCTTGGAAATTAAAAATTCCCCCCTAGAATTCAGATTTCCTCTGGTTATTCTCTCAGAATGAGATTATGACCAGAGACAATCTTAGAGCTAGAGGAATCCCTAAACCACTGGAATACAACCTTTGTAGAGAGATAGAGTCTGTTCATCATTTATTTTTTGATTGCATAGTATCTAGAATATTATGGGCAGAAGTCTAGGATATCTTTGGTATCCTAGTGATTAATTTTGAATCTATTGCTTCGTAGTGGTTAGCTAATAAGAAACACTTGCATTTTAATGTTGTTTCTGCTGCTGTCCTTTGGAGTATCTGGAATAATAGAAATAGTCTAGTTTTTAATAAGACCTCTTGGATTAATATGAAGCAGGTCTGGCGCCTGGTTCTTTCATATCTGAGAAATTAGAAGGTTCCATTTAAAGAGCTGGAAGGAGGGAAGGTTTCCCTGTTCATGGGAAGGATGATAAGCAGGCTGAAAAACCCTCTAGCGCTCCCAGCGAACTAACCTGCCCTGGTTTTGAGTGGATCTCCACTTGGAAAACTACGGCATCGTCGAGCTACGAAGGGCGTGCATATCTGGGGTATCTCAAGGCTCACCCTAGGAAGAAGATGCCATCCATGTGGTGTACTAGCCTGTTGTCCTTCCATCTTTATGTCTCTTTTGCAATGGCTGCCTAGTAAACTGTGGTTCTGGGTCCTAGTTTCTGGTAGTTTTCTCCTCTTCCCAGTGATGCTGAGTTTTTAGTATTAAGTAGTGGCCTTTTGGGTTAAGAGTTTTAGCCTCTTCCCCCTATTGTAATGGATCTCGGAGACTTGGATGGTTTCATTTCTTGGAATGGAGCTGGGGATGAAGTCCCGTTTGATCTAATTTTTTTTTACTCTGAAATATATATCCTATGTAACCTCTTTTACCATAGAGAAATAGTTTTAGACAGGTGCCCCAAAATAACTTCATATAGTAATTGGTAATGTAAGTTTTATACTGCCGCTTCCATCCTGCTCTAACTGCAATTTCTTCTTCTTTTGATGCATTCCGTTACCTACTAAATGCAAACGTCCAGTATTACTCCACATCCTGCACATGCTCATGCCAGTTAGTCTCTTCATCTCTCACGAGTCTAGCAACATGATCATTAACATCCCTCTTGGTAGCCCCACCGGTCACAGAAGACCATTCAACAATCACCATTTCGTAAAACCCCTTACTATGTGAATATGAAAGCTCTAACGAAAATCTGGCTTTTGCTGCTAAGATGAGCTTGGTTACCAAAGTCAATCAACAACAAAGTGTGATCTAAAATCGTCCATCGAAAGAGTGCGCACTGTCACTATTACTTATTTGTTGCCAGCCCTGATCTAACTTTTCATATGTCAGATTCTCTAAACTATTGGCCTAAATATATAGTATATTATCTTGGAGAGAGAACTAATTCTCCTAGATACAAAATTTCATCGATCACATTAAAAATGGAAGGTCATTTAGCATCAAAGTTATGGTCGTTCTTTCCTCTTGGCGACGAATGATATTAAAACGCTAGCAGCATAAGGAATGGTTGCGAGTCACAAATACGACATCCTGCGGGGCACCCCACTCAAACCCAACATTTTTAGATCACCCATGAAACTTAACACAGAAACCAGCCACTTCAACAGTATATATACCTTTTTAACATGCATTGTCGATCGCGGTGTTAATCTCGTAGTATAAGATGTCTCCAGAAGTAGTACCATCAGGAGTTGGACAATACTCCAAGCATGACGGTGGAAAAATACCGAGTAGTACGTACTGTAGTTTGCTACACAGCTGTCTCGGGGTCCATGCCGACACTGGATTTTGCCTCTATACATGTCGTCCCAATGGCGCCCTGCTCGCTTCCAAGCAAATGCCGAAAAGAAGTTAAAGCCAAGTTTCAGGTTTCAACCAGACAGAGTGATCGGATCACCACCCAGGATTCAGGAACGCCTATATAAGGAGGAAGAAAGAATCGCCATCAACACACACACACCCCTTCCTCCCTCCTCCTGTCTTCCCATCCTACTCACACTCCCCATGGGCGCCTTCTCCTACCACGCCGCCCGCATGGCGGTGACGACGGTGCTACTCATGCTGGCGACTGTTCCGGCATTGCCGCGAACGGCGGTGGCCGGCAACCCGCCGTTCTCGTGCGCTCCGGGGGCGACGTCGCAGGGGTACGCGTTCTGCGACTCGCGGCTGCCGGTGGAGCAGCGGGCGGCGGACCTGGTGGCGCGGCTGACGCTGGCGGAGAAGGTGTCGCAGCTGGGCGACGAGGCGGCGGGGGTGCCGCGGCTGGGGGTCCCGCCCTACAAGTGGTGGTCGGAGGGGCTGCACGGGCTCTCCTTCTGGGGCCACGGCATGCACTTCGACGGCGCCGTCCGCGCCATCACCAGCTTCCCGCAGGTGCTGCTCACCGCCGCCGCCTTCGACGAGAAGCTATGGTACCTTATCGGGCAGGTATGTACCTCGGCTTGGCCAACTGTCACTACTAGAGAAAGCATTGTTACCGGCCGTTCAGGTGCTGTCGTCGTTCAGTAGGAGGTCGGACTTCGAGTGGCCGAACTCAGACGAACTAGAAAAGAAACCTGAATTGTGTAGGCGCAGCGACTGAAAATGAAAATATAATTTTTCGGCGCTCAACCGCCACACAGCACGTCGTGGTCGTGCGCGCCAAAAGTCTAGCCTCCTCGCTCCTCCTTCATGGTCTCTACCAGTAGACACCAGAAACAGCCTGGTGCCCTGATTGAGTGATGGTGATGAGGACGTGGACACTGGTGCCAGTCAGCGACACTCGCTGGCGGACACGGTGCTCGACTCTTGGCACGAAAAAGAGAAACTATGCGTGTACACATATAATTTCTGCACACATGAATCACACATTCTTTCAGCTGCGGTGTAAACAGTACAAATACGTGGACCAATATATAGTTATTCCTTCTGCCTTTTCGGCCACAACTTTGTCCTTTTGTATAGCATACAAATTAACACATTCTTAAATAAATTTTTGCATACATGACATTTATACATATCTAAGAAAATAAACTTTTTTTGAAAAAGTTTGTTTGCTTCCATCATAGGAATTGTTTCCATTTGAAAAAGCATTGCAAAAACAATCGAGAGAAAATCCCAATATAATCGAGTCCTACAAATCAAACAACCGCATAGATAAATTTATACGAGAATCCTTTGAATCAAAAAAGCCATTTAATGCCAGGACAATTCGAATGCAAGTGAATCCAACATAAATAAAATACCAACAATGAAGCCAATCGAATGGAACCAAACGATTATACATGGTGATATATATATATATATATATATATATATATATATATATATATATATATATATAATTGGTTGGTGATTTATGTAAGGGTTAATTAAATCATATACTAGCTTCCCTCCTGCTTTACACTTTGTTAGGTTCATCTTCAAAAACGCCTATCTTGGAGAAATAAAGTAGAAAGGCTAATGCTCTCCACAATTCACCGCCTACCTTTGGGTGTCCAACAAAAATATCGCTACTAACTATGGAAGCCAATGAAAGAGAGCCAAACTTTACTCATGATGACATAGTTGGTTAAAAGCTTACGTAAGGTTCAATCAAACCATACACTAGTAGCTACTCCAGTACTAACATGACAAAAACGCACAGCTAGCCGATCACGGTTAACCTGAAAGTGCAGATGAAACATGATTGCACTACAGGGAAAGGTGAGTGAGCAGCAAGATGTACAACCATGCATTTTATTCGTCTAGATCGGTACCTATCGATAGCAAAATGAATGAGTGAAGATGTTAGATGTAGATCTATGCTTCCAGCTAGCCTTTGTGCCTATCCAACAACCTATGTTGATTCCTGTGCCGGCGGTGTGGGTATGGCGTACCCACCATAATCTTGTACAGACTGCGCGTTCGTCATGGTAGGGGCCGGCGTCCGCTGGTTCAGGCCAGCTCCGGTATTAATTAGTGGTAGTGATAATGCTACTAGTACTACTTAATCTGTTCGGACATTTCGGTTAGATCTAGATTGTTTGATCGATCAAATGTTTTGGTCGTTGTTTGGAATTTTATTTTTGAGAGGAAAGGTAAAAGAAGAGGTCAAGACCACCGGTTCAGAAGGCAACAGGACACAAACTTGACTCCACACGGTTTACAACACAACCCAAACCGATGGAGACAAAGGCTCGCCTTGTACCGTCAGCCAAGAATGGCGAGGAAGCGATACACCGAACTTCTAAGCCACGCCAAAACCCAAAAAGGGAACTTCACCGCGGACTCTAACTCCGGTTGTTGCGTGGTTGCTGTTTAACTGAAAATATATATACAGTGTTTTGAAAATGAGGGAAAAAGGTAAATGCAGGGTATATGTTTGTGTCTAAGAAGAAGAAGAAGAAACGTAGTAGATTGAACTTGACACAGAAACAAAAGTACAAAGTAGGGAATAAGAACATGGTAATTTCCTTTTTCCAAATAGCGGACACAATCTAAAGATGATAAGATAAACCTTTGGAAGGTTGCTCAGCCTGTCAGCCATGTTAATTGGTACTTTTAGAGAAACTACTATTTTAATTTCGTATGGAAGATCTTTGCCCGGGATATGCTATTGTATATTACCACTATGCTAGAAATGGATAAAGGCGCGATAGAGCAATAGGCATTTTGGACACAATCATTGTCGTCCTAGCAAGTAAACAACTGAGTGATCACACACACACACAGTTCATCCGTCCGTTCATGCATGCCACATACACGTGCCTGTCTTTGTCACTTGTCACTGTGTGGCCTCCATGCATGATCGATCGGCCTCTGGATCACATCGATTAGTTAAAGAAAGCAGTACAGCTCACATTAACAAGGTAGGTACACTACCCTTTGTACTGCAAAAAGTGGTTCACTTAGCTGGGCATGCACCAACCGCGCGTGCGTGCACCGGAAGCATCGGTCCCGTCCATCGATCGATCGAACGATCAGCTGGTGGTAGTCGTGTGATCGCCTCAATCTAGATGCTGAACTGTGTGCCCCATGATGAAGATGATGATGCGCGCAGGCGATCGGGACGGAGGCTCGGGCGCTGTACAACGTCGGGCAGGCGGAGGGTCTGACCATCTGGTCCCCGAACGTGAACATCTACCGGGACCCGCGGTGGGGCCGCGGCCAGGAGACCCCCGGCGAGGACCCCGCCACGGCCAGCAAGTACGCCGTCGCCTTCGTCAGGGGCCTGCAGGGTCCCTCGTCGCCGGCCACGCTGCGGACCTCGGCCTGCTGCAAGCACGCCTCCGCCTACGACCTGGAGGAGTGGAAGGGGGCCATACGGTACGACTACGACGCCAGGGTGACGGCGCAGGACATGGAGGACACGTTTAACCCGCCCTTCAGGAGCTGCGTCGAGGAGGGCATGGCCAGCTGCGTCATGTGCGCCTACACCAGCATCAATGGTGTCCCTGCCTGCGCCAGCTCCGACCTGCTCACCAAAACTTTCAAAGGAGACTGGGGATTGAACGGGTATACACATATATATATATTGAAATTTGAAGATCAAAATTTACTAATGATGGGAAAATATGGTTAAAATTTGGCCTCCACATATGATTGCAGGTACGTTTCGTCGGACTGTGACGCGGTGGCACTGATGCACGACGCGCAGCGGTACAGGCCGACGCCGGAGGACACGGTGGCGGCGGCCCTGACGGCGGGCCTCGACCTCAACTGCGGGAACTACACGCAGGTGCACGGCCTGGCCGCGGTGCAGCAGGGGAAGATGTCGGAGCAGGACGTGGACAGGGCGCTGCGGAACCTCTTCGCCGTCAGGATGCGGCTGGGCCACTTCGAGGGGGACCCCAGGGGCAGCGCGCTCTACGGGGGCCTCGGCGCCGGCGACGTGTGCTCCCCCGCGCACAAGGCGCTCTCCCTCCAGGCGGCCACCAGCGGCATCGTCCTGCTCAAGAACGACGCCGGCCTCCTCCCGCTCGACCGGTCCGCGGTCGCGTCCGCCGCCGTCATCGGCCATAACGCCAACGATCCCGCCGCGCTCTACGGCAACTACTTCGGCCCGCCCTGCGAGTACACCACGCCGCTGCGGGGGATCCAGGGGTACGTCGGGAACGTCCAGTTCCTGGCCGGGTGCGACTCGGCGGCGTGCGGCTTCGCGGCCACGGGCCAGGCGGTGGCGCTGGCGGGCTCGGCGGACTACGTCTTCTTGTTCATGGGGCTGAGCCAGAGGCAGGAGCAGGAAGGGATCGACAGGATGAGCCTTCTGCTGCCTGGGCAGCAGCAGAGCCTCATCACCGCCGTCGCCAGCGCGGCGAAACGGCCGGTGGTCCTGGTGCTGCTCACCGGCGGTCCGGTCGACGTGTCGTTCGCCAAGTCGAACCCGAAGATCGGCGCGATTCTCTGGGCAGGATACCCTGGCCAGGCCGGCGGGCTCGCTATCGCCAAGATCCTGTTCGGCGAGCACAACCCCAGCGGCAGGCTGCCCGTGACGTGGTACCCGGAGGAGTTCACCAAGGTGCCCATGACGGACATGCGGATGCGCGCCGACCCGGCCTCCGGTTACCCTGGCCGGACCTACCGCTTCTACCAGGGCAACACCGTCTACAAGTTCGGCGACGGACTCAGCTACTCCAAATTCTCCCGCCAACTAGTAACCGGTAACAGAGCACCAAACACGAATCTGCTCGCCGGCCTGACCGCCACGCCAGCGGCCGACGGCGGCGCGAGCTACGTCGTCGAGGAGATCGGGGCCGACGGGTGCGAGCAGCTCAAGTTCCCAGCGGTGGTCGAGGTGCAGAACCACGGTCCCATGGACGGGAAGCACTCGGTGCTCATGTTCCTCCGGTGGCCCAACGCGACGAGTGGGCGTCCGGTGAGTCAGCTGGTTGGGTTCCAAGCGCAGCATCTCAAGGCCGGTGAGAAGGCCAGGCTGAGGTTCGACGTCAGCCCGTGCGAGCACTTTAGCTGGGCGAGGGAGGATGGCAAGAAGGTGATCGGTGCAGGCTCACATTTCCTCAGGGTTGACAAGGATGAGTACGAGATCAGGTTCGACCCCTGAATCCGGAGTCCTATTCTGGCGGGGGCGGGGGCGGGGGCGGGGGGCAGAATACAGACCGCTTGTCACATTATTTATCATAGTTGCACAATTAAATTGTCGGTTAAATTATAGTTACAGTTGCCTCAAGATTAATTTAAACCGAGGCATGTTTTAGTTTCCTCACATTATATATACGAATTTGACGCATGTCAAAAACTCATAATACAGTTATAGAAAGTTGTATATGAGCTATTTTCCATCTTTTTTTCGAAATGTGGAACATACCTGGTCCGTGCATTGAGATAATGTATACGGCCTTTATTATATTATTGGAAAAGAGCAAAACAGTCACGGGTGACAGACTGAGCTATAGTTTAGTACAAATTATTACATCTCACGGGTCGCAGAGAGTCTCGACATGAATAAGCCATCTAAAAGGTGCCAATAGAGTGCAGCGCGAAAGGATTACAAGCTGGCAGCCAAACCGGCTGAACAAATCCTGCGCAACAAAGTTGAGGTGGTTGCACCCAAAGTCTATGGCTTGTCGGTGCGTCTCCGGCTATAGACATAACCACATACGGGTACATCAAGATGTATAACCGCAAAAAGGAAGTGTGGTTCGATCTGCGAACATGTCATAAAGCTAGTAATAAAGCACAAACACCAAATCTAATTTGATGTTTATTATTTCCTTTCAACTAATTCCCAAATAGGTTTGTAATATTCTCTAGGCTGTGCCAATCCAAAAGCCAAATCGACAACATGCCAAACCGTTTTTGCATGTGGGCAATCGAAAAACAAGTCGCTACTAGGAAATAGCTTATAGATAGACAAAATATTCAGTGGCGCATATGTAAAAATATGCGCCACAGATATATATCAGTGGCACACTAGAAACAATGCGCCACAGAAGTTTGGCACTTCAGTGGCGCACGAAACCAATATGCGCCACAGAAGTCTATATTTCTGTGGCGCATATTTTCGTGTGCGCCACTGAAGTGTCAAACTTCTGTGGCGTATATAGACGTATGCGCCACAGAAGGTTGATGGAACCAAGCAGCAAAAAAAGGAGGAGAAACTTCTGTGGCATATGCGCCACAGAAAGTGATGTTTCTATGGCGCATATAGGTTAATGCGCCACAGAACAAGCATATAGGGGGGAAAACAGATCCCACCCCCGTGGATCGCCTTTTCAGTTTTGTAAAAAATAAACAAAAATGATAGAAACTTCAAAAAAATAATTCCTTTAAGTTGTAGTTAGATTTTAGGGTATAGATCTAGACAAAATTGAAAACCATAAATTTCGATGTATTTTGCCAAAATAGGTCATGACACGGTAAAACGGCTCTAACTTTTGCATACGATGTCGGAAAAAAATCTTTAACCTATCAAAATGATCATCTCGAAATTCCCTACTTGAATTCAACCACCTATGGTTGTTCTGAATTTTACAGAATCCCCAAATTCGAAAAGAGTAAAAAGTTATTTAGGGTAGAAGATTTTTTACTGCAAAAAAATAAAAAAGGGGGAGAAACTTCTATGGCGCATTTCCCCCATATGCGCCACAGAAGTCTTGGTCGGGATTTGAAATTTGAATCCCACCAGCACTCTTTCTCCCTCTCCCCACTTCTCCTCCTCTCCACACTTCTCCTCCCCTCCTCTCCTCCACACTTCTCCCCTTCTCCACTCTCCGGCGACCTCCTCCTCCTCCTTCTCCACCACCAACTCCAGCGACCTCCTCCTCCTCCACCAACTCCGGTGACCTCCTCCTCCTCCACCACCACCAACTCCAGCAACCTCCTCCTAGACCTAGCCACCGCCCGCCACCACCACCACCACCACCACCAACTCCGGCCAGATCCGACCAGATCTAGATCTGGCCCGGTTTTTTTTTTGAAATTTGAAAAAAACTTCTGTGGCGCATATTGGCCATATGCGCCACAGAAGTTTGAGATCTGGCCCGCCTTTTTTTTGTATTTTGGAAAAAAACTTTTGTGGCGCATATTGGCCATATACGCCACTGAAGTTTAAGACTTCTGTGGCGCATTTCGAAATGCGCCACTGAAGTTAGTTATCAGTGGCGAGGTATTAGTGGCGACTAACAAATGCGCCACAGATGTTCAAAAAAGGTGCGCCACAGAAGAGCTATTTCTAGTAGTGAGTCATGAATCGTCTCTTCCCCATCGCAGAAACAACACGATTTGTCACCTTGTCAATTTCTCTTAAGAAAATTATCTTTGCTTAGAATTACTTTCATGTGTAAGAACCACATGAAAATTCTAATCTTCAGTGGCAGTCTAATTTTCCACAAAGACTTCTGAAGAAAATAGTATGCCTATTCATATAATCGAGATACATAGACTTCACCGAAAACTCCGTGGACGAGGTAAGGTTCCAACTAAATTTATCACCTTTGCTTGATAGATTGAAATCTATTAATCTACCAAGAAGGTGTAACCAACTTGTCCATTTGTTCCCTATAAGATTTCTTCTAAATGCTATATTTATTGGAAACCTATTAAGAACATTTGCGATGTTTATGTTGGATAATACTATACAGTGAGGGGTACTGCTAGGCGAGGGACATGTACCCCATCAACCAATCGTCCCAAAATCTAGTATCAAGGCCGTTTCCAACTTGAAAAGAGCCTCTCAGAAAAAAAATCATCTTTTACCCTCATCAAACATTTCCAGAATGGTGAGTCATCCGGTTTTACTTTCACTTGGGATAGGGTATTTGAGTGAAGATATTTATTCTGGAGCAACTCCTGTCAGACACCTTCTTCATTTAAGAGTTTATACAGCCACTTACTGAGTAAACACTTATTTGAATCTGTAGAACCTCTACCTCAACACCCCCCCCCCCCCCGCCGATCTTTGGGGCGACAAATGATATTCCACTTAGCAAGTCTATACTTTTTGTGTATACTTTTTTGTGTGACCATCACTCTGCCAAAAAAAATCTTGATCTAAAGAAATCCAATCTTTTACAAACCCAATGGGAATCTTAAGAAAGGATAACATAAATATGGGCAAACTAGTAAGTACTAAACTGATAAGTGTTAGGCGGTCTCCATATGAGAGTAATTTTCCAATCCAACTACTAAGCTTAACTTCAAAGTGATCTTCCACCGGTTTCCACTCCCCGTTTTTAAATTTTCTATAGGGAATTGGTATTCCCAAATATCTAAAAGGAAATGTCCCTTCAACACAGTCGGAAATATCTTTGTATTGCTCTTTTTACATCTTTTGCTTTACCAAAATATAATATCTCACTCTTGTGATAATTTATATTTTTCCTGAAAGCTGCTTAAAAATTCAAAGGATCAATTTTGTATTTAGAGCTTTCTCTAAATCATGTTCCGAAAAAATAATTGTATCATCAGCGTACTGCAGTAGCGTTACTCCCCCTCCACTAAAGGAGGGATGAGTCCACTAACTTGACCATCTTATTTTGCTCTAGCTATTAAAACAACCAACATATCATCCACTAGGTTGAACAAAATTGGTGATAAAGGGTCACCTTGTCTTAGACACTTTTTTGTCTGAAAGTAATGCCCTATGACATCATTGACTCTAATACCAATGCTAGGGTGGAGCACCGGAGGGAGATCCCCGGGCGCCTCGCTCGGGGCGGCGGCGCGGGGGGAGGAGGGGGAGTCGCCTCACCCGCTCCTCCCTTTTTTTGGCTCACAGTCACCATAGTTGGTTTATCAGTAGTACTTGGTCGCGATGGTGATTGATTACCCGCAAGAAATTCTATATCCTCCTCGTTAGCATCCGCGTTTAACATGGGCACAAGCTCTACCACGACAGCGTATTTGAGCCGTTTCACTATCGCGGTAGAATTCTCTACCGCTTCACTGGCATGCCGCTCCACCTCTGTCACGGCATAGAAATGACAATGTTTTTCTCCCGTGGCAGACTCTCGTGCCGCAACCGTTATTGTGGCCTCTCGCACCTATAGATCCTATACATTATAGTAGTAGGTTTGGGCATAGTGAGTTTTGGACATGCAGATGAAATGTGCTTTGCTGAGTCACAATATATGCAGAGAGTTTCCGTACAGTCAACCACAAAGTGTCCTAGTATCCTCGCATCTAAAACAGACCACCCCTTCAACTTTTTTTGAGGGTACGCCAAAGTCGTACGAAACTTTTATAGAACGCGGCAACAACAAGTACAAGAAGCCGGGCAAAACCTTGCGAACAAGGCTCCTAGCCGAACTCACGCACACCACACACCCTCTCCCACCCACCCTCCCTCACCTAGAGCTCTAGGGCCTACTCTAGCGACATAGCTACAACTCCTCTCCCTGACCTAGCTAACCGCCAAAGCCTGAACTCGTCACCAATGCGGCTCACCAGCTGGTCAGCATCACATTGATCCCTCACATTACCGAAAACCCTAGCATCCCTCTGCTTCCATAACATCCAAGACGTGAGAATGATTAGGGTGTCGAAGGTCTTTCTCTCCTCCTTACGAACTCTCTCTAGCCATCAACCACCAATCCTCCAGGGTGTCATCCCGTTGTGGTTGGGGACAGACAACTACGGTCCTCCTCAAGTACTCCCACCAAACAGTCCTGGCATACACACATTGGACCAGAATGTGATACACGGTGTCCTCCTCCTGTAGGCATGTGAAGTAGGGCAAGGCGTGCTCCTACAAGCCATGTCGCTCCCTCCTATCCGACGTCCACAAACCTATATCGCATGGCCAACCAACAGAAGATTTTGCACTTGGGAGTAGCAAACGATTTCCAAATTGGCGAAGCCACGCTAGAGTGCTCCCCTCCTTGGCATAACATCTCATACGTGTCCCTGGCAGAATAAACTCCAGAGGTCGATCCAGTCCAAGCAAACTCATCTGGCCTCTCTGACAGCTGGACCTCCCGCAACCCAAGCCAAAGCGCGACCCACTTCCTACTTCCCTGTTCCCCAGGGTACCGGTCACGTCCAGCATCCAGTTGCTGGCAAGAACCGCTTGAGATACGGTCCTGCAATTCCTTCTCCGATTACCTACCACCTCGACCACCTTAGGTGCAACCTCGCTGACTGAGCGACCATTGAGCCAACGGTCCTGCCAAAACTTTAAAGATTCGCCATCTCCCATTTTTGGGTGAGAGAAGGCCTCAAACACACCCTCTACAGCAACATCCTTGAGTGTAGGTAGGCTCGCCCAAGGTCTCGTGGGATCCTTCCTTCGAAACTACTCCCATCTGGCTCTAAGCACAACCCCCTACAGTCTCAGATTCTTCACCCACAACCCCCCAAAGCAGGTAGGTTTCCACACCGACTCCTAGTCCACCAGGCACTAACCACCATGCACGTCCTTTTTCCCCGCCCAGAAGAATGCACACTACCACTTTTCTAGATCCTCTAGCAGCCAAACTAGGGCCTCTGCCACTAGCAGTTGATGGATCAACCTTTCTTCCACAACCGACTTGATTAGGGTGAGGCGGCCAGCCCTAGAGATTAACCCCCTCTGCAACGCTAGGGTGAACTCGATCGCCTTATCCAGGACTGGTTGCCACTGCGCCTTTGTTAGTGGCCTTAATGCCAATTGCGGCCCGAGATACGTGATGGGGAGGGCTTGTAACTTGCACCCCATGACCGAGCTGACCAAAACCTCATCCTCCTCCTCGCCTCTGATCAAAGTGGCTGACAATTTATGATAATTGACTAAAAGGCCCGAGGCTTCCCCAAAGATGTGAAGGATATCCTTAATCACGAGCAACTCCTCCTCGAACGGCCTGGTGAACAACACCACATCATCCGCATAAATGGACACACGTTGGAGCGACAAGATGACCGCCAAACTCTGGAAGATGCTTGCCTCCACCGCCCTGACCAAAAACACCATCAATACCTCCATACCCAGCACAAACAACATCGGGGAGGTTGGATCGCCCTGTCTCAAACCTCGGACTTGCTGCATTTTCTCTCCTGGGGTCCCGTTAACCACCACCCTCATCAACACCGTGGAAACCAGGATAGATATCCACTTGAGAAACCGCTCGCTAAAACCCATCTTACTCATAACTTCAAACAAGAAATCCCATGAAATTGAATCGAAGGCGCCGACTGCAGGGAGGGTTCCTGCTCTTGAGCGCCTAGACTGGGAGCATCCGCGACTCTCGGGGAGGCCAAGTGGCTCCGTCGCATGGATCTTAGGGAGGAGGCGTTCGAGATCCCACCGGGGATGCAAGGGTTGTGCTTCAACTGCAAGAGGCCGGGGCACATGAAGAGGGACTGCAAGTTCGACACGGTCTGCCTCCGGTGCGTCAACAAGGGCTATGAGGCCAAGGACTACAAGCGGCCTCGAAGTCCAGCGTCGGAAGGGGAGCTAAGGAGGATGGCGTTGGCGAAGATGGCTAGGCGGTTCTCGCTGGTGCTTGGTTCTCAGTGGCAGGCTCACGCGCCCGCTCAAGGTCGACCGTGGGTCTTGCCGCCCCCGCCCCCACCGCCACCGCCCACGGTGGATGGTCGTCTCGGGAGCTGGCCACAGCTGCATCCCATGCTGGCGCCGGTGCCACAGGTCAAGGAAGCGTGGGCCGAGGCGCGCGAGGTGGAGTCTCCTCTCTGCATCATCCGGTGCTCGGCAAGCATTAACGAGCTGGAGCAGAGGCTGCGTTTTGCGCTGGTCGCCTATGTGGGTGGTAGCAGGCCGGCGGTGTCGTGGGAGCAGGTGGTCGCCGGGTTATGGGCCAGGGCAAAGGTCTCGGCAAGGGAGGTCTCGGTTCATCGGTTTTCTCCTGAGGACTTCTTGCTGGTGTTCGCCTTCGCGGAGCTTCAGGATAGGGTGGCCTTGCTGCCCGCCTTCGAGTTCGGCAGCTTCTCGCTGCTTTTCCGGCAGTGGAACAGGCAAGCCCAGGCGTCCCAAGGGAGCATGCAGACACTTGTGGAGTTGGCGTTGGAGGGGATTCCCCTGCATGCATGGGAGTTGGAGGTGGTCGAGGATCTTCTTGGTAGGGGTTGTGTGGTGGAGGCGGCGGCGGTGGCAATGAGGTCACGGGAGGACCTCTTGGTTTTCAAGCTCTCAGGTTAGACTTCGGATTTGAGGACAATCCCGATGGCACGCACGCTGGCGGTTCCGGAGCCAGAGGAGTTAGATGCGGAGGACAACGGGAGGGGCGTGTCGTCGGAGTTCAGGAAGTTGGAGGAGGGGAAGCTACTGAAGTATCAGGTGTTTATCCACCTAACTCGGTGGAGGAAGATGAGGTCTTGGAGGAGGCGCCCTTCCCTCTGGCGTCCTCCAGCAGTGGTCGGCGTGGGAGGCCAGACGGTTCCCTTGACAACAGGCATGGTGGTGGGCCTCACCAGACATTCAGGAACCTGCCATGTTGTCGTGGGGTTCCGAACATGAGAGGTGGGCCTAGTGGTGATGGTGGCCGCTAGAGAGGCACTGTGGCGCCATTGGGGCACGTGGCGGCTGCGGGCTAGCGGTTACCGTTGCTTAGCCCTTGTGACCCACTCGTGGCCCGTTCGACAAGGGTCACAACAGAGGTGGCTAGAGAGCGGATGGTGGTCGAGGATAAAGTGGCAGGAGAAAAAATTTCTAGGGATCCGATGCTAGAGCCCACTACTAAGGGTAAAGCAGCGGTCACCCTGCAGGATGACCTGGTCACTGCGAGCCAGTGAGCAACCTCTGGTCAAGAGGCGGCAAGAAATGAGGATTTGGGATCCCCGGGGGCTCACGGGAGGGATCCGTCGGTCGGAGAGGCGTGTTTGTCAAGGTTGCTCGTTGATGTTCCAGAGCACGTGAGTGGCTGCGCGGAGGAGCGGAAGAGGAGTGCGGCGCAAGTATGCATGGGCCCAATTTCGTTGGGGCGTGCTGCTGTTGTGTGTGGGGGGGATGCCCATACATTTTGGAGGAGGTTTTCGAAGTTGCGCAAGAGGTTGGTGCCCAGGCATCGGGGTCCCAGGCACAGGAGTATCTCACTAAGGAGGGGAGGTCTGGTATGTTGGAGGCGGTCCCGGGCAGCAACACGGGCATGGAGCAGGGTGGGCTGCGGCAGGGGGCCTCTAAGGCGCCAGGGTTGGCTCTAGATGCTGGCATGTCGCCCCAGGAGAGGTTGGCGCTGGCACATATCAAGTCTTTTTGTTGTATGTTGCTCAAAAAGCTGGCGCCACCTTTGCTCCATGAGATCGAGTCGGCGGCGAGGCTTCATGTGGATGCGGAGCCGTTTACACCTAGGAGGATGACATGGAGCTCCTCGTCACGGTATGCAGCGGTGGTTGGGTGCACGAAGGTGAAATCGGCTTCGATGGCTGAAATTGCACTGCTGAGAGCGTTGGGGATCACCCCTGGAGAGCTGGTGGCCTCGGAGGAGGACCTGTGGCGGTTCCGTCAGTTCTTCGACTCACCGCTGAAGGATCAGCAACTGCGGGTGGTGGCATCGGTATTTGGCAAGGTGATGCCGGCTAGCTTCAAGCCATTGGAGCTCTGCCAGTGGGCAGTGCCGGTCCAGTAGGGACTCGGTCGGTGGGAGTTTTTCTCCATGTGTCTATGGATTTAAATCCGGAGGTGCTAGACTAGAACATTCATGGCTTGAACAATCCAGCGAAGAGGAGTGCCGTGAGGACTTTTGTATCTACCCTACATGTAAACCTGGTGTGTTTCCAGGAAACAAAGCTTGAGGTTATAGATCATTTCCTTGTTTCAGAGTGTTTGGGTCCTGCCTTTGATGGTTCTGCGTATCTCCCAACGGTGAGAACTATAGGAGGCATCCTTCTACCCTAGGACACGCCGTTTTTCACTATGAATAATATCAGCTTGGATAGTCACGCGATCACGGGCGAGGTGTACACCAAGGATCTCCAGCACTGGTGGATCACTTCGGTGTATGGGCCACATGACTTAGTGGAGAAGAGGGAGTTCCTCACACAACTGGCTGAGTGACGTTCGCTGTGTCCTGGGCCATGGATGGTGATCAGAGATTTAAACATCATCCTCAACGCGAGGGATAAAAACAACAGCAACATTGACCGGTCCATGATGGCGAGTTTCAGAAACTTCGTGAGTGAGCATGAGCTCAAGGATCTCTACTTGCATGGCCGAAAATACACGTGGAGCAATGAGAGGGAACAACCTACCCTGACTCGCATCGATAGAGCGCTAGTCTTGATGGACTGGGATCTATTGAACCTAGTCTCGGTTCTTCAAGCCCTGTCCTCTCCGACTTCGGATCACACCCCCTTCACCTCTCCTTGAACGTGGGGTTCAGGCCTAAGAGGAGGTTTCGTTTTGAGTTGGCTTGGATCAAGTTGGAGGGGTTTGAGGAGGCGGTCAAGGAGGTTTGGAAGTGTGAGGACACGATTGTGGACCCCTTCAAAAGGCTGGACGCTCTGTTCCACAATGCAGCTAGGTCGCTGCAGGCATGGGGACAGTGCAAGATGAGAAACCTGAAGATGCAAATCACCATGGCAAACACGAGGATCTTTCGGTTTGATGTGGCGCAGGAGAGTAGGCCCCTCTCTCAGGCGGAGTTGTGGCTGCGACATATTCTGAAATAGATGGTGCTTGGCTTGGCCTCGCTGGAGCGGACCATGGCACGTCAATGCTCGAGGATGAGATGGCTTTAGGAGGGGGATTCAAACACTAGGCTCTTTCATGCAGTGGCCAATGGCAGGTTGACAAAAAATTTCATACCGTCGGTGCTAGTGAATGGAGAGATGATAACGGACCAGGAGGGTAAGGTAAAGGCCTTCTCGGAGGCCTATTTTGGGATCTTGGGTTCTATTTGGACATGTGAGTTTAGGCTAGACCTGGAGGCTCTTAACTTACCGAAGCATGACCTTGCCGAGCTTGATGGCCTTTTCACGGAGGAGGAGGAGGTGTGGATAGTGGTGAAGGATTTGCCACCGGATCGGGCTCCTGGGCGAAATGCTTTGTGGGAGCCTTTTATGAGATGGCATGGAGTGTTATCAAAGGGGACGTCATGGCAGCACTTTTGAAGCTGGTGGTGGGCAATGGCCGTGGCTTTGGGAAGCTGAACACGGGGCTGATCACTCTCATCCCGAAAAAACACCCCATCAGCTTGATTCATAGTGTGGCCAAGCTCTTTTCCAAGTTGTTGGCCAACCGTCTAAGGCCGAGACTCCCGGAGCTGGTAAGCGCAAATCAGTCGGTGTTTGTCAAGGGGAGGTGCCTGCACGATAACTTTGTCCTTGTGAGGCAAGTGACTCAAAAATCAACAGGGCCGAGGAAAGGGGTTTTTCTCAAGTTAGATATCACCCCTTCAACTTTGTCTTTCTTATTTTCCACCCTACTAGCTAGGCTCGTTGTAGTTACCTCTGCAGGTATCACAGGTCCCTACAGTTGGGTAGGCTGGACAGGCACCCTTGACGCTGTCCGCATAGGTCCTGTAGGTGTTTTTTGTGCCTTAGCCACAACAATGACGAGCTACGCCGCGACAACAACCACCTCCTGAGATGGTACCACTTCGTGTTGTTCAGTGGGGGTTCAACTCCTAGAACCGCGGCCACCGAACCTTCCACGGCCACCACGACCACCGCGATAATGTCTACCAAAGTTAGATTGATGGACCGACATGTTGTACCTCTGATTGCCATTGGAGTTAAACCTATTGAAATTAGTACCAAAAATCCGACGAGGTTCATAGTACCCCTCATCGAAGTCTCCAAAATCCCCTCCAAAAGCAGTTGGTCCAAAATTACCTTGATCAGTCCAGCCATCATTCTTCTGCCACCTATTTCCAGTGGTGCGGAACTAATTCTGGCTCGAATTCTGTCTACCTTGAGCATAGCCTTAAGTGCCCCGAGGACCATCCCGGCTCAGACCAAACTGCCCCTCAGAACCACCGCCATGGCCATTTCCGTAGCGAGACCCCTCACCCCTCTCGAAGAGGGGTTGGTACCTTTGAAAACCACCTTGGTTATTAACAGGAGGAGCGCCGCTACCGACACTGCCACCGCTGAACCCTGGCTGGTAGTTATATCCATCCCGCCCCGCCATGATCGTCCTAGGCGGCCGAGGAAATGAAGCTGAGCTTGTGGAAAGAACGATTGGTGCGTTTCCAGTTGACACATACTACCATCTCAACCCTAAAACCCTGCTCATGGGTCTAGGCTGAAAAGATTGTTTTTAGTGGCATAAGTTTGCTCAAACTCTTTCTCTTTGGTATCATAAAACAGGCCCTCATGGCCCATAATACGACCATGCGATGCGAACACAGAGAATCCACATAGCCGTGGACGTTCTGGGCTTATCCAACAGCCAACAGGGTTTCTAGATTCGTGTTGATGAATTATGCAAGTTGAACCTAGACATAGTACACAATCACGCCCCTATAGACCAGAAGGTGGACATGTGCATCTCATCCTGTCTGGCACCGCGTCTTGTCCCCTCTTCCTCCACCTCCCGCACATACCGCACCCCACCAACGTACCCACCACCCCACCTCCATCGACATGGCGAGGCCTCCTCCAACAACCCGATCGAGGCGGCCAGTGCTTCCTCCCCCACCCAACGATGGACCGGCGATCTCCTCTCCCCCCACCCCCGTTCGTCCCGTGCTCCCAGCCGCCCCACACTCCCAGATCTCCATGAGCTCCGACGCCGCTAGATCCGGCAAGGCCACGATGAACGCCACCAGATCTGGCACGGCCACCATGGCCGGGATTTATTCTGATTTATTTGCTTCCTTCCATCTTTTTTCTTCCTCCGCATGGTTTCCTAAAATAAATGATTTCCACTTTTCATGCATAAATTCTGGCCGAGTAAATCATGAGTAAATGCTCCGGTCTTTTTTTACTAATTGTGGCAAGTGGAGCTGTGTGTCAGATTTTTCCTTCCTCGTGATGCAGTTTGTTACTGAAACAGATCTTACTTTGTTTTTTTCTTTGGATCAGGCTCCGCTCATATGAATGGAATTTGTTTGGAATTATAGCTCATAGGTTTCTTGTGATAATCCATGTTCTAAATCCGTGGTGGTATGAATTCCAGCCTATGAATTCCTCTACCATATCAATTTCATTGACTTCCAGCACAAAACATTTGGGGAAACCGCTTCGTTCCATTTGCTCAGGATGTGAGATGGAAAATAAATAAATGAATGGTCAAAATATTTCCATTTTTGTGGGGGTCATTTCCTCCTTTCTTGATTTCTTTCTTCATGATAGAAGAAAAGGAAATGCAGAGAAATATGGATGCAATCCATTCATGATAATTGGTTTTATTCCAACTAGTCTTTACAAAGTGGAGTGGAGAACTAGATAGGAAAGTGTAAGAAGTGTAATGCAAAATAGAAGGGGTCTCTTAATGCAAACTAGATTTAACTAAGGGGCTTCGTTGCAACTTTACATGTGCGTCAGGATGAACGTAGCTCGAATCTGAAACAAATGTTGGACGGGACGTGATAAGCCGGAGACGTCAAATGCGTATGTGGTTTTGCTTTTTCGCATGCGACGTGGATACAACATATGACTTGTGCCCGTTTGAATCCACTTGAAACAGAATTTTGAACCTTCCACTAAACGCCTGATCTGATTGCCTCTCTGGACACCGTGGTGATCGCCGATGACGACGTACCTGATCTGGAGAAGAAGACTATTGAGTACGAGACCACTTCAGTCTGCTCTTCCTGTAAACCTTGACCCATTCTGCTGCATTGAAGTTCTCCTCCTCGAGAATGCAGATGGATGGCTCTTGTGGCGGCTGACGGCAAAGCCCCTCAGCAACGACCTGCAAAACTGAAAGGAGACGTTAGGACTTACCGTAGGGGAGGGCGCTGATGCCAAATCCAGCACCGCATCTGATCCCTTCTCAATCTTCTCAGCCTCTCCTTCTTGATTCTCTTCTCCTCCCTCGCCTGGCCGAGCACCGTAACGTTGTTGGAGAAGTATGGCTCGGCAATCGCTCCAAATAGTTAGGTGAGACGGCTAGCACTATCGCTTCAGCATCCTCCTCGTCAACGTCTTCCAACACCTAGAACCTATACCAGGCCGAGCTACCCCTACAAGAGTATTACAGTCAGGGTAAGTGGCAGTCCGCGTAAGCCCGTCAAAATAAAATTTAGTTCAAAGCAAACTAATTTTATTAAAAAAATAAACTAGACTAACATTATTTTCCTACGAAGCGGGGTGGATTGGGTACAACCCTAATTACATTGAAGTTGGTGATTGTACATCACTTTTCAAGGTACGTCATCGGCCTTCCTATGCTCGTTTCCCGCTTGTTAGTATTCAATGCCCGGCCAAATCAAATTAATCCTTGCCTCATTTCGTTAAAATGGGGTCAATTTTTTCGGTATGGCAATCCATATCAAATGATTAGAACTTTCAAACTTTTTGGATACTGCAAATCCACATCAAATGGTACCATAAACTGGTTTTTCCAATCACACAATCTAGAGCACAAGTGTAGTTCAAATTTGTTTTTTTGGAAAATTACCCGAAACTCATTTAAATTGAAAAAGGTAGTACCAAGTGTTGGGTCCGCAACATAGAAAACAAAAAAATTCCTACGATGAGAACTACACGCCAAGATCTATCTACTAGATACAGAGCAACGGATGGACATTCATCCATCGAGAACTTACCCTCGAAGACAACGAGTAGGAACTCGTGGTTGATGTAGTCGTACGCTTGCCGATCTCAAGATCGTGTGGAAGTCCGAGCGCCGCAAATCAGCAGCGCATCCGTCCTCGCACACACGTTCAAGCCACCAGACAACCTCCACCTCCTCGCTCCAGCGATGCAGCGGAAGCAGCAACTCCTTCCAGACGAAATGCCACCAGGAACATGTATCTCGCTAATCCGAGACCATGGGGAAATAATTCTAGAGAGGGAGAGAGATCCTTCACGAGGAGATGTGAGGAAGAAGGGTGCGAGGGGTGGCCTTTTATAGGAGGGGGGTACCCCTCCCCATGGCCGGCGCCCCATGGGGGGTGACCCCTCACCTCCCCCATCCATGTGGTGGTAACTCCTCCACCTTAAAATGCCCATTCACATTCTCTTTTAAAGTCTCCACTTTAAATGCATTAAAATTATCTAAGTTTAATGCTCTCTCATTTAATAAAACTCTTTTATTAAATTTATTCAGAATTTTGTTAATTAATTTAATTAACAAACATTCACATAAAACCCCTTGCAACATTTCAATATCACATGCAGAACCACTTTCTGCAATTTCACCCGAAACAATTCCGGTTTCTATCGAAACAATTCTTGCGCTTTGCAATTCTTTCGTCTGAAACATATGTGCTCCAAAATGGTGTCTGATAACTCTTAAGTGTGTCACCCTACGATTCGCGAATAATGCAGACATGATTGAGACTCCTCTCAGATCAATAATCAGAAGCGGGACCTGGAGATCCATACTGACTCCTGCATATTCAACGATGACTTCTGTGATCGTGAGAACCTTTAATGCTAGTAACTTAATCCCTTTGTCTCATGATATAATACATGTCCGAGATTCGATCATCGGTATCCAAATACCTAGTTTGATCTCGTTACCGATATGCACTCTTTTCTTGTTCCCGTGATATAACATTCTAGTGATCACATCACTTGCTTGCAAGCTATCTTAATGTGATATCACCGAGAGGGCCCAGAGTATATCTATCCATCATCGGGATTGACAAATTCCACTCTTGATCCATGAGCCTCAACATAACACCTTCGTAGCACTGAACCCATCTTTATGGTCACCCTGTTACGGTGTGACGTTTGATGTTATCAAGATACTCTTCTGGTGTTAGCAATTAACATGATCTCATGGTCTAAGGATAAAGATTACTTCGTATGATGTTATAGCAATGTAAACATAATGACTTGATCGTAATGCTATACTTCGGATGAATGTTCATCACATCATTTCACAAATGTTGTGACCTTGTTATTAGCAACATCCAATGTCTATGATCAGGAAACCTTGATCATCTTGTTAATCAACAAGCTACTCTATAAGAGAGGCATAACTAGGAAGCCTTTTTGTTTATTAAACACACATGTATTGACATTTCCGATCAATACAATTGTAGCATGCAAAATAAGCATCTATCATATACGAGGAATACATAATAACAACTTTATTATTGCCTCTCAGGGCATATTTCCTTCAGTCTCCCACTTGCACTAGAGACAATAATCTAGTTCACATACTGATAAATCTAACACCCATGGAGTTCTGGTGTTGATCATGTTTTTCCCTAGGGAGAACTTTAGTCAATGGATCTACTACATTTAGGTCCATGTGTACTTTACAAATCTTTATATCTCCATCCTTGACATGCTCGCGAATGGAGTGAAACCGGCGCTTAATATGCTTGGAATTCTTGTGAGACCTCGGTTCCTTGGCGTTGGCTATGGCTCCATTGTTGTCACAATAGATCACCATTGGATCCAATGCACTAGGAACCACACCTAGTTCCGTTATGAACTCTTTCATCCAAACCGCTTCCTGCGCCGCTTCTGAAGCAGCAACATATTCCGCCTCCGTCGTTGATCCAACCACCACAGGTTGTTAGGAACTCCTCCAACTAACTGTTGCTCCGTTCAAGAGAAATACGTATCCGGATTGAGACTTAGAGTCATCCGGATCGGTGTCAAAGATAGCACCGACATAACACTTAGCGACTAGCTCTTCTTCACCTCCGTATACAAGAAACATATCCCTAGTTCTTCTCGAGTACTTTAGGATATTCTTGACCGCTATCCAGTTTCCGAACCTGGATTAGATTGGTACCTACTAGTCAAACTAATAGCATGTGCCACATCCGGTCTTGTACATAGCATGGCATACATTATAGATCCTATGGCCGAGGCATAGGGGATCTTATCCATTATCTCTCTTTCTTCCGACGTAGCCGGAATTTGAGTCTTGCTCAATGTCTTGCCTTGCAACATAGGTAAGAACCCCTTCTTACTTCCGTCCATATTAAACTTCTTTAATATCTTGTCAAGGTATGTACTCTACGATAGCCCAATTAGGCATCTTGATCTATCTCTGTAGATTTTAATGCCTAATATATATGACGCTTCACCAAGGTCTTTCATCGAAAATTTGCTGTTTAGATAACTTTTAACACTATTTAAAAGATCTATATCATTTCCAATCAATAGTATGTCATCCACATATAATATCAGAAACGCCACATTGCTTCCACTCACTTTCTTGTAAATACAAGCCTCTCCATAAGTTTGGACAAATCCAAACTGTTTGATCACCTCATCAAAGCGGAGATTCCAACTCCG
Source organism: Avena eriantha (assembly GCA_910589775.1). Classification (NCBI taxonomy): domain Eukaryota; kingdom Viridiplantae; phylum Streptophyta; class Magnoliopsida; order Poales; family Poaceae; genus Avena; species Avena eriantha. The sequence continues at coordinate 63,109,879 of OU342742.1, read as the reverse complement.
GGATGCTTGCTTCAGTCCATAGATGGATCGCTGAAGTTTGCGTACCTTATCAACATCCTTAGGATCGACAAAACCCTTAGGTTGTATCATATACAACTCTTCTTCAATATTACCATTGATGAACGCAGTTTTGACATCCATCTGCCATATTTCATAATCAAAATATGCAGCAATTGCTAACATAATCCTAACCGACTTTAGCATCACTGCGGGAGAGAATGTCTCATCATAGTCAACTCCTTGAATTTGTCGAAACCCCTTTGCGACAAGTCGAGCCTTATAGATGGTCACATTACCATCAGCATCAGTTTTTCTTTTGAAAATCTATTTATTCTAAACGGCCTTTCGATCGTGAGGTAAGTCTACCAAGGTCCAAACCTGGTTTTCGTACATGGATTCCATCTCGGATTTCATGACTTCTAGCCATTTGTTGGAATCCAGGCTCATCATTGCTTCTTCATACGTCGCAGGGTCATCCATTTCATCAACCATGAAATTCATAACAAGATTGCCGTACAGTTCAGGAGCTGCACGTGTCCTACTTGACCTGCGAGGTTCGGTAGTGTCCTCTTTCGGAGTTTCATGATCAGTATCAGTAGCTCTCTCTTCATTAGGTGAAGTCAACTCTGAAAAAAATTTCGGTGCTGTGCTACTCGCCATTTCATGAAGAGAAGGTTCAATAACCTCTTCGAGTTCTACCTTCCGACTAGTCACACCTTTCGCGAGAAACTCCTTCTCAAGAAAGGATCCATTCTTGGCAACAAAAACCTTGCCCTCAGATCTGTGATAGAAGGTATACCCAATCGTTTCCTTAGGGTATCCTATGAAGATGCATTTTTTCGCTTTGGGTTCGAGTTTATCCGGCTGAAGTTTCTTCACATAAACATCGCGTCTCCAAACTTTAAGAAATGACAACTTAGGTTTGTTTCCAAACCATAATTCATACGGTGTCGTTTCAACGGATTTAGATGGTGCCCGATTTAAAGTGAATGCAGCGGTTTCCAGTGCATAACCCCAAAATGTCAGTGGCAAGTCAGTCAGAGACATCATAGATCGAACCATATCCAATAAAGTAAGATTATGATGTTCCGACACACCATTACGTTGTGGTGTTCCGGCAGGCGTGAGTTGTGAAACTATTCCACACTCTTTCATGTGTGTGCTAAACTCGTAACTTAGATACTCACCTCCACGGTCGGACCGCAGAAATTTGATCTTTCTATTACGATAATTTTCCACTTCATTCTGAAATTTTTTGAACTTTTCAAAGGTTTCAGACTTGTGTTTCATCAAATAGATATACCCATATCTATTCAAATCATCCGTGAAAGTAACAAAGTAACGATATCCACCTCGCGCCGATACACTCATTGGTCCACACACATCAGTATGTATGATTTCCAATAAATCTGTCGCCCGTTACATTGAACCGGAAAATAGCGTTCTAGTCATCTTGCCCATAAGGCATGGCTCACATGTATCAAATGATTCATAATCAAGTGATTCCAAAAGTCCATCAGAATGGAGTTTCTTCATGCGTTTAACGCCAATATGACCTAGATGGCAGTGCCACATATATGCAGATATATCATTATCAAGTTTAATCCTTTTAGCATCAACATTATGAATATGCGTAATACTACTATCGAGATCCAATAGAAATAAACCATTCAACACAGGTGCATGACCATAAAAGTTATCATTCTTATAAATCGAACAACCATTGTTTTCAGATTTAAAGGAATAACCACTTTGCATCAAAAACGATCCGGATACAATGTTCATGCTCAGTGCAGGCACCAAATAACAATTATTCAGATTTATAACTAATCCCGATGGCATATGGAGAGGTAGCGTCCCGATGGCGACCATATCAACTCTTGATCCATTGCCGACTCACATCATGACCTCATCCCTTGCTAGTTGTTGCTTGTTTCGCAGCCCCTGAACCGAGTTACATATATTAGCAACCGATCCCATATCAAATACCCAGGTGCTATTGCGAGTACTAGTCAAGTACACATCAATAACATGTATATCACATATACCTTTGTTTGCCTTGCCGGCCTTCTTGTCCGCCAAATACTTGGGGCAATTGCGCTTCCAATGGCCAGTCCCCTTGCAATAGTAACACTCGGTGTCATACTTAGGGCCAGCTCATGGTTTCTTTTCAGGTGTGGCAACAGATTTTCCACCCTTCTTTCCCTTGTGATTGCCTTTCTTGTCCTTCTTGAAACCGGTGGTCTTATTGATCATCAACACTTGATGTTCTTTCCTAATCTCCACTTCTGCAGTCTTAAGCATTGACAGAAGTTCGGGAAGAGACTTCTTCATGCCCTGCATATTATAGTTCATCACGAAGCTCTTGTAGCTAGGTGGCAGAGATTGGAGAACACGATGTATGCCTAAGTCAATGGGAATCGTTATTCCCAAGGACACAAGCTTATCGGTGTACCCAGACATTTTGAGTATGTGATCACTAACAGAGGTGTTCTCCTCCATCATGCAGCTAAAGAACTTTCCAGTAGCATTATAACTCTCTACGATAGCATGGGTATCGAAAATCATTTTCAATTCTCCCATGGTATCAAAGGCATTGCCATTTTCGAAACGCTTTCGAAGTTCGGGCTCTAGCCCATACAACATGCCGCAATGAACTAAGTTGTGGTCCTCCTGACGAGTCACGTAGACATTCTTTTCCTCGTCAGGGGCATCAGGAGTTGGTGGGGGGCCTAGCGGCGCCTCTAGCACATATTGCTTTTGTGCAGCAGTGAGGAGAATCCTCAAATTCATAGCCCAGTTGGTGAAGTTGCTACCATTCGCAGCAAGTTTCTCTTTCTCCATGAACACATTGAAATTAAAAGCAGGTGGTGCCATCTACAACAGAATATGTAAAGTTTATTTAGACTAAGTTTATGATAGAGTGAGTTCAACTAATCCAAATTACTAATGAACTCCCACACAAAAACGACATCCCTCGTGTCCTTTTGGTGATTACATGAACCAAATCCACTACACCAAGTCCGATCATCACGTGAGTCGATGTAGCTTGAAAGGCGAGCATCTATATGGGCATCATATCAACTATATGACACATGCTTAACCTTTTGTTCCGTGTTCCGAGGCCATGTCTATACATGCTAAGCTCGCCAAGTGAGAACCTTAGTATTCGCGTGTGTAAAACTGTCTTACACCCGTTCTTATGAGAGCGTATAGTCGAGTACACCCAATCATCACGTGATGTCTCGAAACACGATCCATAGAACGGTGCATACTTAAGGAAGAACACATTTTATCTTGATATTTAAATGAGGGATCATCTTACAATGCTACAAAAAGCGCCAAACTAGCAGTATAAGATGCTAACATCTAATGTGTAAAGTGAGATGATATGGCCCATGCATTTGATCTCTATCATTTGCAACGTGGTATGATCTCTATCATTCCTTTGTGTGTAAGGCCAAGGTCTATGGAACTTACACGTTGAGTGTGTTGTAAGTGTATCTATCATACATCTACTTACAACAATACCATATCAAGACACTAGCCCATCAACGATCTAAACTAGACGCCTCTAATTTATTAATTGCAAGTTTTACGTGGCTTAGGGCTTTCAGAGATAGAACCGGTCTTACCTACGAACATGAACCACAACGAGGATAACCAAGTTATTAGCAACTCGTTGTAAATCAGATATTGACTATAGTAGGAGAGACAGACACCCGCCACCCACTTATGCAAAACAAGTTGCATGTCAGTCGTTGAACCGGTCTCATGTACGATGACATGTAAGGTTGGTCCGGGCCGCTTCATCCCACTATACCACCAATATCCAAAATACATAGAAGATGCAATAACATGACCATCATCGCCCACATATAAAAATATGTGTACTACCCATACAAAACACCTACGCATAGATCAGGCTCTGATACCACTGTTGGGTCCGCAGCATAGAAAACAAAAAAATTCCTACAATGAGAACTACACGCCAAGATCTATCTACTAGATACAGAGCAACGGGTGGACATTCATTCATTGAGAACTTACCCTCGAAGACAACGAGTTTTGTTAACGAGTAGGAACTCGTGGTTGATGTAGTCGTACACTTATCGATCTCAAGATCATGTGGAAGTCCGAGCGCCGCAAATCAGCAGCGCATCCGTGCTCGCACACACGTTCAAGCCATCGGACAACCTCCACCTCCTCGCTCTAGTGATGCAGTAGAAGCAGCAACTCCTTCCAGACGAAATGCCACCGGGAACATGTATCTCGCTAATCCGAGACCATGAGGAAATAATTCTAGAGGGGGAGAGAGATCCTTCACGAGGAGGTGTGAGGAAGAAGGGTGAGAGGGTGGCCTTTTATAGGAGGAGGGGGGTACCCCTCCCCATGGCCGGCGCCCCATGGGGGGTGACCCCTCACCTCCCCCATTCGTGTGGTGGTAACTCCTCCACATTAAAATGCCCCTTCACATTCTCTTTTAAAGTCTCCACTTTAAATGCATTAAAATTCTCTAAGTTTAATGCTCTCTCATTTAATAAAACTCTTTTATTAAATTTATTCAGAATTTTTGTTAATTAATTTAATTAACAAACATTCACATAAAACCCCTTGCAACATTTCAATATCACATGCAGAACCACTTTCTGCAATTTCATCCGAAACAATTCCGGTTTCTATCGAAACAATTCCTGCGCTTTGCAATTCTTTCGTCTGAAACATATGTGCTCCAAAATGGTGTCCGGTAACTCTTAAGTGCGTCACCCTACGGTTCGCGAATAATGCAGACATGATTGAGACTCCTCTCAGATCAATAATCAGAAGCGGGACCTGGAGATCCATACTGACTCCTGCATATTCAACGATGACTTCTGTGATCGTGAGAACCTTTAATGCTAGTAACTTAATCCCTTTGTCTCATGATATAATACATGTCCGAGATTCGATCATCGGTATCCAAATACCTAGTTTGATCTCGTTACCGACATGCACTCTTTTCTCGTTCCCGTGATATAACATTCTAGTGATCACATCACTTGCTTGCAAGCTATCTTAATGTGATATCACCGAGAGGGCCCAGAGTATATCTATCCGTCATCGGGATTGACAAATTCCACTCTTGATCCATGAGCCTCAACATAACACCTTCGTAGCACTGAACCCATCTTTATGGTCACCCTGTTACGGTGTGACGTTTGATGTTATCAAGATACTCTTCTGGTGTTAGCAATTAACATGATCTCATGGTCTAAGGATAAAGATTATTTCGTATGTTGTTATAACAATGTAAACATAATGACTTGATCATAATGCTATACTTCGGATGAATGTTCATCACATCATTTCACAAATGCTGTGACCTTGTTATTAGCAACATCCAATGTCTATGATCAGGAAACCTTGATCATCTTGTTAATCAACAAGCTAGTCTATAAGAGAGGCATAACTAGGAACCCTTTTTGTTTATTAAACACACATGTATTGACGTTTATGATCAATACAATTATAGCATGCAAAATAAACATCTATCATATACAAGGAATACATAATAACAACTTTATTATTGCCTCTTAGGGCATATTTCCTTCACCAAGTGCCCATGCAACATGGTCTAATTTATGTGAAGAGTACATTGCTACCTAGAGGCCTCTTATTTGTAGTAATTGCTTCAAAACAACTTTTTTTACTAGAAAAATGGAGAGCCAAGTTTTTGTAGAACAATGTTAAAACTCTACTTAATAATGTTGTCTGCCATGAGAGGAGACATCTCCTTGCAAACTTTGGGTGAATTATATGAAGGGATCCATGAATGTGGAAATTCTCATGTTCCATGTCATCCTAGTGTGCGTTGACTATACAGTTCACATACAGAGCGCGCTCTATGACATGAAACTTCATTCTTATCCATCTCGATGCGTTCCATATCAAATGTGCACGCGTTCTTGCATCCAAGATAATACTAAATCACCTTTTGCAGGGATCTCGTCCTTCATATGATATATTACGTCTCAATGTGTCCGTCCAAGCTGGTTCTCGCATCTACATGCACGCAACATGTTCGACAAAAGAACAACATGGCTACCCTACACCAGAATCTCTACTTCTCTACTTATCTAAAAAGGACGAAGTGGTTCCGTTTTCTGTCTGTTTCACTATGTCGCTTCCCTTCATCACCCTTTTCCCCTCTCGCCGCGCACACGATGTGCCAAAGCCCAATGAATCCAGACACACTTCTCCCATCTAGCCTGCAACATCGAAGCCCTTGCGCGATTACCACTCCTCCCTCGCACGTCGTGCACCATCACCACTCCACCCGCCGCCGGAGATCCAATCCAATCCCCTGCCTCCATCCTCTTAGTCGCATGCCCCCCACATCGTCTATCTCTACAGACTACGTACACGTACGCCGCCCTTGCTACCACCCCACCTCTGTCGAACCGCCCAGAAACTCATCGACCTCGGCATTGTCGACATCTGCAAGCAGACGAGCTCCATCCCGTCCTCCTCCCCTTCGCCAGGCCCCTCCCGAGATTGTGTGGTCGAGTGGGATTGTCGGGCGGGGCGGTAGAAGAAGAGGTCCTGCAGCTCAAAGCGTGCAGTGTCCTATGGAGCGAAGCCCGGTGGCGGTGGCCCGTATACATCGGTCGGCCGAGGTAAGGATACATGTGAACATTATGTCTACCTCATGATCCCCTTTTGATCCCACTGAATCGTTGTAGTGGTTATTTTGTCTTTAACCAGCTTCGGAATTTTGGTGTGTCTGTATGGGGAATCTAGGATGGTCACCTCATCAAGAAGAAGAAAATGTGGGTTGCTCTATCTAATTCTACTATTCCACCATTTCTAATTATTTAAAAAGATCCTATGTGTTCTAACTTCTAGATTTAGTATGGTAGAAATTTCACAATAGATCTACGTATTTTATTTTGGCGTCCACTACTGTCAAGTATACCTATTGATATACTTTAAAGTGAGTTTGATAAGAATTTTAACACCTAGGTGAGATATCAGTGTGACATCAGGGCAATCTTCATTAGACAATAGGTTTTCTAGCATAAATATATAGTAATGGTTTCCTTTCTACATTCCTCAGTTGAAGCTATTCAGAGCAGCAAGGTGGTTAGCCTGGGCCAGCACCCTCAATAGAAAACCATTAATGCCTTCATGGTTACTTCATGACGTGGTTCGACCCTTCCAGGTATATCTCATGGATTGATGGGCCCATTACATGTGCATTCTATGCTTCTAGATTTTTCCAGAACCAACTTATTACCCTCTAAATTCTTTTTAGAAGCATGAAGATATCACTCCGACTTCAGTATATTATGGACACTACATTGGAAATAATTGGAAATCTTTTTGGTCAATTGCTCTCATGAGACAAATATTCATTTTATAGCTATCTTATCCCATAGTATTATTGAATCCCAAGGTTGCAGAGGAGCCTTTCGCGGAATATCAGGAGCAAATCACAGCTGCAATTCTTATGACATAGGTTCTGTTGTTGCATGATGTGGTTAAATTGGAATTGATGATGTGGTTAAATTGGAATTGAGGCAGCTCCTACTTATGATATCCAAGTGTGTGTATTTTATGGTAAGACATTGTCTTTGAATCCTCTTCCAAATGTATTAGGAGTATCTGCATAACATCATATGGTCTTACATACTCGAAACATATTTAAAAAGCGTGCAAATTGCGGTCAGTAAACTATGTTGTAGTTGCAGAAATATACAGATGGTTTACACTGACATGAGTTCGATCTTTTGCTTTCCAAATGATGTACTATCCTCCCTGCACATTTACATTGTCGTAATGCTACATCGTATTGACTTTGTGGAGTGCATGGCTATTAACTTGTTGTCATGGTCATCTAATCATGATACTACTATAGGTGAGCTTGGGTCTATACAAATAGAGGAGGGATGTCTGTGAGAGCAAGGGGCAGCAGCGGGGCCTTACCATCTTAGTTGTAGCTGGTGATTCAGAGCAGCGAGGTGATTAGATTGTGGAAACACCCTCAGTAGAAAACCATCAATGCCTTCATGGTTACTGTTTGGGGGATACCCCTGGGTAGGGTCACGCCGGGGTATAATGGCCGAGTTAGCTGAGGTACGGCAAGGTCAAAGCAAGTGCTGGCCGAGTCACCTCAAGGCAGGCCGAATCACGGAGTAACCCGGACCGGAGGATGTCCGCCTAACTGAGTCCCGGCCGACTTATGTCGTATGTCGGTAAGATGTATCTAACTTGTATGCAGGTACAGGCGTGGCCGGATTAACCAGGCATGATCCGGGTTATATCAGGCTTGCAAGAGAAGGAAGGTATCTCGCTAGTCAAAAGGTGGCCACTGTACGCAAAGCGTGAGCGAATCGGATAGAGGCCAGGACCACCGAGGCATGGCCGACAAGGGTGACGATGCCTGTGTCGGATGATGCTGGCGCCGCAGAGGCTCACGTAGCCTCTGCATGGCTTACGCTAGGGAAAAGTGACCCGGTCGGTTTGCTATTTTGGGAAGAGGCATATTTCCTGGAATATGCCCCCACGTATGCCCTAATTGGAGACCTAGCCACCCCTATATAAGGAGGGCTAGGGCCTCTATAGAAGGGTTGATTTCTATTGAGTTATTGACTAGTTGATGGGCATTTGAGTAGAGAGTTCCTGAGAGCAAAGCGGTGGTAAGAGTAAGAGGGTTTCTTCTTCCTCCTCTCCCCAATACAGCTCAAGGAGCACTTGTAACTCATCTAGCTTAAATAATACAAAGATTTTGTGTGTAGAATCACTACACTATCCCTCCTTGGATTCCTCTAGTGGATCTTGTCCCCACCTTTAGCCTATCCATGGCATCTGTCGCGACACCACCACGACAGTTGGCGCCCACCGTGGGGCTAGCAGCGCTAGCAGGAGTGAAGATCCGGACGGGAGACTTCATCGGCACCGGCGAACACATCGTCTCCGGGCTCGTTCAGTGCTTTGGAGCGTTGGACTTCGTCAGCGACAACACTGGCTGCTTCGGCAAGCGTCCTCTTCCGCGCAATGGCCTCTTCGTCAAGCTTGGTGCACACAAGGTCTACGTCACTGTCGATGTGTCGTGCGTTCACCCGTGGCACATCATCGAGGGAGGTGAGCCACCCCTTAGCGCGGCTCGTGGGGCGCGTATCACTCGCTCCCCTGACCGCGCCGAGGTGATGATGACCGCGCCTGGGGCTGGCGCGAGCAAGGATCCAGTACCAGATCCGGAGGTAACACCCAAGGCACCGAGGAAAAGTAGAGGTCCTCCGCTAGAGAGGCCAGAAAATGTGCTGCAGCAGGCAATAGATAACTTGGCAAGCCCGGTAGCAGCAGTGGTAGATCCGGCTCAGGCATAGGCCGAGTTAGAGGAGACTAGGCAGAAAATACTAGAGGGTGCGAAAAAGATAGCCGCGGCGCAACAGTCGTTGAACATGATACTGCGTGAGTACGCAAAGGCAAATAAGGTAGATGCTGTAAAAGTGAAGGGCAGAAACCTCATGAGTGAAATGAACAAAGAGGGTGATACCAGAATTGAGGAATCAGAGAACTGTCTATCCGTGGGGCTGCCGAAGTATACTACCCCGGCAAAGAACCTCAGAGCAGCAGATGCAGCTGCGTCCGAGTTAGAAGGTTTGACGGGTGAAGCCCGTCAGAGGCAGCAGGAAAGGTTCAATGAGTTAGTTCGGATCACAAACCTACAGAATGAGGAGTTGCTCAGGGCAAACCCAGAAAGAGCTGGGGCCTGAAAGATCGTTTATTCGGCAGTGGGTAACCTGGAGAAATCCGCTAGAGCTGCATCGTCTCCTCATGGTGGTCCTAGGAGAGAAGAGGTAGTAACCTCAGCCAGGAGGAACAAACAGATAGTCCCATATGACCCGGCAAGGGCAGGGATAGGAAAAGTAGTGCAGGGAAATGAGGATCGATGAAGTGTGAGCCGAGGTGAAGTTGGCCGAGGTAACCGCGACCAAGGCAATGCCGGTCAAGGGAACGCTATGAACGGCAATGCCGGACATCGCAACTCGGCAGGTGCAGGGCAACCGCAGCAGCGGAATATACCACGGCAAGAGCGCAGTGCTGGCCAAGGTATGCAACAGAGAGCAGCTCCACAAGAGCAAGATAGATACAATGATGGTGATTCAGAAATGGTGAACGCTGGGTATCCTAGGCTGGACTATCACGTGATGGGGTCAAGATTGGGAAGTAGGAACTTGATGCCTGATGACGCCAGGTTAAAACTGGATCAACTTTACAGATCAGAGCAAATTAAGTGTCAAGGTCCTCCGGGTCCAGCGTGTTTTGGACCCCAGATCATGAAGGAGCCTCCGGTACCTAACTTCCAGTTACCTAGAGGCACTAAGACATATGACGGCAACACAAAGCCAGAGGATTGGTTGATTAACTACGCGACAGCGGTAAAAATTGCTACAGGCAACTTGAGATGGGCTGTGAGATATGTACCTCAGATGCTAGAGGGGCCAGTGAGGGTATGGCTAAACAATTTGCCACCCGGAAGTATTAACTGTTGGATCGACTTTGAGGAAATGTTTGTTAGTAATTTCTCAAGCACGTATCAGAGGCGCAACAGACCACAGACCCTAGCAATGTGCAAACAAAGACCGAATGAGACATACCGAGAATTCTTAACCCGTTGGTGCAATGTGCGAAACTCATGTGAGGGTGTAATTGAGTCATAGGCCATAGCTTGGTTTGCTCAAGGGTGCAGATATGAAAGCATGCTATGGCAAAGGTTGCAAAGGGATATGCCAACTACATTGGCAGAGACGATCCAGATTGCTGACACATATGCCTTGGGTGATCCGACTCAGCCTAGGCTCGTGTCAAACGAGTCAAATGAGGAATACTACCAACGAGATGGAGCCGGATCATCCCGATAGAATGATTATCGGGGTAAAAGAAGAGATGATAGACCGGATTATTGGTACAGTTTGCAACAAGTTGCAGCTGTAAATCAAGATCAACCCAGTGCAGGAAGCAACCAACGTCAGAAAACTGGAGGGCAGCAATGGACCCCCAGAAGTGATGGCAAGAAAACTTGGATTCCAGAGCAGAAGAAACAGTGGCAATAAAAGAAGGACTGTCCGAGGTATACTTATGAGGCAATGCTGGGTCAGCCTTGTAAATTTCACACACCAAATCCGAGTAACCCAGCGGGTCATACAACCAGGCAGTGTGAGTGGATGCGAAAGATAGAACAAAGTGGTTTGGGGAATGCTCAGGCACCTCAGAACGATCAACCTCGGTAGGAGTTACCCCGGCAGCAATTGCTCTCCGGAGAGAACACGCAACAGTTAATGTTGCCTCCCCCTCCACCGAGGTATGAAAACCATGAGAAAAGGGATGCAGTGCATCAAGTGGAAGACCAGCATCAATCAGATCAGAGGTACCCCGGAAATGAGGGGAGAAATGAGTACAGAGAGCATCATCAGAGTTACTGTGTATTCACCATAGAAGAGACAGATAGAAAGAGCTTGCAGTGCTGACACATGGAAGTCAATGCGGTAATGCCGGCAGTGACGAGGTATATGCCTTGGTCGGACCAGGAAATTACCTGGAGCATCAAAGATTATCCCAAGCTTATGCCAAGTCCTGGTTCATATGCGCTAGTGTTGGACCCAACATTCATTGGGCCAAACATCAATGTGAGGTTCTCAAAGGTGCTGATTGACAATGGCAGCAGCATCAATATCATGTACTTGGACACGATGCGCAAGTTGGGTATCTCAGAGAACATGCTCCAGGCTATGAGGACAACTTTCCATGGCATTGTGCCATGCATTTCATGTGAACCCATTGGCAAGGTCCGGGTTGACGTGTTGTTCGTCACGAGAGATAATTTCCGAACTGAGAATTTAGAATTCGAGGTTGTCAATTTGGAGAGCGCATATCACGCGTTACTCGGCAGGCCAGTTCTAAACAAATTCATGGAAAGTACTCACATCAGTTACTTGAAGATGAAGCTGCCCGGGCCAAATGGTGTGATTACCATAACTGGTGATTTCCGACGTTCCATTGAGTGCGCGTCAGCCAGGTCTAACCTGGCCGAGTCACTCGTGATTGTGCAAGAAAAGAGAAAGATCCAGGAGGTGGCGACATTGGCTCAATCCGCGCAGCAGTATATGCCGGCGCTGAGTAACCCGCATGGAAGTGTCTCATTTCAAGCGACAAAGGATACCAAGAAAGTACCTATTGATGATATGTTCCTAGAGCGCACCGTAACAATTGGTGCCGGGTTAAATGATAAATAGGAAAGCGAGCTCGTCAACTTCCTCCGTGAGAATCGAGATATCTTTTCTTGGTCCACACAGGACTTGCAAGGTGTTCCGAGGGAGTTGGCCGAGCACTCTTTGAATGTGAGACCCGGAGCAAAGCCGGTGAAGCAACCTCTCCGCCGCTTCGCCGAAGACAGGAGAAAGGTCATCAGAGATGAGATAGCTCAGCTCCTAGCAGCTGGATTTATCATGAAAGTACTTAACCCGGATTGGCTATCTAATCCGGTGCTGGTGGATAAGAAGAAGGATGATCTAAACGTGGCAGTGGTTTGGCGTATGTGTATCAATTACACGAACCTAAATAAGGCGTGTCCAAAAGATCCATTCCCACTGCCAAGGATAGACCAGGTCATAGATTCCACTGCTGGGTGTGAACTGTTGTCGTTCATTGATGCATATTCTGGTTTCCACCAGATACCTCTGAACTCAAGCAATCAAATAAAGACTGCGTTTATCACCGTATGGGGCTTATTGCTATCGCACCATGCCTTTTGGTTTATGTAATGCAGGGGCAACGTACCAAATATGTATGCAGAAATGTTTACACAACCAAATTGGTCAAAATGTGCAGGTATACAAGGATGATGTTGTTATAAAGACCAAGGAAAGCAAAACGCTCCTTGATGATATCAGACAAACATTCGCAAACCTGAGAAGGTTCCGAATGAAGCTTAACCTGGAGAAATGTACCTTCGGTGTCCTGGCTGGAAAATTACTCAGATTTCTTGTCTCCAGCCGAGGTATCGAAGTTAACCCAACTAAAATCCGAGCCATAGAGCGAATAGAACTGCCGAAGTGCCTTAATGATGTCCATAAGTTCACTGGTTGCCTGGCATCCTTAAGTCGGTTTGTATGTCGGTTGGGAGAAAAGGCACTGCATCTCTATCAATTGATAAAAAAGTCGGACAAGTTCATGTGGACGCCGCAGGCCAATGAAGCCTTTATCCAATTAAAAAAGATGTTAGCCACTGCACCAGTGTTAGCCTCTCCACTCTCAAAGGAGCCAATGTTGCTCTATATAGTCACAACCAACCGAGTTGTAAGTGCAGTAATTGTGGTAGAGCGCGACGAAGAGGGTAAGTCAGTCCAATGGCTGGTATATTATCTGAGCGAGGTATTGTCAGCCTCGAAACAAAATTATCCCCATTATCAGAAGATGGCATATGGTGTGTATATGGCACTAAGAAGCTGAAGCACTATTTTGAAGAGCACCCCATCAAAGTAATATGTGAAGCCCCCATATCCGAGATAATGAGCAACAAGGATGCAAGTGGTAGGATTGCAAAATGGGCAATTGAGCTAGCCCCTTATGCGCCACAATATGATAGGAGAGAAGCAATCAAGTCTCAGGCTGTGGCCGACTTTTTTGTGGATTGGGCCAAGGTGCAATAAGATCCACCACTGCCAGATCCGAATTACTGGAGAATGCACTTTGACGGGTCAAAAACAAAAACCAGGTTAGGTGCCAGAGTTGTGCTTACCTCGCCCAAGAAGGACCAGCTGAAATACGTGTTGCAGATCCACTTCACAGCATCAAACAATGTTGTAGAATATGAAGCACTAGTGCATGGGCTCAAAGTGGCAAAAGAAGTTGGAATACGTCGGATCCAATGCTTCGGTGACTCGGATCTCGTAGTCCAGCAAGTCTCCGGACAATGGGATGCTTTGGATGCAAATATGGCACTGTATAGATTTCATGTGTAGAAGATATCAGGATACTTTGAGGGATGCGAATTTCATCATATACCTCGGGTGGAAACTGAAGCTGCCGACATATTGTCGAAGCTTGGATCAACCCGACAAGCAATCCCGCCACGTGTAGCATTAGAGCACCTCAGAAAACCCTCTATCAGGCCATCCCCAGAATCCGAGTCAATTTATATCCTGGCAAATCCGGAATCGGAAGCTGTGCCTATGGACATTGACGTGGGAAGTGGTTCACGAAACCCGAGGACTGCCTCGGCAAACCTGGGGACTGCTTCGCAAGACCCGGGGACTGCGCAGTGTGATCCGACTAAGGTTATGCCGGTGGATTAGATGGAAATTGATGAGGATGTGTTCCTAGTACAAGTTATACAAGCTTGGGCACTGCCCATATTTCAATTCCTGAAAGATGGAACTTTGCCAGGTGAGGAGGTGCTTTCCAGGCAAACTCAGAGGAGAGCAAAAGCATACACGATCATCAATTCCGAGCTATACAAAAGGAGTGTGACAAACGTTCTCCAGCGATGTGTTGACCCAGAAGAAGGACTTGACGTTCTCCGGGATATACATCAAGGGGAATGTGGGCATCACGCCACGTCCAGAGCCTTGGTGGCAAAAGCTTTCCGTCACGGGTTTTACTGGCCAAGTGCATTGGAACAAGAAGAGGATCTGGTAAGAAAGTGCAATGGTTGTATGCTACCAATACGCATATGCCAATGTTGGAGCTCAAGACCATACCAATTACCTAGCCATTTGCCGTATGGTGTTTGGACATGGTTGGCCCGTTTAAACCAGCAAGAGGGAACATGACCCACATCTTGGTCATGGTTGACAAGTTTACGAAGTGGATTGAAGTGAAGCCGATAAGAAAATGTGATGGAGCTACCGCCGTGACATTCCTCAAAGGTATCATCTTGAGATACGGTTATCCTTATAGTATCATAACAGATAATGGCACAAATTTTGCTGAAGGAGCATTTGCGCGATTCTGTCAGGATAAGAAGATCCGGCTGGACGTTGCCTCGGTAGCCCACCCCGCATCGAACGGACAAGTGGAGAGATCCAACGGATTAGTATTATCTGGGATAAAATGCTGGCTCATTGAGCCGCTGCAAAGATCGGCGGGGTGATGGATAGAAGAACTACCAGCGGTACTGTGGAGTTTAAGAACAACTCTGAATCGATCAACAGGCTATACGCCATTATTTCTGGTATATGGGGCAGAAGCTGTATTACCAGTCGACATAGAGCATGACTCGCCTAGGGTCACCCAATACACAGAAGCCGAAGTGCAAGAAGCCTGGCAAAATGATGTTGATCTGCTGGAAGAAGCAAGAGAATTGGCATTGTCCAGATCCGCCATATATCAGCAAAATCTCCGACGCTATCATAGCCGGAAAGTAAACCCCCGAATTTTCCGGGAAGGTGATCTGGTACTCCGGTTGGTAGAACGTACCGCTGGCATGCATAAGTTATCCTCCCCATGGGAAGGGCCATTCATTGTGAGCAAAGCATTGCACAATGACTCTTATTATCTGATCGATGCAAAACCACATGAGAAGAACAAGGCGGATAGGTCCGGCGAGGAATCTAAGCGTCCATGGAATGTAGCTCTACTTCATCCGTTCTACACTTAGCAAAGAAGTGTGTGTATCCGAGTCTCTCATATGTTGGTATGTATGCCGGCAATGAGCTTATCAATGAAATCTTGGCACCTCGAGCAGTAACTCGGGGACTGCCTTAGTGATATTTATTGTTTGTTTTCTGTATTTATTATTTATATGTCAGCTGGCGTAAGTTGCTTCTACCTAAGCCGGATTAGTAGTGTGTGAGCACCAAAAACCTAACTCTTCGACTTGCTGTTGTCCAACAAGATTTGGCTTCATGGCAAGCAAGAGAACAAGTTTGGAATTGTGTAGCACACGAAAAACGTCTAAGGAAAGGAACTTAATCGAGCCGACGTTTGTTATTCGGACTAACCTTATGCTTACTTTATGTTTACTATGCTGAATTATTTTGAGCTAATCCTAAAGTTTCCAAGTATTGTTAAGTCAATTTTTGAAACTCGGACTCGTAAGTCATAAAACCGAGCCAAGGTAGACACGAGCCGAGCCAAGAAATTGGAGAAACAAGAAAATGAAACTCGGGGACTACGCCCAAGTTAATCCGACACAAACAACTTAGTAGCAAAATATAACCTGTGTGCTTAATACATTTGCACCCGGCATACCGGGGATCTGATAAACTGCAAAGTGTTTTTAATCAAGGATCCGCAGGGGGAGGTAACTCAGCGCTAGCAGGTGGAACTCCAGCCTCGGCTTCAGCATCATCTTCATCTTCTTCGACGTCCGAGGCTTCGCCCTCATCATCTTCACCCGAACCATCTTCGACTTATTCGTCGTCAACGGCATCGAGAAAGATTGGTCCCTCGTTCCATTGGTGGATGGGGGCATATTGAATGAGGTTATGGGCGCAAGCCTCGCGCCGAGCTACCCAATCCGGATCAGTGGAACACCTTGACCCGGTGCGCATGTGCTCGAGAAGATCGAGATTAATTTTCTCGTACCATGTGAGCACATAGTGGAGAACGGTTTCAGCTCCGGCACGCCCGGCGGATTCCCTCCAGAGGTCAAGCTGGGTCTCGCACTCCATTAACTTGTTGATTAGAGCAGCGGAACCCTCCGGAGTGTCTTCACTAGGCCAAAGGGCATTGAAGACCCGGACTGCTGCGCTTAGGATATCCTTGTCGTGGTTCTTCATGATTTCAACTCGAAAGGACAAGCTGACAAGCAGGTCCTCCAGATCAAGAGGAATGGCGCCAGGACCAGATGGAGTACCTCTGTGCTGGCGGAACTTGGTAACAGCATTGGATGCAATGGCATCACCCTCCGGAAATTTGTCTAGAAAAACAAGACAAGCGAAATAAGTGAAGGAGGTTGACCCGGAGAGATTCATGCCAGCTGAAGAAAAATAACTTACGATAAATATGGCTGTGGATCCAGGTCAGCTCCGTGGTGCAGTTGCCACGCCTCTTCCGGAGTTGCACAAGTTCAGCATTTTCCGACTCAAGCTTAATGTCGGCCTCCTTAAGCAGTTCTTGGTCCTTGGCAATTTGGAGGTTGAGACGTTCTCGTTCTTCAGTAAAATTCTGGCCAGCTTTATCAAGTTCGGATTTGTGGAGCACCTTGAGTTTTTTCATGTCTGCCTTAAGCTTGGCAATCTCTTCATCTTTGGTCCGGAGGAGGGCAAGCTCGTCATCCTTCTTCTTGAGTTTGGCCCAGTGATGCCCTGCTTGTTCGAGAAAATGCAGCATCATATCAGGCACGGGCACACTATCTTCAAGAGATGCTGAAATAGTTTGTTGACCCGGCAAAGCCGAGGTATGAATATTTGCCGAGCCAAGGAGAAAAGGAGATAGAGCACAGAGGAAGATTAAGCAAAAATAACTTACCCTTTATTTGGTCCAAGTTTTTCCTCATGAGGATGTTCTCGGCCTCCACTCCGGCTGCCCAATCAGAATAACAGGTCAGTTCGGTGGGAAAAGACAAAGAGGAATGGAAAAACGCCAAGGAAAGAACTTACCCCTTTTCTCGTATTCGGCGAGAAGCGTAGTATGTTTCGCGCGCAGCATCTTGTGAGTGTCCAAGAGATGCTGAAACTCAGCGCTCCGGCGATTGGTGGTCACCTGAAAAGAGTACAAAAGGATAGCTTAGTGATGTGCATATTCGAAGTGTACAAAATCCGGGCCAAGTGGAACTTAACCCGGCTCTAGGTGTGTGCATATTTAAAGTGCACAAAATCCGGGCCAAGTGGAACTTAACTCGGCTCTAGGTGTGTGCATATTCGAAGTGTAAAAAATTCGGGCCAAGTGGAACTTAACCCGGCTCTAGGTGTGTGCATATTCGAAGTGTACAAAACCCAGGCCAAGTGGAACTTAACCCGGCTCTAGGTGTGTGCATATTCGAAGTGTACAAAATCCGGGCCAAGTGGAACTTAACCCGGCTCTAGGTGTGTGCATATTCAAAGTGTACAAAATCCGGGCCAAGTGGAACTTAACCCGGCTCTAGGTGTGTGCATATTCGAAGTGTACAAGATCCGAGCCAAGTGGAACTTAACCCGGCTCTAGGTGTGTGCATATTCGAAGTTACTAAGGAGCTACGCTAGTTCTCTAAGGAGCATCCGGCCGAGTAACAAGTTACTCCCCCGGAGGCTCGGGGACTAATGGTTATATCACTAATATCTAGTACATGTTAAGGTAAAGGCGAAGTAGCGTACCTCCATCATTCGACCCGCAAGGTTGATTGCCTTGGCAGTTGTGTTCATCTGTGCAGAAAACTCGGCAGGCCCAAATTTCTCAGGGAGATCGTCGTTATGGACGAACTCCGCCTTGTTCCAGTTGTTAACGAACTCGATCAAGGTCGGAGGATAGCATTCTCCGCTGAGCATATGGGGCGCGACTAAACCCTTGGCGTGGGCCTCCCTTCTCTCAACCTATGCAACAACGGGGCTAGTTTGCAAGACGAGTTGCGCATCAACTGACCCGGAAGAGGTATCCTTCGTCGGCAGGGTCTCCTTCGAGAGCATGGACGCAAGTGTACGCTGTCCAGCTTCGATTGACGCTGGCCTGGTGGCGTCAGGAGCTTTCTTGCCCTTGGGCTGCTGTTGAGAGGTGGAGGTCTGAGCTGCGGATTTGGCCT
Source organism: Avena eriantha (assembly GCA_910589775.1). Taxonomy (NCBI): domain Eukaryota; kingdom Viridiplantae; phylum Streptophyta; class Magnoliopsida; order Poales; family Poaceae; genus Avena; species Avena eriantha. The sequence goes on along the minus strand of OU342742.1, from coordinate 63,091,176 downwards.
TGGGGGCTGCCTTACTGCTAGCCTTGGTGCTGCTGGTGCCTTCTCGCCGAGTCTTGGAAGACTCGGACGAGGCGGAGGGGCTTGGTGCTGTTGTTGATGCTTGTGTGGTTGCTACTGGTGCTGGTGCTGATTTTTGTCTTGGCGGGGGTGCTGAAGGAACCTCGGTGGTGGCTGGTTGCGGCTGAGCTGAAGAGGGAGCAACTGCAGCCTCGGCAGAACCACTTCCCCTTGGGTCCGAGGTTGCCCTCCTCTTGACGAGGTGGGCTAGAACCCGGAGCAGCCGTTAAACCCTCCTGAATGGGGCTCAACGAGCGTGAATCGTCGCCACGAGGGGGAGAAGGGCTATGTTGGAGCGGCGAGGCGATGCCGGATCCACTCTGAGGAACCTCCACCGCGGCCCTGCCGAATTAAATGATGAATGATGAGAAACTATAACAAAGGAAGAACAAATGAATAGCAAAACGCAAAACAGAAGATTGGATAAGGGAGAAGTGACTTACTCATCTGAGGTCAAAGGCTCATTTGGCTTGCGAGCTCTCCGGGCTACGGCCTTAATCGTGGACTTGGTGGCAGCTTTGTTTGTGGACTTCTTTCGCCTTTTGGTTGGCTTAGAAGGTCCGGAAGAAGAAGCAGATGCGGCCCCCCTTTTCTTTGATGCGACCGAGACTGGCTCACCCGTGACAAGGGGAGGATCTTCATGGATCTGCCCACCGGGGTTAGCTGATGCCGGAAAAGTGTAATAAAGGGGGACAGCATCAAATGCCTCCATCACCTCAACGTCGGATTCATCTTCATCGCCATGCCAATCTCTAATGGAAGAGAATTTACCAGTGTGTCGCTTGGTCACATCAGGGAACGGCAGGAACATCTCCTGATCTGGCTCCTCCTCGTTCGGGGCATCTCGATCAGGCGCCCACTTGAGAGAAGGCTCGGTGCCATCCTCAAGAGTTTGCTGAAGAAACATCTAAGAGAAAGAAAATGCGATGGGATCAAACATACAACAAAATCCGACGTATGATTTAACTCGGAAAAGAATTGGAGCATGAGAGTTACCGCAGGAGGAAGCCTATCGCGGTAGAAGTGCTCGATCCCCCACTCCCAATCAGCGGAGAAGTTTTTGTTGGTGGTAAAAAGGGCCTTGACCCGGCGGTAAATCTCGGTGTTGCTCAACTCGAATGAGGAGGTCCAGTTGGGGTCAAGGCGCCAGCTCATGTGGCAAAGTTTATGCGTGCGTTTCTGGAGGGGGAGATCCGGTTGTGGACGAAGGTGATCATTGCGTCCTCGTTGCGCAGTTCCTGATCCTTCAGCTCCTGGAATCATTTATTGACTTGGTTCGCCAGGACAGTGGGTTTCTTGGGGATCTGGTCCCACAGATCCGGATTAGGAGGACCCGGAGTGTAGGGGCGCAGCCGGATCAGATCTTCATCCGTGCCGTTTCTGACATAGAAGAAGGTTCGGGCCCAGCCCTTGCAGGAGTCGAGCCCTGTGACTCGGGGAAAGATGGACTGCTTCCGAGGAGAGATAGAGGCAGCGCCGAACTGCGTAAGTTGCTTGTCCTCCGGGTCAATCTCTCTATTCGGAATTACATTTTGGCGGAGACCAAAAAACCAGATCCAGAGCTCCTTAGTGGGCCACAATTTGGCGTAGCCCTCTATGGTGGAAGCAAAGGCAGAAAGAGAGGTGATGGCATTCGTCGGAAGGTGATGTGGTTGAAGCTCGTAGGTATTGAGCCAATCATGGAAGAAGTCACTGACGGGGAGGTCGAACCCACGCTAGAAGTGGGAGAGGAACACTACAAACTCACTCAGATTGGGTGAGGGAGCAAGCTCCTCGGCGGCGAGGCGGGCAATGACGCCCTCCGGGATACGCCGGGTGCGATACAACCAGTCAAGGTCATCCTGGCATACCCATGACCTAGCCCAAGCGCCGCAATCGGCGTTCCCCGCATCCTCCTCCATCTCCTGTTCCGCGACGGCGAGTTCTTCCTCTGTCATCTCTAGGTCACTGTCCTCACTGGACCTAACGGCGATGGGGGGCAGTGGCCTGGACTGGCGCAAACCCGTGGCGGTGGAGATGCGCGGGAGTGGCGGCGACGCTGGTGCGCGAGGAACGGTGCGGCGGCGGCGCTGTCGCTGGGAGGAAGAGGAAGAAGAAGAGGCAGAGGGGCGCTAAGATGGGGAAAAGTCCTAAGGGGCGCGCCCCTCCCCTATTTAACCACGCCCAGAGGGGTAGTGGGATCATGCTGTGCGGATGGGCCACACGGTGTGGCCGTGTATGATCCGGATCAGCCAATCAGCGACAAGCCACAGGAAGGGCCACAGGGCACAACGGATCCCACGATGTGACGCTATGATACAGTTAACGAGGAGACAGACACGATGTGACGTGTGCAACAGTAATATCTGACAATAACTGCGGCGGTTACTGGCGCAGACCCTTAAAATGAGGCAACGTAATGATTACCCTCCATGTGGGGAAGCGTACAAGAGAAGGAAGAATAACTCGGATGAGTATGGGGTGACTCGACCAGCGAGTGAAAACTCGGAATGTGCCAAGGGAAAAGATAGTCAATGAAATCCGAGATAGGAGGTAACTCGGAAAAGGGAGCAAAAGGCTCGGAAGAATTGAACCTGCTGTGGCCTTAGCGGCTGAGGCAGCTAAGACCGCACCAACTTCGGGGACTAATGTTGGGGGAATACCCCCGGTAGGGTCACGCCGGGGTATAATGGCTGAGTTAGCCGAGGTATGGCAAGGTCAAAGCAAGTGCTGGCCGAGTCACCTCAAGGCAGGCCGAATCACGGAGTAACCCAGACCGGAGGATGTCCGCCTAACTGAGTCACGACCGACTTATGTCGTATGTCGGTAAGATGTATCTAACTTGTATGCAGGTACAGGCGTGGCCGGATTAACCAGGCATGATCCGGGTTATATCAGGCTTGCAAGAGAAGGAAGGTATCTCGCTGGTCAAAAGGTGGCCACTGTACGAAGAGCGTGAGCGAAGCGGGCAGAGGTCAGGACCACCGAGGCGTGGCCGACAAGGGTGACGATGCCTGTGTCGGATGACGCTGGCGCCCTAGAGGCTCACGTAGCCTCTGCATGGCTTACGCTAGGGAAAAGTAACCCGATCGGTTTGCTATTTTGGGAAGAGGCATATTCTAATATGCCCCCACGTATGCCCTAATTGGAGACCTAGCCACCCCTATATAAGGAGGGCTAGGGCCTCTGTAGAAGTGTTGAGTTCTATTGAGTTATTGACTAGTTGATGGGCATTTGAGTAGAGAGTTCCTGAGAGCAAAGCGGTGGTGAGAGTAAGAGGGTTTCTTCTTCCTCCTCTCCCCAATACAGCTCAAGGAGCACTTGTAACTCATCTGGCTTAAATAATACAAAGCTTCTGTGTGTAGAATCACTACACTATCCCTCCCTAGATTCCTCTAGTGCATCTTGTCCCCACCTTTATCCTATCCATGGCATCTGCCGTGACACCACCACGACAGTTACTTCAGGCCGTGGTTACCCCTTCCAGGTATATCTCATGTATTAATGGACCCATTACATATGCATTCTATGCTCCTGGAATTTTTTTTAGAACCAAACTCATTACCTTCTTCATTCTCTCTAGGAGCATGAACATGCCCCTCTGACTTCAGTATATTATGGACACAACATTGGAAATAATTGGAAAATTTCTTGGCCAATTGCTCTCTTAACTACTATATTATGAGGCAGAAGTTCATTTTGTAACCGTGTTATCCTGCAGTGTTTCTTGAAGCCAAAGTTTGCAAAGGAGCCTTTTCCGGAATAGCTAGAGCAAATCACCGCTGAAATTCTTATGACATAGTAGGTTCTATTGTTGCACAGTGTTGTTAATTTGGAATTGAAGCAGCTCCTACTTATGCCATGCAGGTGTGTGTATTTTACTGTAAGCCCCTATCTTTGGATCCTCTTCCCTACATATTAGCGGTGTTTGCATACCATCATATGGCCATTACATACTCAAAACATATAAAAAAGCGTGCCAAGTGCGTTCTACATCCTATTGATCGAGTTTGTCAAAGGCACACAACAAATTGACTTGAAATTTCACAAAAATAAAAAGAAAATTCGAGTAAAAAACAAATCGACTTGATCCTTGATTCCCGACGAAGAAAATAGCCATCTTCTTGTCATCTTCTTTTAGTGTTTGGGCCATTTATGTTTACTGGGGCCTATCCATATCAGCTTTTTATACTTTGGCAATTATTTTATTCCCCCAAATTACATAGGTGATCACACACACATACAGAGAACCGAAGTTAATGAATTTCCTTAGCTGTACAAGAGCTTAAACATAAATCTTAGAATTGGGGTTGGCAGCTGAATCACATTCCCAGTGAAAGATGTAGGTTTGCTGCTGCTACCGATTATCTGAATCTGATAGAAAGTAAGGAAACATATTTTTTAGTCTGATACTTATTTGTAAATAAGCAGATTTGAGTATATAGGAAGGAAGCAGACATCACCTGACTTGAGGCGGAGGCTGCCGGAACTTGCACGGCCGCTAGAGGATATCTTTTTTAGAAAATTCCCAAGCAAGGTATTGTTCTCTCTTTCCTTTTTTTTGCAGTTCTGGTTTGAATCAATCAAACCCTTCACCAAGCAAAATGAACTTTGCTGTTTCATTATTTTTTATTGATACTTTCTGATTGTTTGGGAAGACCGAGTATTACACCATGATGGAGGCACCAGTGGAGCCACTGTTGAAGTTTGATATTAAGACCTTGAATGCTCAGAACCAACAAAAGCAAAAAAAAAAAAAATCAAGACAGATAGCGTCTTCCCATGGTTATGGCACAATGATTATCGCTATAGAAAAATATGGAGAATAATTGGTTTTTCAATACATATCAAACTTTATCTTGCACGTTAGATTTTATCTGAACAAATCGGTCTGCTCCATGTATTCTCCTGTTTCTTTGTATATATAACCAATGCCATCTCCATGCATGTCGGGTATGTGCTATACATACATCATTTTAGTGGTATGTTGTAATCTAAAAATTTAGCCATTCTAAAACTGGAAATCATCATCCATGATCCAGGAGCTAATTTATTGTTCGTCTTCTGTACTGGTCCCTAGGCATTGGAAGGCTTGGTTGTGCTGCATGAATAGCTAACTTGCGGAGTTCGTCATGTGTAGCCGAAGTTGGGTGCCAACATAGTCGTACCCGGTGGTTTGGGTGGTGGCAGTCAGTGACGACCTCTGGACATCATGCTTCAGAACAAGATTGAGCTCTAGGCCCCATACATGAGCGAACCTCCTCTTATCTGGCTCATTTCTCTTCATATTAATTTTCGACTGCCACTGTTGGTTATAATGGTTAATTGGTGCGTGCAGCGTATGGGAAGCTACTGAACTACGTCGGCGGGGCAGCTGGAGCACTTGCACGTCCAGTTACTTGTTTTTGCCCAACTTAACCAACTGAATCATGTGCTAGAAATGCCACGCTGTCTCGTTTACCACGGTGGCTGCTCCAGCTCTGAACTATAATTCACACCGGAGCATGGTGTTTGGAACCTTGTATGTAGATAATTGATGAAAAGGAGCTCCTTAAAGAGAGGCAAAATAGAGAATTTTTACGTGAAGACAAGTGTATACTACTGAGATCACCTTCTGGCTACCGGGCACTTAGGCGATGGCTACTTTTCTACTATTATCCCTTTTGTCCACTTCGATTTCCTGGGCTCTAAAGTTGCGATGATGATTTCTTGCATGTAGATGTGGAAACTGATAAAGTATACTTGCAAATGAAGCTGTAACTGTTGAAGCTGTAAGACAACAGAGAATTCATGATTCGAACAGTTGAGCTTGGATTGGTTGGGAGATGTGATTTTTTTATTGATTTTTGATGTTTTTTGTTGTGTCGATCTGTGATGCACAAAGAGCAGAATGACACCTTAGCAGCTGACTAACTACTAATGCAAGATGATTATTCTCTTTCTTTGGCAGCATGGTTTTGCTGTTGCCAATATCAGATGCTATACTATGGTTTGTAGGATTTCACTCACGAGCTAATTGCACGGCATATTCATGAACGGGTGGGAAGTTCATACACATCTTCTGAGGCAAGATACCGAAATCTCCAGGCCTTAGAGCATAGTGTAGTCTGCTGCTCTTAAATGTAGTTTCTTAATTAATTTAGCTTCTTTGCTATGGAAACGTTTAGACTTATCTTATGATTGATTGATCAAATCATCTCCTTTTCCAAGTGTTCGTGCCCAGAAAAATAGCAACTGCTTGTGTACAATGCGGTTTAAGCATCTTTTTTGGGGAATAAACATCCAGTGCATAAAATTCTTTTTTATTGGCTTGCAATAGCTTCTTGGAGAATAATAATTTGAATAGTACTATGCAACATGAAAATTTGTATGTCCGGGCCAAATGTTGTACATGTATTAATTTTATCGGAGTGCCTGATCAATAATGACATTATTTTTATGTTTATTTCATTATTTAGATGTTAAATTTGAATTAGGGCACCGCATTTTTTCTGAAACTGTGTATTTGTTGAACCGATCTCTTAAAAAAAATACTATTTCTCTGTTCTCATGGATGTTTGATGTACCCGATCTTTTCTTCACTGAGTTGTGTATTTGGCTGAGTTGATATCTAAAGTGGCCTGAGGTGGCGATGACAACTATAGAGGAGGCAGTGGCAGTGACCGCAATGCAAGTGTCTCCCTCGTTGCAACGCACAGGCATGTTTCCTAGTTACTGGATTAAATGCCTACTCCTACTACTGTTGGGAAGGGTGTGAACGAGGTTCCAATGCCTTCTACGCCTACTTCTGACGGTTCATTGATGAATAGACTAACCTTACGGTGGAAGGCCCTGTGGCATGCCCCTGTAGTTGCGTGTTTTTCACTCTGAAACACTGTGCTGTCATTGCACCAAGTATCACTCACGATCGGCTGAGACTTTGATTACATTAAAAGTCATGCATGCAATACCTCTATTTATGAGTGTGTGCACCCACGAGTGACAACCTGCAAACTCATCCAGTGCATGCGCGCACGGATGAATATGTCCACTGAACCATTAATTAGGCAGGTCTTTTGACTGTCCAGTGCATGCAACAACACGAAATATATTACGGGGTAGCAGAACTACAGCTGACAATGCTTAACTGCTAGACACTGCCACATCTAATCGTATCAATTGTAAGAATAAATGTACTGCACTCCCTCCACTATTTTGGATAGAAATTAGACAAACACTATTATCAACCAAAATAAAGAATGATAAAAACTTCATTGGAACACAAATTTACATAAACTACAACATAGAAACCTAATTAAACAACTTAGAACCCTAACTTACATTAACTGCAACTAGGACTACTACTACTACTTCTTATTCTTATTCTTCATGGGGGAGTCATCGTCGTTCTCTTCGTCGGTGATGACCTTGGGCTTAGGTTCCATCGAGGAACTTGATCCCTCGTACTCGTAGACAGGGATCCGCGGTGGAAAATCCTTTTTCCGCTCTGCGTCGTAGAAGGCTTCATCGCTTCATCACTCGTATGGTTCCCCCTCCTCCTGCTCCTCGCCCTTCTCCTCCTCCTTGTTGCCATCCTCCTCCTGCTCCTCGCCCTTCTCCTCCTCCCCCTTATCGTTGCCAAACTCCTCCTGCTTCTCCTTGCGGTACTCATCCATCGTATAGGACGAGCACGCGGCCACGTTTGATGAGACCGGTGACAACACATGCTCCGAGTATGTGCTTGGGGAGATCGGCGACTGGTTGCTAGTCTGAGGGTCGTCGCTCCAAGGAATTTTTGAGAGAGGAAGAGAGAGCGATAGAGCAATGGCCAATGCTCTTTGATCAGGGGAAACTGCCCCTCTTAACGGTGGTTTCAATTCCAATCCAACACTTAACCGACCAGGTTACTGGTCCCACCTGTAAGTGTGGGTTTCACATGTAAGAGCTGGTCCCACCTATAAGTGCGGGTTCCACAAGTGCAGGTCCACATGTAAGTGTGTGCCCCACATGGGCCCCACATGGAAGTGCAGGCTCCACACGTGACATGGTGTCAGCCCACGGATAGTCAAAGGACGTGGACTGACGGAAATGCTTCGTTTTGTCGTTTGTGAGGTTAGGTTCGACCGAAGAGGAAAAAACTAAGGAGAGTTTCTAACGCTAGAAAAACTGGATATTACATGCTCTAGTGGAGCATACAAATAGTTATTCTCTAATTAATCGCTAATGATAGATAAGCATCAAATTATTATCTTCATACAAACGTGAAAATCTAGCTAGTTGATTGGTACAACCCCCTCCGTAGGTTATGAAATACTAGCACAATGCCCGCGCGTTGCTGTGAAAAAGCACCTTATCAACCTTGTAGATTATAGGAAAAATGTTTGTGCGTTGCATCGAGTGAAAAAATCTATGTCACGAAAAGTTAGTATTTTTATTTATTTATTTTTACAAAAATGTAAAGGACCTTTGCATTTTTGTGAGAGACTTTGCATTTATTTTCATTGTAAAAATAGAGTTTGAGTTAGGTTCCTCCTAGGAGGTATATAACAGCACACATAGAAAGAAAAGTGTTCGACGGGGCAAAACAAATTTCACTACTCGAAATTATGTTAGCAAAACAAAAAAGAAATTCTGATCTAAATTCACCTACAATATAAAAAATTCAGAGCGACTTCTTCGGTCCAGACAATGGATCAATCAAATCATGTTTCCAGGTCTTGGTACCAAGAGGCGCGACGTGGCCAATTTCACATGTCGCCGCCGCTCACCGGATAGAAACTACTGGGCTGTGGACACGTCATTATCTCGTTGAGAATCCCTCCTCTTTCATTTCCTCTCTGGCTCGCTACACAAGCTTCATTCAATACGCACCTCAGCACTCACTCTCTCAATCGGTCTGTGCAACATAAGTCCATTCTCCTTATCTCTCTCGGTGCAAGTCCAAGTCAGTCCATGCAGCCACATCCTTCTACTTCTCTGGATCAGTTGGACGAAACAACGCTGCTATTGCATGTTAATTTCAGAGGCTATTGTGGATATTTTTAGAGGACTCGTGAACGTATATAAACAAGTTCGACTAAGTGTTTCATAGCGAGGTGTGACTATTTTTAACATAAAATTTTAGAAGTCTACTTTTACATCGCCACGAGAAGGAAAAAAATTGATCGGTCATTTTTTTGGGTCGCTTGACTACACTAATTCCATGGCCCAAGGCCCATTCTCCCCTAGCTTCCACACGCACACGGACAAAATTTCCCGAGACCCACGACATCTCTATTCATCCCTTGGCCGTCTCTTCTTCCCAGACGCACACGCCTCCTCTAGCGACCGCCGCTGCATGGCCCTCTATCGTCGGCCACCACCTTCACATCTTCTTTGCATGCCCCGGCTCCCTCATCCGGAGCCACAGTGCTCTCCTTCTTGCGAGCCCCATGACATGCCGCACGCGCTCTTCCTCGCATGCCGAGATGCGCCTGCCGCCTACTTGCCACACACGTCTCACCGGCCACCTTCCTAATCGACCTCGTCTTGCACAGCTCGTCCGTCGGGTCCTTGCCTTCACCAGCCCGTCGACCTTGTCCAAGCGGCCGCGTCTTGCGTCACTTCCTTGTTACTCCGGCGCACACCCCGGCCATCGCGCTCACCTCCTTGCTACGGCTATTTGGTGTAATATAAATTACACGGATGTGATTGCACTCGTTTTTCACTTATAGGTGGCATTTGGTGTAATATAAATTTTGGCGGGAGGATAAAATGTCTAAAAAAGTGTTGGACCGGAAGAAACAATATGTCATTTATTATTACTAGCACAAATATCGGTGCTTTCTCGGTCGCCACCTTCCACTCTGACGACACGACACGACGGCCACCTCAATCGTAGTACTGACCATCAAGTTAGAGTAAGTCCGTGTTACCGTAGGCCTGCGACTAACGAGGCATGTACATAAACACGTATATGGGCAAGACTCTTTGGATCGAAGCAAAATCCAACGTTGTCGATGAAGGCCCTAATGCCACCCTGCTAGCAACTCTCAGGCACCGTGCCCAACCCTCCCTGTTGTCACCACCACCACCTCGAGCTGGCTTCATACGCCGATTTGTTTCCATGGTTGTAGGCGGCACCGTGCCAAGATCGTGATGTGCGGTGCCGAAGGGCCTCGCCTTGCCATATGTGGCCGACGTCTCAAGGCGGCACGGAAACGTTCATGATCAAGTCATGACGACGAGGACCATGGCACAGATGGACGACAACGAGATAACCAGATTTTCTTGTTTACCATATGAATGGAATTGCTCCCAGCAAAGGATATGGAGGATTTTTTCCTCAGAGTTCGACGGGATTTGCTCTCACGTCAAGAGGAAACAAACTCGTGTCGTCGTGATTCTTCTTTGGGAACACGGTAGCCTGCCTGTATTTTTACACGTGATAGCAAATCCTCGTATTGCTTGTCAGGATACGGGCTCGGTGACTCATCATCGTAGGTCGCTGATCGGTCTGGATATGGCACGAAAAAGCAATCTGATCGGTAAGGTAAAGCTACCACCTACATAGCTGAGTCTAAGCGTACACCCGTTTGATCGCATCGGTGATGGAGTCATACTTGGTATGCAATACGAACTGTTTCTGATCGACTTCTATCAAATTCGGTTGGCGGCCGGTTAAAGACGAAGTGTCCTAGCCTATGAAAGCCTTTTTTTTACTTACCTGTGCTAATATGCGATTTGGTGGGCGGACAAAACGGTTCAAAAAAGTGTTACACCAAAAGAAACAATCTGTCCTTTATTATTAGTAGGTATATGTATAGGTGTAGATATAGGTAGCAGATATAGAGGTATAGATAGATTAGGTATAGATATAGATATAGATATAGATATAGATATAGATATAGATATAGATATAGATAAGTGTCTCGTATTAGTCTAGATGTACAAATCTAGTCATTATTCGAAAATAAATAACTAGATTTGCACAGATAATAATATGTGTGCAAATTAGTCATTTATTTCCGAAATAAATGACTAGATCTGCACAGTATCTAGAGAGGGCGGACCATCTATTTAAATGGCCATAGCTGACTCGTATCTCTCCATCAGCACAATAAGCACCTTTGTCGATCTCAAACCAAAGTTGCAAAACCGCTGAAGCCATGAAAACCTTCAGCCTCCTCGTCGTCATTGTCGCGGCCGTTGCCGTGATTTATCCCGTTGCCACTTCCGCCGATGGGTCATGGAACAAGATCACGGACCCCAACGAGCCGCACGTCCAGGAGCTCGGCGCGTGGGCGGTGGCGGAGCACGTCAAGCAGGCGCACGACGGGCTCATGTTCAGAGGGGTGATTAGCGGCGAGTTGTTGTCTGACGCCGGCATGAACTATCACCTTGTCATCGAAGCGCTGAACGGCGACGGCAAGCGGGGCAGATACGAAGCGTTTTTATTCGAGGAGGTCAGGAGCAGCGCGCGCACTCTCGTCGGCTTTAGCCCAGTGAACTAAATGGCGACCAGCCGGAGTATAATAGTACTTTTGTTTCGACATAGGAGTACAATAGTACTACTCCAGTTTAGAATGGATTTGGATATAATAAACGGAGATTGTTCGTCTGCGGTACCAAAGTTGACAGGCCAGCGCATGACGGTACCTCAGTTGCCTGAAATTATTGCGTTTCGAAAAGTTGGGCCGCCAACTACTGAGAGTGGCCATTTCGAGACAAACTCGTCTCACCCCTGCCAGATACAAACATTAACCGCCCCGTAAAGTAGACGGTCAGGACCCACATGTCGGTTATCTGTCCGTGACGCGGACGCCAACGCGGCAACCTCTTAGGAAAATCGAGCAGCTAAGTGGATTGGATGCGTTGACCAATTTCACAAATCCATTCCTAGCTTTCTCCTAGCACCGGCGGCGTCGGAATCCACCCTCCAGGCAGGACGATCCCTTCAGACATTTGACTTCTGGGGCCAAGATACTGCGCCCAGTCGCTGATACCGAGCTCCAATGCGCATGCCGTAGCCGCCGTTGCGAGGCTCTAGCCCGCCTCCGCCGCCGACGAGCCGAGCAGTTCGGAGGATGGCAGATCCTACTATCAAGGAAGAAGAAGTTCTGCCTACAAGCGGGTGAGCTACCTTTCTCTTTGCTGTTCGCACTAATTACAACTGCTAGCTGGCTACTGAACCTCAAATTGTTCGTTAGCCCAATGCTGACAAACATATTTTGTCCACAGTTTTCTGTCAAGTGGGATCTGCGCGGGCCCCTCTTACCTGGTTACGGTAGTCCTCTACAGGTATGACTCCAAGGGCAAGTGGTATGGAAGCCATTGTTTTACGATGGAAGAAGCGCCTGCGCAGATCTGCACTATATCTGGTATGGTTGCTGCTCTGCGTAATCATGTTGAAGTATGGCCGAAGCAGACTGCAAAGTTCAGCTTCATAGATGAACGTGGCATCATGGTTCCTATAACGTGTGACAGTCAGCTAATTAGGTTGATGAAAAGGTATGCTTCGAATTGCATGTTTGAGCTGAATTGTGATGTACTAGATGTGGAAGCTGCTGCAACTGAGAGTCGCCCTTCTATTCTTGGACAGAGTGGTTGCTCGAACGCAATTAGCTCCTGGTAAGCAAAGGTCGCTTGGGGTTCGCATGTTTGTGCTGAATTGTAATTTTTGTTTTATTTACTCTGTAGATATTGGGCAGTTATGCAACAGTCTTGTTTCTTTGACAGGAAGCGCCGCAAGATTAGAAACATGATTGCCGGGTCAGTCATTTTGCTGCCTGAAGAAATTAAAAATGAGTGGAAAGATGATGTTGGACACGATTCTGGTGCCCATTGTCCCGGCGATGCAGAGTACGTGAAGCTAAGAAAATTGGCACCGAGGAAGAGGAAGAAGACAGGAAATAAAGAAGCCATTGGACGTGAAGGCTTGGCACCCAAGCTGCGGAAGAAGGCTGCTGGCAATGAAGATGCATAGTAGTGTGTTGAACTTGAACCTATATATGTAATTCTGTTAAATTCTGGAGCTCTGTGTGTGGCACGTTGCTGGGCGAAACAACCAACCCACGTTCTCTGAGTAAAACGTAGCGCGACTTAGGTTTGGAAACGCCCGAGTCAGTAGTTGAATCCGAAATTGTGATTGTGCTACTGCTATCTGAAAACAAGGATCCACCGGTTCCACGATTGCTGAGGGGCAGGAGGTCTCATAATACGATGGAATGTAAGTGGCACAGAATAAATTATTTAAGCTGCCACACTCCACGAAGCAGCAACTTATTTCAGATGCTGCACAACGACACGGCAACATAAACAGCAATATTCTCACCGATAATGCCCAGATGAGGAGGAAATGGGTACCACTTTCTGGTCTAATCTTGAGCCTGTCTATCTCACCGCCTCTCTGCTCCTGCATCCCCTGCATCTGGCGAAACTCCCGGATCTCCAGTAACCGGGTGTACGTTTTTCCACTTTATAAATTGTGGTTGTGCCATTTGCATGTGGCCAAATCCACGTAGATTAACAAACCACCAATGTCAGAATACACTAGTAGAAAATGGGTCTTTGGTCCACGGTCACGTTCCCAATCCGGGACAGAGATCTAAATCGAGGCAGAAATTGATCTAAATCATAAATTCTTCCATAAATTAATCGAGACAGAGATCTAAATCGAGGCATTTCATTAATTCAACCACAAATTCTTCTAAACAAAGGTGCGATTTCACATCCTACATTAATTCAACCACTAGTCAACAATTTCACTTCCGCTGCCGCTGTCCTCCGAGCCGCCGGCTTCCTCGTCTTCGTCGGACAGAAACTCCACGATTTCCACATTGTACGCGAGACGGAGCACCTCTTCGCGGTGAGCGGCGGCTATGACGGTGAACTTGGTCCATCCAGGGACGGACCAGAACCTCTCCCGCCCTTCTCGGTTGCGGAGATCCCGGTGCACCACGCGCCCGTAAACGATGCGGTTGCCAATCTTGGCCTTCCGCTCCTTCTTGAACAGCGCCGGCCAGTACGGGTTGGCTGCCGCGTACCGGGGCAGCGCGCTCTTCCATGTGGGAATCAGGAGGCGGCACGCCACGATTTCGCTCTCCATCACAGCTCCGCCGAGGATGAGGAGTGGAGCCACCGGCACCCCCGCATAGCTGATGCGCCATCCGTGGGGCACCGTCGCGGCCGGCGGCACGAGGATGCCGAAGTGCGCGAACATCACCGCCTCGTAGAAGTTCAGCGAGGGCATCTCCATGGCGGCGCAGTGGAGATTGGAGAGGGAGCGAGGGGGTGGACGGCCCGGTGGAGATTGGAGAGGGCGAGGGGATGGGCGACAAAGCGATGAGCTGTGGCACCTCCTATTTGTACACGAGGACAACGAAGCGACGGGCGGAATATCCAAGGGGCATTGGTCAGACAAAAGGAAGTAATGCAGGGTTAAGACAGATTAACGGGCGACCAATGTTTTTACTCCCAGGACTCCGGGGCCAATAGTTCAGACCGCTAGGTCAACAAGTACAACTATTACAACTTAAAAAAGGCACGGGGCTTAAGCTAAATAGAACTAGTTAACACACATCTCCTTGATCTTCCTAATCTTAGCCCTATGCGCATCTTCCTGCGAGAGCAAGAATCGAATCGTCTGCTCCTTCCTTTTAGCATCTTCCTTGCACAGCTTCAATTGTTTCTCTGCATCTTTCCTCATGCACTTGTCAATACTCGTAGTTGTGAACTGCAGGACTTTGGCCTGGTGAAGATCCTTCCTTGCTTGAGTCAGTTCTTGCTCTGCTTTAGCCTTCAGGGCCAACGCCACGTCCCTCCCCTTCTCGACTTTGCTAACCTTGTTTTCCACCCCCATGAGATCTCTCTTATGCTTGGTCATGTCAACTGGTTCCCATAGCTTCATCTCAACACTGTCAAGAAGTGAGCTGAATGCGGATTCTTTCAACTCAACAGTCATTTCCCATAGTTTGTCCAGCATTTTCTGCATCGATTTGGGCCACTCTAGATCTACCCATTTGACAACACCGCAACTTCCGCTTCGCATCATTGCACGATGTCCTTGACACCGTAGAAACCTACTGCCTGCGTTTCGTCCTTCGAACGCTACAAATTTAGCGGGCACATATCCATGTTTACATAGCAGAGGACTGTCTTCATCTGCTAAACCGTGATAGTCAGCGTCATACATCATCTGGTTGGCCTAAAACATCATACGCGCATGAGTAAACGGAGTAGATCTGGCTCAAAAAATAGATAACTGGCCACGGATGATAGAAATAGAGATGAGACGACTCACATCGAAATCACTGTCCCTGTCATGATGACGCGTTTCCTCGTCGTCTCCCCTTGAACCCATGGCGAGAGGGGAGGGGGTGGCTGCCGGAGAGGGGATTGGGATGGCGGCGCCGTCGGCTTGCGGCTACGGCAGGATGGGAGTGAAGTGGGGAATGTGGCTTCGAGGGGAAGGAAGAGAAGTACGGGGAGGAAGAGAAGTAATGGGGACGTGACACTGGGATATGGCCCGCTCAACTCGTGAGTCGTGACACTCGCAACAGGGGAGCCCCCGGTGTTGCCAGTTTGTCCAGAGCAAGCGTGGTCAATCGTGCCGCAGAATAGACTACTCGCGGATCGATCTCACGAAAACCATCCCAATCATCCAGGCGCCCCGATCGAACGGTATGTAACAATCGACAAGCAGAACAACTGTGTTAGGGCGTGCCTTCTAGAAGACTCGGTCTAACGCTAAGGTTAGGGCTCTCCTAAGGTTAATTAGTATCCATATGCGGTTTATGAAAAGAACATGCATCCAATGACATGGGTGGATCTAGCTGTGGTTAATGAGAAGAGCAGACATGCAATGACACCGGTGATATGTGGTTTGTGGGAAGAACACACATGCAATGACACTGGTGATATGTGGTATGTGAGAAGAACACACATGCAATGACTCTAGTTGTGGTTCATGAGAAGAGCACACATGCAATGACACTGGTGGATCCATGTGTGGTTAACAAGAACACACATGCAATGACTATGGCTGTGGTTAATGATATTGACATGGGTATACCCTATAGGTACTCGAGTTTGGTATATACGACCTAAATACAACAGAAGCCCACGGTGTCGCCAAGGCCCAAGAGAGGACTCGAGTAGCCTACGGACTCTCGATTGCTTGAAGAACAAGAAGAAGCTAAAGATAGAAACTTCAAAGGGGAAAACCCTAACCTGTAACCGACTTGACCTGCTACCCGAGACCTAGCCTATCTATATAAAGGATAGGAGGGGGCGGTGAGGAGGACACACGCAACCCTAGTTTCCACAACCCTCGCCAGATTGCATCTGCGCACCATTGTAATCTTCGATTCCTTTGATAATTCCACGAGCAGACAAGTAGGAGTAGGGACCTCTACGAGGCCTGAACCTGGGTAAATCTTCGAGTCCCCTGTGTGCTTGTTTGCTAGCCGATAGATGTCTCCAGCGCTCCCTCCTTCTCCAAAACCTAAGTCCATAACAATGGGTATTGATGAGTGAAACCCTCGTCAATTGGCACCGTCTGTGGGAATCAGGAGTGCTGATGTTGCGGCTTCTTCGGCCCCATCAACCGCGATCTACAACTCCGCAACAGCGGAGATCCGCCAGCTCTTCGGCGCGTTCTACTTCACCGTCCACACACCAGCCACTCGCCCGGCCTTCGAGTCCGTGGGCGACGGAATCAGCCTGGTGATCGGGTGCTTCCGCTTCCAAGTTGGTCAGATGGGCACGCTGCGCATGCCTGATCAGCCGATGGTGCCATCGATTTCCCCAGCATCATGGTTCCCTCCACCGATCAGCACCCTCAGTGAGCTCAATGCCTTGACGACAATCGAGAACACAGTCAGCGACAGCACTCGCGACTCCGATCTGAGTGATCTGGCAATAGAAGACGGAGCCTACGGTTCCGGATCTAAAAGTTGCGGGAGCAGGAGCTTCCCCAACCACTTCATGTGCGCCGTCATCAACGCGGGCGACACCTCCGCCAATCGTGACAACACAGGCAACCGTGGCAACGAAATCGACCCGCCTAACGACGGCATACCCAATGGTGGACCAACGCCCAACAGCGGCAACGGCGCCCCCGTCAACAATGGAGGAGCAATCGAACCTCCAACCATAATAAACGAGCAAACCGGCGAACACGTCGTGATCAGGCTCAACGAACAAGAGTAGGCTCGCTGCCGCGAGGCCTTACGAGGCAACCCTCTACCCTTCGGATCTCCGCAAGAACTGCTAATGGGCTACCATTGGCTCCTGAAGGAAGAATTCAAGCGCCAAGTGCAAACAATTGCGTAACTCGAGGCGCGCAAAAAGGCGGCAGACGAGTCGAGCCTTCGACGCGCTGGGCTCTCCTCCCACGGAGGATCCTCCTCGAAGGGCAACGAGTACCTCGCAAACAAGAGGCGATCTCGGATGGCCCACCTCACCGAGCAAGAACGCATAGAAGCTGCAAAGGTCCTCGACTTCAGCTCTATGACAGTCGATACACGGGGCAACGTAGTCCCCAAAACGCCGCAGGCCACGGTAACATCAGCCACCATGTACCTCCTCAACAACCAGCCGCCAGCTGGAGATCCCCGAGCCGCCATGCACCGATCTACAATCGCAGGCTTGGGACTTATCAAAGCTGCCCTCGACAAGGAGCCAACACCAGAGCCGAAAAAGGGCAAAGCGCTAGCAAAGTGCTACTCCTCGCCCTCATCCAGCGACGACAGTCACGACCTGTCTCGACGCCGCCGATCACGGCTACACGACCGTCACTATGATGCGTGCGACAACCTCACGCAACGCAAAATTGACAAATCAAGGGCGCGACGTGCTCGGTCGACTGACTCGGAAGAGGAAGATGTGGAGCTCTGCGGTGCCAGATGCTTCAGCAGGTTCATCAGGCAAAAGCGAATGCCTAAGGGGTTTAAACTCCCGTCGGAGAACCCGAAGTTTGACGGCCTGCAGGACCCAAAGATCTGGCTAGAGGACCCCATCTCCTCCGTCAGGCTCCACGGCGGCAGTCGAAGCACGGCCATGCAATGCTTACAGCTACAGCTGCAAGGCGCCGCCCGAGCGTGGCTCAACAACCTCCCATGCGGATCCATTCGCAGCTGGGATGAGCTGGTTTACAGCTTCGTGTGCAACTTCAAGGGCACGTACAAGCGGCCAGCATCAATCGAAGAGCTGAGATGCTACCAGCAAAGATCGGGCGAATCGCTACACTCCTACATCCAAAGGTAGTCCATCATCAAGAACTCCGTAGAGAACATCTCGGAGGATCGCGCGATTGACGCATTCAAGGGCGGCGTCCGCCGCCTAGAACTCAGGGAGGAGATGGGCCACTCAAAGCCCAAGACCATCGACTACCTGATGGAAATCGTGAATCGGTGGACCGATGGAGAAGATTCGGTGAAGAATCGCGTTCACTCCGACGAGGAGGCGGAACTCGAACGCAGAAGCGATCATCGAGGCAAACGCCGCATGCGCATCTACGATGACCGCGACGACGTCAACATGGTCACAGCTGGCTACGCCGACAGACACGACGATAACCGCAACAGCGGATACCGTAGCGGCGGATACCGCGACTCCGGGAAAACCACACAAGTGTGGCAACGCCGCAATCGCGATGAGGCATCCACAACATCCATTGAGGACAAACTGTCCGGGCCATGTACGGTGCACTTCTACATCGACAAGCATGATGGAAAGAAGAAGTCCAGCCACCTCCTCAAGTACTGCCGCGAGTTCCTCAAACTACATGAGGGATTGGTTCGGATGAATCGCAACGCAGTCGAAAGAGGCTACGGAGCCGCTCCAGGCGCCGTAGCACATGGGGCTCCGCCACCACCACCGGGACAACCTCCAAATGCAGTTGCGCCGGACCAGCACCACGGAGGCGAACCATACCCATGGGTGATGGGTACCATGATGATCCAAAAAGGACGCCCCTCGAATCGGGTGCAGAAGGCCATCACTCGCCAAGTCAATCTGGCAACACACTCGCCACCATCTACCACTGAGGACCTCAGCGGAAGCGAGTCCTGCATCACCTTCGACAAATGCGATCATCCGCCTCAAGTACCCCGTCTAGGCCATTGCCCCCTCGTACTCGAGGCGAAAATCGAAGGCTTCGACATGAGCCGCGTCTTCATGGATGGCGGAAGCGGCATCAACCTTATATTCACGAGTACCTTGCGAGCAATGAGGATCCCCCTAACTTGCCTAGAGGCCTCGGACACAACATTCCACGGCATCGTCCCAGGAAAAGGTGTATATCCCCTGGGCAAAATCAACCTCGACGTCATCTTCGGCACGCCGAAGAACTTCCGGCGCGAGCGCATCGACTTTGAGGTCGTCGACTGGCCCTCACAATACCACTGCATCCTCGGACGTGTCGCGTTTGCTAGGTTCTTGGCAGTACCACACTATGCCTACCTGCAGATGAAAATGCCAGGTCCCAATGGCGTCATCACGATCAACGGGAGCTTCGAGAGATCTGACAGTTGCGACAGGGAATTCAACAGAATTTCACAGTCCTTCGGCATGCAGGAAGAACTCGTGAGACTAAAGGAGTCGACAGACAACAGTCTGCCTCCCCTGAGCCGGCCAAGTTCGCCCGATCTATCCTTCAACTCATCGGTGCACACAAAGAAAGTGCAGGTCCACCCATCGGATCCCGCCAAGACGGCCCTCATCGCCAACAACTTGAGTCCCGCATAGGAACTCGTGCTCATCGAATTCCTCCGTGAGCACTGGGAAATTTTCGCCTGGTGTCCAGATGACATGCCAAGATTTCCCAGGGAATTCGCCGATCACGCACTTAACGTCAACCCAGACGCAAGGCAGTCAAGCAAACAATCCAGCGATTATCTGAGCCAAGAGAAAAGGCAGTCAGAATGGAGATCAGCAGACTCCTCGACGCCATATTCATACGTGAGATCAAGGGAAGCACTTGGCTCGCCAAAACGGTGCTAGTACCAAAAAAGGACACGAATATCCTATGGATGTGCGTGGACTTCACCTCTTTAAATAAGCACTATCCAAAGGATCACTTCCCGCTGCCGCGAATCGACCAGATCATCGACTCCACCACGGGATGCGAGCGCCTCTGCTTCCTCGACGCCTACTCAGGCTATAATCAAATTCGATTGAAGGAGGAGGATCAAGAAAAAACAGCGTTTACAACGCCCTTCAGTGTGTTCTGCTACAACACAATGTCTTTCGGGCTGAAAAACGCAGGAGCCACCTACCAGCGGTGCATGCAGGCTTGCCTCAAAGAGCAACTTGGTCACAACATTCAAGTCTATGTCAACGACATAGTAATCAAGACCAAGGAGGAAGCCTCCCTAATCGATGATTTGCGCGAAACCTTCGCCAACCTCGACTGCTACCGGATCAAGCTTAATCCAGACAAATGCGCCTTTGGCGTACCATCTGGGAAACTACTCGGGTATCTCATCTCAGCGAGAGGAATCGAGGCAAACCCAAAGAAAATAAAAGCCATATTGGCCATGGAAAAGACGAAAAACATAAGGGGCGTCCAGCAGCTGTCTGGGCGAATCGCAGCCCTCAGTCGATTCTTCAGTCGTATGGGAGAAAAGGCACTGCCCTTCTACCAACTCCTCCGCAAAGCTGAAAGGTTCGAGTAGACCAACGAAGCGCAGGAAGCATTCGAAGACCTCAAGCACCTGCTATCCACTTCACCAGTACTGGTGACACCACGAGAAAGGGAACCGTTGTTGCTGTATATCTTCGCCACCAACCAAGTGGTCAGCACCGTACTTGTGGTCAAACGAGCCAACGAAACCAAGGTCCACGGGGTACAGCACCCAGTATACTACCTCAGTGAGGTCCTCACGCCAACAAAACAGCGGTACCCGCACTACTAGAAGCTGGCGTACGGCGTCTTCATGATCGCCCGGCGATTGCGCCATTACTTCTAGGAACACCCAATCGTGGTGGTCAACGACGCCCTGTTGGGGCATATCCTCAATAACCCCGACGCCACGGGACGAGTCGCGCTCTGGGGAATAGAATTGTCTCCATGGGACATTACATACGAAAAGCACGACGCAATCAAGTCACAATTTCTTCTTGACTTCCTCGTGCACTGGATGGAGAACCAGCTCCCTGACAAACCAAATATATCCTACCTCTGGACAATGCACTTCGATGGATCCAAGCGGAAGGATGGAGCAGGTGCAGGTGTCATACTGACATCACCTCAAGGTGACAAGCTGAAATATATCCTGCGAATGCAGTTCACCGCCTCCAACAATGAAGCTGAATACGAGGCACTGCTGCACGGGATGAGGATGGCAAAAGCCTGCGGCACCAAGAGGCTCATTATATACGGCGACTCCAAGTTGGTCGTCAACCACACAATGCATGAGTGCGACACACTGAACGACAATATGATCGCGTACCGCGACCTCTACGACACACTCGAGGGGGACTTCGACGGCTACGAACTGCGGCACGTAGGTCACGAAAGCAATGAAGAGGCGGACGCACTCACCAACATAGGCTCTACCTATGCCCCCATACCACCTGGGGCATTTCTCGAGCGCATCTGCGAACGCTCCATCAAGCCAAAGGCCGTAGAGAAGAAAACAAGCGCAGCAACAAACTCGGGGGCTACGCCACCCAATGAGCCAATGGCACTCGATGACTTGGAGCTGGACACATGACTCGAGGGACCAATGAGCGTCATGATGATTGAGCAATCCTGGACGCAACCATACATCATGTACCTCCTCAGCAAGAGGCTACCATATGATCCGACTGATGCACGGCACATCGCGCGGCGATCCATGGCATTCGCTGTAATCAACGGCGAACTGTATAAACACAACATCACAGGAGTACTCCAACGATGCGTCTCCACGGCCGATGGAAGAGATGTTCTCCTGACATCCATGAGGGGACCTGCGGGCACCACGCCGGCAGCCGCGCCCTCGTTGCCAAAGCTCTACGAGCTGGATTCTACTGGCCTACAGCCATGTGCGATGCCAAGGACATCGTCCAAAAATGCAATGCTTGCCAGCGATTCGCGGACAAGCCGCACGCACCTGGCGCAGAGCTACGGCCAATTCCATTGGCCTGGCCCTTCGCGCAATGGGGACTCGACATGGTTGGCAAACTCCCAAGGTCCTCACAAGGAGGCTACGTCTACCTCTTGGTCGCAATTGACAAATTCACCAAGTGGATTGAGGCCATGCTAGTGACCAACCAATCAGGGCACATCGCAGTCAAGTTCTTTGAGTCCATCGTCTACCGCTTCGGAGTACCGCACAACATCATCACCGACATTGGGACGAACTTCACATCCAAGGAGTTCCAAGAATTCTGCGAAAATCTGGGGATCAACATCAGCTACGCCTCAGTAGCGCATCCATAGACCAACGGTCAGGTGGAAAAAGCAAACGGGCTTGTCTGCGGCGGCATCAAGAAGTGACTCCTCCGGCCACTCGAGCAAGCCGCGGGTTGCTGGCTAGACGAACTGCAATCAGTACTCTGGAGCCTACGCACAACTCCAAACAGTGCTACGGGCTACACCCCGTTCTTTATGGTGCACCGGGCCGAGGCAGTGCTACCCGCCGACGTACGGTACAAGGTGTCGCGCGTGGTCACTTATAGCGAACAAGAGTCATCCCTCGCACTCGAAGACTCCATCGACCTCCTTGACGAGGCAAGGGAAATCGCCGCAGAAAGATTAATGATCTACCAGCAGAACCTGTGCAACTACCACAGTAGGAAGCTACGCCCCAGATCCTTCGTCGAAGGCGACCTGGTCCTGCGACTGAAGCAGCAGGGACATCTCAAGCTCGAGTCCCCTGGGAAGGACCATACATGGTTACAGAAGTAATCCCAGGTGGCACCTATCACTTTCAAGATTTAGAGACAGGAGTCGCATACTCCAACCCCTGGAACGTCGCACAACTGCGACGCTTCTACCCTTAGTCGTTTTTCTTTTACATTACAAATAAGGCTCTCAGCCAAGGCTACTTAGCCACACATTGTACTTCATACTGTCCCTCGAATAAATAAAGCTAAGTGCCCCAAAACTCTGTGTTCTCCTTTATATTTCCACAATTTATCTACTCAGGGGCTGCGCCACCCTATACACATCTGTTCTACGAACTAAAACACGATATCCTGAGTAGCTGGCACATCAATCGAAACCCTTGATGCAAAATCAACCCAGTTGCAACGCACCTGACAGGTTGACAAGGGACTGAGATAAAGCACATGGCCAGGCTAACGAAATGGAATCGCATAGTGCAACGCACTCACATGCTAACAAGCTCTTTATACATAATCGATAGTCAGTTATACACCGTATATACGAACTTTACAACATTGGTACACTTATGTGTAGGATACAAATTAAGCTACTACTGCAACAAAAGAACGTTGGTCCGCTCCTCGAAGAAATCAACAATCTCCTCTGCTGGGCGGTCCACTGCCTGATAGTGCGGCACCATATTCCAAGTTGAACCTGCTCGTGGCGCAGGTGGCCCAGCCGCAATTGCCGCAACGTCTACGTCAGGCCTATGTAGTCGCACCAGCGACAGAGCGGCCTTGGCACCACCCACCAACTGTTGCCTTACACACTCGCGAACCGCAGCCAGGTCTTGGAACTTGGCAAGAAGGGCCAGCAGGCTTGATGGAGCAACATCCAGCAGAAACATCGTCCGATAAATGTTCTTCAAGCACGAATGCGACTTCTTCAGAAAGTGCAACATTTGTGATGCACGATCCTGCAGGGTCGCCAGCGCAATCGCACGATCATGATCCACCCAGAAGTATCCACTCTCCTGAAGTTACTCTTGGGTCAGATCATGCATGCGAATAGAAATCCTATCCTTCTCATCCTGCGGATGGCGCGCGCTGACAACTGTACAAAGCAACGACGGAAGCATAAGGACAGCACACCACTACGAGTGACTACAAGGAAAAGATAAGAGCAAGGAAACTAACACTTAAATTGGTCGCCCAGCCGCATCATCTCCCCCAGCAGATACTATTCTCGGGCGGTGGCCTTCTCCGCTTTTGACTTCCATACATCCATGTTACCGTGGAGCACGGGCAATTCACGCTCCAACTGCTTCACCCGATCACGCAGTCGCGACAGCAACGCCAACTCATCCACCCTGGAGCGCGGTGGTGCCAAAGTATCATCAAAGGGCGGCGAATCCTAAGGTTCCCTCAAAGGATCACTTGATGTACCCTACCACAAACCAAGCAAGAAGCAATAAGAAGACCAAATCGACACACAGACAAAAGTCTCGAATGCATTCAAGATTGGCAAAAGTACCAACAGATACACTAGTCACAGGCATGTTCTTGACAAAAGACATAAACTAATCAACTATTACAAAGCTACTGAGGAGCGATTGGCTTCTTCAACTTCGATGGCTTCGGGGGCTTCATCGAGTCTGTGGTAGTGTCAGATGCCACTGACTTTCCGCCAGCCCCTGATGCCGCAGCCTTTGCCGCCTTCTTGGCTCGCTGCAGCTCCTCAGAGTACTTCGCAACCGTGTTAATCAGCCGCGGCCCATATTTTCCACAGGCAGTCGCGAAGGGAGCAAAGACTACCTACTGGCCGTCAGCGCTAACGGGCATCGCCTTCAAAACCGCTGCAGGATCAACCTCGACTCCGTGGGCCTGCACCATGGCAAGTGACATGGGCGCGCCAGCCGCACAGAGTGAGTTCTTTAAGCTTGAAGGAACACCCCCGGCGAGAGACTCCACCAGCTCGTCCATGTTCTCGATTAGCTCAGCCTTGGGTATCAACTCCTCCCGGAGGCGACTGAGCACGCCCTTGGCCTTGGAAAGCATATCCTGAACAGCGGCGCTGCGGTCCTCGACTGCTAAAAGCACACCCGCCAAAGCATCATCACAGCAGAGGGCCTAAGGGTCGAAGCTCAAACCGCCAGCATCTGTACATAAACCCACACATGGACACAAACATCAGCGCCAATGGCAAACATCGAACAAGAGAACAATAATGATATCCAAGCAAGGTACCTAAGAGGGCCTTGGCAATCGAGAAAAGCTGTTCTTCGAACAAATTCTCCCTGGACGCGATGGAGGCACGTAGATCCTCTTCACGCCTCTGTGCCTCGTCACGTGCCGCGATTGCCTCATCTCGACCCTTCACAGCCGCGACGAGTGTTTTCTCCATGGTGGCAGCGTTGCGCAGGAGGGCATTATGTTCAGCTACAAAACAAAAGGGATTGACTATCAGTCGACTATATAAAAGGAGAAGAAGAAGAAGTGAAGAACACTTACTTTCGACCATGCGATGACGCCTCTCCAGCATTGCATGCTGGCGGCCGATCACAAGCACTTGCTCCGCCAAGTGAGCGGCTTCCTTCACAAGGATCTAGCACACAACAAGGGATCAGCAGAAGCAATAGATAACATCGACTGCAACTTTAAAGAAGAAACCCTACACTTACATGATCCTCCAATGACTCCGAAGTTGTCTGGTGTGCCGTCATCCGGGCAACCATTCGATGCTCCCCTTCATGCGGAGAGCTGGAAAAGTTGTGCCTAGAGTGGGCCACCAATGGAGGGGAAGGAGCACGCTCAACCTCTTTCTTGGCGCTGGAGGTTGTGACTCCAGATTCTTTCAAAAATTGGACGTCGTCAGAAGATGACGACGCCTGCTGACTGCAAGATAAAATCAACATCAAGAAAGGCAACTGCAAAGAAGAACGAAAAAAGAAGATTCGAATACTTACCGGTCAAAATTATCGAAGTCAAAGGTTGGCTCCCCTGACTCTGACGAGGACTCCTTTGGCAGTCGCATCTTCTTGCGAGAAGAGGGCGCCACGGGACTCACAGGAATGGCAGGGATCGGCGAATCCGCACCAACACCTGCACCTTCCGGAGTCGAAGGAGATGACGCATCGGAATCCTCGCTGCGCGAACGCTTGCGAGTATCCGGACTACCGGACTCGTGGGCTTCCTCCTCCACATCAGATGGGACGGTCGACTCCGACTCGTCCTCTTCCAAGGCTTCGCGAGGGATAACCCCCTCAAGAAGAGGGGGCATACAGGGTGACACCGCCCAATCCTGCATATAGACAACAAAATTAGCACAAAGATAAGAAACAGGAGAGAAGCAATCGACAAACTAAGCTACTGCGTAGCACAACTATACCTCAGGAGGAGGGTTAGCAGCATCAAACGGAGGAACAACTAGCTCACTGGGGAGCACATCCTTGACGGTGTACTTGGTGACCAGTTGAACCCTTTTGTCTACCTCACTCGCGGACTCGCCATTAGCAGACACGCGAGTGACATCGTCAGCGCCAGTCCACTGAAACATGGGGTGAACTCTAGCCTGTAGGGGCTGGACGGGACGGTGCAGCCACGTGCGAATGAGGGTGCAACCTCCCTCCTCTTTGCCTATGCGACTCTCCAGGTCGCAGATGCGCTTGTACAACACTTCTGTCTCTGTGGATTCGCCAGGCATGACCACATTCTTCCAGGAGCGCTTCCTCTGGCACGGCGTCGCGGGGTCGAAGGGGGCGAGTCCGAAGTGTTCTCCGTCAGCTTTCTCGTCGCGAATGTAGAACCACTTATCCCTCCACCCTTGGACGGACATTATCAACTTGATGTCGAAGTATGTGGCAGATGGATCAACATGGATTCCGCAGCCGCCTACATCATAGACTACGGAGCCAGATGCCGATTGACGTTTCAATTTGAAGAGGCATTTGAAGAGGCCGAAATGCGGCTCGATTCCGAGCCAGCATTCGCAGAGACTGATGTAGCAAGCTACATGGAGGATGGAATTTGGGGACAGCTGATGGAGCTGGAGCCCATAAAAACAAAGAAGACCCCTGAAGAAAGGATGCAGGGGCAGAGAAAGGCCGCGAATGATGAACGCTAAGAACATCCCTCGAAAACCGGCAGGAGGAGAGGGGATTACCTCACCACCGGGGACGCGCGCGTCGGCGACTACGGCGGACAACACTCCGTCTTGGCGAAGAAGACGAAGATCAGAGGACTCGATGACGGAGGGACGCCACTCGCCAATCGTGACACGGGTGCCCGTGCCCTTCTTCTTCCCGCCGGCGGCGGTGCTGGTGCCCGCAGCGGTGGCGCTGCCCTTCTTCTTCGCCGCAGCAGCGGTAGCCGCAGAATAGGCCGCAGCACCTCCTTTCTTCTTACCCATTGCGCGGCGGTGATGCGACCAAAGGAAGTAGCTGGGAAACGTGCGGAGCTCGTCTAGCGCCGCGGAAGAAAAGAGCGCAGAGAAATCAAAGGAGCAACGAGAATGGCGATGGAGGCAAAGGATGAATGAAAGCAGATGAGAAATTACCGTCGCAACGTCACTACTTAACCCCTAGAAGATGCAATCCAACGGCTCAGAAAAACCCTACTGGATGCATGGCGTTCATCGTGCTTGACACGTGGAGGGGCGGAAATGCGAATCGTCCCCCCACTACTCCCATTACGCGTAGAAATCGAGGAGGCGCAGTTAAAATAAAGATTACGCACTCCCAGTCAAATCAAAGTCAGAGAGTAGGACCCACTGCTTGTCACCTCCCGTCAAACTCGCTCACGCGGGAAACTGAGGTCATGAAATCTTCAGCACTGATGTCATGAAAGCTACGCAGCAGAAGACTTCGACTACTTTAGTCCTTGCTCGAATCTTCGACTCCACCAAGCACTCGGGGGCTACTCCCATAGGGAGCGCTGGTCGTGCACCCTACCATTTTTTCTCCTCTTTTATAGGAACATGGACAATCAAGGCAAACCCAACCACTCGAAGCACGGTTCGGCTATGTACATGGGTTACTCCCATAAGGAGCACCGAAAACAAATTCAACTAAAACAAGCAAACAAAAGACGACAGCAGTCGCAAAAGTTCTTTAGTCCCTACCTGAGTCTTCGACTCAATCAGGCACTCGGGGGCTACTCCCATAGGGTGCGCTGGTCGCGCACCCTATGATTATTTGTACAAAGTACTGTGTGTTGATAACATCCACATTCGAAGTTTATGGTGACACCGCCTCATAAATTTTCCCTACAAAGAGACCGAAACTCCTGGGTCACCCGAATCATCTCCGCGATGATAAAATTCAGATGTCGCGCTTGCAGCGTGAAGGTAAGACCTGAATAAGGCCAGGCAACGCATTGAGATGCGCACTACCAGAAATATATCCGTGCCTGCAGGTACGATGAAAATGCCTTGACGGACGCGTCGAGTGCTCACACCCATAAAACTGGAATTCGACTCCTGTAAGACCTCCGCGGCTTGAGTCGAATCACACCAGCACTTTTTCGGATTCGAGTCCGGGTACTCGAGTTCGAGTAGATTGCGTTGTTTTACCCTAAGGTAGTTAACTGATACCGATACATCGGTTAAATCAGGCATGCACATCAACAATCCCTATGACACAAACAAAACAGTTGAAAATATACTCATTCATGCACTCGAAAGGCTTCATAAAGTCCCCAGTCGAATCTGCGATTCCACTAGACACTCGAGGGCTACTGACATCGGTATATCCTATAGGTACTCGAGTTTGGTATATACGGCCTGAATACAGCGAAAGCCCACGGTGTCGCCAAGGCCCAAGAGAGGACTCGAGTAGCCTACGGACTCTCGATTGCTTGAGGAACAAGAAGAAGCTAAAGATAGAAAGTTCAAAGGGGAAAACCCTAACCTGTAACCGACTCGACCTGCTACCTGAGACCTAGCCTATCTATATAAAGGCTAGGAGGGGGCAGCGAGGAGGACACACGCAACCCTAGTTTCCACAACCTTCGCCAGATTGCATATGTGCACCATTGTAATCTTCGATTCCTTTGATAATTCCACGAGCAGACAAGCAGGAGTAGGGACCTCTACGAGGCCTGAACCTAGGTAAATCTTCGAGTCCCCTGTGTGCTTGTTTGCTAGCCGATAGATGTCTCTGGCGCTCCCTCCTTCTCCAAAACCCAAGTCCATTACAATGGGCATTGATGAGTTAAACCCTCGTTAGATATAGTTTGTAAGAAGAACACACATGCAATGACTCTAGCTGTGGTTCATGAAAAGAGAAGACATGCGATGACTCTAACTGTGGTTCATGAAAAGAGAAAACATGCGATGCCACCGGTTGATCCATGTGTGGTCTATGAGAGGAACACACATGCAATTACACCGGTGGATCCTTACGTGGTTTGTGAGAATAACACACATGCAATGACACTGTGGATCCATGTGTGGTTCATGGGAAGAACACACATGCAATGACACTGGTGGATATGTGGTTTGTGAGAAGAACACACATGCAATGACTCTAGCTGTGGTTCATGAAAAGAGCAGACATGCGATGACACTAACTGTGGTTCATGAAAAGAGCAGACATGCGTGCCACCGGTGGATCCATGTGTGGTCTATGAGAGGAACACACATGCAATTACACCGGTGGATCCTTACGTGGTTTGTGAGAATAACACACATGCAATGACACTGGTGGATCCATGTGTGGTTCATGGGAAGAACACACATGCAATGACACTGGTGGATATGTGGTTTGTGAGAAGAGCACACATGTAATGACTCTAGATGTGGTTCATGAAAAGAGCAGACATGCAACGACTCTAACTGTGGTTCATGAAAAGAGCAGACATGCGATGCCACCGGTGGATCCATGTGTGGTCTATGAGAGGAACACACATGCAATTACACTGGTGGATCCTTACGTGGTTTGTGAGAATAACACACATGCAATGACACTGGTGGATCCATGTGTGGTTCATGGGAAGAACACACATGCAATGATACTGGTGGATCCATGTGTGGTCTGTGGGAAGAACGCACATGTAATGACTCTAGCTGTGGTTCATGAAAAGAGCAGACATGCAATGACACTGGTGGATCCATGTGTGGTCTATGGGAAGAACACACATACAATGACTCTGGTGATATGTGGTTTGTGAAAATAATAGACATGCAATGACTCTAGCTGTGGTTAATGAAAAGAGCAGACATGCAATGACACCGGTGGATCCATGTGTGGTTAATGAGAAGAATACACATGCAATGACACAAGGTGTGGTTCATGATATGGTTTGTGAGAAGAACACGCATAAAATGACTCTAGCTGTGGTTCATGAGAAGAACACACATGCAATGACACTGGGTGTGGTTCATGATATGGTTTGTGAGAAAAACACACATGCAATGACACTGGTGGATCCATGTGTGGTCTGTGGGACGAACACACATGCAATGACACTAGTGATATGTGGTTTGTGAGAAGAACACACATCCAATGACTCTAGTTGTGGTTCATGAAAAGAGCAGACATGCAATGACACTGGTGGATCCATGTGTGGTTCATGGGAAGAACAAACATGCAATGACTCTGGTGGATCCATGTGTGGTCTATGGGAAGAACACACATGCAATGATACTAGGTGGATCCATGTGTGGTCTATGGGAAGAACACACATGCAATGACTATGGTGATATCTGGTCTATGACAAGAACACACATGCAATGACTCTAGCCGTGGTTAATGAGAAGAGCAGACATGCAATGACACCGGTGCATCCATGTATGGTTAATGAGAAGAACACACATGCAATGACACTGGGTGTGGTTCATGATATGGTTTATAAGAATAACACACATGCAATGACTCTAGCTGTGGTTCATGAAAAGAGCACGTATGCGATGACTCTAGCTGTGGTTCATGGGAAGAGCAGACATACAATGACACTGGTGGATCCATGTGTGGTTCATGGGAAGAACACACATGCAATGACACTGGTGGATCCATGTGTGGTTTGTGGGAAAAACACACATGCAATGACACTGGTGGATCCATGTGTGGTTCATGGGAAGAACACACATCCAATGACACCGGTGATATGTGGTTTGTGAGAAGAACACACATGCAATGACTCTAGCTGTGGTTCATGAAAAGAGCAGACATGCAATGACATTGGTGGATCGATGTGTGGTACATGGGAAGAACACACATGCAATGACTCTGGTGATATGTGGGTTGTGAAAAGAACAGACATGCAATGACTCTAGCTGTGGTTAATGAAAAGAGCAAACATGCAATGACACCGGTGCATCCATGTGCGGTTAATGAGAAGAACGCACATGCAATGACATTGGGTGTGGTTCATGATATGGTTTGTGAGAAGAACACGCATGCAATGACTCTAGCTGTGGTTCATGAGAAGAACACACATGCAATGACACTGGGTGTGGTTCATGATATGGTTTGTGAGAAGAACACACATGCAATGAAACTAGTGGATCCATGTGTGGTCTGTGCGAAGAACACACATGCAATGACACTGGTGATATGTGGTTTGTGAGAAGAATACACATCCAATGACTCTAGCTGTGGTTCATGAAAAGAGCAGACATGTAATGACACTGGTGGATCCATGTGTGGTTCACGGGAAGAACACACATGCAATGACTCTGGTGGATCCATGTGTGGTCTGTCAAAAGAACACACATGCAATGACACTGGGTGGATCCATGTGTGGTATGTGGGACGAACACACGTGCAATGACTCTGGTGATATGTGGTCTGTGAGAAGAACATACATGCAATGACTCTAGCCGTGGTTAATGAGAAGAGCAGACATGCAATGACACCGGTGGATCCATGTATGGTTAATGAGAAGAACACACATGCAATGACACTAGGTGTGGTACATGATATGGTTTGTAAGAATAACACACATGCAATGACTCTAGCTGGGGTTAATGAAAAGAGCACGCATGCGATGACTCTAGTTGTGGTTCATGGGAAGAGCAAACATACAATGACACTGGTGGATCCATGTGTGGTTCATGGGAAGAACACACATGCAATGACACTGGTGGATCCATGTGTGGTCGGTAGGAAGAACACACATGCAATGACACTGGTGGATCCATGTGTGGTTCATGGGAAGAACACACATCCAATGACACCGGTGATATGTGGTTTGTGAGAAGAACACACATGCAATGACTCTAGCTGTGGTTCGTGAAAAGAGCAGACATGCAATGACACTGGTGGGTCCATGTGTGGTTCATGGGAAAAACACACATGCAATGACTCTGGTGGATCCATGTGTGGTCTGTGGGAAGAACACACATGCAATGAGACTGGGTGGATCCATGTGTGGTCTGTGGGAAGAACACACATGCAATGACTCTAGTGGATCCATGTGTGGTCTGTGAGAAGAACACACATGCAATGACTCGGGTGATATGTGCTCTGTGAGAAGAACACACATGCAATGACTCTAGCTGTGGTTCATGAAAAGAGCAGACATGCGATGACAATGGTGGATCCATGTGTGGTTCATGGGAAGAACACACATGCAATGACACTGGTGGATCCATGTGTGGTCTGTGGGAAGAACACACATGCAATCACTCTGGTGATATGTGGTTTGTGAAAATAACAGACATGCAATGACTCTAGCTGTGGTTAATGAGAAGAGCAGACATGCAATGACACAGGTGGATCCATGTGGGGTTAATGAGAGGAACACACATGCAATGACACTGGGTGTGGTTCAAGATATGGTTTCTGAGAATAACACGCATCCAATGACTCTAGCTGTGGTTCATGGGAAGAATACACATGCAATGAGACTGGGTGGATCCATGTGTGGTCTGTGGGAAGAACACACATGCAATGACACTGGTGCATCCATGTGTGGTCTGTGGGAAGAACACACATGCAATGACATAGGTGATATGTGGTATGTGAGAAGAACACACATGCAATGACTCTAGTTGTGGTTCATGAAAAGAGCAGAGATGCGATGACACTGGGTGGATCCATGTGTGGTTTGTGAGAAGAACACACATGCAATGACACTGGTGGATCCATATGTGGTCTGTGGGAAGAACACACATGCAATGACTCTAGTGATATGTGGTTTGTGAAAAGAACATACATGCAATGACTCTAGTTGTGGTTAATGAGAATAGCAGACATGCAATGACACCGGTGGACCCACGTGTGGTTAATGAGAAAGAACATACATGCAATGACACTAGGTGTGGTTCATGATATGGTTTGTAAGAAGAACACACATGCAATGACTCTAGTTGTGGTTCATGAAAAGAGCACGCATGCGATGACTCTAGCTGTGGTTGATGGGAAGAGCAGACATACAATGACACTGGTGGATCCATGTGTGGTTCATGGGAAGAACACACATGCAATGACACTGGGTGGATCCATGTGTGGTCTGTGGGAAGAACACACATGCAATGACACTGGTGGATCCATGTGTGGTTCATGGGGAGAACACACATGCAATGACACCGGTGATATGTGGTTTGTGAGAAGAACACACATGCAATGACTCTAGCCGTGGTTCATGAAAAGAGCAGAAATGCAATGACACTGGTGGATCTATGTGTGGTTCATGGGAAGAACACA
Source organism: Avena eriantha (assembly GCA_910589775.1). Lineage (NCBI taxonomy): Eukaryota > Viridiplantae > Streptophyta > Magnoliopsida > Poales > Poaceae > Avena > Avena eriantha. Next base: position 63,057,721 of record OU342742.1, on the reverse strand, counting down.
CATGCAAAAACTCTGCTGGATCCATGTGTGGCCTGTGGGAAGAACACACATGCACTAACACTGGGTGGATCTATGTGTGCTCTGTGGGAAGAACACACATGCAATGACTCTGCTGGATCCATGTGTGGTCTGTGAGAAGAACACACATGCAATGACTTAGGTGATATGTGGCCTGTGAGAAGAACACACATGCAATGACTCTAGCTGTGGTTCATGAAAAGAGCAGACATGCGATGACACTGGTGGATCCATGTGTGGTTCATGGGAAGAACGCACATGCAATGACACTGGTGGATCCATGTGTGGTCTGTGGGAAGAACACACATGCAGTGACTCTAGCGATATGTGGTTTGTGAAAAGAACAGACATGCAATGACTCTAGCTGTGGTTAATGAGAAGAGCAGACATGCAATGACACCGCTGGATCCATGTGGGGTTAATGAGAAGAACAAACACGCAATGACACTGGGTGTGGTTCATGATATGGTTTGTGAGAAGAACATGCATACAATGACTCTAGCTGTGGATCATAGGAAGAACACACATGCAATGACACTAGGTGGATCCATGTTTGGTCTGTGGGAAGAACACACATGCAATGACACTGGTGGATCCATGTGCTGTGGGAAGAACACACATGCAATGACACTTGTGGTATGTGGTCTGTGAGAAGACCACACATGCAATGACTCTAGCTGTAGTTCATGAAAAGAGCAGACATGCAATAACACTAGTGGATCCATGTGTGGTTCATGGGAAGAACACACATGCAATGACACTGGTGGATCCATGTGTGGTCTGTGGGAAGAACACACATGCAATGACTCTGGTGATATGTGGTTTGTGAAAAGAACAGACATGCAATGACTCTAGCTGTGGTTAATGAGAAGAGCAGACATGCAATGACACCGGTGGATCCATGTGTGGTTAATGAGAATAACACACATGCAATGACACTGGGTGTGGTTCATGATATGGTTTGTAAGAAGAACACACATGCAATGACACTGGTGGATCCATGTGTGGTCTGTGGGAAGAACACACATGCAATGACACTAGTGATATGTGGTTTGTGAGAAGAACACACATGCAATGACACTGGTGGATCCATGTGTGGTCTATGGGAAGAAGACACATGCAATGACACTAGTGATATGTGGTTTGTGAGAAGAACACACATCCAATGACTCTAGCTGTGGTTCATGAAAAGAGCAGACATGCAATGACACTGGTGGATCCATGTGTGGTTCATGGGATGAATACACATGCGATGACACTGGTGGATCCATGTGTGGTCTGTGGGAAGAACACACATGCAATGACACTGGTGGATCCATGTGTGGTTCATGGGAAGAACACACATCCAATGAACTCTAGTGGATACTTACGTGGTTTATGAGTGGTTTATGAGAAGAACACACATCCAATGATCTCTAGTGGATCTATCTTGGCATAATTTGATGTATGCCAGGATGTATTTCAGTGTACAAGACACTCACATTCCATGTTTATACTACTTAGATCGCCCTTGGTTTTATGTGGTACTACTCAGTTTTGCCCCCCCCCCCCACTCTATCTTTCGTAGAAGCACAAATATGTGCTCACCCTATCTGCTACTCCCTGATTGGTTATCACAGTTGTCACGCGGATCGTGCGCACCAACCGTTGATTCAGTGCGATCCAATGATGATCGTTGCACACGTCGTGCCCTTCACAGTACAGCGTGAGACAGCACGGACGTGTCCCTCAGCGCGACTTCTACAAGAAGGAACACGATGCCGTCCATAGAAAAAGTCGTCGAGCAGTCATGTCATGTTTAATCAAGTCTGAAAAGCCTACTACTGCTACTACTATGCCACAACGCATGCGTCATCAAGTGCACGGTCGTCGATGGACGGCTGCAATTTATTGCCACTTGATTTTAATAAGACATATCCCATTTTTTACGCAGCGGCTCTCAATCGCCAATTTTAGGGCCGTGTCAAACTTTGTACATAGAAATTGTGTGTGCGCCCTTTGCATGCGGCTCAATACAGAAATGCCATGCATGGCCTGGGAAAAAACGTGACATACCATGCGCGTGTCGCGGTGCAAGGTGCAGTCGATTGCGCGGCGCGTTGCACGTTGGTGCAACGAAACGTGCCTTGCTTCTATCCACCTTAACTATAGAGCCCCTCTCCGCACACCCACTCCCACTCTCGCTCACTGTCCCCACGCAACCCTCTCCACTGTCCCACCAGCATCCGCAAACTCCCGAGAATACTCCGTCCGTGCTGGCGATGGTCGAGGAGGATAAGGTGGCCATCGTCGCCTCCGTGGCCACCGGCGAGGAGGCCCCTGTCTCCTCGCCGGTCCCTCTCGACGCGTTGAAAGTAGCCACTGTCCCTGTCCAGGCCCCAGTGGAGGCATCGATGGCAGCCGCCGTTCCCGTCCAGGCCCCCGTCCCAGCTACCGACGGAGCCGCCGAAGAGGAGCCCCCCGCTGGCGAGAAGGCCCCCGCCGGTCACAAGCAGATCACGCACTTCTTGGGCACCTACGATCTAGATAAGTACATCGCTCCGCTGAACCCCTACGACACCGGCATCGACGACCTATGCTCGGAGGTAACTTGGGTTTGCTCCCCTCCCCTGGTTCTTCTACCGTTTGTTAGAAATAATGGGCTAATCTATTTAAAATTTAGCTGGTATTGTCATATTTAATATTTTGGAATTAATCATGGAAATTGTGCCTAATTATCCAACACCATTCCCATCGTTGGATGCTAGATCTTGGTTTATTAGGATTCGCTTGTTCGCATTTTGATTGCTCGATCTTCTTACATCATCTACTCCCCCATTTTCCTTTTCTTCCAATAGGTTTCCGGCAGCAACGTCTACAGCGATGACGAGTCCATTCACACCAAGGCTCGTCAGGTGCTGAGGAGGCTACGGGCTGGCCAGTACGATGACTACCTCACGGGCCCCTACTACAGCTGCCCCTTCCGCAAGGGGATCGCCTACTGCTTGATGAGTCGCGTTGTTGGCGGCACCGACTTCAACACCTTACTGAAGCATGCAGAGGCCGCGGGCTCCGGCATCCACAAAGGCGGCAAGCGCGAGATCGTGAACATCAACACCTACATCGCTGAACATCGGGCTCTCGGCATTCACCTCCGAAACCTCCAGCGGGTGGCTTTCAAAGAGGGTCGCATGCCTCCAATCAGGCCCAAGGCCCCCAAGTTCAAGGGACTAGGCAGCAAGAAGTGGCGGAGGCGCCAGAGGGAGATGGAGGCGCTGGCGAATGAACGGGTTGGATGTCTCCTTGAATGTATCTGCATCTGCCATGGCTGCTGCTGCTAAGTAGCTTCTTTTGATTTTCTATATTTTGCTTGCATCCTATTTCTGGCTGAATGCATCGAACCCCGTTAAGCAACCTACTACTTTCTATCGCTATATCCTATTTAGCTGCGCACAGCTACATCTACATTTAATTTGTTTTCTGAATGAATGTATTCTGCCTGGTGTGATTTGCTCCTTTAGATTTGCTACCTGATCGGAGGCAAAAAGAGGTCCAAAAGGGAACGAATTATCGAAGAGAGAATCTTCTCTAGATTTGCTACCAATTTGGGCAAAATGAAACATATCTGTTTAGCGAGAGAGGAAAAGGGTACTCTTTCAAACTGCCAGTTAACGAGCTACCATCTCGACGAGGCCCCATCTTGACGTCTCCCCCTACAAGAAGGAACATGATATGGTCCATGGAAAAAGTCGTCGAGCGGTCATGTCATGTTTAATCAAGTCGGAAAAGCCTACTACTGCTACTACTATGCCACTACACATGCGTCATCGAGTGCAAGGTCGTCGATGGACAGCTGCAGTTTATTGCCACTTGATTTTAATAAGAAACATCCCATTTTTTATGTAGCGGCTCTCAATCTCACTTCCAACTGGGGCCCAACGTAAGAAGCTTGGACGCGCTAGCCGGAGGCCGAACAGCTGAGCTCGACGAGACCTAACGTCTCTGGTTCATCGAGTCACTCGCAGCCATCAACACATCCCTTTACCGAATCTATCACAACCCCACAAATCTCGCCGTACAGCCACCTACCTTTCCCTGTACATTTCCACTTTTAACTATCGCCAATTTTAGGGCCGTGTCAAACTTCGTACATAGAAATTGTGTGTGCACCCTTTGCATGCGGCTCAATACGGAACTGCCATGCATGGCCTAAAAAAAACATGACGTACCGTGCGCGTGTCGCGGTGCACGGTGCAGTCGACTGCAAGGCGCGTTGCACAGTGGTACAACGAAACGTGCCTTGCTTCTATCCACCTTAACTATAGAGCCCCTCTGCGCACACCCACTCCCACTCTCGCTCACTGTCCCCACGCAACCCTCTCCACTATCACAGCAGCATCCGCAAACTCTCGAGAATACCCTGTCCGTGCCGGCGATGGCCGAGGAGGATAAGGTGGCCATCGTCGCCTCCTTGGCCGCCGGCGAGGAGGCCCCCGTCTCCTCGCCGGTCCCTCTAGACGCGTTGAAAGCAGCCGCTATCCTTGTCCAGGCCCCAGTGGAGGCATCGATGGCAGCCGCCGTTCCCGTCCAGGCCCCCGTCCCAGCTATCGATGGAGCCGCCGAAGAGGAGCCCCCCGTCGGCGAGGAGGCCCCCGCCGGTCACAAGCAAATCACGCACTTCTTGGGCACCTACGATCTAGATAAGTACATCGCTCCGCTGAACCCTTACGACACCGACATCGACGACCTATGGTCCGAGGTAACTTGGGTTTGCTCCCCTCCCCTGGTTCTTCTACCGTTTGTTAGAAATAATGGGCTAATCTATTTAAAATTTAGCTGGTATTGTCATGTTTAATATTCTAGAATTAATCATGGAAATTGTGCCTAATTATCCAACACCGTTCCCATCGTTGGATGCTAGATCTTGGTTTATTAGGATTCGCTTGTTCACATTTCGATTGCTCGATCTTCTTACACCATCTACTCCCCCATTTTCCCTTTCTTCCAATAGGTTTCCGGCAGCGACGTCTGCAGCGATGACGAGTCCATTCACACCAAGGCTTGTCAGGTGCTGAGGAGGCTGCGGGCCGGCAAGTACTACGGCTTCCTCAGGGGGCCCTACTACAGCTGCCCCTTCTGCAAGGGAGCGTCTACTGCTCGACGAGTCGTGCCGCCTGCGGCACCGTCTTGAACACCTTACTGAAGCATGCAGAGGCCGCAGGCTCCGGCATCCACAAAAGCGGCAAGCCCAAGCCTGCGAACATCAACGCCTACATCGCTGAACACCGGGCTCTCTGCATTCACATGCGAAACCTCCAGCGGGTGGCCATCAAAGAGGGTCGCATGCCTCCAATCAGGCCCAAGGCCCCCAAGTCCAAGAAACTGGGCAGCAAGAAGTGGCGGAAGCACCAGAGGGAGATGGCGGAGGTGCGGGCGCTTGCAGGATGTGCCTGTAGCTGTGGCGGCTGCCCCTGCTGCTAAGCAGTTTCTTTCTAGCTATATCATATTTCTGGCTGAATATATCGAACCTCGTTAAGCAACCTACTTTTTATCGCTATATCCTATTTAGTTGCGCACAACTATATCTACATTTGTTTTGTTTTCTGAATGAATGTATTCTTCCTGGTGTGATTTGCTGCTTTAGATTTGCTACCTGATCGGAGGCAAAAATAGGCCCAAAAGGGAATGAAATATCGAAGTGAGAATCTTCCCTAGATTTGCTACCAATTTGGGCAAAATGAAACATATATGTTTAGCGAGAGAGGAAAATGACACTCTTTTAAACTGCCAATTAAGAAGCTACCATCTTGACAAGCTACAAGACACATACATAAACATAACACAACAAGGGTTAAATTTATTTTACTAGTATCACTTGATGCGCTAGACATCTTGGCAAGCTAACTGAGTTCCACAAAACAGAAACATAACACTGACAAGTAAAATTTAATTCACTCCTCATCAGACCACTTGAGGCACTTGCCATCGTTCCTAGGCGACGAACTGCGACCATTCCAGGTACTCCACATCTCACGAATTGCTTTGTCCCAATTGGCATCTGACTTGGCTTTCCTATCTTCAGCGTCCTGTGGCACAATTAGCGGTGCATCACAGGCCTGATTGTTGCCGCTAGAAGATGCTGCCTCTTTGTTTGCTGCTTCAGCTGCACCCTCCCTCTCGGCTGCTGCATCAGCTGCAAGCTCTCTTTCACCTGCTTCTGCAGCCTCTCTGTCAGCTGCTTCATATGTAGCCAATTTCTTTGCATATTCAACTTCAAACTTAGCTATTCCGCATTTTCTACAAAGGGCTCCCCTAAGCTCGTCTTCCCTCTTGCAAATAGGGAAAAACACGAGGTAACGTAGAAAAAAATGGATCTTCTTGTACAGCTGGTAGGTCACGTAAGCATCTATGGCTGCATACTTCAGGTTTATATCAGACAATGGCCACTCGTCCCGGAAATTGTGTCTATCTGTAGGGAAATCTTCCTTCATTTTGTCGTATGACTCCTCGAGGATTCTAGTTGCGAGTGATGCCATTCCATCCTTCTTCGAGCCCCCTAGGATCTTGACAAGATGCTGAATATCGATCCAGTTGTGCGCAGGAATTATAATTTCCTCTTGATACAATTTCAAAAAATCAGTTGTTGTGTTGACAGTGCAGAAAACAATTCCCTTTTTACAAGGAACTGGCGCATCGCCGGACATTTCCTGTCAGTCCTGAAAGTATGTAGTTTGTCATCACCAAAATTTGTAACTACAAATATTTTGTCAATGCAAGATCATCATCTCAATATAATTTTGAAAAGTTTAGTAAATGCAAGATCAAGACTCTCAACATTGTATTGTCATAATTTATTCGGTTTTGCTATTTCTTAGTCGACTGAACGAGTTGCACATTTCTTTTAACTACGGTTGCACTTTTCTTAGGTGATTGAGACTAAAGAAAATCTCAGTCGATTGAGACATAGGCAAACCCTAATTTATTTGGTCCTAAGTAAAATCCAGTAGTTGCAAGATGAGCAAGTGGATAAAGAACAAGAGGAGAAAACCCTAAAAGCGGTTAGCTACAGAGAGCAGATCTACAAAACCGGGAGAGGTGGTAGACGAGGACGTGTTTCCGCACGGCAAGTTGAACGACGGCGACTTCACTCCCTTCATATGGGTGCTCCGGGGTGTACTCGAGGTCCAATCCCACAAACTTGTCCTCGTCTATCCCAAGCCAACCCTCGTACATCCTCAGGACACGCACCACTGTCTCCTCCTTGTTGGTGTAGACAACGTCTATCTTCTTGTTGTCATGGGTAGTGAAGCTTGTCTCTAGAGTGCATAGATCTTCCATGGTGGCAAGGAGAAGACGGGAAGAAGATAGTAGATGACAGGAAGAAGAAGAGTGGTTTCTGCGAGGCAGGGGAACGGTGGAACCGTCAATGCGTTTTTATGGTAGGGGTTAATGATCGGGACAGAAGTCCAAGGAGAGACGCGTGGTGGTGGCCGTTCCAGCTTCTGAGTAAACAAAAAATAATTATAACACTGATACATGGGCCCTGTTTTGTCACGTCAATACACTGGGTAGGGGGTGTTGTACTATCCACTGTGCCAACGCTGCAAGCCTACGTGACAGCCACCCCGCCTAAGCGACAGGAGCGACATAACGACGAACTGACAGGGGGGGCCAACTTGACGCCCGTTAGCCTGATTTTTTGTATTGAAACGTAAAGTTGAATTCGTGTCGAAAAAGGCCCTCTGAGTATTTGGCACACCAACTGTAGTCATCCCGGCTGATTTCAGGGAACTTGGGTACCGCGTTGCTTGTACACCCCAACTTTCAGGCCGCAAAATGATATTCTCAAAATAAACGTGTACCAATTTCGACAGATAAGTCGTTTAAACCGATATGTAAACATATTAAGTCCAAAATGGACTATACTTGAATTTCAAAATTGTGAAGTGTCATGTGTTGTGAAACAGAACCTCACGGAATGGAAAAACAAACACCCCCATGACTCGGCCACTCCCGCGACCAGGCCGCATTGTGCTGCCAGCTCCCGCGGGACCCCTTCCTCCACCCTTTCTCCCCTCTGTCCCCGGTCTGTGCCGACAGGCAAAGCCCGCGAGGTATTGGCGGTGGCGGGCCCTCGACTCTACCCACTCAAGGAGAATGCAATGCGGGGCGGCTTCGCCTTCTCGTGGTGCGACTAGGGCGGTGACTCGACCCTTATGGCGGTCGGGCGCGCGCGGTGTCACGGAGTGGTATTGGTGGCATTTAGGACTACATGGCCGATGGTGGTAGATGGTGGAACAGGGAGACTTGACGACGTGGGCCAGCATGTTTAGACCTGAGACCTCTGGGCCCAATCTGGGTGGAGGCTGGTCCTGGAGTTGTAGTGCTCTGAGCAGGCCTTCGACCACAGACTGGTGATTTCCCTCTGCCGTCATGAGTGCAAATTTCATGTGAAGATGGCAAGGTTAGGTTGCGACATCGACATGCCGGTGGATGGCATTGGCGGATATGGCACTACAACGCGGGAGTCGAGCTAGTTGGTCATGTGGAGCCTAACATGTCCTACCAATGCGTCTGGTCGGCGACCACACCTAGAGGTGGAGGATGACTGCTCTTCCCTTAGTGATTGTGGTGCCGCTGGAGGCCAAATCCATGCCTTCGGGTCTAGGTACGGTTGTCGATGGTTTCACAGGGTAATAACTGGTAGTGCATCTATGCGAAAACCAGTATTGTTATAGGCTATAGAGGTGCCATGCAATATTTAACCGCGTACTACATAAAGCATGTATATTCAATTAGTGGGTGGGGAGACAACATGCACATAGAAGATTGAGAGTTTTTCTAAATGGGAGAAGATCACCTCGGCCTCTGCATCCAAGAGATGCACATAACCTATTTTATTAGATTCTTCCCAATACCTTACAAGAGGGATTACAAAGATCAAAACAAATCCCACCAAACAAGCGATAACTTGGTAATCTTACAACACTGATGAACAAGGCCGATATCCTAACATCACACCAACGCGCATCATCTAAAAACCGAAGGCGTCGACAAGTCGCCCAATGGCGAGCAAGTGGCACAATCGGTCTAGCAGACCCTCAGCGCGTACTAGCACACACGCTCTAGAAAATCCTAGATGTCGCCTTCGTCCGCAAACCCATCTTCAGGAGAGATCAATGTAATGGCCTTGTGAGGCCAGCCATCAAAGATTCCATGATGCCAGACGGCACCACCACCCTGTGCTCGTCAATCAACAAGCACGCACGCTCGCCACCAAGACCTCTTGGCACCATGCCGCTGAGTCCCGCAAATCGACACAGCTAGACTCTAGATGATTTGTCGTGCGTAGCACCTGCCGAACCAGGCATGATTGAGTGTAGCACATGGTGGTTAGACATGACTTGACATCTCTATCAGAGTCTCCATGCAAGATGACACTGCTCCACCACCTGCCTCTGCACTGGCTGCCACTTCACCCCAACCTCGTCGCCAACTGGATCTTCACCACCAGAGAACAGCGTGGGATCCAAAGATCCCCCAAACCAGATCCCACCATGGCCATCCACCACCGAAGGAGGAGAACGCTGCCACCATGTCGGAGTCCACTGATCGCACCCATGTGGTAAGTCCGCCGTCGTAGATCAGCACATGAAGGAGAAGGTGCTCGAGCGCCCCAACCACCGAGACCCTGAACGAGATCACTCAGGCCCAAGGCGACACTGTGATACGTCGTAAACGTATCTATAATTTTTTATGTTCCATGCTTGTTTAGTATCTACTTTCTTATGTTTTGTTAATACTTTGAGGTATTTTTACACATTTTCTGGAACTAACCTATTAACAAGATGCCACAGTGCCAGTTGCCTGTTTTATGCTATTTTTGGTTTCATAAAAGCTAGTAAGGAAATATTCTCGGAATTGGACCGGACAAAAGCCAAAGTCAATATTTTACCCGAAGCAACACGGAGTCCGGAGGGGAGACGAAGTGGTGCACCAGGGAAGCAACACCTGGTGCCGGCACGACCTAGGGGGCGCCACCAGGGGTGTGGGCCCCCTGGTGCTCCACCGACCTTGCCCTTCCGCCTAAGGTACTAGATGTGTTGTTGCTACTAGGGATAAAACAATAATCCTTTGTCCATGTGACAATCGTATTGTTTACTTTACACACTTTGCTTAATGCAATTATCTATTGCTTGCAACTTAATACTAGAGGGGGTTCGGATGATAACCTGAAGGTGGATTATTAGTCATAGATGCAGTTGGATTACGGTCTATGTATAATGTTGTATTACCCAATCAAATCTCATACGAGTCAAGATGATTAGTATATGCATGGTATGCTTTCTCGGTATCTGTCAATTGTCCCGCTGTAATTTGTTCACCCAACATGTTATTTATCTTAAGGAAAATTACCTCTAGTGAACTATGGACCTCGGTCCATTCTTTTACCATCAATCTGCCATCTACTATTTACTGTTTACTATTTACTTTATGCAAGCAATTACTATCGTCCACACAATACGTTTAATCCTTTGTTTTCAGCAAAACCGGTGAGATTGACAATCTCACTGTAGGTTGGGGCAAAGTTATGTGGTTGTGTTGTGCAGGATTCCAGGTTGGAAACAACACCTTGGGGTTGTTTCCTTGCTCCTACTGGTTCGATAACCTTGGTTTCATAACTGAGGGAAAACTTGCTGTTGTGCTCATCATACCTTCCTCTTGGGGTTCCCAACGAGCTCTACATTATGAGCCATCAAGCACTTTTTCTGACATTGTTGCCGGGGAGTCAAGGACAACTTCACAAGGGGAGTCCCACACAAGCAATATATTTACTTTCTTTTTTTGTTTTGCTTAGTTTATTTCAGTTTTGTTTGCTTGTTTCTTTTATAAAAAACAAAAAAAAATCGTTTTTTTCTGTAGTTTTCACCTCGTTCTTAGCTCACCATATTGATCCCTAAGTTCACTCTGAAAGACCTTTCGATAGGAAGTGGCTCTATAATTGGGAAAGATAATATTGAATAATTCTTTAATCATGTTAGCAAGCATGAGGATGTTGAGGATAGATCCTTGGCAGAACTTGCTCCAAACTATGAAATTGCTGCAACTTCTTTAGTTCACATGTTGGAAGCTAGGTTTGTCAACCTTAACCCCATAATGCAAGTAATGTTTCTTAAACTTAAAGATATTGATGATACTGAAAAGAGAGATTTCATTCTAGAAACTTTGCTTAAAGAATTCTATGATGTTGTTAAGGAAGCTAGAAAAGTCTTTAATCATTTTAATATGCTAGGCTCATGTGTAGATGTTATTGGTACACGAGAAAATATGGACAAAACCAAACCTAAAGATAGAGAGGAAATGAAGACACCAATACCTTTTAAACTTGTAGGAATACATGAAGCCTTAGAAAAAAATTTGATTAGATTGTTCCTGAAAACCCGTTTGATGAAAATTGTGAACCCAAGAGCATTGAGAGAGAGGATCCTCTAGGACTTATTTGGATGAGATAACTTGCCTTGTTGAAGATATTTCGGGTATTGATCTGGATGCTTCTTCATTTGGGAATACTTGATTCTTGCTTCTTATGCCTAGCTCAAAGCCGTTAAAAAGCACTTATTGGGAGATAACCCAAAAAAATTATTCAGTAAGTTTTTATTTTGTTGAGTCTTGGAAGTTATTACCTCTGTAATAACCTCTCCTTATCATTTTTGTGTCGTTTTTGTGCCAAGAATAACCTCTAATAAGAGACAAATAATGCTTGGGAAAGTTATTGTCTCGAAACATATTTTTTGTGCTTCACTGTAAAAATTCGTAAAAAATCTCTGTACGTCGGATTGAGCTGTAATTTTTTGTGCTTCTGCCCCAGGTTATTATCTAACTTTTGTTAGTTAAACACTTGTCTATTTGAGCAACAGAATCTCTTAGAAAAAATTGGTTTTACCTACTGGTCTGTTTTGACAGATTTCTGCCATTATTTGCGTTTGCCTCTTAATCTCTTTCTCTTTGAGTTCTCTTTGATCACTTGAACTTTTAAAAGTAATTGCTATAGTAGCTTGTGTTTTAATGGAAGTTTTAATTGTGTTGATACTGAACCTAAATACTTATTATCTTAAGTGCACTAATGTTGCTAATGAAGATTGTGTGAAGTTTTGTATGAAGGAAATATTAAAGTGTAGGGTGATACATTGCAAATGTATCTATAATTTTTGATGTTCCATGCTTGATTTTATCCACTTTCTTGTGTTTTGTCCATAGTTTGGAGTGCTTTTCATATGATTTCTTGGACTAACCTATTAACAAGAGCCACAGTGCCAGCTGCCTGTTTTCTGCTGTTTTTGGTTCCAGGAAAGTCAGAAAATGAATATTCTCGGAATTGGACAGGATAAAAGCCAAAGTGCCTATTTTCCAGAAGTCATCAGATGCCAGAATACGAGACGGAGAGGAGCCAGGGGGCCACCACACCACCTGGCCGCGCGGGCCAAGCCTGGCCGCGCCAAGGGGTGGTGTGGCCAGCCCAGGCACCCCCTCGGCCTCTCCTTCCGCCTATAAGATGCCCTCCGGATGAAAACTTTAAGTACCCGATCAAAAATCCACGAAAGAGTCTGTAGCCGTCGTCATCTCCATCCCTAGATCGGGAGGGATCTGAAGCTCTTCCTGGCACCCTGCTGGAGAGGGGAATTTACCCTAGAGGCCTTCTTCATCACCATGCAAGCCTCTGGTGTGATGCGTGAGTAGTTCATCCTTGGACTACAGATCCATGTAGTAGCTAGATGGCTGGTTCTCCTCCTTTGTGCTTTCATGTCTAGATCTTGTGAGCTCCGTTCATGATCAAGATCATCTATTTGTAATTTTGCATGTTGTGTTTGCAGGGATCCGATGGATATTGAGATGCTATTTCAGATTGATTGTTGATTCTATCATGTCTTTGTTATTTGTGATCTTGCATGCTTTCCGTTGTTAGTAGCTATCTTGGCCAAGTAGATGCTAGCAACTCCAAGAGTTAGTATTTATGCTCGATAGTGGGTTCATGCCTCTGGTAATCTAGGGAAGTGACAGAAATCTCTAAGGTACTATATGTGTTGTTGCTACTAGGGAGAAAACAACAATCCTTTGTTCATAGAACAATCGTATTGTTTACATTACACGCAATTCGTAAAGCAATAATCTGTTGCTTGCAACTTAATACTGGAGGGGTTCGGATGATAACCTCAAGGTGGATTATTAGTCATAGATGCAGTTGGATGGCGGTCTATGTATAATGTTGTAATTCCCAATCAAGTTCCAAAGGAGTCAAGATGATTAGTATATGCTTGTATGCTTTCTCGATGTTTGTCAATTGCCCCGCTGTAATTTTTTCACCTAGCATGTTATCTATCTTAAGGAGAGCCACCTCTGGTGAACTATGGATCCTGGTCCTTTTCTCTACATACAATCTACAAACTGTTTACTGCTTTGTGTTTACTTTCTGCAAACTATTACTTCCTTCCATTCGATACGTTCAATCCTTTATTTTTAGCAAAACACGGTGAGATTGACAACCTCATCGCAAGTTGGGGACAGAGTTCGGTGGTTGTGTTGTGCAGGTCTCCACGTTGCTGCTGGCATCAGTAGTGTGCCCTGCCATCGTTCAGCTAGCTACACCTTTGGGGTGTTTCCTTGCTCCTACTGGATTGATAACCTTGGTTTCATAACTGAGGGAAACATGCTGCTGTGCTCATCATACCTTCCTCTTGGGGTTCCCAACGAGCTCTACATCAACACGAGCCATCAAGAATTTTTCTGGCACCGTTGCCGGGGAGTCAAGGACATCTTCACAAGGGGAGTCCCTCATAACCAATCTCTTTACTTTGTTATTTTTGTTTTTCTTAGTTTCTTTTTTGCTTTGTTTGCTTGTTTCTTATATCAAAAACACACAAAAAATTAGCTCCTACCTTATGTTTTGTGTCTAGCCTTTCTCCAATCACTATGTCACCTGAGGAAATTATTTTCACTTTTAAACAAGGAATTGAGGAAAGCTTCAAGGAAGCTTGGTCTAGAATCTTTGATCTACATGGAAAAACTGAGCCTAAAATGACTCAAAGCCTATTCCTTAGTAGTTTTTACCTTGGAATTGCTCTTTGCTATAGATATGCTTTAGATGCTATTGTGGGAGGAGATTTTCACCAATATAATGAGGATGATTCTATTAATGCTATAAAGAAATTGATCCTCACTTACAACTTGCCTAGTCAAACTGATATTTCTTTCGCAAGAATATTTGCTAGACTGAACACTCTTGAGACTAGCACTACTAGCTTAAAATATTGCTATAATACGCTTAGGGATCATCATAATTATGTTCCAATAAATTCTGAACCATCAAAGTGGCTCCCTACAGTAAAGATTGAGATAAACACTGAAACTTTTCAAGCCCGCTGTGATATCATGTCTGAATTTTGTCTTATGCCCAAAGATATTTATGAATCTTTGAATACTTGGGGCCTTACTGAAGGAGGAAAAGAAATATCTCTTGCTAATAATGATAACATATTACCTATTGGAATAGCTGAAGGAGTGTTTACAAATATTCTTAGGAAAATGATTTCTACTAATTATCTTGTTATTGAATGTGCAGGAAAAGGACAAATTATACTTGGAAGGTCCCTATTAGAACTTCTTGGAGCAATAATAGATGTGGGAAAGGGGACCATGCACCTCTCTTCTCCACCAAACAATCATATTTTCCCCAAGGTTAAGAATAAAAGTAAGAGAGGTAAGGGTAAGAAATTTGGTTTTAATGCTTCTTCGAACACTTGATTCTTTCTTGCTTCTTATGCCTAACTTAAATGCGTTAAAGAAAAGTACTTATTGGGAGATAACCCAAAAGTTTTAGATAAGTCTTGGAAGTTATTACTTCAGTAATAACCGCTCCTTATCCTTTTTATTTGCTTTTTGTGCCAAGAGTAACCTCTAATGAGAGAGAAGTAATGATTGGGAAAGTTGCTGTCCCGAAACAGATTTATGTGTGTCACCGTAAAAATTTGTGTAAAATATCTGAACGTCTTTTTGAGGCGTGCATTTTTGTGCTTCTGCCCCAGGTTGTTATATAACTTTTGTTAGTTCAACACGTTTTGATTTGATCAACAGAAGGTCTTCAAAAAAATCGTCTTTACCTGCTGGTCTGTTTTGACAGATTTCTGCCATTTTCTGCATTTGCTTCTTGTTGGTTCCTTTTTGAGTTCTTTTGGAGAACTGAGCTTTTTAAGGGAAGTGCTTCAGTAGCTAGTGTTCTAATGGAAGTTTATTGGTGTTAAAACTGAACCTTAAGACCTATTATCTTGAGTGCACTAATGTTGCTAATAAAGATTGTGTGAAGTTTTGTATGAAGGAAAAATTCCAGGTGTATGGAAGGAATGAGTAATGAGATGAAGGATGGACTAAAGCTCAAGCTTGGGGATGCCCAAGGCATCCCCTTCATCAATAAAAATCCCACGTTTCTTCCAAACGCTTCATTTTTATTGTTTCATGCACAGTTGTATTGTTCTTGGAGCGTCTTCTTTTTCGTTTTTGTTTTGCTTTTTCGTTTGCTTGGTTTTCTTAGTTTTCTGAATAAATTGGTTGGACCCCCTCTTTCTTACATTGGTTTGCAAATAGTTTGGTTTGGTTTGGAAAAGAGTAGGAAAGTTCATACTTATGTGGTAAAAAGAGCTCGTTTTTTACAGTTGCATATGCTCTGTCATGCCATGCTTGATATTGTTTTGGCTTTATGCTTAGTATTCTTTGTTGTATCATGACTTGTTATAAACAATTGATATTGCTTAATGTGCCTTGGATAAATCATGCGTTGTTTTAGCATATTAAAGCATAGTATAGTGCTATTCTCCTTTGATGCTTTATTTGGGTTGACTTGGCACATGCTCACACCATGTTATGACTATCTCAAGCCACCATAGCCTTTATGATACTTTAGTTTTCAACATGTAGTCTCACTTTAGGCTTTGAGCAATGATGTTTTGTCGCTCTGCATGATTATGGCCATTATTGCTTTCTTAGTTTGTCGCTCCCAGTCTTTTGCTAGCCTCCACAACCAAGTATGAGTTCCACTCATGCATACAACTCTCTAAACCAAGTTATTCCAAAGAGTCCACCATACCTACCTACTAGCTTATGCTATTCCAAGTATATTCATGCTTTTGTTTACCTTCCAAATGAAACTTGTTATGAGAAAACTAGTGATTAAAGCTCTCAGGAACTTGATAGCACACTTTACTTTTTGCCTCTACTAAACTTGAACCATTGGGTCCTTCTTTGTTGCGTATATGCTTGCGCTTTATAAGTTGAAATTAGCAGAACCATGTTTCATGGGGAACGCTTTCAACATTGCACTTGTACTTTGTACCCCGTTGATATCATGTTCTTTTGCTTACGGATCCCGGCGGTGTGAAATAAAAGTGGAACTTATAAGATCATGGAGTTTGATTGTGTGTTAGAGAAACGCCTGGGCTGCTAGCCTAAGCCATGCCTAATCATGGTGAAAACTTGCAGCATCACCATAATGAGCACTCTATGAAGCATCCTCAATAAAAACCTATGCAAATAGCAAATAAAAAGATCGCTGAGATGCTCATTGTCTCCTTGCCTTGTCATTTTGATTATGGGAAAGCTTTCGTATCATGTGAAAGGAGTACCCCCGTTGGCGGTTCTTAATGATACACATGTACTTACAATAACAAGAGCTTAATCGTGACTGAAGTTGAGTAGCATGAGGATCGGTCCTCGTAAGTAAGGGGCATGAGATTTCGGTTTATAACTTGTCAAGCATATCCTCTTAGTTGTGTCACTTTAACCTTAATCACCTTAAAGATGCTTATGATAGGGGCAATGAGAGCTGAAAGCTATAAGTACCATAATTTTTGGAAGCTCTTTATGAGATTTGAATCCCTACTTCCTTTTACAAAGGCCTTTCTTCCACCATTATATGGAGTCTCCACCTTCTACCTTTATGCACCTACTTTGAGAGCATAGTGGCCATTCTTAGTTCTATGTGTATTGTCCCAAGACTAGTTGATTGATGCATAACTTGATATTGCTTGTTTTAAACTATTTGTATCTAGTCACTCTTATGAACTTTGAAGGTGTCCTATGCATTTATATTTGCTACTCTATTGAGGGACAACCTAAATACTATTATGCTATGTTTTCTTTATGTGAAACAAACAAACGTCTTGCAAAACATTGTTATTCATGAATCTTTTATTTGTGCCTTTTCATGTTGCTTCATAGTTTCTTTGTCTTATTGCTACAACTTTGTCTTTCATGTTATGATTGAAGTATTATGATCCCAGCTTTGAATGTTTTGCAAATACTTTGATCAAGTCTTTGATGGTGCATGTCACCTCAAAAATTATTCTTTCTTTTTATCACTTACCTACTCGAGGACGAGCAGGAGTTAAGCTTGTGGATGTTGATACATTGCAAATGTATATATAATTTTTGATGTTTCATTCTTCGTTTTATCTACTTTCTTATGTTTTGTCCACACTTTGTAGTACATTTTATATGATTTATTTGGACTAATCTACTAATAGTTGCAAAAGTGCACAATGTTCTTGTTTTACACTTGAATGTGTAGGTATTACCAAGAATACAAGTGGAAACCTTGTTGGAGTCAAATTGAGATTTTTCAAAAATCTGTCTCAGAACTCTTTTTGAATACGGTCGTGTTTCGGGTCGAATACGGCGTCAAACGGAAAACTCTTCAACAACAAAGTTGTTGGAAATTTCGCGATAAACGTTCTAGACATAAAATTTAGCTGATTCGAAGTCCGGATGGGCTCTACAGACCCGATTTACTGCAGCCCAAGATGGGGTGACGGAAATCCGAAAAGCTATATAAAGGGAGGAAACCCTAATTCGTGGGAGACCTCCACCCACTAATTTGCAGCCACCAAAGCCACGTTTTTGCCTCCCCCATAGATCCCATCTCCACGGGGAAGGGCTCCCAAAAAGCCATGAAGGAAGGGTGCTAAGTGGCAGTTCTCCCCTGTGATACCCGCGGCGGGAAAGGAGTCTTCCGGGCCGCCGCCGAAGTGCCTCCCGGAGTCATCTCCATCGATCTCCACCGCCATCTCCATCACCATTGCTGATTCCCATGATGAGGAGGGAGTAGTTCTCTCTCAAGGCTAAGGGTTCTACCGGTAGCTATGTGTTCATCTCTCTCTCTATGCATGATCATATTGTGATCATGAGCTTGTAATCTATAGATCTATTCTGCTACTCAAGTGCTTTAATGAATCTCTGCTCTCCCCATGTGTGTGAAAGTGACAGCGTGCTCACCATGGTGGCACTTAGGCTAGAGATTACAAATATTTGTTATGAGTTATATTTGGAGTTCGATGTCTTTATGAAATTGTGGTGTTTGTTGGACTCATCTAGTACTCAAGGTGACAGTGTGGGGTTTTCTAGATGGGAAAGGCTTACTTTGATGTGTGTTGTTATAGCCCTACCAACGATTAGAGTGTTCAACCAGAGAGTAGTTAAGAGTACTATCATAAAGAGAGGATATATTTATATGAGAGTGTTCACTAGTGAAAGTATGATCCCTAGGCCTTGTTTCTAAGCAATGAAACACCGTTTGCTATTAGATATGTTACATGTTTGCTTGCTTCCATCTTTATTTCAGTTTGTATTTAGTCTCTTCCACGCTATCAAGCTATTTTCTATCACCGTTACCACTTATAAGTATTCATACCACTTGTATTTCATTATCTCTTCGCCGAACTAGTGTGGCACCCCGCTAAAACCACTACTAGAAAATCGTGGTGTTTTTGTGCATTGCATCATCATGACCGCATGCTCATGTCATCATGCCACATTGCATTTGAGCATCGTCATCATCTTGCATGGTTTGTCTCAAAACTATGTCAAAAAGCCTACTTTGTTTTCTAAATAGTCCCCGCCTTTATTTCAAATCAAAACCCGGGTCTCCGGAATATTTTGGTTTGTCTAAATACGGTTTGCAAAAGCCCCGTTTTAATTAAATAAATATTTTTCCAGTTGTTTTTAGGAGGCAGCCCGAAAGCCCGGCCGGCCACCTCCAAAATCCCTAATCTACCCAACCCTATCCTACCCAGCCACTTCCTCCACACCTCCACCTCACTCCCTCCACTCGCAGCGCGACACGTCACCCCACTGACTCCACCTCCCCACCACCCTGGCCAAACCCGGCTCACCTCCTGCCTTTTTCCCGCCCACCAGGTCGCCAACCTCCACCCCGCCGCCACCTGGGCGCGGCCCCCACCACCAACTCCCACCTGCAGCCCAACCCGCACTCCCTGCCCGCACACCCACGCGCCAGGCGACCTAGTCCCACCCCGCCTGCCCGCGTCGACAGCCCGGCCCCACCCAGCGATGGACATGCTCCCCACCTACCGCCCCTAGACACGCCCTCCCACGCGTGCCCCGGCCCCACCTCCTCCTTCGCTCGCCCATCCCCTTCTCTCCGCCCACCAACCACCTACCGAGCCGCGCGGCGCCCCTTCCCCCGCGGGCACCAGCCTCTCCCTGGCGCCGCCCCTCTCACCGGCGCTCGCCAGACCGCGCCGCCGCAGGCCCCCCCTCCTCTCCTCATTCCGCGCTGCCCCACCTCGCCTCGCAGCAGGGCGCCCCGCCGCCCCGCGGCCCCTCTCCACCGAGTCCGAGCCACCTCTCGGCGACCCCGCTCGCTCGCCTCTACCTCGCCTCCGCCGGCCGCTGGCCCTGCGCCTCGCCGAGCCCCGCGCTCGCAGCGACCCCGCCGCCGACTGCTCCTTCTCGCCTTGTCTTCCTCCTCGCCACGGTTCCCCGAGCGCCACCGTGTCGGCCTCCTCCGGCGGGAACGCCCCCTCTCCTCCTCAGCGGCCTTCCCCTCATCGACCCTTCCTCGACCCCGGGCGCCACCACCTCTCCCCGCTCGCAGCAAGCTCGCTCCGCTGCCGCGGGCAAACCCCATCGCCATCAACCCACTTTGCGCGGCCCCGCCCTTCTCCAAGCCATGCCGTGTCGATCGTGTCGCCTCCCTCTTTTGTAGAGCGCCGCCACGTACCCTCCGGCTGCCGTCTCCACACCCTGCGGGCCACCTTCTCAACCTCACGCCTACCTCCGACCCCCTCGCTTCCCCTGCTTCCACCCAGCGAGGTCGCCATCGTCGACCTCACCCCAGACCCCGCGTCATAGTGTCGCCAGTGACTCTGCCGCGGGCCCGTCTCCGTGTGTTGGTGCCGCCTTGGCCCTGCTCCCCGTCTTATCGCGCCGTCCGTGTCTTTGTGAGGCCCAGCGTGCAGCCTCCTCTGTCTTTGGCCACCACAACAGTGTGGGTTCTGGCCCTTCTCATCCTCGGCCTCCTGCAGATGCCCCGCCGTGCGCTACCTCCTGCGGATATGTTGGTTTATACCAGAGTATGTATTGGTGATATAAAGATGATGTGGGTGTAATAAGGAAATGATGAGGTATCATGCTCGGTGATGATACCCTAATTTGGTCTTTGAATATGGTGATGCTCTGGAGATAGTGATCCCTGCCAAGTTCTGCTCTATTGGTGTTTGTGAGAAATCGCAACGCCATTCCGGGGCAGCAAGATCTTCTCGGTGGCTGACATCAACACCCTGGAAGAGCGAACACGGTACCACATGAAGGCCGCCGGTACCTATACAAGCTCTCGCTGACCAATAAAGTCGGAGCCCCAAGATCGCCTTCTCGTGCCCGAAGACGCTGAGATCTACTTCACGGCACCCCAAGACCTTCTTCCCGGAGTCGATGATCGAGACCCTGGCCTCATGACCTCCTTCCTAGACCCGAAGACGTCAAGTACGCCGGTACAGAATCGACAAGTTCTACATCATGAAACTGAAGGACACCGAACGCCAATGTCTTCTTCTCGGACCCGATTTCTGCCAAGATCGCCACACGAAACGACAAGCGCTTCATCTCGGAACACCAAGTCCTTCTTCCCGGAACGCCAAGCTCTCCTTATGTTGTCCGAGAACGATCCCGTCGAACCGAACCCCTAGATCCCGGAGCCCCGAGACCGAACCCCGGACCCTCGGAACCCCAAGATCGCCGAACCCCTATGTATGACCCTAAGCCCCTATTTTATAAAATATGACATTCATCTGTTGCATATTAAATTGTTCGTGCATGCATACTTGTCTGTGGTTTGGGGGCAATATGCCGATTCACCTCATAATTAAATATGGAGTGTTTATGCGGGGTACCATTGTCTTATTCCGGATTCCATTTAAAGTTGTGTAGCGAACCGATGCCATGTTTTGCCTTGTTAATCCAACATTTAAATTGTGGGGTAACTAAATAACTTGAACCATCTAATTAATTGTCGGGACCCCGGTTTCACTTAATATCGCCTAATTGCACCGCATCTGTGCCATGTCATCCATCATATCATAATCATGCCGGATCTTTGATGGCTCAATACACGGCGCCCAGAAAAGTGCTTGGTGTGTGGTGTTGATGTAGAGCTAATTGGGAACCCCAAGATGATGAGCACAGCAGCAAGTTTCCCTCAGTTATGAAACCAAGGTTTAATCGAACCAGTAGGAGCAAGGAAACACCTCAAAGGTGTTACTAGCTGAACTTTGGCAGGGCGCACTACCGGTGCTAGTAGCAACGTGGAGACCTACACAAGACAATCACAGAACTTTGTCCCCAACTTGCGATGAGGTTGTCAATCACCGTGTTTTGCGGAAAACAAAGGATTAAACGTATTGAATGGAAAGAAGTAAAAGTTTGCAGAAAGTAAACACAAAGCAGAAACAGTTTATAGATTGTATGTAAAGAAAAAGGACCGGGATCCATAGTTCACTAGAGGTGGCTCTCCTTAGATAGAAAACATGCTGGGTGAACAAATTATAGCGAGGTAATTGACAAACACTGAGAAAGCAATACATGCATATACTAATCATCTTGACTCCTTTGAGACTTGATTGGGCATTACAACATAATATATAGACCGCCATCCAATTGCATCTATGACTAATAATCCACCTTCAGGTTATCATCCGAACCCCCTCCAGTATTAGGTTGCAAGCCACAGATTATTGCTTTACGAACTGCGTGTAAAGTAAACAATACGATTGTTCTATGAACAAAAGATCGTTGTTTTCTCCCTAGTAGCAACAACACATCTAGTACCTTAGAGATTTCTGTCACTTCCCCAGATTACCAGAGGCATGAACCCACTATCGAGTATAAATACTAACTCTTGGAGTTGCTAGCATCTACTTGGCCAAGATAGCTACTAACAACGGAAAGCATGCAAGATCTCAAATAACAAAGACATGATAGAATCAATAATTAATCTGAAATAGCATCTCAATATCCATCGGATCCCCGCAAACACAACATGTAAGAATTACAAATAGATGATCTTGATCATGAAGGGAGCTCACAAGATCTAAACATGAAAGCGGAAAGGAGGAGAAACCAGCCATCTAGCTACTACATGGATCCGTAGTCCAAGGATGAACTACTCACGCATCATACCGGAGGCTTGCATGGTGATGAAGAAGGCCTCCAGGGTGAATTCCCCTCTCCGGCAGGGTGTCGGGAAGAGCTTCAGATCCCCCCGATCTAGGGACAGAGACGACGGCGGCTACAGACTCTTTCGTGGATTTTTGATCGGGTACCTAGGGTTTTCGTCCCGAGGGCAACTTATAGGCGGAAGGAGAGGCCGAGGGGGTGCTGGGGGCGGCTAGACCACCCCCTGGCGCGGGCCAGGTGGTGTGGCCGGCCTAAAGCCTTTCTCCCTCTCGTATTCTGGCACTTGGTCCCTTCCGGAAAAATAGGCACTTTGGCTTTTGTCCCGTCCAATTCCGAGAATATTCATTTTCTGACTTTTCTGGAACCAAAAACAACAGAAAACAGGCAGCTGGCACTGTGGCTCTTGTTAATAGGTTAGCCCAAGAAATCATAATAAAAGTACTCTAAAGTTGGAACAAAACACAAGAAAGTTGATAAAACCAATCGTGGAACATCAAAAATTATAGATACATTTGCAATGTATCAATCTTCTGCCATAGTATTAAATAGTGCATCCGGTGTTTCTTCTAGTGTTTGCTTCTTCGCGGATTAGGCCGATGAGATGTTGTGAGATTTGACAAGTTCTCCGGATATGATCCTTCGGCAGTGTTTCCCAAGCGAGCATCTCTCCCCCTTTCTACCTATTTTGCATTTATAGTCTTTATTTCCTCCTGTTGGTCTATTGCTATCCGTGTCGCGATGCTTTAGTTTCCGTGCACCAGTGATATCCCGTGCAGCCTCTCTATTGCCATGGACACCTCCTAATACATGTTGTTTGGTAGATAGCTGGCCCTGCGAGTCGTAGTTGCTTGCTCAGGTGCGGTCTCGTGTTGTCCAGTACCACAGTTGTTGGAATGCTGGCAGATGTTTATGGTGGAGATGATCATGTCTTTAATTACAACTATTAAATTGCTGGGACAACTAATGAAAGAGGCACCGATGGGAAATATATGCTATTTGGTTTTTATGCCCACTTGTGTCCCGTAGGCCCCGAGTACTTGATACCTGTTCTTTGACTATTCGCACTATCCACATCCGGGAGGCCTTATGGACCCCCCTGAGCTAGAGCTTGATTCATTTCTATTTCTTGGGGCCACAAACTAGTTTGGGGTTTTATTTACTATCCTGTACTTATGCCATGTTACTGTATATTAATATTGTCCGTGGAGCGCGTGTAGTGTTTTGGATCGCGGCACGATTTCGCGGTATCGACAAGCCCAGTCACACTTTCGGGTTCCCAGTCGTTTACAGCCGTTCTCGCAAACCCTGGGTCCGTTCCGGAGCCGGCCAACTTCGTTGCGGGTAGCTTAGTGGGGTGGCCCCCTGAAATATTTTATGAATCCTGCGATCGCTTTGTCATGAAAGCCTCGTTGGTTTTGAGTTGGTTTTTCCGAGGTTGATCGAGTGTGTGTTGCTATTTGTGCACCCCTGCGGGGTAAAACTTTCTGAAAGCCATGTCCGCGGTTATGGACGACTTGGAGCACAGTATCTCGATCATAGACAAGCATAACTAAAGTAGTGCTATAAATTTGACTTAATATGTGACTAGTAATCAGCTTCACTACAATGGAATGGATAATAAAAATGGCAACAACTGGTGGATCTGTGGCGATCGTGTCATGCTATACCTGCCTAGTAAGTATTGCAACTCCAATGTAATGTGATAAAAGTGCCAACAACTGTTGGGTTTTGGGATTCCTCAGGACAATTATATCTGACTAGTAAATGTTCCGACTACCACGGAATGGTTAATTAAAACTACCCACTACTTATGCTTCAGGATGACTCATGCTATCTATATCTGACTAGTAAGTGCTGCAAATATAATGGAATGAATAAAACTGCCAACTGTGTGAGTTCCTTGGTCCGACTTCCTCGTTTGGTCTCGAGGGGGAAATACCAGGATGGGTATGTTTGGTGTTAGTATCAGGTAGGATCCGGATAGAGCTTTCTTACCCTCTCTAATAGCCGCCAGTGAAACCGAGTCTCTATAGGTTGTTTAGTGCCGCGTCGCTACCGCTTCAGTCCACCATACCTATGTAGGCGAGAGCCGCCGAAATTCTAGCCTCGCCGTGTACTGGCCTTAGTACTGACGCTCCTCTTTTTTCCTTTGCCCTTTGTCGGCACCCCTTTTGTTTTAGCAGGTTTGAGATCGACGTTGTTAGCAGGGTTACCCTTCCGGCTTGGCCTGGCCAGGGTTATGGACGCCATTAGTTATTCTTTAGGGCTCTTAGCCCCATTTGCATCTTGTCCGTACTCGGACGCTGTATCGTTTTCAAGGTGATTTGGATCTTTGTATTGTATATCTATATTCTTGACTCTTGGAGACGTGTTATATATATATCCGTTCTCTGGGTCCCTTCGAGGACTGTTGTGTAATGGTATTACTTTGTTTTCCACCCGCACGAAAGTGCCTGGTGGGCGTCCTTGAATCGTTTCTATGCGGGTTTGGCGGAAAGGGCTAAAACTTGCATAGGGCCGATTCGAGGGTGTTACAGAGTGGTATCAGAGCTCAGCAGTTGCGATACCCCACAAGTCCAGCCTGTAGGATAACCTAGCTAACGGCCTAAGTAGAGTGTCAAAACTATTTTGCAAAAATCGGTTGGATAGATCTGATTAGGTCTGCTTTTACTCCTTACCCCTCTGCTCTTCTCCTCTTACCTCTGCGTGTTTTGAATTCTACTCTCTTATCTCTTTTCGTCGAGTCCAGGACTTCTCGTGGTCAGGGTTCCATCGTACCTTTAGGGTTTCGCTTCCTTCCTTGGTAACAGTGTTTCTACATCCGGACTTCGTGCTATCTGAGGATCCTTCATCTGTTGGACTTCCCTTTTGTTTCTACGCCGTAGTGGCCCCACGCCTGAAGGCCGAACGTGCCATCCACTCCACAACAGCAGGCGCCTCCTCCAGGTAGCACCATACTTCCGTCAGTCCCCTAGGTATAACCTCGGTGGAGGACATCCCTTGAAGCATAGCTTGGACGCACAATGCCGAGGCGGTGGCCGCGTTCACCACCGCGGTCACGCACTAGGAGGCATTGAAGGTCAGCACCACCGGATTGCCTTGCCCTATCAAAGCTGCAATGTCAGACACCCAATGTCACTACGGGCTCACCCACTCGGGGACACAACATATATCAAAGATAAGAGCAACCACTCACCAAGGAGTTTCTGGTAGTTCTCCGTCACATGCTTCTCCAAGGCAGCAAGATCGCTCTGCAGCCCAAGGATGATTGAGTCAGCAGCCTTCCGCTCCTCCTCTGCCGTAGCAACTGTGGCCTTGGCCCTATCCTTAGAAGAGGCCATCGATGCCTTCATCTCCTCTAACTCCCTCACCAACGAATCGATCTGCCCATTCGCTATGTCCAGCTCCGCAATCGGGACATACCCCTCTCGGGCTTTGGCAATGGCAACCGGAAGACCATCTAAAAGAAACAGCAACCATAGTCAGCTTCCCGCAAACACCAGCACCTCACGATCGCCAAGTAAAACAATTACCCACTGGCAGTCTCCTGGAGTCGCCGGTTAGCCTCCTGCGCCACGCGTAGATCCCGCTCCAAGCGCTCCTTCGCGGCCTGCCGATCAACTGACTCCCTTTGCAAGCCCTACAAGAAGAATGAACAATCATCAACTGCAAAACCACAAATTCAGTGCCTAGCCACTGAAATTCAGCGACTAGACACTCGGGGAATGGTGACTAGAAGAAATTCAGTGCCTAGTCACTGAAATTCAGCGACTAGACACTCGAGGACTGGCGACTAGAAGAAATTTAGTGCCTAGCCACTGAAATTCAGCGACTAGACACTCGGGGACTGGACATACCTAAATGGCGGCAGCCAGCATGCTATGAAGCCCACTGGCGTCCATTGAAGGGACCACAAAGGATGTGCGCCCGCAACGAGGCCCAACGTCCTCATCAATGATCTCTGGCATCTGCGGAGACTAGGTCTCCGCCACGATCAGAAACCCCTGTGCCATTAAGCGCGGAAACGACGCAGACGCCCTCGCTAGGGCGCTAGTAGTGG
The DNA here is from genome assembly GCA_910589775.1 of Avena eriantha. Classification (NCBI taxonomy): domain Eukaryota; kingdom Viridiplantae; phylum Streptophyta; class Magnoliopsida; order Poales; family Poaceae; genus Avena; species Avena eriantha. The sequence continues at coordinate 63,031,149 of OU342742.1, read as the reverse complement.
GGGACGGTGGTTCTGTCATCGGATCCGCCTTAGCTAGTTCCGATTGAGTGACCACCACCTCCTCGGCACCAGCGGCAAGGCCACTCCCCTTGGTGCTGTCTTCTACCGCAGCATCGGCGGCATCACCCCTCTGCTTCTTCGCGCCCTCAGCAGGCGCGACGTCCGCAGCAGGCTTCCTCTTCCTAGGGAGATCGCCTTCCTCTGTGGTGACGACTGGCAGAATCTTAGCCACCGAAGGGAGACCTATCTTCTTGGCGCTAGACCTACAAAATCACCAAACTGAGCAAGGAAATCATATAGGAAAGCACCAAAGAGTAGAAAGGAAAACTCGCGAATCACTTGGCAACTGGAAGAACGCTAACCCCATGCTGATGTGGGTGGGTTTGTCCAATTCCGGGCCCAGCTTGCGCAAGAGACCCTTCTCAAAAACATCCGAGGCCCATGACACCGTGGGCTTCTTCTATGATGAAGCCGCGGTTTCCGAAATTTCTGGGCCGGACGACGCGGTCGTCCTCAACGGTCGCGGTGATTTGGTCGTCGCATCTCCAGCAGCTCCTGGCTCCGACGTGGCCGAGACAGTCGGCGCAATCACCGCAAGTGGAACTTCCACCTCCATCGTCGTGTTTGCTATGTCCGATCCCATCGTCGGAGTCAGATACTCCGGGACCTTGGGCGAGACCTCAGTCACATCATCATCGGAATCATCGTCCGAATCGAACGCCACCGCCGACCTGGGTGGCGACACTGGCTTCAGAGCACGCTTCTTCGTGGGCGACTTCAGCTTCCGCACGGGTTTCGCCGGTGTGGCGGTGTACTGTGAGCTTTGCTCCTGCAGAATGTCATCATCGTCATCCCGCTTGTCAAGACTGTGGCTCGCGTCGATCTCGTGCTACCTCTGCATGCGAGTCTTGCAGGATCAATAGGGTTATTCCGTCGCTCCCCTTATAAAGAAGTGTTACCCGCCAATCTCGGGATAGCCGTTACCCGCGGTAATCATGCCGAAGTTACCGTTGGATTACCCAACGGCTAAATTGACCGAGCTGACGATCCATCTCCTCCCACTCGATTCGCCTACAGTTATACCTTGTTCGGTCGGCGGAAGCAGCGACTCGGTAATGAGTAGCTGCGCCTGGAAGCCCAGTGGAAAATTTCCTCAGTTATTGATAGAGTCTATCACCGATTCGACTGGGCATCCAAATTGGACTCGCCTACTCCGACCGCCAAATGAACACATGCGTCCTAATCAACGATGGCCTCGGGGACTACTGATAGGGATATGCCGAATGGGGTATGCCCAACAGGATGTTTCGATTGGGCCAAAGGCCGCGTGAGTGGGCCTGCAGGACGGCGACTGGAACGCGACTGAAGAGAAGGCCTGGCAACTAAAGACTTGGGGCCCACAAGCGTAGCTGAAGCCCAGTCGGATTAGGTCAAAGCCTCCGAATCCATATCTTATTCGGTTGTAAATTGTAAACCCTAGCGAGGTGTCCCATATATAAACCTCCCTAGGGTAGCTTGAGCACTTATGTTCCATCATACACCCCTTCAAGCGACTCGCTGCTTAGCCGCCGAGCTCGCCACTCCTGTAACTCGCTCTCCATCAATCAATTCTAGCAGGAGTAGGTATTTACCCTCCAGGGGGCGAACCTGGGTAAACCCATGTGCATCCGCCCCCATCTAGCTCCATAGATGGCCGCCAGGTCTCGCCCCCGATTCTATCAATCGCTGCCTATGGCAGCGACTACCGTGGCCATTTCCACGACAATAGGTTCATCAAGGCGATTCTTTAGGTATTTTCTTGTAAACTTAGCTCCAAATGCATGTGCAAGTATAGAGAATTGAAGAATTAGCATGCTTGTGATTACAAGAAGTATTTAAATATCGTAGGGTATCTTGTTGATAACATGATCAAGAATATATCATCTTACCATCTTGCACTTCTCTTTCATGACAGATGAATAGGGCAGCATGTAGACATAGTACTTAATTTTTGGTAGAAATTTGGGTTCACACTAGTTTAAGAGGAAATATACATGAACTTCTTTCAGATACATGTCGTTTCCAAAAAGGCCCTACTTATCAAAATCAGTGCCCCTTGTGTTGAGTCCCTGATGCAACAACACATACAAATTTCAATGCGGTGGAATATTAATGTCTACTGTCGAAATGCATACAAAACAGATGACTAAAATTTTGATGTTCTTTTGATACCTCTAAACTCAATCCTCTCAGTGGGTTCTTCATCTATTGATTGGAATTAAAAACAACCAAAGTTAATGCAAAAACTTTCATTGCTAGAGAGCATTACTGCATCGTCTCTACAGGTTCCCATATGTTAAATAGATACAGATAGAGAGCATCTTAATACAATCAAGATGCAAGCAGATTAATGAAGTGACAATTAAATCTCTATTGCTAGAAGTGACAATTGTAGATTTTGAGGTTTATAAAAGAGGAAAAGAGTTCGGATAGATGCAGGCTAGCTGGGGGAGGATCTCCCGATGGTGCTGTTAGGTCTTTGCAGCTCGGTAAACCTAAAACTTAAATTTGAGAAACAAAATGGAAAATTCCATGGAAAAATTCCTAAATCAAAGCTGCTGATTTAGGGTTTTGGTGGTTTGGTTTTCACCCATACCTACCTGGACGACGAAGGGGTCCTCAGAGGCGAGGGAGAACATCTGCATCGTAGGGGACCGGAGGCGGCAGTGGTGAAGGGCGGTGGACAGTGGTCTAGGCGGACAGGGAAGAACAAAAGTGGCACAGATCTAAAATATTTGTCTAAATATTTTTAGATATTTTCCGTCAAGTACTAGCCTCAGATGGCTACAAGTGTAAAACGTCTCTAAGAACATATGTTCTCCTAATATTTCACATTTTGCCGCCAAGTACTTCCCTAGCTAAGACGACTAGTAATTTGAAAAGAGCTAATATTCGGAACTCCAGATATATTTGGAACTCCAGTATTTGATTATCCTAAAATTTGAGAATTATACATAATTTAAAGAGAAATAAAGGTGTGTATATATGCTTGCTAGAGTGAAACTGAGTTCCCTAAGACTAAATGAGGTTCATAAATTGAAAAAGATTAATTGTTGTAGTACAAACCTTGGATCTTTATCCTGAAAGACATGATGAATAGTGTTCATGCGCTTGCTGCAGAGAAATAAGTTGCACGTGTTTTGAATTTGACTAATTCAAATGTTTAATCACGAAGTGAGATCATTTGGTTACTTAATTATGAAATTTTCACCAATATAATGTTTTTTCATGTATTCTTTAAAGGAAATCTCGTTGAGTGAATATTTGGACATCTGAATATATTCAGAACTCTGGATGTTGTTAATCCTAAATTTTTAGAATAATTCATAATTAAAAGGCAAAGGAAGGTGTGTACACATGCTTGCTATAGTGAAATTGAGTCCTAAGAGCAAATGAGGTTCATATTATCAAAGAAAATATATGGCGTAGTACATATATACATCGAAGAGTGAAATTGAGTCCTAAGAGTAAATGAGGTTCATACATGTTGTAGAGCAATAAGGTGCAACTCTTTTGAATTTGACTAATTCAAATGGTTAATACCGATGTGAGATCATTTAGTTACTTCAATATGAATTTTTCACCAATTTAAAATCTTGTTGATGTATTTCTTGACAATTATAATGTAATCGGGCACTACAAATATTTGATAGTGTGCATGAGCATGATCATTAATATAATTGAATACTAGAAATTTTAAGGAACTCCATATAAAGGAGTAGATTAATATACATATATATACGCGAGGTACTTATAATTAATAGTTCAATAACCACCAAAGACATCGCGGATATTGTCTTACATGCAACCAGATAATAATTAACTTAAAAATATATAAGCAAGGATAGCAGCAGGAGGGACATGGAGATGCCTAGCAGGGTAGCAGAAGGAGGGACACGAAGACGCCTTAGCAGGGGAAGCAACAGGAGCATGCATCAACCTACTCGAGGGGAAACAGGCTAGTCCTGATATATTCTCGGAAGAATTTTCTAAAGGCTGCATGCCGCGCCAAGGTCTTCGACTGGTGCTTTCGGCCTTGGCTTTTGTCAGCATCTACTGCGTCCCTGATTATGCTATCAATGTCCGTATCGATGACTCTGCCACAGAATGGGCAAAACAGTCTCCCCTACGATAGAAAGGAATCTGCCTACACCGTAACCGCCTCAGCACATAGCGGCTCTTGTTGTCCCGAGTACTGCTAGAGTCCAAGTCATTAGAATCCTCCTGTTGATTTTTGAAAACATAACTTAGAACTCATACATATGATTGAATTGTATTACAACTCAAGAATTTACAACATATGTAAGACAATATTAAATTGATATCAAAGAAAATGCATCTCAGCAGTAGTTTGATCAGTTCATATATGATTTCATCTATCCAAACAAAATGACAATTAATTGGATCAGAGTTATATGTAGAACAAAGTATGTGGACTCATAAGTTTCTTTAGGGATGGCAGCGAACCAAGTACCAATTACACAACCTATTTTTCTTGTACATTGCTCCAGGTTCGCTAACTCATCCATGAAAAAATCTGACACCAATGTGTCTGCCTCTCTTTTAGGGAAATTTGAATCATTGTCCATAATAAGAAATTAAAATATAATCCTACGAAACAATATTCGGACATATACATATTCATATACAAAACAATCATAAATATTATAATTATAAATAACAAAAAACCAAACAATCTTCAGGTACATGTAGGAACAACTTATGATCAAAACCATGATATACATATGCATCATAGAATCATTCAAAGATCATATATAGTTCCATATGAGAATAAATCAAGGGCCTCATAATTTTTTCAGAGATGGAGTTTGCGAACCAAAGTACCAACAACACAACATATATTGTTTATGTGCATTGCTGCCTCAGGTTCACTAACCCATCCCTAAAAAAACGACACCAACAAATGTGTCACCACTACACTCTTCTAGGTCAAATTTCAATCATCGGCCTTAGTGAGAAACTGAAATATAATTCTTATACTCTATGAATGCATGTAATAACAATTCAAAGATCATAGTTTTATGAATGTAGAATAAATCTGGGGGCCTCATAAGTTTTTTCCAGAGACGGAGTAAGCAAACCAAAGTACCAACAACATAACATATATTATTTGTGTACTATTGCCTTAGGTTCACTTACCCGTCCCTAAAAAAACTGACACCAACAAATGTGCGTCACCCCTGCAATCTTTTGGGGCAAATTTCAATTATCGGCCTCAGTGAGAAAATTCAAAGATCATAGTTCATATGTGTAGAATAAATCTGGGACCTCATAATGTTTTTAGAGATAGAGTTAGCAAACCAAAGTACCAATTATAGAAATTATATTGTTGTACATTGCCTCAGGTTCACTACCCATCCCTAAAAAATCTTACACCATCATATGTGTCTCCCCTTGCACTCTTTTGCCGCAAAATTGAATAATTGGCCTGAGTAAGGAATAGAAATGTAATGGTATATGCATGTTGTGTATCGAAATCACTCAGCTAGCAATCCCTAAAACCACTAAAGTCAAATGTTACAGATTGAGTAAATTTATAACACAATAAAAACCGTATGAATAACAATAAGTTAAACAAATTGAAATTTACTAGATGGCAGATGAGTAGATCTAATAAAATCTCCAAAACAATCGACCGTTCAAACCATATATATTCCCTACATCAAGAGCAAAATAATATATAGACGATTGAGCAAATCCTACGTATGAACAGTGAAATCTGCGGCTGCGGCTAGAGAAGCTAGCAAAATAGTACCTTGGACGCCTCATCGGAGACCTCCACCTCGAACTCGTCGTTCTCTGCAATTATGTCGAGGATTTGTTCGTGGAGGATGGGGTCATTGATGTAGAGCATCGGGTTGCCTCCGCCTGCCATATGCCCCTCATCCAGATCTGCTACTAGCACCATGGCATTGTCAACCACCTGCCGCTCGACGGTGATGGTGACTGGCTGAACGGAGCCCAAAGCCTCGCGACACAAACGACGAGCGACGTGCGTGCCCGGAGAAGCCACCTCCACCTGCTCGGTGATCATCGAGCCATCTGATACTGTGCATGGCTTCACCTCCGACTCGTTTCCACGTGTACGCTTCATGGCGTAGCTAGTGAGGGTAGTGGTCCAAGCGAAGGAGCTCCGGAGCATGCGAAAGGTGCAGATTGGGTTTTTTGACTAGACAGATTGGGGAAAATGACACGATCTCGTGGAAGAAGAAGGCCAAGCGAGTTTATATACATGGGAACATTGGTAATCCTCGTGTGGACTCATGTGGGTAAGGGGGGGCTAGTGCATGATCTTCACTTTCTAATTGCATTAACAACACGCGCATGCTACCTTGGAACATGTACGACGCTAGTTTTAAAGACGGCCGATATAATGGTCCCCCTCAGTAGAAACCTAGAGGCGATTAATATTTCTGACCAGCTACAGTTGAGTGATCTAGAGAGACGGCCAATAATTTCTGTCGTCTCAGGTTCAATTTAGAGGCGGTTTGTTTTAAAGACTGGCTGAGGGGGAACTCGTACTAGAGACGGTGCAGATTAATAACCGTATGAGGTTAGAGTTAGACGCGGTCAAAAAATTACGACCGCCTAGGGGTGAGGAACACAACCGGTGGTTTGTATTTTTGGGTAAACCGGCTCTAGACACAGTCTCTAAGTAACGAGTTTGTACTAGTGTAAAACGTTATGGTCCTACATTTTTGGTACTAAAAAGTATCGCTACTACTACTGGATCAGGTTCTTCACCTTCTGCACAAGCTAACGCTGTTGGTGTTGTTAGTTTGATGATGTCATTTTACTTCATATTTATTCTTCATGCTATGAAGGAGTTGATGGGGATAACAAACATGTTATGTAGAAATCTATAGCAAAAGTCTCAGGATATTGTCAATGCTACGGATGATGTTTCGACTACAAAGAAGTTGATACAAGGGCTAAGAGATGATGGATGGAGCAAACTAATTAGTGATGTGATGTTGTTTTGCCAAAAACATGGAATTACTGCTCCAAATATGACTGATTTGTATGTTGATTTCATAAAGTCTCGGCATAGGATGAGAGTACAACTGAGCATCACTATCGATATGATATTTTTACGATTGTAGTTGACCAGCAAGCACATGCATTGAATTGTAGGTTTAGCGAGCAAGCAACATAACTTCTTATTCCATGCAATTCTTTTTGGATCCTAGGGATTCATTTAGTTCACCAAATATTGATGATCTATGTTCTCTAGCCTCAAAGTACTACTCCGATGATTTTTCAGACCAAGAAATAAACAATCCGAGATGTCAACTACAACATTATGAGCTTGACGTACCTACAAATCCAAGGTTTCAGAACCTATAAAGTGTAGCAGATCTTTGTCATCAACTTGTGAAAACCGGAAAGTCAGTTGATTATAATTTGATCAACAGGTTATGTTCGCTCATATTAGTTTCTTTAATCATTGCATCGAGTATTGATTATATTTTTTGTAGGATGATTCGGCTTGTCCTTATTTTACCGGTCTCGACTGCAACAACCGAACATGCATTTTCGGCAATGAATCTGGTTAAAACAAGGCTTCGAAATAAAATGAAAGATGGATTTCTAAGAGATTTCTCATTGATATACATCGAGAAAGAGATTGCAATAGGTTTCTGGACGGATGAAATTATTGATGAGTTCAATATGGAGACACGCTGTGTGCCATTCAACTGAAAGTTGTTAGTTCATCGTCATCCAATTGTAGGTTTTGCTTCTATACCACCTCTTTTGTAGATGCCTAATAAGCGGAGCCCCGACACTACAAAAAATGTTAACTTGTGACCCTCTCATAGTGACGGGAATGGAATCGTCATAGATTTATGACGATTTCGCACTAAATGGTCATAGGCTATCTAGAGAGGTTAAAACCTAATAGAATTACGACGTTTTGTGTTGGAATCGTCGTAATTTTATCAGATTAAATCGTCATAACCTATACGGTACAACTTAGAGCTTATTTATACCCCCATTATGACCAATTTAAATCGTTTTATAGAATTACGACGTTTTGTGTTGGAATCGTCGTAATTTTATCAGATTAAATCGTCATAACCTATACGGTACAACTTAGAGCTTATTTATACCCCCATTATGACCAATTTAAATCGTTTTATAGTCTAAAATATGCAACGTTGATTGACTAGATGGCCACATCAGCAATTATGTCTACGTGGCATGTCTATGTGTCTATTTTTGACTACGTGTCATATACATGTGTAAATATATGTTTTTATTCCGCAAAAAGAAGTCGACCCATTATGACCAATTTAAATTGTCATATAGTCTAAAATATGAAACGTTGATTGACTAGATGGCCACATCAGCAATTATGTCTACGTGGCATGTCTATGTGTCTATTTTTGACTACGTGTCATATACATGTGTAAATATATGTTTTTATTAGGACAAACAATGGTACTTGTACTATAACTGTTACTCCACCTATAATTCTTTTGAGACCGCCTCCCTCTTTTAGAAATAATGTGCAAAAAACATCTACCGCTGGGGTCAAACCTACAACCCCTCACACTCCACAGCGGAAGGCAACCACCAGGCTAACAATCCTTTCTTGTCTTAGTCTAGCGCGCCACGTTTATTAATGCTCTGATCGTCTATTGGGCCTTGACCACAGAACTCGATAAAGTAAATTAAATCTGTTCAGCCCGTCTGTTAGGCCTTCGCCACATCACTTCACACGCGGTAAATTAAATCCATAGCTCGGCTACCAGGATAACCGCATGCACCAACTAGGCAAGGGCTAACTTTGGTGTATAAAGATCATGATATATAAAAAATACTGGAGCTAACCAGGAATGTGTTTCTATGCGTTCTGCTGTTTACTTGTTATCTATAGATTATACTCTTGTTAATATGTGCCACAAGTGTCGCTTGTGTGGAAATATGCTATTCTGTACACTGTATATTGGTAGCTGAAATTATGGATATGTATGCTTATTTTGGTGATTGCTCTTGTGCTGATGGTATTCATTGATATGCCTAACCTTTTGCTTACCTATACTTTTCTGTTTGAGTTGCAGGTGAAGGCTCCTAGTCTTCACAACACTGAGGCCGAGAAGGTCAAGGCCAGAGTACACTGACAAGAAGATCAAGGCCACAAGATGAAACCTAAAAGATAAGGCACGGCACTCGCCCGTGTTTACTCGTCGCGGACCGGCATGTGCAGTAATTTCATCTCAAGACCACGTCCGTTCGAAGACTACTTTTGGACACCCGAGAAGCCCTCTATGCTGGTTGGGAATTGCCTTTATTGGTTGCTTATTTATGGTGCAGGCATCATTGAGTTTGATTTAGATAAGTAGAGTCTAGCTGTGGTACCTCTGTCAGTCCGTTTGTTGATCAAGTGCGGTTTGGGTCCTGAAGAAGTTGCAGAGTATCATAAGAGTAGCTAGCGTTATACCTGCTGAGAGTTTTGTTCCTAGATTTGGGGTATCGAAGATTTGTTTGTCGAACCGATAGTGATGTGAAGTAGAGTGGAAATGTGTTCAATCTATTCTAGTGCCATATTGTAATGAATTGATTGCTTTTATTTAAATATTGTCATGTGTTTTCTCTCTGTCCAGATTGGTATATTGGATATTAATTAATTAGCTATGAAGGGTCTGACAACTAGGACCCGCTTTCTAGAAGAATCTGACAATTGGGACCTATTTGATAAAAAGGCCGAAACTAGAAAATAATTGGATTGTAAGAAAGATCAGGCCTAGAAATAAAATAAGGTTGAAATATTGGGCTTGGCCCGTGTAGCCCACTAAAATTGTGAAGAAAAAACCCAAACATGCCGGAATTGCTGGGCTGAGGCCATATAAGCAATCAAAATGGACCGGGCTGAATTTTCTTTATGACGATCTCATTTCGTCATAGTTTTGCCACGTCGGATCATCCACGTAGGATCCGACCTGGCCTGGCTAGATGGTCCGTGAAGATATTGAATCTTCATAGAGGTTATGACAATCCAATATCGTCATAGTTGGTTATGACGATTTTATCAAAATCGTCGTTATAGTTCATTTGCGACGCTCAGGTTTCGACGATCTCAAAATCGTCATAGAATCGTCATAAATGGACTATTGTGACGATTCTGTGACAAAAATAGAGGGTCATATACAACCAGATTCCTTGTAGTGCGACCTCTGCATCAAACGATGCACACACCCTTTATTTATTATTAGAACAACATTGTTTGGCAAAGGTCATTACAAAGATCATACAAATCGGAACCGCCAAAGCAAAACACTGAGCAAAAACGATAACCATATTACTAGCTCCCCAACAAGATCTATCAAACACCTATCTACCTGTTTCGACCCTGCCCCATGGCCACCCACACTGTTGACACTCGCCACGAGAAGCTGGAGTGTCTTGGCGCGGCGGCACAAATTCAAGAAAAAGGAGCCCTAGAACCGCACATCATATCCACGAAGCTGCGCCCACGCAGACGCTCCGGATGTTGCTGCCTTCATAATCTTCCGCCAACCCGTCGACAGCATGTAGATCGATGTGCAGACTCTCGCCACACCAGCCACCGGCACCACCTCGGTGCCAAGCAGCACCACCCCCGCTCGCTAGCCGCTCCACCCCTCCTGCCGCTTCCATCCAACGTTGCTCTACAGGCGATGCTCCCAGGAGAGAACGCGATACTAACACCGTGGTACCGCCATCTCCCAACCCAAAGATCTCAGGGTTTCCCCCAGAGTACCACAAGTGATCTCAACACAAGGTGCGCGGCAATGCCTTCATAACGACGTGGTAACGCCATTGCCTGCCAATGGCTTGGTTTTCACCAGCACCTAGGTCTCCTTGCCTCGTTGCTGGGACGGGAAGATAGATCGCGAGAACTGCCAACCCAGCCGCAGGCCAGCCACCTTCGACGGAGAAGATATCTACCTCCACCAAACCCACGGCCTCTGCCCTGGGCGCCCTCATGATGCAAAGTAGGCCGTAGAAGACCTCCGGATGACACCGACCGACGTCGAGGAGGCGAAGACGACCAATCTAGGAACCCTAGATCTCGCCACCACCCGCTGCCTCGCCGTCGAGGGACCGTTCCCGTTAGATCTCACCGGCCGCCGCCCACCCGCCATCACTGCTACAGATCTGCTAGAGCGTCGCCGCCGTTGCCTAGATATCAAGCCACTGCTGCCATGGAAGCGACACGCGCGAGGGCTGGGACCCCACCGCTGCCTCGCCGCTAGAGCTTTGTCCAGCGACGGATCCGGCGGCGGCGGAGAGGAGGGGCGTGCGGGAGGGGCGTGCGGGAGGGGTGGCTGGCCGAGGGCGCGGGCGGCGACCCGATGCGGCAGCGGCGCCGCCGCATGGGGTCGAGAGGAGAGGGGTCGAGAAGCAAAGTCTTATGGGGTATAATAGTGCATATTTTTTCTATAACCATGATTCCTAGTTTCCAACCTATATATATATCAATATATATATATCAACATGGATTTTCTGCCCATGATGGCTGCAGTGCATACCTTGCTCACCGTTCGATTTGTGGAGCATATGCTCCTCGATAGATGTAAGCGGGTAACGGTTGTGATGGTTATTTAACAGAGTTGATCCGTCCGTCATCTACCGTATTCAGCATGCGCCGCTAACCATTTATCATGGAAAACGTACATCGGTTGGTACTTTCACAGGTTGCTCAGGGGCATGGTGCATGCATAGGCTGAGCAAGTAGCTTACCTTGGAAATAGCACAACCCTAGCCATAGCCATGAGAAAAAGTGACAATAGATGTGTATGCCAATAGTACTCTATGAGCACGGTGCATGTATTTGTTGTGTATGCCATGAAATTAACACATAAATTTGCTCTAAATTTTTAGACAATTGACTATCCCAAAATTACAGAATAAATTGACTAATCCATCCGAAAGAAGCAGATCCAACCTGCTGAGAACAAATTGCAAAGTGCAGGTCAGAAAAGAATGCAAAGACGAGACAATCTCAAAAGTCCATTGCAGACTACTATTTCAGCTCAGCACTAGATTCCATCGCAAGAAAAATGAATCAATCTCAGTCTACCGTGCTGAGAACGTGGAAAAAGAAACCATGACCGCCGTGATGTACGCATGTACTACTTCTTTGAATCGCTCTAGAGATGAAGTCCCGAGCATCGCCGCTAAACCGCGGCCTGGTTTCCATCACGGTCTCCAAGGGTCATTAAATTCTGCATGTTGCCCATCCGTTCTTCTCACCTACAAAAGGAACTGGCTCTGCACCGCCGCATCCTCCAATCTAACCATGACGGCATAGCCCATACATCAGTCTATGCTCGCATCCGTGCGTTAACACCATATATATTGCTCTTCTAAATCTGTTACCGGCGGACGGGTGCGATCGAAGCTTCAATAGGCAATCGCAATTATCTGCACTTTCCATCTATCATTTGCCGCCGACCGGTGAAGCACGCATGTGTTCTGTCTGTCTACCATAACCGGTGAAACACACATGTGTTCTCCCCATTGTCCATATTTTATGCATGTGTATCGCCACCGACTTGATGACCATTAATCATTATCGCATGCATGTCTTGAGTACGGGATACATGGCTTTTTAACCTCGTGAAGATACTCCATGAAACACGTATGTGTTGCTTGCCGTAGACCTAGTTCCATGGACGTGTATTGCCGCCCATGGTCAGAGCATTAATCCATGTCGCACGCATGTGTTCTCTTCGCGACCATATTTTATGGATATGTACTGCGGTCGACTTGATGATTGGTTGGAAAGTGCAGCGTTCAATGCATGTCCCCCATGTAATACGAGTGTAATTTGCGGTCACGGTCGCTGCCGCCGTGTGCTCTTGGTCGAAATTCGTTAGAGGCAATATGGATAGTTGCCGTTTAACATCTAACACCGTGTGCTCCCTAAATCTAATCCAAAGGTAGCTACCATATGCACCATGGTCACCATGGGCAGGGGACTATTTCCCATATATATATATATATATATATATATATATATATATATATATATATATATATATATATATATATATATGTATATTCCATGTTGCTCCATCCTAGAGTCATGATCATTGGTTCAAGACATTGTGTTTGTCTCCCGTGTTTTTTCCTGACATCGCTCCACTATTTCAGACAGAAATTAAATAAACACTGTTATCAACCGAAACAAAGAACGATAACAACTTCATTAGAACACAAATTTACATAAACTACAACTTAGACCCTAATTAAAAAACTTAGAACCCTAACTTACATTAACTACAATTAGGACTACTACTTCTTCTTTTTCATTAGAATGGGGGAGTCGTCGCCATTCTCCTCTTCGTCGACGACCTCAGGCTCGGGTTTTGTCGAGGACTCCGATCTCCCGTACTCGTACACAGGGCTCTGTGGCGGAAGATCCCTTTTCTGCTCTACATCGTAGAAGGCTTCATCGTTCCACACTCGTATGCTTCCTCCTGCTCCCCCTACTGCTTGTTGCTATCCTCCTCCCGCTCCTCGCCATTCTCCTCCTCCTCCTCTCCCCCTCCTCGTTGTCAAACTCCTTCTGCTCCTACTTCCGTTACTCGTCCGTCATATAGGGCGAGTACCCGAGTATGTCTGATGTGACCGGCAACGACACGTGCTCCGAGTACGTGTTTAGGAAGACCAACAACTGGCTGCTAGTATGGGCGTCGCCGCTACGAGCCATTTTCAAGGGAGGAAGGGAGAGCGACAGAGCAATGGCCAGTGCTCTTCGATCAGGGGAAATTACCCCTCTTAGCGGTGGTTTCCAATAACAATGCAACCCTCAACCGACCAGGTTACTGGTCCCACCTGTAAGTGCGGGTCCTACATGTAAGAGTGGGGTTCCACATGTAAGCATGGATCTCACATGTAAGTGTGCACCCCACACGAGTGCCACATTTAAGTGCGGGTTCCACGCGTGACATGGTCTCAGTCCACGTACGGTCAAAGGGCGCGGATCGACGGAAACACTCTGTTTGGTCGTTCGTGAGATTGGGTTCGACCATAAAGGGCAAAACGGAGGAGAGTTTAGAGCGGTGGACAAAACTGAGTTGTACATGCTTTAATAGGCACATAAATAGTTTATCCTCGGATAAGCATCAAATTATTATCTTCCTACAAATGTGAAAATCTAGCTAGTAAATTGGTACAACTCCCTCCGTCACGAAATAAGTGTCTCAAATTAGTCTAGACTAGGTATGTGCAAATCTAGTCATTTCTGAAATAAATGACTAGATGCATCTTCGGAAATAAATGGCTAGATTTGCACAGATAATCCGAAATAAATGACTAGATTTGCACATATCTAGGCAGGGCGGACAAGCAATTATATTATCAAATGGACCATCTATTTAAATGCCCACAACTGACTCGTATCCCTCCAGCACCACGATAAGCACCTTGATCGATCTCAAACCAAAGCTGCAAAGCCGCATCCGTCACCTAAAAGCCGCGTCACCACATAACCAGCAGCCATGAAAACCTTCAGCCTCCTCATCGTCGTTGCCGTCGCTTATTCCGGTATCACGCCCGCCCAGGCAGAATGTTCCCCACTCGACCCCAGGAACTCGCCGCATGTCCAGGAGCTCGGCGCGTGGGCGGTGTCGGAGCACGTCAAGCAGGCGCACGACGGGCTCAAGTTCAGCAGGGTGATTAGCGGTGAGTTGCAGACTGACGCCGGCGTGAGATATCACCTCGTCATCGAAGCCATAAACGGCGACGGCAAGCGGGGCAGATACGATGCGTTTTTTGTCGAGGAGGTCAGGAGCAGCACGCGCACCCTCGTCTCCTTTACCCCAGCAAAGTAAGCGGCGACCAGCCGGCGCGTGGGCGCGAAACAATTTTGAATGGAATTGATTTGGATTTGTAATAAATGTGTACCGATTGCGACAGATAAGTCGTTTTAAGGTATAATTTGTAAGCATATTTGAATTTCAGTTATGTCCATTGCCTATACTTGAACTCCAAAATTGTCAAGTTTCATGTTGAACTCTGAATTGTGTGACAGAACATACATACAGTGTAGTACCGACATACACATGTTTTGACAGGCGAAGAACGGGTATTGTACGGCAGTACAAATGACCCTGTAAGCAGGTGGTTATGTATATGCATGTGTCTTCATAGTGTATACGAGTTCGTAGCAGGTGGTAGGACATCTGGCGGGAAGGACGAGAACAAAAGTTCAGGTAGGAGGGGAAGAAGATCGATGATCTTATATTTAGACAACTAAGCTGTCACCGCTGGTCAGGCAATGTTGCCGAAGATACAGATTTTTTTTTTTTTGAAAGTGAGATTTTCTAGTCTTGAGGTGCCTTTTATTTCTACTATGTTTGTTCCATATGTATGATACTTTTGAGGTTTGGGGGTCTAAGCTAAAATTTCATCACGACTCACAATTCACAACTCACTACGTTGGAGGTTGAAGAAATATCATAATATCTACTTGGAATAATCATATTCTTTACATTTTAAGACATATTTAAACGAGTGATCTAACTCGACGCCAAAAAAAAAACTACTACTACGTAATACAATAGCTATGGCCTTCGTTTATAGTTATTCAGACTAACAAAAGGGAGATTCTACGGTATTGGAGATATAACTTGTTCTTCCAAATGTAAAACGTGATGCTAATTCACCCCTAGCAGCTAAGGAAATCCATCTGCCTGCAGCCTACCTCCCACGCAAACACCTGAGCCAGCCACCGAGCATCTAAGTTTTACGTCAAAGCTCA
Organism: Avena eriantha; assembly: GCA_910589775.1. Taxonomy (NCBI): domain Eukaryota; kingdom Viridiplantae; phylum Streptophyta; class Magnoliopsida; order Poales; family Poaceae; genus Avena; species Avena eriantha. The sequence goes on along the minus strand of OU342742.1, from coordinate 63,015,335 downwards.
TTGAGAAAAATGCGTCCATTGTTGCCCATGTGGTTTTGTGTAAATCATTGTTGGGCTAGTACAAACTTCTTTTTTGTAGGGAGCTAGTACAAGGAGGTGCAGCACCAACACACAGACTCATAGGTACCATAGGTGGCAAGTCCGACTAGCCCGGGGCATTAGAGCATCTTCACTCGTTGGAGGTCCCCAAAGTAATTTCTAATAAAAATTCGGACCAATCCGGACGTATTTTGTTCTGGAGGCCAAAATATTCGCAGCCATATGCACCCTAGGCGGTTGGCACGGCAAAAAAGGAGGAGGGATGGCGGGTGGATGGGAGAAAAAATGAGGAGAGAGAGAGGGAGAAAAGGAGGAGAGAACTCCGTGGGTAGGGAGAAAAGGAGGAGAGAGAGAGGCTCAAAGAGGACCTTTTGCATGCAAAAGTTTCATCCGGACCCAGGGAACCTCAGCGGGCTGGGGTTGGCCCGAGTTCGACGGGTGGAAAATAGGCCAAATCTCAACAAAAAAGAGCTCCCTAGGGTGCGATTGAGTCGATTTTCCCCATTTCGGATGACTGGTCCTAGGGGCCTTCCCTGGCCCTAGGTGGAGATGTTCTTAAAAGTTGTTTCAGAGAAAACCATCATGGTTACACATGCAGGTGTAGATGCAAGATGCAAACTATGGCACGTGGCTTGCAGGGGTTCTGTAATGGACAGAAAGAATTGCATACTTGACACTAGGAAATAGGTGCTATTGTCGACGACCCGTAGTGGTCGGCAAAGGAAGGTAAACCGTCGGCTTATGGCTATGTCGTCGACGGCCGTCGGTATGTGACCGTCGACAATCTCGGCATCGCCATACGAAGTTAACCGTCGTCTTACGTACAAACGGCCGCCGACATAGATGTGTGTACCTATAGGTTTTCAGCGGTCGTCGTGACAACGTAGCTACTGCTAGAAAAAAGTGACAAAGCGACCATACAATGGCATCGGTATATTGATGGCCAGGCCGTCGTCTTACCTGGACAGGTGTCACGTTATGGGAGTTCGCCTGGCGAAACTACACCGACCACCATGCCGTTGGCTTAGAAGGACATGCGTCTCTGCCTAGGAGCTCACCTTACGAAACTATGCCGATGGCCAGGCCGTCGGCTGATGACCCACAAGTATAGGGGGTGTATCGCAGTATTTTCGAGGGAAGTGAAACCCAATTTATTGATTCGCCACAAGGGAAGCCAAAGAATATTTATAAGCCTTAACAACTGAGTTGTCAATTCAGCTACACCTGGAAACAATCTTGCTCACAACAGTTTATCAGTAGCAACAGTTTTGTAGTAGGAATAGTAAAGTAACAGCAGCAGTAAAGCAAAGACAGTAGTAACAAAAGCAGTAAACAGTGGGATTCGAGTGCGGTAGGCATAGGGATGGATGGACGGGCGTTGCATGGACAAGACAATTCACATAGTAATCAGAACATAGGGCAATTGCAGATAAATAAGATAAAGCACCCAAGTACTAGACAATCCTAGGCATGTGTTCCATATATAGTCATACGTGCTCGCAATGAGAACTTGCACAACATCTTTTGTCCTGCTAGCCCGTTTGCAGCGGGGCCTCTAGGGAACTACTGGCAATTAAGGTGCTCCTTTTAATAGAGCACCGAAGCAAAGCATTAACACTCCGTGAACACATGTGATCCTCACATCAAAGCCTTTCCCTCCGGTTATCCCGATTTCTGTCACTTCGGGGGCATTGGTTCCGGACAACAACGTGTGTATACAACTTGCAGATAAGACCAAGAACAATACTATCATAATGAATCAATAATAAGTTCAGATCTGAAATCATGGCACTCGGGCCCTAGTGACAAGCATTAAGCACAACAAGTCGCAACAAAGTCATAAAGCACTAATAAAAGATACTAGGCACCATGCCCTAACAATCTGATGCCATTACATGAACGATCTCATCCAATCCCTACCATCCCCATAGCCTACAGCGGGGGATTACTCACTCATAGATGGGGGAAACATGGATGGTCGATGGAGAAGCGATGGTGATGATGATGGCGATGATCTCCTCCAATTTTCCGTCCCGGCAGGGTACCAGAATGGAGTTTCTGGTGTTGTTTCGTGGAATCTAGTGGTGGCGGCAGAGAGGAACTCCTTCTGGAAAAACGTCAAATCCCCCGAAGTTTTTAGGTCAGAAGGCTCCTTATAGGCGAAGAGAGAGGCCGATGGGGTGCCTGGGGGGCCCACACTACCCCCTGGCGTGGCCTGGCCTGGCTTGCGCCACCAGGTGGTGTGGCCACCCCAGGGCTCTTCTCCGTCTCGTATTCTGGCTCCTGGAGTCTTCCGGTAAAATAGGATTTTTGGCATATTTTCCGAGATTTTTCATTTTCTGCACAAAAAGTAAACACCAAGACAATTCTACTGAAAACAGCGTCAGTTCGCATTAGTTGCATCCAAATCACACAAGTATAGAGGAGAAACAATAGCAAAAGTGTTTGGGAAAGTAGATACGTTTTGGACGTATCAAATCCCCCCAAGCTTAGCTTATTGCTTGTCCTCAAGCAATTCAGTTGAAAACTGAGTGCGATAAAAGAACTTTCACGAACACATTTGCTTCATATGATGTAAATATTCTTAGCAATTTAATCAACTACTTAGACAATTCATAATAAAGAGTATGCAACTGAGTCTACTTAATAGTCTTTGCAAGCTATGAAGAGATTCCAACTCAAGAATAATAAGTAGCATAAAGCACGAACATAAGCAACATTACAATGCTCATAGCAAGGTATGATAGAGTGGTATCTCGCTTGCCTTTGATTATGTCAAGGCACCTCTAAAGTTCAAGTGATGACTAGAAGTAAAGATATCAAGGGTACAAGCATCAAAGTCAAAACACAAGTAATCAAGTAATGGAACAAACATAAAGAATGACAACTATGCTCTCAAGAAGGTGCTCAAAGAATATGTGGAGACTCAACAAGTAGAAGAAAAAGGTTTTGAATAATTTGAAAGGCTTCCAAATGCTGAAAGTATGGTACTCGTTAGCTTTGAGCTCTCATTGCCCCTATCATAAGCATCTTGAAGGTGATTAAGGTTAAAGTGACACAACTAATAGGATATGCTTGACAAGTTATAAATCGAAGTCTCATGCCCCTTACTTACGAAGACCGATCCTCATGCTACTCAACTTTAGTCACGAGTAAGCTCTTGTCATTGTAAGTATATACGTATCATAGAGAACCGTCAACGGGGTACCCCTTGCACATGACACAGGAGCTATCCCATAATCAAAATAAAAGGCAAGCAGACAATGAGCATCTCGACGATCTTTTTATTTACTATATTCATAGATTTTTATTGAGGATGCTTCATAGAATGCTCATTATGGTTATGCTGCAATTTTCCACCATGATTAGGCATGGCTTAAGCTAGCGTCTCAGGCGTTTCTCTAACATACATACAAACTCCATGATCTTACAAGTTCCACTTTTATTTCACACCACCGGGATCCATAAGCAAAAGAACATGATATCAACTAGGTACAAAATACCTATGAAGCGTTGAAAGCGGTCCCCATGATACATGGTTCTGCTAACTTCAACTCATAAAGCGCAAGCATACGCGCAATAAAGAAGGACACAATGGTTCAGGTTTATTAAGTGCAAGAAAATAAAGTGTGCCATCAAGTTCGTGAGAGCTTTACTAACTAACTTTCTCATGACAAGCAAACATTTTATTCGGAAGAAAACAAGGCATATTGAATATGCACGAAGGTAGCAAATGATGCTAATGGGTAGGTATGGTGGACACTTTGGACATCTTTGGTTTAGGGAGTTGGGAACTTGAGTAAAACATACTCAGTGAAAGTGAAGGCTAGCAATAGTAAGGGAGCGACAAACGAGAGAGCGATAGCTGTCATTATCATGCTTGCAACAAAACATGACTACTCATGGCATGAAAGTGATTCAAGTTCCTCAAGGCAAAATAATTCATCAAGGCTCAACTGATTATTACAGTCATGTGCATGCATGAGCATGTGCCAAGTCAATCAAATGAAACATTCAGAGGAGGATACCATAGTGTCATACCAATTTATGAATAGAGTAATGCAAGCAAACATTCATGAGACATACTACAAACTATTAGTGAGCTGGAGCTAATCATAAGAAAGCAAGAACTATTAAGCATCTAGAGAAAACATACACTCTACATGAACAGACTAAGCATGCCCACAGTGATGAGTATATGTACAAAAATGAAAACAAGTAGGGTTCGTTACCAGCCTCTTACCACACCTCAAGTTGTCATTAATCCTCATTATTGCTCTTCACTTGTGTGGCTTGAATAATAATATGAAACCAATATTCCACTGAGAACTGCCGAACCCTGCAGCAAACTCGCAAAAACCAAAGAAGAACGACAAATATTTTTGGTGTTTTCGATTTTTAAACAAGAACCAAAAGAGAAAAACAAGCAAAGCAAAATCTTTTTGGGTTTTTCGAATAGTTCAAACAAAGCAAAAAGGGAAAAGCAAACCAAGGCAAAAAGAAGAAGCAAACCAAAGAGAAACAACGGAAATATTTTTGGTCTTTTTCTGTTTTTAGAAAGCAAAAGCAAAAAAGAACAAAAAACTAAAAAGAGAACGAAAACGTGAATATACAAAGTACCGACGCAACATGATATGGAGATGAGTGCGGTGTCGGCGTACCTCCCCCCAAGCTGGCTAGGATGAAGTATCACTGGGGTACGACGAGGAGGTACCCTCGTCCTGGTGCGAGCCCGAGTACGCCCCTCCGTAGTGTGCGGAGTAATCATAGGAGGGCACATCCTCCTGGTGCTGCTCGTGGAAACCCAGCAAGCGTAGCTGCTCGTCCACCTCCTCCTTGGAGCGCGACCACGGTCTCCTGTCAACACTAAACAAAGCAGGCTGTGGCAAAAGGATCTCCCTTTCATCCCCATCAGTGAAAAGCATCCTATATACTAGATTGTTCAAATCAGAGGTAGTAGTGACAAAGTGATGAGTTTTCATGGCAACAAGGTCGAGCCTCTGTGGTGCTAGCATAGCATCATCGGGAGCCACTGAAAGATCTAATGCATTGACTACATGCGAGGCAATGATGCCCCCATAGATAGGCCCCCTAGCAGCTAGGCGGCGAGCAATAAGCGAGCCAAGATTGTATCGAGTATCATTGTTGAGCGCAGCAGCAAGGAAATCTAAGTGATAGTTGGAGATATTACTAGTGTTCTCCCTACCCAATACACTAGTGGCAAGATAGTATGCAAAGTATGTAAGAGCAGCGAGTTGGATATTTCTTATCTTTCCGCGCTGCGCCACGCGGTCATCATCATTGGTCACCCCTCGGTAAAGCTCCAACAAATCAGCGGGTCGCCCTTGAATTTTCTTCACGGTCCCTGTCATACGCACACCTACAATACTGCAAAATCTCTCCAAAGACATGGTGAAGGGTATATCATAGATTTTAAAAGAGACAGTAGATTGATAGGATGTGTTAGTAAATGAGAAACTCTCAACAAAAGTTTTGGTGAGCATAGCGTATTGTGCACTCTCATCTTGCATATAAGAGGTCAAGCCAACCCTCTCCATCAGTAGCAAGAAAACATCAAGAATACTTGCAGCTTGCAAGAAAGTGAAACAAGGAAAAGAGGATGGGTGAGCATCTCCATCATCCCTTTCACTGCCAATGCGTGTTGCAATGAGGTCTTCATTGTATGATGGCCTAGCTTGAGAGGCTGTTATTGAGGGCCTCGACCTCCTAGGTGCATCACTCTCAAATATCTCTCCAAAAGTGTGGTTATTCATGCTTGGTATTCTGAAATTTAAACAACTATTAAACAAGTGATTGCAAAGTAAATATAATGAAGGATTCTACTCATAGGGACTTGCAAGAGGCCTAAACATGCATCAAAACTATATCTCAAAGCATCAAACAAGCTTACAAGCTCTCATAACCAGTCACCTACAGCAGCAAAATACTCAACATATAATCCACTAAACACAAATCTACTTGGACAAGGGGAGGAGTCACATACCAAGGAACAAATGCTCCAAAATTTAGCAAGAAAGATGGGCTGAGCAAGGAGATCAAAGAAATCGAGAGCAACCATAGAAAGAACGTGATTTTGAGCTATGAACTGGAGCTTACTCGGGAGAGAGAAGAAAGTGGCAGGTGAGAGAAGTAGTGGGGGGCCAGGGGTGGCCCACACCAGGGCTGGCCGCGCCACCACATGGTGCGCCTACCTGGTGGGCCCCCCTAGTACCTACCAGGTACTCCTCTGCCCCTTTTTTCACGTAAAAATTTAATATGAATTTTCTAGAATTTTTTCGAGACACTTTATTTTTGGGCATTTTCAGAAATAGAAGAATGATTTTCTGACAGACAGATTTTTTTTTGGAAACATGATGCAAGGACAAAACAAGGCTAGAACTACAGAAGTTCTAACATGCAAGCAACTAACAACACAAAGAAAACTAAACGAAAACAAAAACTAAGATGCAAAGGATAGAAATAAACGGAGATAATCATAATAAAAACATTGTTTTGTTCAATGGAATCCTTTTGTTAGCAAGGTTGATCAAGTCTTGCTACCAAAACAATTGCATATGAGACAAAACTTTGTAATCCACTAATGATTATATTACCTTAACCTTGATAGCAATGGTCCCAATCATAATAGTTTCAATTTTTTTCTCTTGGTATGGGACAATATATTTCTCCAACTTGAATGCCTTCAACATGTTCAATTGAATTTAAACCATAAGTTCTTTCAATCTTCTTGGGGAAATAGACAGTATGTTCCTTGTCATTAACATTGAAGGTCACCTTTCCTTGATTACAATTAATAACAGCTCCTGTAGTATTAAGAAAAGGTCTCCCAAGAATAATAGACATATTATCATCTTCAGGCATTTCAAGCACAACAAAATCAGTTTATATCAAGCAATTGTGAGCCACCTGAACAGGTACATCCTCACATATACCCACAGGAATGGTGGTAGATTTATCAGCCATTTGCAAAGATATATCAGTTGGTATCAATTTTTCAAGCTGAAGCCTCTTATAGAGAGAGAAAGGCATAACACTAACTCCAGCTCCCAAATCACACAAAGCAGTTCTAACATAACTGTTCTTAATAGAGCAAGGGATAGTTGGAATCCCTGGGTCTCCAAGTTTCTTAGGAACCTTACCATTGAAAGAATAATTAGCAAGCAAAGTAGAGATTTCTTCATTAGGGATGTTCCTTTTATTCGAGACAATATCCTTCATATACTTTGAGTAAGGAGGTAATTTAATAGCATCAGTCAAAGGAATTTGCAAGAATAAAGGCTTCATCCACTCACAAAACTTATTATAGTGTTCATCTTCCTTTGTCTTGTGTTTCTTATCAGGGAAAGGCATAGGTTTTTGGACCCAAGGTTCTCTTTCACTACCATGTTTCTTAGAAATAAAATCTTCTTTAGTGTATTTAGTAGTCTTAGTGTGGTTTTCAGGTTCGTCTTCAACTTTTTCTTAATTAGGCACTTCATTTTCTTCATTACCACTTTTAGTTTCAGCATCAGAGATAGATATACTATTAGGATCTATAGCAGGTTCAGAGGGTTCTACAACAGTTTTATGTTTCTTTTTTCCTTTTCTTACGAGTAGAACCACTATTTTCAGCTTGTTGAGAATCCTGCTCAATTATTTTGGGGTGCCCCTCAGGATATAGAGGATCCTGGGTAGCAGCACCACTTCTAGTTCTAATTTCATAAGCATGTTTTTCTTTAGCAGCATTAACTAGCAAGTCGTTTTGCACTTTAACAAGTTGATCTATTTGAGTTTGAACCATTTGAAAGTGTTTAACAATCATTTTAACATCATTAGAGGTTCTTTCCACAATGTCTTTCAACTCAACAATAGCTCTAGTCTTTTCCATTAGATGATTTTGCACCCTTTTATTAAAGTTATCTTGCTTAACAATAAAGATATCAAATTCTTCTAAGCATTGATCAGGAGGTTTCAAGTAAGGGATATCACCTTCATCAAAGTGTTGGAGGGAGTGTACCTCAATATTGGATGAGTAGGGAATAGGCTTACATAATTCTTCTATAGGAGGTAAATTCTTGACATCTGCAGCTTTAATTCCCTTCTCCTTAAGACATTTCTTAGCTTCCTTCATCACTTCATCATTTAATTCAATAACTCCCCTCTTCTTTGATGTTGGAATAAGCACAGAAATAGATGGTTCAGGTACAATTACTTCAGGTATAGCTTGTTTCGGAGGAGTCCAATCTTCATAATTCTTGCTTATTTTAGCCATTAATTCCTCAGCTTCCTTAGGAGTCCTATTCCTGAAAACACAATCAGCACAACTATCTAGGTATGTCCTAGATTCTTCGGTTAGTCCATTATAAAATATATCAAGAAGCTCATTCTTAGGTAATGGACTTCCAGCCTTTGCATGAATCAAAGCACAAAACCTTGCCCAAGATTCGGGCAATACCTCTTTTTCTCCCTGTTTAAAATCAAAAAGTTCCTGCAAAATAGCATGTCTAGCACTGGGAGGAAAATATTTCTATAGGAAAGTACTAATCAAGCACTCAGGGCTATTAATAGATCCAGGAGGTAAATTACTAAACCAAGTTTTAGCTTCTCCTTTCAGTGAAAAAGGAAAAATCTTAGCAACAAAATAAGTACGCATCTTAATATCATCAGAAAACAAGCCACTCATAGTAGAAAGTTCATTCATATGTGCTACCGCACTCTCATTCTTAGTCCCACAAAAAGGTTCTTTCTCGACAATAGCTATGGAACATAGATCGAGAGAGAAATCATAATCTTAATCTATAATGTTTATGGGAGAAGCAGCAAACTTAGCATCAAGAGATAATTTGGGTCTAATAGTACGCCTCTCAAGGAGACTCTTAGCCGCGCTCCTATCATGGGTGTTCCTACATTCTTCAATAAACTCATCGGTCATCTCAACATAATCTTCTTCAGTATCATAACTCTCACTAGACTCAGGTGAGCTAACGGGTGTGGTAGTGTTTTCATTAGGAGTTTCGGTATTTCCAGCTATAGCTCTAGCAATCGTAGAATCTAGGAAAGGACCTAATGAACCACTCTTATCAAGCACAGTAGAAGCAGCATCATAAGTATCAGAAGTTTCAGATTCAGCAGTAGTTGCAGTGTGTGTAGCATGTGTATGTGGTGGTGTAAGGAACTTACTCAAAATAGACGGTGAATCAAGAGCGGTAGAGGTGTTCAGAACCGTACCTCTTCTTGTAGTGGATGGTAAAATAGGAACCTTGCCATCACGAGACTTACCCATGATGGATGGATAGCAGCGAACAATAGAGAATCCAAGTGAACTTGATAAATAAAGCTATGGTCCCCGGCAACGGTGCCAGAAAATAGTCTTGATGACCCACAAGTATAGGGGGTGTATCACAGTATTTTCGAGGGAAGTGAAACCCAATTTATTGATTCGACACAAGGGGAGCCAAAGAATATTTATAAGCCTTAACAACTGAGTTGTCAATTCAGCTGCACCTAGAAACAATCTTGCTCACAGCAGTTTATCAGTAGCAACAGTTTTGTAGTAGGAATAGTAAACTAACAACAGCAGTAAAGCAAAGACGGTAGTAACAAAAGCAGTAAATAGTGGGATTCGAGCGCGGTAGGCATAGGGATGGATGGACGGGCGTTGCATGGACAAGACAAGTCACATAGCAATCAGAACATAGAGCAATTGCAGATAAATATGATAAAACACCCAAGTACTAGACAATCCTAGGCATGTGTTCCATATATAGTCATACGTGCTCGCAATGAGAACTTGCACAACATCTTTTGTCCTGCCAGCCCGTTTGCAGCGGGGCCTCTAGGGAACTACTAGCAATTAAGGTGCTCCTTTTAATAGAGCACCGGAGCAAAGCATTAACACTCCGTGAACACATGTGATCCTCACATCAAAGCCTTTCCCTACGGTTATCCCGATTTCTGTCACTTCGGGGCCATTGGTTCCGGACAACAACATGTGTATATAACTTGCAGATAAGACCAAGAACAATACTATCATAATGAATCAATAATAAGTTTAGATCTGAAATCATGGCACTCGGGCCCTAGTGACAAGCATTAAGCACAACAAGTCGCAACAAAGTCATAAAGCACTAATAAAAGATACTAGGCACCATGCCCTAACAATCTGATGTGATTACATGAACGATCTCATCCAATCCCTACCATCCCCATAGCCTACATCGGGGGATTACTCACTCATAGATGGGGAAACATGGATGGTCGATGGAGAAGCGATGGTGATGATGATGGCGATGATCTCCTCCAATTCCCCGTCCCGGCAGGGTGCCAGAACGGAGTTTCTGGTGCTGTTTTGTGGAATCTGGTGGTGGCGGTGGAGCGGAACTCCTTCTGGAAAAACGTCGAACCCCCGAAGTTTTTAGGTCAGAAGGCTCCTTATAGGCGAAGAGAGAGGCCGAGGGGGTGCCTAGGGGGCCCACACCACCCCCTGGCGCGGCCTGGCCTGGCCCGCGCCACCAGGTGGTGTGGCCACCACAGGGCTCTTCTTTGTCTCATATTCTGGCTCCTGGAGTCTTCGGGTAAAATAGGATTTTTGGCATATTTTCCGGGATTTTCCCTGATAGTTGATTTTCTGCACAAAAAGTAAACACCAAGGCAATTCTGCTGAAAACAGCGTCAGTTCGCATTAGTTGCATCCAAATCACACAAGTATAGAGGAGAAACAATAGCAAAAGTGTTCGGGAAAGTAGATACGTTCTGGACGTATCATCGGCTTACCAGGATACATGTTGACATCGGTACTATGCCGATGACTAGGCCCTCGGCAGGAGGGTCGCTAGGGCGGTCATACGCTAATAGCCTGGCCTTCGACAACCTAGGACCTACACCGACGGTGACCGTTGGCACAACGGACACATGCCACTTGGTGAAATCACGATGTATCTTTACCCCTCTCATATCCAGAACACATGCAACGGTTCTGATGATAGAAAGGCAAAATATCTAGTGCAAATAGCTAGCTAGCAACAACAGTACTTCTGACATCTTTAGTAGCATTTGAAAGATTCAGTAGTACAGAATAAGACACAAAAATATCGATAGATTCCTAGTTCATAATCAACCCACTTGATAGATTCAACAACATTTCAAAGTGGCCAATTCAGCAATACACACACTGAAATTCAATAGCAGTACAGGGAGAATCAGTTCTCGTTTTAGCTCTAAAAACGTTGCTGCACTGTGAGTTTGACCTTTTCTCAGATTTCAGTATCATTGGTTCAAGATATTTTCTTGGTTGGATTACTCACCTACAAAAGATGCGGCCTTTTGCTTGCCGTGCTATTTGTTTTGCAAGAAGGCACTGGGAAAAGTGGGATCAGATGTGTTCACGGTGAAAGGGTTCAAAAATTGGAGAAAAGTTAACAATGGAAATAGTTGTGCCTTTTTAACACACATGGGAAAGAATGTCATGGGGCATGTTCTCATTTCATGGTGCCGACGTAGAATGTCATGAAGGGTGAGATCTGAGGACTGACAATGGTGGGTCGAGACCAGGTGGTGATGAGGAATTGCCTTGGTGACTCGTGACTTGAAGCAGTGGTATGCAAGCGGAGGCGATAGTACAAGAGAAGCTCATGGTCCTATCTTTCAGGGTGAAAACCCATGGTCTGGCCTTAATTGGTTGTGCCTAGCAATGAATTTGTTGAAGGTATTGTTTTGGGAGCGTGGACTTTCTTTAGGGTGAAAACCTAGATCTTTGATCGGGCGATGACGGTGTTTGTGCACTGTTCTCTTCTTGGAGGCATGGTTGTTTGAGAAGATGAACTTCTGGTGCTGTCTTGGTGGTGATAGTACTCATGTTTCAATGAATGAGGAACCGTAGCGGAACTTTGCTTTCTTTTTGTAATTCTTCTTTCTTTTTTTGGCTGTGTGCATCCGTATGACCACTAGGGCAATGCGTTGTTGCAGAGGCTGGGTGTAATTGGTATCCTCATATATTAATATATGCTCCAATCAAAAACAAGCCTTGTTCTTCCAAATGTGAAACGTGATGCTAATTCACCCCTAGCAGCTAAGGAAATCCATCTGCTTGTAGCCTACGTCCCACGCAAACACCTAAGGCCACCACCGAGCATCTAAGTTCTACATCGAAGCTCATTGAGAAAAAATGGGTCAATTGTTGCCCATGTCGTTTCGTGGTAAATCAATATTGGGCTAGTACAAACATCTTTTATTTTAGGGAGCTAGTAAAAACTTGTTTTTTAGGAGAGGAGGCGCAACGCCAATGAACAAACTCATAGGTAACATAGGTGGCAACTCTGACTAGCCTGGGGGCAGTAGAGCATCTCCACTCGTGGGAGACCCCAGGCCGTTTTCTAGATAAAATTTCTGTCCAATCCGGATGTATTTTGGCCTAGGAGCCAAAATATTCACAGCCGTATGAACCCCCAGATGGTTGGTAGGCGAGAAAAGGAGGAGAGATGGCCGGTGGGTGGGGACAAAAGGAGGAGAGAGAGAAAAGGAGAGAGAGAGGGAGAGAGAGGCTGACAGTGGGCCTTTTGCATGCAAAAGTTTCATCCAAAGCCTCCAGAGGAACCTTGGTGGGCTAGTGTTGACCTGAGTTGGCCGGATAGAAAATAGGTCAAATTTGGACGAAAACGAGCTCCGGGAGTGCGATTGAGCTGATTTTCGCCGTCTGGACAAAAAAAGTGGTCATGGGGGCCGTCCTCGGCCCTAGGTGGAGATGCTCTTACAAGTTGTTTTAGAAAAAACCATCATGGTTACACATGCGCGTGTTGATGCGAGACACAAGCTATGGCAAGTGGCTTGGAGGGGTTCTGTAGTGGACACAAAGAATTGTATATTGACACTAGGAAATATGTGCTATTGCCAACGAGACAAAGGTAGGTAAACTGTCGGCTTATGGCTATGTCGATGGCAGCTGTGGGTATACAACCGTCGGTGTTAGAGTATTAGGTATATACGGTTGTTATGATAGTTTAGATAGAGTTAGGATCTGTTTACGTACAGTTCTAACTTGACTCGTACTTCAAGATAATCCTCTGTACGCCTATATATACTCGCACATGAGGCTCAATAATATATCCATCATATTCCGCCAAACTCATACTCTTTCATGGTATCAGCCTAATCGGTCCAAACCCTAGCCGCACGCTTCCGCCGTGCTGCCCCCGGGGGATCGATCTCCATGATCTCCGTCGGGGGCCGCACGATCCGTATGCAGGGTTCGTCCGCCAATCCGTGATCGGCTACCCTGTAAGTTTTTTTTCGATCTCTTGATCGGTTTTCTTTTTTGGTTTACCGATCTTAGATCAGATTGAGTCGGCCACCACCGTCGTCATCGCCACGCCTCTACTCCGATCATCGACATCGAGGATCTACACCGCGCTCGTGCGCCTGCCTCCTCTGCTATTGCACCTGCCTTGGCAGGCTGTCGCGGCCTCAAGGAAGGCTGCCGCTATCGAGTACCCATTTAGAACCACCGGAAGCATAGCCCTGCAAGAAAATTACTTCTTGGTTTTAGGTACCCATTTTTCAATGGGTCCTCTCATGTTAGTAACAAGGGTCTTGGGAACCCAAATAGACCAAGGAATGTAACAATCATATGGGCCTACATAACTAGCATAAACATCACCATAATAATCGCAATATAGTTCAAAGTTAGGATTATTGGCCCCTGCAAAAAACCAACATAATTAGTCTTGTCATTGGTAATGTTTCTAGTCTTTGGTTGAGCAGTCTTGCTCTTTTTCTTCTTCTTGTTTTTCTTGCTCTTTGTCTTGGGTATGTAACCAAGACCATATTTACTATTGTTTGTCCTTTGCATGCTCAGTATCTCATCAATAACTCCTTTGCCTTTGTCTTGAGAACTTCTTGCAAGGTCTTCTTTTCTAGAGGATGAAGTGGAGGTACTTGGCGCATCATACCATTTCAATTGAGTTTGGAGCTGGTCATGAGACTCATTTAAAGTAGAATGATCACTCTTCAATGCCTTGTGAGCACTTTCGAGATTATCAAACTTCTCCAAAAGTCTAGCATGAACAGCCCAAAGTCAATCTTTTCTTTCTTTAGTTTCTTTACCTTGGCAAGAGCATGATCACGTTCTTTGATGAGCTAAACTATAGCTTCTTCCTGTGACTCCTCAATGGATTCGAGTCTCTCTTCCAAAGATACTCGAGCTTCCTCTTCCTCTTCCAAGGCATTCTTCAAAGAAGCTATCTCCATCGCATCTTCTCTTTCAATTCTGCCGTTTTCTTCAAGAAGATCTTCGGCTTGAGCAAGTTGACTCATAAGAGCATCAAAATGGAGTTTGTGCTCACCTTGTAGGTTAGTGAAAAAAGTATCCAAAGCAATAACTTCTTCTTTCATTTTAAGACTGTCATGATCATCCATATCCAAAATTATGTTAGTCTTAGGAAATGACGAGCTAGAAGTTGATACCTCGGACCCTCTTGCCATTAGGCAAGTGGCATTGTGGTTGATGATGTTCTCGTTTGGCGAGTCAAAGAGAGATGAAGGAGTCGATGTGGTGGCTATAGCAGCCACCTCACGGGAACTATCATCATCCTCTTCATCTTCACTTGCGGAGGAGTATTCCTCTTGTGCTACCAATACAATCTTGGGTTGCTTTTTGAAAGGGCCATTCTTCTTAATAAATGGCTTCTTCTTAAGTGCTTTAGATTTCTCTTTAAGAATGAGCCTGCCACCATTGTCTTCTCTATTTTGATAAGGACACTCGGCTACAAAGTGCATTCTATCTCCATAGTTGAAGCAAGTTCTCAATATTGGGCCACTTTCTCTTCTTCCATTTGACCCGTTCTTGCGCTCAAGTTCGGACTTGGCTTTGGCAGGGTCCTTCCAAAAGATCCTTGCATAAAACGCCATGTACTCACCATGAGCACGTTTGACTTCATCGGGACAGTCCATGGATGCCCCCTCAAAAGCTCCTTCATCTTCCTCTTGCTCAACAACATTGTCTTTGAGAGCCACATTGACACCCTTTTGCATTCCAATGGCCTGAGCACGCGCATCTTCAGCATTCTTTGCTGCCACTTTGAATGATGCCATTTCTTGCATGACTTCGTTGGATGTCATTTGACGATAGTTATGTCTACCTTGCAGGCTCTTCAAGTCTGTTGGCTCGAAAGGCATTGAGGCACTCACATATTTCCTTTTTATCCATGCATCATCAATGTGAGTGGCCCCATGCTTTCGAAAGGTTGTTGCGATGCCCTTGAGTCTTCTATACATGTCCTCATGGTTTTCACCATCCAACATGTAGAATCCCTCAGCTTCATTACTAAGGGCATCATACATGTTCCTTCTCATGCTTTCATTTCCAACGAAGAGATCCGTAAGAGCATCCCAAGCTTCTTTAGCTGTGTTGAGATGTTCAATGTGTGGCATGTCCTTGGGACCCACACCCAGCTGTATCATGTGGAGAGCGGTGGCATTCAACTAGTTGTCCACAACTTCTCTTCTCGTTAGGTTGGTTTGATCTTCAATATGAAGACCCTCTTCAATAATCCTCCACAATTCAATAGAGGAACTTCAAACATGAGATTTCATTAGGAATTGCCATTGATTAAAGGAGGATGTAGTGAGCTTGGGTGGATCACCCCTATTGTTTATATGAGGATGAGGGATAGGTGGGTCGGGGGAATATACGTGGCAAACCTCACTATATTCCTCCTTACCACTTCCCTTCTTGGAGGTGGAACCATTAAGTTTTTCACCTTCCACATCATCATCCTTGGATCCAGTGTTACCCTTTTCCTTAGATGATGGTGTGGCAGCCTCAAAGGAGGATGGAGATGGGGCTATGGATGATGTAAGGCGAGTAATCATTTGATTCATCTCCTCCATCTTGGCCTCAAAGGATTTCAACAAGGTTGTTTCCAACGAATTGAGATCATCCATTGTGACCTTATCCACAGCCTCATTTCCATCATCCTTGGTACCCATACTACTCTTAGGCGGTTAAGCCCGAATTAAGAGCTGGGGCTCTGATACCAATTGAAATTGATCGTATGGGCACCTAGAGGGGGGGTAAATAGGTGTTACACCAATTTTTAATACTTTTTCAATTTTAGGCTTAGCACAAAGGAAAAATTCTCTAGATAAACTATTAGGTGGAATTTTCCCTATATGCAAACCTATCTACTAGCGAGTAAAGAGCAAGTTGGAGAGGAACGGGTAAACCGAAGTGAAGCACGCGGAGACACAGGATTTATTTGACCGTAGTTCCTTCCTTGTTAAGGGAAGTATGTCTACGTTGGAGGGGTGGGCGGTACTAAGACCACCACGCCACAAAAGGCCTCACCCTGTTCTCCGATGGATCTCGCCACCAAAGGCCTGATCCACCTTTCCACTATAGGTACCCTTCGAGGCGGGCACCAGCGCTTTACACAACTAGCGGGGCAACAACTCCACAACAACTTGGAGGCTCCTGAAATGACAACAAGCTGCCACAAGAACAAAGTTATCAAATACAATAAACAAGATCTAAGTATTGACAAGAATACTAGATCAGGGATTTCTCCAAGTGAATGGAGAGGAGTTGAAGCGCTTGATTCTTGATGATGATGATGATGAACTTCTCCTCCTTCAATTCCCCCAAAGATCAAGACCTTCGGGTGGTTGAAGTGGGAGATCGAGAATGAGAGCTCTTGCACAATGTCTGGACAATTTCGAATGAATCAAGAAGACTGAACATTGGGGAAGAAGGGGTATTTATACCCCCTTCAGAAACCAGCCATTAGACACTTTGGGGGCCGGATTATCCAGCCCAAGTGATGGCCGGATTATCCAGTCTGGGGAAAACACCGTCCCAAACTCGGAATATCCGGCAGATAATCCGCCCCCTATCAAAGCGTCGCACCGAGCTTGCCCTTGATCAACTTCTGGGGGCCGGATTGTCCGGTCCTATGCGAGGGCCGGACTATCCGGCCTGGGGAGGAAAAACCGCCCCAGTTCGGATTTTCCGGGAGAAAATCCGACCGGATACCGAGCGACGCGCCTTGGCTCCTTTTGCTCGAAAACTGGGGGCCGGATTATCTGGCCCATGCGACAGCCGAATTATCCGGCCTGGGGAGGAAAAACCGCCCCAGTTCGGATTTTCTGGGAGAAAATCCGACTGGCTACCGAGCGACGTGCCTTGGCTCTCTTTGAGCAATGAGGTAGGCCGGATTATCTGCCCCCCCTCAAAGCTTCCTGCACACTTAGTGCACATGAATAATTTCCACAGTATTGTTATGTAACACGCAAAACATAGGAAGACATGAAATGTTCTTTCAATCTCCCCCTTTTTGGTGTTAGATGACAATACCAGGATTTGCAGGAGAAAGTCACAAGATAAATAGTGATAACTATGAAAGAGACTCTCCCTCAATGTGTGCATAATAGAGTTTTGCATTGGAATACAAATGCACACATATAGGTGAATCTATTCCATAGACATATGAGCAACAAAAACATACCACCAAGGTAGAGAGTAGGCATCCTTGACATAAGTCACAATTATTACCGAATAACCAATATGAGCGCTCCTTCCGTGATAAACCTCCAGCAATAGGATATGAATAGATAGATCCATAAGCATAATCCATGATATGAAATCCATAGGCATAATCCAAACAACCACATAAAGTCTCAAACAACCACAAATCACAAATTTAAAGTTCAACGCTAAATGGGCATAAGCAAGAAAAAGACGAATAGAAAAGTGCAAGTGCTTATGCCCGACCCATGCAAATCTACGGACATCCTAATAGAACTACTTCTCCCCCTTTGGCATCGAGACACCAAAAAGGGAGAAGAGCGATGCTAGCACCCCACGGGATCACTCGTAGTCCTCTTCCTCGTCTTCGTTCTCATCTTCATCCTCATCCTCAGGCTCCTCAGTGTCACCTTCCTCATCCTCCTCATCAGCAGCAGGCGCAGAGGGGAACAAGTGACGCTCCAGCTCACCATAGTTCAGCCCGGAGGAAGAGTTCCACCGAGCATACGGAGTGGGAGGTGTAGGAGCCGGAGGATCACCCAAAACACCGGACACGTGGTGGAGAATGAGCTGCTGGGAGTGAGCCAACTCATGGCGCTGCTTGTATGCCTCGTACTGACCCTTGCGCGTGGCCATGCCCATGCAGAGAATGTTACGCTGGAACCAGTTCAGCTACTTGATCTCACGGGCGACGAGAGGCACAGGGGGCCTGCGAGCATCCCTCGTGAGGCCCTCAGGAGCCGAGGAGGGGTGAGAGGTCTTCCGAACCTTGTTGTAGATCTTCTTGGCCCTGTGCACCGAGTCAATGTGAAACTCCTCAGCAGGAAGTAGGTGGCGGATGAGCATCATAATGTACGGTGCATAGGGAATGGACAGACGATTGAACATAGCATCACACAGCTCGTGGTAAATGAAGTCCATGACATCTAGCCTGTACTGCACAGACTCGTCCTCGCAGGAGGCAACCTCATGAGAAAATTGAAGTAGCTGAACAAGGTGACCACGGATGCTGTCATTGTTGCCCCCACTCGGTGTAATGGAGTCACGGAAGATACCCACTAAGGCAGCATAGATGGGAGCAAGGCCAGCCACAGTACCCACAATGCCATTGTCCACAGTGCAAGGAGAGAGAGCAGCATCTTTGTTGGGCTTTAGCTGGGTGATGATCCGGTGGCCACTGGCTCTATCCCTGCTGCGGAAAGAGTATCCAAGCACCTCAGCAAACACGTGAAAATCAGCAGTCATAGGCTGGTCATGAGTCATCCACTTCATAGTACGACGCTCATCCCCACAAATAACCAAAGTGGAGAAGAACTGCTTCACCACCTCAGAGTCAAAGGAGCACTGGAGAGACATGAGATGGTGCAGCCCCATCCTCTCAGCCACATACATCGCATCCACAAGATGCACCTTCTCCAAAGCATCAGCAAGTACCAGTGGGTGCATAGGCCTAATGTTCATCCTGACATATATGTCTTCATAGATCCCCTTCTGTTCTGCACACCAAAAACGAGTATCCCCTAGCTCATCATCACAAGGCAGCTCAGCAAACAAGTCATGGTGATGGATGGTGGAATAGGAGACCGCATCCAAAGTCCTGTAGTTGATCTTGGGCTCCTTGCCCTTCCTCTTGGACACCCCCTTCATAGTCCTCTTTGCATGTTCAGCCATGCGCTTCTCTTCGTTCTTTCTTCTCCTCAACTCAACTTCGTCCACTAAGTTACCCTGACCGTCGTCCTGAAAATATTTGGCGCGAGGGCGGCGCCTGTAGGTCTTGGGAACACCAGAACCACCTATGAGGAGAATAAGGGTGATAGCAAGGGGATAAGCATACACACAAGTCTAGGAGAGAGCATGGAAAAAGTAGTCAAAAAGTTCATAGGACAAAACTACTCAATGCATATTCCATAGTGAAACTGAACCAGAATCGAATCTGTCAGGCCGGATTATCCGGCCTGGCCAGGCGCGGATAATCCGGCCCTGGCAGAAATTTTCGATTTCACCTAGATTGAATGCAAAAAAGTAGGTCGGGCCTAGAAACTATAAGACTATGATTTCTATGCGAAAACACATCCTTCTAGACAACGTTCCACCCAACAAGTTACACATCTAGCCAAACATGGGGAGAGAGGGAGTTACCCTCACTCATTGGAGGAAGAATGCGGAGGAGAAGGTACCCGGAGGCGCGGAGAAGAAGATCCGGGGAGGCCCGGAAAATCCAGTGGCCCGAGAGGCTCCGGGGAGGGTGGGGGACGGCAGGCGGCGGCTGAGGAGGAGGAGAGGGTTGGGGGAGAAGTGTTGCTCGTTATGAGCCCTTCCCCCCGAGTCCTGCCCTTTAAGATGAAATCCGCCAGGGCCGGATTATCCGGCCTACACTTGGGCCAGATTATCCGGCCTTAAATCTGGGACTCTATTATACACAGAACCAGGCCCGCGCGTCCCCAAACAACACCTCCACAAGGTGTACAAGGGACTTGTGTGCAAGAATAGATGGCTTAGGGGTAGGGGAAGGCTTAGGATTAAGAGAGCCAAACTGAGATGGTACTAGACACTCAAAATTGCAAAATCCAAATCAAATAAAAGCCAAGATTGAGCGTGATTCCCATAAGAACATGAGATCGCAAAGAACAGCCAAAAAGAGCCAATTCTCCTCAAGGGAGAGGGTGGTGGCCCAGGCCACTTTGTTGGAGTGTATGGTGTGACACCGTGAAGATATATCTTAGGTTCACGGCCAATACTCATCAATAAGCTCACATATCAGAAAATGATATTAAGAGAAATGATTTATCTTTCTTTTGGCATTATGGGGGGAGGGTTAGCCCAATGAGTTAGGACCACACTCCCCCTATATCCATGCCCACACCTAGACCAAAGAAGGATTGAGATGTACAAGTGAGTGCATGGGTAATCAAGACAAGCTCCTGGAATCAATGATATTTAGCTCATTCCTCAAGTAGCAGAATCTTGCTTCATCAAGTGGCTTTGTAAAAATATCCGCAAGTTGGTTCTTCGTGCTCACAAAGGATAGATCAATATCGCCGCGAGCAACATGGTCTCTAATAAAATGATTCCAAATCTCAATATGCTTCATCCTTGTGTGCTGAACAGGATTGTACGCAATTTTGATTGCACTTTCATTATCACATAAAAGAGGCACTTTGTCACAATTGACACCGTATTCCTTTAAAGTTTGCCTCATCCAAAATAATTGAGTGCAAGCGCTGGCAGCAGCAAAATATTCAGCTTCGGCGGTAGAGAGATATACAATTCTGCTTTTTAGAAGACAAACATACAAGAGATCTTTCCAAGAATTGACAAGCTCCAGAAGTGGATTTCCGATCATCCTTATCACCAGCCCAATCTGAGTTAGTATAACCACATAAAGAGAAATTGGAGCCTTTGGGATACCAGAGACCAAAGTTAGGGGAATGAACCAAATATCGAAAGATCCTCTTGACCGCCACTAAGTGTCTTTCTTTAGGAGTCGCTTGATACCTTGCACACACTCCCACACTCAACACAATATCGGGTCTAGATGCACAGAGGTAAAGAAGAGAACCGATCATGGACCGGTATACCTTTTGGTCCACATCTTTACCATGTGGGTTAAGTTCAAGATGACATTTTGTTTGCATCGGAGTGGCGACACCATTTAGATCCGTCATCTTAAATCTCTTGAGCATGTCTTGGATGTGCTTTGCTTGATTAATAAAGGTTCCTTCTCTAAGTTGCTTGATCTCGAATCCAAGAAAGAACCGTAATTCCCCCATCATGGACATCTCAAACCTGTTAGTCATAAGCTTTGTAAATTCATCATTAAAAGCTTTATTAGTAGAACCAAAGATGATATTGTCTACATATAGTTGGCATACGAAGAGCTCCCTCTTAACCTTCTTAGTAAAAAGAGTGGGGTCGATTTTCCCAACTTCGAAGCCACGATCTAACAAGAGCTCTTTAAGGTGCTCATACCACGCACGTGGGGCTTGCTTAAGGCCATAGAGTGCCTTATCGAGTTTGTAGACACGGTTCAGAAAGTTAGGATCCTCAAACCCCGGGGGTTGCTTTACGTATACCAACTCATGTAGAGGACCGTTAAGGAAGGCACTCTTGACGTCCATTTCCTGCAACTTAAAATTGTTATGAGCAGCATAAGCAAGAAGGATACGGATGGACTCAAGGCGAGCCACTGGAGCATAGGTCTCGCCGAAGTCAATGCCCTCAACTTGGGAGTAACCTTGTGCCACAAGTCTAGCCTTGTTCCTCACAACAATGCCATTCTCGTCTTGCTTGTTTTTGAATATCCACTTGGTGCCGATAACATTGCGGCACTCTTTGGGTTTCTCCACGAGTTTCTAGACTTTGTTGCGCTCGAAATTATTCAATTCTTGATGCATAGCAACAACCCAGTCTGGGTCTTCAAGAGCTTCAAAGACCTTCTTAGGTTCCACCATAGAGGTATGAGCTTGATGATCACCAAAACTGGCCAATTCTCTTCTTGTAGAACCCCTTCGTCGAAGATCACCAACAACTTTGCCGAGAGTGTGACCCCTCAACTCAAGGTTTTGGTCAACTCAAGCTTTGCGACGAAGTTCAATAAGTTTGTTGTCTCTTGGAGGAGTAGATTCATCACTCGAATCTTCATTGGAAGCATTCACTCGACCTTGATCAGGAACTGGAATATCAGCAGTAGGTGGTGGTGACACGAGCCCTTGAGGTGAGTCAGTAGCCGTAACAAGAGGCTGCTGAACTGAAGAGTCAGGGCCGGATAATCCAGCCGATGGAGAGGCCGGATAATCTAGCCTAGGAGTATTTGTAGCAGCATCAGCAGGAAGCCTGGGGCTTGCTTGAACTGGCGAGGGGCCGGATAATCCGGGGCTTGCCGGAAAATCCGGCCTAGAGCTTGCGTTGATATCTTCACCACCAGGAGCAATATGGTCAGCTGGAGCGGGTTGGCCAGATAATCCGGCCTGGAGTTTTCTGGAACAGCTTGACCTTCAGCAGTTGATGGAGATGGTGCAGAATTTGCTCCCGTGGTGGGAACTTGTTGGGCATGTGTAGATGAGGGCTCTTCATGGGAAGAGCATTGTCCTTCCCGATCCGCCACAAGGGGTTCCTCAATGGGGCGGAAAAATCCCACGCCCATTCTTCTTATGGCATCTTGGGGTATTTCAACATCTGCATCACAAACACCAACTTGTTCCGCACGAGAACCGTCATTTTCTTCGAACACCACACTACAAGATTCTACAACAGTTCCGGAGAGCTTATTGTAGACTCTATAAGTGTGGGATTCGGCACCATAACCAACAAAAATACCTTCTAAAGCCTTAGATTCAAACTTAGATAAATGAACTCCTTTGATAAGAAAAAAAACTTACACCCGAATACCCGAAAGTATGAGATGTTTGGCTTGTTACCGGTAAGTATTTCATACGGAGTCTTGTCCAAGATCTTGCGGAGGTATAAACGGTTGGATGAATGACAAGCTGTAGAGATTGCTTCAGCCCAGAAGTTATATGGAGATTTAAATTCGGCTAACATTGATCTTGCCATATCCATTAGAGTTCGATTCTTCCTCTCGGCTACACCATTTTGTTGAGGGGTGTACGCAGCGGAATATTGATGTCTTATCCCCTCTTCACTTAGGAATTCATTTAAGGTGTAGTTCTTGAACTCTGAGCCGTTATCACTCCTTATAGCCAGAATGGGGACATTGTGTTGAAGTTGAACCTCGTTGGCGAAGTCGATGACAGTTTGTTGAGTTTCACTCTTCAACTTGAAGAAATAAACCCAAGTGTATCTTGAGTAATCATCAACAATCACTAGGCAATACTTCTTCCCACCGAGGCTCGCATGAGATGGAGGTCCGAAAAGGTCCACATGAAGAAGCTCCAAAATCCTTTTTGATGAGATAATAGTTTTCCTTCGATGAGGTGAGTCATGCATTTTTTCTTCAATGCACGCCCTGCAAACACGATCTTTGGCAAAGGAGACATTTTCTTTTAGTCCAAGAATGTGGCCACCCTTGTGCAGACTTTGCAAAGTTCTCATATTGACGTGGCCTAGTCGGCGATGCCATAGCCAACCCGCGTCAGCCTTTCCGAAAAGACACATCGGACCTGTAATGGTTTTCCCCAAAAAGTCCACCACGTACATGTCATTTTCGACATATCCCACGAAAGCGACTTTTAGAGACTTGCTCCACAAGAGTACCACCAAATCAGCATCAATATAAACTGCAAAGCCCATCTTACCAAGGGCGCGAACTGAAAGTAAGTTGTAACTGAGGGTCTCAACAAGCATGACGTCCACGAGAGAAATATCGTGAGCCACCACAACTTTGCCGAGACCCAATACCTCAGATTTTGACTTGTCACCATAGGAGACGGTTACGTGATCAAGGTTTGGCCGCATCTCTGTGATGATCTCCTTGCTTCCGGTCATATGACTCGTGCAGCCGCTATCGAGTACCCATTTAGAACCACCAGAAGCATAGCCCTGCAAGAAAATTACTTCTTGGTTTTAGGTACCCATTTTTCAATGGGTCCTCTCATGTTAGTAACAAGGGTCTTGGGAACCCAAATAGACCAAGGAATGTAACAATCATATGGGCCTACATAACTAGCATAAAAATCACCATAATAATCGCAATATAGTTCAAAGTTAGGATTGTTCGCCCTTGCAAAACCAACATAATTAGTCTTGTCATTGGTAATGTTGCTAGTCTTTGGTTGAGCAGTCTTGCTCTTTTTCTTCTTCTTGTTTTTCTTGCTCTTTGTCTTGGGTATGTAACCAAGACCTTCTTTACTATTGTTTGTCCTTTGCCTGCTCAGTATCTCATTAATAACTCATTTACCTTTGTCTTGAGAACTTCTTGCAAGGTCTTCTTTTCCAGAGGATGAAGTGGAGGTACTTGGCGCATCATACCGTTTCAATTGAGTTTGGAGCTGGTCATGAGACTCATTTAAAGTAGAATGATCACTCTTCAATGCCTTGTGAGCACTTTCGAGATTATCAAACTTCTCCAAAAGTCTAGCATGAACAACCCCAAAGTCAATCTTTTCTTTCTTTAGTTTCTTTACCTAGGCAAGAGCATGGTCACGTTCTTTGATGAGCTAAGCTATAGCTTCTTCCTGTGACTCCTCAATGGATTCCAGTCTCTCTTCCAAATATACTCGAGCTTCCTCTTCCTCTTCCTCTTCCAAGGCATTCTTCAAAGAAGCTATCTCCATCGCATCTTCTCTTTTAATTCTGCCCTTTTATTCAAGAAGATCTTCGGCTGAGCAAGTTGACTCATAAGAGCATCAAAATGGAGTTTGTGCTTACCTTGTAGGTTAGTGAAAAAAGTAGCCAAAGCAATAACTTCTTCTTTCATTTTAAGACTGTCATGATCATCCATATCCAAAATTATGTTAGTCTTAGGAAATGAAGATCTAGAAGTTGATACCTCGGACCCTCTTGCCATTAGGCAAGTGGCGTTGTGGTTGATGACGTTCTCGTTTGGCGAGTCGAAGAGAGATGAAGGAGTCGATGTGGTGGCTATAGCAGCCACCTCGCGGGAACTATCATCATCCTCTTCATCTTCACTTGCGGAGGAGTATTCCTCTTGTGCTACCAATACAATCTTGGGTTGCTTCTTGAAAGGGCCATTCTTCTTAATAAATGGCTTCTTATTAAGTGCTTTAGATTTCTCTTTAAGAATGAGCCTGCCACCATTGTCTTCTCTATTTTGATAAGGACACTCGGCTACAAAGTGCATTCTATCTCCACAGTTGAAGCAAGTTCTCAATATTGGGCCACTTTCTCTTCTTCCATTTGACCCGTTCTTGCGCTCAAGTTCGGACTTGGCTTTGGCAGGGTCCTTCCAAAAGTTCCTTGCATAAAACGCCATGTACTCACCATGAGCACGTTTGACTTCATCGGGACAGTCCATGGATGCCCCCTCAAAAGCTCCTTCATCTTCCTCTTGCTCAACAACATTGGCTTTGAGAGCCACATTGACACCCTTTTGCATTCCAATGGCCCGAGCACGGGCATCTTCAGTATTCTTTGCTGCCACTTTGAATGATGCCATTTCTTGCATGACTTCATTGGATGTCATTTGATGATAGTTATGTCTACCTTGTAGGCTCTTCAAGTCTGTTTGCTCGAAAGGCATTAAGGAACTCACATATTTCCTTTTTATCCATGCATCATCAATGTGAGTGGCCCCATGCTTTCGAAATGTTGTTGCGATGCCCTTGAGTCTTCTATACATGTCCTCATGGTTTTCACCATCCAACATGTAGAATCCCTCAGCTTCATTACTAAGGGCATCATACATGTTCCTTCTCCTGCTTTCATTTCCAACGAAGAGATCCGTAAGAGCATCCCAAGCTTCTTTAGTTGTGTTGAGATGTTCAATGTGTGGCATGTCCTTGGGACCCACACCCACCTGTATCATGTGGAGAGCGGTGGAATTCAACTGGCTGTCCACAACTTCTCTTCTCGTTAGGTTGGTTTGATCTTCAATATGAAGACCCTCTTCAATAATCCTCCACAATTCAATAGAGGAACTTCAAACATGAGATTTCATTAGGAATTGCCATTGATTGAAGGAGGATGTAGTGAGCTTGGGTGGATCACCCCTATTGTTTATATGAGGATGAGGGATAGGTGGGTCGAGGGAATATACGTGGCAAACCTCACTATATTCCTCCTTACCACTTCCCTTCTTGGAGGTGGAACCATTAAGTTTTTCACCTTCCACATCATCATCCTTGGATCCAGTGTTACCCTTTTCCTTAGATGATGGTGTGGCAGCCTCAAAGGAGGATGGAGATGGGGCTATGGATGATGTAAGGCGAGCAATCATTTGATTCATCTCCTCCATCTTGGCCTCAAAGGATTTCAACAAGGTTGTTTCCAATGACTTGAGATCATCCATTGTGACCTTATCCACAGCCTCATTTCCATCATCCTTGGTACCCATACTACTCTTAGGCGGTTAAGCCCGAATTAAGAGTTGGGGCTCTGATACCAATTGAAATGGATCGTATGGGCACCTAGGGGGGGTAAATAGGTGCTACACCAATTTTTAATGCTTTTTCAATTTTAGGCTTAGCACAAAGGAAAAATTCTCTAGATAAACTATTAGGTGGAATTTTCCCTATATGCAAACATATCTACTAGCGAGTAAAGAGCAAGTTAGAGAGGAACGGGTAAACCGAAGTGAAGCACGCGGAGACCCAGGATTTGTTTGACCGCAGTTCCTTCCTTGTTAAGGGAAGTACGTCTGCGTTGGAGGGGTGGGCAGTACTAAGACCACCATGCCACAAAAGGCCTCACCCTGTTCTCCGATGGATCTCGCCACCAAAGGCCTGATCCACCTTTCCACTATAGGTACCCTTCGAGGCGGGCACCGGCGCCTTTACACAACTAGGGGGGCAACAACTCCACAAAAACTTGGAGGCTCCCGAAATGACAACAAGCTGCCACAAGAACAAAGTTATCAAATACAATAAACAAGATCTAAGTATTGACAAGAATACTAGATCAGGGATTTCTCCAAGTGAATGGAGAGGAGTTGAAGCGCTTGATTCTTGATGATGATGATGAACTTCTCCTCCTTCAGTTCCCCCAAATATCAAGACCTTCGGGTGGTTGAAGTGGGAGATCGAGAATGAGAGCTCTTGCACAATGTCTGGACAATTTCGAATGAATCAAGAAGACTGAACATTGGGGAAGAAGGGGTATTTATACCCCCTTCAGAAACCAGCCGTTGGACACTTTGGGGGCCGGGTTATCCGGCCCAAGTGAGGGCCGGATTATCCGGTCTGGGGAAAACACCACCCCAGACTCGGAATATCTGGCAGATAATCCGCTCCCTATCAGAACGTCGTGTCAAGCTTGCCCTTGATCAACTTCTCGGGGCTGGATTATCCGGTCCTATGCGAGGGCCGGACTATCCGGCCTTGGGGAGGAAAAACCGCCCCAGTTCGGATTTTCCGGGAGAAAATCCGACCGGATACCGAGAGACGCGCCTTGGCTGCTTTTGCTCGAAAACTGGGGGCCGGATTATCCGGCCCATGTGATAGCCGGATTATCCGGCCTGGGGAGGAAAAACCGCCCCAGTTTGGATTTTCCGGGAGAAAATCCGACCGGATACCGAGCGACGCGCCTTGGCTCTTTTTGAGCAATGAGGTAAGCCGGATTATCCGGCCCTTGGTGGGGCGGATTATCCGGGCCCTCTCAAAGCTTCCTGCACACTTAGCGCACATGAATAATTTCCACAGTATTGTTATCTAACACGCAAAACATAGGAAGACATGAAATATTCTTTAAGTGTGGTCCACACCCTGGCGCATACAGCGCACCGTCGGTCTGATCAACCGATCCCGTGCATGTCTACGCCAAGAACGTCCCCGAGCACGCGCCGACCACCGATCGAGCTACGGGCTGCCGCTGTGTCGCCCCGTCGGGCCGCAGCGCCGCCGCCTTTGGTCCACGCTACCGGCTTCCAACGCGCCTTCCTTGGCGTGTACGTCGCTGGTTGTCTCACAGCCGTTGCACCGACTTGTGCCCCCCTCGGGTCATAGCGTGGCTGCACGCAGTCTAGTTCGCCATCCTCGTGCATCGACGGCATCGGCTTTCACCGCGCCATCTCCTACGGCACGGATCGCTGCCGTCTGCACATGGTTTTCGTCATGTCGTCGGGTCTTCCTTGCCTACTTCGAGCACCGCCGCCGCGCTTCACAAGGTAACCTGCAGGGCGCCCTCTCACCGTCGCAGGTCCCGCCGACTACCCCATCGCCACTCTAGGCATCCAGCATGACTAACCCAGGTCGCCGCTGGTTTCGCCGCCTTATACGTCTTCGTCCACTACAACTTTGCCGCCAGCATCATCGCCTCATCCCCGACTACACCACCTGCTACTCTACTCCGACAACCGCGGACAGCGGCGGCATCTCTCTCTTCGCCACTCTGCGCATCGCAACCGCTCTGGAGGCTTCTTCTACTAGTCTTTCTGATACGGCGGCAAGTTCATGATGGTCCCTGCCTCCGCACGCCTGGTACTGGCAACACCGGGAGTGCCTTCGTCCCCGACGCGTTCCCAAGTCTGGCAAGCTCGGATCGGTGCCTCGTCTTCATTGGCTTCGATAACGTCTTCTTCGGCATCGACCCCTCTACGACTGCCTTGACCGCGTCACCGACGAGTTCTTCTTTGCATACTCAGTTCTGGCAAAACCGGAGTGTGCGTTCGTCCCCGACGTACGCCTAGTTCTGACAAAACTATGACCGCACCTCGTCCTCGACGGCTCGGACTGCATCGACTTCGGCATCGACACCCTCAACGACTGCCTCGATGCGTCTCCGTCATCCTCCTCGCGCACTATGCGCATGCGGCTACCTCGACACCGGCATCCCCGACCACGACATCGACCACGGTGACCCATCGCACGGCTACCTCGACCATGTCACCGCCTCACGCTCTCGGCTCCCTCGACACCGGCACAAGGGCTACCACCTCGCTTCAGCATCATCAGCTTCCTCTACAGTCCAAGCTACCGTGCTGCGACACCGTCCACGACGTTCCTGCTCGGACTGCGGGGGGATGTCAGCCTACTGGATGCTACTTCGGTTTATCTCCAGTCTGACCGTCCACGATGTTCCAGTTGTTCACGACGTTACCGCTACGACTGCGGGGGGGTGTTAGAGTATTATGTATATACGCTTGTTATGGTAGTTTAGATAGAGTTATGATCTGTTTACATACAGTCCTAACTTGACTCGTACTCCAAGATAATCCTCTGTACGGCTATATATACTCGTCCATGAGGCTCAATAATATATCCATCATATTCCGTCAAACTCATACTCTTTCAGTCGGCATCTCGGCCTCGCCTCACGAAGTTAACCATCGTCATACAAACGGCCGTCGGCGATGCGTATGCCTTTAGGTTTTCAGCGGTCGTCGTGACAAGGCGGCTGTCGGTAAAAAAAGATCAAGAGATCAAGAGATAGATGAACTCTTCGATCAATATAGACTAACCGGATAATGATCATTAGGTATCCTCTCGACCCTATTTAGTTTAATCAAATACACATCTTTGGTGAAAAAAATTATTTGTTTGAA
Source organism: Avena eriantha (assembly GCA_910589775.1). Classification (NCBI taxonomy): domain Eukaryota; kingdom Viridiplantae; phylum Streptophyta; class Magnoliopsida; order Poales; family Poaceae; genus Avena; species Avena eriantha. The sequence continues at coordinate 62,985,666 of OU342742.1, read as the reverse complement.
CTAAATAGTTTTGGTGGGTACCCGGCACTAACAATGACCTACTTGCACCTCTACTTGCACTACGGTGCGATGCCACAACGAGTGGTCCATGTAACGGCACGCGGAAGGTAGACGTGACATTACCATGAACGCAACGATTCATGACACCGCCGTGCTCCGCGGCAGCAAAGAGAAGGGTACATAGCCGGCTTGTCACACTAAAAAAACGTAAACTCCACACGTTTGCTCGACACATTTCCCAAAAATTAACCAAAAATAACGGGTCAATGTTCATACATACGACTCTTTATTTCAAGGAAGTGCTATATAATTTGGATATGCATATATTAATTGGTAGTACTAATTAATCGCTTATGGGTTATATGGCGGATAAGCATCGAATTATTATCAGCCTCAAATGTGAAAATCTAGCATACCTAGTTAAATTGTACTTCAAAATCGGAGATGGCGGATAAGCATCTCGAATTATTATCTGCCTGCAAATAAACCATCTATTTAAGTGCCCACGACTGACTCGTATCCCTATCACCACAATAAGCACTTGATCGATCTCAAACCAAAGCTGCAAAACCGCATATCCTTCAACCAAAAGCCGCGTCACCGCATAACCAGCAGCCATGAAAACCTTCAGCCTCCTCATCGTCGTTTTCGCCGCCGTTGCCGTCCCTTATCCCGTTGTCACCTCCGCCCAGGCAGCATGGTACCCGATCGACCCCACGAACGCGCCGCATGTCCAGGAGCTCGGCGCGTGGGCGGTGTCAGAGCACGTCAAGTAGGCGCACGACGGGCTCAAGTTCAGCAGGGTGAGGAGCACCGAGGAGCAGTCTGACGCCGGCGTGAAATATCACCTCGTCATCGAAGGGCTGAACGTCGACGGCAAGCGGGGCAGATACGAAGTGTTTTTAGTCGAGGAGGTCAGGAGCAACACCCGAACCCTCATCTCCTTTAGCCCAGCGAAGTAGCGGCGACCAGCCGGCGCGCGTGGGAGCGAAACTATTTGGGAGTGCCTAGATCTCAGGCGCCTGAGAACTTCTTAGGTCTAAGTTGCTGATGTCATCCTAATATTTGTGCTAATTTTCAGTTGCAACCTAGTTGCAACTCATAAGATTTGTAGTAATTTTTAGTTGCAACCTAGTTGCAACTCATTAAATTCTCAGTTACATCCTAGTTGCAACTCATGTGTAACTTTCACTTTCCACGAATCACGAGGTAAATCGAACGGTGAAACAGGCGACTGAGACCTAAGAAGTTCTCAGGCGCCTGAGAACTAGCAAAACCGAAACTATTTAGCATGGAATTGATTTGGATTTGTAATAAATGGGTACCGATAGCGACAGATAAGACATTTTAAGGAACATACATATAGTGTAGGAGGGGTGGTTATGTGCATGCTAAATTGGTACACAATTGGTACACATTTGTAACAATTTAGCATGGAATTGATTTGGATTTGTAATAAATGTGTACCGATTGCGACAATTTAGCATGGAGGGGTGGTTATGTCCAATGCCGTTCTGCCCAACGAATTTTGGCTATGTCCATTGTCTATACTCTATACTTGGATTCCAAAATTGTCAAGTTTCATGTTCAACACTGAATTGTGGGTTTTACGGACTCAGCAAAACCGTCAACACACGCTCTCCCTCCTGACCCGTGCGGCCGCCGCCGGGACGCACCAGGCGGATCCCTTCCCTCCCGGCCACTCCCCACCTCCCACCTAGAGCCACCCCCTCCCGCCGCCACCAGGACCGTTGCTGGTCAAAGTCCCCGCGGCTCGGCGGCGGTGGGATCTCGTCCTTCCTTCCTGATCTGATCCAGATCATGGTGGCGGTGGTGGCCTGCAGCCCGACTGGCGGCGGTGATGGCGACGTGGTGACGGACAGGGAGCGCCGGCGGCGGAGCTGAAGGCGGCTGGGAAGATGGAGGCGGCGATCTAGGGTTTCTTGGATCATACTGCTACTCGGTCCTCCATCGTCTTTGGTCGGACGTCGTGCGTCTTCTCTCAGCTCTACTACGCATCATGAGGACACTCGGGGCAGAGGCCCTAGGTTTAGTTGCGGTGGGCATCTTCTTTGTCGAAGGTGGTCGGCCTGAGGCTGGTTTGGTGGATCTCGCGATATGTCATCTAGTCCTGGCAGCGAGGCGGGGAGACTTAGGTGCCGGTAAAAACCGAGCCGTTGGCGGGCGATGGCGGCATTAACACATCATTACCTTGATGAAGGCATCATTGTGCACCTAGTGTCGACCTCAATCGTGCTACTCGGGGGGGACACCCTAAGATCTTTGGATCGGGCGATGACGGCACCGCGGTGTCATGTTCTCTTTTGGGAGCATCGCTTGTGGAGCAGCGCTAGATGGAAGGGGCAGAAGAGGTGGAGCGGCTTTGTCTTGCACGGAGCTTCGGCAGCGATGTCAAGTCATGCTTGACCGACAGGTGCTACACTGAGTCATGCATGTTCGGCAAGTGCTACGCACGATAGATCCTCCGGAGACTTCAAGTTGTGTTGCTGGTGGTACTTGGCGGCATGGTGCTGCGGGGTACCGGTAGCAACCGTGACGTGCTTTGGAGATAGTGCGCAGGGAGGTGGTGCTACTTGACACCGCGGTGGTGTTGGTGGCTGGTGTGGAGAGAGTCTGCACATCGATATACATGTTGATGATGGTTTGGCAGAAGATAGTGGAGGCGACGACATCCGGAGCGTGTGCGTGGGCACTGTTTCGTGGCTATGCTGGGCGGATCTAGTCTCCTGGAGTGCATGATGCAACTAGGTATTTGCTAGATCTCGTCAGGGATCTGGCGATATAGCTATCGTTTTGCTCGGTGTTTTAGTTTGACGGTTCTGGTTTGTATGATCTTTGTAATGGCTTTTGTCATATTTTGTTGCTCTAATAATAAATAAAGGCTGTGTGCATCGCTTGATGTAGAGGTCAGGGTTTCGCTCCCATTCTGAAGAAAAAAACACTGAATTGTGTGATAGAACATACATACAGTGTAGTACCGACATACACATATTTTGGCAGGCGAAGAACGGCATTATATGGCTGTACAAATGACCTTGTAAATAGGGTGGTTATGCATATGCATGTGTCTTCATAGTGTATACGAGTTTGTAGCAGGTGGGAGGACATCTGGCGGGAAGGAGGAGAACAGAATTTCAGGTATGAGGGGTAGGAGATCGATGATATATCTTATATCTAGACAACTAAGTTGTCACCTCTGGTCAGGCAATGTTGCTGAAGATAGAGATTTTCTAGTCTTGAGATGCCTTTTATTTCTACTATGTTTGCTCCATATGTGTGATACTTTTGAGGTTTGGGTCAGGACGCTAATATTTCATCACGACTCACGATTCACAACTCACTACGCTGGAGGTTGAAGAAGTATCATGATATCTACTTGGAATCATATTCTTTGGAGAAAGCGCTCCCCTCGCATCGCCTCCTCCAGGGCGATGGGGTAGCCAAACCCTAGCCTGCCGCCGCCCACCCCCACCTTCCTCCTTCCCTCGCTGTCCCAGGAAGCGGCCGTTGGCAAAGCTGCGTGCCTCCCTGGTGAAGGGGGCAGCGAGGATTCGTGCCTCGTGGCCTGGAGGGAACATAGTACGGCGGCAAGAGGCGTGCGGCAAGCAGCGACGACGGCGGACCATGTCGGGGTCAGAGGTGAAGGCTCGCAACGCGAAGCCTTGCGAGGAACCTAGGCATAGGCATGTCTTCCTCCGAACAGCGAGGACACGGCAACACTGTGATACTCACGCGAGGTGTATACACTGCTCCACCGCAGGATGTGGCTGATCCAGTGGCGACACCGGGAACAATGATGGCGTTGGAGGAGGGAGCTCTAGCTCTAGGTGGTAGTGCTGGCCGGAGTTGGCACTGGCGATGGCGGCGACCTCCGGTGTGGGCCTGCAGGACCAGATCTAGGACCTTTGGCCCATTCTGGGTCAAGCGGGCCTGGTCTGCCCGAGCTAGACCTTGCTGATGGGTCGTTGCATACAAAACAAAAAATTCATATGACTGCAACTGCCAAGATCAAATCTAGATGCTACTTGTAATAGTTTCAGAAGGACTCACCCTCAAAGACCAAAAGAGGGATAATGTTCCCGCAAACAAACATGGTTGATGTAGAATATACCGTTTCTCCTCGAAGGTCATGAAGACGATCAACACTACAATCGGGCAGCCTCTCCGTAATCAGTCACACGTCCAGCAAGATGACCACCTCCGTCCCTTTCTCCAGTTGTGCAGTGGAAGCAGTGTATCCTCGGGAACTCCAGCATCACTACAACATGGTGGTGGAGAAGATCTTAAGCAGGGCTTCACCTAAGCACCGTACTCGTGATAGTGGATCGGCTAGCAAGAGGTAAATTGCCAACCAGAAGGCATATGAGAGAGATGGAATGGAGTGAGAGGAGAGGGTCTCCACCCCTCCTTATATAGGAGAGGGGGCACACCAAGGGGGTGTCCATCACACCATATGATGCCCCCACCTCTCCCATCTTCATTACTTGTGGAGTCCCCACTCAAAAATAATCAAGGGTCACTTTCTCCCATTAAATCTTAACTCAAAAACTAAAGGTCTTTCCATTAAAACACTTTTAATTCACTTGGTTTAATGCCACTAAATTTAATGAACACTTAATTTAATGAGTACTTTATTGAATGAACACATTAATAATTTATTCTCTTGCACTCTTTCAATATACAGAAACTATTCCGGCAGTTTTATCAAAATAGTTTATGTGTTGTCCAGTATTTTGTCCAATGTTTCGTATCCACTCAAATGCGTCCACGAGCCTTAAGTGTGTCACCCTACGATTTGTGAACTAAGTGGAAATGATCGATACTCTCTCCGGTCAATAATCATCAGTGGGATCTAGATATCCATAACGACTCCCACTTACTCAAGAATGAACTAGGGATTGCGTGAACCTTCTTCGTAGTAACCAATTCCTTTTGTCTCGTGATATTTTACTTGTCTGGGATCCGATCATTTTCTATCATCCATACCTAGTTCGATCTCGTTATTGACAAGTACTCTTTTACTCATTTCATGATATAACATTCTCGTGTGCTAGTCACGTGCTTGCAAGCGATGTCAATGTGATATCACCGAGAGGGCCCGGAGTATATCACCCTATTATCGGGATAGACAAATCTCACTCCTGATCCATGAGCCTCAACTAAAACTATATAAGTACCCAACGACGTATTTATAATCACCCTGTTATAGTGTGACATTTGATGGAATCAAAGTACTCTTCCAATATTAGTGATTGACGTGATCTCATGGTCTAAGGATTAGTGTTACTTCATGTGAGATTGATATAGCAATATAAACTTTGATGACATGATCGTATTGCTGAAGGGAATATGCCCGAGAGGCAATAATAAAGTGGTTATTATCGTATTCCATGTTTATGATAAATGTTTATTTTGCATGCTATAATTGTATTGATCGGAAACGTCAATACATGTGTGTTTAATAAACAAATAAAAGGTTCCTAGTTATGCCTCTCTTATAGACTAGCTCGTTGATTAACAAGATGATCAAGGTTTCCTGATCATGGACATTGGATGTTGTTAATAACGAGGTCACAACATTGGTGGAATGCTGTGATGAACATTCATCCGAAGTATAGCATTACGATCAAAGTCATTATGTTTATATTTCTATAACATCATACAAAGTAATCTTTATCCTTAGATCATGAGATCATGTTAATTGCTAACACAGGAAGAGTATCTTGATAACATCAAACGTCACGCCGTAACAGGGTGACTATAAAGATGGGTTCAGTGCTACGAAGGTGTTATGTTGAGGCTCATGGATCAAGAGTGGAATTTGTCAATCCCGATGACGGATAGATATACTATGGGCCCTCTCGGTGATATCACATTGAAATAGCTTGCAAGCAAGTGATGTGATCACTAGAATGTTATATCACGGGAACGAGAAAAGAGTGCATGTCAGTAACGAGATCAAACTAGGTATGGAGATACCGATGATCGAATCTCGGACATGTAATATATCGCGAGACAAAGGGATTTAGTTACTAGCGTTAAAGGTTCTCACGATCACAGAAGTCATCGTTGAATGTGTAGGAGTCAGTATGGATCTCCAGGTCCCGCTGCTGATTATTGATCGGAGAGGGGTCTCGATCATGTCTGCATTATTCGCGAACCGTAGGGTGACACACTTAAGAGTTACCGGACACCATTTTGGAGCACATATGTTTCAGACGAAAGAATTGCAAAGCGCAGGAATTGTTTCGATAGAAACCAAAAATTGTTTCGGGTGAAATTGCAGAAAGTGGTTCTGCATGTGATATTGAAATATTGCAAGGGGTTTTATGTGAATGTTTGTTAATTAAAGTAATTAACAAAATTCTCAATAAAATTAATAAAAGAGTTTTATTAAATGAGAGAGCATTAAATTTGGAGAAATTTAATGCATTTAAAGTGGAGACTTTAAAAAGGAATGTGAAGAGGCATTTTAATGTGGAGGGGTTACCACCACATGAATGGAGGAGGTGAAGAGACACCTCCTCCATGCGTCGGCCATGAAGGAGGGGCACCCCCCTCCTCCTATAAAAGGTCCCCCTCTTCCTCCTTCATCCACACACCTCCTTGTGAAGGATGTCTCTCCCCCTCTAGTATTATTTCCCCATGGTCTCGGATTAGCGAGATACATGTTCTCGGCGGCTTTATCTGGAAAGGAGTTGTTGCTTCCGCTGCTTTGCTGGAGTGAGGGACAGAGGTTGTCGGGGTACCGGACGTGTGTGCGATCACGGATGCGCCGCTGCTTTGCGGTGCTGGACTTGGTGCTGCTGGAGCTGGATCTGATGGACATGTTGGAGCCGGACCTGCTGGACTTCCTCACGATCTTGAGATCGGCAAGTGTACGACTACATCAACCACGAGTTCCTACTCGTTAACAAAACTTGTTGTCTTCGAGGATAAGTTCTCGTTGGATGTATGTCCACCCGTTGCTTTGTACCTAGTAGATAGATCTTGGCGTGTAGTTCACATCGTAGGAATTTTTTTGTTTTCTATGTTGCGGACCCAACAGTGGTATCAGAGAATGATCTATGCGTAGGTGCTTTGCACGGGTAGTACACATATGTTTATATGTGGGTGATGATGATCATGTTATTGCATCTTCTATGTATTTTGGATATTGGTGGCATAGTGGGATGAAGCGGCCCAGACCAACCTTACATGTCATCGTACATGAGACCGGTTCCACGACTGACATGCAACTTGTTTTGCATAAGTGGCTGGCGGGTGTCTGTCTCTCCTACTATAGTCAATATCTGATTTACAACGAGTTGCTAATAACTTGGTTATCCTCGTTGTGGTTCATGTTTGTAGGTAAGAACGGTTCTATCTCCGAAAGCCCTAAGCCACGTAAAACTTGCAATTGATAAATTAGAGGCGTCTAGTTTAGATCGTTGCTAGGCTAGTGTCTTGATATGGTATTGTTGTAAGTAGATGTATGATAGATACTCTTACAACACACTCAACATATAAGTTCCATAGACCTTGGCCTTACACACAAAGGAATGATAGAGATCATACCATGATGCAAGTGATAGAGATCAAATGCATGGACCATATCATCTCACTTTACACATTAGATGTTAGCATCTTATACTGCTAGTTTGGCGCATTTGGTAGCATTGTAAGATGATCCCTCATTTAGATATCAAGATAAAAATGTGTTCTTCCTTAAGTATGCACCGTTATGTGGATCGTGTTTTGAGACATCACGTGATGATCAGGTGTACTCAAATCTACGCTTTCATAGGAACGGGTTTAAGACAGTTTTACACACGCGAATACTAAGGTTCTTACTTGGCGAGCCTAGCATGTACAGACATGGCCTCGGAACACGGACCGAAAGGTTAAGCATGAGTCATATAGTTGATACGATGCCCATATAGATGCTCGCCTTTGAAGCTACATCAACTCACGTGATGATCGGACTTGGTGTAGTGGATTTGGTTCATGTAATGACCAAAAAGTCACGAGGGATGTCGTTTTTGAGTGGGAGTTCATTTCTAATTTGGATTAGTCGAACCAAATTTGTCATAAATTAAATCAAAGTGAATTTGCATAGTTTGTTGTAGTCATTGGCATTCGTTTTCTACCTTATGCTTAGTTTTTATTTGAGATAATAGAACTATAGAATTCTGGATATTTACTTTACGAACTGGTATCGTATTGTTTTGAATGTCATTTAAAGTTTATAAGTCCTATTGCAAACTTTCAGCAAACTCTATGTACTCCATGAAGTTTAATAAGTAGTATTAAATCAAGAGTAAGAATTCCAATGTTAGTATCTAAAGTATCATGTTTGCCTCCATGATTATTGATATTCAAAAGTTGTTTTAATATCAAGATTATATTGGAGCTGAAAATTGTTTCAGAAACCATCATGTGTGAAAGATATTGTGATATCTGAAACAATGATTTTGGTTGCATAATAATAGAGTATAATTTAGCAAAATACATGTTCTCATATTGTATGAGAATTTGTGAAGGTTGGAGATGCTAGGCATCCGAATCTACCAAAAAGGTTTTGGGAACTGATATTATACTCGCGATTCTTCCTTATAGGCTATAGTAGCTTGATCATTAAAGTTGTCATGATAAGGATGAATAGAAGATGTAAGTAAAATGTTTACTACACTAATAGATTACTAAAGAATGGATTTTTGGAAGAATGCCAAACATTTGATGATGGTGATCCACTTCAAAGTGCAAGTCCAAAGGTATTAGTATTTAACTATATACAAGCTTTGTACCATGTGTCATGTTGATGACACCACTATTGATGTTGATAGATTCTTTTAAAATAAAAGGAATTGCTGAAAGAGAATCTATAAAATATTTGGCAGAAAATAAAAGGTTGGAGATGTCCAACTTGGGTATATAGAAGATATACATGTTATGGTTGTATTCCTTGCTTATTAAACAATGTGGTTCTTAGGTATTGGATACCGGTATTGGATACCGAATTGGTTGGTATGAAGTGTCATACAGGACAACACAATTCATGAACTGCAATGGCCTAAGTAACTAGCAAGAGAATAAGTAATGATGATCATCGAAAACAAATAAAGTGTTATTGTGCTTTTTCGTTGTCGTCAAACCTAGCCATCAAGATTTGTTTTAATAATTGTTATTTTGTTCCGGTATTACGAGAATAATGGTTGTTCAAATAATTACTGTATTCCATAAAGGATGGATGAACTTTTACAAGTCTAGTGGGAGAAATCACATCCATAAACACTATTGCTAAAATGCCGCAAGACAAATGATTAAAAGATCACTTAAGAAGTGCCATCGCTGTTTAAATTATATTGGAAAGAAAATATGAAGAAACTCCATGTTGATGGATTTTTGGAGTCTTTGATTTTGATAAATTGACGCATGTGAGACTTTCCTCGAGATAATTGAAACTCCGTCCATAGGCCGAGAGGAACGGATGACTAGATTATTGGAAATTGTGCATGCTGATGTGCATAGTCCATTATGTGTAGCCATATGCGATGGATCTTTTTGCTTCATATGCTTTCTTCGAAAATTTGCGTGAATATATCTGTATATTTACTTAATAAGGAAGAAGTATGAAACATTTGAAAGTTGTTCAAAGACTTTCAAGATAAAGTGAAAAACATTGTAACAAGAAAATAAAGAGTTTATGATTCGATCATAAAGGAAGATATTTGAGTTACATGTTTAGCAAAACACCTAAGATTTGAGAAATTGTTCCATGAATTTGGATTTCCCGATAAACCACAGGAGTATGGTATGTTCGAGAGATGAAATCAAACCATGTTTGACATGGTAAGATCAAAGGTGTTATTTATAAAACTTCCATGATGTTTTAAGGATTGAAGCTTTAGAGACTACCACTTTTACACTGAAAAGAGCACCATCGTAATCCATTGAAATGACACCATATGAATTATGGTTTGGGATAAAACCCGAATTGTCTTTTCTTAAATTTTGGTATGCTGTGCATAAGTAAAATGTTTACAACCAAAGTCGGATAAGCACGTCTTTGTAGGTTATCCCAAAGAATTTGTTGGAAATTTCTCCATAACACCAAGGACAAAAGAGTTTGTTACTTGGAACGTCAAGTTTCTTGAGAAGGAATTTTTCGTGAAAAGTTAAGTGGGAGGACAATAGAACTTTGATAAGGTTGTTGAACCTTAGCTATATGTGCTAAGTAGCGCAGCACCGGAAAGTGTCTCGGTGGCGGCCACAATGCTCATGGCTCTCGCGATTACAAAAGGTGTGATCTCGGAGATTAGAGTTCCTATAGAACCGTATGGGTCGGTAAGAATCAAATAGTAAGATTTGATAAGCAAGTCGTTATTGTTTTGACAATGATGAACCGACTACATGCAAAGAAGCGATGATGGGCCCTGACTCCATAAAATGACTAGAAGTCATAGAATCCATGATAGTATCCATACACGAGAAATCAAGTTTCTGAACTTGGAAGACCCTCTGGAAAGGCGTGAAGCCTATCGGTCGTGTTTGGATCTATAAAGAAATAAGACATGGATGTTTAACATCTATGAAATAGTCGACATGTCGGAAAGAAGTTTATGACAATGTTCAAGGAGTTGACTATGACAAGATTTGATCTTTCATAGTGATATTTAGTCTTGACGGATTAATGTAGCAACCACTACATATAATTTGGTATATGGTAATTGAATAAACAAAACAATGTTCTTCTAATAGAACAGTTACCTAGGACGTGTACATGACACGGTCCAAAGGGTTTTGTTAATTCAAAGGGTGCTAAAAGGGCATGCGAACTTCAATAGTTGAAGTAAGCATAACGGAGTTGGAACCTTCACCATGATGAAACTGTTAAAAGAGTTTAAATTCATCGGAGATGATGAAGATGCTTGCATTTGCAAGAAATTAAGTGGGAGCGCTGAGACATATTTCTAATACATTATGTAGAGGACATATTGTTGATTGGAAATGATGTATCTTGTATTGACACAAGTTAAGAATTTCATTAAAATAAGATTTCAATGAAAGACTTGGGCAAAACCGGAATAATAGGCATCAATATCTATATGGATAGATTAAGGCGCTAATATGGTTGTACCAGACATACATATATGAGATATTGAAAGAGTTCAATATGGAAACAATAAAAAAGGTTCTTGCTGCATGGAAAGGATTGTATCAAAATTCAAGTGTTTCAACACTTGGTGAGTAAAATCACATGAAGATTTTGATCGATTATACCATGATATGTATATATCCAGAATGTCCTATGCTCTAAATGTTATGAGCACATACCAGAATGATTCGTGAGATGATCATTGGACGATAGTAAAGATATTCTTATGAGATTTGGAAGAACTAAGAATATATAATGTATAAGTGACAAATAGTTAAAGGTAGTTCATTGTAAAGTGTTACATTGATACTAGTTTTGTCACAAGATACAAATTAAATTTATATCAATTTAGACTATGGGTGGCACAATGTAATGGAAAGGATGTTCCATGATGGATTTGGATGAGTTCCAAAGTTGAGACATTGTGGCGGATACTACAACAAAAGGCTAAGTATATGACTGTTATAGTAGCAGCATAGGAGGGCACTTGTGTTAAGTAGTTTGTTATCAAACTAGGTGTGGTTCAAAGTGGGCTAATACTATGAAGATATATTGTGTGACAATAATATCAACATATTTTAACCGGAACGAACTAAAGGTCTCACCAAAGGACCAAATTTATACAATGCCATCTCATTTGAGAATGAGTGATGCATAGAGACGCAAAGACATGCAAATACACACGGACCTGAAACTGTCAGATCCGGAGATTATGTTAACCACTAGCAATAGCGTATATGCAACACCAGAAAGCCATAGGTGTTCAATACGCAAATTTTTTTAAACTAGATTATTGACTCTAGTGCAAGTGGGAGACTGAAGGGAATATGCCCGAGAGGCAATAATAAAGTAGTTATTATCTTATTCCATGTTTATGATAAATGTTTATTTTGCATGCTATAATTGTATTGATCGGAAACGTCAATACATGTGTGTTTAATAAACAAATAAAAGGTTCCTAGTTATGCCTCTCTTATAGACTAGCTCGTTGATTAACAAGATGATCAAGGTTTCCTGATCATGGACATTGGATGTTGTTAATAACGAGGTCACAACATTGGTGGAATGATGTGATGAACATTCATCCGAAGTATAGCATTACGATCAAAGTCATTATGTTTATATTGCTATAACATCATACGAAGTAATCTTTATCCTTAGACCATGAGATCATGTTAATTGCTAACACCGGAAGAGTATCTTGATAACATCAAACGTCACACCGTAACAGGGTGACTATAAAGATGGGTTCAGTGCTACGAAGGTGTTATGTTGAGGCTCATGGATCAAGAGTGGAATTTGTCAATCCCGATGACGGATACATATACTCTGGGCCCTCTCGGTGATATCACATTGAAATAGCTTGCAAGCAAGTGATGTGATCACTAGAATGTTATATCACGGGAACGAGAAAAGAGTGCATGTCGGTAACGAGATCAAACTAGGTATGGAGATACCGATGATCGAATCTCGGACATGTAATATATCGCGAGACAAAGGGATTTAGTTACTAGCGTTAAAGGTTCTCACGATCACAAAAGTCATTGTTGAATGTGTAGGAGTCAGTATGGATCTCCAGGTCCCGCTGCTGATTATTGATCGGAGAGGGTTCTCAATCATGTCTGCATTATTCGTGAACCATAGGGTGACACACTTAAGAGTTACCGGACACCATTTTGGAGCACATATGTTTCAGATGAAAGAATTGCAAAGCGCGGGAATTGTTTCGATAGAAACCAGAAATTGTTTCGGGTGAAATTGCAGAAAGTGGTTCTGCATGTGATATTGAAATATTGCAAGGGGTTTTATGTGAATGTTTGTTAATTAAAGTAATTAACAAAATTCTCAATAAAATTAATAAAATAGTTTTATTAAATGAGAGAGCATTAAATTTGGAGAAATTTAATGCATTTAAAGTGGAGACTTTAAAAGGGAATGTGAAGAGGCATTTTAATGTGGAGGGGTTACCACCACATGAATGGAGGAGGTGAAGAGACACCTCCTCCATGCGTCGGCCATGAAGGAGGGGCACCCCCCTCCTCCTATAAAAGGCCCCCTCTTCCTCCTTCATCCACACACCTCCTTGTGAAGGATGTCTCTCCCCCTCTAGTATTATTTCCCCATGGTCTCGGATTAGCGAGATACATGTTCCCGGTGGCTTTATATAGAAAGGAGTTGTTGCTTCCCCTGCTTTGCTGGAGCGAGGGACAGAGGTTGTCGGGGTACCAGACGTGTGTGCGATCACGGATGCACCGCTGCTTTGTGGTGCTGGACTTGGTGCTGCTGGAGCTGGATCTGATGGACGTGCTGGAGCCGGACCTGCTGGACTTCCTCATGATCTTGAGATCGGCAAGTGTACGAATACATCAACCACGAGTTCCTACTCGTTAACAAAACTCGTTGTCTTCGAGGGTAAGTTCTCGTTGGATGTATGTCCACCCGTTGCTTTGTACCTAGTAGATAGATCTTGGCGTGTAGTTCACATCGTAGGAATTTTTTTTGTTTTCTATGATGCAGACCCAACAATTACTATACCTATTGTGGGTTTATGTTCATCACATGACCTTATCATTAACAACATCAAATGTTCAGTATCAAGAAACCTTGATCATCTATTAATCAACAAGCTAGTGTAATGAGAGGCATTACTAGGAACATTTTTTTGTTTATTAAACACACATGTATTAACGTTTCCGATTAATACAATTATAGCATGAGAAATAAACATCTATTATAAACTTGGAATAAGATAATATCCACTTATTATTGCCTCTCGAGCATATTCCTTTCAGTATCCCACTTGCACTAGAGCCAATAATCTAGTTTACATAGTGATGAATCTAACACCCATAGAGTTCTGGTGTTGATCATGTTTTGCCCTTGGGAGAGCTTTAGTCAACAGATCTACAACTTTCAGATCCATATGCACTTTGCAAATCTCTACATCACCATCATGGACATGTTCGCGGATGGAGTTGAATCGGCGCTTGATATGCTTGGAATTCTTGTGAGACATTGGTTCCTTAGCATTGACTATGGCACCATTATTGTCATAATAAATAACCATTGGATCCAAAGCACTTGAAACCACACCTAGTTCAGAAATGAACTCCTTCATCCAAACTGCTTATGCCACTGCTTCTAAAGCAGAGATATATTCTGCCTCTATTGAAGATCTTGCCACTACAGGTTGCTTGGAGCTCCTCTAACTCACCACTGCTCCATTCATGATAAATACATACCTAGATTGCGACTTAGAATCATCCAAATCGATGTCAAAGCTAGCATCGACGTAACAATTTGCTACGAGCTCTTCTTCACCGCTATATATGAGAAACATATCCTTATTTCTTCTTAACTGCTTAAAGACATTATTGACCGTCGTCCAGTGTTCCAAATCTGGATTAGATTGGTACCTACTAATCAAACTAACAGCATTTGCCACATATGGTCTTGTACATAGAATAGCATACATGATAGAGTCTATGGATGAGGCATAGGGGATCTTATCCATCACTTCTCTATCTTCTGCTATAGATGGACTCTGAGTCTTCCTCAAAGTCTTACTTTGCAACATAGGTAATAAGAACCCTTTCTTACTTCCGTTCATTCTGAAATTTTTTAGAATCTTGTCAAGGTATGTACTCTGTAGTAACCCAATTAAGCATCTTGACCTATCTCTATAGATCTTCATGCCTAAAATATAGGCAGCTTCACTAAGGTCCTACATTGAAAACTTACTATTTAAGTAATCCTTTACTCTTTTCAAAAGATCTATATCATTTCCAATCAATAATATGCCATTCACATATAATATCAGAAATTCTATAGAGCTCCCACTCACTTTCTTGTAAATATAAGCTTCTCCAATAGTTTGGACAAATCCAAACCCTTTAATCACCTCATCGAAGTGGATATTCTAACTTCAGGATGCTTGCTTTAGTCCATAAATGGAACGCTGAAGTTTCTATACCTTGTCAGCATCCTTAGGATCGACAGAAACCTTTGGGTTGCATCATATACAACTCTTCCTCAATATTTCCATTAAGGAACATCGTTTTGACATCTATCTGCCAGATTTCATAATCGAAAATGCATCAATTTCTAACATAATCCAAACATACTTTAGCATCGCTATGGGTGAGAAAGTATCATCGTAGTCAACTCCTTAAATTTGTCGGAACCCTTTCACGACAAGTCGAGTTTTATAGACAGTTACATTACCGTTAATGTTAGTTTTCTTCTTAAAGATCCATTTGTTCTGAACGGCCTTGCGGTCATGAGGTAAGTCCACTAAAATCCAAACTTGGTTTTCGTACATGGATCCCATCTTAGATTGCATGGCTTCAAGCCATTTGTTGGAATCTGGACTCATCATCGCTTCTTTATATGTCGTAGGGTCATCGCTTTCATCTATCATGAAATTCAAGACTGGACCACCATACAGTTCAGGAGATGTACGTGTCCTGCCCGACCTGCGAAGCTCGGTGGTATTCTCTTTCGGAGTTTCATGATTCTCATCATTAGTTCCCTCTTCACTTGGTGAAGTCAACACTGGAACAGTTTCTAGTGGTGTGCCACTCGCTATTTTAGGAAGAGAAGGTTTAGTAACCTCGTCGAGTTCTATCTTCCTACTATGCACACCTTTCGAGAGAAAGGATCCATTCTTGGGAATGAAAACCTTGCCTTCAGATGGGTGATAAGGTGTACCCAATTGTTTTTTTAGGGTATCCTATAAAGACGCATTTTCCGTTTTGAGTTCAAGCTTATCAGGATGAAGCTTCTTCACAGAAGCATCGCAGCCCCAAACTTCTAGAAATGACAGCTTAGATTTGTTACCAAACTATAGTTTATATGGTGTTGTTTCAACGGATTTTGATAGTGCCATATTTAAAGTGAATGTAGTTATCTCTAGTGCATGACCCCAAAATGAAAGTGGCAAATCGGTAAGAGACATCATAGATCGTACCATATCTAATAAACTTTGATTACGACATTCGGATACACCATTACACTGTGGTGTTCCGGCAGGAGTAAGTTGTGAAACAATTTCACATTGTCTCATGTGTGTGCCAAACTCATAACTAAGATACTCTCCTCCACGATCAGATCGTAGAAATTTGATCTTTCTGTTACGATAATTTTCTACTTCACTCTGAAATTTTTTGAAATTTTCAAATGTTTTAGATTTGTGTTTCATTATGTAAATATACTCATATCTACTCAAATCATCCATGAAATTTACAAAATAACTATATCCACCGTATGCCGACACACTCATTGGACCGCATATATCGTTATGTATTATTTTCAATAAATCGGTTGCCCGCTCCATTGTACCGGAAAACGGGATTCTAGTCATCTTGCCTATAAGGTATGGTTCACATGTCTCAAATGATTCATAATCAAGTGATTCCAGGAGTCCATCGGAATGGGGCTTCTTCATGCGTTTAACACCAATATGATCCAAATGGAAATGCCAAATATATGCAGCAGTATCATTATTCATCTTGATTCTTTTGGCATTTACATTATAAATATGTGTACTACTACTATCAAGATTTAGAATAACATTATTCATCTTGATTCTTTTGGCATTTACATTATAAATATGTGTACTAGTACTATCAAGATTTAGAATAAATAAACCATTCTTCTCTGGTGCTCTTTGGACAGCATAATTGAAAAACACATAAATAGAAAAAACACATGAATTTCATAGGGTTAGCTATGCAAGAGAGAGCCAGCCATATATACGGAAATCCAATTCAGGACTTCTTTTGACAATACATGTGTAAAACGTAGAAACAGAAAAGGCCTAGAAATTTAACGAGTTTACTTTTGCAAGACAGAGTATTGTAAAACACATAAAAATTTACAAGTTTTCCGGTGATCGGAGATTTTAGAAACCGTCCATCCGAGACAATCCGACGGTAGAAAAATAGGAAGTACCAAACTGAATTACTGGATAGTATTGGGTAGTACTAGAAAGTACTCTCTCCAATCTAAAATAAGTGATTTTTATTTTGTCTAGATTTGGATGTATCTCACGCTAAAATAAATGTAGATATATACTACATGCAAATTTAGAATAGATAAATCACAGTTTATATTGGGACGGAGTGAGTAATTAACAACGTGGGGCTAGAATCACGGATCTCTTCGTCGTGAACCGGAACGTCGCCTAATCTCACGCGATCTATTCTACGATACGCACGTGTGCGGTGCATCTGCTGCCACTTGCATGCTTGTCCAGGTCGCTCCGGTATTTCTTCGTGTCGGATCGAGGAAGCAATCTGGAAATCTTGGGAGGCTAAACGCCCAGAATTTGAGTTGATCATGAGAAAAGACGGATGGGTTTACAAATGGGATTAGTGCAAATTCTCCCTGTTATCAAGCATCACTGTTCATCAAGAGCCAACTTCTACTAGTAACTAAATCCTTGCCCGTTAGTTTTTCCCGTGCAGGGATCTACGAAAGCCAGTTGCCGAGGTTAAGTTGGGAAATTTTCTTTAGCCTGTTCCTTGCGACCATGGAAGAGCACGAGCAAGTAATTTGCATATGTCAACTCTGCGCATCGATTCTTTGTTGAGTCTACGGACCGAACGTGGGCTTCAGCTAGAAAGTGCAAATCGAGGAAGCTTGATTTGCAGAGCATGGAAAAGCGAGGACCCAATTCTTACATCGCCAAAATTTGTGACATCGCCATCGCGGGCGGCTCAGTCTCCTCGACGATCAGTCAGCAACGGACGCGATCTCATAGTAGCGTTGACTGTGGTGAACAAACGCCGGTCTAGAACTGCCGCCATAGAGAAGTTCAATTGCTATAGTGCCCTTAATTTAACTTAATAATTTAATTTGCTTTGTAGATGAACGGCTGAAATAATTCTAGGCGGTAGTACTGAAAAGTACTGGGAAGTGTACTTGCCAACCACCGTAAAAGCACTCAAAAAACTTATATGAATGCTTTGTTTGAATGAAACGCAGGAAAGATATCACGGTTCACCCTCCTCCGCGTCCAGCCTCCCCCTCCATCCTTCTCCCCCCGTCGCCGCCGCCGGCAGGGGCCGCCGGGCGTTGCCCGGGCGGAGCTGGCGGCGGCAGGTGGCATTTCCCCGCGGGCTGGGTAGCTAGGGTCGGGGCCTTATCTCTTCGGCGGCGGTGCGTTCTGGGCGGCGGTTGGGGGCGAGTCGGCGCGGTGGCGCGGTGGCGGGCGGCGGGGCAGCGCGACGCAACTGCGGCAGTTGGAGCTTGGGGCTGGCTGCGCCATGGGCCCGGATCTGGGTATGGCGGGCCGACCAGTTCTGCTTGGGCTGCTCTATAGATCAAGGCGGGTAGGGCGGATGGGATCTACGGTGTCCTCGGCCGGCCTGTTGCAGCGTGGGTGCGGACTTTACGGGCCCGTCTGGGCCCGGCCGGACCACCATGAGACTGGTATGCCTCCGCGGAGGCTTTACGGGCCCACTGGGCCCGACTGGACCTATGGAGGACTGGTGTCTCTATGGCCGCGTCCGGTCGACTACCGCCTTCGGCGGTGAGGCGGTGGAGGATGTTCCCTCCCGCGCGGCCGCGGGACTGTAGACTTTGTTTCATTTTTACCCGTGCCTCGATGTTGTAGACCTCGCGATGGCTTGCTCGGTGAGACGATGTTGGCGGTTTTGGGACCTGGCGCATGCTCGTGGGCGGCAAGTTTGGTGGTGGCGAGGTTTCGCCCTCGCGGGTCTCCTGTGCAACGGATCGTCCGGGGGTTGTGGATAGGGTCTTCGGGAGAAATCCTTGTGGGCTTGACCGACACCGACACGGTGCCACCCGCGGGTGGCATCTTTCCTTCCTGGAGGGCGTCGTGGCTACCCTTCATCCACTTCCCTCTGTGCGCCGGGGGAAACCCTAGGGCCAGTCTCTGGTCCGGGCAGCAGCGGTCGTTTTCCCTCTTGTGGGTGTTGCTTGGTGCTTGACGAGTCGGGGCTAGGAGCGGGGTGGGAATTCTTCGGCGGGCGCAGCGGTCAGGGTCTTCCTCATTTAGTTGATCCGCCTCCGTCGCCATTTCTTTTCTGTTTTTCTTGTTTCGTTTGGGCGTGTGTGTGCTGCTGCCCCAGCATCGTGTATCGGTCTGGCCCAGCAGCGGTCTCACCTGGTTGCTATTAATATAGCGGGGCGTATGCCTGTTTCGAGAGCTACATAATAAATTGGTACTAATCTTGTTGATATGGATATGTACCCAGTATTAATTTATACCAATTAACCATGTAGTAATGCAGATGTATGGATACAGATAATCTCTTTAAATGACGAGCAGTCAATCATCCCTCTCCTGGCACCATCTGAGATTTTCCAAACTCCATCAACCTAAGAGGCAGGATATAGCCGCCACCTAACAACCATGAGGATGAGCCTCTTCTTTTTTCTCCTCGTCGCCGGCGCAACCGTCCTTGACGCCGCTGCCACGCCCAGCGCAGCGCTTGACGGGAAATGGCAACCGATCACGAACATCACCGATCCGCACCTCAGAGACCTCGGCGAGTGGGCGGTGGCGGAGCACACCAAAGCGTACAGCGACGGGCTCAGGTTCAGCAAGGTGGTGAGCGGCGAGGTGCAGATCGTTGCCGTCGTGAACTACCGGCTCGACGTTGACGCGCTGCGGCTCGACGGCAAGGACGCCATGTATGAGGCGGAGGTGTTCGAGCAGGACTGGCCGACCAGTACCACCCGAAAGCTCGTATCCTTCCACCCGGCCAACTGAGCCTTCGACGTTGGTCCGCTAGTATTGCAGAGTATGGTTGCGTTGTTGTTTTTCTGTAATGATAAATCTCGAGGACCACGTGCCTCTTTTCCATGGAAGATTTTGGAATTTTTTTATTCTTATTTTGAGATCCAAGACTTTTAAAGTTTGAGAATATAGCAGTACCAGCATGATATGGTCTTGAGAACCTCCTGCTCGTGTGGGGGGGAATGTTTTTTTTTTTCAGAACCAAGCTCGATGGCTTGGTGGCTAGAGCTCGGGGTGGTTACTGGTTAGCTCGTCCAACCGGATTCGAGTCGCAAACTAAGTGTTCGGACTAAATGGGTGCTATCCGCGTGAAAAAAATCGCTTGAGAGGTCTCATCAATCCTCACAGAGGTCTCACCAATCGCACAATATATAGCCAAAAGAGAAATCGTTTCCGGTGGTCAACTTTTTTTCCTACCGCTGCTGTAGGCCCCCGGTCGAGTTCTTAATCCGACCTCTGCCCCATCAAGATTTTGAAGTTTTCTCATCTGATCTTGTGTATCACATAAAACAAGATGTCAATAAAATGGTCCAAAATGATCTGTTGTGGCCCTGGTATTATTTTTCAACAAGGCAAAAGATTTTCTATTATATTGAATAAGAAGAAATTTTAGGATGTGTTTGGTTGGGATGTAAAAAACAGCTTATGGTTATTGGTCGTATGATGTGAAAAGGGGCTGTGGACTATCTGTTATAGAAAAATTATAGGTCATTTGACAAATTAGTTGTTAGATTTAACTAGTTGATGCATTCGACTTGATAGGTATGAACCAAAAGCAGTCAAAAGCACATAAATAGGTGCTTTCTGTTTATGGCTTATAAGCAAAAAAAACACCGCCATTAAGCCTAACAAACACACCCTTATAACAATTGCTTAGCACAAGTCATATGACTTCACAAATAGGTCTACTCTCCCGGAATTACATTACTCAAGAATCCCGTCCCGGCGATGCTGCACACCCGAGCCTCATATTTGATCTTTGCAATGATGGTAGGGGCAGTTGAGCTGTGATTGCGGAAGACCCCAAGCATTTCGCTCTTTCTAGACTTCCCAAGAGAAAAGCATGAGCAAGGAGGTCATTTACTTTATAGCGTTTCCATGCGCCAACGTGATCTTCAACCACCAATCTTTGACGCTAGATTCATTTTACCAAAGAGACGTATCTATATCATGTTGGTCAAACCAATGTACTATGATGGCATCCCATATGTGTAAAGTGAAGGAACACTTGAATGAAAGGTGGGTTGCCGATTCTTGGACTTGGTTGCATGAGAAATAGTTGCCCCTACAAATAAAATAGTATGTCGTCCGAATGATGTTTTGCAAAACCAACCGTGCCAAAAAAAATAGCGGATCCCAAATCTTCTAAGTAGCGGCATCCATAGAGGTGGGATATTTCCTTCATGTTTCATTTTGTTAGCTAAGGAGGCGATGTAGTTTCCAACATTTGTGAATTTCCACTTTATAGTATCGGTGACGTCAATGGAATGGTGGACTTGTCCTCTCAATTCCCAAAAGGTGGAGAATTGTGGGATGTGCTAAATGTCCAAGCCTTGACACATTTCTATTTGATTGACCCAAGAGTTGCTTTCGAGAGATTTCCTCACTGAATGATTTTTTTCTCTTCGTGCGCTCGTAAATTTTTGGGGCAATACCTTACATCGGTTCAACGAGAGCCAAGGAGGGGTACAAGTTTAGATTTTATTTTTACTATCACTGGCAGTGACCGCATCAAACATGTCTCTATCATGGTCATATCATTGGTTTCCAAGACCAGTCTAGGTTTTAGACTCATCGGTTCATTCTATCCATAGCCAACAAAGCCTACTAATGTTTGCAATTTCTTCTAGATGCAAAATTCCAAGAAAAAAATGTTTTATCGGATGGCAAACCATCTCCCATTTCACTTTGCATTCCCTCGGGTGACCTTGTCACGTCTAAGGATGGAAATTTCACCCACGGGTACGGGTGCCCGCATGGGCAAGGTATGGGCATATTTTTATACCCATGGGTAATACCCATATTGTACCTATTAATTCATGGGCACGGTTATAGCATTGTACGTGTGGGTATACTCATACCCTATCTGTTTAAACTAATCTATAGGTCTTACCTGTAAAGTTTTAACCTATGCAGCCCAGGGGTGAGTATGAGATTGCGACTTCCAAAATTCGATAATTGTCATGTACTCATGTACCAATTATTAGGTTGAGATAAATGTTTTCTTTGATAAATATGATATCGATGAATGTAAAATATGAATAATGTGTTATTTTATCTACCCATCGGGTACCCAATGGGTATGGGTACCTGCCGGGTATGGGCATGGATAAAGTTTTATACCCATGGGTATGGATATGGGTAACATTTTATGCCCATTGACTACATAAATATGAGTATGGTATTGCTCTACCTTGCCCATAATCTTCCCATTGCCATCGTTAGTCACATCAGGCCCACAAGTATGCACGAAGAAGTGCGGTGATCATTTTGTGAACTTCTTTAGGTAACTCAAGCGAGGTGTGATGGAAGATGTGAGCAAGATTTGTACGGGGGCTAGATCAATATGGATGGTTTTTATGTTTCAAACACCGTGTGTATCTCATTTAGCTTCACGTTGGTAATATGCTGGTAATATGCTCCTAAAAAGTGAAAGATGTGATCACAACGAGAAAAAAACATATGCATTCCATCTCACCATATTTCTTGATCAGCAAGAAGCAACACCTATTTTGGTATCATTGGAAAATACTTTTAGCTATGAATTCAATAATTTTATTAATTTTATTTGACATAATTTACATATTATTGATGTGACTATTGGTCAAGACAAATCCCAAGAAACATGGGCACCTTGCAATTCTTAATAGGTTCTTACTAAGACTTCTAGTCCATTTGGGTATGCATATGTCAGATAGTGTTGCACATCTTCGAATTGGTCAGTCACATGGTCTTAAGTGTTTTCTAGGTGTGTTCTTATTTAGACCATGCCTTAGCTTGAAAATACTTTATTCTCCTATTGTTAATGAGTTGGTAGTCTTCCCAACAACTTTAGCTATCTCGGTGTACACACTTGAATCGGCAAAGACGCAAGAGAACCAAATCAAAAGTTGTTCTCTCTGCAAACAAATCAAACAATTCCTTTCCACAGAGCTTTAAGGCCACAAAACTTCATATTTTGTATGTAATGGACCATTTGTGCATGGCTTATTATAAATTTGCAGAAAAAGTTCAAGGATCTAATAAAACTTTGATGTAAGAAGTAATGATACAAGGGGACAAGAAATTGGAGTGTGTGGTGATAGTGCTCCTTTCTACTAGGAGTTTTTTTACAATTACAAAAGATTAGGGTACGACGACCTTCATGTTTTATGAGCTTGTTATGCCTTCTATATGTTTACATATTAATATGTTCACTTTTTAGCACTTCTATTTGTATTTGGCTGTTGTAGTACTTGAATATGCTAGTGTTGTGTGTATATGGGTGCATAGGCCTAGAGATCAACAATATTGTCTTATAAATTAAATCATTTTCTTAAGGGATGAACTGAGATGGAGGGGTAGTTATTCATCCTTATTACTATAGCATTGTTGGTGAAGGTTCATCCATACCTCCTCCCATGCCCTCCTCATAAGCCTAAGATATGTGAGCTTTTCTCTCCCATCTAGGTAAGTCAAGGAACAAACCTTCATTTCCAAAATGAAACTTGCTTAGAATGGATAGGATTTAGACTAAACTTTTTGATATCTTTCTTAAAGAATACTAACATCAGAGAAGATTCGGACTAAAAAATCCATATATACAAAGAAAACCCACATGTGTACTAAAAAATTGCATGGAAATTCATGTTCACAATGGAAAGAAGGCACTTTTTGGCATGATAGATGGTCATATTGTGTCACCCCATGGAATATATCCCCGGCATTTCCTCGCTCATTTGGAGGAAGAACATGTACGTCTTTGATGAGCTATCCAATAAACCTTTGGATTCACTCCATTCAACCCAAAATAACGACCTCGACACTCCTTAGTAAGTTTGTTGCCATTTGGACCCGCATCACAAATTTCAGACTTCATCCCGACTTGCCATATTTTGCTAATGGTGCTTATAAAGGAGAGTAAAATTAATGCAGATTATTTACTTTGTTGTTTGTGCAAATTAAAATATAACTTCTGATAATTTAGATCTCCAAGGTTGGAGCATCAAATTTCTTTGCCCTCTTTGTCATGTGCACCCTGGAACAACCTCTCGCCTTTGTTTTTATGACTTGCTTGGGAGGTTTGAACCTTGGTCCTGACCACCACCATCTTTGACATCTCCTTCTTCCTACATCTTTGTGTGGTGGAAGGCTACCTCAGATCGTGTCCCTAAGGATCGTTGTCATGATTTTAATGGAAATGCTATCTATATAATGTGGAACATTTGGAACGAAAGAAACCATTGTGTATTTCGGGGCATCTCGGCCCTGGACTCAGTTTCCATGACCCTGACCCTTGTGGTCATCGACCTTCGACCTAGATCATTTGTTTCATCTTACCCAATTTCTTCTAGCAACCATGAGGACCAGCCTTCTCCTCATAATCGGCATTGTCACCGTCATTTGAGCCATCACGATACCCACCACAGCTTCTTGGACTCCCATCCTAGAGTTCAAAGAGCCAAAGCTCCAGAATGTTGGGTTGTGGGTGCTGATTACACACAACCAGCAGGCACAGGATGCGCTTGCTTTCATATATGTGTTGTCTACCGAGAAGCAAGACTTGGACCATCAGCTGTCAATCCAGGCAGCAAACATTGCCCATGAGAGAGGCGTGTACATGGCGGTGGTGCGCACGGATGCGCCGGGCAAAGTTGTCAAGCTCGTCTCCTTCGAGACAATGCCTGGATGATCTGGATTTCGGCAGCTGGCCGGTAAGAAATATTTATCAACCTTTCCTTCTACAACTAGACTTGTATCTCGATCTCAGGACTAGTCCCTTTAAGTGAGGGACATTGAGTTTAAGTAGGAGCATTCTCATGTAGAATGGGCCCAGATGTCTCATCTATGAGTGTAAACACCACATTATCAAAAGCCGCAAACCAGCAATCATGAGTACCAGCTTCAAGATGAGGGGCTACACCTTCAAGATGAAAGACTCTTCATTAAGCCTCGAAAAAAAGACAGTCAGGTCTTGCCGTCTTGCTAATACTTCCTTTGTTCCTACATTTAGAAACAGAGGTAGTACTAAGCTAAGAACACGTTCGTACTAATCTAAGAACAACGTTGGACAAAAGAAAAGAAAAACAGAGGTTGGGATCTAGCCACTGCGTCCGTCAGTCGGCGAAGGTGTCGTCTCACTTGCGCACCTCCACCTTGAGCTTGTGGTCCTCGCCAAGGTCAGTGTCGCTCCCACACAATTCCCGGAAGAAGCAGGTGTCGCCGATGCCGAGGTGGTTGTCGACGCAGAACTAGTGCCACCCGTACCTGAGCAACACGCGGGGATAGCCACTCATGCGGTGCTTTAGGGTGTCGGGCCACGACCTCCCCTCGTGCATCCGCAGAACCACCTTGGTCCTCTTTTTGTACTCGTGTGCCACCAGGAAATCCGCTGGCACGTTTTGTCGTCCGTCCAGCTAGCGTCGGATGGAATCAGTAACTAGATAGATAGAACACGGGGAAACATGGTACATGGACAGAGTTCGCACATTCCGAAGTACTGCGTAAGGTCGGCTCAGGCCGCTTCATCAAACAATACTGCGATATGAACAAATATGCATGGGAAGGTAACAACTAGAAAATCAATACCTAGGGAGGGGCCCACCCTAGGGCAGCCGCACCCTCCCTCTATGCTGCCCCTCCCTCCTCTTGGGTCCCCGACCACTTGGGGGTGTGGCACACCCCCTGGTGGGCTACCACATGGTGGCCCATTAGGGTAGGCCATATATTTATTTAACATTTTAATGTTTAATTTATTAATTAAATACTAAAACATGTTATTTAGTCTCTGAACATTTCACTGACTCTGGAACCTCTCCAACATCTCTCCAGAACAATTCTAGAGTTCCCTCTCTTTTCTCCAACGGTCTCGAATCAAACCCTAAGCGTCATACACCCTTAAGTGTGCCACCCTACAGTTTGGGAATGCATAGACAAGATCGAGACACCTCTCCGATCAATGACCAACAGCGAGATCTGGAAACTCATGATGGTCCCTATGCATTTCACGAATTAACTTTATTGCTTGAACCTTAAACATCGAGTCTTATTCTCTTTGCTATACGATATCTGGTTTGTCCAAGATCTGATCTTAGGTATCTCTATACCTAGTTCGACCTTATTACCGACGAACACAATCACTCATTCTTACGATATTACATTCCTATGACCTAGTCACATGCTTGCAAGCTTCGTAGATGTAATCTTACTGAGTGGGCCTAGAGTATCTATCTGTCACGCGGATAGGCAAATCTCGATCTTGATGCATACGCCTCAATCTATCCATTCGGAATACCTGAGATACACTTTTATGATCACACTGTTACGATGTGACGGTTGATGCAGTCAAGGTAGCCTCTGGTGATAGTGATTAGATATGATCTCGCAGTCAATGGATTGGGTTACTATGTTTTCCTAGTTATCCTAATATTGAACTTTGTGACTGGATCTTATTGTAATACTTAAGTTGGGTGTGTGTCCATCACATCATTCACTTAATGATATTGACCCCATTGTCAATTGACATAAATGTCCATGATCAGGAAACCACGATCATCAGTTGACCAATGAGCTAGTTGACTAGAGGTTACTAGGGACTTGATTTGTTTACATAACACACGTGTACTAATGTTTCAGCTTAATACAGTTATAGCATGGCATAAAACTTATTATGAATATTTGAGATATGACAATAAAAACATCTTTATTATTTATCTTTAGGACATATCTCCAACAAGCTCGACATGCGATCATTTGGGGAAGACGGCCAGTGAGAGAGGCAAAGGAAACGATAGAGGGGTGGTGGGCTAGAGTTGGGACGGACGGGAAAAGGAAAGGGAGTTGGCTAGACTTTCTGCATAAAATGGTGAGATTTTTCTAAAATCAGCTCTCTTTGTTTTTCTCTTCTCAAATCAAAACCTTGTGCTTTTTAAATGCTTGGAGATTCAAACTGCACAAAATGTGGTGCAAAGTTTGTAGAGTTCCCTAGAATAACACCACATCATTTCAAAAAAATCCAACAAAACTTCAGAGGAACTTTTCTTACCCAAAAATCTAAATTCAGTTTTAAATTTAAAATGAGTTTAAATTATAAGAAGGTAATTTTGTCCTCAAAAAATATGATGAGACCTTTTTGTAGACCTTGTTCACATATATGAGAACACCCCATAATTATTTGAGGAATTTTGAAGGACTTTCGAATATAATTTCAAAAAGTGTGATTAAATTAAGCAAAACTCAAGGTTTAGAATTTCCCTTATTTTCAAGTTTCAAAAATGACTACATGATTCACATTACAACTCCTATATAACACAACCATTAAGGGAGATGCTACATCCATGCAACGGATCTTTCTTGGTCTACCTACAACTCTTTTGCACTATCTACCGAGGGGCGTAGTAGTTTGTGTTTCTTTTGTTTGTTATTTTTTCAATGTGCTGCTAGATACCAAGAAGGGAAAATGTTAGATTTTTGCTAGCGTATGTCGGAGCTCCTCCTCGATAGATAGTGCAAAAGACTTGTAGGTAGACTATCTCTATCTCTACTACTTAAAAAGGACGAATTTCCTCTGTTTCCTCTGGTCGTTGGTTTCATCCAACACTTCTCAAATAAGACCATTTTACCCTCCCACCTAATCTCTATGTCAATCGCTTTGTCCAACATCATAGCCGCGGTGCCTTTTGCGCTTTGATCCTACCCCGAACCAAACCCATCGCGACACACCACACCCACAACATCAGCCTCCAGCACCACCGGTTAGTGCCTCCCTGCCGCCGTGGAACGGCTCCCCCCGATTAACCTCTGCTTCGTCCCGACTGACGGCAGAAGAAGATGGCGTTGTGCCACTGCCTCGCCCTGCCTCTAGCGCCACATCACGGGCGTTTCCTCCCCATGGCCCAGAAACCCTAGCACCTATGTCATCAACCCACCCCGCCGACGGCGGTAAAGACGAGCAGCGGAGGCCTGTGGAGGAAGCGCAACTTCTAGATCGAGGCGTTCAAGCACCCGGTGGAATTCAATCTCAATTATGGCGAGTAGGCAAGGAAGGTCCTCGATCAAGCCATCCATGAGATCCAGTGGCCTCCCTTTCGAGGAGCTATACAGGTCGGTCCTCCAATCCTCCCCATCCCATCTCATAAACATCCCTGGTCTTCCGTCACCGCCGCACTGTCCCTCCTTCTCTAATCTGTGCGAGTTCAGGAAAAATGTGGTTCTGAGGTAGAGCCCTATATGCAATTCGATCTGGCCATGCTACTCCAAATCATGTAGAGTCGATCCATTGCCGGTATTATTAATGTTTGAACCTCTGGTTATTGTTTGACATATACGACGAGTGGAGAAGTAGCAGAGGCGTGTGTGGAGCAGGTCGGGATGGAGGTGCAGAAGAAGGGCTATGTCGTGCTCGCCCGATCTGGTACGATTCGCCAACCTCGTTGTTGCTGCTGCTTAAAACTTTTTTGCTTCCCACTCTAATTGCTAACTGTGTAGGGATTGGTCTGGTGGGGTAAGATGGCCATGCAATGGGATGGTGGACGCGTGGTGTGTGTGATTCAGCACGATAAAGGAACCAACACAAGGGGAATAGCATGGATCTCATAGCTGCTCCGTGTGATTTATTGCTTTCCCCTTTTATTGCTAAGTAAAACTAGGTACTCCAATTAATATGGTTTGATAAGATGGCGATATGATGGGATGGTGGGTGGGTGGTCTGTGTGTGAGTCAGCACTAGGGGAAGGAACTAACGCAAGGGAAATACCATGGATCTGATAGCTTCTCCACGTGATTTAACTCGTGCATAATTTTCTGAACTATTTTTGGTGTACTTTCTCCTAACTTTGGGTAGTGGAATACTATTGTGTATTTACTGGACTGTATTAGTTTCAGTTTAGGTTCAGTGATCTCCCTAACATATAGGGTGATACAAATACATTTATCCATTTTACGGAATACAGAACAGTAGTTTACTGCTTGTGTGAAACATTTTTTGGAACTAAAATAGGTATCAGCCTTAAGCCCTGAAAAAATATACTTGTAATCAGGTATATACTTGTAAGCAGGGTCTGATTATTTTCCTTGCATTCTAACGAGCATGCATATTTTCCTTGAAGTCCGTGTTCTACTTTTGTTTCATCTTTTTCTCTCTTGTTTTGTAGCAGTGTTTTGATAACTTTCATGCCCCCTCCCTTTTCTTAAATCTTTTTCATAGGTACTCTTTTTCCCAGGCATTGCTTTGATTATTGTGTGGAGATGTTTAAATTTTTGAACAGTCTCCGTTGAATTTGGAGACTTGCGGTTGCAATCTTGGAGAAATCTTCTGCAGATTTGGGTGTTGCAGCTTCTTCGGGTGCCTCTGATTTTTCACCGCCTCCTCTCAAGCAACAAAAGTAAAAATATTTTTAATGAGCTTTCCCCTGTAGTTAGGTAAAGATAACAACTTGCCCGTTTTAGATAGCTAATTATTAGGAATCGATTTAATGCATTATCGTTTTCCTAATCTTTAATTTTTGACCGTTGTGTGCTCTATTCTTGGGCTCGGTTTGTTTTTTAGATGTCTATATATAGGACGATACAGTCATCCTCGCCTCCTACTCCAAATCTCATCGATATTAATTTTCTTGGTATAATCTGACCCATCTTTTTTCCTTTGGCTTGATTTTATATCTACCTCTGTATGGTGAAATTTATGCAGATATAAGATGCTAATTTTCATTCGTTCGTGATGTGCCGAAGGTAGTTTGCATGCAATATATCTTCATATATGCGGGTTTGTTATCGAATTATGTGAAAAGTTCTCTTTAGAATCCAGAGAATGCTATTCTGTTCTGCTCTCTTTGATGGATTTTATGGCGAGGATGTTGGCAAACAATCTGATGTGCAAGTATTCTTTATGGTGGAATACTCACATTTGTTCGAAGAACTCAAAATGGCTCGAAGAAAACCTCCCAGGAAAAGTATGTTGGGTCCACTTGGTCACTATATTTAGACCTTTGAATGCATATCTGGAAAGCATCAGCCAAGCATTAGTTCCCTGTCCATCCAAGTTGGAATCAATTGTGTTGTGAAATCAAGAGTTAACTAAATCAGCTTCACATTAGTCATTTTTCAGGTACGTCCTTTTGACTCCATCCGTGTTCCCTCCTTTTTTCCTTTTTACTGCAGCATGTGATTAACTTGTTTAACTCAGTGACCAAGCTACTTGATGGAGAAGTAACTTTAATTGTTAAAATCTTCTTTGACCAAGCTACTTATTTTTGTATCCACTCTCATTGAC
The DNA here is from genome assembly GCA_910589775.1 of Avena eriantha. Taxonomy (NCBI): domain Eukaryota; kingdom Viridiplantae; phylum Streptophyta; class Magnoliopsida; order Poales; family Poaceae; genus Avena; species Avena eriantha. Next base: position 62,955,273 of record OU342742.1, on the reverse strand, counting down.
TACATCCATTGTACTTCAGTAGCACAAATTTCGCACCTTGAGGATGAAATGCGCATAGCCGAGAGAGTAAATGTGTGAGGAAAATTTAAGATATTTCCAATAGTTTTCGTCGCAGTTTGTTAAAAATGCAACTTGTCTTGTAATAGCATATATTTTTTTCTTATTGGAGCAGGTTGCATTGCTGCTTTCTGGGATGGGGAGATCAGTTGATGAGTTCAGGAGGTAATATGCTACCCATGTAAATTTTATTTATCTATCCTAACTTTTTTCCTATGGTGATGGATGAGCTCCTTTAGCGAACAATTTGTAGAACTACATTGTCAACTCAAAACTCATTTTGTGAGTCAGTTAAATTAGTCTAAATTTTGCAACACAAGTAAGCATATATGGTGTTCGTGCTTGCGTGGTAGATAAAATTTTGTCACTTGGGCTTTTTATGATTTGTTAGTGTGCCCCAGTGAGTTGTTAGGATGTCAATGAAGTCGTGGGATACGTAATGTTGCCTGAAATAGTTTGGCAGTGTGACACCAACCTGGTAGTTGAGAAATTCAGTGGCTATGGCCACGACAGAAACAAGGTTTGCGCCTGTAAAGCCGAGGCCACGGAAGAGGGCGAGGACAACATGCACCTTCTTGGTGGAATGCAAGTGGACTCTAGCGGCCGTCTTGGTGCCAGCAGGCTCTGATAGGCTGCAACGATTGCGAGGAAGTAGATCGTGAGGGAGCAAGGGTCGGCGTGGCGTGGGAGAGGGCGGCACCTGTGCCTAGAAGGTGTTTGAGAAAATCTGACAAAGTAGAGGGAGAGTTGCATGAGTTCAAAGATTTGGGGAGCTCTGCCACTGAGAATGGTGAATAACAACAAAGCATTTGGAGGTCAGCAATTCCATGGGATATGCCAGAGAGCGTCGATGCTTCACGGTGTTGAGTGTGAGTTGAGTATAAAGATGGATATTTGTGTCGAGGCCTGGCAGCTGCTTGCTGGATGACTGAAGTGAGCAGCATCCTAGCTTTATCTGTACTATCTAAAAAGAATCTCGACGTTCCATTTCCTAGCACAGGAGCGTTCGCTTGACTTTCCTCCAACCCACCGCTCCACCAATTTTCAAACAGATCAATCACCATAATAAGAGGACTCACAATAGCTTCCATTTGTTTGCTAATGGAATCACCATAATTACATGCCGTTTATGTTCCATTACTTCACGCTCTACCATGAATCACGCGTTTGCTCCTGGTCCTGGATATATGTAGGGAGAAGATGTCGCTTGATAAATGACCTATTGGGATTTCGTTTTCATCCCCTTAACCAAGCTCGGCGACTCGGGGCTCCGAATGAGTACTGATGTGTTTCTTATACCGGTATACTTTTGGTGTTTCTTTCCTTTCTATTATTGAATCTATGGTGCCCTTCAATCCCAGCTAATATTTTTCTCTGATTATTATTATCCCTCTGTTCTACTCACCAGGGCCATAGTGTCTGTATCAAAGTTCTCTTAAACAGTACGTATTGTCTCTGGGTTTTCTGAATACTTTGTTTGTCTGCCATGACACAACAAGCAATGGTTGAGATATCAATTTGAAAGACCTTAATTTTGTTGGCCCGGGATTGTGTGGTGTTCTTTTCTCCATCCGTACATCCAGTCTCTCTTTGGAAATTGTTTGAATTGCTACATTATTTGCTTTCGTTAGTAGCAGATTTTTTCTACACACGTATTGGACAATGTAGCCACCTGAGAGGTAATCTTTCTGATTGAACTAATCATGCAAACGGCAACAGTGTTTCTTCTACCACAGTGAACATGATTCTCCACCTGATTGGTGTTTGATCAAGTTGGTGGCTAGGAATTATAGGATTTCTTCTACTACTATTTGTAACCTCGACAAGATTGGTCTAATAGCGGCAAAATATCAATATTCACGCATACAGTGGTAATTGGTGATGAAAAAATTATAGCATATTCATGTATGAAACCACGACAGTTCTTGCTTAAATGATGTTTATCGCATTTTCTTATTTTACAATTTTTAATATGATGTGAATAAGCTGGTTTAGAAATAGTTTAAATTTAGATATTTGAAACATGGCTATTTACAATCATTCAGCAAAAACTTATAGATGGGACTAGGTAAGTGAACTATGAAGGAATTGTCACTACAAGTCTCACAGATTACATGCTTTAGCACCATGGTCGGGCCTCCTAATTCAATCAATCTTCTCATGGTGAATTAGGCATGTCTACATGTGCAACTCTCTGTCACCATGGCCTCTGATAGATTCCATCATCAGTACCTACCTACGCTTTCTAGGTCCAAAGATGTTCACCTCTTTACATAGACAAATGAAAGAAACCAGTTTGCGTTCATAGACTCATCTAAGCAAAAGCAAAATGCAATAGTTAAAGAAATTCAAATTTTTATAAATAATTGTAGCATTCGCTACATTTTTAGCTAACATAAAAATCTGCATGACTTAGCAGGGATTTGTTAGTCCATTTTAGGTAACCTTCTTTAGCCCGTCAATACCTAGGTTTATTAGGGGGTAGATGCATTTTCTAAGTGGTCAAGGCATGCCAATCAGAAGCTATTCGGAACTAGGGATAGGCTTGAGCTGAGTCACAAATGAGCATTGTTCAAGGTTCATACTTCATAGTTAGCCTTTTCAAACTCCTTTTTCGTATTTCTCATTTTTCTTAAAAAAGGTCAAATTAAACCATTATTACATTTATGTTTCTAGCAGTTACTTTTCCACTCTCTTAATGAATTCACCGAACTAATCATATAAATGATAGGCTGCAATACAAATTTACATGTATGAATAGAATTAAATAACCTCCACAATGCATACATAATAACGATATAAATAACATGATTTGTTGACACAACTGTATAATATAGGCATCAACCAACTGATTTTTTATAAATTGTTGGAGCCCTCTTCTGAAGTTCATATGGACAAATGTCAGGGAAATGTGTGAATCCAGAATATAGAAGTCCATTTTCCAAGACTTTTTCGGCTATCGGTATCCGCTCTCTCATTATGGTTCAGAAGCTTGAATAGGTCACCAATGGCTGCAGTCGTCTACCATGGTTCATGCTGCACAACACTTGTTCTATTCTTCAACCCTGGGAAATAATTTTCAGAGAAAAGGATGTAGCTAGATGAGAAATTCAATAACAGAAGGTACGAACACATGGAGATGATAGTTTCCTTTTATTTTCACATTAAACATTCATGATACACCTGCTTCCATTTGAAACATGAGTTCTTTGGCACTTTGTATTTTTACATTATGGAAACTTATATAGTAATTAATTATTTTGTGCAAGTTGAAATGGAAATTTAAAATGACAGGTGTACTGTCGAGATGTAAATTAAAATATCAACCCATTGAAATACTTGTATTATTATCATGGTAAAGTTAGTGCAAATTGGGATGGTAGAGAAACCTGGTCAATTGCAGAATAATTCACTTTTCTACAATAAAAATCATCCAACCTTCACTTTTTGCTAAATATATCTGGTCCCATTTTTCTCCAAACAATCACTTGCATGCAGGAACATGCTGATATGTCCTCTAAGAAGATATGTTATCTGATCAACATGTAGCCACATCCATGTGGAACCGAGATGAGGGAGGGCAGATTGCCAGTCATGGGTTGCTTGTGTTTGCTCCAACCCTTCAGAGCGGGTCATTCTCGCCGACATCCTCATTGCTCGCTCTGATTCACCGTCGATACCCACGGGAGGAGGCCACCATTTTGCACCCCTGAACAAGCTTTGCCTGCAACAACATATTCGATGGAGCAAAGGTCCACCGCTCCAACTCTATTGGCGTCAAGTGATGGGTCACGGGCCTAAGGCGAGCGGTGCAGACGAGGGGTACGTGACATCGACCGAGACTAGGGAGGCAGGGGAGTGTGGAGGCAAGGGAGTGGCAATCGGCGGCAGTTGGGAGGTGGGAGGCAGGGGAGGGTTCTTGACAAAAGCGAGAGGGAACTAGATAGTCAGGAGGTAGCCAGTGGATATGAACGTAGAGCTGTCCAGATTAATTTTTTTCTTTGACATGGTTACTTTGCGGCTCAACAAGTTTTTATTGTTCAGTAGAAAAATTATTAGGAAAACATTGAGATTTTGAAGATCCTCAAGACTATTAAGATTAGTTTTTGACATAATGTTTTCGAAAGGTGCGCATAAAAATCGGAACCAAGCATGTTATGTTAAATTTCATGGAGCATTGGATCAATGATAATTTTTGAATTTTAATTTGCATCTGGATTTATTTTCGAATTTTTTAAACACATAAATATGATTTTTGAATTTTTGATATAGGATCCAATCTCCCCTTGCAACGAAAGAAATTTTGACCCGTGGCAACGCACGGGCATTTTACTAGTTAGTCTAAAAATATCTCGACTCTATGCACATTAGTCTAATAATGAGTTTGGGGTGGATCCAAAAATTCCTATAAAATTACCCACAAAAAACCCTATAAAACTGAGGCATAGAAATTGAATCCATAAAATTACATAGGAATCCATACATGAAAAAATGTTAAGATTAGAACCCTAATACTCCGTATTAAATTCTACGGTCAAAAATAGGCATGTAACCCTGCATGTCCCTTGTTTCTTGGCTCAGCACTAACTTCATAATTAAAGGTGGAATTCTATTGGTGGAGAAAAATCGTATAGACGGGTTGTAATTGCTGATTTCCTCTCATTAACTACGAGAATTAATTACTACTCTGTTACATACAATGTCATGCATAGAGTAGTCTCATGGAGTCATGCACAAAAGGTTGCCACGTGGCTGGTTTTCAGAAATCAAGACAATTAAACCACGAATTAAGTAGCAAATCTAGCCCAATTTTTTGGAATTTTTCTAATTGTACTAGTAGCCCAATAAACCTGGACGGAGGGAGTATTAACCACGTAGTAGTAAATGTAGATGTATGGATACAAATAATCTCCTTAAATGATAGCGGGGTTACCAAGCAATAATTAATTTGTCAAACCGGGTAAGAAAGCAAACAATGGATACCCAGCTAATACCCGGTAAAAAAAGATATACTCCTTAAAAAAGATATACTCATCAATAACTAATAAATCACTGCTATAGTACTACGTTGGACTAATTCTGCCATGTCCTAGCGATCTAAGTGCCCCTATTTCAGTTGCCCTGAACCATCACCACACCATAACAACCTCCTTAGTCGTTGATCTGACAGATCTCAAGCTTGCAACCCCATTGATCGATCCAAAGCCTGCGAGAAACCCCAAACCAACAACCATGAGGACCAGCCTTCTCCTCGTCATCGGCTTTGTCGCCATCATTTGCGCCGTCGCGATGCCCGCCACGGCTTCTTGGACTCCCATCCCAGGGCCCGCAGACCCGAAGTACCAGAGTCTCGGGTTGTGGACGGCGAATGCGCACAACAAGCAGGCGCACGACACCATCATTTTTGTGTATGCGTTTTCTGCCAAGAAGCAAGACTTGGACATTCAGCTGGAATTTTCGGGAGTACGCGCCAGCGGCCAAGAGAAAGGCATATTCAGGGTGGTGGTGCGCACGGATGCGTCGGGCAACGCTATCAAGCTCATCTCTTTCGAGCAAGTGTACAACTGATCTGTGATTCCGGCAGCTGGCTGGTAGGATTATACCCGACGACGTTGTGTTTCCATGTAGTACTTGTTGTAACTCCGATGATCGTAATAAGAAACATTGATCAAGCATTCTTTCTACGCCTAGACTTGTATCTCGAATCTCGGGACTAGTGCCTTTAAGTGATGGACATTAAGTTTAAGTAGGAGCATTCTCATGGACCCATGGCCACCACCGGCCTGCCGATAAGAAAAACTTGCTTGCCACAGGAGAGAAAATATTCGCTGTTTCGCAGCGGATATGTATCGAGCAGCACTGCAGCAGATTGGGTATCTGTTCATAATGTACCTACCCAAGAGCTCTGAACGACTGCCAGCGAGCAGGACAAGACCAACAGGCCAGATTTTTACTTCAATGATTTGCAGAGTGCGAGGATAATGGATTTTGATAGAGCCTATGTATATCTCGCGTCTCTTCGCGTTAGTGCCACTACAAACTTTTCCATAAACTATCACAATGGAAGAAAACAGAATGGCTTTGCCCCTAAATTTTTTTCCATATAACATCATCACAGTAATAATAGTAACCTATGGAGTACTCCGTTTCAAAATATAAGATGAGGGAGTACAAGACGCCTTATATATTTTCCAAAGGAGGTGGCGTACCAGTTTAGTCATATCATCGTACATACTACGTACTTGAATCAGAAAGCCTGAGAACAAAATTGCCAAGTTCAGTTCTACAAATAAAACGTCAGCCTTCCTTGCCACCAGGCTTGAAGGCCACCCACCGTTTTCTGCTATCTACACCAGCAAATATTATGTGATAGTTTGGCAAAGCACGCATCCATTCAGTCAGCAGTTCATTACCCACAAACCTAGCTCATGCCTCCACGAGTCCTTTACTGCGTGTTTTCTTCTTCCCGCCCTTCCCCTCCTTTGGACTTGCTTGACCTTTCTCTTCAACTTCCGTCTCTATTTTTGCGAATATAGGCTTCGGCTCCATCATTGCCTGACCTGCTTTAAGGGCTCCCCATTTGGTATCATCCTACAGGACAGTCGACAGAGATTATAAGCATGTTGTGTCATTGGGAAATTCTGAGATTGCAGACTTGCTATTTAGTTTTTGAACATTGTGTTTCCTGAGGGTATTAGATTATATATGCATACAAGAGGATGACCGCCAAATATCATGCAAAACTGGGGCAGCATATCCCTGGTAATAAGAACATACCCATCTCAATGTACTAAACTGGTCCTCTGTGAAACCAAGCTGTGTATAAATCCTCAAGGAAAGGCTTGGAGTGATTGGAGACAACGCTATTGCAATTATTCTCATTGCCTCTAGAATGATGACGAGATCCTGCAGTGAAGTGGAGAAAATTGAATGTACAAGTCAAATGACACAATCAAAACAAATAATAGCATGCCAATCATATTCTAATATCAATGACGCGGGAGGGGTGAAGTTTACTTTCATACAATATATAGCATGGCTAGACAATAAACATGTGAAGTACTTAGCTTAAACAGTTCCATCATTTATTCCACCAATAATGGAGTTCAGTTTATAGACAATTAGTGAATATGTTATGTATCACACATCTATTAAATAAGACATGGCCACTGACCACCCAAAATTCATCTCACCAGTTCATCAGAACAAATAATTCATTATTACAGCCATAACATCAGACTGTTGTGACATTGAAATAGGTGCACTAATGATAGTAGGATATATAGAAAATAAAGAATTTTGAAGCTCACAGAGCTCTGTTGTGTTTGACACTGGGTTTCTTCTGCAAACATAAACTCTTGTGTTTGACACTGGGTTTCTTCTACAAACATAAACTCTTGTGTTTGACACTGGGTTTCTTCTACAAACATGAATAGAAGCGGAGGCTGCCGTATGCAGTTTGACCTTATGAGCATTAGATTTTGACAAGTAAAATCAACAAGCACAGCAAGCCCAAGAAGAAGAGATAGATACAGTTTCAACTTTCAAGTGTTCACCTTTGCGGCCTTTTCAGCACTCTCACCCCCTTGCTTGAAACAAGACCATGGTGCTTGCTCATCAATGTACAAGTTCCCTAAGTTACCGATTTCTAGAATAGTTTCACATGCTGATGTCAACGATAGATTTTCATAATGGCCCCTTGCCTTGTCCACCTGTACAAACAGTTCATACCACTGTAACACCAACAGATACAACAGCAGTGCAGTACATGCAAACATGTATTTTTAATTAAAAATTTCCTTTTTATTAAGCAGAAGAATAGCAGGCGGTGATCTGAAATGTTCAGATGCAACATGTGATTGAAATATCAATGGAAGCAATAACTGACAACACATGCTGACAGTGTATGAAGCCCTTATTGCCATATATTAACTGGGCGAAAGTCGCATCCATTATCTACAGCTTCAAGAAGGGAAATAATAAAACAGTTCGGCTACGATCATAATGATTGCTGTCTTTCTTTGCTGTAGGCTAAGAAACAGAACTTAAAGGAGCACTAACGAATACTATTCTGGTCTTGATGTAATAAACCTTAAACTCTTAACCTTATGGAGATAGTAACCAAACAAAGAGCAACCGGCACATATACAGCTCTCAGGGTTTCAAGATTTGGAAATCATAATTCGAAACGATTTCACTCATAAAGATTTTTGTCTATTCAGATCATTTATTGTCTAAAAGCTATAAAGCCAATTCACACAACCTACAACCCATCAGAAATAACAGTCACACATCAATTGTTTACATCAGTTCCCATACTCATGCTATCATAATTTACAAACATACCAACAAGACCCACGTACCAAGTTCTCAACATTATTCTTGAATGAATTGCCATCTGCAGCAGCAATTGAATCAAAAGCTAACATAGAGTTGCAGTTCTTTTTTAGGAGACCAAGTGTCCGATTGAGGAGGTTTCCTGTTCAGATGAGAACGGGGTCATCACTAGTAAATGAAGATGGACAGTTAACACAGATAAAACACCCAACTAAAGCATAAGCCAAAACATAAATAAATAGAAGTTTTAGCGCACACAAATACCAATTGTGTTAGCAAGATGTGCGTTGACTGTATTGATGAAGCGTTCTTCCGAGTAGTCCCCGTCATTCCCGAATTCTACTTCTCGCAAGAAGAAGTACCTAACAGCATCCACTCCAAATCTGTCTACCAGATCCTTTGGCTCAAGTGTGTTGCCTAATGATTTCCCCATCTTCATGCCATCCTAAAATTGCAAAATAAAGAGCATTGCTGCATGAAGTAGAAGTGATTTATGAGAAAAAACTGACTGATAGCCCAGCTAATTTATATTTGTTGCTCATCAGCGCTGTGTTTTTGTAGTATTTCACATAAGCAAAAATACTATGTACTTTGCGGTGCTACATTTTTGTAAGATTTGTTGAGGTGGAAACAAAAACACTGGAAATATGTAAAGGTCACCTTTGTCAAGAATCCATGACCAAAAACTGCATCAGGAACGCTTATCCCTGCTGACATTAGCATTGCTGGCCAGTAAACTGCATGAAACCGCAATATGTCCTGAGGTACATGCACAAGAAAACATCACAGACCAAACGAACAAAGAAGTTCAAGTTCATCCAACATTCTTGCTTGTACACGGAAAAAATGCCAATATCTATAGCAGTAAGTGACCAACTCCAAGTAATCTGTGAGAATCGGCCAGTTTGCAGTGGAACAGAAAGTATAATTATACTCGAAGAAGTAGAGTAATACTAACAAAGAATCGAGGTAAAAGTACACTTTATGATGTTGGCATCTCCAGGTAACAGGAAACATGATAAAAGTCATCAGTTTTAACATATGACAAGAGATGTGCTGTTCTTTTCTAATTCTTAGCTGAGTTGCACGTCTCTCAGTCTTGAAAATTAAGGCATGGCTCTGTCAAATTGCTTCAAGCCTTCAACTTTGACCTACCAGTGCTAAGTCACCAACTCAGTATCACACGTGGTAAATTTATCAGGCAAGTAGCTGCAGATGAGCCTGAGCAAAAGGGGCCAACCGAAAAAAGATCAAACGAATGGGGTTTAATCTTGAGAACTGGGAGTGAGACTCATCCCTGAGTTTTGTCATATCAAAACTAAGTAGTTATGTAATGTTAGCTGGTACATCAAGATAAAGGAGTTTATGCTTGTTTATTCATTTGACTGATGTCATATTTTTAGTACTTTCTGTTAGCAACTAAGCTAAACAGGCAAGCGTTACTATCCAAGTTAACATCAAAATGAGAGCTCCTTACAATCACAAGAAGAAATTAATCAACATGGACAAAGAACATGTTAAACATAACTAAGAGAAGCATATGACATTTTGCTCTAAGTTAAAGAAGGAACATGAATGTTTGCAACAGATGCAAAATTTAATTACCCAAAACCGACCTTTCCTATCAGGTGTAGAGAGGCAGGCCAACCGCGATCAACAGCTTGCTGTAAACTTGCCTGCTCCCCATCATCTAGGGACGCTGAAAGATAACTACACACACAAACATATAGAAAATGAACAACCAGTACGAAACAAGGTGATAGGCAATACTACATCAGATTAAGTAATCTGGCCTCATTTCAACTCTCCAAGTTGACAGATCATGTATTACGTGCATGACCTTAATTTTATGCATAATTGGTAGAGTATCCATTGTCCAATATAATCATGCACAAGTGACTATTGTAGACTTCAACAGAATGTGGAAGTGTGTGCACAAACCAAAAGGATTAGTAGAAACATATATTACCTCTAGATAAAATAAAATAGAACACAACATACATGATAGGTGCACAAGTGTGCTAGCTAGCAGAAAGAGGAACTGATAGTGATTGCCATGGACTCATTATAGTGAGAAGAGATTATGAAGAAGAGCCTTCAGTGAGGCATTTCAGGTGAACTCTAAGCAGTCAGACTACAACAATGTTAAGAAGACGTTATGCTAAACAATACATGCAATAAGAGTTCTCGGAGAAATGAATTATCACACTCATGTTCAAAGCACTCCAAGTTAAGGTTGTAAATAGCCTCTTAGCAGTATTTGTTTGTGCATAGAAAGTTCACAGTTTTGGGTAAACAAAGGAACAATGCATCCAATAATTTGCAATTGGCAAACATGAAAATAAATTAATGAAGTTAAGTATCTACTACACTTGCACGGTAAAATTCAATAGAGGACATCGATATCATACAACACACCATATACAGCCATATGCAACTATCTATCCAGTAGAACTTAAGAACATGCAACTTGCCATGCTGACTAAAATGCCAAGCAGCAGGAATGAAACAGAGAAACATACCCCAATAAGGCATCAAACCACACGTATATTGTTTGTTTGGTGTCATTGGGCACTGGAATGCCCCATTCGACAGATGCACGAGAAATAGAAAAGTCTCTCAGTCCACTTTTAATCCAGCCTTCGACCTACAGCTGTCTTAATTAGAAAAATAGCAAAGAATAAGAGCATTCAAAACCATGATAGTAAATACTTGTGAGCTGAAAGACTGGCAATTAATGAAGCATGCAAGGTAATATTTTGAATCTTGGACATTTATATAAGAAAAAATTATACTATACTATCAGTGTACAAAGAACGAAAGTGTGTTTTCTCTTGCAAGTTTAATCCAGTAGAGTCCAATTGTCCAACTGTGAGAAGAATAGAGGCTACTTAATAATTTGCATTATGGTTAGTCACTTTTTTTAGGCATGGGGTGATGCACGTATGTACATTGAGAGGTCATAGTAATCCCATCTTGCCAGCGAAAGAAAAAAAACATACTGGCCAGGTTTCAAGTGCTAAGTAACCTTTTTTAGAAAAAATGCGGTGAGTCTGTTTCAAAGATGGGCTGGGGAAATTTCCAGCAACTACATCAGTGACGAAGTCCAGGATTGGAATGAACAGCCACATGGCTCCCCAACCCCAAACTCGCACCATAAGTCACTAAATCCTGATATATGATATTTCTGTGAAAGTTAAAGATGCATGAGAATAATTGTGGTCTAAAGACACTCTTCACAGCCTATCGACTATTTTTACTGTTACAATATATACAGCAGCATTTGGTAGCTTTGTTTTTCAGAAGTGGTAAACGCTGACATCTAGGTTCTAATCTTTAACCTAGTTAGGAATTAGGAAACATATAAGTGACCATTTGATAGGTTGTCGGGAAGTAAATGTTGCAGGGTGTTTCTTCAACATGCCAACAGCATTTCCTGGCAAGAAGAGATGTGATGACCCAACAAAACTCACATAGTTTGTTAAATATTTGACCGCACAAATATATGTCATAAAATCATGCCAGATCTTCAATAATACATATGTTGACATGGTGCAGGTTTTTTAATCTGTCAATGGTTAAGTCAATATACTTGGAGTATCCCTTTAATAAGAAAGAAGAAAACAGTTCTACACTTTTCCGCTGCAATTCGTAGGAACAACTCAGTAAACATACAGATTGAATGAAATATATAGAGGATAAAGCCTCACCTCGTGCAAGCGATGTGATGGCCTTACAAAATTGGGATTTCTTGTCAGTAGCTCTTCTAACTTATGCTGATATTTAGATAAGGCAAAGAAATAGTTATCTTCCTTTCTAGGTAGACAAGGCTTCAGATGCACAGGACAGCAATTATTTTCCACCAACTCTTTTTCATCCTGTGCCAAATCAACAAAACTGACATTTTTATTTTTTAGAAGTACCAGTACATAAATATAGAGATAACCTAAAACAATGTGCATGGTAACGATTGTCATGATTAACTATGTATAAATACATTTACCTACAGAATTGTACTATTACTGGTATATGAGAAGGTACAGAGCAGAAGCTTACCTTGTACTCCTCACAGCTCACACAGTAAAGCCCTTCGTAATCAGCTCTATATATGTCACCACTGCTTAGTACTCTAGAATAGAAGTCGTTAACAACAGCCTCGTGCTTAGGATCGGTTGTACGGATGAACTTGTCATACTCTATGTCCAGCTGCAAAAACGAAAAAGTTGGAAGAGAAACATGAGCTCCAGATTTACAACATATTGGTAAAATGAAAAATACTTTGTGTTGTGACCTACATCAGCCCAAAGCGTCTTGTATGAATTTGAAATTATATCGCAGTGCTCCTTGGGGTTTCTACCACTAGCCTCTGCTGAAGTGGCAATTTTCTCACCATGTTCATCTGTTCCAGTAATGAATATAACCCTCTTCTCAAGCAATCTCTGCAACCAGATAAACACCACGAAACAGATTCTTAGATAAGGTGTTCAGTTAACCAACTACCAAAAAGCATGCATTTGCTCCCAGCAGCTCAAATAGTCTGGCAAACATATCGTTGAACTGGAAATTTAGCATTGCTAAGACAGTAAGATATATGAAATATGTTACATTCCTGCACTGGCACGTTCACCAATTGACTACAGAACAATGAAGAGCACCAGCATATCAAAATGTAATGTCCCGGCAGGTAGATCTCGGCTAATGAAGTCGGAATTCGTAGCATATGTTTGTGAGAATTGTGCGAAGGCTTGCCTGGAAGCGGGCGACGGCGTCAGCGGCGATGGTGGTGTATGCGCTGCCCATGTGCGGCGGCGCGTTGACGTAGTAGAGCGGCGTGGTGATCACGTAGGAGGGTGGCGGCGCTGATGTGGAGGCATCTGAGGAGGAGGAGACTGTGGCGCAGCAGCGGGCGCGGGCGCCGGCGCGGCGGTGGGGCGCGGAGGCGAGGGGGCGGATAGGGGGTGAGGCGAAGGCTAATCTACGGGCGGTGGCTCCTATACACACTGGGGCACAAAGGAAGGCCCGCCCAGCGGCCATGGCGGAGGGGACCGGAGAGACGGAGGCGGAGGAGTGGGTTATGGGGGAGGGGTTTGGGTTTTGGGTCGCGTTCGTGAGGCAGAGAAAGCAGATGCTGAGGTGGGGGACGATGGCGATGGGGTGCAGACTGCGGAGGCTCTGTTTGTCAGTAGTAAATTTAGAGAATTTTGAATTCTATTGAATTTTCCTTTGACATTGGATTTGTGTTACAAATTTATTTTCACCTGTATCCCTCCATCTCATGGAATTTTCAGGTCTTCTTGGTTAAAGAAAATTTCTAGGGTTTTTGAAAATATGGTTTATAAGGGGGGAAAAACTATTGAGGTCGTTTTATTTGTGGAATTTGAATCATTGGGGCTCGTTTGATTCAACGGAATTGTGTAGGTTTTTATAGGATTTGGATCCCTAGACAATTTTCCTATAAATGTCGTTTGATTCGTAGAATTGCAATACTTAGGGATTCCTCCGAAGGATTCATTTGCACTCTTTTATAGAAGAAAATTTCCATCCACTCCGGCTTCTTTTTATAATTTCTTTGGTTTTTCTCTGTAGTCAAACACTAATTGATCCAAAATCCTATAGTGCTATATTCATGCATTTTGAGAATCCTACAAATCAAAAATGAGCCCTTAGACTTTTTTCCTAAAGACATTTACAGTATCAAACCAATACAATTAATGCAGGCAGACGGGATCTCTAAGAAGTGGTCCATAAATGTTTATTTGGAGTAAGAGCAACTCTACCTGATCATGTAAATAGACGGCCTGTAAAACACGAGTACATGCGACTGAACTCGTCTTTTACAGTTTCAAAACCAATCGCACAGAAATTTCGAAATCTTGCACTTGCGGCAAAAATCAATGAAGAACACGAGTTCGATCATAGGTAAACACAATTTCGATCATAGGTAATATTACACATACTGTAGCAATTCAAAAGCTGCGCACGAAATTTACAAACCATAAATGCTACGGCGCTACCCAAATCGATCCCCGACGAGGAGCTTCTGGGAGCGATGCCCTAGCAGCGCGGCGGCGGGGCGCTCAGTAGTCGGAGAGGTCGATCAGGTCCGCTGGAGCTCGCGGAATCTCTCGGCGGAGTTGAAGCTATCGTCTAAGCGGCAGAGCTAGGGTTGCGCGGTGGAGAGAGTGAGGGTCTGGGACGCGCACCCGCCCCTTCGCACAGTATTTGTACCGATCAATCGCACGACTAAACGGGCCATTGTAAACTTTTTTACAGGCCGAACCCGAATGCGGGATCCGCTAGCTCGCGTGGTCTCGCCTCGACCCATAGACTCGGCAGAATTTTACAGGTCCGAGTTGTTTACAGGATCTGCTAGAGTTGCTCTTAATAACAATGTAAATGTTGATTGTTATTTATCCAAGTGGCATCACTGCCCTGTCTCCATCTACATTGGAGATGAAGTGTTACAGCCAGAGCCGGTCAACTCGATGGTCTTGAGAACATGTACATACAAAGTTTTTCAGCGGATATAAGAACAATTTAGGCAGCAGCCAGACCCTATTACATTGGGGGGGAAAATGCGGGTTATTTACATTGCAATTGACTTACATCAACTGAGACGAACTCTTGGAGTTTCTGTCAACAAACAGCAAACCGCACATCTGCTCTCTTTTTCCCTTTTTTAAATTCTTTGTCTCTAGATTTGCTGCTTTCGTCTTCTCCTACAAAGAACAAACATGGCTGGAAAGATGTGTGCCAAAATCAAATCAAGTTCTACTTCTGCGTTGCGATTTCCTGATTCATCAAAGGTAAAAAAGAATAGCATCAACTACTGAGAGAGAGAGCCAGGGAAGTGGTGGTGCAGGGGAGCCAGGGAAGAGGCAGTGCAGGGGAGGGAGCAACAACACCAGCAGCTCTCGTCTCTCGCAACTCACTTGTACTGTACGCGGTTTGCTCTACACCGCGTCCACATACACGTAGTGGAAGTAAGAAAGTGGAGTTTGTTGTTTGCCCCATCCCTTGCTCTGCTCCATCCCTGTCTCCTCTCCGATCACAAATCCTCCCTCTCTTTCTATTAATAACACCTACTAGTATCTGTTCACCCGATGCTGCTGCCAAGGCCGATGCCCCTATCAATGGTAAAGAGACAATGGAGATCTATATATACACCAACGGTAGGTGCTTCTCTCATTTTTATTTTTATTTTTATTTTGAGATTAGGTGCTTCTCTCATTGACTTGCCAGTACAGTACAACACCCCCATCTCTCTTCCTCTCTACTAACAGTGAGCCGCCGGCATCCATCGGTAGTACAACACCCAAGATGCGTACTGCAAACAATGTAGGAGTAACTGGAGTACACAAAAACGCTCACCTGTTCCGCGAGTAGTACAACGCCCAAGATGCGTACTGCAAACAACCAGTCGGCTCGCCCAATTTGTTTGTTGGATCACTGCTCGTACGAACCGCAGCAGCAGGCCATGTCGTACACTTCTTCATTTTCTCTTTTACTCGATGTTTTAGCTTTGTGAACCTAATACAACGAAAGTCAGAATGTTTCTTTTGTAAACTTCGAAATTAAGAAATGTGTCGAGTTTTTTGGTCCGTATGACTGCAGTTCAATAATTATGAGAATTTACTTGCAGTGTATTGTATAAGAAATTTCTGGTAACTCGAACTTCTTGACATCTTTTATATTTTTTCTAAAGATATCGGACATCATTTTAATTAATATAGGAGATGGTATATCATGCAAATCATGGTGTTTCGGGAAACATGCAAATCAAAGCCTCCCTAAAGCAATCAATCATCATTTCAATCATGTTCAAGAGCACCTCCTAGGGCACCAGCCCTGCCTGGGTACGATCGATCGGTGTTGAGAGCGTAGCATATGCACGTGATGGAAGGCCTGATGGCCAGACGGAGACGGAGGGGGTCACATGCGAAACGGAACGGCGCCAGTCTCTTTGACCATCCCGACGGGACGAGAAGAGCAGCGAGGACGTACTACCTGCTTTTGAGGCAACCAAAAGTGCTCAGCGTGCGAAAAGAGATTCTAGGCTACTGCTCCCTGCACCGGCCTTTTTGGACACACGCTCGCCTCGCACGGTCTGCTCAAATTCGCCAAACTGCCCGTTTTACTTCTCCGGTACCCTCCTCCGATCCAAATTAATTGATTTAGATTTATCTAGATTCAAATATATCTAGTACTAAAACATGTCTAAATACATCCGAATCTAGACAAATTCGTCAATTTATTTGGATCGGAGGGAATAAAAAAAGTTTCAATTACTGATTCCAGATTTTTCATAGAGTTAAATACGCTTTTCGTACCACAACTTGCACATCCGAGACGTTTTAGTCCCAAATCTTGCAAACTAGACAAATTGGTACCACAACCTGCAGGTGGGAGACGTTTTTGGTCCCAACCAATCAAGAGAGGACAATTGGCGGCCAGGTGGATAGGTGACAATTGTCGATTAGTTCAGGACTGTATTAGAAATAGCAAAAGAGGCTAGTGATCACACTTTTATGGAAACCCCTCTCCCCCAACCGGATATGTTATATGGAAACCCTCCCCTGATCACTCTGTCATGTTCCTCTTGGACGCGCGCGACGCGGCGCCGAAAGTTGGCGACGGCGAGTTCGTCTGTGGCGTCGTCTCTGCCCAGATCTAGTGCGCCATGAGGTTAAGGCAGCATGGAGAAGACCCCCCCCCCCCCCCCCCGTATGGTATGCTACTTTCCTTCCCTCCCGTCCTCGTTTTACCTCTCGTCGTGGCGCTGGTGGCGGTGCGCGCATGATCGACGCTGCTTTAACTAGATCCAGGGCTCGAAATCATGGGCAAATAGCATGTTTAGGGTAACCAGAGGTCCTGGAAGGGTGAAGGTGGAAGAAAGGTGTCAGCTTTGTGGGCGTTGTGATGAACTTAGTTGCGGTTGTGGAAAATTTGATTGAACTTCGTGCAAAGTTTGATGCTTTAGTACATAATACATGCTATATAGGATACCTTTGTTGACTAGCTCGCTACAAATCTTCTATTTTTGCCATGTGGTACATGTTTGAGCAAGTTTTTTGAATATGCTCTAAATTTTGACAGTTTGTGAAAGGGAGTGCAGATTGTCTGCCAAAATTCAGTCAGAGTAAGGATGCAACACTTTTAATTAGTATTCTCAGGACTTTGACATGTTTGTTTAAATTATATATAAGTATGGTGAAGTTTGAAATGATCTTGCAATAGGGCAGTATGCAGTTAGCTGAATTTTACTTGTTTTACTGAACTTTGATTGTAACTGAATGTTGACAGAAACTATTTACTTTGCAGTTATGTTTCTAGGTGAAGATATTATGATGTTTAGTGTTAAAGTAGTCCACGATGGATTTTTCTGTGGTATAGGAGAGAAATTGGAATATGTTTGTGCTAATACAGATTATAGGAGAGAAATTGCACAACAGACACTTGGTCCACCTTTTGGATTGATGGAATTTTGAGGAATTTGGGCTATGCTAGAAGTGAGAGGCTGAGTGTATATTGGTTGATGCCAGAAAAGGATCTATGGGATGGACAATTTCTAGTAGAGAAACAAGCAGACATCAGGAAAATGATTAATGCCAGCTGGTGAGTGAAGACACTAGTGCTCTTTGTTGATCACTCCAATTTCATTAAGGGGTTAAGACCAGAGGTAATTGTGAATCCAACTCCAGCACCTACTACAGGTCATGCTCCAACTCCAACACCTACTGCAGGTCCTCCTCCAACTCCAACACTTACTGCAAGTTCTCTTCCAACTCCAACACCTACTGCAAGTTCTCTTCCAACTCCAACACCTACTGCAGGTCCTGCTCCAACTCTAGACCAGAATAATCAGTGTTCAAGTAGTGCTATAATGAGTCAAGAAGATGAGATAGAAGAAGATTGGCAAAGTGATAGAGAAAGCTCAAGTGCAGATGACACTGACTTCATTGATAGTGATTTGAATGCTGAGTCTGGTGATGATGATCTCTATGCTGACAATATTGGCAAATCTATCAATGATCATAATGAGAAGGAACTAGTGCTTGACCAATAAGATGGTGATGACCTTGAAGATTGTGATCTTGCAATAGAAGAAGATGGTATGCAGCACTTGAGGAAGATGATTAGGCCATTTAATGTTGATGTTGACATGGAAGATCCAATATTTAGAATTGGCATGAAGTTCAATGGTGTTGATGAGTTGAGGAAAGCAGTTGCAACATATAGCATCAAAAATAAGAAGAAGATAAAGAAAACTAAGAATGACAGAAGGAGGTTTGAAGCTCATTGTGCTCCAGGTTGCCCTTGGTTTATCAAAGCATCCAATGATGAAAATAGGACAGGTGGCTTTCTTGTTACTTCATATGAAGGAAACCACACTTGTGAGGGTAGCTAGACACTGAAAGCAATAACTGTCAAAATCCTTGCATACAAATTATTGCATGAATTCAGAGATAACCAGAAATTGGTTGTTGCTTCATTTGCTAAAGAAAGTTACTAGAGAATTCAAAATGTGCCCTCCCAGGTGGAAGCTCACTGGAGCAAGAAGAGAAGCATTGCAAGTGATCCATGGTGATGAGGTTTCCCAGTTCAACCATTTATTTGATTATGGGTGATCCATGGTGATGAGGTTGCCCAGTTCAACCATTTATTTGATTATGGGCAGGAGTTGAGGAGAAGTAACCTTGGATCAACTTTCTTCATAACAACAAATAGAGTTAATGATCCTAGCAGCAGTGAACACAAGGAGCATCTGGCCATTGGTTACTGGAGTTATGATGCTTGCAAAAGGGGTTTCCTTGCTGTTTGCAAGCCCTTTATTTGTGTTGATGGTTGTCATATTAAAACAAAGTACAAAGGTGTGGCGTCCCGCAAAAACCACTACTAGAAAATCGCTTTTTTTTGCATTGCATCATCATGACGGCATGCTCATGTCATCATGTCACATTGCATTTGAGCATCGTCATCATCATGCAGCTGTGGTCTGAAACTATTTTCGAAAAAACCCTATTTCTGTTTTCTAAATACCTAGCCTTTATTCAAATACAAAACCCGGGCCTCCGGAATATTTTGGTTTGTCTAAGTACGGTTTACAAAAGCCTCGTTTTTAATAAATAAAATATTTAAATTATTTTTGGGAGGCAGCCAGCCAGGCCCGAAAGCCCAGCCGGCCACCTCCAGTTAAGAATCCTACCTACCCCAGAAACACCCAAAACCTATTCTACCAAATACCCTACCCCTAATCCTACCCAGCCCCCTCCACATCAACCCGGCCTCTCACAGCCTGCCACCTCACCGCTTCCTCCACCTCATCACTCCACACCCTCACACACCCAGCCCCACACGCCTCACCATCCCTCCACCCGTTGTCGCCAGCCCCACCCGCAGCGCACGTCCTTGCCCAGCGCGGCCGACCACGCGGTCCACGCCTTGGACCCGACCGATCCGATCGATCCCCTCTTGAACCACTCCTCTCTCCCCACGCGGCCAGCCCACCCCGCTCCAACCGCCGGCCCCACCTGGCCACGATCCTGCCCCGTGCCCCGCTCGATCCCCACCTTCCCCGCAAATCCTCGCTCACCTACCCCCGTCTCCACCACGCCTCTCCCGCGTCCTCCGCCGCCGCCCTCTGCGCTCCCCAGCATCGTCCCCGCCGCCGTCCCTCCCCGCTCGACCCCTTCCTTCTCCCGCGAGCTACGCCCCGCTGCCCTCGTCCTTCCTCGGACGCCCGCCTCGACCTCCCCTCGAGCTCACCTCCTCCCTCGTCGGCCCGGACTTGCCCGTCCCCAACCTTCCTCTCCTCGTCGTCGTCTGCCGCGCGCCTCCGCTGTGGGCCCCCGTGCGCTCGCCCGACCCCGCCTCTCGCCTCCCTTCCTCCTCGACCCGCACGACCACCTCGCCCTGCTAGAGGCGCCCCGCCTCCGCTGTGGGCCCCCGTGCGCTCGCCCGACCCCGCCTCTCGCCTCCCTTCCTCCTCGACCCGCACGACCACCTCGCCCTGCTAGAGGCGCCCCCGCCTCGCCAAGCTCCGCGGGCCGCCGTTGCCCTGCCTCCTCGTCGAGCACGCCGCAGCGCCGCCTACCTGACCCCTCTGTCGCGACCTCGAGCCTCCGTCGGCTTCCTCCCAAGCGGATCCTGCCCTGTCGCCCTGCAGCACGACCTCGGCCACCTCGCCTCCTAGCGAGCTCCGCCTTCCTAGCGACCGGCAGCCCGCTCTACGGACCCCACCGCTCGGCCTCGCCTTCCTCCCTGCCTCCCCTGTGCCGCAGCAAGCCCAGCTCCACCCCGGTCGCCCTCCCGCGCAACCTCGCCTTCGGCCGCCGTCGCCAGCGTCGGTGAGCCACGACGTCGACCGTACCGTCTGTGTGTGGTTTCTCAGTTGGTTGTGATAAGTGTGGACTTTGTTTTTGTTCTTTGTGGTACATGTATGGGTGTGATATGCGTACATGCCAACCACCATCACGAGTTGTCGATGTCTCTGATTCTAGTTTTCCCTACCCAATTTTTCCTGTGATAGTCTTTTTGTCGAGCATTCTCTGGCGTGGCTTCAATCCCCTATCTCGGGTCCGTGCTTTTGTGAAGCCATGCAAAGGATCACTCCGATGACAATAAGACATGAGAAGCCGAACCCGAAGAGACGTATGGAGCCTGGCACCACCCGAATCTGGCAACGCGCCAAGTTCTCCGATCCTGAACCTTGAAGGCCGATCCCTCAGAACGCCAAGATCGACAGTGATGAACCATCGGCGCCGAACCCGAGACCCCGAGCGCGCCGACGACAAGACCTCCTTCCCGCACCGATGGTCGAGAACCCGGACGACAAGGTCGCCGACACGGAACGCCAAGTCCTTCTTCCCGGAATGCCAAGATCTACTCCGTTGTCCGAGAACATTCCCGCCGAGACCGATCCCCGTCGAACCCTGTCGAACCCTGAACTCCCGGAACCAAGATCTTCGAACCCAGATGTGTGATCCTAAGCCTCTATTTTTATAAGATGACATTATCAACTGTCGCATATTAAATTGTTCATGCATGCATACTTGTCTGTGGTTTGGGGGCATTATGCTGATTCACCTCATAATTAAATATGGAGTGTTTATACGGGATATCTTTGTCTTCTTCCGGACTCCATTTAAATTGGAGTAGCGAACCGATGCCATGTTTCGCCCTGCTAATACAACATTTAAATTGCGGGGGTTCTAAATAACATGAACCACTTAATTAATTGTTGGGACCCTAGTTCCGCTTAATACTGCCTAATTGCACCGCATCTGCATCATATCATAATCATGCTGGATCTTCTCCGTAGTATTAAATATTGCATCCGGTGTTTCTGCTAGTGTTTGCTTCTTCGCGGATTAGACCGATGAGTGGATGCGAGTATCGACAAGTCCTTCGGATATGAACCTTCGGCAGTGTTTCCCAGGCGAGCAATCTCCTCCTTTCTACCTATTTTGCATTTATAGTCTTTATTTCCTCCTGTTGATCTATTGCTATCCGTGTCGCGATGCTTTAGTTTCCGAACACCAGTTATATCCAGTGCAACCTCTATATTGCCTTGGACACCTCCTATTACCCGTGTTTGGTAGATAGCTAGCCTTGCGAGTCGTAGTTGCTTGCTCAGGTGCGATCTCGTGTTGTCGAATACCACAATTGTTGGTATGCTGGCAGATGTTGATTGGTGGAGAAGCTTATTGGTGGAGATGATCATGACTTTAAATACAACTATTAAAATGCTAGATATAACTAATGCAGAGGCATCGGTGGGCAATAGATGTTATTTGGTTCTTCCACGCTCACTTGTGTCCCGTAGGACCCCGAGTACTTGATACCTGTTCCGTGATTTTTCGCACTATCCACATCCGGGAGGCCTTATGGACCCCCCTGAGCCAGAGCTTGATTCATTTCTATTTTTTGGGGCCACAAAGTAGTTTGGGGCTTTATTACTATCCTGTACTTATGCCATGCTTTACTGCTTATTTAAGATTGTGCGTGGAGCACCTGTACTGTTTAGGATCGCGGAGTGTTTTCGCGGTATCAACAAGCCCATTCACACTTTCGGGTTCCCAGTCGTTTACAACCATTGACGCAAACCCTGGGTCCGTTCCGGAGCCGGCCAACTTTGTTGCGGGTAGCTTAGTGGGGTGGCCCCCTGAAATATTTTACGAATCCTGTGATCGCTTTGTCGTGAATGCCTCGTCGGGTTTTGAGTTGGTTTTTCCGAGGTTGATCGAGTGTGTGTTGCTATTTGTGCACCCTTGCAGGGTAAAACTTTCTGAAAGCCGTGTCCGCGGTTATGGACGATTTGGAGCACAGTATCTCGATCATAGACAAGCATAACTAAAATAGTGCTATAAATTTGACTTCGTATGTGACTAGTAATCAGCTCAAGTATAACGGAATGGATATTAAAAATGCCAACAACTGGTGGATCTGTGGTGACCTGTGTCATACTATACCTGCCTAGTAAGTATTGCAACTCCAATGGAATGTGATAAAAGTGCCAACAACTGCTGGGTTTGGGATTCCTCAGGACAAGTATATCTGACTAGTAAATGTTCCAACTACCACGGAATGGTTAATTAAAAATGCCCATTACTTATGCTTCAGGATGACTCATGCTATCTATATCTGATTAGTAAGCGTTGCAACTATAATGGAATGAGTAAAATTGCCAACTATGTGAGTTCCTTGGTCCGACTTCCTCGTTTGGTCTCGAGGGGGAGATACCAGGATGGGTATGTTTGGTGTTAGTATCAAGTTGGATCCGAAGAGATCTTTCTTATCCCTCTCTAATAGCCGCCAGTTTTACTAAGTCTCTATAGGTTGTTTAATGCTGCTGCGCTACCGCTTCAGTCCACCATACCTATGTAGGCGAGAGCCACCGAATTCTAGCATCGCCGTGTACTGGCCTCAGTACTGACGCTCCTCTTTTTCCTTTGCCCTTTGTCGGCACCCCTTTTGTTTTAGCAGGTTTGAGATCGACGTCGTTAGCAGGGTTATCCTTCCGGCTTGGCCTAGGCAGGGTTATGGACGCCATTGGTTATTCTTTAGGGCTCTTAGCCCTATTTGCATCTTGTCCGTAGTCGGATGCCCTATCGATTTCAAGGTGATTTGGATCTTTGTATTGTATATCTGTATTCTTGACTCGTGGAGTCGTGTTGTATAATTATCTGTTCTGTGGGTCCCATCGAGGACTGTTGTGTAATGGTATTACTTCGGTTTCCACCCGCACGAAAGTGCCTGGTGGGCGTCCTTGAATCGTTTCTATGCGGGTTTGGCGGAAAGGGCTAAAACTTGCATAGGGCCGATTTGAGGGTGTTACAGGGTGGTATCAGAGCTCAGCAGTTGCGATACCCCACAAGTCCAGCCTGTAGGATAACCTAGCTAACGGCCGAAGTAGAGTGTCAAAACTATTTTGCAAAAATCGGTTGGATAGATCTGATTAGGTCTGCTTTTACTCCTTACCTCTCCGTGTTTTGGATCTATTCTCTTATCTTTTCTTCGAGTCTAGGAATTCTCGTGGTTGGGTTTCCGTCGTACCTTCAGGGTTTCGCTTCTTTTCTTTGGTAACGGTGCTTCTACATCCGTTCTTCGTGCTATCTGAGGAATCCTCCCTCTGTTCGATTTCTCTCTGTTCCTTCTTGTGACTTATCGGTGTTTTCCGACGCGACGACATCATCTACGCCAGATCCGATGCAGAGTCTGCATCACTTCTTTGTTTC
Organism: Avena eriantha; assembly: GCA_910589775.1. NCBI lineage: Eukaryota > Viridiplantae > Streptophyta > Magnoliopsida > Poales > Poaceae > Avena > Avena eriantha. Next base: position 62,931,142 of record OU342742.1, on the reverse strand, counting down.
GAACCTCGCTTGTCAAGATCTTCAGTCTAATTCCGAGAATGGTTGCACGCTGTTCTACTGATTGTGCGGAGTAATAGTTTGGGTGCGTGATGGATTGGCCCCCATGTCGACTACTCAATCTATTTGCTCTCGTACATTGAAGTGGATTAGATGCATCGGTTCTCTCTTCCTATCGAAGTTAGAGGTGGCTTTATTTGTTGATACCTCTACCTTCGTCCTTCGTTACCGGAGTGCCCTCTCGACGATCACGGACAACGGCCTTTTGTTAGTGCTGTCGCGAGGATCTACATGAAGCGAGAAGATTCAGATCGTCAGCCTTCTTCCCGGTACCATGAGGCGGATCTCGAGGGCGAGATCCTTTGTTAGTGGTGTCGAATTGTGGCGCCCCGCAAAAACCACTACTAGAAAATCGCGTTTTTTTTGCACTGCATCATCGTGACCGCATGCTCATGTCATCATGCCACATTGCATTTGAGCATCGTCATCATCATGCAGCTGTTGTCTGAAACTATTTTCAAAAAACCCTATTTCTGTTTTCTAAATACCTAGCCTTTATTCAAATACAAAACCCGGACCTCCGGAATATTTTGGTTTGTCTAAGTACGATTTACAAAAGCCTCGTTTTTAATAAATAAAATATTTAAATAATTTTTGGGAGGCAGCCAGCCAGGCCCGAAAGCCCAGCCGGCCACCTCCAGTTAAAAATCCTACCTACCCCAAAAACACCCAAAACCTATTCTACCAAATACCCTACCCCTAATCCTACCCAGCCCCCTCCACATCACCCCGGCCTCTCACAGCCTGCCACCTCACCGCTTCCTCCACCTCATCACTCCACACCCTCACACACCCAGCCCCACACGCCTCACCATCCCTCCACCCGCTGCCGCTAGCCCCACCCGCAGCGCACGTCCCTGCCCAGCGCGGCCGACCACGCGGTCCACGCCTTGGACCCGACCGATCCGATCGATCCCCTCTTGAACCACTCCTCTCTCCCCACGCGGCCAGCCCACCCTGCTCCAACCCCCGGCCCCACCTGGCCACGATCCCGCCCCGTGCCCCGCTCGATCCCCACCTTCCCCGCAAATCCTCGCTAACCTACCCCCGTCTCCACCATGCCTCTCCCGCGTCCTCCGCCGCCGCCCTCTGCGCTCTCCAGCATCGTCCCTGCCGCCATCCCTCCCCGCTCGACCCCTTCCTTCTCCCGCGAGCTACGCCCCGCCGCCCTCGTCCTTCCTCGGACGCCCGCCTCGACCTCCCCTCGAGCTCGCCTCCTCCCTCGTTGGCCCGGACTCGCCCGTCCCCAACCTTCCTCTTCTCGCCGTCGTCCGCCGCACGCCTCCACTGTGGGCCCCCGTGCGCTCGCCCGACCCCGCCTCTCGCCTCCCTTCCTCCTCAACCCTCACGACCACCTAGCCCCGCCAGAGGCGCCCCCGCCTCGCCAAGCTCCGCGGGCTGCCGTTGCCCTGACTCCGCGTCGAGCACGCCGCAGCGCCGCCTACCCGACCCCTCTGTCACGACCTCGAGCCTCCGCTGGCTTCCTCCCGAGCGCATCCTGCCCCGCCGCCCTGCAGCACGACCTCGGCCACCTCCGCGGTTATGGACAATTTGGAGCACAGTATCTCGATCATAGACAAGCATAACTAAAATAGTGCTATAAATTTGACTTAATATGTGACTAGTAATCAGCTCAAGTATAACGGAATGGATATTAAAAATGCCAACAACTGGTGGATCTGTGGTGATTTGTGTCATACTATACCTGCCTAGTAAGTATTGCAACTCTAATGGAATGTGATAAAAGTGCCAACAACTGCTGGGTTTGGGATTCCTCAGGACAAGTATATCTGACTAGTAAATGTTCCAACTACCACGGAATGGTTAATTAAAAATGCCCACTACTTATGCTTCAGGATGACTCATGCTATCTATATCTGATTAGTAAGCGCTGCAACTATAACGAAATGAGTAAAATTGCCAACTGTGTAAGTTCCTTGGTCCGACTTCCTCGTTTGGTCTCGAGAGGGAGATACCAGGATGGGTATGTTTGGTGTTAGTATCGGGTTGGATCCGAAGAGATCTTTCTTATCCCTCTCTAATAGTTGCCAGTTTTACTGAGTCTCTATAGGTTGTTTAATGCTGCTGCGCTGCCGCTTCAGTCCACCATACCTATGTAGGCGAGAGCCGCCAAATTCTAGCCTCGCCGTGTACTGGCCTCAGTACTGACGCTCCTCTTTTTCCTTTGCCCTTTGTCGGCACCCCTTTTGTTTTAGCAGGTTTGAGATCGACGTCATTAGCAGGGTTACCCTTCCGGCTTGGCCTGGGCAGGGTTATGGACGCCATTGGTTATTCTTTATGGCTCTTAGCCCCATTTGCATCTTGTCCGTAGTCGGACGCCCTATCGATTTCAAGTTGGATCTTTGTATTGTATATCTGTATTCTTGACTCATGGAGTCGTGTTGTATAATTATCTGTTCTGTGGGTCCCATCGAGGATTGTTGTGTAATGGTATTACTTCGTTTTCCACCCGCACGAAAGTGCCTGGTGGGCGTCCTTGAATCGTTTCTATGTGGGTTTGGCGGAAAGGGCTAAAACTTGCATAGGGCCGATTTGAGGGTGTTACAAAAGGTGTACTCTTGACTACAGTAGGCATAGACCCTAATGACTACATATTTCCATTAGCGTTTGGTCTTATTGAGGTTGAGTGCACTAGTGCTTGGGAGTGGTTTCTATCAAATCTGAAAGAGGACCTCAAAATTACCAACACTTCACCTTGGACAATAATGAGTGATAGACATAAGAGTCTAATAAATGCAGTGGAGAAAATATGGCCAGATGCAGAACATAGACTGTGTGAGGCATTTGATTCAAAATTTTCAAAGAGCAGGGCATAGAGGTGTGACATTAAAGAAATATATATTTGTAGTTGCAAGGTCAACATTTGTTCCAAAGTGACAGCAAAACATGGAAAAGTTGAAGACTGATAGTGCTCAAGCTTTTGCATGGGCTGAAGAACTTGTGCCAAAAACATGGATAAGGCTTTTTTCAGTGAGTTCCCAAAGTGTGACATGCTGTTGAATAAACATTCAGAGGTTTTCAATAGCTATATTCTTGAAGCAAGAGAAATGTTTTTCTTATCCATGCTTGAAACTATTTCTACAAGATTTTGCAAATAATAGAAAGTAAGCAGAGAGAGGGATACAATTTCTCAGGCAGAATTTGTCTAAATATTAAGAAAAAATGGATAAATTTACAGAATGGAGTAAGGAGTGTGGTGTCACTCCTATAGGAAATTATCTATACTCTGTAAGCAGAAATGAGTTTGAGAAACATTACAATGTCGACTTTCAAACAAGAACATGTGATTGCAAAAGATGGCAACTTACAAGCATTCCCTTTCACCATGCAATAGCTTGTTGTAGAAAGGACAATATTAATCCTGAAAACCTTGTCCATGAATGTTACATAGTTGATGCATACCATAGAGCATATGGATTCAATTTGGTGCCAATGAGAGGGAGAGAATTCTAGGAAAAGATGAATGGACCTACCATTCATCCACCTCTATACACCAAGGTCACGGGAAGGCCAAAGAAGAACCAAAAAAGGCACCTAAGGAGAAAGTAAAGAAATGAGTGAAGGTATTTACAAAGGCAGGAGTCACTATACATTGCTCACAATGTGGAAAGGCAGGTCACAACAAAAAGGGTCACCAAAAATATATGGAGACCATAGGAGAGAAAAGGAGGAATAATATTGTTGGGGAGGATGATGATATAGACATTCCATCTCTTGTTCAGGTACATTTTCTATTATGTTGCTTCTATGTAAAATTCTATTGTTGGAATATATGCTGATGTAAATCCTGATTCACTAGCATGTCATCCCACGTGTTCTCCAGGTATCATTGGACCCTACAAACCAAGAAGATAACATGGTGTTCAGGATGCAAGCTGAGGTACAATTAACAAGTGCTACTTTCTACATAATGAACATGTATGTAATGTACTGATGGTTTCATTTGTATGATAGGAAAGAGAACATGTGCCCATTGCTAGATTCTTTTGTCCATTGGCAGAGAGTGCATTTGTTGTTCAAGCTACGGATACTATTCCTGCACCAAGAGAAAGGGTCACAATAGCTTCAACCAGGGGAAAGTTGTTGGGCAAAGGAGGCAGAGGCAGAGGCAGAGGTACAAGGCAAGCAAAACCAGAAGAAATGAGGAATAGCAAAAGAGGGAGAGCTACAGAAAAACATGATGCCCAAGCTAGTGCTCTACCAGACCTGAATCAACAACTGGCTGAATCTGAATTAGAGGAATTTCCTCTAAGTCAAAATGCACCACAAAATTAGATAAATGTTTAGAGAAAATTAAGGAAATTGTAAGCACTTCTACAATTTGTGTGCTTCACAGCCAATACTATGGATTTCAGTGATTTTATAGCCATTCCTATGGATTTGTGTGATATACATTTTCCTGTGATTTTACACCTATTTTGGAGCCATTTCTGTGATTTGCATAGCCCTTTTACACTCATGTTCCCAGATTATTTCATGTAAATGTGAATGTAATGGTGCCAAATTTAAATGAAGAGAGAAGGGAAAGAAGAGACCTGCCAATGTAGCTGAAGATGATATTTTTCTCTTGCTTCTTCCCAACTTACAAGTAGAACCAGTATAAAGAAAAGGCTCACAAGATGGAAACATAAATTTGACAGAACAAAATTTGACAAAATGTAGGAAACTGCTTTATTCAAATTCAGTGACATACATAGTAGCTAAAATACATGACACTCTACTAGATAGACAATGCCAGAGATAAGATATAGGACAATCTATTGGATAGACAGTGACATACATAGTAGTGGATAGACAGTACCATACATCAACTAAGCAGAGCCCTTGAACAGCAAAACAACAATGACATACATCATTACAAATGCACAAACTACAACAAACATTGCAAACTCCTTCCTATCCCTATTTCTCATCTCCATCCTATGATTCTTCAATATTTTATTCTTCTCCATCTTAACTTTCTGCAGCTCCATCTCCAATTCAGTTAGCCTGCTAACCAGACAAACATTGTCTTACTCCAATTCAAGTCTTGTTCTCTTTGTCACCGTCTCCAATTTGTTTGCCACAGTCATCTCCTTTTGCAACCAAATTCAGTAGCACTCAGTGAACCACACAAATTCAGTAGCACTCAGTGAACTACACAACTGACAGCGAGACCAAATTTCAAAATTCAGTGAACAAATCGACAAAATTCAGTGAACTAATCATACTCGAGCATCATCTCTTGCAGAATTCCAGTAGCACTCTACTGTGAGCGTCGCCCAGCTGTCGCCCTCCTTCCAGATGCTACTGTCACCACTGAGCTCGGATTCTAGCTTCACATAGCTGGGGGGCGATGGCAGTGGAAGATGCCAGACCTCCGCGTTCACACGCGCCTGCAGCCTCCGGACGTGCTCCTCCATGATCACGTTGGGTTGAGCACCGTCCGCCACCTGATTGGATCCTCCATGCGCGCCCTCTCCTCCGGGGACGTGAGCACGGCGTACAACCTCATGCTCTTGTTGTAGAGGGCCTCGTGCCGCAGCCTGGCCTCCTCCTCGATTCAGTTGACCTCCGCCTCCGCCTCGGCCGCATCCATCTCCCGGGCTGTGAGCGAGCGGCAGGCGGCCTGCACCTCAACCTCGCCTCTCCTCTACGAGTAGGCTGCAGGGGACGCGAGCGAGCCGTGCCCTCCAGCGAGTCCTCCGACGAGTTGTAGGAAGCCATCAACAGCGGCGGCGGCGTGCTCCGTCAACGGCGCTAGCGTGTGGGTGGGAGAGGGAAAGGAGAAGAGTGCGGCGTGGCAGGGACACGGGTGTGGGGATAAGGTTGTGTGAGCTCTGGGATCTCTGCGCGAGAATTAAAAAGAATAGGGGGCTATCTGCAAAATTAACCGGCAGCTTAGCCAGCGTGGCAGCACACGTGTGTGCGTTTGGACTAAAAACACCGGTTAGTACAAGTTGTGGTACCAATTTGTCTAGTTTGCAAGATTTGAGACCAAAACATCCGGATGTGCAAGTTATGGGATAAAAAAGTGTAATTAGCTCTTTTTCATGCTCAGCTGCTAACCATGCCCGCATGCTGTGTTGCTATCCAGACTACGCTGGAAGGAGCGTTTGCATTGCAGGTCCCGTAATTGCTGAAAATTCTTGTCCTGTTCGCCCCCAAGCATCTCTTTTTGTCGGTTGTAATTTGTCCGCTGTTGCTCATAACGAGTAGGGTAGGACTCTAGGTAGGTTATGAATCAGAAACGGCGTGTTAGCACTGTACAATTAGATCAGTACAGGAAGAGGTAGTAATACAAGATCATCTAATTGTACTGATCTAAACATGATCTTGTATTTAGCCTTGCTTGCGTTTAATCTATTTTGGCTACTCCCGATGCTTTTATATACTCCCTCCGATTTAAATTAATTGACTCAAGTTTGTCTAAATTCGGATGTATCTAGTACTACAATATGTCTAGACACATCCGAATCTAACCAAATCTAAGTCAATTAATTTGGATCGGAGGAATGTTATAAGTCACATTACAAGTGTCCGACTCAAACAACTATTCTTTCACGTAATCCAAGTCCAACAGTAGTTACACATATTCGAGCAATTACCATAATCTCTACCTTAGCAAATATGCCCAATGAAACGGTCATATTCACGTGAACCCCTCTATATGTTGACCTTGGATTTTTTCAAAAAGTGTATATATTAATATCATTAGATACCAACTATACTCAGCCTCTGCAATAACGCATGCCCTAGGAATCTTACGAATGCACAACTCTTAAAAAAAATTACAAAAAAGAAAATTCTCGATACAGAGAACGATTCCTGAAAGCAACGACACTAACACCACCAGAACAACACCAGTAGTCCAACCACTCTAATAATGACGTCTTCAAAAGGGAAACAGTGCACATGCGCCATCGTCGCCAATCAAAGGTCATAGGTTTTCACCCTAGAGAAAATCCTCACTCCCAAAACAATGCCTTCAACAAGGCCATTGTTGAGCACAACCAATTAAGGCCAGACGTTGGATTTTCACCCTACAAGGTAAGGCTAGGAACTCCTCTTGTGTTGTCGTTCCCACAGATGTTGCGAGTCACAAATCACGCAACCAGTTCCTCGTCGCCACAAAGACTCAGATCACCAACGTTTCCCTAATGTTCCAGCTTTCCTGAGATTCTCCGCATCTGACTTCACCATGGATTGTCGAAGACATAATACATAATGGTAGCAGATATCAGAGCTTTGCGCTGCTCCCGCTAAAACCAAACAGCCAGAAAAAACATGGATACGCCTAACCGAATTCAATCCGATCCAGCAATCTCCATGCATAGTCGCACATGGGAGTTCACCAGCGGAGCCTTCCGGAACACGCCGCTCCAGACCAGATCATCGAGGAAGGCAGCCAGCAGATGTTTGTCCTCGTGTGGAAGGAATCCTAGGACCGCCACCATTATTCAAGCTGATCCAGCAGTCCTCACATCACCGTCCGGCTTCTGGCAAACAAAACGAGTAGGGTAAGCCTTCGGCCATTTCGAAGCCATGGCTGAACTCAAAGATCGGATAGAGAGAGACCGAGATGCAAGGTTGCCGCCTAAGGCAACCACCACGCCGCTTCTAAGTTTGTACCATCGCCCCCATCTTCTCCTTCGCACCTCATGATGTCTACGCACTTCTATTCTTATAGACAGTTGTTGGGCCTCCAAGTGCAGAGGTTTATAGAACAGCAGCAAGTTTTCCCTTAAGTGGATTACCCAAGGTTTATCGAACTCATGGAAGAAGTGGTCAAAGGTATCCCCTCTCAAGCAACCCTGCAATCAAGATACAAGAAGTCTCCTGTGTCCCCAACACACCCAATACACTTGTCAGGTGTATAGATGCACTAGTTTGGCGAAGAGATAGTGAAATACAAGTGGTATGCATAATTATAAGTGGTAACGGTGATAGAAGATAGCTTGATGGCGTGGAAAAGACTAAAGTAAAACAGAAATAAAGATAGAAGCAAACAAACATGTAATAGATCTAATAGCAAACGGTGTTTTAGTGCTTAAAAAAAGGCCTAGGGATCATACTTTCACTAGTGAACACTCTCATATAAATATATTCTTATTTATGATACTACGTTGAACCACTCTCTGGTTGGACACTCTAATCGATGGTAGGGCTATAACATCACACCTCAAAGTAAGCTTTTCCCATCTAGATAACCCCAGACTGTCACCTTGAGCACTAGATGGTTCCAATAAACACCACAATTTCATAAAGACATCCAACTCCAAATATAACTCATAACAAGTATTTGTAATCTCTAGCCTAAATGCCACCATGGTGTGCACGCTATCACTTTCACACACATGGGGAGAGCAGAGATCTATTAAAGCACTTGAGTAGCAAGGTAGATCTATAGATTACAAGCTCATGATCTCAATAAGATCATGCATAGAGAGAGATGAACACATTGTTGGGTCCGCAACATAGAAAACAAAAAAAATCCTACGGTGTGAACTACACGCCAAGATCTATCTACTAGGTACAAAGCAACGGGTGGACATACATCCAACGAGAACTTACCCTCAAAGACAACGAGTTTTGTTAACGAGTAGGAACTCGTGGTTGATGTAGTCATACACTTGCCGATCTCAAGATCGTGAGGAAGTCCGAGCGCCGCAACTCAGCAGCGCATCCGCACTCGTACACACGTTCAAGCCACCGGACAACATCCACCTCCTCGCTCCAGCGATCCAGCGGAAGCAGCAACTCCTTCCAGACGAAATGCCACCAGGAACATGTATCTCGCTAATCCGAGACCATGGGGGAATAATTCTAGAGGGAGAGAGAGATCCTTCACAAGGAGGTATCAGGATGAAGGAGGGAATGGGTGGCCTTTTATAGGAGGAGGGGGATGCCCCTCCTCTCCATGGCCGGCGCATGGGGGTGACCCCTCACCTCCCCCATTAATGTGGTGGTAACCCCTCCACATTAAAACGCCTCTTCACATTCTCTTTTAAAGTCTCCACTTTAAATGCATTAAAATTCTCCAAGTTTAATGCTCTCTCATTTAATAAAACTCTTTTATTAAATTTATTCAGAATTTTGTTAATTACTTTAATTAACAAACATTCACATATAGCCCCTTGCAATATTTCAATATCACATGCAGAACCACTTTCTGCAATTTCACCCGAAACAATTTCCGGTTTCTATTAAAACAATTCCTATGCTTTGCAATTCTTTTGTTGAAACATATGTGCTCCAAAATGGTGTCCGATAACTCTTAAGTGTGTCACCCTACAGTTCGCGAATAATGCAGACATAATCGAGACCCTTCTCCGATCAATAATCAACAGCGGGACCTGGAGATCCGTACTGACTCCTACACATTCAACGATGACTTCTCTGATCATGAGAACCTTTAACGCTTGTAACTAAATCCCTTTGTCCCGCGATATATTACATGTCCGAGATTCGATCATCGGTATCTCCATACCTAGTTTGATCTTGTTTCCGACATGCACTCTTTTCTCGTTCCCGTGATATAACATTCTAGTGATCACATCACTTGCTTGCAAGCTATCTCAATGTGATATCACCGAGAGGGCCCAGAGTATATCTATCCGTCATCGGGATTGACAAATTCCACTCTTGATCCATGAGCCTCAACATAACACCTTCGTAGTACTGAACCCATCTTTATAGTCACCCTGTTACGATGTGACATTTGATGTTATCAAGATACTCTTCAGGTGTTAGCAATTAACATGATATCATGGTCTAAGGATAAAGATTACTCTGTATGCTGTTATAGCAATATAAACATAATGAATTGATCGTAATGCTATACTTTGGATGAATGTTCATCACATCATTCCACCAATGGTGTGACCTTGTTATTAACAACATCCAATGTCCATGATCAGGAAACCTTGATCATCTTGTTAATCATCAAGCTAGTCTATAAGAGAGGCATAACTAGGAAACCTTTTTGTTTATTAAACACACATGTATTGATGTTTCCGATCAATACAATTCTAGCATGTAAAATAAACATCTATCATATATAAGGAATACATGTTAACAACTTTATTATTGCCTCTCAGGGCATATTTCCTTCAGTCTCCCACTTGCACTAGAGACAATAATCTAGTTCACATAGTGATAAATCTAACACCCATGGAGTTCTGGTGTTGATCATGTTTTGCCTAGGGAGAACTTTAGTCAATGGATCTGCTACATTTAGGTCCGTGTGTACTTTACAAATCTTTATATCTCCATCCTTGACATGCCCGCGGATCGAGTGAAACCGGCGCTTAATATGCTTGGAATTCTTGTGAGACCACGGATCCTTTGTGTTGGCTATGGCTCCATTGTTGTCACAATAGATCACCATTGGGTCCAATGCACTAGGAACCACACCTAGTTCCGTAATGAACTCTTTCATCCAAACCGCTTCCTGCGCCGCTTCTGAAGCAGCAACATATTCCACCTCTGTCGTTGATCCAGCCACCACAGGTTGTTTAGAACTCCTCCAACTAACTATTGCTCCGTTCAAGAGAAATACGTATCCGGATTGAGACTTCGAGTCATCCAGATCGGTCTCAAAGCTAGCATCGACATAACACTTAGCGACTAGCTCTTCTTCACCTCCGTATATAAGAAACATATCCCTAGTTCTTCTGAAGTACTTGAGGATGTTCTTTACCACTATCCAGTGTTCCGAACCTGGATCAGATTGGTACCTACTAGTCAAACTAATAGCATGTGCCACATCCGGTCTTGTACATAGCATGGCATACATAATAGAGCCTATGGCTGAGGGGACCTTATCCATCATCTCTCTTTCTTCCGCCGTAGCCGGACTTTGAGTCTTACTCAATGTCTTGCCTTGCAACATAGGTAAGAACCCCTTCTTACTTTCGTCCATATTAAACTTCTTTAATATCTTATCAAGGTATGTACTCTGCGATAGCCCAATTAGGCGCCTTGATCTATCTCTATAGATTTTAATGCCTAATATATATGACGCTTCACCAAGGTCTTTCATCGAAAATTTGCTGTTTAGATAACTTTTAGCACTGTTTAAAAGATCTATATCATTTCCAATCAATAATATGTCATCCACATATAATATCAGAAATGCCACATTTCTTCCACTCACTTTCTTGTAGATACAAGCCTCTCCATAAGTTTGGACAAATCCAAACTCTTTGATCACCTCATCAAAGTGGACATTCCAACTCCGGGATGCTTGCTTCAGTCCATAGATGGATCGCTGAAGTTTGCATACCTTATTAGCATCCTTAGGATCGACAAAACCCTTAGGTTGTATCATATACAACTCTTCTTCAATATTATCATTGAGGAACGTAGTTTTGACATCCATCTGCCATATTTTATAATCGAAATATGCAGCGATTGCTAACATAATCCTAACCGACTTAAGCATCACTACGGGAGAGAATGTCTAATCGTAGTTAACTCCTTGAATTTGTCGAAACCCCTTTGCGACAAGTCGAGCCTTATAGATGGTCACATTACCATCAGCATCAATTTTTCTTTTGAAAATCCATTTATTCTCAATGGCCTTTCGATCGTGAGGTAAGTCCACCAAGGTCCAAACTTGGTTCTCGTACATGGATTCCATCTTGGATTTCATGGCCTCTAGCCATTTGTTGGAATCCGGGCTCATCATCGCTTCTTCATACGTCGCAGGGTCATCCATTTCATCAACCATGAAATTCACAACAGGATTGCCGTACAGTTCAGGAGCTGCATGTGTCATGCTTGACCTGCGAGGTTCGGTAGTTTCCTCTTTCGGAGTTTCAGGATCAATATCATTAGCTCTCTCTTTATTAGGTGAAGTCAACTCCGAAACAACTTCCGGTGCTACGCCACTCGCCATTTCATGAAGAGAAGGTTCAGTAACCTCTTCGAGTTCTACCTTCCGACTACTCACACCTTTCACGAGAAACTCCTTCTCAAGAAAGGATCCATTCTTGGCAACAAAAACCTTGCCCTCGGATCTGTGATAGAAGGTATACCCAATCGTTTCCTTAGGGTATCCTATGAAGACGCATTTTTCCGCTTTGGGTTCGAGTTTATCCGGCTGAAGTTTCTTCACATAAACATCGCATCCCCAAACTTTAAGAAATGACATCTTAGGTTTGTTTTCAAACCATAATTCATACAGTGTCGTTTCAACGGATTTAGATGGTGCCCTATTTAAAGTGAATGTAGCGGTTTCCAGTGCATAACCCCAAAATGACAGTGGCAAGTCAGTCAGAGACATCATAGATCGAACAATATCCAATAAGGTATGATTACGACGTTCCGACACACCATTACGTTGTGGTGTTCCGGTAGGCGTGAGTCGTGAAACTATTCCACACTCTTTCATGTGTGTGCTAAACTCGTAACTTAGATACTCTCCTCCACGGCCAGACCGTAGAAATTTGATCTTTCTATTACGACGATTTTCCACTTCATTCTGAAATTCCTTGAACTTTTCAAAAGTTTCAAACTTGTGTTTCATCAAATAGATATACCCGTATCTACTCAAATCATCCGTGAAAGTAACAAAATAACGATATCCACCTCCCGCCGACACACTCATTGGTCCACACACATCAGTATATATGATTTCCAATAAATCTGTCGCTCGTTCCATTGAACCGAAAAACGGCCTTCTAGTCATCTTGCCCATAAGGCATGGCTCACATGTATCAAATGATTCAAAATCAAGTGATTCCAAAAGTCCATCAGAATGGAGTTTCTTCATGCGTTTAACGCCAATATGACCTACACGGCAGTGCCACATATATGCAGATATATCATCATCAAGTTTAATCTTTTTAACATTAACATTATGAATGTGCGTAATATTACTATCGAGATCCATCACAAATAAACCATTCAACACAGGTGCATGACCATAAAAGATATTATCCATATAAATCGAACAACCATTGTTTTCAGATTTAAACGAATAACCACTTTGCATCAAACATGATCCGGATACAATGTTCATGCTAAGTGTAGGCACCAAATAACAATTATTTAGGTTTATAACTAATCCCGATGGCATATGGAGAGGCAGTGTTCCGACGGCGATCACATCAACTCTTGATCCATTGCCGACCCGCATTGTGACCTCATCCCTTGCTAGTTGTCGCTTGTTCCACAGCCCCTAAATCGAGTTACATATATTAGCAACCGATCCCGTATCAAATACCCAGGTGCTATTGCGAGTACTAGTCAAGTACACATCAATAACATGTATATCACATATACCTTTGTTTGCCTTGCCGGACTTCTTGTCCGCCAAATACTTGGGACAGTTGCACTTCCAATGGCCAGTCCCCTTGCAATAGTAGCACCCGGTATCGGACTTAGGGCCAGCTCGGGGTTTCTTTTCAGGCGCGGCAATAGATTTGCCACCCTTCTTTCCTTGTGCTTGCCTGTCTTGTTCTTCTTGAAACCGGTGGTCCTATTGATCATCAACACTTGATGTTCTTTCCTAATCTCCACTTCTGTAGTCTTAAGCATTGACAGAAGCTTGGAAAGAGTCTTCTTCATGCCCTGCATATTATAGTTCATCATGAAGCTCTTGTAGCTATGTGGCAGAGATTGGAGAACACGATGTATGCCTAAGTCAGTGGGAATCGTTATTCCTAAGGACACAAGCTTATCGGCGTACCCATACATTTTGAGTACAAGCTCACTAACGGAGATGTTCTCCTCCATCATGCAGCTAAAGAACTTTTCAGTAGCATTATAACTCTCTACGGCAGCATGGGTATCGAAAATCATTTTCAATTCTCCCATGGTATCAAAGGCATTGCCATTTTCGAAACGCTTTCGAAGTTCTGGCTCTAGCCCATACAGTATGCCGCAATGAACTAAGTTGTGGTCTTCCTGACGAGTCACATAGACATTCTTTTCCTCGTCAGGGGGATCAGGAGCTGGTGGGGGGCCTAGCGGCGCATCTAGAACATATTGCTTTTGTGCAGCAGTGAGGAGAATCCTCAAATTCATAGCCCAGTTGGTGAAGTTGCTACCATTCGCAGCAAGTTTCTCTTTCTCCATGAACACATTGAAATTAAAAGCAGGTGGTGCCATCTACAACAGAATTTTTAAAGTTTATTTAGACTAAGTTTATGATAGATTGAGTTCAACTAATCCAAATTACTAATGAACTCCCACTCAAAAACGACATCCCTCGTGCCTTTTTGGTGATTACATGAACCAAATCCACTACACCAAGTCCGATCATCACGTGAGTCGGTGTAGCTTCAAAGGCGAGCATCTATATGGGCATCATATCAACCATATGACTCATGCTTAACCTTTCGGTCCGTGTTCATGTCTGTACATGCTAGGATCGCCAAGTAAGAACCTTAGTACTCGCTTGTGTAAAACTGTCTTACACCCGTTGTATGGAAGCGTAGAGTCGAGTACACCTGATCATCACGTGATATCTCGAAACATGATCCATAGAACGGTGCATATTCAAGGAAGAACACATTTTATCCTGATATCTAAATGAGGGATCATCTTACAATGCTACCAAAAGCGCCAAACTAGCAGTATAAGATGCTAACATCTAATGTGTAAAGTGAGATGATATGGTCCATGCATTTGATCTCTATCATTTGCATCGTGGTATGATCTATATCAATCCTTTGTGTGTAAGGCCAAGGTCTATGGAACTTACACGTTGAATGTGTTGTAAGAGTATCTATCATACATCTACTTACAACAATACCATATCAATACACTAGCCCAGCAACGATCTAAACTAGACGCCTCTAATTTATCAATTGCAAGTTTTACGTGGCTTAGGGCTTTCGGAGATAGAACCGTTCTCACCTACGAACATGAATCACAACGAGGATAACTAAGTTATTAGCAACTCGTTGTAAATCAGATATTGACTATAGTAGGAGAGACAGACACCCGCCAGCCACTTATGCAAAACAAGTTGCATGTCAGTCGTGGAACCGGTCTCATGTACGATGACATGTAAGGTTGGTCCGGGCCGCTTCATCCCACTATGCCACCAATATTCAAAATACATAGAAGATGCAATAACATGATCATCATCACCCACATATAAACATATGTGTACTACCCGTGCAAAGCACCTACGCATAGATCAGGCTCTGATACCAGTGTTGGGTCCGCAGCATAGAAAACAAAAAAAATCCTACGGTGCACACGCCAAGATCTATCTACTAGGTACAAAGCAACGGGTGGACATACATCCAACGAGAACTTACCCTCGAAGACAACGAGTTTTGTTAACAAGTAGGAACTCGTGGTTGATGTAGTCGTACACTTGCCGATCTCAAGATCGTGAGGAAGTCCGAGAGCCGCAACTCAGCAGCGCATCCGTACTCGCACACACGTTCAAGCCACCGGACAACCTCCACCTCCTCGCTCCAGCGATCCAGCGGAAGCAGCAACTCCTTCCAGACGAAATGTCACCAGGAACATGTATCTCGCTAATCCGAGACCATGGGGTAATAATTCTAGAGGGGGAGAGAGATCCTTCACAAGGAGGTGTCAGGATGAAGGAGGGAATGTGTGGCATTTTATAGGAGGAGGGGGGTGCCCCTCCTCTCCATGGCCAGCGCATGGGGGTGACCCCTCACCTCCCCCATTCATGTGGTGGTAACCCCTCCACATTAAAATGCCTCTTCACATTCCCTTTTAAAGTCTCCACTTTAAATGCATTAAAATTCTCCAAGTTTAATGCTCTCTCATTTAATAAAACTCTTTTATTAAATTTATTCAGAATTTTGTTAATTACTTTAATTAACAAACATTCACATATAGCCCCTTGCAATATTTCAATATCACATGCAGAACCACTTTCTGCAATTTCACCCGAAACAATTTCCGGTTTCTATTGAAACAATTCCTACGCTTTGCAATTCTTTCGTCTGAAACATATGTGCTCCAAAATGGTGTCCGATAACTCTTAAGTGTGTCACCCTACGGTTTGCGAATAATGCAGACATAATCGAGACCCTTCTCCGATCAATAATCAACAGCGGGACCTGGAGATCCGTACTGACTCCTACACATTCAACGATGACTTCTCTGATCATGAGAACCTTTAACGCTTGTAACTAAATCCCTTTGTCTCGTGATATATTACATGTCCAAGATTCAATCATCGGTATCTCCATACCTAGTTTGATCTCGTTTCCGACATGCACTCTTTTCTCGTTCCCGTGATATAACATTCTAGTGATCACATCACTTGCTTGCAAGCTATCTCAATGTGATATCACCGAGAGGGCCCAGAGTATATCTATCCGTCATCGGGATTGACAAATTCCACTCTTGATCCATGAGCCTCAACATAACACCTTCGTAGTACTGAACCCATATTTATAGTCACCCTGTTATGGTGTGACGTTTGATGTTATCAAGATACTCTTCAGGTGTTAGCAATTAACATGATCTCATGGTCTAAGGATAAAGATTACTTCGTATGATGTTATAGCAATATAAACATAATGACTTGATCGTAATGCTATACTTTGGATGAATGTTCATCACATCATTCCACCAATGGTGTGACCTTGTTATTAACAACATCCAATGTCCATGATCAGGAAACCTTGATCATCTTGTTAATCAACAAGCTAGTCTATAAGAGAGGCATAACTAGGAACCCTTTTTGTTTATTAAACACACATGTATTGATGTTTCCGATTAATACAATTCTAGCATGTATAATAAACATCTATCATATATAAGGAATACGTAATAACAACTTTATTATTGCCTCTCAGGGCATATTTCCTTCACACATAGCTACCGGTAGAGCCCTTAGCCTCGAGAGAGGACTACTCCCTCATCATGGGAATCAGCAACGGTGATGGAGATGGTGGTGGAGATCGATGGAGATGGCTCCGGGGGCACTTCCCCGTCCCAGCAGGGTGCCGGAACAGAGACTTTCTGTCCTCGAATCTCCCTTTCGGTGGCGATGACGCTGCGGAACTTTTCATGGCTGGAGGCTTGACTATTTAGGGTTTTTGCCTCGGGGGAGATATATAGGCGAAAGAGGCAAGGTCGGTGGCCGGCCAAGGGGCCCACACCATGCCCTGGTGCGGCCTGGGTGGACCCACGCCTAGGGGTGGTTTGGCCACCCTGTGGCCCCTCTCTGGCTCTCCTTCTGGCTCCGTGAATCTTCCAAGAAAATATCAACTCTGGCTTTTGTCCGGTCCAATTCCGAGAATATTCATTTTCTGACTTCCTGGAACCAAAAACAGCAGAAAACATGCAACTGACAATGTGGCATCTTGTCAATAGGTTGGTCCAAGAAATCATATGAAAAATACTCCAAAGTGTGGACAAAACATAAGAAAGTAGATAAAACCAAGCATGAAACATCAAAAATTATAGATACATTTGCAATGTATCACCTCCCTTCCAAGCCGTTGGCAAACGCCGCTCAGGAGAGCGTTTCCACCCACCGCTTGGATCCATCGGCACCACCCCATGGTGTCCACCCCCTAGAGCGAAGAGGATCGACGGGACTGCGCAGATCGCCTGCAGCCTTCGGCAGCCTAGGCGTGGCCGCCGCCGGCGGCAGGGGCTGGCGGCAGGGGCCGGCGGCAGCGATGTTGGCGGCTGGCTAGGGTTCGGAGGGGGTGCCCCAGGGTCGCCTCGCGCGAGTGACCCGGGAGCAGACTCATGGGTTTGCTTACTTGCATGAGCCCGTGTCCGAATTCTCATCGAATTCGGTTGCCCATGATGAACCCATCGCCTTGTCTTGCTCCTCTTAAGCTACACCTGAAACAATTCTCACATTCACCTTGTACAGGTTATTCGTAGTCCTTCTGCCTTGTAGTACTAGTTTCTTGTCCTTACTCGCATGGTCAACTTGTCCCTGTCAACACAGAAGAAAAAACAGTTTCCATGGAGTTTTCCTAGTGAGATTAGGTTCCTTCGAGCCCTTGGTATCTAATATCCTGGAGCACTAGTTCATCAACACTTGATCTTGGTATCTCCCATGCCCATAATGCGTTAAGTCGCACCATTGACTTGATAGCCTGCTCCAAAATTACCATACTTATAGGTAACAAACCGCTCATTGTTAGACGTCACATGATAAGAACTCCTAGAATCCATCATCCACACTTCACCAAACAATTTACTTAATAAGGCTAGAACTTGACTGTCAGAATCAGCTGCAAATTTAACAACAATATTTGCAGCTCCATCAATCTTGTTTTATGCTGGACAGTTCTTTCTATCATGACCACACTACTTACAATGAAAGCATTGAGTCTTTCCTTTCTTCTCTTGCCATATATCCCACCATAATTGTTTCTGGCCATCAGCCCCTGTCCATCACTAGCACCATCTAAAGTACCATACTCAAAAGTTTTATTTTCTCGTTGATCATAATATAACAATGCAGATTGTACCTAGCTTGAAGTGATGCTTGACTTTCCATAGTACTTAGTCAACGAAGTAAGCATGAGCAAAGCCATGTCCTCGTCTTCCACCTTTGCCCAATACGTTCCAAATCTGAGACCACGCGGTTAAAGGAATTGATGTGTTCTGTAAGGTTTGTGCCTTCTTGTATCCTCATGCCATACAAAACCTGCTTGAGATACAACTTATTGGGTGCGGTCTTGTCTAGGAATTGTATCTCCAACGTCTTCCAGATTTCACTTGGTGACTCCTCATCCATCACATGATACCAGACTTGATCAACTATACTTATCCATATAGTACCAGCTTCCCTGATTTGCACCTTAGCCTAGTCATCAGCATCCATCTTGGCAGGCTTCGTCGCATGAAACTTTAATTATCTTCAGGAGTCCCTATAGGCCTAGCAAATCCTTGACCCTCGATTTCCATAGCCAAAATTTGCATGTACCATCGAACTTCGTCACCTTAAACCTGGTTGTGGTAGACACCCCATCCTCTCGCTGCTCTCCCACGAACAGTAGACCCGAGCCCCTCTTTCAGTTCAACAAAGCCTTCCCGTGCGCGCCACCTCACTTCCAAAATCCGGTGCTCAAAATTTAGGGTTAGACAACTCGTGAGCTCTTTCTATTGCACCCTGCAACCCTACTTATATTGACCTCAAGATAATTCGGATATATTTCCACCTTCAATCTGAACCTACGTGACTTTCCTGAGCTCCAAGTCACGCCTTGCATCATCCAACTCGACCTTCCTTTGTTCCCCTGTGCGTTCCCAAAAATAAGTCGGTCCACACCTTTGTCGAATCGAACCCGTGTAGAGCTCCACTACATATTTCGAATCTTAGATCCTCTAGGATTGTTGTACATGCATCAAAGACCATAACCATGATGACATCAAGACTCGCCGGGTCCTTGTCAAACTACACTTGGTCTCTTCTCATCGAGCCGGTCTCTCTGGTTGAACCAGGCGATCCGACCGCTCAAACCTGTTGCACCACATCAGTCGGAACGATTTCCCCCAATCTGCGTGCCAAGTCATCCAACCGACGGTGCTTACTGACCAGATCTTCTTTTACAACATGGCCGCCTTGCTTCTCCATGCCCGCGATCAATGTCATCCGTTGTTGATTGTGTTCCACCGTCATCAACAACGCGTACCGTAGTGCGGGGGACACCCTCTGCTTCGCTTGGCCGTTACACATCGCGTGTGGATCCTTGCTCGCTCGAGCCTCCGTCTTGATAAAATCCGGTCTCCTGCCAGAACCCCCGTCACCTCGTCTTCCTCTAGATCATTTGCACCATGAAGCCAATCTTTAACTTGACTCTCTGATACCACTTTATGGGTGCTCCTCCCGAGGCACTCATCATAGTACCGTCGACGAAAAGTCCGTCCCGGTGTACAGACAAATAAGACCTATAACATTATGCCGGTTCAGCGCCTGTGCCATGGACGGTAGACCATCCTCTAAACTCGACATTTGTCTAACCTAGCTTGCGTCCGGTCTATTTTGGCTACTCCCGATGTCTTTATTTGTTACTACCTTTGTTCCATAATATAAGCCTTAGGTCATATTACAACTGTCTGACTCAAATATCTAACCTTTCGTGTAATCCAAATATACATATTCGACACAATGACAACACGGCGCAATGCTGATCGTTTCTAAAAAAAGGTCACCACTGATTCACTGTTTTATGTGGCTCACACGTGAGTGAAAGACCGTGTCAGCTACTAGGTTACCAGTCATACTACATCCGTTTCATACTAAAAACTAGGATTAAAAACGGAACGAAAACGGACGGAAACATACGTTATCGTTTTCGTTTCCTCTTGTGTTGCCGAAATCGGAAACGAAACGGAAAACTTCGAAAACGAACACGGAATCAGAAATCGTCGGAAATGAATATGATACGGATACGGTACGAAAACGGATATTTGTCAGAATATAATAGTTATGTAATATCATGGTGTGTACATTGAAAGTAATGCATAACAGATAAAGAATATGTCACAACTACGAAAAGTGACAATTAAATATAAAATAACACACATAATTCAACACATCGACAAGCACATAAGTTCATATAATTAGTTTCACATAAACGTTAAGACACTCACTTGATTAGTATGTCGCCTGAGCCGGGTGCATGTATTACATAGACCCTTCGTATATTCTATGGCTCAATAAGCACAAGAGAAATCACCGACGCGAAGTATTATCTCGCACACGGGCTTGATAATTACATTTTCAGAAAGTTTTCATATTTATTTATTCGGAATTTTCTTACCGTTTCCGTTTTCACCGAAAATGACTCCATCGTTTCCTTTTCCGTTTTCGTTTAGAATATTTCCTTTCCGTTTCTTTTCCGCAAACTGTCATTTCTGTTTTCTTTTTAACTCTCCATTTCTTTTTTCATCGAAACCGGACGAAAAGTTTTCTTACTGTTTTCAACCCTACTGAAAACCTTTCTAGCCGTTCAATTTGAACTGCTAAAAGGATTTACATTTCAGAATGAAGGTACTCCCTCCGATCCATATTAATTGACTTGGATTTGTCAAGATTCGGATGTATCTAGCACTAAAACATGTCTAGATACATTCGAATCTAGACAAATTCAAGTCAACTAATATGGGTCGGAGGGAGTAGTACTTTTCCTACAAGCAAGGTTGTTTTGTTTTTCTTTTCCGTGGAGTTAGATAGTGCCTCCACAATTGAGTACTTTTCCTAGTGTGTGTGGTGTGGCAACAAATCTCGTCGTTAAAACACCGTGGACCACGGTACAGAGATCAAGAGGAGGAGGTCTCAACGAGTAATAAAACCAGGGGCTCGTTGGAAGCAGAGGAAGCGAAGAAGCTCCAAAAGGCAGGCAAACACTGACACTCTCCCCTCCCATCCCCCACAATAATTCCAACCTCCGGACCGGACCGCGCAGTCGTCGTCGTCATTCATACTCACTCACACTCCCCGAGACGAGGCGCAGCAAAGCATTGGATGCTCTCCGCCTCTCCCTTCCTCTCTCTCCTCTCCATTACCGGAGGTCGGACCGTCGGCGAGAAACAAACCCACATTCGGCCATCCCATCCCCCCAACCAAAAACAACCAAACAAATCAGAAAAAACAACTCTTTTTTGGCCGCTCCCCAGCACTCCACTCCTCACGCCGCTGGTCCTGCGCTCGCTTTGCCCTCCGGAACGGGGAAAGAAGGGAGAGGCACACCGCACGCACATGGCGCTTGAGGATTTCCTGCTTCTCGGTTAGCCCTGGGCCGGGCGGGCATTGCCGTCTCCTCCCCCTTCCTCCTCGGAGAAGAAAGAAAGAAACCGGGGGGCGGGGGGCAATGAGGAAGCACGGGTGGCAGCTGCCCTACCACCCGCTCCAGGTGGTGGCCATAGCCGTCTTCGCCGCGCTGGGTTTCGCCTTCTACGTCTTCTTCCTGCCCTTCGTCGGGGGCATGACGGCGCAGTACGTGGCCCTGGGTCTCTACACCCCCCTGGTGAGCTCCCCCTCCACCTATTTAAATCTCCGGCAAGAACAGATCCGGTGGCAGGTTGATTCTCAGAGCGGTTTCTGTCGACTAACCAGTAGTAGCGCTCCTGGTTGCAGATTACCTGTGTTGTCACGCTCTACATTTGGTGCGCCGCCACGAACCCCGGCGACCCTGGCATCTGCAAATCCACGAACCACTCCAAGCTAGAAGCCGCTGACAACAGCGAGAAGCTGAGCAGCATGCTCGGGGGGAAGGACTCGCCTTCTTGGCCCAGATGCTCTCAACTGCTCTGCTTAGTCTGTCTGCCCTTCTCCTGCCTCTGCAAGAGATGCCTCCACTCCGAGGAGGACCAACGCTCTGAAGAGAACATGAGTGAAGACGGCATGTTCTTCTGCAGCCTGTGTGAAGCAGAGGTATGCGACTGGCTGATGCATTGTCCGGCATATGTACAGATTCCGCGTTTGTGTCATTGTGTGTGACTCTCCAACAGTATTCAGCAATTGCGTAAAATGCTTGTCCACGCGTGTACATTCCATCAGTTTATGTTGGTGTGCCAAGTGCCGATGAATTGGAACTAACACTAGAATGTGCAATGTAATTTTCTGTAACTAGCTAATACTCCCTCCGTTTCAAAATATAAGATGTTTTAGCTTTGTGAATGAAGTGTATCTAGACCGTTTTAGTGTGTAGGTTCATCTAAGTTTGGAGTGAACCTACACACTACAAGGGTCTAGATACAATCCTTTCACAAAGCTAAAACATCTTATATTTTGAAACGGAGGGAGTAGATTTTAGTCAAACATACAAGACAGTGCTCAGTAGTTCGAATCAAATGATGCTGTGATTTCAATCCAATTCCCAGGTGCTCTATATGTGTATCACCACCGAACTCATTATTTCAGTACCTTCTAGGTTCTAGCTACTCAAGCTAGCCATCAACCTATGTGTTCTAAACTTTAGTACATCATGATGCAAAGTTTTAGGTTCTTTTGTTTTGAGGAAAAGTTTTAGGTTCTTATTGCTACATTAGTTAAACATTCTATTTTGTTTTGGCGTGACTTATTCGCCTTCTTTGCGACGTATCATTACAAACTGCGTATGCACTGTAGGTTTTGAAGAACAGTAAGCATTGTCGAGTGTGTGACAAGTGTGTTGATGGCTTTGATCACCATTGCAGAGTAAGATACATTTCCGTTGTTCTCTGCCCTGATATTGATATTCCTGCTTCCTTTCAAGAATGTAGCATTCCTATTTACCCTCATGTCCTTGTTCTCTCACAGTGGCTCAACAATTGCATAGGGAAAAGGAACTACAAAGGGTTCTTCATCCTAATGTCTTCTGCTGTTCTGTTGGTAAGTGTAGGTTTCTCTATTGGGTTAACAAAAATGGGATCTGAAAAGAGTATATACAATTATGGCTACCCTGTAACTGCATCAACCTTCAGTTGCATGAAAATGGCGAAATAGTAGCTTCATCGGTCATCATAACATATGCAACTAACTGGCCATTGCATGTACTCCCTCCGTTTCAAAATATAAGATGTTTTAGATTTGTGTAAGAAGTGTATCTAGTCTACTTTTAGTGTGTAGGTTCATGTAGGTTTGGAGTGAACCTGACACTAAAAAGGCTCTAGATACACTCCCTTCACAAAGTTAGAACATCTTATATTTTGAAACGGAGGGAGTAGTTAGCATTTTTTCCCCATGTCCTTTTTTATTCTGGTTGATCATTGATGGGTTTCCATGGTTTGTGCACCTTGGACCAGCTTGTAGTGCAGTGGTTGTCAGGAATCCTTGTGATAATTCTCTGCATTGTGAAGCGAGGGGAGTTCTCCAGACAAATTGACTCAAAGTTAGGAAGCAGCTTCTCGACTGTAGCATTTGTAATTGTTGTGGTGAGTTGATAAAACTTTCCTGTCTAATACATGTTTATTGCATTAAGGCATGAAGATATATATATTTTTACAACATTTCATATGATTTTACAAATTACTATTCTGATGATGACTTGATTTTACTTTTGCAGGCTACCTGCACCATACTTGCAATGATTGCGACTGTACCACTTGCTCAACTTCTATGCTTCCATATTCTTCTTATCAAGAAGGTAAGTTACTTTCAGATCATCATCAAAGCTGTGAATGCCAGTTAGAGAGGGAGGGAGGGAGTTGCCATTATTTCATTAGGTTTCTTCGTCAAACCTCCCTTCCATCTATCCCAAACTATGACAACTCCTATTTATTGTTTAGGCATGTACTAGTTTCAACTAAGTTGGAAAATTATCTATATGTTGCCAGAAAGTCAAATAGCATGCACATTATTTCCTTAACCCATTATGCTGTCAAGGTGCAGTGTTCCTATGTCCATCTGAACTTGTCCTTTCTCTATCACTGGACGTTAATTGCTATCGTGTTTGTTGTCTTGGTTTAGGGAATTAGTACGTACGATTACATCATAGCTTTGAGAGAGCAAGAGGAGGATCAGCAAGAAGAGGTTGCTGGTCACCAAAGTCCGCAGATGTCCATTATTAGTTCTGTTACTGGATTTAGCACCACAAGTTCTTTTGGTCCACTTCATCGTGGTTCATGGTGCACTCCACCACGATTATTCCTTGAAGATCAGGTATGTGACTACAAATAGTTCATTTCTGTCAAGAGCTAATATATGATCAAGAGGACACAAGATCATGTATATAAAACTACAGCAAAATATATAAACTATTAATCCATAGATCATCTGTTAGGATCTTGTTTGTATCAATTTTCTAGCAAAGTGTGTGCTGTTGTTTTCTTCATAAGATGAATAAGTCCATTCATTTGTCAACCAGAGATTACAATATATGTATGCCTTTTTGGTTGACATTTGACACATGAACTTGCACCTGCTCTCAAATTGTCAGATTAGTAAACTACTAAATTTATGTTTGAAATAAGCATGATAGTTTATCAATGCTAATCAAAATCACTTTTAGGAGTCTCCAATTTTACTATTGTATCAAACTCAGCAAGCTTAACTTCTGATGAAAAAGATGCGCTAAAAATCTACTCCCTCCGTTCAGAAATATAAGACGTTTTAGCTTTGTGAAATGAATGTATCTAGACGTTTTTTAGTGTATAGATTCACTGTGAACCTCTACGAACCTATACACTAAAAGACGTCTAGATACATTCCATTCACAAAGCTAAAACGTCTTATATTTCTGAACGGAGGGAGTAGAGTTGTTAAATTTAAGCTGGGCTGATGCTTATCTGTTCTTTCACAGTTTGATGTCATCCCTCCGGAGATTGGCATGTCACAAAACCCAGGAAGCAAGATGAAGGTAGCGGAAGGAGCAAGAAGACGAAATGGGGCAGTAAAAATCAGTCCCTGGACACTGGCACGCCTTAATGCTGAGGAGGTGTCAAAGGCAGCTGCACAGGCAAAGAAGAAATCCAAAATTCTGAAGCCAATCACAAGGCAAGACCCTCCGATCATCCATGAGAACATGAGGGGGCGTTTCCCTGCTGAACTCTCTCTTGACCCCCTTGCAAGGCTCTCTGCAAGCGGCACCGAGAGTAACTACAGCTATGCAGGGATGGAAACTTCTGCCATTCTAGCACCATTACAGCTTGAAGCGAGGAGTGCTTTTCAACCAAGCACCGCAGCATCCTCCAGAATTGCTGCCTCGTCACCTGGAAGTAGCTTTGATTCGCCTGATCTCCACCCCTTCCGTATTTCTTCCTCCACGGCTGATGAAATGCAGGTGGCCATGCCACATCCCGCTCACATTGAGTTTACAAGGTCGACAAGTGACGGATATGAAGCGTCGGGAGGCGAAGATAGTGACCGCATCCCGTCCAGAATCGTGCACAGGTCGTCCAACTGGGCTAACTCAATTCTACATTCAGGCCAGGCAGCCCCAGCGCCTGATCAGCACTTGCCATCATATGAAGGGTTTCTAAACAACACCAGGTCAAGTTAGTTAGATATGGGTTGCGTCCATCTAACCAAGTTGGAATGGTATGAAGAATCTGGGTGGTGTTAGTCCCTATAGAATGGCAGCAGTGCGGGCGAAATATTAGCTAGTTTATGGTCTAGGATTAGGTTTTGTTAGTGATGGATGCAGTTCATCTGATGTTTAATTCATGCAAAATTGTTAGTGCATTGCTTACAGTGGCATTCTCTTGTCTTGGAAAACGTGAAAGATTTGTTGTAGATCGCAAGTATTAGCTCAACTCAGTATTATGCTTGTTCAATGATCCCTGTTGCCCCTCATTTTATATGTTTGTGCAGTACCTGATTCAATGCTAGACTGGACGCTTGCCAATCTGCCATTGCTCACTGGTGATATATGTGATTTTAGTTCTAGTTTTGGTCTAAATCAAACAAGTTTAAGTTTGACTTAAAGACAAAACTAAAACTTCGATTTTTTTTAGAACGGATCAAGTATAAACTTGCAAAGTACACCAGGGAGCTACTATATCATACAAGCACAACACCACATTCCAGCTAAACAAAGGCTTCCCATCAGAGCACAAATTCCAAATTTAAATATATAATGCAAAAAACTACCAAAGAACAATATGAATATTTCAAACTGTGGACCACAACTTCCCAAGGTTGTATATGAATCATGAATTAATTTCAGCTCGTTCCCCATCTCCAAGCTATGAAGTGCAGAAAGAAATAAACAGAACACAATCTGAAGAAGCGGAATATCTATATCTGGGACTGACACAAGTACAAAGCAGATAAAGAACATATAATTTCTACTACTTCAAGAGCATTCCTCTACAGCTACGTATTTTCAACCCAATATCATCGGACAATTTGCATCTTGGTCTTCGACAAAACCAGTCGGTAGGGATTTGGTGTAATTTACAAAGAACAGTCCCACCAGTAAGTAAACGGGTAAAAGAAAAGACCACACTAGCATAACTATTCACTGTTGTCCCCCAGAAAGAAAAGGAAACTTCAGTTGCTACATCACAACAAACATTGCGCGAGAGGAGATTACACCGGCACCCGCTTCCCCCTGTAGCGGTCAAGGAACTGCAGACAAGTGAAATTAGACTAATCAGAATGCGAAACAGATCAAGCCTGAAGGAAAACTGGCTGTCTAAGCAACAAAAGGAGAATGTCTGCTGCAGTCCATACCGATGTGACAAATGGTTGTTGAAAAATCCAGCCAAGGATAGGAATCCTTTGAAGGAAAACTGCAAGAGTTGGCCAGAATCCACTGAAATGGAATGCAAAAACAATGTCAAGTACACATACAATAAACTTCTTATGAGAATAGTGGTTTTTCTAATGAACACATTGGTTTTGCAGATAATTGTCACCATAACATTGGATAACCTTCTTAGGTTTTGTCTAGACATGAAATAGCAAGTTTTAATAAAGAGAGAATCAATGAAAGGTCAAACCTGAAGAGTACGACAAAGCCATATGCCTCTAAGAGCATGCCAAAGAAAGGCCATCCGATGAGAACCAGGAAAAATCCAGCACCAAAAGAGATGGTACCCTGTTCATTACATCAGTTAATTATACAACACACATGTTGAATCCAAGCAGTTATAGTGATTGCCAGACCTTGTAATTCTTAGGCTTTGTGAAGAACTGCATAGTTGATTTCAGACCAATTGTCAAACCCAAACCTGACAGGAAGAGTATCTGAAAGAACACATGAGAAAAAGTGAACCATATGCATACTAGTCGACTCAAAAATTCAACAGATTGAGAAAGGAAACCTACATTGCCCATTGCAATAAGCCCCTTGTCAAAGAAGAAAACGATTCCCAGGAAGGAGAAGAATACTCCAAAGCCTGTCAGGCCTAGCCCAATCTCTGATGAAGATAAAATGCATGTGTCATAAACAGACTGAGTGAGATGAACAAATTGTTGTCTAAGCTGCCTAACATTACTTGCATAATGTTCCTAACTCAATAGATAAGTTTACAACATTGGTTGACCAAAGGGACCTGAAAACATCCTACTTTACTATACTCAAATTTAAAGGGTTCAGCTGCACACAGCTCCCCAAAGTCACAAGGCTAGCAGATTTTTAGAGTGCCAAATCAGCCAAATAAAACTGAAGCTCGTCCGAGCTAAAAATAGAATAGTTCATTGAACAAGCACAATGGCCAACCAGAGACTGGTACAGACCATGGAGTTAGCACCATCTGCTGGTTTTTAAACACTATTCCTAAACAATCCAATACCCTTAAGGCAGAATGTACACTAACTCTTTAATCTTTTAGTTTCATCTCACTATGAGGCTGGCCCAACTGCCCAATTGGTATGGATCCCAGAGTGTCATATACTGGTCCAGCTCACTTGTAACTAGCTATAGAGTGCTAAACTGTCAGGGTAGGTTCAGGGTAACACACATGTTATCCAATATCATATGTACGTACTAATTTTGAGAAAACGATACATGATATCTAATATCGTATGTATATACTAATTGAGAAAATAATGCATGATACACCTATGATGTATCATAACTGCTTAGGATACTAGTAAGATATTTGTTGAGAGATATGACAAACAGTGATGCAGCGCATGTTTCGACACTTCAAATGAGAATGAATTAGATGCTTGGAAAAAGCAGAAAACTATGTACATGTACCACATGAATGATGAATAAGCCAGCCTTTTAGAAAGAACAGAAGAGCAGAGACTAAGTTGTCAGTATTTTGTATCATCTGGTGGCATAATTGCAATTTGGTAACACGTGGAGATAGAATAAATCAGTTTAACTTCTAGTGCCTAGAGCAAGTTATTATTGTTCCAGTCAGACACAGACGAAACAAAAATTGGTGAAGACAAGTTAACAAAATGGTGCCAGGTCCTTACTCTTAAGGTCATTCATCTCAAAGGAAACCATCTTATCCAGCAATAGCCAAGGCGCACCGGTGAAGAAGAGCACGAAGTCCTGCAACCGCAAACGCTGTAAGAAACTAAAAATTAGACACAACTGGGAAGAAAAGAACCGCTAGTAAGTCTCAACGGAGCTCCCGAAGAGCACTGGACCACAAGTCAACAGGATCAACAGTCCTTGTTTTCTCTATCAGGCAGCACGAAATTTCAAATCTAGAGACGGCATGGCAACTCAGGGGCGCGAGGAACATAAATAGCCTAAGTCGATACACGATGCAGCATTTTACGCCGGAAGAAGGCATCAGACGAGTTGTAATCTCTGGTAGGTAGTATGATAGACTAAGAAGAAATAGTCTCTGACGAAACGCTGGCCCAAATCAAATCGGACCGACGAAATCTCAAAATTCTGCC
Source organism: Avena eriantha (assembly GCA_910589775.1). Lineage (NCBI taxonomy): Eukaryota > Viridiplantae > Streptophyta > Magnoliopsida > Poales > Poaceae > Avena > Avena eriantha. The sequence continues at coordinate 62,901,870 of OU342742.1, read as the reverse complement.
AAGCAAATCCCGTAACTAGACGCGAAACGCTCCCAGATAACCCCGCCGCGTGCCGAATCATAGACAGCCATAGACTCACAACCGCAGATCGGACCAAATCGCGGGGACGCATCAGAGTAAGGACGACCGGCAGGTAGGGCGATAAATAGAGGACGGAGAGTGATTACAGGGGCAGCGGCGGCGACAGCGGCGGCGGCGGCGGCGGCGGCGACTTGGCAGCAGTTGTGGCGTCGAGACGGGCGGGGATCTCGGCCGCGCGGCGATGGGGGTTTAGCCGTCCAGGCCTGCGCCGGTGTGAGCTTTTCTTTTTTCCTGATCGGGAATGGAGATACCGAGATAGAACGGGAAGAACGTGAATTATATGGGGAATTTGAGGGATGGTTATTACCTCGGGATGAATTATGTGACTTGGCCCTTGTGTACACGTGCGCTATGGTGTGTGAACCATCGGATGGAGAATTTACGGTAGATCTTGCGGGTAGGAACTTAAAAAATAAAACAGGAGCCGGTCCCAAAGGACCGAGATGCATCATTTATTCTAGTCGGTGGTACAACTTACAACAAGTACCAAAGGAAATAAGAAAAATACACCAATTAATTACATTTTGCACTAAGGACCCTAGAAGAAAACATAGAAAAGCAATCAGGCTCCTCTTCCACCGAGTCGAAAGCTTCGTAGCACAGTCAACCATGCCGACGTCGTGGACTTGGCCACGTGGGTCGGAATGGCGGGAGCAAACCACACTAGAATAAGGGTCTCCCAAATGGCACCATGGCCTGGAGGTTGACAACCACCTAGCTCCAGCCGAAACACAAATAAACAACATTACCTACCGCATGCGACCTGACTGGGGATAGCCGCCGCCTTTTGGCTATAAGAATTTTCGGTGAAGAAAAGCCGCCAAGATTGAACTCCCCACAGCATCACCATATCATCCCTTCTACACATCAGCCAAGGAGCAACCTAGATCACCACAACTCCCGCCTGCTTCGTCACCTCGACGACTCACAAGAGTGCAGATGCTCAGGACATCTAAACCAACACCATAGACAAACAACTTCAGGCGCGAAAAACTAGAGTTTGAAGTCATGGACTCGCCATCACAGTACCATGCGATCCTTGGACGACCAGCTTTCACTAGGTTCATGTCAGTGCCTCAATACACATATCTGGTGCTAAAAATGTCAGCCCCTAATGGGATCATAACAGTAAGAGGAAGCTTCAGCCATTCAGATAGTTGCGACCGAGAATTTAATAAAATATCAAAATCTTTTCGGGTGAAACTAAAATTTGACCAGCTGAAAATCGCGGACGCAGAACTACATGAAGGACATGTCCCTAGTGAGCATGCTTCGAAAAACCAGGCGTACCATGCATCCGCAAAAACAACCTATCCGACCTCTAGTATTGGTCACGCATAGGAAGGCGTGCTCGTCGGCGTCTCAGGTGAGAATTGGGAAACTCTTGCAAACTCCATCAATGCACAAGAAGCCCCCAAGGAACCCGACGAGTACTTGGACAAATTAAACACAACAGACGATGAACGGTCCACCTGATGAATCAAAGCCATTGGACATCAAGCTCCTCGCCTCACAAATACATGGTGCATCACAGAGATAACAAAAGCAACGTGGGAATATAACACAATACTCGTCCCGAGAAAAGGCGTCGGCCCCCGCATGTGCATTAATTTCCCAACTACAAGCGATCCAACAAACCAACCCCTTTTCTCTCTAGTCCGCCGTTCAGAAACTGCGCCTCCAGTCGAAAGGATGAAACCCCCTTAAACCCACATAGAGCGCAATGGAGCACCTCAAGACAGAAGCCGCAGATTTTTGGAAGATCTTTTACTTTTATGCATTTTATATTCAATAAGGCCAACGGCCAGGCGAGGACACCAAAAAATGGATCCTCTGGTATTCGACGATAAATAAAGAAAAGTTTCCAAAACTGGGTTTCGAGATATCTGTTGTTTTATTCATCAACCCAATACACGGGGCTTCGACAATTACACCATATGAACAATCGTCGGATCCTATACAATGTGCTTTCGACTCAAATAAAAACTGACTTAGCCTATAGGCGTTAGAAGAATAAAACCCTTTTGGCAAAATACAATGGTGTTACACAAATCTTTCTCTAAGTACAAAAATACATAATGAAGAAAAACAGTTAGATGGCGAAGGTTATGAAGAAATCTTCGTCTGTCTCCAGACATCTCCGGACAATCCTAATGGCAGGACCACGTGCAACAGCATAGTGAGGCGCCATGTTAACAAGTCCACCGCCAAGAGGGGAGGCAGTCCCAAAGATACAATATCCAAATCTAGTGTCGGGTGGTGTGCGTGCACCCAAGAAAGCGCAAGTTTAGCACCAGTCACAAGTTGGAGCTTCACAAAGTAATGAATCCTTTCACCCTGCCGAAATTTCACCAGTAAATCAGCTAGGGTATTAGGCTGAGGATCCCGAGGAAACATGGAATATACAGTAGCCAAAGATCTACGGCAGCACTCGACAAACTGCTCCACCTTTGATACATGGGCTTGAAGCAAAGCCACAGAGTAGGTACGACGATGATCAATCCAAAAATCAGTCTGAGAATTTTGGGACACAGCCACAAGAGCATGGATTCGATTGCGCAGACGTTGGGTTTTCTCCCTCTCGCACAATCGAATGCCTAAAGTAAAAAAAGAGACAAAGAAGAAATTAACCTCTACAAAAAAGGAAAGCAATGAGAAATAACGCGGAAGACTTACACAACATCTTTTTGCTCGCCCCGAAAATTTCTTCCAAAAAATATGCTTCACGATCCAGAGCCTTGCGCGTCTTCGATTGAGAAACGTCCACCATCACTTGGACAACCCAAAGTTTACCTTCAAGTCTCTTCACCTGCTCAATTTTCTCTGCATATGGACCAACTACACGAACAATAGCAGTCCTAGATGCACCCAACCCAGACGAAGATGGGTTCGCATCCGACGTCTTAGCAGGCGCGGATGGAATATCTAGCAGGGCATATGAAAATACAGGACCTTTAGTACACAAAGAACAATTCACACATATATACAAACAACTATTTCTTATCAAATGGAGTACTTAAAACAAAACAAACCAAGTTCATTACAACAGCAGAATGAAAAACACCCATGGATACAAAATAAACTACGGGGCAGTTTTCTCTACAGAAAAAGTGGCGCTGGAAGATGGAGTGCTAGTTGCAAGAATAACTGGGGCGACACTCGATGAAGGAGCACCAGCCGAAGAAGGGCTAGCTGATTTCGCCGGACCCACGCCTATGCTCAACATCAACCGAGAGTACTTCTTGGCCTTCTTAACAAAAGGCTTCAAATCGACTGCCTGGACATTGGAGGTGACTAGGACAGAGGAGCTAACCTTCTGCCACTCAACTTATCACTATGAACCATCGCCAGGGCCATTGAAGTTTCAGTGCTAATTTTTGATTGCGTCATGCTATAGCCAACAAGCGGGCTTGGATCAGCGCCAAAGACAGCAACAAGGTCATTTAAATCGGTTGGCACCTCCTTCGTTGGGAAAACTTCCGCATGTAAGTTCTTGAAGGCGCGACGTGAGTGGATAAGAAGATTGCGCCCACGTACACTATTGGCCTCTAAAGTGCCAACAACATCCGATAAAGGGTCAACCCTCTTATCTTCATCCAGCACTAAATTCTAGCCAGTAATCTCTGCAAATGGAAATAGAGTCAAGAACCAAAAGGAAATAGCAGAAGCAAAACATAATTTTTTTCTTGAAGATAGTAAACTCACGAGTCAAGGAAGCATTGAGGGTCTCCAAGCGCTTCTGAAGATTTTCACCTCGGTAGCGATCTGGTTTTCTCTTTCTTCGGCGTCAACCTTGGCCTTATGATTGGCCTCCTCCAAAGCCTTCTCGGTGACCCGCAGTTTGGCCTCCAAATCGTTGACATGCTTTATCGCCTCGTCCCGGATGACCCCGGACTCTTTGGCAGCGGCTGGACAATTGAAAAAGAATGCAAAAGTCAAATAAAAGAAAAAAGGAGGGGATAAAAATGCCAAATTCTCAAGGATGAAGGGAACAAACCATTCAGTTCTTCGGCTTCATTGCGGATCTCGATAAAGTGAGAGGCCATGTCGACCATCTCATGCATCAAAGGCTGCCAAACACAAAGAGTAGAACATCAGGAAAATAAGGGCAAGGGAGAAGCCACAATTACCTTAAACTAAAGAAGTACTTACATCCTACATATCCTCCTCGACGAGATTCTCAGATATCACCACGCCTTTGCCCGCCATTGTTCTTCTTTTCTGCGGTGGTGGTTTTGGCAAAGTGGCAAAATCTTTCTGGATAATATTATCCGCACGAGACGCGTGTGTTTCCTTTGGATCCGTGGATGGTTGAGGAGATTTAACAGGAGGAGGGGCAACAGATGTACCAAGAGGAGATATGGGAGGATCTTCCCCCTCATCACCACTACAAAAGCAAAGCAAGGACTCTATAACTTTACCATCCAAACGAATCAATGAAGGGACAATTAGTACTTACGAAGAAACATCCTGCGTAAAGCGGAACAGGTTCATCTGAGGGAGAGCCGACGAAACAGGGACATGGTGCAAAGGCTTGGAGCCAATGGAGTCATCCGAGTCTTCAATCATCTCTACTCCATCAGGGCGCTTCCTTTTCTCGCCAGCAAGCGCCATGCAAAAATCTTCACAGCGAGCTGAAGGAACAAACTGAGTACTTCATGAGGATTCAGCGATAGACGACTCCACCTCTTCATCAGCAGCAGTGCCATCCATAGGAAGATCGTCGGATAAAGAAGGATTTATTGGGAGCATACCGCTTTCGGGGAGAGGAGGAAGCGAAGATAGATGATCATAATCCTACATGACAGAAGAACATCAAACAAAAGGGAGGACAATCATAAGAAATAAAGTACATTCGCACAAAGAACAAAAAAGGGAAAGGCAATAAAAATTTACCTCTGGAAGACAATTTTCTTGCCAAAAGGCTCCACACGGCAATTGATACCTTCGATCCGGATTACGGATATAGTGTAGCTTCGTTTTCCCTAGTAGACCTAGGTTATCGAATCCTCGGGAAGCGAATGCATAGTGAAGTTACTTTAACAGACCTTCGGGAGTTTTAGAATTCCTTTTGTGTTTTTACCGGACCAATAGCTTGCGTCTTTTTGTTGTTGTCGATGATGGAGAGAGAGGGCCTAGGGTGTTCGGTTTCACCTATGGCTGTGCAAAACATCCGATGGAAATGAAAGATAGAAATAAAGTATGCATGTACTTGTTAGAGCAAGATAAATTATATGTGGGCGGTGCATCCATAATTGCTATTGCCTCTGCAACCACTTATAGCAATAACCTATTAGTCTCATCCATAGAAGACAGAGAATTAATGATATGCATAGTGATGTCACCGTTAATCCCAAGCAAATCCCTCACATACAGCCGTACTACCCCTTCTGTCACTGGGGTTCCCAACCTGCAGATTAGTCATCACGCATACTCCCTATACCTGGCTCAACCCTCGGGGTCTTGGGTACCTGACAAGTCCTTGGATTGAGGCAAGAGAGGATACAATAATCATCATGTCATACAAACTAATACATGATCCCATCTATGATAATTCACATGCACAATTGCTACATGGCTAGGCCGAAGCCCTTAGCCCAAGGAGAATAACTCACACATAGAAATGAGATCAACAATCACAAACATTGTAATGAAAATCATAAGATTGATAGTAATAGTCTTACAATGTTGCCAATCGGAGAAGAGATCTACTATTACAAGTGGTGGAGTATGGCTATGGAGATGGAGAAGGGTTTGGAGATCTGGAGGCAGCTGGTGATCTGTGGCAGAGACTTTTGGTGGTGCGAACTCCTGTTTTCCCATCGCCCGAGGCTTCTTTATATAAGGGTCCCTTCATGAAAGTTGTTCTGTTTGACCTAACAGTGGCGGAGCCAACTATACGACCGGAGCTATACGGTCGGAATTTTGCTCCGACCGTTGATACGTCGTAAATGTATCTATAATTTTTGATGCTCCACTCTTGTTTTGTATCAACTATCTTATGTTTTGTCTACACTCTGAGGCATTTTTATACATTTTTTGGAACTAACCTATTGACAAGATACCGTAGTGCCAGTTGCCTGTTTTCTGCTATTTTTGGTTTCAGAAAAGCTAGTGAAGAAATATTCTCGGAATTGGACGAAACAAAAGCCGAAGTTCCTATTTTTTCCGACATGACACAAAAGTCCAAAGTAGAGATGGAGGAGAGCCACAAGGAAGCCACACCATAGGGTGGCGCACCCCCTAGGAGCGCCAGGCCCTGGTGTGGGCCCCTCGGGCGGCCACCGACCTCGCCTCTTCGCCTATATAAACCTACCAAGACGAAAACCCTAGGGAGAGGATCAGAATTCCACGAAAAGTTCCACAGCGCCATCGCCACCGAAGAGGAGATTCGGGGGACAGAAGTCTCTGTTCCGGCACCCTGCCGGGACGGGGAAGTGCCCTCGGAGCCATCTCCATCGACTCCACCGCCATCTCCATCGCCATTGCTGACTCCCATGATGAGGAGGGAGTAGTTATCTGTCGAGTCTAAGGTCTCTACCGGTAGTTATGTGTTCATCTCTCTCTCTCTCTATGCGTGATCTTATTGAGATCATGAGATTTTTAATCTAGTTGAACAAGTAGATCTATTCTGCTACTCAAGTGCTTTAATTAATCTCTTCTTATCCCCACGTGTGTGAAGTTGAGAGTGTGCACACCGTGGGAACTTTGGCTAAGGTTACATAAATACTTATCATGAGTATAATTTGAGTTGGATGTCTCTATGAGATTGTGGTGTTTGTTGGAACCATCTAGCGCTCAAGGTGACAGTGAGGGGTTATGTAGATGGAGAATGCGAACTTTAAGGTGTGTTGTTATAGCCCTACATCGTCCAACCGGAGAGTAGTTCAGGGTAGCATAATGAAGAGAAGATATTTATACGAGAGTGTCCACTATTGAAAGTATGATCCCTAGGCCTTGTTTCTAAGCATTGAACCACAGTTTACAATCAGTCCTATTACATGTTTGCTTGCTACCACTCTTATTTCAGATTGCAATTACCACTTATAACCGTCCATATTACTTGTATTTTACTATCTCTTCGCCAAACTAGTGCACATATACACCTGACAAGTGTATTGGGTGTGTTGGGGACATAAGAGACTTCTTGTATCTTGATTGCAGGGTTGCTTGAGAGGGATAACTTTGACCACTTACTCCCTGAGTTTGATAAACCTTGGGTGATCCACTTAAGGGAAACTTGCTACTATTCTACAAACCTCTGCACTTGGAGGCCCAACATTGTCTATAAGAATAGAAGCGTGCATAGACATCAAGCTATTTTCTGGCGCTGTTGCCGGGGAGGTAAGGTAAAAGGTAATCACATCCTCTGGCTACTAAGCTATCTTCTAGTACTGTTGCTGGTGTGTGAGTGCTCGAAGTTATTTCCTTTAGATTCTGCAATTATATCTTTTTGTTTCTTGTTTTTATTTTCACTAGTTAGGCTTAATGGAAAACAACAACAAAATCAGAGAGCTTTATAGTATTTATCTTGAGTTAGGACATGAAGTGTTTGAAGAGAAAATTAAAAAACCTATGGAACTTTATTTGCGTGCTAATAGCAATGTTATTAGTATGAATTCTTTGAACAACATTATCACTAATGCTATGGAAAAGTCTAAGCTCGGGGAAGCTAGTTTTTATGAAAATGATCTTTTTAGTCCCCCAAGCACGGAGCAGAAAATTTACTTTGATGATACTATGCCTCCAATATATGATGATTACAATGATGAATACGATATTTTCAGTCCACCTACTATTGAGGAGAAAATTAATTATGATTACAATATGCCTCCTATATTTGATGATTATGGTGATGAGAATAATAATGATAGCTATTTTGTTGAATTTTCTCCCACTATGATTAATAAGAATGACTATGCTTATAGGGAGAGTAATAATTATTTTATGCATGTGGCTCATTATAAGAATGTTTTATGTGATATTTATATTGTTAATTTTATTCATGATGCTACCGAAAGTTATTATGAGAGAGGGAAACATGGTTTTATGTATCTAAACAATATTAAGTTTCCCCTCTTTATGTTGAAAATTTTGAAGTTGCACTTGTTTTGCTTTCCTATGCTTGTTGCTTTGTGCTTTCAGGACTTGTTTCTTTACAAGATTATTTTTCATAGGAAGTGGGTTAGACTTAAATTTGTTCCATATTTTCTTCTTGATGCTCTCTTTTACTTCAATTCATATTTATTATGTGAGCATCATCGAAATTATCATGCCTATCTTAATGCCTAAAAGAAAGAGCTTTTGGGAGCAACCCATCATATTTTTACTTTCAGTTTATTTTTGTTTTGTTGAGTCTTGGAAGTTATTGCCTCTATAATAACCTCTCCTTATCCTTTTTGTTTTTTGTGCCAAGAATAACCTCTAGTGAGAGGGAATTAAGATATGGGGAAGTTGCTGTCCCGAAACAGATTTTTTTGCGTCATTGTAAAAAATCGTGAAAAATGTCAGTATGTTGGATTGAGCTGTAATTGTTTGTGCTTATGACCTAGGTTATTACCCAACTTTATTTAGTTTTGCACTTTTCGATTTGAGCAACAGAAGATGTTCGAAAAAATCGGTCTTTACCTGTTGGTCTGTTTCGACAGATTTCTGTCATTATTTGCATTTGCCTCTTGATCGGTTTCTTTTTTTGTTCTCTTGGATCACTTGAGCTTTTAGAAGGAATTGCTACAGTATCTTGTGTTTTAATGGAGGTTTTACTTGTGTTGAAACTGAACCCAAAGGATTATTATTTTGAATACACTAATGTTGCTAATGAAGATTGTGTGAAGTTTTGTATGAGGGAATTTTCAAGTGTAGGGAGAAAATGATGTGATGAGATGAAGTATGGACAAAATATCAAGCTTGGGGATTCCACCCGTGTCACCCCAAGAAATATTCAAGAAGTACAAGCGTCAAAGCTTGGGGATGCCCATGGCATCCCTTTCTTCATCAATAATCTCAGGTCTTCTTTCAAGACACTTTATTTTTATTACCTTATGCACTATGTGTTGTTCTTGGAGCGTGTTTGTTTTTAGTTTTATTTTGCTTTTTTTACCGAAGTAAGTTGGTTGGATACCAACACACTTCTTTTGGAGAGAGACACACCCTGTTATTCATTGCCGAGAGCACTCTAGTTTTCACTCTTATTGTTCTATGAGTGTTCTCCTTTGCTAGCATTGCGTTTAGCTTTAGTTTTCTTATTCTTTTGGCTTAGAACTTTTTAGTTCTTATTTGTATATGGGTGAGACATGCTCTCTGGTCTTTATTGATTATTATCTTTGAGAGTTGTTTCAAATAAGGTGATTGGTGTTGGAAAAGAGTAGGAAGCTTCATGCTTATAACTGGTACAAAAGGAGCTTGTTTTGACTGTGGCCTAGACTCTATCATGTCATGTTTAATGTTTCTTTGACCTTGCTGTAGCATGACTTGTTCCAAACAATCGATATTGCTTAATGTGCCTTGAAAGGATCATGCGTTGTTTTAGCATACAAAGGCATAATATTGTGGTATTCTCCTTTGATGCTTTATTTGGGTTGACTTGGCACATGATTACACCATGTTAAGACTATGAACCAGTCACCTTAGCCTCTATGATCATTTAGTTTTTGACTTGAAATATCACTTTATGCTTTAATTAATAATGTTTTGTCGCTTTGCATGATTATGGCCATTATTGCTCTCTTAGTTGGTCGCTCCCAGTCTTTTGCTAGCCTCCACCTGTACTGAGTATGAGTTCTACTCATGCATCCAACCCCCAATAAAACCAAGTTATCCCAAAGAGTCCACTATAAATTACTATGCATGGTGTGTTACACCATTCCAAGTATATTCATGTTTTTATATATCTTCCAAATTAAACTTTTGTTATGTGAAAATTAGTGATTAAATCTCTCACAAACTTGATGGCACACTTTATTTTCTTGCACTTAATAAACTTGAACCATTGTTTCCATCTATGTTTCTTATATGCTTGCACTTTATAAGTTGTGAATTAACAGAACCATGATACCATGGGGAACGGTTTCAACATTGCACTTATTATTCAGTTGATATCATGTTCTTTTGTTTATGGATCCCGACGGTGTGAAATAAAAGGGGAGCTTGTAAGCTCATGGAGTTTGTATGTGTGTTAGAGAAATGCCTGGGTGGCTAGCCTAAGCCATGCCTAGTCATGGTGGAAACTTGCAGCATAACCATAATGAGTATTCTGTGAAGCATCCTCAATAAAAACCTATGCAAATAGCAAATAAAAAGATTGCTGAGATGCTCATTGTCTGTTGCCTTGTCATTTTGATATGGGAAAGCTCCTGTGTCATGGGGCAAGGGGTACCCCATTGGCGGTTCTCCATGATACACATGTACTTACAATGACAAGAACTTACTTGTGACTAAAGTTGAGTAGCATGAGGTTCGGTACTCGTAAGCAAGGGGCATGAGATTTTCAACTTATAACTTGTCAAGCATATCCTCATATTTTTGCCACTTTAACCTTAATCACATCAAGATGCTTATGATAGGGGCAATGAGAGCTGAAAGCTAATAAGTACCATAATTTTTGGAAGCTCTTTATGAAACTTGAAATCTCTGCTTCCCTCTATGAAGGGCCTTTCTTTTTTACTTTTATGTTGAGTATCCATCTTCTATATTTATGCACCAATTGAGAGAGCACAGTGGTCATTCTTAGTTTAATGTGCATTGTCCCAAAACTTGTTGATTGATTCATAACTTTGATATTGCTTGTTCTTAAATTATTTGTATCTAGTCACCCTTATGAACTTTGAAGGTGTCCTATGCATTTATGTTTTGTTATACCATGAGGGACAAGTTGAATACCACTCTTATTATGTTTTCTATATGTGAAATAAACAAACGTATTTCAATGCATTGTTATTCATGATCTTTTGTTTGTACCTTTTCATGTTACAACATAGTTGCTATCTCTTATTGTTAGAACTCTATATTTCATGCTTATGTTTAGAGTACTTTGATCCCAGCTATCAATGCTTTACGAATACCTTGATCAAGATTGTGATGGTGCATATCACCTCAAAAATTATTCTTTTTATCACTTACCTACTTGAGGATGAGCAGGAGTTAAGCTTGGGAATGCTTGATACGTCGTAAACGTATCTATAATTTTTGATGCCCCATGCTTGTTTTGTATCAACTATCTTATGTTTTGTCTACACTTTGAGGCATTTTTATACATTTTCTGGAACTAACCTATTGACAAGATGCCACAGTGCCAGTTGCCTGTTTTTTGCTATTTTTGGTTTCAGAAAAGCTAGTAAAGAAATATTCTCGGAATTGGATGAAACAAAAGCCGAAGTTCCTATTTTTCCCGACACAACACAGAAGTCCAAAGCAGAGATGGAGGAGAGCCACGAGGCGGCCCCACCATAGGGTGGCGTGCCCCTGGGCTCGCCAGGCCCTAGTGTGGGCCCCTCGGGCAGCCACCAAACTCGCCTCTTCGCCTATATAAACCCCCCGAGATGAAAACCCTAGGGAGAGGATCAGAATTCCACGAAAAGTTTCATAGCACCGCCGCCACCGAAGAGGAGATTCGGGGGACAGAAGTCTCTGTTCCGGTACCCTGCCGGGACGAGGAAGTGCCCCCAGATCCATCTCCATCGACTCCACCACCATCTCCATCGTTGTTGCTGACTCCCATGATGAGGAGGGAGTAGTTCTCTCTCGAGGCTAAGGGCTCTACCGATAGCTATGTGTTCATCTCTCTCTATGTGTGATCTTATTGAGATCATGAGCTTTGTAATTGTCAACACCCGGATTTTTAATCCCAGATGGCCGTTATGCCATACCTCGCAATCCTAGGATTACCATTTTTGCGAGACATAACGGATTGGATATCACAGTACATCATCCATTACAAACCATACATAAGGTATTACACAAATAAGGATGTCATGATCCAGTCTTAATACAACAAGCAGCAGAAATAAAAGATAGCGTAGCGGTGGGGTCTATCTTCAGGGGCACAGGCAATGATGACGAAGGCAGATAGTCCTAGTTATCATAGCCGTCCTGCTGACCATCATCTTGATAATCTCCTTCATAGTTTGTCCATGATAATAGCCAGGGACAAAAGCCATGAGTACTCTTTAAGTACTCGCAAACTACCACTAACAAGTATTATAAATCTAAGTTAAAATGCTAACTCTATGCTTAACTATCAAGTTAAGTTTGAAACCTAAACTGAGTTTTAAAGCAAAGAAAGATAAGATAAAACTCTAAAATCACTTAAGTTGGGGAAACTATTGTCATAAACACAACCCTTTTGTGGTCAAGTCAAGATTCATCATTCTTTTCAAAGTCTTTAGAAAACATTTGACAACGAAACAGTATGGCCATTCCAACTGTCCATAACTGCGGACGCGGCTATTCGAATAGTTTGACACTCTGCAGAGGTGGTACACTTTCACCACAAGATTCGATACATCTGTCAGGGATAACCCTGAATCATCATACTTAGTATGCTGATAATCAAACATAACCTTCCCTTTACACACCCTAGTATAAGCACCTCTCCTATGAGCATGGCCTCCCAACCATGACCATCAGTCATCTTGGGCACTGCATAGGTGGACAACATTGAGAGGTAGCCTCAGCTCAAACCTCTCCCATGAGGGAACTAATACTACTCATTTTCACCAAGTGTTCCCATCTAAAGTGACTCAAGTTTTTGATCTACTCCAACTACTAAGTTAAGAGTGTTCACTAAGGTGAAAAGATGGGTTCAATCTCATGCCATAGAATGACATCTAAAGGGTTCTAAATAGGTCAAGTTTTATACTTTTTATGCTACCTTCAAAAACCAGTAAAGAACTTTGTATAACCTAAGAAGGGTAAAACTTGTAACTAGGACTTGGGGTACTATTAGTTAAATAAGGGGGGGGGGTGATCAAAGCATGCTTAAGGCATCTTTGCTAAACCATCTAGTTTGCTAAGTACTACACTTGCAAGTGCTAACTTGCAAGGGTTAATCTTGGATAGTGCTAGCTTGCTAATAGTAGCTGGCATTGTTAATGGTGGCTTGCCTTGGTTGGTGCAGTGGTTGAAGTTTTCTTCTTCTTCTTCTTGGTAGAACTCCTCCTCCTCGAAAGCTTGGTCGGTACTATCGTCTATGAATACATATGGAGTGCACAATCACCAAACAATACTCAACTAGGCTAGATAGCATTCTAAGACACACAATTGAGGATCTATTATCATCACAAGCATCTCAAGTTTAAATCAAAAGTTTCCTTCTTTTTATTTTAGAAAAGTAATTTCTACTCATTGAAAAATTAACTAAAATTTAATATTCACCACCAAAATATGGGATCATGTGGACACATGTCCTCACCACATATTCTAACATGTGGGAATGAGATTTAAGGGTTGGATCAATATTACTTTGTTTTAAGTTCATTATTTAATGATTTAAAGTGACTAGAAATGCCTATGTAGCATTATTTTGGTACTAGTCCTAAGTCACTGCATGTAAACGTTAATATTATTACATATTTGGATAGATATTGTGAAATTTGATTTTTGAGAGTTGGAATCAACTCAAAAGCTAACTTGGTTGATTTTATAAAAATGTTGCAAGTTGCAAAAGCTTCTGTCTTCTTATTTTTATTAGGAGAGATTTATAACTCTAATTGAATTAAATCCAACGGGCTTGGATAGATCATCTTAATACCTTTCAGACAAATTTAGTTTCATGCAATTTGGATTTGTAAAACTCACAGAATTGAATTTTGAAATACTGGACAGAAACTAGATTTAACTAAAAAAGAAAAATCCAGATTTGAATCGATGGGCTAGCGCGGGAAAAGGAATGGGCTGGCCCAGTGGCGCTCCGCGGCGCGGGGCTCAGCTGACAGGGGGTTCCGCGTGTCAGCGGGACTTAAAACATGAAACGGTACGCGCGCTGTGGGACGGGCGATTAGAATAGGAATCTACGGCTGAGGGTCGTCGTCGACGACGAACAGGTCGCCGGGGAGCTCGAACCCTAGCGGCTCGGTGGGGGTCTGCTGGGGGCGTACCAGGGCTCCAGCGGGGTCGGCGAGGCGGGCAAACGACGTGGAAGACGACGGCGAGGCGAGGCGTGGTCGTGGTGGAGCTTGGGGCGGTCGAAATCAACGGCGCCCTTCTCCTCCTGCCGCGGCTGCTCCGGCTCCAATTCCGGCGAGCTGCTGCTCCACTTGCTCTGGCTAGAGGTGGGTGAGGTTCAGAGAGGTGAGGGGAGTGGAATGGTGTGGAGAAGAGAGGCTGGGGAGGGCTCCTTTTATAGGCTCGACGGTGAGACCGAGCGGGATGGGCGGTCGACGGTGGCGACATGGCTACGGCGAGGTAGAGGCATGGCTGGGGGTGGCGATCGATGGGCAGTTCCCTGGCGGTGCTCTAGAGCTTAAATGCGGCCGTAGGGGCGGTGGCACACGGTCGGGGTGAGGTGGCGCTCTGCTCGGCAGAGGCGGCGGTGTCCATGGCGAGCGGTGGCTGTGGTGCGTTGGGCGGCGAACGGGCGTGTCCGTCGTGTTCCCTGTGTCGTGGCGGAGCGGTAGGCGTGGGCTGCGGTCGAGCGGCGGCTTGTGCACGCGTGCCGGGTGCGGCGCTCTGGCGTGCGCTCGGCATGGTGCGGTGGCACTGGGCGCGGTTTGTGCTCGGTGGTCCACTGCACTCCTGGGCTCGGGCAAGGGACAGGGGGTGGCGGTGAGCTCCTGGCTACCTCCTAGACATGGCGAGGGAAGGGGAGGTGGTCTACTGCAGCGGGGCAAGGGTTGGCCGGCGAGGCATGGCTCGGCATGGCTTGGCCTTGCCACTAGGGTGTAGGGGATGGGGTGGTAATGACATGGTTTGATCAAGGGGAGATAGAGGGAGTGTATTGTGGTCAATTGGGTGGCAAAACCCTGTAGAAATAGTGAGCTAGCTATTTGTGTTTGATTCTGCCTGCCATGTGTTTGATGAAATGGCCGCAAGAGAAAAAGTTTTGAATTTTGGTTTCAAAATTTTTGAGTGATCTCCACTAGTGATAGGTAGTCTCTGGTTGCAAGGGTTTTGAAAGTGGAGCTCAAAAAGATGGATTTTTAAATAGGGGTGATCTATGCATATGCAATAGATTCAATTTTAAACTGTCATTTAAATTAGTTTACAGAATGTTTTTAGCAAATCAAAAGGTGGGCCTTGGTACCTCATTATGTGTACTAGCAAGGGGTACAAAGGTCAAGAATTGTTTCTGTTAAAATTTGAGTACTAGGAATAGCCAAAGTAGGCATGAGAGTTAAATTTGCCAAAATGACCATTCCTCCTCTTTAATTCTTTTTGATTTGATTTTCTTTAGGAAAAGTTTGGGAATGATGTAGATGATGTTTAAATCACCTAAGCAACATTTTACAAGCATTGGATCATTCAATCATGGCAATTCAAACAACTCCTAAATTAAATGCACACATATATGAATGCTTTCATTTTAACTTTGAAAAAGTTTTTGTTGACCCCAAATTTGATTGATTTGATCTTGATAAGCTTGGATTGAAGTTTTGGGATGTTACAGTAATCTAGTTGAACAAGTAGATCTATTCTGCTACTCAAGTGCTTTAATTAATCTCAATTTATCCCCACGTGTGTGAAGTTGAAAGTGTGCACACCATGTGGGACTTAGGCTAAGGTTACATAAATACTTATCATGAGTATAATTTGAGTTGGATGTCTCTATGAGATTGTGGTGTTTGTTGGAACCATATAGCACTCAAGGTGACAGTGAGGGCTTATCTAGATGGGGAATGCAAACTTTAAGGTCTGCTGTTATAGCCCTACATCGTCCAACTAGAGAGTAGTCCAGGGTAGCATAATGAAGAAAAGATATTTATATGAGAGTGTCCACTAGTGAAAGCATGATCCCTAGGACTTGTTTCTAAGCATTGAAACACCGTTTACAATCAGTCCTATTACATGTTTGCTTATTCCACTCTTATTTCAGATTGCAATTACCACTTATAATCATCCATATTATTTGTATTTCACTATCTCTTCACCGAACTAGTGCACCTATACACCTGACAAGTGTATTGTGTGTGTTGGGGATACAAACGACTTCTTGTGTCTTGATTGCAGGGTTGCTTGAGAGGGATACCTTTGACCACTTCCTGCCTGAGTTCGATAAACCTTGGGTGATCCACTTAAGGGAAACTTGTTGCTGTTCTACAAACCTCTGCACTTGGAGGCCCAACAATGTCTACAAGAATAGAAGCGTGCGTAGACATCAGCCGTATATTTGGTCGTTAAGGCGTCTACCTCCATTGTAAGGCTCCTGGTTTCTTCTGGTAGTTGGAAATCTTGTATCTTTGACTTTAATGTAGTGATTCCCTCCTTTAGACGACATTATCTGCACAGGAAAATATAGAAGAAAGGATTGCATACCCCTCCGAATATTAGCATTAGTGGTAGGGTTTAGAGAGGTATTTCATCAAGAATGTGATCAATATCCAGTTTAAATGTGGACATTAGATGGCTATATTTCAGAGCCATCAGCCATCAGAGGGAACCGAGCTTTTCTTGGTCAGCGTGGTGAAGTTTTAAACCCTTTTCTCGTAGACCCTAAGGGTAAGATCATCTGGTGAAATCCTCATCAGGTCCTTGCTAGTATAGACCCTCATACCGGAAACTCTCGCCTGAAGAGGCTAAAAACAGATTTGAAGAAAATATGCTAGAATATATAATCCCGACAATTCCTTGGCAACCTCGTGATACAGTTTCTCTATGCGTGTGAGCAGGGGTTTAATCTCCGTTATTTCTTCATGAGTTGGGTGCTGATCCCATGAATCAAGATTTCGACATGTTTTCTTGGGGTCAAAGGGGGTTAACCCAAAAGATTGACCTTCGATTTTTTGGTCCTTGATGTAAAACCATTTGGTGTTCCATCCTTGGACGAAATTAGTAATCTTGAAGTCAAAATAATCAACTTCGGAGTGAATAGAGATAATGGTGCCACCGACATCATGTAAAATAGTATCGGTGGCACTCCGACGAACATAGAAGAAATACTTCACATGCCCCAATGGGGATGGATCCCGAGGAAGCATTTGCAAAGGGTAACAAAGCAAGCAACATGAAGAATAGAATTGGGTGTGAGCTGATACAACTGCACGCCGTAAACAAAGAGGAGGCCTCGGAGAAATTCATGAATAGGAAGGGAAAGGCCGCGATATAAGAAGGAGAGAAACATTACCCTCCATCCATATTCAGGGATAGGAGCGTCTTCATCCCCTGGAAGATTGAAGGAACCCTCTCCAAGATGACCAAAGTTCCGTGCTTCGCGCAGATCTCATGCGGAGCACTTCGACGGGGCCCATCCAATATCCCTCTTCTTTGTGGCTGACAAGGGGTAACCTCGGCAATGCCCATGATGATGGACTTAGGGTTTTGCGGAAAAGAGAACGCTGGGGATTTTATCGGATATCAGGCAAACAAGGGAGTCAAAGTCGCCTGGATACTTGGTGAACATCTCTATTACAGATTGCTTGGGGGTTTTCGATACCTTCTAGTAGACTTCTCCCGTCCTATATATAATAGGCCGGGTCTCAAAACCGTATATGGGCAGGTTACATATGTATGATTACAACACCAACACATTGTCGGTTCATGTTTTCTTTCCTAATACAACTAAAACTTCTATCAAATGCTTCTTGGGCCATCATCTTGAATCTTCATGGTCTGTGGGCCTTTATGTTGCCAGGGTAACAAATCATAAGCACCCGAGTAATCATACCTATGTCAGTAGCCCCTGAGACTCTTCCTGAATCGTAGATTCTGGTTGAGTCTCAAAGATATGTTCAGTTTTTCTTGTTCTGAAATTTCATGAATTGTTTCTATTTTTTCTTGCTTCATAGGGATTTGGTACAACAGGCCTAATGCATCCGACGGATCAGGAATCAGTTAATTTCTCCTGGGCAAAAATGTTATAGACCTACATCAAATTCAAGTCCCCGGGCCTGAATTCGGGATTTTTACCAGCGTAACTCAGTTCGAGCCGTTGTGGTCTTATCGAATACTAAATCCTAGTTCTATTTTATCGGATACCCAATGCGCCCGTCGGGGTTTTTCATCGTATCATTGATACGAATATTTTGTTGGCAAAGCGCATTCTTGTGCAATTACTAGGCCACACAGGACGAATCCCGGGGTCTTACCTTCATGTCTTGGTCACGACATTCGGAGTTTTATCGCGTCGGGTGCAATCTAAGATTTGTATTTACTTTTATCGGTTGCCCTGTTTGGCTACTGGAATTTCTGATATTTATCATATTTTTGTTTTTAATGTTTTATAGAATCTCCCAATGGGAGTAACCTATTGAGGATACATTAACGTAAAACTCGTAGGTCTAGAAAATTGCTTTAACTCTATTTGCATAATTCAATTTCTATCGGGTGCGCGTCAGTGCTCCTGATGGGATTAGCCCCTGATGCTATGTTCGGATGTCTGTATCTGGACATAGGCTCATAATTTTGTTGGTTTTATCAGAAAAATGCCTATAGAAAAAACAGAGATCCATTTCTCTAAAGCATAAATATTCAGAGTATGAAGAACTTATCTTTTATTTATATTCCGAAGCCGAAGATACATTGTTTGGCGGATTTCCACCTGGCCGTTGGCCTTTATATTTTGGCTAAGAAGCCAAGCCATAGGCCTTATTTGTAATGTTTTAAACTGCGAGAAAAACATAAATTCTAAGCGTAAAAACACCGTAGTTGTGCAACGTTCCACGGGTTGGAGTATTTGACTCCTGTCTTCTTGTCTTGTAGCCAATATGCTCCTCTAGGGATGACTTTTGTGACGATGTAAGGCCCCTCCCAAGGCGATTCCAGTTTTCCGTGACCATCTTTCTTAAGGCGAAGAACTAGGTCCCCTACAACAAAGGACCTAGGATGCAGAGATCGATTGTGATAGTTGCGCAAGTTTTGTTGATATATAATTGCTATTTGTAGGGCACTTGATAGGGTAATTGTCCCTATGTGTGGTTTTGGTGATTAATGGCAATCCCTATGGACTAATGTTTTCATTGAGTTTTATATGAAGGAATATTCCATAGGTCATGCTTGTAGTCCATGTGTTGGATTGAAGTATGGATGCCATGAAGATAAAGATATACCTTGAGTATTGGCATCAAGATCATCGAGTTGAAGAAGAATGTGATATGATCAACATCTTGAGAGTGTGATCTCAATAAAATAATTCAAGATATGGTTGTAAGTCGGTGTCATGATAGCCTCACTAGTTGAGCTATGGTTGACTAAGATTTAGAGCATGTAGTGAAATGAAGAGTTCCTTATGTACCTCAAGATATTGAGTTGGAGCATGAGAATATACTTGGTTGACCAATACAAAGAGTGAAGAGTGATTTCAAGTTGGTCAACACATGAAGCATAAAGAATGTACCACATGGATCTTGTGATATGGTAAGCCTTGTCATTTATGCATCATGAACTAATCCATTATGTATGTGCCTCTATGTATTAAATATGGGACATGTATCTTTCCATGGGCATGCTTCAAAAGTGAAGATCTCATATATCCCATGAGAGGATGACATCAAGTGGTGATCGTCATCAAGGTTCAGAAGGGCAAGTTCAAGATAAGCATCTCGAGAAGATCATTTTCTTGAAGGTTATCGTCCATATTGATGATAATGTACATGTGAAGATGTGTCTTAATGAAGCAATCCCATAGTGGTGTATGGGGAGCAAATTATAATTCTTCACGAAGCAACAATGATCAAGTGATGCATTCCGGCTTGGATGGAGCTTGAAGCGTTGTCATCAAGATCAAGCGGGATGCGCAAGGCAAAGGTATGGCCTTGCTAGGTTTTCCTTTTAATAGTCTCAAGGTGGTTGTTGGGAGGCCGGGTTATAGGATAGATAGCCGCACTATCAAGAGGGGCTTTCGGTTGGGTAACTTGATCACATCATCGTAGGGAGCTCAATCCTTTGCATACTTTGCATCTTTCTATTTTGTTGCTTCTTGGTGTTTCTCCATGTGAGGTTCTTGAGATTTTTTCTAGCTGTTCAACAAGCCCAAGTTCATCGAAAACGAAATCCGTATGCATCTTCTATGGCGTTTTCGAGTTTGAAGGTTTTACCGATTCTTCTTATAGGGAGGCTTCATTCATTTATTCATTTGGTTCTATCCTACTTTGTTGGACTATGATGTTTTTATGCACCATCTTGTAGAGCTTATTTTCCTTGTCAAAACAAGCCCAAGATCATCGAAATCGGAGTTTGGATGCAAAAGTTATTGCGTTTTTCGTAAAGTCTGTTTCATCCCGGTTGTGGATCCGGTTCAACCGACTCCCACACCGGACGGTCCGGCGCCAGCGCCGGTTAAACCGGATCTGAAACCAGATTTTCCCGTTTTCGCGACCGAGTATATTCCGAGTTAGCAGACAGAGCCATTCTGGTTTGTAGGCCGGTCCTCTGGCCTGGGGAC
This sequence comes from Avena eriantha, assembly GCA_910589775.1. Classification (NCBI taxonomy): domain Eukaryota; kingdom Viridiplantae; phylum Streptophyta; class Magnoliopsida; order Poales; family Poaceae; genus Avena; species Avena eriantha. The sequence continues at coordinate 62,881,259 of OU342742.1, read as the reverse complement.
CGAGTTTCCCGGTTCCGGGGCCGGTCCAACCGACTTTTAAATCGAGTTTTCACAAATTTCCTCCCAACGGCCATATTTGCTTTCCCCTATAAAAGGGGGGGCTCTCCCCCCCAACGTTTTTGGGTGTTCTTGACAACAAAATTGACCTCCATTGTTGAATCTCTTGAGCTTGCCTCCTCCCCCTTCCCTCCTATGATTCTTGCATCTTTTTAGGGCTTTGGAAGAGGAGATCTAGATCTACAATCCCCACCAATCAATTCCTCCTCTAAGTGAGGGGAACCCATTGGATCTAGATCTTGAAGTCATTGGTTGACTTTCACCATTGTTCTTCCTCTAATTCCTCCCTAGCACTTGTTGCTTTGGTGGGATTTGAGAGTGAGGGTTGAACACCCTTGGTGTTCTTGCTTTGCATTCTTGCATAAGTGTTGAGCTCTCCATTACAATTTGTTCGAGTGAGAGACTGTGAGCTTGTTGCTCTTGGAGGGTGACCTCCTAGTTGGCTTGGCGGTTGGTGTTGTGGTGTCCTCTTCGTGGAAGATTCTGAAGAGACCCGGGCTTCTCCTTCGTGGAGCTTTTGAAGTGGTTGGGGAGCTTTCCATCTCCGGAGTGGAGGAAAAGCTAGACATAAGGAAAGAGCCTATTCCTTCATGGGATAGACTCAGAGAAGAAGGTGAGCCTTTGTGGCGTTGGGAAATCCTTCGTGGAATCCCACACCTCTCCAACGTGACGTACCTTACTTGTAAGGGAATACATCTTCGTCTCCGTGTGCCTCGATTATCTCTATACCCGAGCTTACTTTCCTTGTGATAGCCATTGAGCTTGAAGTACTTATATCTTGCCTATCACTTGTGGTATATTTATCTTGTGCTATCTTGTTTAGCTTAACTTGTTGTTGGTGCACTTAGTTGAGCCTAATGTATTTAGGTTTTGTGCTTGTAAAATAAACTTTAGTTTAATTCTGCATTCTATCAGGCCAAAACCATAATAGTTTTGAAATTGCCTATTCACCCCCCTCTAGGCGTCATCTCTATCCTTTCAGCAGTCTCACGGGCTTCGTCGAGTGCATCAACATCGTCTTCAAGTGCTTCTCTTGATGCTTCTTCATCATATGTAGATACTAGTGGAGAGTCGTGTGATACTTCGACTGGAAGGACGGCCTCAGCCCCATGGACCAGAAAGAAGGGTGTTTCTTGTGTAGAATTATTTGGAGTAGTGCATAAACTCCACAAAACATATGGTAACTCATCAACCCATGCTCCTTTTGCCCTGTTGAGTGGTGCTAGTAATCTTTTCTTGAGGCTAGCTATTACTAGGCCATTGGCTTTTTCCACTTGTCCATTGGTGTGCGGGTGGGATACTAAGGCATATCTTACTTTTTATACCCATCTCTTCGCAATATTCCTTGAATTCATTGGACGTAAAATTAGTCCCATTGTCAGTGATGATGCTGTCTAGCATGTCGAATCGGAAAACTATGGACTTGATAAAATTGACAGCTGAAGTTCCATCCTGGCTGGTAACAGGCATTGCTTCAATCCATTTAGTGAATTTGTCAACTACCACTAGCAGAAAGACATGTCCTCCTAGAGATGATTTGTGAAGTTTGCCCACCATATCGAGCCCCCATTGAGTGAAGGGCCACGCAAGAGGTATATGATTTAATTCAGCGGCAGGTGCACCGGGTTTTGTTGCGAATCGCTGACAAGCCTCACATGTTCTAACTATATCCTTTGCATCTTGTACTGTTGTAAACCAATAGAATCCTGCCCTGAACGCTTTGGTGGCAATTGCCCGACTGCTAGCATGATGGCCACATACTCCTTCATGTATATCCTTGAGTATAAATTTTCCTTCATCAGGTGTGACACATCGCTGTAACACACCTGAAATGCTTCTCTTATATATCTCCCCTTTGATGATTCTGAAAGCTTTTGATCTTCAAGTGATTCGTCGAGCTTCTGTCACATCTTTGGGTAACTCTCCTCTAGTCATGTACACTATGTATGGTTGCATCCATGTGTGTTCTATTATCATGACCTCACCAACTTCTGGTTCCTCTTCTACAACCTCCCCTATACTTGTGCTAGCTCATGGAGCCCTCGAGTCCTTTCATGGCTTAATCCTTTTCCTGTCTTGGGTGCTATGACCTTAGAAACTCTCTTGGCCTTGATAGACCGCTCAGTTATTTCTTCTTAAAAAAACCGGGTGGCACTGGTAGGCACAGGGACCCGATGTTTGCAAGATTGTTGGCTTCTTCATTGCTTGATCTTCCTATGTGCGACACTTCACATCCATCAAACTGAGCCTCCATAATGCTATATAGATCACGGTAAGCAATCATATTATCACTGACAGCATCGCATTTGTTCATTTCTTGCTGTGCTACAAGATTGGAGTCGCCAAATATCTTGAGGCGAGTTTCACAGCAAGTTTTAGCCATACGCATACCATGCAACAAGGCCTCATACTCAGCTTCGTTATTGGACGCGTTTGCAAAGCTCATCTAAAGTATATAACACATTTTATCACCTTGTGGTGATACTAGTATAACTCCTGCCCCTGCTCCTTCCATTATTTTTAATCCATCAAAGTACATTGTCCATGCGCTAGAAAGGTCTGGTGGGCCTACGCACTGTAGTTCGGTCCATTCACTGATGAAATCAGGCAAAACTTGTGACTTGATTGCTTTATGCTTTTGGTACGTGATATCCTGCGGGAAAGCTCAATGCCCCATAGGGACACACGTCCAGTTGCTTCTGGATTATTGAGGATATTGGATTGGGGCGCTTCGTTAACCACTATGACCGGATGTTCCAAAAAATAATGGCGTAACTTCCGTGCTGTCATAAATACTCCAGACGCTAGTTTCTGATAATGCGGGAACCTTTGTTTGGATGGTGAAAGGACCTCACTTAGGAAATAAATTGTTCTTTGAACACCATGGGTTTTCCCTTCTTCGGGTTGTTCCATGTCCAGAACTGTACTGACCACTTGATTTGTGGCGGCAATGTAAAGAAGTAAAGGCTCTTTCTCGCGTGGAGACACGGCGACGGGAGATGTCAAAAGTGTCCTTTTGAGATCTTCCAAGGTGCTCTGAGATTTTTCCGTCCACTTGAACGTATATGATTTCCTCATAATGGCATAGAATGGTAGTGCTTTTTGGCCTAATCGTGCAAAAAATCGGCTGAGTGATGCGACTCGTCCAACTAGCTGTTATACTCCTCATAGATTTGTTGGTTTTTTCATTGTGAGCATTGCCTATATTTTCTCGGGATTTGTTTCGATTCCTCTTGCTGATACGAGGTATCCGAGGAGTTGCCTTGCTAGGAATTGAAAGGAGAACTTTGTCGGGTTGAGTTTGATGCAAAATTTGTCGAGATTCTCAAATGTTTCTTGGAGGTCCTTGATAAGTGAAGACCCTTGCTTTGTTGTAACTATAATATCATCGATATATACTTATACGTTTGTGCCGATTTGATTGCCTAGGCAATTCTACATCATCTGTTGATATGTTGCTCCGGCGTTTTTGAGACCAAAGGGCATTGTTGTATAGCAGAATATGCCATAGGGCATGATAAATGTTGTTTTTTCCTGATCCTCCTCCTTCATCCGAATCTGGTGGTATCCTGAATATGCGTCAAAAAAGAAAATACGTCTGCACCCTGCAGTTGTGTCGATTATCTGATTGATGCACGGTAGTGGGAAGTGATCCTTTGGACAATGTTTCTTCAGCATGGTGAAATCGATACACATCCGTAGTTATTTTGTATTTTTCTTTGGGACGCATACTAGATTCGCAACTCACTCTGCTTTCTTTACTTCCTTGATAAAATTGGCATCCGTGAGGCAATGGAGCTCTTTTCCAATGGCCTTACATTTTGGTTCTGTGAAGCGACGAAGTGACTATTTTACTCGCTTCGCCTTGGGGTCTAGATTCAATGCGTGCTCAGCGAGTTCCGTGGGAATTCCCGGCATGTCAGAAGGTAGCCATGCGAAAATCTTCCAGCGCTCACGGAGGAACTCGATAAGCGCGCCTTCCTATGTAGGATCGAGGATGGAGGCCACAAATGTGGTTTTCTTCGGGTTGGTAGGATGGATCTATACTTCTTTTGTATCCTTCGCAGTGTCAAAAGCCTGGTCAGGATTGACACGTGCTATCGCTAGAGGTTCTGCGGTTGCTGATGTTTTTAGCTGCTCCAACTCAGTTGCCATTCTGAAAGATTCAAAGATTTTATTTAACTCCCAATCACAAGTGTTGGATCGTGTGAAGCTTCCTTTGACTGTTATGACTCCTTTTGGAGCTGGCATCTTCATGATTAGATATGCGTAATGCGGGACCGCTGTAACACCCTCAAATCGGCCCTATGCAAGTTTTAGCCCTTTCCGCCAAACCCGCATAGAAACGATTCAAGGACGCCCACCAGGCACTTTCGTGCGGGTGGAAAACGAAGTAATACCATTACACAACAGTCCTCGATGGGACCCATAGAACAGATATTTACAACAATGACTCCATGAGTCAAGAATACAGATATAATATACAAAGATCCAAATCACCTTGAAATCGATAGAGCGTCCGACTACGGACAAGATGCAAATGGGGTGAAGAGCCCTAAAGAATAACCAATGGCGTCCATAACCCTGCCCAGGCCAAGCCGGAAGGGTAACCCTGCTAACGACGACGATCTCAAACCTGCTAAAACAAAAGGGGTGCCGACAAAGGGCAAAGGAAAAAGAGGAGCGTCAGTACTGAGGCCAGTACACGGCGAGGCTAGAATTCGGCGGCTCTCGCCTACGTAGGTATGGTGGGCTGAGGCGGCAGCGCAGCGGCACTAAACAACCTATAGAGACTCAATACAACTGGCGGTTATCGGAGAGGGATAAGAAAGACCTATTCAGATCCAACCTGAAGCTAACACCAAACAAACCCATCCCAGTATTCCCCCCCTCGAGACCAAACGAGGAAGTCAGACCAAGGAACTCACATAGTTGGCAATTTTACTCATTCCATTATAGTTGCAGCAATTACTAATCAGATATAGATAGCATGAGTCATCCTGATAGCATAAGTAGTGGGTAGTTTTAATCACCATTCCGTTGTAGTTGGAACGTTTACTAGTCAGATATAATTATCCTGAGGAATCCCAAAACCCAACAGTTGTTGCCACTTTTATCACATTCCATTGGAGTTGCAATACTTACTAGGCATATAACATGTCACAAAACAATCCAGATCCACCAGCTGTTGGCATTTTAATATCCATTCCATTATACTTGAGCTGATTACTTGTTACATATTAAGTCAAATTTATAGCACTACTTTAGTTATGCTTGTCTATGATCGAGATACTATGCTCCAAGTCATCCTTAACTGCGGACACGGCTTTTAGAAAGTTTTACCCTGCAGGGGTGCACAAATAGCAACACACACTCGATCAACCTCGGAAAAACCAACTCAAAACCCAACGAGGCATTCACGACAAAGCGATCACAGGATTCATCAATATTTCAGGGGGCCACCCCACTAAGCTACCTGCAACGAAGTTGGCTGGCTTCGGAACAGACCCAGGGTTTGTGTGGACGGCTGTAAACGACTAGGAACCCGAAAGTGTGACTGGGCTTGTCGATACAGCGAAAACGTGTCACGATCCTAAACAGTACAGGTGCTCCACGCACAATCGTAAATAAAACAGTAACATGACATAAGTACAGGATAGTAATAAAGCCCCAAACTACTTTGTGGCCCCAAGAAATAGAAATGAATCAAGCTCTGGCTCAGGGGGGGGGTCCATAAGGCCTCCCGAATGTGGATAGTGCGAAAAATCCGGGATCATGTATCAAGTACTCGGGGTCCTACGGGACACAAGTGAGCGTGGAAGAACCAAATAACATCTATTGCCCACCGATGCCTCTGCATTAGTTATATCTAGCATTTTAATAGTTGTTTTTAAAGTCATGATCATCTCCACCAATAAGCATCTCCACCAATAAACATCTGCCAGCATTCCAACAACTGTGGTACTCAACAACACAAGATCGCACCTGAGCAAGCAACTTCGACTCGCAAGGCCAGCTATCTACCAAACACAGGTAATAGGAGGTGTCCAAGGCAATATAGAGGCTGCTCGGGATATAAATGGTATACAGGAACTAAAGCATCGCGACACGGATAGCAATATATCAACAAGAGGAAATAAAGACTATAAATGCAAAATAGGTAGAAGGGGAAGAGATGCTCGCCTGGGAAACACTGTCGGAGATTCATATCCGGAGAACTTGTCGATACTCGCATCAACTCATCGGCCTAATCCGCGAAGAAGCAAACACTAGAACAAACACCGGATGCAATATTTAATACTATGGCAGAAGATCCGGCATGATTATGATATGATGCAGATGCGGTGCAATTAGGCAATATTAAGCGGAACCAGGGTCCCGACAATTAATTAAGCGGTTCAAGTTATTTAGAACCCCCCGCAATTTAAATGTTGTATTGACAAGACAAAACATGGCATCGGTTCGCTACACCAATTTAAATGGGGCCAATATGAGACTAGAAAAGCCTGCATATAGTCTCCATATTTAATTTAGGTGAATCATCGAAATACCCCCAAACACCCACAATATGTATGCACGCATGTTCATTTTAATATGCAACAAGTATATATCATTATAAAAAAATAGGGGTCTCAGAAAGGGAATCACATTAGGGTATCGGCGATCTTGGGTTCCGGGGTTCGACGGTCTCGGCGGAATCGGTCTCGGTCAGCGGATCCGGGAAGGAGAACTTGGTGCGGCGCCAGGTTCGGGATCGGTCTTCGGATGCCGGGAATGGTCTTTGAAACGGGGCTTCTGATCCATGTCAGCGCACCTAGGGTCTCGGCTCCGGCTTCTTCGAGGTGTCAAGATGGTACTTCGGGTCCGTTGCATCCACGACGAAGATCTTGGCGATAAAAAGGGGATCGATGCACTCGTTACGCGGGCGGTCTTGTATCTCCGGAGGTGGTGAAGATCTTGTGGTGCCTTGACAGAGGGTGGAACTGGCCGTGGAGCGATAGACCAAAGGCTCCAGGTATGTCACGGGACCAAACGAACAACATCCTTGTTCACACGAAGACACCTGCAACAACATCTGAAGGCCATGCCAAACACGGATAGAGGTTGCAGAAGCACGTCACACGCACACGTCTTGGACGATGTGGTGGTCGGGTAGGGAAGAGGGTGGCTTGCTGGTGGCGCTGCAGGGAGGCTTGGGGCCGGACTCGACGACGGCCGGAGCGGACGAGGTCGGTGGCCAACGGAGGGGAAGGCGTGGCCGGCGACGCGACGGGCTCGGTGGCAGAGGCGCAGGGACTGGTGGAGAACCACGGCGGAGTGGCCGGCGAGGTCGCGCCTGGGGGCGGCGGAGAGGAGACGACCGCGGCGGGGACCCTTTCTAAATCATTGATGTCGCTCCTTTTGATCTAGGGTATTCACTTCTTTGATTTGCTGTGTTTTGCGGTTGCCCCCCTGACTGGTGTACTGGCGGTAGTTGTGGTGCGCTGAGAGCTAACATGCCAGGAATCGTGGTGCATCCTCTGTTTGCCACTTCGGTTGCTTTTGCATTGCATAACTCTTGCATTTTCAAGAACATTCAGTAGTCCTTCATGAGGTGGTTGGATCGTCTTTTACCAGTTGAGTCGACGTAAACATGCGTATTGCAGGGTCCCTCCAACATTTGCATCGCGGACATGGGTGGGTGATACATTGCAAATGTATCTATAATTTTTGATGTTCCATGCTTGGTTTTATCTACTTTCTTGTGTTTTGTCCACACTTTGGAGTACTTTTCATATGATTTCCTGGACTAACCTATTAACAAGAGCCGCAGTGCCAGCTGCCTATTTTCTGCTGTTTTTGGTTCCACGAAAGTCAATGAATATTCTCGAAATTGGATGGGACAAAATTCAAATTCATTATTTTACCGGGGGACACCTGGAGCCAGAATACGAGACAGAGAAGGGCCAGAGGGCGGCCACACCACCTGGCCGCGTGACCAAGCTTGGCCCGTGCCAGGGTGTGGTGTGGCAGCCCAGGTACCCCCTCGGCCTCTCCTTCCACCTATATATTGCCTCTGATACGGAAACCCTAACTACCTGATCAAAAATCCACGAAAGAGTCTATAGCCGCCGTCATATCCATCCCTAGATCGGAAGGGATCTGAAGCTCTTCCCGGCACCCTGCCGGAGAGGGGAATTCACCCTGGAGGCCTTCTTCATCACCATGCGAGCCTCCGGTGTGATGCGTGAGTAGTTCATCCTTGGACTACGGATCCATGTAGTAGCTAGATGGCTGGTTCTCCTCCTTTGTGCTTTCATGTCTAGATCTTGTGAGCTCCGTTCACGATCAAGATCATCTATTTGTAATTCTGCATGTTGTGTTTGCGGGGATCCGATGGATATTGAGATGCTATTTCAGATTGATTATTGATTCTATCATGTCTTTGTTATTTGTGATCTTGCATGCTTTCCATTGTTAGTAGCTATCTTGGCCAAGTAGATGCTAACAACTCCAAGAGTTAGTATTTATGCTCGATAGTGGGTTCATGCCTCTGGTAATCTGGGGAAGTGATAGAAATCTCTAAGGTACTAGATGTGTTGTTGCTACTAGGGATGAAACAACAATCCTTTGTTCATAGAACAATCATATTGTTTACTTTACACGCAATTCGTAAAGCAATAATCTGTTGCTTGCAACTTAATACTGGAGGGGGTTCGGTTGATAACCTGAAGGTGGATTATTAGTCATAGATGTAGTTGGATGGCGGTCTATGTATAATGTTGTAATGCCCAATCGAATCTCAAAGGAGTCAAGATGATTAGTATATGCATGTATTGCTTTCTTGATGTTGGTCAATTGCCCCGCTATAATTTGTGCAAACTATTACTTCCTTCCATTCAATACTGCTTTGTATTTACTTTCTGCAAGCTATTACTTCCTTCCATTCGATACGTTTAATCCTTTGTTTTCAGCAAAACCGGTGAGATTGACAACGTCATCGCAAGTTGGGGCAAAGTTCTGTGGTTATGTTGTGCAGGTCTCCACGTTGCTACTAGCACCGGTAGTGCGCCCTGCCAAGGCTCATCTAGCAACACCTTTAGGGTGTTTCCTTGCTCCTACTGGATTGATAACCTTGGTTTCATATTGAGGGAAAACTTGCTGCTGTGCTCATCATAGCTTCCTCTTGGGGTTCCCCAACGAGCTCGATATATTTTGGGCCATCAAGCATATTTTCTAGCGCCGTTGCCGGGGAGTCAAGGACATCTTCACAAGGGGAGTCCCTCATAACCAATCTCTTTACTTTGTTATTTTTGTTTTGCTTAGTTTACTTTTTTTGTTTGCTTGTTTCATTATCCAAAACACAAAAAATCAGTTTTAAAAGTTTGCTTTCTTTACCAAAAACACAAAAAATGACTACTCTTGAAAACACTAAGTTGTGTGACTTCACTAGCACCAACAACAATGATTTTATGAGCACACCTATTGCTCCACCTGTTCCTGAAGCTACTTTCTTTGAGATAAAACCTGCTTTACTCAATCTTGTTATGAGAGAACAATTTTCTGGTATTGGTAGTGAAGATGCTGCTGCCCATCTAAATAACTTTGTTGAACTTTGTGAGATGCAAAAGCATAAGGATATAGATGGAGATATTATTAAGCTTAAATTGTTTCCTTTCTCTTTGAGAGGAAACGCTAAAGAATGGTTGAATTCCTTAACTAGGAATAGTATTGATTCTTGGACTAAATGCAAAGATGCTTTCATTGGAAAATACTATCCTCCTGCTAAGATTATATCTATGAGAAGTGAAATAATGAAGTTTAAACAATCTGATAATGAACTAATGGCTCGTGTATTAACAAGATCGTTGGGGAACCCCAAGAGGAAGGTATGATGAGCACAGAAGCAAGTTTCCCTCAGTTATGAAACCAAGGTTTAATCGAACCAGTAGGAGCAAGGAAACACCCCAAAGGTGTTGCTACCTGAGCCTTGGCAGGGCGCACTACCGGTGCTAGTAGCAATGTGGAGACCTGCACAACACAACCACAAAACTCTGTCCCCAACTTGCGATGAGGTTGTCAATCTCACCGGTTTTGCTGAAAACAAAGGATTATACGTATCAAATGGAAGGAAGTAATAGTTTGCAGAAAGTAAACACAAAGCAGTAAACAGTTTGTAGATTGTATGTAAAAGAAAGGACCGGGATCCATAGTTCACTAGAGGTGGCTCTCCTTAGATAGATAACATGCTGGGTGAACAAATTACAGCGGGGCAATTGACAAACATCGAGAAAGTAATACATGCATATACTAATCATCTTGACTCCTTTGGAACTTGATTGGGCATTACAACATTATACATAGACCGCCATCCAACTGCATCTATGACTAATAATCCACCTTCAGGTTATCATCCGAACCCCCTCTAGTATTAAGTTGCAAGCAACAAATTATTGCTTTATGAATTGCGTGTAAAGTAAACAATACGATTTTTCTATGAACAAAAGATTGTTGTTTTCTCCCTAGTAGCAACAACACATCTAGTACCTTAGAGATTTCTGTCACTTCCCTAGATTACTAGAGGCATGAACCCACTATCGAGCATAAATACTAACTCTTGGAGTTGCTAGCATCTACTTGGCCAAGATAGCTACTAACAACGGAAAGTATGCAAGATCACAAATAACAAAGATATGATAGAATCAATAATCAATCCGAAATAGCATCTCAATATCCATCGGATCCCTGCAAACACAACATGCAAAATTACAAATAGATGATCTTGATCATGAATGGAGCTCACAAGATCTAGACATGAAAGCACAAAGGAGGAGAACCAGCCATCTAGCTACTAGATGGACCCGTAGTCCAGAGATGAACTACTCACGCATCACACCGGAGGCTTGCATGATGATGAAGAAGGCCTCCAGGGTCAATTCCCCTCTCTGGCAGGGTGCCGGGAAGAGCTTCAAATCCCTCCTGATCTAGGGATGGTGATGATGGCGGCTACAGACTCTTTCGTGGATTTTTGATCGGGTACTTAGGGTTTTGGTCCCGAGGGCAATATATAGGCGGAAGGAGAGGCCGAGGGGGTGCCGGGAGCAGCCACACCACCCCCTAGCACGGGCCAGGCCTGGCCGCGCAGCCAGGTGGTGTGGTGGCCCCTTGCCCCCTCTCCGTCTCGTATTCTGGCACTTGATGACTTCTGGAAAAATAGGCACTTTGGCTTTTGTCCCGTCCAATTCCGAGAATATTCATTTTCTGACTTTCCTGGAACCAAAAACAGCAGAAAATAGGCAGTTGGCACTGTGGCTCTTGTTAATAGGTTAGTCCAAGAAATCATATGAAAAGTACTCCAAAGTTGGAACAAAACACAAGAAAGTGGATAAAACCAAGCATGGAACATCAAAAATTATAGATGCATTTGCAATGTATCAACGTCCCAAAGCTTAACTCCTGCTCGTCCTCGACTAGGTAAGTGATAAAAAGAAAGAATAATTTTTGAGGTGACATGCACCATCAAAGACTTGATCAAAGTATTTGTAAAACATTCAAAGCTGGGATCATAGTACTTCAATCATAACATGAAAGACAAAGTTCTAGCAATAAGCAAAGAAACTATGATGCAACATGAAAAGGCACAAACAAAAGATTCATGAATAACAATGCTTTGCAAGACGTTTGTTTGTTTCACATAAAGAAAACATGGCATAATAGTATTCAGCTTGTCCCTCAATAGAGTATCAAATATAAATGCATAGGACACCTTCAAAGTTCATAAGAGTGACTAGATACAATAGTTTAAAATAAGCAATATCAAAGTATGCATCGATCAACTAGTCTTGGGACAATGCACATAGAACTAAGAATGGCCACTATGCTCTCAAAGTAAGTGCATAAAGATAGAAGGTGGAGACTCAATGTAATGGTGGAAGAAAAGCCTTTGTAAAAGGAAGTAGGGATTCAAGTCTCATAAAGAGCTTCCAAAAATTATGGGACTTATAGCTTTCAGCTCTCTTTGCCCCTATCATAAGCATCTTGAAGTGGTTAAGGTTAAAGTGACACAACTAAGAGGATATGCTTGACAAGTTATAAACCGAAATCTCATGCCCCTTACTTACGAAGACTGAACCTCATGCTACTCAACTTTAGTCACAAGTAAGATCTTGTCATTGTAAGTGAATATGTATCATAAAGAACCACTGATGTCTACGCACTTCTATTCTTGTAGACAGTTGTTGGGCCTCCAAGTGGAGAGGTTTGTAGAATAGTAGCAAGTTTTCCCTTAAGTGGATCACCCAAGGTTTATCGAACTCAGGGAGGAAGTGGTCAAAGGTATCCCCTCTCAAGCAACCCTGCAATCAAGATACAAGAAGTCTCTTGTGTCCCCAACACACCCAATACACTTGTCAGGTGTATAGGTGCACTAGTTCGGCGAAGAGATAGTGAAATTCAAGTGGTATAGATAATTATAAGTGGTAACGGTGATAGAAGATAACTTGATGGTGTGGAAGAGACTAAAAGCAAACTAAAAGAAAGATAGAGGCAAGCAAAGATGTAACAGATCTAATAGCAACCGATGTTTCAATGCTTAGAAACAAGGCCTAGGGATCATACTTTCACTAGTGAACACTCTCATATAAATATCTTCTCTTTATGATACTACTCTTAACTACTCTCCGGTTGGACACTCTAATCGATGGTAGGGCTATAACAGTACACCTCAAAGTTCATATTTCCCATCTAGATAACCCCACATTGTCACCTTGAGCACTAGATGGTTCCAACAAACACCACAATTTCATAAAGACATCCAACTCTAAATATAACTCGTAACAAGTATTTGTAATCTCTAGCCTAAGTGCCACCATGGTGTGCATGCTATCACTTTCACACACATGGGGAGAGCAGAGATCCATTAAAGCACTTGAGTAGCAGAATAGATCTATAGATTACAAGCTCATGATCACAATATGATCATGCATAGAGAGAGAGATGAACACATAGCTACCGGTAGAACCCTTAGCCTCGAGAGAGAACAACTCCCTCATCATCATGGGAATCAGCAATGGTGATGGAGATGGTGGTGGAGATCGATGGAGATGGCTCCCGGGGGCACTTCCCCGTCCCAGCAGGGTGCCGGAACAGAGACTTTCTGTCCCCCGAATCTCCCCTTCGGTGGCGGCGGCGCTGCGGAACTTTTCGTGGATTTCTGATTGACTATCTAGGGTTTTGGTATCAGGAGGCTTCTTATAGGCCAGAGGGCAAGGTCGGTGGGCGGCCAGGGGGCCCACACCATGCCCTAGCGCGGCATAGGGGGACCCGCGCCATGGGGTGGTGTGGCCACCCTATGGCCCCTCTCCGACTCTCCTTCTGGCTCCGTGAGTCTTCCGGGAAAATATCAACTTTGGCTTTTGTCCCGTCCAATTCCGAGAATATTCATTTTCTGACTTCCTGGAACCAAAAACAGAAGAAAACATGCAACTGGCACTGTGGCATCTTGTTAATAGGTTAGTCCAAAAAATCATATGAAAAGTACTCCAAAGTTGGAACAAAACATAAGATAGTAGATAAAACCAAGCATGGAACATCAAAAATTATAGATACATTTGCAATGTATCAACATCCCCAAGCTTAACTCCTGCCCGTCCTCGAGTAGGTAAGTGATAAAAAGAAAGAATAATTTTTGAGGTGACATGCACCATCATAAGCTTGATCAAAGTATTTGTAAAACATTCAAAGCTGGGATCATAGTATTTCAATCATAACATGAAACACAAAGTTCTAGCAATAAGACAAAGAAACTATGATGCAACATGAAAAGGCACAAACAAAAGATTCATAATAACAATGCTTTGCAAGACGTTTGTTTGTTTCACATAAAGAAAACATAGCATAATAGCATTCAGCTTGTCCCTCATAGAGTAGCAAATATAAATGCATAGGACACCTTCAAAGTTTATAAGAGTGACTAGATACAAATAAAACAAGCAATATCAATATATGCATCAATCAACTAGTCTTGGGACAATGCACATAGAACTAAGAATGGCCACTATGCTCTCAAAGTAGGTGCATAAAGGTAGAAGGTGGAGACTCAATGTAATGGTGGAAGAAAGGCCTTCATAGAAGGAAGTAGGGATTCAAGTCTCATAAAGAGCTTCCAAAAATCATGGTACTTATAGTTTTCAACTCTCATTGCCCCTATCATAAGCATCTTGAAGTGATTAAGGTTAAAGTGAACAAACTATGGTGTACATGCTTGATGAAGTATAAGTTAGAAATCTCATGTCCCTTGTATACGAGGGCTGGTCCTCATGCTACTCAAGTTTTGTCACCGATAAGTTCTTGTCATCGAAAGTACATGTGTATCATAGAGAACCGCCAACGGGGTACCCCTTGCCCGATGATACGGAAGAATCCCCATATCAAAATGACAAGGCAAGCAGACAACGAGCATCTCAACAATCTTCTTATTTACCATGGGAATATGGTGCCTTTTTATCTCTTTCCTATTTTCATAATCTCATTTTTTTTCTTTTTCTCTTTTTTCTCAATATAGGACTCTTTTTTTTATAAGAAGAATGCTTCATAGACAGCTCATTATGGTTACGCTGCAGGTTTCCACCATGTCGGCATGGATTAGACCAGCGGCCCAGGCGTTTCTCTAACACATATACATAACTCCATGGACTGACAAGCTCCCCTTTCATTTCACACCGACGACATCCATATACAAAATAGCATGATATCAACTAGGTACGAGTACCAAGTGCAATGTTGAAAGCGTTCCCCATGAAAGCATGGTTTTGCTAATTCCCAACAAATAAGTGCAAGCATATACAACATAGACGACACAATGGTTCAAGTTTATTAAGGGCAAGAAAAGTAAAGTGTGCCATCAAGTTCGTGAGAGCTTTAATCACTAGTTTTCTCATAACAAGTTTAATTTGGAAGGTAAACAAAAGCATGAATATACTTGGAATAGCATAAGCTAAAAGGTAGATATGGTGGACTCTTTTGGAATAACTTGGTTTAGGGAGTTGGATGCATGAGTGGAACTCATACTTTGTTGTGGAGGCTAGCAAAAGACTGGGAGCGACGAACTAAGAGAGCAATAATGGCCATAATCATGCAGAGCGACAAAACATCATTGATCAAAGCATAAAGTGATACTGCAAGTTGAAAACTAAAGGATCATCAAGGCTATGGTGACTTGAGATAGTCATAACATGGTGTGAGCATGTGCCAAGTCAACCTAAATAAAGCATCAAAGGAGAATAACACAATACTATGCTTTAATATGCTAAAACAACGCATGATTCATCCAATGCACATTAAGCAATCTCAATTGTTTATAACAAGTCATGCTACAGCAAAGAATACTAAGCATAAAGCCAAAACATATATCAAGCGTGGCATGACAAAGCATAGGCCACAGTCAAAAACAAGCTCTTTTTACCACATAAGCATGCGCTTTCCTACTCTTTTCCAAACCAAACCAAACTATTTGCAAACCAATGTATGAAAGAGGGGGTCCAACCAATTTATTCAGCAAACTAAGCAAACCATGCAAACTAAAAACCAAAACGAAAACGAAAAAGAAGACGCTCTAAGAACAACACAACTGTGTATGAAACAATAAAAATGAAGTGTTTGGAAGAAACCTGGGATTCTTATCGATGAAGAAGGGGATGCCTTGGGCATCCCCAAGATTTGACACTTGTACTTCTTGGATATTTCTTGGGGTGACATGCGTGGCATCCCCAAGCTGGAGCTTTAGTCCATCCTTCATCTCATTACTCATTTCCTCCATACACCTGAAAATTTTCCTTCATACAAAACTTCACAGAATCTTTATTAGCAACATTAGTGCACTCAAGATAAATAAGTCTTAAGGTTTAGTTCTAACACCAATAAACTTCCATTAGAACACTAGCTACTGAAGCACTTCCCTCAAAAATCTCAATTCCCCAAAAGAACTCAAAAAGGAACCAACAAGAAGCAAATGCAAATAATGGTAGAAATCTGTCAAAACAGACCAGCAGGTAAAGACGAATTTTTTTGAAGACATTATTTTGCTCAAATCAAAAAGAGTTTAACTAACGAAAGTTAGATAACAACCTGGGGCAGATGCACAAAAATTCACGCCTTAAAAAGACGTTCAGAGATTTTACACAAATTTTCACGGTGAAGCACAGAAATCTGTTTCGGGACAGCAACTTTCCCAATCATTACTTCTCTCTCATTAGAGGTTACTCTTGGCACAAAAAGAAAATAAAAAGGATAAGGAGCGGTTATTACTGAAGTATTAACTTCCAAGACTCATCTAAAACTTTTGGGTTATCTCCCAATAAGTACTTTTCTTTAACGTCTTTAAGTTAGGCATGATAGTTTGAAAAGATGCTCACATAAGAAATATGGATTGAAGTAAAAGAGAGCATCAAGAAGCAAATTCAAAACACATTTAAGTCTAACCCACTTCCTATGCATAGGAATCTTGTAAAGAAACAAGTCATAAAAGCACAAAGCAACAAGCATAGGAAAGCAAAGCAAGTGCAACTTCAAGACTTTCAACATGAAGAGGGGAACCTAATATTGTTGGGATGCATAAAACCATGTTTCCCTCTCTCATAATAACTTTCAGTAGCATCATGAATAAAATTAACAATATAACTATCACAAGAAACATTCTTATCATGAGCCACATGCATATAATAATTCTTACTCTCCACATAAGCATAGTCATTCTTATTAATTGTGGTGGGAGCAAATTCAACAAAATAGCTATCATTATTATTCTCATCACCATAATCATCAAATATAGGAGGCATATTGTAATCATAATTACTTTCCTCCTCAATAGTAGGTGGACTGAAAATATCATACTCATCATTGTAATCATCATATATTGGAGGTTTGGTATCATAATAAGCAATAGAATAGCTATCTTCCAAAGCTGGGGAACTAAAAAGATCATTTTCATAAAAACTAGCTTCCCCAAGCTTAGAATTTTCCATAGCATTAGCAATAATGGTGTCCAAAGAATTCATGCTAACAACATTGCTATTAGCATGCAAATAAAGTTCCATAGGTTTTTTAATTTTCTCTTCAAACACTTCATGTCCTAACTCAAGATAAATACTATAAAGCTCTCTAATTTTGTTGTTGTTTTCCATTAAGCCTAACTAGTGAAAACAAGAAACAAAAAGACAAAATTGCAGAATCTAAAGGAAATAACTTCGAGCACCCACACCGGAGGATGTGAGTACCTTTTACCTTACCTCCCCGGCAACGGCGCCAGAAAATAGCTTGATGTCCACGCACTTCTATTCTTGTAGACAGTTGTTGGGCCTCCAAGTGCAGAGGTTTGTAGAACAACAACAAGTTTTCCCTTAAGTGGATCAACCAAGGTTTATCGAACTCAGGGAGGAAGTGGTCAAAGGTATCCCCTCTTAAGAAACCCTGCAATCAAGATACAAGAAGTCTCTTGTGTCCCCAACACACCCAATACACTTGTCAGGTGTATAGGTGCACTAGTTCGGTGAAGAGATAGTGAAATTCAAGTGGTATAGATAATTATAAGTGGTAACAGTGATAGAAGATAACTTTATGGTGTGGAAGAGACTAAAAGCAAACTGGAAGAAAGATAGAGGCAAGCAAACATGTAACAGATCTAATAGCAAACGGTGCTTCAATGCTTAGAAACAAGGCCTAGGGATCATACTTTCACTAGTGAACACTCTCATATAAATATCTTCTCTTTATGATACTACTCTTAACTACTCTCCGGTTGGACACTCTAATCGATGGTAGGGCTATAACAGCACACCTCAAAGTTCATATTTCCCATCTAGATAACCCCACACTGTCACCTTGAGCACTAGATGGTTCCAACAAACACCACAATTTCATAAAGACATCCAACTCAAAATATAACTCATAACAAGTATTTGTAATCTCTAGCCTAAGTGCCACCATGGTGTGCACGCTGTCACTTTCACACACATGGGGAGAGCAGAGATCCATTAAAGCACTTGAGTAGCAGAATAGATCTATAGATTACAAGCTCATGATCACAATATGATCATGCATAGAGAGAGATGAACACATAGCTACCGGTAGAACCCTTAGCCTCGAGAGAGAACTACTCCCTCATCATCATGGGAATCAGCAATGGTGATGGAGATGGTGGTGGAGATCGATGGAGATGGCTCCGGGGGCACTTCCCTGTCCCGGCAGGGTGCCGGAATAGAGACTTTCTGTCCTCCAAATCTCCCCTTCGGTGGCGGCGGCACTGCGGAACTTTTCGTGGATTTCTGATTGACTATCTAGGGTTTTGGTATCGGGAGGCTTCTTATAGGCCAGAGGGCAAGGTCGGTGGGCGGCCAGGGGGCCCACACCATGCCCTGGCGTGACCTAGGGGGACCCGCGCCATGGGGTGGTGTGGCCAACATGTGGCCCCTCTCTGACTCTCCTTCTGGCTCCGTGAGTCTTTCGGGAAAATATCAACTTTGGATTTTGTCCCGTCCAATTCTAAGAATATTCATTTTCTGACTTCCTGGAACCAAAAACAGCAGAAAACAGGCAATTGGCACTGTGGCATCTTGTTAATAGGTTAGTCCAAGAAATCAGATGAAAAGTACTCCAAATTTGGAACAAATCATAAGATAGTAGATAAAACCAAGCATGGAACATCGAAAATTATAGATACATTTGCAATGTATCAACCGCCAACGGGGTACCCCTTGCACATGATATAGGAGCTATCCCATAATCAAAATGACAAGGCAAGCAGACAATGAGTATCTCAGTGATCTTTTTATTTGCTATTTCAATAGGTTTTTATTGAGGATGCTTCATAGAGTGCTCATTATGGTGATGCTGCAAGTTTCCACCATGATTAAGCATGTCTTAGGCTAGCGGCCCAGGCATTTCTCTAACACACATACAAACTCCATGATCTTACAAGTTCCACTTTTATTTCACACCGCCGGGATCCATAAGCAAAAGAACATGATATCAACGAGGTACAAAGTACAAGTGCAATGTTGAAAGCGTTCCCCATGATACATGGTTCTGGTAATTTCAACTTATAAAGCGCAAGCATATACGCAACAAAGAAGGACCCAATGGTTCAAGTTTATTAAAGGCAAGAAAATTAAAGTGTGCCATCAACTTCGTGAGAGCTTTAATCACTAGTTTTCTCATAACAAGTTTAATTCGGAAGGTAAACAAAAGCATGAATATACTTGGAATAGCATAAGCTAGTAGGTAGGTATGGTGGACTCTTTGGAATAACTTGGTTTAGTGAGTTGGATGCATGAGTGGAACTCATACTTGGTTGTGGAGGCTAGCAAAAGACTAGGAGCGACAAACTAAGAGAGCAATAATTGCCATAATCATGCAGAGCGACAAAACATCATTGATCAAAGCATAAATTGATACTACAAGTTGAAAACTAAAGGATCATAAAGTCTATGGTGACTTTTGATAGTCATAACATGGTGTGAGCATGCGCCAAGTCAACCCAAATAAAGAATCAAAGGAGAATACCACAATACTATGCTTTAATATGCTAAACCAATGCATGATTCTTCCAAGGCACATTAAGCAATCTCAATTGTTTATAACAAGTCTACATCAAAGAATACTAAGCATAAAGCTAAAACAATATCAAGCATGGCATGACAAAGCATAGGCCACAGTCAAAAACAAGCTCTTTTTACCACATAAGTAGGAACTTTCCTACTCTTTTCCAAACCAAACCTAACTATTTGCAAACCAAATGTATGAAAGAGGGGGTCCAACCAATTTATTCAGAAAACTAAGCAAACCAAGCAAACTAAAAACGAAAACGAAAATAAAAAATAAGACGCTCCAAGAACAACACAACTGTGCATTAAACAATAAAAAGGAAGCGTTTGGAAGAAACCTGTGATTTTTATTGATGAAGAGGGGGATGCCTTGGGCATCCCCAAGATTTGACGCTTGTACTTCTTGGAAATTTTTGGGGTGACATGCGTGGAATCCCCAAGCTTGAGCTTTAGTCCATCCTTCATCTCATTACCCATTCCTTCTATACACCTAAATTTTTTCCTTCATACAAAACTTCACACAATCTTTATTAGCAACATTAGTGCACTCAAGATAATAGGTCTTAAGGTTTAGTTATAACACCAATAAACTTCCATTAGAACACTAGATACTGAATTACTTCCCTAAAAAAGCTCAATTCCCCAAAAGAACTCAAAAAGGAACCAACAAGAAGCAAATGCGAAAAATGGTAGAAATCTGTCAAAACAGACCAGTAGGTAAAGACGAATTTTTTCTAAGACCTTCTGTTGCTCAAATAAAAAAGTGTTTTGAACTAACGAAAGTTAGATAACAACCTGGGGCAGAAGCACAAACATTCGCGCCTCAAAAAGACGTTTAGAGATTTTACACGAATTTTTACAATGAAGCACAGAAATCTGTGTTGGGACAACAACTTTCCCAATCATTACTTCTCTCTCATTAGAGGTTACTCTTGGCACAAAAAGCAAATAAAAAGGATAAGGAGCGGTTATTACTGAAGTAATAACTTCCAAGACTCATCTAAAACTTTTGGGTTATCTCCCAATAAGTACTTTTCTTTAACGCCTTTAAGTTAGGCATAAGAAGCAATAAGAATCAAGTGTTCTCAAATGAAGAAGCATTAAGAGCAAATTTTGTTTTCATATGAGAGGCAAAATAAATCTTCTCTCTCTTCTTAGGGAAGTGTTCTATACCTTTCTTGAGTGGGAGTTGATATTTAATGGTGCCTTCTTTCATATCAATAATGGCACCAACAGTTCTAAGAAAAGGTCTTCCCAAAGTAATAGGACAAGAAGCATTGCATTCAACATCCAAAACATAGAATTCAACGGGGACATAGGCATTGTTAACCATAATAAGAACATCATTAAGACTCCCCATGAGTTTATTTTTAGCATTATCATCAAGTGGGACATTCAAATAACAATCTTCAAGTGGTGGCAAATCAAGCATATCATAAATCCTTCTAGGCATAATAGAAACACTACTATCAAGATCACATAAAGCTTTGAAATCAAAGTCATTCACTTTCATATTAATGATGGGTTCCCAACCATCTTCTTGTTTTATAGGAATAGAAGCTTTATGTTTCATCTTTTCTTCTTTAATCTTTATGAGAGCATCAGTAATGTGTTTTGTAAAGGCCATGTTCATAGCACTAGCATTAGGACTTTTAGCAAACTTTTGTAGGAACTTAATAACTTCAGAGATGTTGCAACCATCAAGATCAAAATCAAATTTATCATTTAAAGTAGTAGAACTATTACTAGCTTCAACACTAGTGGTAGTGATAGTAGAAACACTAATGTTTCTAGCAATTTCATCTTCTCTTTCCCACTTAGCATGCAATTCAGCTAATAGTCTAACACTTTCATCAATTCTCACTTGTTTGGAATTAGTAGCTGCAAAGTGATTATCAATAGTTTTAGGTTTAGCAGCCATTTTATTCAAAGAAGTTTGAGCTTCAGCAAGTGATGCTATATTTCTTTCAGCATTAGAGAGTTTTTCCTCAATAGTTTTGTTGAAAGCAGTTTGTTTACTTATAAAGTCCTTAAGCATAACTTCAAGTTCAGAGGGTGCACTCCTATTATTGTTGTAGGAATTTCCATAAGCATTACCATTGTTGGGAGGATATGGCTTATAATTGTTGTTACCAAAATTATTCCTATAAGCGTTATTGCCAAAATTGTTATGTCTAATGAAGTTCACATCAACTTACTCTTCTTGAGCAACCAAAGAAGCTAAAGGAACATTATTTGGATCAATATGGGATTTCCCATTAACAAGCATAGACATAATAATATCAATCTTATCACTCAAGGAGGAGGTTTCCTCAACAGAATTTACCTTCTTACCTTGTGGAGCTCTTTCAGTATGCCATTCAGAATAGTTGACCATCATATTATCCAGAAGTTTTATTGCAGCACCCAAAGTAATGGTCATAAAGGTACCTCCAGCAGCATAGTCCAATAGGTTCCTTGAAGAATAGTTCAATCCTGCATAAAAAGTTTGGATGATCATCCAAGCAGTTAGTCCATCAGTGGGACAATTCTTTACCAAAGATTTCATTTTTTCCCAAGCTTGAGCAACATGTTCATTATCAAATTATTTAAACTTCATTATTTCACTTCTCATAGATATAATCTTAGCAGGAGGATAGTATTTTCCAATGAAAGCATCTTTGCATTTAGTCCAAGAATCAATACTATTCCTAGTTAAGGAATTCAACCATTCTTTAGCTTTTCCTCTCCAAGATAAAGGAAACAATTTCAACTTAATAATATCACCATCTATATCCCTATGCTTTTGCATCTCACAAAGTTCAACAAAGTTATTTAGATGGGCAGCAGCATCTTCATTACTAATACCAGAAAATTGTTCTCTCATAACAAGATTGAGTAAAGCAGGTTTTATCTCAAAGAAAGTATCTTCAGGCATAGGTGGAGCAATAGGTGTGCTCATAAAATCATTGTTGTTGGTGCTAGTGAAGTCACACAACTTAGTGTTTTCAAGGGTAGTTATTTTTTTGTGTTTTTGATAAAGAAAGCAAACTTGTAAAAATATTTTTTTTGTGTTTTTGATAAAGAACCAAGCAAACAAAGCAAAAGAAACTAAGCAAAACAAAAATAACAAAGTAAAGAGATTGTTTATGAGGGACTCCCCTTGTGAAGATGTCCTTGACTCCCCGGCAACGGCGCCAGAAAAGTGCTCGATCGCTCGTGTATTAACAAGTTCGTTGGGGAACCCCAAGAGGAAGGTATGATGAGCACAGCAACAAGTTTCCCTCAATTATGAAACCAAGGTTTAATCGAACCAGTAGGAGCAAGGAAACACCCCAAAGGTGTTGCTAGCTGAGCCTTGGCAGGGCTCACTACCAGTGCTAGTAGTAACGTGGAGACCTGCACAACACAACCACAGAACTCTGTCCCCAACTTGCGATGAGGTTGTCAATCTCACCGGTTTTGCTGAAAACAAAGGATTAAACGTATCGAATGGAAGGAAGTAATAGTTTGCAGAAAGTAAACACAAAGCAGTAAACAATTTGTAGATTGTATGTAAAAGAAAGGACCGGGATCCATAGTTCACTAGAGGTGGCTCTCCTTAGATAGATAACATGTTAGGTGGACAAATTACAGCGGGGCAATTGACAAACATCGAGAAAGCAATACATTCATATACTAATCATCTTGACTCCTTTGGAACTTGATTGGGCATTACAACATTATACATAGACCGCCATCCAACTGCATCTATGACTAATAATCCACCTTTAGGTTATCATCCGTACCCCCTCCAGTATTAAGTTGCAAGCAACAGATTATTGTTTTACGAGTTGCGTGTAAAGTAAACAATACGATTGTTCTATGAACAAAGGATTGTTGTTTCTCCCTAGTAGCAACAACACATCTAGTACCTTAGAGATTTCTGTCACTTCCCCAGATTACCAGAGGGATGAACCCACTATTGAGCATAAATACTAACTCTTGGAGTTGCTAGCATCTACTTGGCCAAGATAGCTACTAACAACGGAAAGCATGCAAGATCACAAATAACAAAGACATGATAGAATCAATAATCAATCTGAAATAGCATCTCAATATCCATCGGATCCTCACAAACACAACATGCAGAATTACAAATAGATGATCTTGATCATGAACGGAGTTTACAAGATCTAGACATGAAAGCACAAAGGAGGAGAACCAGCCATCTAGCTATTACATGGACCCGTAGTCCAGAGATGAACTATTCCTGCATCACACCGGAGGCTTGCATGATGATGAAGAAGGCCTCCAGGGTGAATTCCCCTCTCCGGCAGGGTGCCAGGAAGAGCTTCAGATCCCTCTGGATCTAGGGATGGAGATGATGGTGGCTATAGACTCTTTCGTGGATTTTTGATCGGGTACTTAGGGTTTTGGTCCCGAGGGCAATATATAGGCGGAGGAGAGGCCGAGGGGGTGCTGGGGTCGGCCAGACCACCCCCTGGCGCGGGCCAGGCCTGGCCGTGCGGCCAGCTGGTGTGGCCAGCCCCCAGCCCTTCTCCGTCTCGTATTCTGGCATCTAATGACTTCCGGAAAAATAGGCACTTTGGCTTTTGTCCTGTCCAATTCCGAGAATATTTATTTTCTGACTTTCTTGGAACCAAAAACAACAGAAAACAGGCAGCTGGCACTGTGGCTCTTGTTAATAGGTTAGTCCAAGAAATCATATGAAAAGTACTCCAAAGTGTGGACAAAACACAAGAAAGTAGATAAAACCAAGCATGGAACATCAAAAATTATAGATACATTTGCAATGTATCATGAACATGTTACTCAAGCTTGGGAAACAATGAAATCTTTGGTAAAGAATTGTCCCACTCATGGACCGACTGCTTGGATGACCATCCAAACTTTCTATGCAGGATTGAACTATTCTTCAAGGAACCTATTGGATTCTGCTGCTGGAGGTACCTTTATGACCATTACTTTGGGTGCTGCAACAAAGCTTTTGGATAATATGATGGTTAACTACTCTGAATGCCATACTGAAAGAGCTCCACAAGGTAAGACAGTAAATTCTGTTGAGGAAACCTCCTCCTTGAGTGATAAAATTGATATTATTATGTCTATGCTTGTTAACGGGAAAGCTCATATTGATCCAAATAATGTTCCGTTAGCTTCTTTGGTTGTTCAAGAAGAGCAAGTTGATGTGAACTTTATAAGAAATAACACTTTTAGCAACAATGCCTACAGGAATAATTTTGGTAACAACAATTATTAGCCATATCCTCCCAACAATGGTAATGCTTATGGAAATTCCTACAACAACAATAGGAGTGCTCCCTCTGAACTTGAAGTTATGCTTAAAGACTTTATTAGTAAACAAACTGCTTTCAATAAAACTATTGAGGAAAAACTCTCTAATGCTGAAAGAAATATAACATCACTGGCTTAAGCTCAATCTTCTTTGAATAAAATGGCTGCTAAACCTGAAACTTGATAATCCCTTTGCAGCTACTAATGCCATACAAGTGAGAATTGATGAAAGTGTTAGACTATTAGCTAAATTGCATGCTAAGTGGGAAAGAGAAGATGAAATTGCTAGAAACATTAGTGTTTCTACTATCACTACCACTAGTACTGAGGCTAGTAATAGCTCTACTACTTTAGATGATAATTATGATTTTGACCTTGATGGTTGCAATATCTCTGAAGTTATTAAGTTCCTACAAGAGCTTGCTAAAAGTCCTAATGCTAGTGCTATGAACATGACCTTTACAAAACACATTACTGATGCTCTCATAAAGATTAAAGATGAAAAGATGAAACATAAAGCTTCTATTCCTATAAAACAAGAAGATGATTGGGAACCCATCATTAATATGAAAGTGAATGATTTTGATTTCAAAGCTTTATGTGATCTTGATAGTAGTGTTTCTATTATGCCTAGAAGGATTTATGATATGCTTGATTTGCCACCACTTGAAGATTGTTATTTGAATGTCCCACTTGATGATAATGCTAAAAAGAAACTCAAGGGGAGTATTAATGATGTCCTTATTATAGTTAACAATGCTTATGTCCCCGTTGATTTCTATGTTTTGGATGTTGAATGCAATGCTTCCTGTCCTATTACTTTGGGAAGACCTTTTCTTAGAACTGTTGGTGCCATTATTGATATGAAAGAAGGCACCATTAAATATCAACTCCCACTCAAGAAAGGTATAGAACACTTCCTTAAGAAGAGAGAGAACATTTCTTTTGCCTCTCATATGAAAACAAAATTTGCTCTTAATGCTTCTTCATTTGAGAACACTTGATTATTTTTCTTGCTTCTTATGCCTAACTTAAAGGCGTTAAAGAAAAGTACTTATTGGGAGATAACCCAAAAGTTTTAGTTGAGTCTTGGAAGTTATTACCTCAGTAATAACCGCTCATTATCCTTTTTATTTGCTTTTTGTGCCAAGAGTAACCTCTAACGAGAGAGAAGTAATGATTGGAAAAGTTGCTGTCCCGAAACAGATTTCTGTGCTTCACCATAAAAATTCGTGTAAAAATCCCCCTCTTCATCAATAAAAATTCCAGGTTTCTTCCAAACGCTTCATTTTTATCGTTTCAAGCATAGTTGTGTTGTTCTTGGAGTGTCTTATTTTTCGTTTTCATTTTGGTTTTTCATTTGCTTGGTTTGCTTAGCTTGCTGAATAAATTGGTTGGACCCCCTCTTTCATACGTTGGTTTTCAATTAGTTTGGTCTGGATTGGAAAAGAGTAGGAAAGTTCATGCTTAAGTGGTAAAGAGAGCTTGTTTTTGACTGTGGCTTATGCTTTGTCATGCCATGCTTGATATTGTTTTGGCTTTATGCTTAGTATTCTTTGTTGTAGCATGACTTGTTATAAACAATTGAGATTGCTTAATGTGCCTTGGAAGAATCATGCATTGGTTTAGCATATTAAAGCATAGTATTGTGGTATTCTCCTTTGATTCTTTATTTGGGTTGACTTGGCGCATGCTCACACCATGTTATGACTATCCAAAGTCACCATAGACTTTATGATCCTTTAGTTTTCAACTTGTAGTATCACTTTATGCTTTGATCAATGATGTTTTGTCGCTCTGCATGATTATGGCCATTATTGCTCTCTTAGTTTGTCGCTTCCAGTCTTTTGCTAGCCTCCGCAACCAAGTATGAGTTCCACTCATGCATCTAGCTCCCTAAACCAAGTTATTCCAAAGAGTCCACCATACCTACCTATTAGCATATGCTATTCCAAGTATATTCATGTTTTTGTTTACCTTATGAATTAAACTTGTTATGAGAAAACTAGTGATTAAAGCTCTCACGAACTTGATGGCACACTTTAGTTTTCTTGACCTTAATAAACTTGAACCATTGTTTCGTCTATGTTGTATATGCTTGCACTTATTTGTTGGGGATTGGCAGAACCATGTTGTCATGGGGAACGCTTTGAACATTGCACTTGTACTTAGTACCTAGTTGATATCATGCTCTTTTGTCTATGGATGTCGTCGGTGTGAAATGAAAGGGGAGCTTGTAAGTCCATGGATTTATGTATATGTGTTAGAGAGACGCTTGGGCCGCTGGTCTAATCCATGCTGACATGTTGGAAACTTGCAGCGTAACCATAATGAGCTGTCTATGAAGCATTCTTATTATAAAAAAAAGAGTGTGATATGGAGAAAAAAGAGAAAAATAAAAAAAAGATTATGAAAAGAGGAAAGAGAGAAAAAAGCACCATATTCCCATGGTAAATAAGAAGATTAATGAGATGCTAGTTGTCTGTTTGCCTTGTCATTCTGATATGGGGATTCTTCTGTATCATCGGGCAAGGGGTACCCTGTTGGCGGTTCTCTATGATACACATGTACTTACGATGACAAGAACTTATCGGTGACTAAACTTGACTAGCATGAGGAGCGGCCCTCGTATTCAAGGGACATGAGATTTCTAACTTATACTTCGTCAAGCATATACACCATAGTTTGTTCACTTTAACCTTAATCACTTCAAGATGCTTATGATAGGGGCAATGAGAGCTGAAAGCTATTAAGTACCATAATTTTTGGAAGCTCTTTATGAGACTTGAATCCCTACTTCCTTCTATGAAGGCCTTTCTTCCACCTATATATTGAGTCTCCACCTTCTATCTTTATGCACCTACTTTGAGAGCATAGTGGCCATTCTTAGTTCTATGTGCATTGTCCCAAGACTTGTTGATTGATGCATACCTTGATATTGCTTGTTTTAAACTATTTGTATCTAGTCACTCTTGTAAACTTTGAAGGTGTCCTATGCATTTATTTGCTAATCTATGAGGGACTAGCTGAATGCTAATATGCTATGTTTTCTTTATGTGAAACAAACAAACGTCTTGCAAAGCATTGTTATTCATGAATCTTTTGTTTGTGCATTTTCATGTTGCAACATAGTTTCTTTGTCTTATTGCTAGAACTTTGTGTTTCATGTTATGATTGAAGTACTATGATCCCAGCTTTGAATGTTTTACAAATACTTTGATCAAGTTTATGATGGTGCATGTCACCTAAAAAATTATTCTTTCTTTTGATCACTTACCTACTCGAGGACGAGCATGAGTTAAGCTTGGGGATGTTGATACATTGCAAATGTATCTATAATTTTTGATGTTCCATGCTTGGTTTTATCCACTTTCTTGTGTTTTGTCCACACTTTGGAGTACTTTTCATATGATTTCTAGGACTAACCTATTAACAAGAGCCACAGTGCCTGCTGCCTGTTTTCTGCTGTTTTTGGTTCCAGGAAAGTCAGAAAATGAATATTCTCAGAATTGGGCGGGACAAAAGCCAAAGTCATTATTCTACCGAGGGGACACCTGGAGCCAGAATACGAGACGGAGAAGGGCCAGAGGGCGGCCACACCACCTGGCCGCGCGGCCAGGCTTGGCTAGCGCCAAGGGGTGGTGTGGCCAACCTAGGCACCCCCTCGGCCTCTCCTCCGCCTATTTATTGCCTCTGATACGGAAACCCTAAGTACCCGATCACAAAATCCACGAAAGAGTCTGTAGCCACCATCATCTCCATCCCTAGATCGGGAGGGATCTGAAGCTCTTCCCGGCACCCTACCGGAGAGGGTAATTCACCCTGGAGGCCTTCTTCATCATCAGGCAAGCCTCTAGCATGATGCGTGAGTAGTTCATCTCTGGACTATGGCTCCATGTAGTAGCTAGATGGCTGGTTCTCCTCCTTTGTGCTATCAAGTTTAGATCTTGTGAGCTCCGTTCATGATCAAGATCATCTATTTGTAATTTTGCATGTTGTGTTTGCGGGGATCCGATGGATATTGAGACGCTATTTCAGATTGATTATTGATTCTATCATGTCTTTGTTATTTGTGATCTTGCATGCTTTCCGTTGTTAGTAGCTATCTTGGCCAAGTAGATGCTAAGAACTCCAAGAGTTAGTATTTATGCTCGATAGTGGGTTCATGCCTCTGGTAATCTGGGGAAGTGACAGAAATCTCTAAGGTACTAGATATGCTGTTGCTACTAGGGAGAAAACAACAATCCTTTGTTCATAGAACAATCATATTGTTTACATTACACGCAGTTCGTAATGCAATTATCCGTTGCTTGCAACTTAATACTGGAGGGGGTTCGGATGATAATCTGAAGGTGGATTATTAGTCATAGATGCAGTTGGATGGCAGTCTATGTATAATGTTGTAATGCCCAATCGAATCTCAAAGGAGTCAAGACGACTAGTATATGCTTGTATGCTTTCTCGATGTTTGTCAATTTCCCCACTGTAATTTGTTCACCCAACATGTTATCTATCTTAAGGAGAGCCACCTCTAGTTAACTATAAACCCCGGCCCTTTCTTTTACATTCAATCTACAATCAATTGTTTACTACTTTGTGTTTACTTTCTGCAAACTATTACTTCCTTCTATTTGATACGTTTAGTACTTTGTTTTCAGCAAAACCGGTGAGCTTGACAACCTCATCGCAAGTTGGGGGCAAAGTTCTATGGTTGTGTTGTGCAGGTCTCCATGTTGCTACTAGCATCAGTAGTGCGCCCTGCCAAGGCTCAACTAGCAACACCTTTGGGGTGTTTCCTTGCTCCTACTGGATTGATAACCTTGGTTTCGTACTAAGGGAAAATTTGTTGTTGTGCTCATCATACCTTCCTCTTGGGGTTCCCCAACGAGCTCAATATATTTTGAGCCTTTAGTGGGTACCGAGCTCTTGGTTGGTATCGTTGACATCCGCCAGTGTCATCCCTATTATGGTTGTTGCTTCTATAATTGTCCTCTCCCAAGAAACTACCTTCTACATAGCTTGGTCCTATGTGACCGTCATTATTCCTTCGTCTTCTTTCACGGTTGCATTTGTCCCTATCTTCTTCGGGTGAACGTGTTCATTTGTTGTGTAGCACATCTTCTCCATCAGCCCAGCGGATTGCTATGTCCATCAGCTACAAAATTGTTTTGGGATTAACCCTTCCCAGTTCTTCTATGAATTCTCGGCGGTGGAGGTCGTCATTGAAGGCGTAAATTTCCCTTTCATCAGATATTGCTTCGGCTGAGTTTTTGATTATATTCCATCGCTGAATAAATGCTCTTATTGACTCTCCAAGTTTCTGTTTGCATGTTGATACGTCCATAACATATCTATAATTTCTGATGGTTTTATGCTAATAATATGCTTTTCACACTCCTTTTTGTATAAAGTTTATGATTTATTTGGACTAACATGGCGGAGAGCTCCCAATAAGCCATGAAGGAAGGGGGCTAAGGGGCGGTGCTCCCCCATGATACCAGTGATGGGGAAGGAGTCCCCCGCGTCACCGCCGGCGCCGCCCTCTTCACCATCTTCACCGCCATCTCCATCACCTAATCCTCCTAGTATGTAGTGGTTCATCCTCCCACACACCTCTGTACCGTCCTATGTAAACATGGTATTTGATGCTATAAGTTATAATCCTATGATCTATATCATGTTTGTGTAGTTTCTTTGTTCTTAGATTGAATGGTTGAACGTCTTCGGTTCATTAGAGTTGTATGTTGATATGGTACAGTCCTTTGGTGTCCATTATATTTGTGTGCACATGAATTAAACATCATAGCGTTTGTAGTATGTGTAAAAGGAAGGGGGAGTTTTGCCGGAGTGACAGAAACCTGAGGACATGAACCAGAATGTTGCACATATAGGAGTAAGAGGACCATTAAACTTAAGGCTATGGTTGGGGAAACCTTAATGCATTGTTAGTAGTTACGGATGTTTGCTAACAATCCAATCATATAGTACATGTAATTCCAAGTAGTGAAGCGCGTGTATATTTAGCCTCTCCCACATAGAAAATTGCATCGAAGACAATGAACCCGATCTATTCGCTATTTAAACTTGGACAAAGCCACCACAATTACCACCACTATTCCACACTCATGGTTCTGTTAGTTTAGTGTATTTTATTACTGCAGCAACTAGCTTTCCTTTTTGTTATTTATTATCATGCAAAGCTATCTCTAGTACTCGTATTGTTGCTCTAGTTTTATTTCCTAGATAATGCAAACGTTTAGTATGCGTAGAGTTGTATCAGTGGTTGATAGAACTTGAGAGAACATTTATCCTACCTTTAGCTCCTCATTGGGTTCGACACTCTTACTTATCGAAAAGGTTACACATGACCATTTATACTTGTGGGTTATCAAGACCTTTTCTGGCGCCGTTGCCAGGGAGCAATAGCGTATGGGTGAATATTCTTGTGTGCACTTGTTTGCTTTATCTCTAAGTAGTTTTTACTTTCAGTTTTAAGTTGTTCTCTATCTTAGTGTGGATAGGGAATGTGAATTACAAATAAATTAGTTGTACTTGTTACCTAAAAACGTTTTCAAAGAGTAAAGTGATTGGAAAGATGAGTAATGTTTAAGTGGGGGTCGACCTTGAACACTTGTGTTCATGCCTATGAAACCAAAAACACATCTTCCCATGGATGCTTTTCAGTTAAAAACCACATAAAAGGATGGGAACGTTTTTGTGTTGAAGTTTTTTCACAGAGGATAAGGAACACCAAACAGAGAAATTGAAGAATGGCCAAAAGTTTCTTCAACAACCCCTCGGTTTGTAGACCTTTAAACTTTGTTTTTTGAGCGGCATAGAAACTTGAATAAATTTGGAGCGTTTGTATCTTTTTATTTATTTGTCTTAGCATCAAACACCAGTTACATTTGTTTTTTTTGAGTCGCGGAAGTTGTTACCTCTGTACCTCCTTATCCTTTTATTTTCGTTTTTGTGCCAAGTATAACCTTTAATGAGAGAGAAGTAAGACTTGGTAAAGTTGCTGTCCTGAAACAGAATTTTGTGCTTTGCTGTAAAAACTCGTGAAAAATCTCTGTACGTCGGATTGAGCTATAATTTTCTGTGCTTATGCCCCAGGTTTTTATCTAACTTTCATTAGTTTCACACTTTTTATTTGAGCAACAGAAGGTTTTCGAAAAAATCGGTTTTTACCTGCAGGTATGTTTTGACAGATTTCTGCCATTATTTGCATTTGCCTCTTAATATCTTTCTCTTTGAGTTCTCTTTGCACTTGAGCTTTTAGCAGGAATTGCTATAGTAGCTTGTATTTTAATGGAAGTTTTACTTGTGTTGAAACTGAACCTAAAGACTTATTATCTTAAATACACTAATGTTGCTAATGAAGATTGTGTGAAGTTTTGTATGAAGGAAATTTTAAAGTGTAGGGAAGAACAATGTGATGAGATGAAGTATGGACCAAAGCTCAAGCTTGGGGATGCCACCCGTGTCACCATAAGAAATATTAAAGAAGTACGAGCGTCAAAGCTTGGGGATGCCCTCTTCATCAATAAAAATCTCAGGTTTTCTTCCAGACACTTCATTTTTATTGTTTCATGCACAATTACGTGGTTCTTGGAGCGTATTTGTTTTTGTCTTTAGTTTTATTTTGTTTGGTTTGCTTAAAAAAATTTGGTTGGACCCCTGCATTCATATGTGGTTTTAAATAAGTTGATTGGTGATTGGAAACGAGTAGGAAGCTTCATGCTTATAAGTGGTACAAAAGGAGCTTGTTTAGACTGTGACCTAGACTTTATCATGTCATGTTTGATATTGTTTTGACTTTATGCTTAGTGATTATTGCTGTAGCATGATTTGTTCCAAACAATTGAGATTGCTTAATGTGCCTTGAAAGGATCATGCGTTGTTTTAGCATTCAAAAGCATAATATTGTGGTATTCTCCTTTAATGCTTTATTTGAGTTGACTTGGCGCATGCTCACACCATGTTAAGACTATACCAAGTCACCATATCCTCTATGATCATTTAGTTTTTGTCTTGTAATATCACTTTATGCTTTAATTAATAATGTTTTGTTGCTTTGCATGATTATGGCCATTATTGCTCTCTTAGTTGGTCGCTCCCAGTCTTTTGCTAGCCTCCATACCAAGTATGAGTTCCACTCATGCATCCAACTCCAAATAAAACCAAGTTATTCCAAAGAGTCCACCATACCTACCTATTAGCATTTGCTATTCCAAGTATATTCATGTTTTTATCTACCATCCGAATGAATCTTGTTATGTGAAAATTAGTGATTAAAGCTCTCACGAACTTGATGGCACATTTTACTTTTCTTGCCCCTAATAAACTTGAACCGTTGTGTCATCTATGTTGTATATGCTTGCACTTATACGTTGGGATTAGTAGAACCATGCTGTCATGGGGAACACTTTCAACATTGCACTTGTACATTGTACCCAGTTGATATCATGCTCTTTTGTTTATGGATGTCATTGGTGTGAAATGAAAGGGGAGCTTGTAAGTCCATGGATTTATGTATGTGTGTTAGAGAAATGCCTGAGCCGCTAGCCTAAGCCATGCCTAATCATGGTGGAAACTTCCAGCATCACCATAGTGAGCAATCTATGAAGCATTCTTCTTATAAAAAAGAGATAGAGATTGAGAAAAGGAAAAAAGTTCAGAAAAGAGGAAAGAGAGAAAAAAGCACCATTTTCCCATGGTAAATAAGAAGATTGTTGAGATGCTCATTGTGTGCTTGCCTTGTCATCTTAATGATGGGATAACTCCTGTATCATGTGCAAGGGGCACCCCGTTGGCGGTTCTCTATGATACACATGTACTTACTATGCCAAGAACTTACCGGTAACTAAACTTGAGTAGCATGAGGAGCGACCCTCGTATTCAAGGGACATGCGATTGCCAACTTATACTTTGTCAAGCATATACTCCATAGTTTGTTCACTTTAACCTTAATCACTTCAAGATGCGTATGATAGGGGCAATGAGAGCTGAAAGCTAATAAGTATCATAATTTTTGGAAGCTTTTTATGAGACTTGAATCCCTGCTTCCTTCTATGAAGGCCTTTCTTTTAATTTTAGATTGAGCCACCATCTTCTATCTTTATGCACCTATTGAGAGAGCATAGTGATCATTCTTAGTTTAATGTGCATTGTCCCAAGACTTGTTGATTGATTCATAACTTTGATATTGCTTGTTCTTAAACTATTTGTATCTAGTCACCCGTATGAACTTTGAAGGTGTCTTATGTATTTATGTTTTGCTATACCATGAGGGACAAGATGAATACCACTCTTATTTTCTATATGTGAAACAAACAAACGTCTTTCAATGCATTGTTATTCATGATCTTTCGTTTGTATCTTTTCATGTTAAAACATAGTTGCTATATTGTTAGAACTCTATCTTTCATGTTTATGTTTAGAGTACCTTTGATCTCAACTATCAACGCTTTTACAATAATGATGATCAAGATTGTGTTGTATGCATGTCACCTCAAAAATTATATTGTTTTTATCGTTTACCTACTCGAGAACAAGCAGGAACTAAGCTTGTGGATATTGATACGTCCATAACGTATCTATAATTTTTGATGGTTTTATGCTAATAATATGCTTTTGACACTCCTTTTTGTATAAAGTTTTTGATTTATTTGGACTAACCTACTAATAGTTGCAAAAGTGCACAATGTTCTTGTTTTACACTTTGATGTGTAGGAATTACCAAGAATACAACTGGAAACCTTGTTGGAGTCAAATTGGGATTTTTCCAGAAATCTGTCTCAGAACTTTTTTTGAAGATAGTTACGTTTTGGGCCGAAGGCGGTGTCAAATGGAAAACTTTTCAACTACAAAGTTGTTGGGAATTTCGTGACAAAGGTTCTGGACATAAAGGTTAGCTGATTCCAAGTCTGGATGGTCCCGCTAGGCCCGATTTACTGCAGCCCAAGATGGGGTAACGGGAATCCGATAAGCTATATAAAGGGAGGAAACCTAATTCGCCCAAGACACCTCCACCCACGAATTTGCAGCCGCCAAAGCCACTTTTTTTTCTCCCCCATGGATCCCATCTCCATGAGGGAGGGCTCCCAATAAGCCATGAAGGAAGGGGGCTAAGGGGCGGTGCTCCCCCATGATACCGGCGGCGGGGAAGGAGTCCCCCACGCCGTCGCCGCCCTCTTCACCATCTTCACCGCCATCTCCATCACCTAATCCTCCTAGTATGCAGTAGTTCATGCTCCCACACACCTCTGTACCAGCCTATGTAAACATGGTATTTGATGCTATAAGTTATAATCCTATGATCTATGTCATGTTTGTATAGTTTCTTTGTTCTTAGATTGAATGGTTGAACGTCTTTGGTTCATTAGAGTTGTATGTTGATATGGTACAGTCCTTTTGTGTCCATTATATTTGTGCGCGTATGGATTAAACATCATAGGGTTTGTAGTATGTGTAAAAGGAAGGGGGAGTTCTGCCGGAGTGACAGAAACCTG
Source organism: Avena eriantha (assembly GCA_910589775.1). Taxonomy (NCBI): domain Eukaryota; kingdom Viridiplantae; phylum Streptophyta; class Magnoliopsida; order Poales; family Poaceae; genus Avena; species Avena eriantha. The sequence goes on along the minus strand of OU342742.1, from coordinate 62,845,834 downwards.
AGGACGCGAACCGGGATGTTGCACATATAGGAGTAAGAGGACCATTAAACTTAAGGCTATGGTTGGGGAAACCTTAATGCATTGTTAGTAGTTACGGATGTTTGCTAACAATCCAATCATATAGTACATATAATTCCAAGTAGTGAAGCGCGTGTATATTTAGCCTCTCCCACATAGAAAACTCCATCGAAGATAATGAACCCGATCTATTCGCTATTTAAACTTGGACAAAGCCACCACAATTACCACCACTATTCCACACTCATGGTTATGTTAGTTTAGTGTATTTTATTGCTGCAGCAACTAGCTTTACTTTCTTGTTATTTATTATCATGCAAAGCTATCTCTAGTACTCGTATTGTTGCTCTAGTTTTATTTCCTAGATAATGCAAACGTTTAGTGTGCATAGAGTTGTATTAGTGGTTGATAGAACTTGAGAGAATATTTATCCTACCTTTAGCTGCTCGTTGGGTTCAACACTCTTACTTATCAAAAAGGCTACACACGATCCCCTATACTTGTGGGTTATCACACGCTCGCGGTTGCTCTAGAGATACAGGTCGTTTGAATGTGGAGTGAAAATGTCGGATGAATTTGTCTTCAATTCCAGTTGCTGATGGAATATTCGGGTAACTGCCTCAGCCATGATCGTGCGGCACCGGTTAACTGTAGTTGCAGACTTTGCATTGCAGTGGCAGTGGAGCTGCCCTGTAGCTTGATGGTGGCTAAATAATATGCTAGCCAGGCTTCGGGTTCCTACAACCCATCGTATTTTTGATGGTCATGCAGGAGTTTGAAGTCTTAAGGCACTTTGCTTTTGAAAATTTGCTGGGTGAAGCAGCTGGCCCCGCATAACTCGTGATCATCTTCGCTATCTCCATTGTAGTATCTTTGGATGCGGCCTTCGTCTCCTGACCCGTCATTCCTGCATTGCGTATTGTCGTTTCTTGTGCCGTTTCACGCCTCGGACCCGAGAAGTGCACCCGATGTGGTGATCGAGATCGTCAGGTGTGCCCCACCTACCGAGGGCTGCTGCGATGACGTAGGGATCTGTCGGGTTGGTGCGTGATTCCTTGTTCGGATTCTGCAAGAGATGTTCTTACCATACCAAGGTTCATTAGAGCAGAGGGATGAAGAGCCACACAGGGATCATTGGGTGCGGGTTGCGTTGTGATTAGATATGTTTGTGCGACCACGATTGCTGCCTAGGATGTTTTTGCTTTGATGTTCCATGCTTTATCTACTGACATGAATGATAGATCTAGGTCGCGAATTAGCTCGTTTCTTTCGGCTTCGGGGATGTTCCGCAACCTAGATGTTCCCCTTCTTGGCGGTGCTCCCCTAGTGAAGCTTCCTGATCCTCTGGTAGAACTTAATTGTGCCTGTGTTAGGCTGGATTCATCGGCTAGACTATTTCTTTCGGCGAGTTGTTGCATCCTTAGCAGGTCCCTCTTCTTATGATGAAGCAGGTATTGATATGCTAGAAAATCATCGTGTGTGGCATAGGTTGTCATTGGAACCACACCCAAGATTGCTTCCCTTGCTTTTTGCCATGCTTCCACTAGTAATCAGAGAGTTCGTCGCTCTCCTCTCCTTGTTCTCCTCCTCCTTGTATTATGCGGTTTTCTGCCAGATCACCTTCACGTCCGTGATCCCCTTCATTGTTGTGGTTTCCTGTATTGTCATCTGAGGTCATCAGGGTTAATAATAGGATTACCATTGGAGTCGTGTTGTGCCGAAGTTTCCCCATCAATCACGCACACTTGGTGGCGTGTTGTGTATGGCATAGTGATACATTGCAAATGTATCTATAATTTTTGATGTTCCATGCTTGGTTTTATCCACTTTCTTGTGTTTTGTCCACACTTTGGAGTACTTTTCATATCATTTCTTGGACTAACCTATTAACAAGAGCCACAGTGCCAGCTGTTTGTTTTCTGCTGTTTTTGGTTCCAGGAAAGTCAGAAAATGAATATTCTCGGAATTGGACGGGACACAAGCCAAAGTGCCTATTTTTTCGGAAGTCATCAGATGGCAGAATACGAGACAGAGAAGGGCTAGGGTTCAGCCACACCACCTGGCCGCGGGGCCCAGCCAGGCCCACGCCAGGGGGTGGTCTGGCCGACCCCAGCACCCCCTCGGCCTCTCCTTCCGCCTATATATTGCCCTCGGGACGAAAACCCTAAGTACCCGATCAAAAAATCCACGAAAGAGTCTGTAGCCGCCGTCATCTCCATCCCTAGATCGGGAGGGATCTGAAGCTCTTCCTGGCACCCTTCCGGAGAGGGGAATTCACCCTGGAGGCCTTCTTCATCACCATGCGAGCCTCCGGTGTGATGCGTGAGTAGTTCATCCTTGGACTACGGATCCATGTAGTAGCTAGATGGATGGTTCTCCTCCTTTGTGCTTTCATGTCTAGATCTTGTGAGCTCCGTTCATGATCAAGATCATCTATTTGTAATTCTGCATGTTGTGTTTGCGGGGATCCGATGGATATTGAGATGCTATTTCAGATTGATTATTGATTCTATCATGTCTTTGTTATTTGTGATCTTGCATGCTTTCCATTGTTAGTAGCTATCTTGGCCAAGTAGATGCTAACAACTCCAAGAGTTAGTATTTATGCTCGATAGTGGGTTCATGCCTCTGGTAATCTGGGGAAGTGACAGAAATCTCTAAGGTACTAGATATGCTGTTGCTACTAGGGAGAAAACAACAATCCTTTGTTCATAGAACAATCGTATTGTTTACTTTACACGCAATTCGTAAAGCAATAATCTGTTGCTTGCAACTTAATACTGGAGGGGGTTCAGATGATAACCTAAAGGTGGATTATTAGTCATAGATGCAGTTGGATGGCGGTCTATGTATAATGTTGTAATGCCCAATTGAATCTCAAAGGATTCAAGATGATTAGTATATGCATGTATTGCTTTCTCGATGTTTGTCAATTGCCCCGCTATAATTTGTTCACCCAGCATGTTATCTATCTTAAGGAGAGCCACCTCTAGTGAACTATGGATCCCGGTCCTTGTTTTTTACATACAATCTACAAACTGTTTACTGCTTTGTGTTTACTTTCTGCAAACTTTTACTTCTTTCCATTCGATACGTTTAATCCTTTGTTTTCCGCAAAACACGGTGAGATTGACAACCTCATCGCAAGTTGGGGACAAAGTTCTGTGGTTGTGTTGTGCAGGTCTCCACGTTGCTACTAGCACCGGTAGTGTGCCCTGCCAAGCCTCAGCTAGCAACACCTTTGGGGTGTTTCCTTGCTCCTACTGGTTCGATTAAACCTTGGTTTCATAACTGAGGGAAACTTGCTGCTGTGCTCATCATACCTTCCTCTTGGGGTTCCCAACGAGCTCTACATCAACATCGCACCAGCATTTTCCTGGCGCCGACACTGAGCCATCAAGCATTTTTCTGGCGCCGTTGCCGGGGAGTCAAGGACATCTTCATAAGGGGAGTCCCTCATAACCAATCTCTTTACTTTGTTATTTTTGTTTTGGTTAGTTTCTTTTTGTTTTGTTTGCTTGTTTCTTTATCAAAAACACACAAAAAATAGTTTTACAAGTTTGCTTTCTTATTTCAAAAACACACAAAAATTAAGTCTCCTTTAGTTTTCACCTCTTCCTTAGCTCACCATGTTGATCCCTAAATTCGCCCTGAAAGACCTTTCAATTGGTAGTGGTTCTATAATTGGGAAAGATAATATTGAAGAATTTTTTAATCATGTTAGCAAACATGAAGATACTGAGGATAGATCCCTTGCAGAACTTGCTTCGAACTATGAGATTGCTGCAGGTTCTTTAATTCACATGTTAGAAGCTAGGTTTGTTAACCTCAACCCCTTAATGCAAGTAATGTTTCTTAAGCTTAAAGAAATTGAAGACCCTGAAAAGAGGGATTTTATTCTAGAAACTTTGTTTAAGGAGTTCTATGATGTTGCCAAGGAAGCTAGGACAGTCTTTGAATGTTTCAATATGCTAGGCTCATGTGTAGATGTTGTTGGTACACGAGAAAACATGAACAAAACCGAACCTAATGGGGAGGAACCTGATGGGTTCGTAGCATGGAAAACAAAAAATTTCTACCGCAAGAACGAACAAAACCCAGATCTAATCTAGATAAAAGCCAAGATCTAATCTATTAGACATGAGCAACGAGATAGATAGGTACTAACCCTTGTAGACCCGAAAGCGTTACGAGATTGGATCTCGTGGTTGATGTAGTCGATCACTTGCCGATCTCAAGATCGAGTGGACGATCCTTCCGGCGCCGCGTTCCGGCAGCGCTTCCGCAGTCGGTCACACGTGCGGAGTCGAAGCAGACCTTCCTCTCCTTGTTCTAGCGAGCAGCGGAGGTAGTAGATCTTCTCCACGGAATCCCAGCAGCACGACGGCGTGGTGGTGGTGGTGGAGTAGAGAATTCTGCAGGGCTTCGCCTATGCCTGTGCAGAAGAAAGGAGGAGAGAGGCGGCGGAGATTTGGTGTTATAGAGGAGGACTTGGAGGTGGCGCCCCCACCCCTCTATTTAAAGGGGGGAGGCGCCATGGGAGGGGGAGTCCTTGTAGGACTCACCTCCCTCCTATGGCCGGCGGATTGGGGAGGGGGGAGGAGTCCTCCTCCCCCACGACTCCTTGTCTTGCCCCACCAGGACTCCTTGATCCCTTTCTTGGTTTTCAAGCAAACTCCAAGAAATCTTCCAGAACCTTCTGGAACATTCCGAAACCTTCTAGAATCCTCATACAAATACTCCAGAACATTTCCTAACTCAGAAAATGATCCCCAATATATGAATCTTATTCTCCGGACAATTCCGGATCTCCTCGTGATGTCCCGGATCCATTCCGAGACTCCGAACAGCATTCGGTCTCCAACGCACATTCCATATCTACTTAAAACAACTTCGAACCTTAAGTGTGTCACCCTACGGTTCGTGAATATGCAGACATGATGAAGACACCTCTCCGATCAATAACCATCAGCGGGATCTGGAGATCCATAACGGCTCCCACATACTCAACGATGACTTCATGATCGATAGAACCATTAACATACGAAACCAATTCCCTTTGTCACGCGATACTATACTTATCCGAGGTTTGATCATCGGTATCTCCATACCTAGTTCTACCTCGTTACTGATAAGTACTCTTTACTCGTTCCATGTTATGTCATCCCTTGTGACCCAGTCACATGCTTGCAAGCTAATTAGATGACATTCCACCGAGAGGGCCCAGAGCATATCTATCCGTCATATGGATGGACAAATCCCAATCTTGGTCCATGCGCTTCAACACATACTTTCAGAATACCCAGTGACACCTTTATGACCACCCAGTTACGAAGTGGTGTTTGATGTCATCAAAGTACCCATTCGGTGATGGTGATTAACATAACCTCATGGTCGAAGGATTAGGTTACTATGTATTTTAAAGCTTATAGCAAACGAACTAAATGACTTGATCTTATGCTATGCTTACTACGGGTGTGTGTCCATCACATCATTCTCCTAATGATATGATCTTGTTATTAACGACATCCGATGTCCATGATCAAGAAACCATGATCATCCATTAATCAACAAGCTAGTTTAACAAGAGGCTTACTAGGGACTCTTTTATGTTTACAAAACACACAAGTATTAATGTTTCCGATTAATACAGTTATAGCATGGGATGTAAACATTTATCATAAACATAAAGATATAATAATAACCATTTTATTATTGCCTCTTGGGAATATCTCCAATAGTCTCCCACTTGCACTAGAGTCAATAATCTAGTTAAAAACTTGTGCATTCAACACCTATGGCTTTCTGGTGTTGTATAGACACTATTGCTAGTGGTAAACATAATCTTCAGATCTGACACTTCCAGGTCCGTGTGTATTTGCATGTCCTTGCGTCTCTACGCATTACTCATTCTCCAATGAGATGGCATTGTATAAATTTGGTCCTTTGGTGAGACCTTTAGTTCCTTCGGCTCAAAATATGTTGATATTATTGTCACACAATATATCTTCATAGTATTAGCCCACTATGAACCACACCTAGTTTGATAACAAACTACTTAACACAAATGCCCTCCTTTGCTGTTACTATAGCAGTTATATACTTAGCCTTTTGTTGTAGTACCCGTCACAATGTCTCAACTTTGGAACTCATCCAAATCCATCATGGAACATCCTTTCCATTACATTGTGCTACCCATAGTCTAAATTGAGATAAACTTAATTTGTGACAAAACTAGTATCAATGCAACAATTTACAATGAACTATTTGTCACCACTATATAAATAATATATTCTTAGTTCTTCAAAAGATCATAGGAATATCCCTACTATTGTCCAGTGATCATCTTAGGAGTCATTCTGGTATATGCTCATAACATTTAGAGCATAGGACATATCTGGATGTGTACATCTCAAAGAATGATTGATCAAAATATTCTTGTGATTTTACCAAGTGTCAAAACACTTGAATCTCGTGTCAACACACTTGAATCTTGATTCAGTCCTTTCCGTGCGTCAAGAACCTTTCTTGTTGTTTCCATATTGAACTCCTTCAACATCTTATCTATGTACATTTGGCAAAACCATATTAGCGCCTCAATCTATCCATATAGACATTGATGCCTAATTCTTGGGTTATGCCTAAATCTTTCATCGAAATCTTATTTTAATGAAATTCTTAACTTGTGTCAATACAAGATACATCATTTCCAATCAACAATATGTCCTCTACATAATGTATTAGAAATATGTCTCAGCGCTCCCACTTAATTTCTTGCAAATGCAAGCATCTTCATTATCTCCGATGAATTTAAACTCTTTTAACAGTTTCATCATGGTGAAGATTCCAACTCCGCTATCCTTACTTCAACTATTGAAGTTTACATGCCCTTTTAGCACCCCTTGAATTAACAAAACCCTTCGGACCATGTCATGTACATGTCCTAGGTTACCGTTCTATTAGAAGAACCTTGTTTTGTTTATTCAACTACCATATACCAAGTTATATGTAGTGGTTGCTACATCAATCCGGCAAGACTATATATCGCTATGAAAGATCAAATCTTATCATAGTCAATTCCTTGAACATTGTCGTAAACTCTTTCCGACATGTTGACTATTTCATAGATTTGAAACATCCATGTCTATTTCTTTATAGATCCAAACACGACCGATAGGCTTCACGCCTTTCTGGAGGGTCTTCTAAGTTCAGAAACTTGATTTCTCGTGTATGAATACTATCACGGATTCCATGACTTCTAGTCATTTTATGGAGTCAGGGCCCATCATCGCTTTTTTGCATGTAGTCGATTCATCATTGTCAAAACAATAATGACTTGCTTATCAAATCTTACTATTTGATTATTACCGACCCACACGGTTCTATAGGAACTCTAATCTCTGAGATCACACCTTTTGTAATCACGAGAGCCATGAGCATTGTGGCCGTCACCGGGACACTTTCCGGCACTGCGCTACTTAGCACATATAGCTAAGGTTCAACAACCTTATCAAAGTTCTATTGTCCTCCCACTTAACTTTTCACGAAAAAATTCCTTCTCAAGAAACTTGACGTTCCAAGCGACAAATTCTTTTGTCCTCGGCGTTATGGAGAAATTCCCAACAAATTATTTGGAATAACCTACAAAGACGTGCTTATCCGACTTTGGTTGTAAACATTTTACTTATGCCTAGCATACCAAAAATTTAAGAAAGGACAACCTGGGTTTTATCCCAAACCATGACTTATATGGTGTCATTTCAACGGATCACGATGGAGCTCTTTTCAGTGTAAAAGCGGTAGTCACTAAAGCTTTAATCGTTAAAATATAATGGCAGTTTTATAAATGACACCTTTGATCTTACCATGTCAAACAAGGTTTCATTACATATCTTGAACACTCCATACTCCTATGGTGTTTTGGGAAATGCAAATCCATGGAACGATTCCTCAAATCTTAGGTGTTTTGCTAAACTTGTAACTCAAACATCTTTCTTTATGATCCAATCATAAACTTTTTATTTTCTTGTTACAATGATTTTCCATTTCATCTTGAAAGTCTTTGAACATTTTTCAAATGTTTCATACTTCTTCCTTATTGAGTAAGTATACATATATTCACTCAAATTCTCGGAGAAAGCATATGAAGTTGAAATCCATCGCTCTCGACTACACATAATGGGCTTCATACATCTGTATGTACAAGTTCCAATCAGCTAGTCATTCGTTCCCTTTTGGCCTATGAACGAAGTTTTAATTATCTCTAGAAAAGTTTCATAAGCGTCATTTGATCAAAATCAAAAAACTCCAAAATTCCATCAACATGGAGTTTCTTCATGTTTTCTTTCCAATATAATTTAAACAGCGATGTCACTTCTTATGTGATCTTTCAATCAATTGTCTTTCGACATTTTAGCATTAGTTTTATGGATGTGATTTCTCCAACGAGATTTGTAAATCATCCATCTTTTATGGAATATAGAAATTATTTGAACAACCTTTTGTCGTCATAATACCTGATCAAAATAACAATTATTGAAACAAATCTTGAAGGCAATCTTTGATGTTAACGAGCAACACAACAACCCTTTGTTTGTTTTCGATGAACATCATCACATTTTCTCTTGCTGGTTACTTAGGCCATTGCAGTTCATGAATTGTGTTGTCCTGTATGGCACTTCATACCAACCAATTCGGTATCCAATACCGGAGAACCACATTGTTTAACAAGCAAGGAATACAACCATAACATGTATATCTTCTATATGCCTAAGTTGGACATCTCCAACCTTTTATTTTCTGCCAAATATTTTATAGATTATCTTTCAACAATTCCTTTTCTTTTAAAAGAATCTATCAACATCAATAGTGGTGTCATTCACATGACACATATTACAAAGTGTGTATAGTCAAATACCAATACCTTTGGACTTGCACTTTAAAGTGGATCACCTTCATCAAATGTCTGGCATTCTTTCAAAATTCCATTCTTTAGTAATCTTTTAGTGTAGTAAACATTTTACTTACATCTTGTATTCATCCTTATCATGATAACTTTCATGATCAAGCTGCTATAGCTTATAAAGGTGAATTGCGAGTATAATGTTTCTTTTTTTAAACCTTTTGGAGGATTAGGACGACTAGCGTCTCCAACCTTCACAAATTCTCATCAAATATGAGGACGTATACTCTATCATGTTGTAACCAACACATTGTTTTAGATATCGCAATACCTTTCATATATGATGGTTTCTGAAACATTGCTTTCAGCTCTTAGATAAACTTGATATTAAAAAAAACAATCTTTTGAGTATCAAGAATCATGGAGGCAAACATGATACATTAGATACTAACACTGGAATTGTTACTCTTGATTTAATACTACTTATTAAACTTCATGGAGCAAATAGAGTTTGCTGAAAGTTTGCAATAGGACTTATAAACTTTAGATTGACACTCAAAAAACAATACGATACCAGTTCATAAAGTAAATATCCAGAATTTCTATAGTTCCACTATCTCAACTATAACTAAGCGTAAGGTGGTAAACGGATGCCAATGACTATAACAAACTATGCAAATTCACTTTGATTGTGTTTATGATAAATTTAGTTTGACTAATCCAAATTACAAATGAACTCCCACTCAAAACAACATCCCTCGAGTTGTTTTAGTGATTACACGAACCAAATCCACTACACCAAGTCCGATCATCACGTGAGATGATGTAGCTTTAAAGGTGAACAATCAACATGTTCATCATATCATCCATATGACTCATGCTTTACCTTTCGGTATTCCGTGTTCCGAGACCATGTCTGTACATGCTAGGCTCGTCAAGGTTAACCTTAGTTTCCGCATGTGCAAATCTGGCTTGCACCCGTTGTATGCACACATAGAGTCTATCACACCCGATCATCACGAGATGCTTCGAAACGACGAGTCTTAGCAACGGTGCCAACTAAGGATGAACACTTTATTACTTGATATTTAGTGAGAGGGATCATCTTATAATGCTACCGTCGCGATCTAAGCAATACAAGATGCATAAAGGATTAACATCACAGGCAATTCATAATAAGTGTGATATGATATGGCCCTTTCTTCTTGCGCCTTAGATCTCCATGTCCAAAGCACGAACATGATCTCCATCATCACCAGCATTGCGTCAAGGTCAGTGGCGCCGCTTCATGGTTGTCCATCATCACTAGTAACTATTACAACTACTTGGAATAAAGCTATTACAAGATGAATAGACACGCAGGTCTTAACAGAATTAAAAGACAACCATTAGGCTCCTGCCGGTTGCCGTATTACAACAAGGATCATTGCATACATCACATATAATCATAATCACATGATGGCCATATCACATCACAAAACCCCTGCAAAAACAAGTTAGACGCCTCTAATTTTCTTTGCATGTTTTACGTGGTTTGGGGCTTTCGCATAAGACCGATCTTACCTACGAACAAGAACCACAACGTTGATACAAGTGTTGTCAGATGCTCATTGTAAATTGAATCTTAACTATGGTGGGAGAGACAGACACCCGCAAAGCCACTTGTGCAAAGCAAGTTGCACGTCAAGCGTGGAGCAAGTCTCATGTGCGATGACATGTAATGTTAGCCCGAGCCGCTTCATCCCATCATGCCGCAAGATGCAAAGTACACGCTAAGACACCGACAACAAAAGCATCAACGCCCACAAAAACATTGTGTTCTACTCGTGCAACAGATCTACGCATAGACACGGCTCTGATACCACTGATGGGTTCGTAGCATGGAAAACAAAAAATTTCTACCGCAAGAACAAACAAAACCCAGATCTAATCTAGATAAAAGCCAAGATCTAATCTATTAGACATGAACAACGAGATAGATCGGTACTAACCCTTGTAGACCCGAAAGCGTTACGAGATTGGATCTTGTGGTTGATGTAGTCGATCACTTGCTGATCTCAAGATCGAGTGGACGATCCTTCCGGCGCCGCGTTCCGGCAGCGCTTCCGCAGTCGGTCACACGTGCGGAGTCGAAGCAGACCTTCCTCTCCTCGTTCCAGCGAGCAACGGAGGTAGTAGATCTTCTCCACAGAATCCAAGCAACACGACGGCGTGGTGGTGGTGGAGTAGAGAATTCTGCAGGGCTTCGCCTATGCCTGTGCAGAAGAAAGGAGGAGGAGAGAGGCGGCGGAGATTTGGTGTTATAGAGGAGGGCTTGGAGGTGGCGCCCCCAGCCCTCTATTTAAAGGGGGAGGCACCATGGGAGGGGGAGTCCTTGTAGGACTCACCTCCCTCCTATGGCCGGCGGATTGGGGAGGGGGGAGGAGTCCTCCTCCCCGACGACTCCTTGTCTTGCCCCACCAGGACTCCTTGATCCCTTTCTTGGTTTTCAAGCAAACTCCAAGAAATCTTCCAGAACCTTCTGGAACATTCCGAAACCTTCTAGAATCCTCATACAAATACTCCAGAACATTTCCTAACTCAGAAAATGATCCCCAATATATGAATCTTATTCTCCGGACAATTCCGGATCTCCTCGTGATGTCCCGGATCCATTCCGAGACTCCGAACAGCATTCGGTCTCCAACGCACATTCCATATCTACTTAAAACAACTTCGAACCTTAAGTGTGTCACCCTACGGTTCGTGAATATGCAGACATGATGAAGACACCTCTCCGATCAATAACCATCAGCGGGATCTGGAGATCCATAACGGCTCCCACATACTCAACGATGACTTCGTGATCGATAGAACCATTAACATACGAAACCAATTCCCTTTGTCACGCGATACTATACTTATCCGAGGTTTGATCATCGGTATCTCCATACCTAGTTCTACCTCGTTACTGATAAGTACTCTTTACTCGTTCCATGTTATGTCATCCCTTGTGACCCAGTCACATGCTTGCAAGCTAATTAGATGACATTCCACCGAGAGGGCCCAGAGCATATCTATCCGTCATATGGTTGGACACATTCCAATCTTGGTCCATGCGCTTCAACACATACTTTCAGAATACCCAGTGACACCTTTATGACCACCCAGTTACGAAGCGGTGTTTGATGTCATCAAAGTACCCATCCGGTGATGGTGATTAACATAACCTCATGGTCGAAGGATTAGGTTACTATGTATTTTAAAGCTTATAGCAAACGAACTTAATGACTTGATCTTATGCTATGCTTACTACGGGTGTGTGTCCATCACATCATTCTCCTAATGATATGATCTTGTTATTAACGACATCCAATGTCCATGATCAGGAAACCATGATCATCCATTAATCAACAAGCTAGTTTAACAAGAGGCTTACTAGGGACTCTTTTATGTTTACAAAACACACAAGTATTAATGTTTCCGGTTAATACAAGTATAGCATGGGATGTAACATTTATCATAAACATAAAGATATAATAATAACCATTTTATTATTGCCTCTTGGGCATATCTCCAACAGAACCTAAGATACCAATACCCTTTAAACTAGTAGCAATACATGATGCCATAGAAAAGAATCTTCATTGGATTGTTCCTTCAAACCCCTTTGATGAGAATAGTGAACCTAAGAGCATTGAGAGAGGATCCTCTAGAACTTATTTGGATGATATACCTTGCCTTGTTGAAAATATTTCTGGTATTAGTCTTAATGCTTCTTCATTTGAGAACACTTGATCCTTTTTCTTGCTTCTTATGCCTAACTTAAAGGCATTAAAGAAAACTACTTATTGGGAGATAACCCAAAAGTTTTAGATGAGTCTTGGAAGTTATTACCTCTGTAATAACCTCTCCTTATCCTTTTTATTTTCTTTTTGTGCCAAGAGTAACCTCTAATGAGAGAGAAGTAATGATTGGGAAAGTTGCTGTCCCAAAACATATTTCTGTGCTTCACCGTAAAAATTCGTGTAAAATCTCTGAACGTCTTTTTGAGGCGTGAATTTTTGTGCATCTGCCCCAGGTTGTTATCTAACTTTCGTTAGTTCAACACTTTTTGATTTGAGCAAAATAAGGTCTTTTTGATTTGTGTTTGCGGGGATCCGATGGATATTGAGATGCTATTTCAGATTGATTATTGATTCTATCATGTCTTTGTTATTTGTGATCTTGCATGCTTTCCGTTGTTAGTAGCTATCTTGGCCAAGTAGATGCTAGCAACTCCAAGAGTTAGTATTTATGCTCGATAGTGGGTTCATGCCTCTGGTAATCTGGGGAAGTGACAGAAATCTCTAAGGTACTAGATGTGTTGTTGCTACTATTGAGAAAACAACAATCCTTTGTTCATAGAACAATCGTATTGTTTACTTTACACGCAATTCGTAAAGCAATAATTTGTTGCTTGCAACTTAATACTGGAGGGGGTTCGGATGATAACCTAAAGGTGGATTATTAGTCATAGATGCAATTGGATGGCGGTCTATGTATAATGTTGTAATGCCCAATCAAGTTCCAAAGGAGTTAAGATGATTAGTATATGCATGTATTTCTTTCTCGATGTTTATCAATTGCCCCGCTATAATTTGTTCACCCAGCATGTTATTTATCTTAAGGAGAGCCACCTCTAGTGAACTATGGATCCCGGTCCTTGTTTTTTACATACAATCTACAAACTGTTTACTGCTTTGTGTTTACTTTCTGCAAACTTTTACTTCTTTCCATTCGATACGTTTAATCCTTTGTTTTCCGCAAAACACGGTGAGATTGACAACCTCATCGCAAGTTGGGGACAAAGTTTTGTGGTTGTGTTGTGCAGGTCTCCACATTGCTACTAGCACCGGTAGTGCGCCCTGCCAAGGCTCTGCTAGCAACACCTTTGGGGTGTTTCCTTGCTCCTATTGGTTCGATTAAACCTTGGTTTCATAACTGAGGGAAACTTGTTGTTGTGCTCATCATACCTTCCTCTTGGGGCTCCCAACGAGCTCTACATCAACATCGCACCAGCATTTTCCTGGCGCCGACACTGAGCCATCACATAGTGACGTCGTTGTTGGATCCGAAGGGGACACTGTCCAAGGGACTAGTGAAGTCCAATGATTTCTGTTTGGGGTAGATTTTAGTTTTTCTAATTCCAAAGTTGATATTTTCTCTTCTTTCGTCCTTGTTTTACGAGCTAGGTCCTCGTGGTGTGGCTGACTGGTGGTTCGTCCTAAGGGACAGATCATTGTAGGGATCATCAAGGTCCCCTAGATCTTTTGTGCCTTTATTGTTTTTGGTCACCTTCGTCTGTGCTGTGGCTTTTGTGGATGGTTCGCCAGGTGATGTAGTTATCGTTGTAGGCATGGATTTTATTGACCGATGGTCCTGGTGAGATCGGAGCCGAGAGGTGTAATTCCTCAGGATCTTCTACTTGGAAATGGAAACTTTTGATGATGAGATCGGGTCCGCCATTGAAATTGGCGGGTACCGAGACAGGGGTGGGTGGGTGTGGATCTGCTTTCCCTGGATTACTTCTTGGTGAAGAGAGGCCCACTGAATCCATGACTCCAGCATTCAGGTTTCCCACAGACTGTGCCAATTGACGAGGGGTAACCTTGGCAATGCCCATGATGATGGACTTAGGGTTTTGCGGAAAAGAGAATGCTAGGGATTTCATCGGATATTAGGCAAACAAGGGAGTCAAAGTTGCCTGAATACTTGGTGCACAACTCTACTACAGATTGCTTGGGGTTTTTTCGGTACCTCCTAGTAGACTTCTCCCGTCCTATATATAATAGGCCGGGTCTCAAAGCCGTATACGGGCAGGTTACATATGTATGATTACAACACCAACACATTGTCCGTTCATGTTTTCTTTCCTAATACAACTAAAACTTCTACCGGATGCTTCTTGGGCCATCATCTTGAATCTTCATGGGCCGTAGGCCTTTATGTTACCAGCGTAACAAATCATAAGCACCCGAATAATCATACCTATGTCAGTGGCCTTGGCGGACGTAGTGGAAGTGCCCACCTTACTCTTTCTCGTGGTGATTGGGAAGGAGGGAAAGTGCATGGAAAGAAAGGAGTATGCGAGGGAGGCAAACACAGGCAAGGCGCAAGGAAGAAGATGAAGGCATCAAAGAGAAGATAATAAAAACAGTAAAACGAGTCTCCCCTCATTTATAAAGAGATAAAGCACAAAGCTCGCCCATTCGATGTAAAATCGAACCGTCGAAAACACATAGGATGATGGCACATGGCAGAAGATTCGCAAAAGGAAAAAATCCTGAGCAGTTATTACTATGATAAAAATAGAGAAACCCCGCACGATGCCTCGATCTTCACGCGGAAAAGGGGACGTGCAGTCAAAAAACTCTGTTGAGACGCCACCCACTCGTCATCATTACTGCAGCATGATCCCACAATCGGAACGTCCCATTGGGATGTGTCTCTAAGAAACCAAAGTGCAATTTCGTCATCAGTGACGTCATACCACACAAGTAACAAAAGACTTCAGCTCTATATAAAAGAGAAAAGACCCAAGAAAACATTCATAAAAACCTGAGTCGAAGTAAATTCCTCTGCGAAAGAGATTTAAGCCTACAATCGAATACAAATATTCGACTATAGCCTTGGGGGCTACTCCCATCGGGAGCGCTATCCGCGCACCCGATAAAACTCAAGGTGATATTGTTAGAATAGTTAGGATATAAAGTTTTAGAGCCTATGTTCCGATGAATGCATCCGAGCATAGCCTCAGGGGCTACTCCCATCAGGAGCGTTGTCGCGCACCTGATGAAAAAGCTCATTTGTTCCAAGACAATACTCGAAGATAAAATTATCCTCGTGTGTTAAAATAAATGAGTATTAGATATATGTATCCTCAAATGATTACTCCCATCAGGAGCATCTACAAAAACAAAAAGGTGGTAAACTTCAGCAATTCCAATAGCCAAACAAGGCAGTCGATAAAAAGTGCAAAAATCTCAGATTGCACCTGACGCAACAAAACTCCGAACGCCCTATCCATGACATGATGGTAAGACCCCGAGATTCGTCCTCTTTGGCCTAGTAATCGCACAAGAATGCGCTCTGCCAGTAAAATATCTGTATCGATGATACGATGGAAAATCCCGACAAACACGTTGGGTACCCGATAAAATAGAGCTAGAATTTAGTATTCAATAAGACCTCAATGGCTCAAACTGAGTTACACTAGTTAAAATTCTGAGTTCAGGCCTAGGGACTTGAATTTGATGTAGGTCTATAGTGTTTTTGCCCAGGATCAATTAACTGATTCTCGATCCATCAAATGCATCAGACCTGTTGTACCAAATCTGTATAAAGTTAGAAAAATAAAGACATTTCATAAAATCTCAAATCATAAAGACTGAAAACATCTTTGAGACTCAACTAGAGTCTACGATTTGGGTAGAGTCTCGGGGGCTACTGACATGGGTATGATTACTCGGGTACTTATGTTTTGTTACCCCGGTTGTATGAAGGCTCGCGACCCATAAAAACTCAAGATGAAGGCCTAAGGAGCATATGGTGCAAGCCCTAGTTCTAGTGGATAAGGAAATAGGAACCGATGTTGAGTTGGTATTGTAATCATAAATATGTAACCTATCTGTATATGACTTTGGGAATTGGCCTATTATATATAGGCCGGGAGAATCCAACGGGGAGGTATCCAAAAAAACTCCCAAGCAATCAGTAATAGCATTGTCCATCAATAATCAGGCGACTTTGACTCCCTTGTTTGCCTGACATCCAACGAAATCCCCAGCGTTCTCTTTTCCGCAAAACCCTAAGTCCATAACTATGGGCATTGCCGAGGTTACCCCTCGACACCAAGGCTCGGACCTCGAGCACACTCTGCCCATAAGGGGTTCCAGATCCCTAATAAGGATCCTAGTGTCGCGGATCAGCAACCCTAGGTAGGATATGGGGAATGAGGCTAGCCGACAATTGAAGTTTTCAGCTATCCTTTGCTGATCCTTACGCGAGTACCCGAGAGCGATGATCTCGCTCTTGTCGAAGTTGATCCTAAGGCCCGACATTTCCTAGAAGCAGAGGAGGAGGAACTTGAGGTTTGCAATGTCCAAAGTGGATCCTTCAAGCATGATCATCGTGTCGTCTGCGTATTGGAGGTGGGTAACCCCTCCGCCAGGGATAAGGTTCCCTACCACTCTTAGAGATGTGACCGTATGTTTTCGCCTTCTCTAGCATCTCCGCTAGGGCATCCACGACCGCGTTGAAAACCAAAGGGGATATGGAATCCCCCTGTCTTACTCCGTAAGACAGACGGAAGTAGGGACCAATTACTCCATTGATGTTAATCGCATTACTCCCCGTCATGAAAAATTGCATTATCCACGTCCCACAATCATGGGATAGAGCACTTTCTGCAGCGTCCATTGGCCACCGCACGGAAGTAGGCAATGTTCATGTGTCCCGGGAGGAGCCAATTTTGGCGACTCCGCTGGCGCCAGAATAGCTCCTCACCTTTGTAAATCTCCATAGTGAAGTCTCTAATGCATAACAATGGGTCCATTCCTCCGTGTATAGCCCCACCGAGTCTGCAGCTAGGTCTAAGGCCTGGATTTCCTCCAGCAGAGCTCCTTTCTAGAGCCTAATCACTGCACCTAGGTTAGCCCCCAACCCCGCATTAACTGGCGGGCCACCTTGGCACAGTGATGCCACACATCCACTACATTAAATCTCCTGGGGGGTTGTCATAGATGTCGCTGTCCACTTGGCTGGAACCGCCTCCACAAAACCAGGATGCTGAAGCCAGAAGTTTTCAAAGTGGAAGCGGTTCGAACGCGGCGGTGAGCTCCCCCTATCGATAGGAGCAATGGTACATGGTCCGAGCCTACCCTAGTAATGGCGTGAAGCAATCATAGAGGGAATGCCACCTCCCACTCCACCGAGACGAAGACGCATTCTAGGACACTCCTTGGATCAACTCGGTTGTTTATCTGGGTGAACTGAGCTCCCACACGCATGATCTCTCTAAGGGCGAGATCAACAATACAATCGTTGAACATCCGCATACAGGGATGTCCATGTTGTGAGAGCTCTTGTCCTCTGGAGAGCGAATCAGGTTGAAATCGCCTGCCACAACAACCGAGAGGGTGCATTGCTCCACTTTATCCTTTAACTCTTCTAAGAAGGTTTGGGACCGGCTATGGTCCATAGGGACATAGACAATAATCACCTCCTAGCGGAGGTTAGACCGTCTGTGGGTGAGTTCCATGCTCATGAACAATTCCCTATGGTCCATATCCTATATCTCGAAGGTGTTCTCCTTGGCTCCAAGGAGGATACCTCTCTAGTGTCCCGACGCGGGGAGCCAGTTCCAAGCAAACTTGTGTCGAGATAATCCTTGAAGCTCAGAGATGTGGAAGTCTTGTTTGATTGTGTCTTGGAGGCCCACAATGTATACATCCTCATGTCGCATATATTCATTTATTTGGTGTTTACGACCATCATTACCAAACCCCCTAATGTTCCAAATGAATGATTTGATTGCTGGCCAATTCATTGGATAACATTATTGGGTTTGGTCCCCTTACGGGGGGTAGGTCGGGTCTTGCTCACCATCGGTGGCCTGGAGCTCAGCCTCATCGGCCTCCCCTGCGATCTCCTAGCTAGAAGGTCACCTGGGTAGCAGCCGAGGGGCGCTGCTGAGGAGAACCAACCATCCTGGTTCCGAGATAAAATGTCCCAGATCCTGGAGGTGTTAGGGTTTCCTCCCGTTCCTGTGCAAGCCATGCACGGGCAGCGGCGAGGGATCCCTCGTAAATCTCCTTGGCTCTAATCACCGCAATCTGCTCGAGTATCGGGCCTCACTCACGCAGATGACCACACCACTGTCAGCCGCCACTTGCGCGAGGTGCTCAATCGGAGCATCGTACAAAATCGAGAACCTGGAGCTAGAAGGAGGGGAGTGGGAGGAAGGAGGTCGAGTGGACGGGGTTTTCTGAGGTGTACCTATGTCAAGGTTGTGGACTGCAGTCCTCTACATCGCTAGCTAGGACACTGTAGGCTCCACGCCCGAGACCCCTGCCCTAGCTCATGCTAGACATCCACTGTGGCGCGACATAGGGGGCACTGGGTGGGAGGGTCGGTTCTGTCACCCCTTGGGGCCAGCAGCGGGAGTGGTGAGGAAGACATCAACTGGATCCCCCGTGTGTAGTGCTGGAGTAGCCGGGACCGTAGCTAGAGATCCCCGCGGCGAGGTCGTCGTGGAGCCCAGGGACAAAGTTTAGCATTCACTCCTGGAGAGCATGGCGAGGAGGGGGCCATCACCACCATTCCCACACTCCTAGTCTTTGTCAGCCTCCCCCTGGTCTGCCTCCTGTACCTCCTGGAGGGCCTCCATATCAGAGGGGTACATGGTCATGTGGCCTGTGAAACCTTCGGTATGCTTGAAGTTGGATCCATACTACGAGATCTGGATGTCAAGGTAGCCCTAAGCGTCTGTCGCTGAGGTTAGCGGGCGGGACGAGGAAGGCACGGCGGAGGTTGTGCCCTCGGGAGGGGGCACCGGTGGGGAGGGTGCAAGGGACCGGGACTTGATACATTTCAAATGTATCTATAATTTTTGTTGTTCCATGCTTGGTTTTATCCACTTTCTTGTGTTTTGTTCCAACTTTGGAGTAACTTTTCATATGATTTCTTGGATTAACCTATTAACAAGAGCCACAGTGCCAGCTGCCTGTTTTCTGCTATTTTTGGTTCCAGGAAAGTCAGAAAATGAATATTCTCGGAATTGGACGGGACAAAAGCCAAAGTGCCTATTTTTCCGGAAGTGATCAAGTGCCAGAATACGAGACGGAGAAGGGCCAGGGAGCCACCACACCACCTGGCCACGCGGCCAGGCCTGGCCCGCGCCAGGGGGTGGTGTGGCCGCTCCCGGCACCCCCTAGGCCTCTCCTTCCGCCTATATATTGCCCTCGGGGCGAAAACCCTAAGTACCCGATCAAAAATCCACGAAAAGTTCTGCAACACCGCCGCCACTGAAGGGGAGATTTGGGGGACAGAAAGTCTATGTTCTGGCACCCTGCCAGGACGGGGAAGTGCCCCCGGAGCCAACTCCATCGATCTCCACCACCATCTCCATCACCATTGATGATTCCCATGATGAGGAGGGAGTAGTTCTCTCTTGAGGCTAAGGGTTCTACCGGTAGCTATGTGTTCATCTCTCTATCTATGCATGATCTTGTTGTGTTCATGAGCTTGTAATCTATAGATCTACCTTGCTACTCAAGTGCTTAATAGATCTCTGCTCTCCCCATGTGTGTGAAAGTGACAGCGTGCTCACCATGGTGGCACTTAGGCTAGAGATTACAAATACTTGTTATGAGTTATATTTGGAGTTGGATGTCTTTATGAAATTGTGGTGTTTGTTGGACTCATCTAGTACTCAAGGTGACAGTGTGGGGTTTTCTAGATGGGAAAGACTTACTTTGAGGTGTGTTGTTATAGCCCTACCATCTATTAGGGTGTTCAACCGGAGAGTAGTTAAGAGTAGTATCATGAAGAGAATATATTTATATGAGAGTGTTCACTAGTGAAAGTATGATCCCTAGGCCTTGTTTCTTAGCATTGAAACACCGTTTGCTACTAGATCTGTTACATGTTTGCTTGCTTCCATCTTTATTTCAGTTTGCCTTTAGTCTCTTCCACGCCATTAAGCTATTTTCTAGCACCGTTGTCTTTTATCGTTACCACTTGTATTTCACTATCTCTTCGCCGAACTAGTGCACCTATACACCTGACAAGTGTATTGGGTGTGTTGGGGACACAAGAGACTTCTTGTATCTTGATTGCAGGGTTGCTTGAGAGGGGATACCTTTGACCACTTCCTCCCTGAGTTCAATAAACCTTGGGTAATCCACTTAAGGGAAAACTTGCTGCTGTTCTACAAACCTCTGCACTTGGAGGCCCAATAAGTGTCTACAAGAATATAAGTGCGTAGACATCAAGCTATTTTCTGGCGCCGTTGCCGGGGAGGTAAGGTAAAAGGTATTCACACCGGAGGATTAAAGAAGAAGAACCTCCCACGGCAAACGCCTATTTTCTAGTGTGAGTGCTCGAAGTTATTTCCTTTAGATTCTGCAATTTTGTCTTTTTGTTTCTTGTGTTCACTAGTTAGGCTTAATGGAAAACAACAACAAAATTAGAGAGCTTTATAGTATTTATCTTGAGTTAGGACATGAAGTGTTTGAAGAGAAAATTAAAAAACCTATGGAACTTTATTTGCATGCTAATAGCAATGTTGTTAGTATGAATTCTTTGGACACCATTATTGCTAATGCTATGGAAAAGTCTAAGCTTGGGGAAGCTAGTTTTTATGAAAATGATCTTTTAGTTCCCTAGCTTTGGAAGATAGTTATTCTATTGCTTATGATGATACCAAACCTCCAATATATGATGATTACTATGATATTTTCAGTCCACCTACTATTGAGGAGAAAATTAATGATTACAATATGCCTCCTATATTTGATGATTATGGTGATGAGAATAATAATGATAGCTATTTTTTTCAATTTGCTCCCACTACAATTAATAAGAATGACTATGTTTATGTGGGGAGTATTAATTATTTTAAGCATGTGGCTCATGATAAGAATGTTTCTTGTGATAGTTATATTGTTAATTTTATTCATGATGCTACTGAAAGTTATTATGAGAGAGGGAAACATGGTTTTATGTATCTTAACAATATTAAGTTTCCAATCTTTATGTTGAAATTTTTGAAGTTGCACTTGTTTTGCTTTCCTATGCTTGTTGCTTTGTGCTTTCATGACTTGTTTCTTTACAAGATTTCTATGCATAGGAAGTGGGTTAGACTTAAATGTGCTTTGAATTTGCTTCTTGATGCTCTCTTTTACTTCAATTCATATTTCCTATTTGAGCATCTTCTCAAACTATCATGCCTAACTTAAAGGCGTTAAAGAAAAGTACTTATTGGGAGATAACCCAAAAGTTTTAGATGAGTCTTGGAAGTTATTACCTCTGTAAAAACCGCTCCTTATCCTTTTTATTTTGCTTTTTGTGCCAAGAGTAACCTCTAATGAGAGAGAAGTAATGATTGGGAAAGTTGCTGTCCCGAAACAGATTCATGTGCTTCACCGTAACAATTCGTGTAAAATCTCTGTACGTCTTTTTGAGTCTTCAATTTTGGTGCTTCTGCCCCAGGTTGTTATCTAAGTTTTGTTAGTTCAACACTTTTTGATTTGAGCAACAGAAGGCCTTCGAAAAAATTCGTCTTTACCTGCTGGTCTGTTTTGACAGATTTCTGCCATTTTCTACATTTGCTTCTTGTTGGTTCTTTTTGAGTTCTTTTGGGGAATTGAGATTTTTGAGGGAAGTGCTACAGTAGCTAATGTTCTAATGGAAGTTTATTTGGTGTTAGAACTGAACCTTAAGACTTATTTATCTTGAGTGCACTAATGTTGCTAATAAAGATTGTGTGAAGTTTTGTATGAAGGAAAAATTTCAGGTGTATGGAAGGAATGAGTAATGAGATGAAGGATGGACTAAAGCTCAAGCTTGGGGATGCCACACGTGTCACCCCAAGAAATATCCAAGAAGTACAAGTGTCAAATCTTGGGGATGCCCAAGCCATCCCCTTCTTCATCCATAAAAATTCCAGGTTTCTTCCAAACGCTTCATTTTTATTGTTTCATGCACGGTTGTGTTGTTCTTAGAGCGTCTTCTTTTTCGTTTTCGTTTTGGTTTTTCGTTTGCTTTGGTTTGCTTACTTTTTTGAATAAATTGGTTGGACCCCCTCTTTCATACATTGGTTCGCAAATAGTTTGGTTTGGTTTGGAAAAGAGTAGGAAAGTTCATACTTATGTGGTAAAAAGAGCTCGTTTTTGACTGTGGCCTATGCTTTGTCATGCCATGCTTGATATTGTTTTGGCTTTATGCTTAGTATTCTTTGCTGTAGCATGACTTGTTATAAACAATTGAGATTGCTTAATGTGCCTTGTATGAATCATGCGTTGTTTTAGCATATTAAAGCATAGTATAGTGGTATTCTCCTTTGATGCTTTATTTGGGTTGACTTGGCGCATGCTCACACCATGTTATGACTATCTCAAGTCACCATAGCCTTTATGATCCTTTAGTTTTCAACTTGTAGTATCACTTTATGCTTTGATCAATGATGTTTTGTCGCTCTGCATGATTATGGCCATTATTGCTCTCTTAGTTTGTCGCTCCTAGTCTTTTGCTAGCCTCCACAACAAAGTATGAGTTCCACTCATGCATCCAACTCCCTAAACCAAATTATTCCAAAGATTCCACCATACCTACCTACTAGCTTATGCTATTCCAAGTATATTCATGCTTTTGTTTACCTTCCACTTGTTATGAGAAAACTAGTGATTAAAGCTCTCACGAACTTGATGGCACACTTTACTTTACTTGCCCTTAATAAACTTGAACCATTGTGTCTTATATGTTGTATATGCTTGCACTTATTTGTCGGGAATTAGCAGAATCATGCTTTCATGGGGAACGCTTTCAACATTGCACTTGGTACTTGTACCTAGTTGATATCATGCTCTTTTGTATATGGATGTCGTCGGTGTGAAATGAAAGGGGAGCTTGTAAGTCCATGGAGTTATGTATATGTGTTAGAGAAACGCCTGGGCCGCTGGTCTAATCCATGCTGACATGGTGGAAACCTGCAGCGTAACCATAATGAGCTGTCTATGAAGCATTCTTCTTATAAAAAAAGAGTCCTATTGAGAAAAAGAGAAAAGAAAAAAAAGATATACTATGAAAAGAGGAAAGAGATAAAAAAGCACCATATTCCCATGGTAAATAAGAAGAATGCTGAGATGCTTGTTGTCTGCTTGC
This sequence comes from Avena eriantha, assembly GCA_910589775.1. Taxonomy (NCBI): domain Eukaryota; kingdom Viridiplantae; phylum Streptophyta; class Magnoliopsida; order Poales; family Poaceae; genus Avena; species Avena eriantha. The sequence continues at coordinate 62,822,010 of OU342742.1, read as the reverse complement.
CTTGTCATTTTGATATGGGGATTCTTCCGTATCATCGGGCAAGGGGTACCCCGTTGGCGGTTCTCTATGATACACATGTACTTACGATGACAAGATCTTACCGATGACTAAACTTGAGTAGCATGAGGAGCGGCCCTCGTATACAAGGGACATGAGATTTCTGACTTATACTTCGTCAAGCATGTACACCATAGTTTGTTCACTTTAACCATAATCACTTCAAGATGCTTATGATAGGGGCAATGAGAGCTGAAAGCTACAAGTACCATAATTTTTGGAAGCTCTTTATGAGACTTGAATCCCTACTTCCTTTTATAAAGGTCTTTCTTCCACCATTATATTGAGTCTCCACCTTCTATCTTTATGCACCTACTTTGAGAGCATAGTGACCATTCTTAGTTCTATGTGCATTGTCCCAAGACTAGTTGATTGATGCATAACTTGTTATTGCTTGTTTTAAACTATTGTATCTAGTCACTCTTATGAACTTTGAAGGTGTCCTATGTATTTATATTTGCTACTCTATTGAGGGACAAGCTGAATACTATTATGCTATGTTTTCTTTATGTGAAACAAACAAACGTCTTGCAAAGCATTGTTATTCATGAATCTTTTGTTTGTGCCTTTTCATGTTGCATCATAGTTTCTTTGCTTATTGCTAGAACTTTGTCTTTCATGTTATGATAGAAGTACTTTGATCCCAGCTTTGAATGTTTTGCAAATACTTTGATCAAGTCTTTGGTGGTGCATGTCACCTCAAAAATTATTCTTTCTTTTTATCACTTACCTACTCGAGGACGAGCAGGAGTTAAGCTTAGGGATGTTGATACATTGCAAATGTATCTATAATTTTTGTTGTTCCATGCTTGGTTTTATCCATTTTCTTGTGTTTTGTTCCAACTTTGGAGTAAATTTTCATATGATTTCTTGGACTAACCTATTAACAAGATCCATAGTGCCAGCTGCCTGTTTTCTGCTGTTTTTGGTTCCAGGAAAGTCAGAAAATGAATATTCTCGGAATTGGACGGGACAAAAGCCAAAGTGCCTATTTTTCCGGAAGTGATCAAGTGCCAGAATATGAGACGGAGAAGGGCCAGGGAGCCACCACACAACCTGGCCACGCAGCCATGCCTGGCCCGCGCTAGGGGGTGGTGTGGCCGCTCCCGGCACCCCCTTGGCCTCTCCTTCTGCCTATATATTGCCCTCGGGACGAAAACCCTAAGTACCCGATCAAAAATCCACGAAAAGTTTTGCAGCGCCGCCGCCACTGAAGGGGAGATTCGGGGGGCAGAAAGTCTCTGTTCCGGCACCCTGCCAGGACGGGGAAGTGCCCCCGGAGCCATCTCCATCGATCTCCACCACCATCTGCATCACCATTGTTGATTCCCATGATGAGGAGGGAGTAGTTCTCTCTCGAGGCTAAGGGTTCTACCGGTAGCTATGTGTTCATCTCTCTATCTATGCATGATCTTGTTGTGTTCATGAGCTTGTAATCTATAGATCTACCTTGCTACTCAAGTGCTTAATAGATCTCTGCTCTCCCCATGTGTGTGAAAGTGACAGTGTGCTCACCATGGTGGCACTTAGGCTAGAGATTACAAATATTTGTTATGAGTTATATTTGGAGTTGGATGTCTTTATGAAATTGTGGTGTTTGTTGGACTCATCTAGTACTCAAGGTGACAGTGTGGGGTTTTCTAGATGGGAAAGACTTACTTTGAGGTGTGTTGTTATAGCCCTACCATCGATTAGAGTGTTCAACCGGAGAGTGGTTAAGAGTAGTATCATGAAGAGAATATATTTATATGAGAGTGTTCACTAGTGAAAGTATGATCCCTAGGCCTTATTTCTTAGCATTGAAACACCGTTTGCTACTAGATCTGTTACATGTTTGCTTGCTTCCATCTTTATTTCAGTTTGCCATTAGTCTCTTCCACGCCATCAAGCTATTGTCTAGCACCGTTGTCTTTTATCATTACCACTTGTATTTCACTATCTCTTCGCCGAACTAGTGCACCTATACACCTGACAAGTGTATTGGGTGTGTTGGGGATACAAGAGACTTCTTGTATCTTGATTGCAGGGTTGCTTGAGAGGGGATACCTTTGACCACTTCCTCCCTGAGTTCGATAAACCTTGGGTAATCCACTTAAGGGACTTGCTGCTGTTCTACAAACCTCTGCACTTGGAGGCCCAACAACTGTCTACAAGAATAGAAGTGTGTAGACATCAGGACTCCCCGTCCACCTCGTCGTCATCATCAGAGTCCTCTCACGACGAGCTACCATCACCTAGACGGGCCTCCATATGGAGGGTCCGTGGGTGGCAGTGGGGGACCACCGCTGGCCTGGTCCTCGTCGAGATCCACTGTCAGGATTCTCCCATACCCACCAAAGTAGAATGGTGGGAGGGGGCCCGGAAGAAGAGTTGGGTCCAGGAAGAGCACCTGCAAGTGAATCGGGCCTATCACTGTGCGTGAAGTCTCGTCCACCTCCACAAGCTTGCCAACTGTCTAGGACACGAGCTCGATGATGGGCAGTGTCCGAACCCTCGCTTCCTCCGGGAAGCCGAGGATCCGAACCCACACCGCAGAGAGAGTCGAGGTCGTCGTAGGGTGTGCTATCGAGGGCTCGATGGAGATCTCCACCTTGCTGATCGGAAGTGTGAGGGTGGAGCTATAAGCGCTAAGGGAGAGAATCTCGGCCAACGGGAAGGTCACTCCGAACTGGGATGGGGAGATCTCCTGTATGCTCCAGGCATGGCCTCGCATCATCTGCCGCATCTCATCCTGGATGAGCTCCACGGAGATCACCACCGAGTCTAGGAGCTTGTATCCCGGGACAACAGTGGCCACCTCCAATGTATATGTAGTAGAAGCCCCCCGCAATAGAGTGAGTGAGGTACTCCAGATGTTGCACGGCGCGCCACGGGTGGGGGGTGCCGAGGTACGCATTCCTTGTTCCCGGTGTCAGTGGCTCCTCCTTCTTCTTCTTCTTCTTCTTCTTCTTCTTCTTCTTCTTCTTCGCTGGCTCCGCCGGTTCCAGTGCGGTGTTAAGGCGAGGAGAGTGCGGCCAGGGAGTGTCCCTATCCCGACGTCAGTCCGCAGCACCATCCCTGCCCGTAGCGTCACGAGGAAAATGGAGTTGCACTGACGTGTCCCGAGGGGCCTGCTCCATGCACCGGCCCTCCGGCGAGGCGTCCCTGCGAGCTCCTAGGCATCCCAAATGGAGCCACTGCTCCTGGGAGTGTTTCCCTTCGTGTGCCGGGGACCGTCCTTGTCCATGGAGGTGGGAGGATGGACCATCGTGCCTTGGCGACCGCGGCCGGGGAGGGGAGCGGCACCCTGACGGCCGATAGCTCGGAGCCCGCGCAGCAACCGTCGGTGAGAACCAGCGAGGAGGAGACCGTCTACGCGTGGGAGGGTGGCCGGGGCTACGCGAGCGCTTGGGGGAGACTGCCTCGACGTAAGTCATGTCTCCGGCGGCGCATGGTGCGGGAGGAGCAGCGCCGGACGGCAGGGCGTCAGAGGAGGGTGGGTGGTGGCGGGGCGTTAGGACAGGTGAGGAGAAGCGAATGGGGAACGGAGCGACACTATGCTCCCATGCCCATGCCCTAATGGGCTGGACCCTAGCAACCGTGTGAGCGGTGACAAGAGGTGAGCGGTCCCGCGTGGGCTTCCCTAGTGCCTAGGCCGCGCGACCCATTCCCTGTTCGTCCTGCATATGGACATCATGGCTATGCTAGGCCTAGACCGGATGAGGGATGTTGATAATCCCAACACCCACCGGTCAAGTTAGGTCCAGCATCGATGCCAGCGGAGGAGGGATCTCAGGGTTGGAGCCCCGTGATGCCCCCCTCGCCGTGCTAGCACCAGAAGCCACACTCGTCGATAGCATACCGCTTGCCGGTTGTGTCATCCTCATCCGCGGTTGTGTTGAGCTTCCTGACGGCGATGGAGGCGGGGGTCTCCGTGCCCTGGCCATCGACTTCAAGGCTCGCACGGAGCATGCCCACTGGAGGAAGTCCGCCAGCATGGGAGAGGCTGGGGGCGAGCACCGCCGCGTCTCCTCCGCTGCCGCCGCTTCCTCCTCTTTTTCCTCGTCGGCAACATCTGCCCATCGGCGGCCCCGCAAGTCAGCGCTGCCAGCGCCCATGTCCCGTGAGGGAGGCGGCAAGGCGCTCCCTGCCGCTTGACGCGCGCTGCCGCTGCCGCCAAGCTGCACCCAGTTGTCCTGCAAGGAAAAAACCATGGCTTTCGACGAGGTAGGGGTGCGTACCTGGCTTCGCGCGCCGGCGTCGGCTCCGGGGACGGTAGGGCCGTCATCAACGGCGAGTACGGGTGCTGGGGGAGCGAGGAGGGCACGTAGACGGTAGCTCATTACGCAGGCCTTTTCATCACCTCACACTTTCACACCCCTTTTGTGGTTTTTTCCACTCCATCTAAAGTATCACCATCCTCTCCTTTTTTTGAATGGAAAAGGGCCCGAAGGCCCCAGAAGCTGCTCATATATTCAAAGCGGTGGATACATTTACATAGACACCCCTATCCGAAGGGGGGCGGAGGATAAGGACGGCACACTTGCAGAAAGGACCTTAGGAAAAATAAGGAAAAAATAATCAGGTCCTCGCCCTTCGCCACCGCATTCAGAGATTGTCGTCGTCCTGGAGTCCGCATAGCCGCCGGGGAACAAGCCACTTGGTGCGATGCCGACTTTGGATCTCACGCATAGGACAACGAGAAGCTTCCGCCACTTGCGGAAGAAAAGGCTCGACTTCCTCCGAGTGAAGAAGTGGCCCTTCTGGCCACAGATAACGACGGCGCACCATTGCCGATGCTGATGGAGCTTCCGATATGCAGCTTCATGAACCACTGCACCCTAGACAACAACCGCCTCGCTGCTCTTCTCCACCCTCTCGCCTCCATGGCCGTCCAGGTTAATAAGAGCAACACCGACGTCGTTGTGGGAACAGCAGCAGCGCTCGAGGATAAGGGAGCCGGTTACTTGCCGCCTCTGCTCTTCCATCTTCCCCTTGCCACCACGGCAGGCCGGAAAGAGGACAGAAACAGCTGCAGACGAAGACGGCCTCCGTTCGGTACCGCGCACACGCACCAGAACGGAAGAACTCCCGCCACCTCCTGAATCCCACCGCACTGTGAGCCCCAACTCCCGCCCCTCGCCTCCATGGCCGGCCAGAGGGAGAGGGAGACACGCAACACCAGCGAGAGAGAGGAGGTAGAAAACGACCACACCTTTATTAGATGATGCGGTGGCCATCAATTCTGCCGCCAGCTTCAGCTGAAGCCTGAGCGCACCGCCGACAAACCCTAGGGGCAAGATCTAGTCGCCAAGATCTAGCACTCCATACCCGGGCAGAACGCCCAAAACTACGGTCATACGGCCACAACACCTACGCCTAAGGGTCCTATCTACTCCGGCGCCTCCCCTTGCCCACCTCCGGCCGGCTAATCCGGAGGAGGGGACAGGGGCGAGGCCCGGTCGCTGGTGGGAGGAGGTCAGAAGCAGTGGAGGAGGGAGAGATAGGCACGGGACCTCACGGCCCGGGGACTTTATGTTTCTGAGTCGAGCATTTTGAACACTCTCTAAACAGAGCTATTTGAAGGTAGAACACGCACCAATAGCATTGCAATTTGTTCATTTGCAAAGAAAAGGAAAAAAAGCATTGCATGTTGTTTTTGGCATATTGAAAACATCCCTTGATGAAGATGATTTAGGTCATGTACAATGCTTGATAAGACAAACTTATCTTAGCCATTGCATGTCCGTTTAGAGAAGACAAATAGGTACGTTATACAATGAATTATCTCTCAGTGATATCTCTAACACATAATGTTAGCGTGCTCCTAAAATTATGGCATGATTAAAATATATATATCTACTAGAAAACACATAATCAAGATAAGGCTTGTTACAAAATCTTTTTTCTCTTATCTCGATAAAAATTTCAGTTTTGCTATTTCTAAATAACTATTTCTCAGTCATCTTAGTCACCGTTGGATCTGGGTTTCAAGATTCATTCATTTTGGTTGTAGTTTTTTGTTTGTCGATGAAGCGGTGCAGATTTCTTCACGCACGAGGAGTTTGGGCTGCTGCTTTGCTGTCCGTGTGTGGGCTGTCGTTTGTGCTGCACGATATGTGGACGTTTTGTCTTGGGTTTTTTTCATTTCTTTTTCTGTTTTTTCTAAAGGACGGCAATATCTAGTTTGGACTTTTCTTTCATATATAGCTTGTATTATAGAATGTCAGCAAGGCCCATGTTGAGTAGGTTAATCTTTTTTCTGTCCTTCGTTTTTGTTTTGCACGCTGGTTTTAGCATTCGGTGCACCCCACTCAGTCATACGATGTACTGTCTCTCTTTCACTTTTTCTTTTGATTGATGGATTTATTAGTTACAAAGTGATTGTATGATAATTGTTTTCTTAATTTTTCATATAGTCTATTTTAATTATTATATATTTTTTATTTAATTTTGCTTTTATTTTTCCTATTTTCTGCGATATTATTTCCTTATATGTTTTAGCGTTTTACCCTTGCATTTTTGTCGGTTTTTTCTTTTTTTACTACGCTTTTCTTACTTATCGGTCACGCAAGATTTTAGTTAGAGCTCAATCGAATATATAATTGTTGGATTTGTGTCGTGATTCATTCTAACACAAGAGTTGCAAGTAGCTTGCAACTGAGATTTTTTAATCGTAGGTCAGTTAAAATGAAGTTATTTTTCAATTGCAAGTTTACTACCTAGAAACAATGTTTTGATCCTTGATTTGTGTTGTGATTCGTATTGTAGCAAGGGAGTTGCAAGTTGCTTGTGACTAGTTTATTCCAGTTGCAAGTAGGCTGCAACTGAGTAAGGTTCCTGACCATTGATTTTCCTCGTGAATCATGCTTGCGAGGGACTTTCAAGTGTCTTGCAACTGAGATTTTCCAGTTACAAGCAGGTTGAAATCAATTTTTTCTAGTTACAAATAGGTAACAATTAAAAAATATTTGAATTTTTGTGGTGGTTCGTGCTAGCTTGGGAGTTTCAAATGGGTTGCGACTGAGATTTTTCAGTTGCAAGTGAAATGAAACTGAATTTTGTCTAGTTGCAAATATGTTGCAACTGAGATTTTTTAGTTGCAAGTGAAATGTAACTGAATTTTTTCTAGTTGCAAGTAGGTTGCAATTCAGAAAATATGTCCCTGGCCATCGATTTTTTTCAGATTCACTCTAGTGTAGGAGTTATAAGTGGGTTGCAACTAAGATTTTTTAGTTGCAAGTGAGTTGGAACTGAGTTTTTCAAGTTACAAGTAGGTTGCAATTGAGAAAATTGTTCCAGAACGTTGAATTTATGTTCTGATTCATTCTATATGGGAGTTATAAGTACGTTGCAGCTGAAATCTTTTAGTTACAACTAGATTGTAACCGATTTTTTTTTCAAGTTATAAGTAGATTGCAACCGAGGGGGATATTTCAGGTCGTTGGATTTTATCGTGATTTGTGTTAGATGGGCGGTTTAAGTAGGCCGCTACTGAGAGATTTTTCAGTTGCGCCTTGGTTGTAATTGAGGTTTTGTAGTTAGAAGCAGGTTGCAATCTACCTCAATACGAAAAAAACGCTATTAGGAGAGGCTAACAAATTAATTGCTAATTCACGTGGCTACTGTGTATGAAAGAAAAAAGTTGAATGACTAGATATGTATGATAGAACTCAATCGCTGAGCTAGCCACGTCAGCGACTGAGAAATAACTATTTCTCAGTCGCCTGGGACGTAGGCGTTCCCTAAAAATTTCTAAGAACATGTCTAGTGGCTAGTGTATCCAGTAGTTTAAGACCACCATAGACTAAAAATGGCTCCAGTGGTTTGTGTATCCGGTGGTCTAAAATTTAGACATCCTCCAAACTAGCTACTCGTTGTCTATATTTGGACAACCGAGCCACCATGTCTAAAACAAAGTTGGTCGCTCACAAGCTCGCTCCCGTTCCAAATCAGAGGATTTATTGTACTGATTTGCTATGTATATTGACTATTTGTGTGCAGATGGACATATAGTCAAATTTAGACTATCCACTAGAAAACTAAAGGCGTGTAAAAAGAAATTTTTTTACACCATTATCTATGTGAAGATGTAGACTACCAAATTTAAACAAGCCACTAGAGATCTCTAAGGAATGCTTTGCACTCTATGGGAACGTGTCCATCCACTCAAACATCCTGCTACTATTCATTTGTTTCTTATCTAGTGCCAAGAATTATTTGATTTAACACTCTATCCATAAGAGTACCTCCGAAGAATCTATGAGACATATATGTGTCAGATTTAGAGTTTGAACTCTGGTGAACTAGAGATATGAGCATGCTCATAGTCATTCCAAGACCACATATTGGACTTATCTTTTTTTTTACAACTTTCTAATCCTATTGGACTCCAGATGCCATTTCACTTTAATTTATACGATTCCTGCATTATTAAAGTCTCGCGAATCCAAAGGACCTTGACGTGTGCAAAACGCGTTACTGTCGCGCCCTAGACCAAGTAGGTGTGTACGCTAGAATTTGTCAGTCTTTCAACGCAAAGAAGAGGAGGGAATGGACGAATAGCCAAGACTTGACCCACAAAACCGAAGAAGGTTCTCCGAAACAATGATGCCTTCCTATCGTAATCGTAAGAGCAAAGAAGCTCCGTCGCTGCAGCTAGTTCATTGCTGATTGCTTCCAGTCCCAACTCCCAAGTCAAGCTCTCCACTCTCCACACACGCAGAGGCGAGCTCCAGTCCAGGGCGATCAACAGCAACAGGTGCGTGGATGTTCTTCCTTACGCTAGATGAAGATTGGTGATGCTAGCTCCTTAGCTCATGTTCCCTGTTTAGTTTGATTCTGTCACTGCTCACTCTGAACTGGTACTCTCTTCGGAGTGGCTAGATCGAGGTCTCTGAGCTGATACGTACGGTATGGACCCGATTTAATCCGCAGTTTTGTGTTCGGAGGGTCTAAATCAGTTTCCCCCTCGATTCGATTTACATTTCCGCGAGGCACGAACGGATTGTGGTTGTGGAAGTTCTCGTGTCAGTTGACTTGACCAGAGGGGTCTCTCTCTGTCTCCGCCGCCCGGGCTTGCTCGCCGGACTGCGGCGGCGCAAGGCCAGGGACGAACCGGCGGAGGCAGGTTGTCGCGCCGAGATGGCAGATCCAAACTCCATGTCTACCAGGGTGTGTGATATCCCCTTCCGATTTGATCTGATGCTTGGCTCGTTTCAGCGGTTCCCCGCTAGGCTCCTAACCTGTCTTGACTGAAGCCTTGTTGCAATCCACTGCACTCTGTATACTTCCAGCAGCTGCGCATTTGACTCTGATGTGAATCCTCAGTATGTGAAGTTCCATCTTTTCATGATAGCTTTGCGGCCCTGCCTGTAGTTGTTAGTGCCAAATTAGTTGCTAGGTAGAGGTTTTTAGTGCCAATAGTACCAACCGTGATCAATTTGTCCAGTTAATCGCACCCATGCCGCTTCTAATCTATGTACAGTATACTGCTTGACTTGTTAGTAGTTTCCTCGTTAGGTAATGAAAATTTTCTGATCAAGTCAGATTAGTTCACAGTCACAACTGAATCTTTAGTAGTTTGTGGCGTCACAGCTTGACACCCTACCATCTACAACATGACTTGGATCTTCCCTTCTGTCATAGAATTTATCGGGCCCATGAGCAAAACTCTACTGTATCTCTTAATCTCTTAGTTCTCTTTCCTTACCTGTTACCTACGGAATCCCCATTTAGCAGTTCTATCAGATCATCTCAGTACCAGCTGGCTTAGATATATCTGCTACTGGTACACTGGTGCCAGGAATCTTCACTCCTAATGCACTATTAAACTTCGTTTTAAATAATCAATAGCTACACATTCCATCCATGCATGAAACCAGCCGGTGCAGCTTTAATTGTCACCAAATCACTTGACTTGTGAAAATAGCAGAAGTAGATCCGCCATTGGAAAATGTTTATCTTTGGACGTATGAGCTAACTTGAGAACCTAATTTTTTGGGGTGGTCAAATTTGTTGTTGGCCCATCTAACACCTGATCAATTTTTACTTGTTCAGGACAAATGACAGAGGCAGTGGTCCTTGCTGTCAAGAAGATTGGGAATGTCTTAGCTGATGAAACTGCCAAGGCATTGGTGGCCAAGCTGTCAGAAAAGGTTACTAATCTGATTGATCTGGATGACAGGATTGAGCATATAAAGAAGCAGTTGAAAACTATGAACAATGTCATAGAGCAGATAGGCACGACATACCTTACTGACAAAACTGTGAAGGGTTGGATTGAGGAGGTCAGGAAGGTGGCCTACCGTGTTGAGGATGTAATGGATAAATACTCGTATCACTGTCTTCAAATGGTGGAAGAACGGTTTCTGAAGAAGTACCTCATTAAAGGAACCCATTATGTCCTGGTTTTCACTCAAATTTCTGACGAGGTAGTCAAGATAGAGAAGGAGATCGACCAAGTAATCAGACTCAAGGAGCAGTGGTTGCAACCATCCCAGCTTTCTCATGACCCGTTTACTGAGATGGAAAGACAACGGTCCCAAGATAGCTTCCCTGAACTTGTGACAGATGAAGATCTTATTGGAATTGAAGACAACAGGAGAATATTGACTGAATGGTTGTATTCGGATGAGATGGACAGTAATAAGGTGATAACGGTGTCAGGCATGGGCGGGTTGGGAAAAACAACCCTCGTCACTAATGTGTATGAACGTGAAAAGGTCAAGTTCCAAGCTCATGCATGGCTGGTTGTGTCTCAGACCTACACTGTGGATGATCTGTTGAGGAAGTTACTCAGGAAGGTTGGCTACACTGAACAACCAGGATCATCTAACATTGACAGGATGGATGTGTATGACTTGAAGGAAGATATAAAAAGAATGCTCAAAGATAGGAAATGCTTGCTCGTGTTAGATGATGTCTGGAACCAGGAAGTGTACTTTCAAATACGTGATGCATTCCAGAATTTTCATGGAAGTCGCATCATCATCACGACACGGCAGAATCATGTTGCTGCTCTTGCTCCCTCGACACGGCGTCTCGATCTCCAACCTTTGGGGGAAACTCACGCATTTGAACTCTTCTGCAGAAGGGTCTTTTATAGCAAAAAGAATCATGAGTGTCCCAAGGATCTGATGAAGACTGCTAATTCTATAGTGGATAGGTGTCAGGGCCTGCCACTTGCAATAGTAACAATGGGCAGCCTCTTGTCTTCAAGGTCACCGACACGATACATCTGGGAGCAAATATACAATCAATTTCGAACTGAGCTGTCGACAAGTAATCATGTACGGGCAGTTCTAAATCTGAGCTACCATGACCTATCTGGAGACCTCAGAAACTGCTTCTTGTACTGCAGCCTCTTCCCTGAAGACTACCCAATGTTAAGGGAGAGCCTTGTGAGGCTATGGGTTGCAGAAGGCTTTGTGTCCAGCAAAGAAAATAGCACCCCGGAGGAGGTGGCTGAGAGAAACCTTATGGAACTGATCCACCGCAATATGCTTATAGTCAAGGAGACAGATGAACTTGGGAGGGTGAGCAGCTGCACTATGCATGATATTGTGCGAGACCTGGCTCTTTGCATTGCGAGAGAGGAGCGGTTTGTATCCGCAAATGATTATGCCGCAATGACACAGATGGATAGGGATGTTCGTCGCCTGTCATCATGCGGATGGAAAGAGAATAGTGCACCGAAAGTTAAACTTCCACGTCTTCGAACTCTGGTGGCATTGGGATCAATTTCATCCAGACCTGCCATGCTATCCTCAATTTTGTCTGAATCCAGCTACCTGACTGTCCTCGAGCTACAGGACTCTGAAATCACTGAAGTACCAGCATCGATAGGGGCTCTCTTCAATTTACGTTACATCGGCTTACGCCGCACCAAAGTCAAGTCACTCCCAGACTCTGTTGAGAATCTGTCTAACCTGCAGACTCTGGACATCAAGCAAACCAATATAGAGAAACTACCAAGAGGGATTGCTAAGATCAAGAAGCTACAACACCTCTTAGCTGATAGATATGCTGATGAGAAGCAATCAGAGTTTCTATACTTCATCGGAATTCAGGCTCCTAAAGACCTATCCAACATGGAAGAGCTGCAGACTCTTGAGACCGTCCAAGCAAACAAGGACCTGGCTGAGCAGCTGAAGAGAATGACGCGATTGAGAAGTGTGTGGATCGACAACATAAGTTCTACCGACTGCGCAAATATTTTTGCTACCCTGTCAAATATGCCACTTCTTTCCAGCTTGCTTCTTTCTGCAAGGGATGAGAACGAGGCGCTTTGTTTCGAGACTCTCAAGCCCACGTCTAAACATCTTCACAGGCTAATCGTCAGAGGGGGGATAAAGGGAACACTGGAGTGCCCGATATTCCGTGGCCACGGGGAAAATCTCAAGTATCTAGCTCTAAGCAGGTGTCACTTTGGGGAAGATCCGCTGGGGATGCTTGCGTCACACTTGCCAAACCTCACATACCTGAGACTTAACAACGTGCATAGTGCAGCCATTTTGGTTCTTTCTGCAGATTCCTTCCCTCACCTGAAGACGCTCGTCTTAAAGCAGATGCCCGATGTCAACGAGCTAAATATCATGGGTGGTGCCCTCTCAGGCATTGAAGCCTTGTATGTTGTGTCGCTGTCGAAGCTTGATAAGGTCCCTCAGGGTATTGAATCCCTTGGGTCCCTGAAGAGTCTCAGGCTCTTGGGCTTGCACAAGGACTTCAGAACCCAGTGGGACAAGAACGGGATGCACCAGAAGATGATGCATGTTCCAGAGGTTCGCGTGTGAATGCGGCAGAATGGTTCTTTGTGCAAGCAATCCGGTATGGTGCATCTGCTGCATCTACGCCGTTGTTGCTTTCATCTTTCTAGTGTGTTTATAAATTTTATTTTATTTTTGCGAATCACTTGTATTACTCAAAACATCAGGACTTACACATCATGTGCAACTCCTGTATAACTGTATATTTTAAGACGGTTATTGTTGAAAAACTGGTGTTCATCGTTGCCAGGAGGCCCTGTACCTTTTGTGTTATTCCAGTTACATGGTTCAATGATATTGATTTCAGGTGACAGTGTTGATATTGTATCGAAAATAAGACTAAATAATGTTGTTACAAAAATCCACCTTGTTTCTAGATATAGCTCGACCTATGTTTCTGTTGCATCCTGGTTATCATTCCCCAAGAGGCATCATTCAGATGTGAGTGTATTATCTTTTCGGTTGCTGGTCCAATTCCAGATCGCAGAGCATGATAATGATCATTTGTTCGTGCTGAGCTGTACACTAGGCAGAAGAAGAGCAAATTGCGGACATTGTCTTAACATATGCTCATAGGGAACAGAGAACACTTGACATGGACCTCATCCTGTCAAGATTGTAAGAATGAACTCACTGGAAAGCTTAACCTTGTGTCCAAAACCAAACATGCCTTTCTACAAAAGAAATTCAGAAGCAAAGCCTAACTGACTGGTACAAACCTGAATAAGTTAACAGAGAGGCTCGCAGTGTGGCAATATCAAGAAGTGCTGACCGCTGAGCAGAACATGAATAGCACCACAATACCCGAGCAAGCAATGTTTTTTCTTGAACTGAAAGCAAGCGATGATATAGCGAGCTCCAGCAGACGTAGATACCAAGTTCAGGAGCTGTATACCACGACGGCCTAAGTGACGGAGGCCACTGATTCCGGTACTCCAGTAGTGCAGATTAGTTGAGAGGGTATGCCGACTGCAAACTATGACCACCAGAAAGCCTTGTATGGTACAACAAACACCACTCACATGATCAAATAACTCAAGTAACCAAGCAACCAGCTACTCCCTCCGTTTCAAAATATAAGATGTTTTAGCTTTGTGAAAGAAGTGTATCTAGACCCATTTTAGTGGGTAGGTTCACTCTAAACCTACATGAACCTACACACTAAAAAGTATCTAGATACACTCCTTTCACAAAGCTAAAACATCTTATATTTTGAAACGGAGGGAGTAGAAAACAAGCATCAGATTCAGGGTAACGTTTATTGAACTGGACAAAACCCGGAGACCACATGGTTAGTTCATCCCAGTGCTACCATTTTGTAAAGCATATAAGACCATCTGCCCATCAGCAAATAAAAACAGGTCTGAAATTATGTCCATTCCTACAACTCAAGTGTGAAGAATACAAACACGGACGCGAATTTCAACTTTGTTTCACAAAGGGGCCCCTTCTGACCTGGACGTCCTGTCTTCATCTTGAACTAACTAAACCATCTGTAGAACTAAACAACAACGTTTCAAGTCAGCCAGCCTGGTTGGTTAGTTGGGGACAAGACCATCGCGGTCCAAGAACTCCATTATTTTGGGTGCAAGTGCAACTGATCCTAAGAGCTGGTGGCAGAAAGCTGTAGCATCACCAACCAAATAATGAACTGGGAATTTTGGAATTCTGAAAGAGTATAGTAATATTTGTCAGTCCGTTGTCACTCAGGTGATAGGGCAAAAGAAAAGAGAATGTACTTTAATTTTCTATTATAAAATGTTGGTCTTCCATATCGCATCTTGTACAAAAACTACAGATTTGCAGGAAGCAAATACGAGCATGATAGGCATTCGCTACCAATAGCAAGATATGATGATCCGATGCTACGAGATAATCATCAGGCAGATAAGGGTCCAAAACCTACTAACATAGTGTACAGGGTAGTGAACACCTTGCGAGATAGTATTGCTTATCGTTCATCTGCAAAAAACTGAGAGACACAATGTTGTGGTTGCGGACATCATATTATTGAGCAATTAGATGTCTTCCCCTATGATGTGCATGCATATTCCTACTGGACTATAAGCAACGATCAGAGTTCATAGTGGTGCTGAAACAGAAGAGCAGCTGCAGCTCTTGATTTGGGTTATTGCCTATCACCTTCAGTCTCAAATTCCACCAGGGTTACATATATGCTAGAGATTACATATATTGATCTAAAAAATCTTACACTCCGGTCAATATTGTTTTCTGGAAAGAATCCAGTGAAAATACTTGATCATTAGTGAACTGTTATATGCAGATACTCCTTGCTGAAGAGGTACAGATATATAGCAACCAAAGACAGAGCATACTTACTAAAATGAACAAGATGCAGAATCTTTTGGTTGCTGACGGCACACTCTCCAGTAATAAAATGGGTTTCCCATGCAATGGCAATGCATATTCAACTGACTATCGATGATCAGGGTTCAGAACAGATTACTGTCTCACTGGAACAGAAGGGTGGGCTGCTCTTAAATTTTGGTTATTATTATTGCTCCTCAAATCTCAAATTATTAGTCTGAATTCAATACAGAACTGGATGATACTACTAGTATGTATTGATCCAATTGCCACGACAAAGTGAATACTGCAATCCTTGCTCAAACGGGAAGCAAACACAAGAAAAAAAAAAGAGAGAGAACCAGCAGAGCAGCCTACTGAAGAAGAACAATAACAGCATAGACACGCGAACACCTACAGGCAAACTCATCCCAAGCAAACTCTAGGTGCGAATTATCCTCTTGTGGAATCAAGCATACTAAACGGAATGGATGTCCGGGAGGGCTCAGGCGGCGGCGGCCTCCTCGGACGTCTGCTCGTCCTTGACGGAGGCAGGGTCCTCCCTGGGCGGCGTCTCGGCCTTGGCGGCGGCCGAGCGGGCCTTGACGAAGTCGAGAAGGCGACGGCTGACCTCCTTGGAGTAGAGCTGCAGCGCCTCGATGCCCTCCTCGACGGAGGCGGCTGCCCCGCCGGTGACCGCCGCGGCGTCGAAGGCCTCGGCCTCGATGGTCCGCGCGGCGGGGTCGGCGTCGGCGGCGGGCACGGCGCCGTAGCGCTTGCAGAGGAGGGTGTCCCCCGCGAGGGTGTCCACCAGGCGCCGCACCACGGCGTCCCGCGTCCGCTGCGTCGGCGGCCAGATGCTGAAGGAGAACGGGGCGGTCTCGCTGTCGCCGTCAACGGCGGCGGCGGCGGCGGCCGGGGAGAGGTCGTCGGGGCCCATTGCGCGGCGGAACGGCGTGGAGAGTGAAAACCCTAGGTGGTCGGGGTGGGTACTGGGTAGGCAGGGAGGCCGGCCGTTCGATCCGTCCGCGGTGGGGGATTTAAAAGCGAGCGGTGGCGACCGGGTCGGGTGCGCGGTGGGGTGCGGTGGTGCGTCGTTTGTTCGGGCGTGGGGGTTGGTTGCCGTGGCGTCAAGAAAGGAAAGGGAGAGGGGGGAAGTGCCACGGAAAGGGAAGGCGAGAGGGATTGTTCTCGAGAGATGGGTTGGCGTGGTGGCTCCGGTCCGGCCGATTTTGTTGGCACGTTGCGTTCGAGTTTGAATCGCAACGTTCAGATCGAGCACAGGATCGTCGATCTGGATGGGTGGGGCTGATTCTGCGCGGCGTCTGGTGGAGAAAGATCAAAGATCGAGAGGTCACGAAATGCTGTTGAGGCGCATTTAATCCTGCGTCTGGAGTACTACTACTTAACAAGTTTTTGAATCGGCTGAATTCCTTGCAACCATAGCAGCAGACCAGCAGTAGCACGCTAGGCCGAAAATCCTATACACCGAACAGATCGGTGCCGCACGCCCCCGCTCAGCCCTTTTTGCCCCGGCCCATATAGTGTGGTGGATTTTCTATTGGTTTTCTGTTCGGTTTTTCTCTTCCCGTTTTTTCTTTTTCTTTCTTCATTTTCTATTTTTTCCTTTTTTTTCTGTTCAGATTCAAAAAATGTTTTGTCTTTGTTCAGAAATAAAAATCAAAATATATTCGAAAAACGTCCAAATTAAAAACTGCTCCAATTTAAAAATATTTTATATCTGAATATTGAAAACACACACAAAAAAGAAAAGGAGGAACAAAGAACAAACAAACAAAAGGTCATTGAACCAATCCAACACACCCCTCTTGCTGACCAGGTCGGCCTATAGGACCTTCCGACTCAGCCTCTTGCAAATTGGCACACCAAGGGCTCGTTTGGTAGAATGCATGGCTTTTGCGGCTCATCCTGGCCGTGCTGTGGTTGGCATGGCCAACCTAAAACCGACTTTGGGTCACATTGTGCTTCTTGTTTGCTAACCTACAGTTGGGTGGGTGCATGGGCTAGGCTACTATGTCCATGTTGTTTGGTTGTATGTGTACTATTCTTTTGGCCCATCTAATGCAAAGTCCTCTTGTGTTGGTTCCCACAAGTTGTCGGTTATGATCACCTTGCTCTATATTGTGGTGAGGTTATCATGGATAGATCCCATATCAAGAACAACAGAAGAAGAAATGCAACAAGCAGGAAGAACACAAGAGCATAAACAACACAATCACGAACAACATAAGAGCAAGAACAACACAAGCAAGAACAACACAAGAGCGAGAACAACACAAGAGCAGGAACAACACAAGCATCATATCATCGTTCGTTGCCAAAAGGGGATCATTGTTCATCATACCACCATGGTGTTAACCTACCACCAAATCAAAAGTGAGTGTCATCCTACCACCACCGCCAGTTAACCATCACATGAGAGGTTACTATATACCACATGAGGACAAGATTCTACCATAGTTTTAAGGAAATTAGTACACCATCACCGGAATTACAAGACAAACTTCATAGATTTCCTTGACCTTGTTTAGCTTATCATATTAGCCTCACTAGCTTTGAGCATATCAAAGAGCATATACTCTACCTTCTTCTTTTCCTCCAAACTCTTCCTTTTCTCGCCCCATTTCTTGAGCTTGCTTTTCATTACCTCTGCTTGGGATTTCTGCACCTGCTTCAGTATATCCACTTCATTCTCTAACTTCTCCACCGATCCACCTTATTTATTGCAGTGGTGCCCCTAATCCAGGACATGTTCTCTGCCAACCCCCTTGTCTTAGTGTCATCTACGAATTTTTTCACATCAAGTAACATACCATAATACTTATCAATCTTGTTCTTCTCACCAGCTAGCTCCTTTACCAACTTTGCATTTCCAATCTTGTCGTTGATTCTTACACTATTGTTATCATGATCATTCCCCAAAGTCTTCCTAATGCATTTGTTTACAAGTTCCTGGCCATTCGTTATCCAACCAACACACAAACCCATAGTTTGTGACTTCCTGTAGATCAAGAATTCATTATCACGGCAAATGGATGAGTAGGCAAGTGAGGAATCTAATAAAGAGTTCATGATCATAGCCAGTGGATGATCTAGCAACTGAGAAATCAGAAGAACTTACATCCTGCATCTAGAAGATATAGAATCTACGTCTAGTGTTGCTCCCTTCAAATGCAACATGTTTGACATGCTCAAGCTTGTGGATGAGACACACCCCATGACAATCTATTGCTATGCCAAAAAATGTGGGATCTTCAATGCAGTTAGGAGCATAGTCCATGTTCGTAAGGTCCTAACAGACCAAATTGAATTCATCCGAGGCCTAATCGCAAATTCCCAAATTGCTAGGAAATCCCAACCCTTGAGAGGAATTGGGGGAACTGAGCTTACCCCTAGACACGATAGGGTCGAGATTTCACCCTCATTCCAGATCGTCATAGCTATCGAAGAGACAGCTCGACGAAGAGGAGGTATGATGACCCACAAGTATAGGGGGTGTATCGCAGTATTTTCGAGGGAAGTGAAACCCAATTTATTCATTCGACACAAGGGGAGCCAAAGAATATTTATGAGCCTTAACAACTGAGTTGTCAATTCAGATGCACATGGAAACAATCTTGCTCACAACAGTTTATCAGTAGCAACAATTTTGTAGTAGGAATAGTAAAGTAACAGCAGTAGTAAAGTAAAGACAGTAGTAACAATAGCAGTAAACAGTAGGATTCGAGTGCGGTAGGCATAGGGATGGATGGACGGGCGTTGCATGGACAAGAAAATTCACATAGCAATCAGAACATAGGGCAATTGCAGATAAATAAGATAAAGCATCCAAGTACTAGATAATCCTAGGCATGTGTTCCATATATAGTCATACATGTTCGCAATGAGAACTTGCACAACATCTTTTGTCCTGCCAGCCCGTTTGCAGCGGGGCCTCAAGGGAACTACTAGCAATTAAGGTGCTCCTTTTAATAGAGCACCGGAGCAAAGTATTAACACTCCGTGAACACATTTGATCCTCACATCAAAGCCATTCCCTCCGGTTATCCCGATTTCTGTCACTTTGGGGCCATTGGTTCCGGACAACAATGTGTGTATACAACTTGCAGATAAGACCATAAACAATACTATCATAATGAATCAATAATATGTTCAGATCTGAAATCATTGCACTCGGGCCCTAGTGACAAGCATTAAGCATAACAAGTCGCAACAAAGTCATAAAGCACTAATAGAAGATACTAGGCACCATGCCCTAACAATCTGATGCCATTACATGAACGATCTCATCCAATCCCTACCATCCCCATAGCCTACAGCGGGGGATTACTCACTCATAGATGGGGGAAACATGGATGGTCGATGGAGAGCGATGGTGATGATGATGGCGATGATCTCCTCCAATTCCCCGTCCCGGCAGGGTGCAAGAACGGAGTTTCTGGTGCTGTTTTGTGGAATCTGGTGGTGGCGGCGAAGCAGAACTCCTTCTGGAAAAACTTCGAACCCCCTAGAGTTTTTAGGTCAGAAGGCTTCTTATAGGCAAAGAGAGAGACCGAGGGGGTGTCTAGGGCGGCCAGACCACCGCCTGGCACGGCCTGGGCTAGCCCGCGCGGCCAGGTGGTGTGGCCTGGGCCCAGCCCTCCTCCGTCTTGTATTCTGGCTCTAGGAGTCTTCTGGTGAAATAGGATTTTTGGTATATTTTCCGGGATTTTTCCTAATAGTTGATTTTGTGCACAAAGCTAGACACCAAGGCAATTCTGCTGAAAACAGCGTCAGTCCGTGTTAGTTGCATCCAAATCACACAAGTTTAGAGAAGAAACAATAGCAAAAGTGTTCGAGAAAATAGATACGTTTTGGACGTATCAACTCCCCCAAGCTTAGCTTATTGCTTGTCCTCAAGCAATTCAGTTGAAAACTGAGTGCGATAAAAGAACATTCACAAACACATTTGCTTCATATGATTTATATATTCTCAGCATGTGATCAACTACTTAGACAATTCATAATAAAGAGTATGCAACTAAGTTTATTTAATAGGAATTGCAAGCTATGAAGAGATTCCAACTTAAAAATAATAAGTAGCAAGAAACATAAACATAAGCAACATTACAATGCTCATAACAAGGTATGATAGAGTGGTATCTCGCTTGCCTTTGATGAATGCCAAGGCACCTCTAAAGTTCAGGTGAAGACTAGAAGTAAAGATATCAAAGATACAAGCATGAAAGTCATGACACAAATAATCAAGTTTTGAGACAAGCACATTACACTAAGAATGACAACTATGCTCTCAAGAAGGTGCTCATAGAATAAGTGGAGACTCAACAAAGAAATGAAAAAGGTTTTGCATGGTTTGAAAGGCTTCCAAATGCTGAAAGTATGGTACTTGTTAGCTTTGAGCTCTCATTGCCCCTATCATAAGCATCTTGAAGGTGATTAAGGTTAAAGTGACACAACTAAGAGGATATGCTTGACAAGTTATAAATCGAAGTCTCATGCCCCTTACTTACGAAGACCGATCCTCATGCTACTCAACTTCAATCACAAGTAAGCTCTTGTCATTGTAAGTATATACGTATCATAGAGAACCGCCAACGGGGTACCCCTTGCACATGACACAGGAGCTATCCCATAATCAAAATAACAAGGCAAGCAGACAATGAGCATCTCAACGATCTTTTTATTTACTATGTGCATAGATTTTTATTGAGGATGCTTCATAGAATGCTCATTATGGTTATGCTGCAAGTTTCCACCATGATTAGGCATGGCTTAGGCTAGCGGCCCGGGCGTTTCCCCAACACATATACAAACTCCATGATCTTACAAGTTCCACTTTTATTTCACACCGCCAGGATCCATGAGCAAAAGAACATGATATCAACGAGGTACTAAGTACCAATGCAATGCTGAAAGCGTTTCCTATGATACATGGTTCTGCTAACTTCAACTTATAAAGCGCAAGCATATACGCAACAAAGAATGACGCAATGGTTCAGGTTTATAAAATGCAAGAAAATAAAGTGTGCCATCAAGTTCATGAGAGCTTTATTAACTAACTTTCTCATAACAAGCAAACATTTTATTCGGAAGAAAACAAGGCATATTGAATATGCACGGAAATAGCAAATGATGCTAATAGGTAGGTATGGTGGACACTTTAGAAATATTTGGTTTTAGGGAGTTGGAAACATGAGTAAAATACTTAGTGAAAGTGAAGGCTAGCAATAGTAAGGGAGCGACAAACGAGAGAGCAATAGCTGTCATAATAATGCTTGCAACAAAATAGGACTAATCATGGCATGAAAGTGATTTAAGACCCTCAAGGAAAAATAATTCATCGAGGCTTAACTGATTATTTCAGTCATATGCATGCGTGAGCATGTGCCAAGTCAATTCAAATGAAACATTCAGAGGAGGATACCATAGTGTCATACCAAGTTATGAATAAAGTAATGCAAGCAAACATTCATAAGACATGCTACAAACTATTAGCAAGCTAGAACTAATCATATGAAAGCAAGAACTACTAAGCATCCATAAATAACATACACCCTACATGAACAGACTAAGCATGCCCACAATGATGAGTATATGTACAAAAATGAAAACAAATAGAGTTCATTACCAGCCTCCTACCACACCTCAAGTTGTCATTAATCCTCATTATTGCTCTTTACTTGTGTGGCTTGAATAATAATATGAAACCAAATCCTACTGAGGACTGCTGAACCCTGCAACAAACTCACAAAGCCAAAGAAGAACAACACATATTTTTGGTGTTTTCGATTTTTTAAAGCAAGAACCAAAAAGGAAGAACAAGCAAAGCAAAATAGTTTTGGGTTTTTCGAATAGTTTAAATAAAACAAAAAGGAAAAAGAAAATCAAGGCAAAAAGAAGAAGAAGCAAACAAAGAGAAACAACCGAAATATTTTTGGTCTTTTCGTGTTTTAGAAAGCAAAAACAAAGAAAGAACAAAAACTAAAAAGAGAACGAAACATGAATACACAAAGTACCGACGCAACATGATAAGGAGATGAGTGCGATGTCGGCGTACCTCCCCCCAAGCTTAGGCTTTTGGCCTAAGTGGGTGTCAATCTAGATATGGGTAAGGGTTCCAAGCAGGAGGATCATGATAAGAGTGATCGTAGTTGGGCCCTTGGGAGGAAGAAGAAGCTCCCTAATCATAGATAAGCTGCTGATATAAAGACTCTCCCTCATTCGAGGGCTGGACCGAATCATCCGTGACCTCCCTTCTAGTATCCTGCTCCTGCTGGGAGAGCTCTCCCAAATATGTATCAAACTCCTCCTCCGTGAGAGACCATCCTACCCTGTTATCAAGGTTAAACAAAATAGGTGCAGGCAAAAGAACAACACGCTCGGACTTGCTCCTTCTCCAACCAGCTTTGAGAAAGGTTAATTCATAAGACAACTCACTCAGATTAGCCCAAGAAGAAACAAATTTATGTTGTATCATGGAATTAAGATCAAGCCTTTTTATGGGAAACTATAGGTCTAGATGATGGGGCACTAAACCATGCAACGCTAGTAAACGAGAAGCAACGAGGCCCCCACAAATTCCACCTTTCTCACGGTTAGCAGCAAGACGAAAAGCTATTAAAGCACCTAAGTTGTAAGACCTATCTCATTTAAGAGCAGCAGAGATGAATGTTAGATCATAAGAAGATAACTTATTGGCAGTTTTTCTAGCAAAAACACACTTGGCAATAAAGTAGGCAAAGTAGCGAATGGAGGGGAGATGAATGTTACAGATTTTTCCACTCTCCTTCGAGAAGCCGCTCCCCTGGAAAATTTCTGCGTATAGATCCATGAGTGGTGCAGGTCGCTCTTTAATCCTTCCACATGATCCCCACTGAGGTACCTTAATAGCTGCACAAAAGTCATCGAGAGAAAGGTCGACAGCAATATTGTAAATTTTCTGGTGGACCATGGGGTTAGGCAAAGAGTAACTAAATTGAAAGTCCTGCACCACAGACATGGTTAGCTTCACAAATTGACAAGGTTCATTTCCAAAAAGTGCTCCAACCCTGCATTAGAAACCAAAGTGTGGAAATCCTGGAGAATTCCTACGGCTCTCATGAATTCAGAGCATGGGTAAATGGAAGGAAAAACTTCCTCCTCCCGGTGAACCTTCATGATCTCAGGCACCCATAGTTCATGTTGATTTAGTTGATGCTCATTCATCTTCTATTCTGAAATTTAAACACCCATTAAACAAGTGATTGCAAAGTGAATATAATGAAGGGCACTACTCATAGGGACTTGTAAGAGGCCTAAACATGCATCAAAACTATATCTCTAAGCATCAAACAAGCTTACAAGCTCTCATAATCTGTCACCTACAGCAGCAAAATACTCAAGATATAATCCACTAAACACAAATCTACTTGGACAAGCAGAGGAGTCACATATCGGAGAACAAATGCTCCAAATTTTAGCAACAAAGATGGGCTGAGCAAGGAGATTGAAAAAACGAGAGCAAGCACACCAAGAACGCGATTTTGAGCAATGAACTGGAGCTTACTCGGGAGAGAGAAGAAATTGGCAAGTGAGAGAGTGAGTGGAGGGCTAGGGGTGGACCACACCATGGCATGGCACCACCTAGGGCAGGCCACGCCACCAGGTGGTGTGCCTGCTTGGTGGGTCCCCCTGGTACCTTCCAGACACTCCTCTACCCCTTTTTTCACGTAAAAATTTAATATGAATTTTCTGAAATTTTTCGAGACACTTTATTTTTGGACAATTTTCAGGCATAGATGAATGATTTTCTGACAGACAGATTTTTCTGGAAATGATGCAATGACAAAACAAGGCTAGAACTATAGGAGTTCTAAGACACTCTAACATGCAAGCAACTAACAACAAAGAAAACTAAATGAAAGCAAAACTAAAATGGATAGAATAAAAGTAAACGGAGATAATGACGGTGAAAACATTGTTTTGTTCAATGAAATCCTTTTGTTAACAAGGTTGATCAGGTCTTGTTACCAAAACAACTTCATATGAGACAAAACTTTGTATTCCACTAATGATTATGTTACCTCAACCTTGATAGCAATGTGTTGGGTCCGCATCATAGAAAACAAAAAATTTCCTACGATGAGAACTATACGCCAAGATCTATCTACTAGATACAGAGCAACGGGTGGACATACATCCATGGAGAACTTACCCTCGAAGACAACGAGTTTTGTTAACGAGTAGGAACTCGTGGTTGATGTAGTTGTACGCTTGCCGATCTCAAGATCGTGTGGAAGTCCGAGCGCCGCAAATCAGCAGCGCATCCGTCCTCGCACACACGTTCAAGCCACCGGACAACCTCCACCTCCTCGCTCCAGCGAATCAGCGGAAGTAGCAACTCCTTCCAGACGCAAGGCCACCGGGAACATGTATCTCGCTAATCCGAGACCATGGGGAAATATCTAGAGGGGGAGAGAGATCCTTCACGAGGAGGTGTGTTTTGTGAGAGGGGAGAGGGGGGCTTTATATAGGAGGGAGGGAGACCCCTCCCCTCCCATAGCCGGTGCATGAGGGGGGGACTCCTCCCCTCCTTCATTCATGTGGTGAACCTCCACTCACATAAACATGGCCTCCACCCAAAATCCCACTCACATGTATTTAATTTCCACCAAATTAAATGCAACTCTCAATTAATAAAACTCTTTTATTTGTTTTATTCAGAATTTTGTTAATTACTTTAATTAACAAACATTCACATAAAACCCCTTGCAACATTTCAATATCACATGCAGAACCACTTTCTGCAATTTCACCCGAAACAATTCCGGTTTCTATCGAAACATTTCCTTCGCTTTGCAAACCTTTTGTCTGGAACATATGTGCTCCTAAATGGTGTCCGGCAACCCTTAAGTGTGTCACCCTACGGTTCGCGAATAATGCAGACATGATTGAGACTCCTCTCAGATCAATAATCAGAAGCGGGACCTGGAGATCCATACTGACTCCTGCATATTCAACGATGACTTCTGTGATCGTGAGAACCTTTAACGTCAGCAATTTAATCCCTTTGTCTCATGATATAATACATGTCCGAGATTCGATCATCGGTATCCAAATACCTAGTTTGATCTCGTTACCGACATGCACTCTTTTCTCGTTCCCGTGATATAACATTCTAGTGATCACATCACTTGTTTGCAAGCTATCTTAATGTGATATCACCGAGAGGGCCCAGAGTATATCTATCCGTTATCGGGATTGACAAATTCCACTCTTGATCCATGAGCCTCAACATAACACCTTCATAGCACTAAACCCACCTTTATGGTCACCCAGTTACGGTGTGTGACGTTTGATGTTATCAAGATACCCTTCCGGTGTTAGCAATTAACATGATCTCATGGTCTAAGGACTAAGACTACTTTGTATGATGTTATATCAATATAAACATAATGACTTGATCGTAATGCTATACTTCGGATGAATGTTCATCACATCATTTCACAAATGCTGTGACCTTGTTATTAACAACATCCAATGTCCATGATCAGGAAACTTTGATCATCTTGTTAATCAACAAGCTAGTCTATAAGAGAGGCATAACTAGGAACCCTTTTTGTTTATTAAACACACATGTATTGATGTTTCCTATCAATACAATTATAGCATGCAAAATAAACATCTATCATATACAAGGAATACATAATAACAAATTTATTATTGCCTCTCAGGGCATATTTCCTTCAGTCTCCCACTTGCACTAGAGACAAAAATCTAGTTTACATAGTGATAAATCTAACACCCATGGAGTTCTGGTGTTGATCATGTTTTGCCCTAGGGAGTACTTTAGTCAACGGATCTGCTACATTCAGGTCCGTGTGCACTTTACAAATCTTTATATCTCCATCCTTGACATGCTCGCGGATGGAGTGAAACCGGCGCTTAATATGCTTGGAATTCTTGTGAGACCTTGGTTCCTTGGCGTTGGCTATGGCTCCATTGTTGTCACAATAGATCACCATTGGGTCCAACGCACTAGGAACCACACCTAGTTCCGTTATGAACTCCTTCATCCAAACCGCTTCCTGTGCCGCTTCTGAAGCAGCAACATATTCCGCCTCCGTCGTTGATCCAACCACCAAAGGTTGTTTGGAGCTCCTCCAACTAACTGCTGCTCCGTTCAAGAGAAATACGTATCCGGATTGAGACTTAGAGTCATCCGGATCAGTGTCAAAGCTAGCATCGACATAACACTTAGCGAATAGCTGCGAATAGCTCTTCTTCACCTCCATATACAAGAAAAATATCCTTAGTTCTTCTCAAGTACTTAAGGATATTCTTGACCGCTATCCAGTGTTCCAAACCTGGATCAGATTGGTACCTACTAGTCAAACTAATAGCACGTGCCACATCCGGTCTTGTACATAGCATGGCATACATTATAGAGCCTATGGCTGAGGCATAGGGGATCTTATCCATTATCTCTCTTTCTTCTGCCGTAGCCGGACTTTGAGTCTTACTCAATGTCTTGCCTTGCAACATAGGTAAGTACCCCTTCTTACTTCCGTCCATATTAAACTTCTTTAATATCTTATCAAGGTATGTACTCTGCGATAGCCCAATTAGGCGTCTTGATCTATCTCTATAGATTTTAATGCCTAATATATATGAAGCTTCACCAAGGTCCTTCATCGAAAATTTGCTGTTTAGATAACTTTTAACACTGTTTAAAAGATCTATATCATTTCCAATCAATAATATGTCATCCACATATAATATCAGAAATGCCACATTACTCCCACTCACTCTCTTGTAAATACAAGCCTCTCCATAAGTTTGGACAAATCCAAACTCTTTGATCACCTCATCAAAGCGGAGATTCCAACTCCGGGATGCTTGCTTCAGTCCATAGATGGATCGCTGAAGTTTGCACACCTTATCAGCATCCTTAGGATCGACCCTTAGGTTGTATCATATACAACTCTTCTTCAATATTACCATTGAGGAACGCAGTTTTGACATCCATCTGCCATATTTCATAATCGAAATATGCAGCAATTGCTAACATAATCCTAACCGACTTAAGCATCGCTACGGGAGAGAATGTCTCATCGTAGTCAACTCCTTGAATTTGTTGAAACCCCTTTGTGACAAGTCGAGCCTTATAGATGGTTACATTACCATCAGCATCAGTTTTTCTTTTGAAAATCCATTTATTCTCAACGGCCTTTCGATCGTGAGGTAAGTCCACCAAGGTCCAAACCTGGTTTTCGTACATGGATTCCATATCGGATTTCATGGTTCTAGCCATTTGTTGGAATCGGGGCTCATCATCGCTTCTTCATACATCGCAGGGTCATCTATTTCATCAATCATGAAATTCATAACAGGATTGCCGTACAGTTCAGGAGCTGCACGTGTCCTGCTTGACCTGCGAGGTTCGGTAGTGTCCTCTTTCGGAGTTTCATGATCAATATCATTAGCTCTCTCTTCATTAGGTGAAGTCAACTCCGAAACAACTTCCGGTGCTGCGCTACTCGCCATTTCATGAAGAGAAGGTTCAATAACCTCTTCGAGTTCTACCTTCCAACTACTCACACCTTTCGCGAGAAACTCCTTCTCAAGAAAGGATCCATTCTTGGCAACAAAGACCTTGCCCTCAGATCTGTGATAGAAGGTATACCCAATCGCTTCCTTAGGGTATCCTATGAAGACGCATTTTTCCGCTTTGGGTTTGAGTTTATCCGGTTGAAGTTTCTTCACATAAACATCACATCCCCAAACTTTAAGAAATGACAGCTTAGGTTTGTTTCCAAACCATAATTCATACGATGTCTTTTCAACGGATTTAGATGGTGCCCTATTTAAAGTGAATGTAGCGGTTTCTAGTGCATAACCCCAAAATGACAGTGGCAAGTCAGTCAGAGACATCATAGATCGAAGCATATCCAATAAAGTACGATTACGACGTTCTGACACACCATTACGTTGTGGTGTTCCGGCAGACGTGAGTTGTGAAACTATTCCACAGTCTTTCATATGTGTGCTAAACTCGTAACTAAGATACTCTCCTCCACGGTCGGACCGCAGAAATTTGATCTTTCTGTTACGATGATTTTCCACTTCATTCTGAAATTCTTTGAACTTTTCAAAGGTTTCAGACTTATGTTTCATCAAATAGATATACCCGTATCTACTCAAATCATCCGTGAAAATAACAAAATAACGATATCCACCTCGCGCCGACACACTCATTGGTCCACACACATCAGTATGTATGATTTCCAATAAATCTGTCGCCCGTTCCATTGAACCGGAAAACGGCGTTCTAGTCATCTTGCCCATAAGGCATGGCTCACATGTATCAAATGATTCAAAATCAAGTGATTCCAAAAGTCCATCAGAATGGAGTTTCTTCATGCGTTTAACGCCAATATGACCTAGACGGCAGTGCCATATATATGCAGATATATCATTATAAAGTTTAATCCTTTTAGCATCAACATTATGAATATGCGCAATACTACTATCGAGATCCAATAGAAATAAACCATTCAACACAGGTGCATGACCATAAAAGATATTATTCATATAAATCGAACAACCATTGTTTTCAGACTTAAACGAATAACCACTTTGCATCAAACATGATCCGGACACAATGTTCATGCTCAGTGCAGGCACCAAATAACAATTATTCAGGTTTATAACTAATCCCGACGGCATATGGAGAGGCAGCGTTCCGACGGCGATCACATCAACTCTTGATCCATTGCTGACCCGCATCGTGACCTCATCCCTTGCTAGTTGTCGCTTGTTCCGTAGCCCCTGAACCGAGTTACATATATTAGCAACCGATCCCGTATCAAATACCCAGGTGCTACTGCGAGTACTAGTCAAGTACACATCAATAACATGTATATCACATATACCTTTGTTTGCCTTGCCGGCCTTCTTGTCCGCCAAATACTTGGGGCAGTTGCGCTTCCAATGGCCAGTCCCCTTGCAATAGTAGCACTCGGTGTCAGACTTAGGGCCAGCTCGGGGTTTCTTTTCAGGCGCGGCAACAGATTTGCCGCCCTTCTTTCCCTTCTGCTTGCCTTTCTTGTCCTTCTTGAAACCGGTGGTCTTATTGATCATCAACACTTGATGTTCTTTCCTAATCTCCACTTCTGCAGTCTTAAGCATTGACAGAAGCTCGGGAAGAGACTTCTTCATGCCCTGCATATTATAGTTCATCACGAAGCTCTTGTATCTAGGTGGCAGAGATTGGAGAACATGATGTATGCCTAAGTCAATGGGAATCGTTATTCCCAAGGACACAAGCTTATCGGCGTACTCAGACATTTTGAGTACGTGCTCACTAACGGAGTTGTTCTCTTCCATCATGCAGCTAAAGAACTTTTCAGAAGCATTATAACTCTCTACGGCAACATGGGTATCGAAAATCATTTTCAATTCTCCCATGGTATCAAAGGCATTGCCATTTTCGAAATGTTTTCGAAGTTCTAGCTCTAGCCCATACAGTATGCCGCAATGAACTAAGTTGTGGTCCTCTTGACGAGTTATATAGACGTTATTTTCCTCGTTAGGGGCATCAGGAGCTGGTGGGGGGCCTAGCGGCGCCTCTAGCACATATTGCTTTTGTGCAGCAGTGAGGAGAATCCTCAAATTCATAGCCCAGTTGGTGAAGTTGCTACCATTCGCAGCAAGCTTCTCTTTCTCCATGAACACATTGAAAGTAAAAGCAGGTGGTGCCATCTACAACAGAATTTGTAAAATATATTTAGACTAAGTTTATGATAGATTGAGTTCAACTAATCCAAATTACTAATGAACTCCCACTCAAAAACGACATCCCTCGTGTCCTTTTGGTGATGACATGAACCAAATCCACTACATCAAGTCCGATCATCACGTGAGTTGGTGTAGCTTCAAAGGCGAGCATCTATATGGGCATCATATCAACTATATGACTCATGCTTAACCTCTCGGTCCGTGTTCCGAGGCCATGTCTGTACATGCTAGGCTCGTCAAGTAAGAACCATAGTATTCGCGTGTGTAAAACTGTCTTACACCCGTTGTATGAAAGCATAGAGTCAAGAACACCCGATCATCACGTGATGTCTCAAAACATGATCCACAAAAGGATGCATACTTAAGGAAGAACACATTTTATCTTGATATCTAAATGAGGGATCATCTTATAATGCTACCAAAAGTGCCAAACTAGCAATATAAGATGCTAACATCTAACGTGTGAAGTGAGGTGATATGGTCCATGCATTTGATCTCTATCATTTGCATCGTGGTATGATCTCTATCATTCCTTTGTGTGTAAGGCCAAGGTTTATGGAACTTACACGTTAAGTGAGTTGTAAGAGTATCTATCATACATCTACTTACAACAATACCATATCAAGACACTAGCCCAGCAACGATCTAAACTAGACGCCTCTAATTTATCAATTGCAAGTTTTACGTGTCTTAGGGCTTTCAGAGATAGAACCGGTCTTACCTATGAACATGAACCACAACGAGGATAACCAAGTTATTAGCAACTCATTGTGAATTAGATATTGACTATAGTAGGAGAGACAGACACCCGCTAGCCACTTATGCAAAACTAGTTGCATGTCAGTCGTGGAACCGGTCTCATGTACGATGACATGTAAGGTTGGTCCGGGCCGCTTCATCCCACTATGCCACCAATATCCAAAGTACATAGAATATGCAATAACATGATCATCATCGCCCACATATAAACATATGTGTACTACCCGTGCAAAGCACCTACGCATAGATCAGGCTCTGATACCACTGTTGGGTCCGCAGCATAGAAAACAAAAAAATTCCTACGATGAGAACTATACGCCAAGATCTATCTACTAGATACAGAGCAACGGGTGGACATACATCCATGGAGAACTTACCCTCGAAGACAACGAGTTTTGTTAACGAGTAGGAACTCGTGGTTGATGTAGTCGTACGCTTGCCGATCTCAAGATCGTGTGGAAGTCCGAGCGCCGCAAATCAGCAGCGCATCCGTCCTCGCACACACGTTCAAGCCACCGGACAACCTCCACCTCCTCGCTCCAGCGAATCAGCGGAAGCAGCAACTCCTTCCAGACGCAAGGCCACCGGGAACATGTATCTCGCTAATCCGAGACCATGGAGAAATATCTAGAGGGGGAGAGAGATCCTTCACGAGGAGGTGTGTTTTGTGAGCGGGGAGAGGGGGGCTTTATATAGGAGGGAGGGAGACCCCTCCCCTCCCATAGCCGGCGCATGAGGTGGGGGGACTCCTCCCCTCCTTCATTCATGTGGTGAACCTCCACTCACATAAACATGGCCTCCACCCAAAATCCCACTCACATGTATTTAATTTCCACCACATTAAATGCAACTCTCAATTAATAAAACTCTTTATTTATTTTATTCAGAATTGTGTTAATTACTTTAATTAACAAACATTCACATAAAACCCCTTGCAACATTTCAATATCACATGCAGAACCACTTTCTGCAATTTCACCCAAAACAATTCTGGTTTCTATTCAAACATTTCCTGCGCTTTGCAAACCTTTTGTCTGGAACATATGTGCTCCTAAATGGTGTCCGGCAACCCTTAAGTGTGTCACCCTACGGTTCGCGAATAATGCAGACATGATTGAGACTCCTCTCAGATCAATAATTAGAAGCAGGACCTAGAGATCCATACTAACTCCTGCATATTCAACGATGACTTCTGTGATCGTGAGAACCTTTAACGTCAGCAATTTAATCCCTTTGTCTCATGATATAATACATGTCCGAGATTCGATCATCGGTATCCAAATACCTAGTTTGATCTCGTTACCGACATGCACTCTTTTCTCGTTCCCGTGATATAACATTCTAGTGATCACATCACTTGCTTGCAAGCTATCTTAATGTGATATCACCGAGAGGGCCCAGAGTATATCTATCCGTCATCGGGATTGACAAATTCCACTCTTGATCCATGAGCCTCAACATAACACCTTCATAGCACTAAACCCACCTTTATGGTCACCCAGTTACGGTGTGACGTTTGATGTTATCAAGATACCCTTCCGGTGTTAGCAATTAACATGATCTCATGGTCTAAGGACTAAGACTACTTTGTATGATGTTATAGCAATATAAACATAATGACTTGATCGTAATGCTATACTTCGGATGAATGTTCATCACATCATTTCACAAATGTTGTGACCTTTTTATTAACAACATCTAATGTCCATGATCAGGAAACTTTGATCATCTTGTTAATCAACAAGCTAGTCTATAAGAGAGGCATAACTAGGAACCCTTTTTGTTTATTAAACACACATGTATTGATGTTTCCTATCAATACAATTATAGCATGCAAAATAAACATCTATCATATACAAGGAATACATAATAACAACTTTATTTTTGCGTCTCAGGGCATATTTCCTTCACAATGGTCCCAATCATAATAGTTTCAAAATTTTCTCTTGGTATGGGACGACATATTTCTCCAACTTGAATGCCCTCAACATGTTCAACTGAATTCAAACAATAAGTCCTTTCAATCTTCTTGGGGAAATAGACTGTATGTTCCTTGTCATTAACATTAAAGGTCATATTTCCTTGGTTAGAATTAATAACAGCCCCTATAGTATTTAGAAAAGGTCTCCCAAGAATAATAGACATATTATCATCTTCAGGCATTTCAAGCACAACAAAATCAGTTAATCTCAAGCAATTATGAGCCACTTGAACATGTACATCCTCACATATACCAACAGGAATAGTGGTAGATTTATCAGCCATTTGCAAAGATATATCAGTTGGTATTAATTTTTCTGGTTGAAGTCTCTTATAGAGAGAGAAAGGCATAACACTAACTCCAGCTCCCAAATCACACAAAGCAGTTCTAACATAACTATTCTTAATAGAACAAGGGATAGTTGGAATCCCTGGGTCTCCAAGTTTCTTTGGAACCTTACCATTAAAGGAATAATTAGCAAGCAAAGTAGATATTTCTTCATTAGGGATCTTCCTTTTATTCGAGACAATATCCTTCATGTACTTTGAGTAAGGAGGCAATTTAATAGTATCAGTCAAAGGAATTTGCAAGAATAAAGGTTTCATCCACTCACAAAACTTATTATAGTGTTCATCTTCCATTGACTTGTGTTTCTTATCAGGGAAAGGCATAGGTTTTTGGACCCAGGGTTCTCTTTCACTACCATGTTTCTTAGCAATAAAATCTTCTTTAGTGTATTTAGTATTCTTAGTTTGCTTTTTAGGTTCTTCTTCAACTTTTTCTTCATTTGGAGCTTCATTTTCTTCATTACCACTTTCAGTTTCAGCATCAGAGACAGATATACTATTAGGATCTATAGCAGGTTCAGAGGGTTCTACAATAGTTTTATGTTTCTTTTTCCTTTTCTTATGAGTAGAGCCACTATTTTCAGCTTGTTGAGAATCCTGCTCAATTCTTTTGGGATGCCCCTCAGGATATAGAGGATCCTGGGTAGTAGCACCACTTCTAGTTCTAATTTCATAAGCATATTTTTCTTTAGCGGCATTAACTAGCAAATCTTTTTGCACTTTAATGAGTTGATCTATTTGAGTTTGAACCATTTGAAAGTGTTTAACAATCATTTTAACATCATTAGAGGTTCTTTCCACAATATCTTTCGACTCAACAATAGTTCTAGTGTTTTCCATTAGATGATTTTGCACCCTTTTATTAAAATTATCTTGCTTAACAATAAAGATATTGAATTCTTCTAAGCATTGATCATGAGGTTTAGAGTAAGGGATATCACCTTCATCAAAGTGTTGGAGAGAGTGTACCTCAATAGTGGATGAGTAGGGAATAGGCTTACATAATTCTTCTATAGGAGGTATATTCTTGACATCCACAGCTTTAATTCCCTTTTCCTTAAGACATTTCTTAGCTTCCTTCATCACTTCATCATTTAATTCAATAACTCCCCTCTTCTTTGATGTTGGAATAGGCACAGGAATAGTTGGTGCAGGAGGATTCCAATCCTCGTAGTTCTTGCTTATTTTAACCATTAATTCCTCAGCTTCCTTGGAAGTCCTATTCCTGAAAACACAATCAGCACAACTATCTAGGTATGTCCTAGATTCTTCGGTTAGTCCATTATAAAATATATCAAGAAGCTCATTCTTAGGTAATGGACTTCCAGCCTGTGCATGAACCAAAGCACAAAACCTTGCCCATGATTCAGGCAATATCTCTTTTTCTCCCTGTTTAAAATCAAAAAGTTCCTGCAAAATAGCATGTCTAGCACTAGGAGGAAAATATTTCTGCAGGAAAGTACTAATCAAGCAATCAGGGCTATCAATAAATCCAGGAGGTAAATTACTATACCAAGTTTTACCTTCTCCTTTAAGTCAAAAGGGGAAAATCTTAGCAACAAAGTAAGTACGCATCTTAATATCATCAGAAAAGAAGCCACTCATGGTAGAAAGTTCATTCATATGTGCTAGCGCACTTTCATTTTTAGTCCCACAAAAAGGTTCTTTCTCAACAATAGCTATGTAAGATAGATCAAGAGAGAAATCATAATCTTTATCTTTAATGTTTATGGGAGAAGCAGCAAACTTAGCAATAGAAGACAATTTGGGTCTAATAGTACGCCTCTCAAGGAGACTCTTAGCAGCGCTCCTATCATGGGTGTTTTTACATTCTTTAATAAATTCATCGGTCATCTCAACATAACCATCTTCAATATCATAACTCTCACTAGACTCAGGTGAACTAACAGGTGTAGTAGTGTCTTCATTAGGAGTTTCAGTATTTCTAGCTATAGTTCTAGCAATCGTAGCATCTAGGAAAGGACCTAATGAACCACTCTTATCAAGCACAGTAGAAGCAACATAATAAGTATCAGAAGTTTAAGATTCAGCAGTAGTAGCAGTGTGTGTAGCATGTGTATGTGGTCGTGTAACGAGCTTACTCATAACAGATGGTGAATCAAGAGCAACAGAGGTGTTCAGAACAGTACCTCGTCTTGTAGTGGATGGTAAAATAGGAACCTTGCCATCACGAGACTTACCCATGATGGATGGATAGCAACGAACAATAGAGAATCCAAGTGAACTTAATAAATAAAGCTATGCTCCCCGACAACGGTGCCAGAAAATAGTCTTGATGACCCACAAGTATAGGGGGTGTATCGCAGTATTTTTGAGGGAAGTGAAACCCAATTTATTGATTCGATACAAGGGGAGCCAAAGAATATTTATAAGCCTTAACAACTGAGTTGTCAATTCAGCTGCACTTGGAAACAATCTTGCTCACAGCAGTTTATCGGTAGCAACAGTTTTGTAGTAGGAATAGTAAAGTAACAGCAGTAGTAAAGTAAAGACAGCAGTAACAATAGCAGTAAACAGTAGGATTCGAGTGCGATAGGCATAGAGATGGATGGACGGGCGTTGTATGGACAAGACAATTCACATAGCAATCAGAACATAGGGTAATTGCAGATAAATAAGATAAAGCATCCAAGTACTAGATAATCCTAGGCATGTGTTCCATATATAGTCATACGTGCTCGCAATGAGAACTTGCACAACATCTTTTGTCCTGCCAGCTCGTTTGCAGCGGGGCCTCAAGGGAACTACTGGCAATTAAGGTGCTCATTTTAATAGACCACCGGAGCAAAGCATTAACACTGCATGAACACATGTGATCCTCACATCAAAGCCATTCCCTCCGGTTATCCCGATTTCTGTCACTTCGGGACCATTGGTTCCAAACAACAACGTGTGTATACAACTTGCAGGTAAGACCATAAACAATACTATCATAATGAATCAATAACATGTTCAGATCTGAAATCATGGCACTCGGGCTCTAGTGATAAGCATAACAAGTCGCAACAAAGTCATAAAGCACTAATAGAAGATACTAGGCACCATGCCCTAACAATCTGATGCCATTACATGAACGATCTCATCCAATCCCTACCATCCCCATAGCCTACAGTGGGGGATTACTCACTCATAGATGGGGGAAAACATGGATGGTCGATGGAGAAGTGATGGTGATGATAATGGCGATGATCTCCTCCAATTCCCCGCCCCGACAGTGTGCCAGAACGAAGTTTCTGGTGCTGTTTTGTGGAATCTGGTGGTGGCGGCGGAGCGGAACTCGTTCTGGAAAAACGTCGACCCCCCCGGAGTTTTTAGATCAGAAGGCTTCTTATAGGCGAAGAGGGAGACCGAGGGGGTGTCTGGGCGGCCAGACCACCCCCTGGCGCGGCCTGGGCTAGCTCGCGCGGCCAGGTGGTGTGGCCTGGGCCCAGCCCTCCTCCGTCTCGTATTCTGGCTCCGGGAGTCTTCTGATGAAATAGGATTTTTGGCATATTTTTCGGGATTTTTCCTGATAGTTGATTTTCTGCACAAAAACTAGACACCAAGGCAATTCTGCTGAAAACAACATCAGTCCGTGTTAGTTGCATCCAAATCACACAAGTTTCGAGGAGAAACAATAACAAAAGTGTTCGGGAAAGTAGATACGTTTTGGACGTATCACGGTAGTACTCTTCACGGGAACACCGTCATCGCCGCAACCGATGACTAGATATGACCGGAGAGGAGGGGGATGCTGGATCTAGACTCGGAAGTGAGCGGGTAGGGAGCGTCTCGGCGAGAGGTGAGCAAATGTCTCCATCCTCTTTCCAATGGAGCGTAAAATCTTCTGCATGTGCCATCGTTGGATAGGCTCGTGCCTAGAAGTGTCGCTTTTGCATCGGCTGGGTGCAAGACAAAGGTGGCTCGCTGTAAATGTCCAGATTGATCGTTGTCGCTGTGTCTGGCTGTGGGCTGCTTTATAGTTCCAGATGGCACAACCCAATCTCCCATGCGGGGGTCCAATTAACCTAATTTCGTCGCTACCGGCCATGCCCCGACCAACTGCAGGCTACCAAACACATCCCAGGTATCTTGACTCTTGGGCTTGACTGACAACACCATCATCGTTTGCTGAGCTTCCATGGTGGAAGCTTGGCCTCGAGGGCGGACCTGGTGAGGCTTCATTCAATAAGCGGATCTTGGCTTTTCTTCGGCTCTGGAGTTCGTTGTCCTTGCTCTCCCTTCTTGTTGTCCATGGCGGCACGGCGGAGGGATTTCTCGTGGTGGTGGCCTATGGTATCGGAGAAGCTCGGAGAGTGTGTGATATTGTTTTTCTCTGGAGTGCTCCATCGGTAGTGCAAGATCGACTACCGAATCCCGTCGCTGACAGACAATGCCTCCAGGACCTGGCGATGGCGTCGTGCCAGGTTGTCTTCAACCTCCAGTGGAGGCCCTCTTCTGGTCGCGCGGCGTTGATCCAATCTTCCCTAGCTCCATGTGGCCTTGATGGTGCCGGCGACGGAGCTTGCTGCTTGAGGCCAGACCTCACCGGTGGTGTTGGCGGACCCGATTGTTTTTCCTGTAAATTAGCTAGGGTCTTTTTTGCAAGTTGTAAGGACTCGGTTTGTATTGTTATCTCTTCAGGGATCCTTAATGTAAATTGTATCATACCGTTTCAATATTAATGCAGTATCCAGGCCCTTACCTTTCCGCTTGTTCAAAAAAAAAAGATCGATCTAGGAATGACAGAAAATCGATCTGGATGGGTGAGGCTGATTCAGCGCCCGCGTCTAGTGGGATAGGATCAAGATCGAGAGGTCACGAAATGCTGTTGGGGCGCATTTAATCCTGCGTTTGGAGTACTACTAGTAAGTTTTTGAATCGGCTGAATTCCTTGCAATCATACTAGCAGCAGTAGCACGCTCGGCCTCTTCCGAATTGGCACGCCAAGTATCTCGCCACTTGGGTCGTGTGCATGGGCGAATGGCTTGATGATGGCAGGGAACGGACGTGCTTGAGCGTTAATGCCTTTTTTTTTTGGAACAAACGAATTTTGTAGAATTTGTTGGCAGGAATCATGTGTATTCGGTACTTCTTTTTCCTTCCGAGTCTCTCTGCATTGTAGGATGAATGAACGAACTTCCTTCAACTAGCAATTTTGGGGAGAGGCTCGTTCTTATCCTCAACCTTCTCTCTCATGTGAACCCTAGCTGAGAGCGCCCTCTCCAGTTTCGGGCCAACCCGAGGTCACTCTCGACGGTGGTGCCATCGGGAGGCGACTGAGGGGCGTCGCCGGTTTAGGTTTTAGGTGGTGTTTAGCCTGTGTGCAGTCTAGGAGTAGGTCGTCAAACTTTTCTAGCGGTCTCCGACGCGTCCTATGGCCTGTCCTCCTTGCGGCGGCGCTCCGGTGGCAGGGGCCTGCGTTGCGGGTGGAACTGAACCTGAGGATCTACGTCGATAAAGTCGGGAGCTAGAGCTCTGCTGCCCTGACTGTCGCGCATGCCGTCGGGCAACCGTCGCTGCCCGGCGCTCCACCTGTCGGCGACCCAAGTGGCGTAGTCCCTGACGTAGTCGACGGTGGCCGTTGCTCTAGATCCTGCAACAACACTGGCGGAGAAAAAGGACCTAATTGAGTTCTCTTTTTGTTTTTCAGGTCTTTCTTGTAAAAGTAGAGGATTTCTTTGTGAACCCTGTTTGGAGCAGGGTCCTTTTTGTAATTGTGTCTGCCGAGTAATACAGCTTCTAGGGCCTTCGGGCCTCTTTCCTGTTCAAAAAAAACTAGCAATTTTGCTTTTTTCTGATCTTGGAGCGAGATATGCTCCATGAACGGACAAGATAGCTCAAGTATCCACATGTGCATTTGCTTCTCCCTTCTTCATAAAGATTTTCTTTAGGGCTCTAAACTTGTGGTCCAAGCTTATGTTAAAATTTGCTTATGAAGACCAAGACACGATGAGCCTCCCCTGCTCGCCTTATGTTAACGACTTTATGCAAATTGTTGCGTAAGACATCAAGACAACAATTTCATGAAACTTATTGCAATTTACATTCTTATAAGGATCCTCAATACACAATTTCCCATGGAGTACGTATGTGTAGCATCCCAATTGTCTAACAATTGTAATGCTACTTGGTCTAGTAAGATAATGACTACTTCCTATATATAATTATTGCATCATAATTATATCATGCTCATGTCATCATGCCACCTTGCATTTGAGCATCATATAAAACCCTTTTTCTTTTGGTTCTTCCCTCATATGCATTATTAATTGTATTTGCTTGATATTGTATTTGGTTATTGATATATTGTTTAATGCCCAAGTTGAGTTGGGGGCATATCTTTTATTCAACTCCATCACCTTTCTTTTCACCACCTTATAATTCCACCATTCCTTTTACCATGGGCTTTTATTTTCTTTTGGTATTTAATCTAGCTCATGGGAGATAGGATGGATCTAATTCTATAAATTCTTTTGGTTGGCCTTATTCCACTTCTTGGAAATGCATATGGATAATGCCCTATTATTATTATTGTTTTCACAAAATAAATCAGGGCATCTATTATTTTGCATGGGCCATGCAAGAGTACCACCACCTTTATCCCATTTGAGTCCTCTTGGTTTTTATTGGGTCTTTTCCTTGTGGATCATCTCCATCCCTCTCCACCATCCCCTGATCTCATCAACACTATTAATTCTCTTCATGCATGCTCATATGAGAATCTATCTACATTGCTAATCTTTCTCCTTTACAC
The DNA here is from genome assembly GCA_910589775.1 of Avena eriantha. Taxonomy (NCBI): domain Eukaryota; kingdom Viridiplantae; phylum Streptophyta; class Magnoliopsida; order Poales; family Poaceae; genus Avena; species Avena eriantha. The sequence goes on along the minus strand of OU342742.1, from coordinate 62,782,257 downwards.
TTGCCCATGTCTTGATCCTGCCTCTTTTAATCCCTACACTCCCTCACCCCTTCATCTGGGCTTGATCTATAAGCATGTTTAAAACACTAGAAATTCTAAACAAAAAACCTAACCCTAGCTTCCTCTCATATCCTCTCTCTCAAAACCCTAACCCTTAATCTCACCTCTCTTTCTTTCACTCCCTCTCTCTACCATGCTGGCCCCACCTGGCCCTCTCTCTCTCCCTGGCCCATACCCCATCTACCCATCTAACCACCCCCAAACCCTAGCCCATGCTGAGCATGCCCTAGCTACACCCTAGCTCACCCGAGACCCCTATCCTCTCTCTTTCTCTCTACCTGCCGTGCCAGCCCCACCCAGCTGCTCCACCACGCTGTCCCCACCTGGCAAACCCACCTTGCGCCTGCCCTGCCTGCCCGCGGCTAGCATGTGAGCGAGGAGGAGCAAAGGTGGCCGAGACCACCTTTATCTCTGCCCGTGCCCACACGCTACCCCTTCCTCCCCCTCGTTTTTCCCTCCTCCCACACGTCTCCTGGCTCGCCCAGATCCGCCCAGAGCCCTGCCTCTCCCCTCCTTCCTCTCCAACGACGACGCCTCCCTCCCGCCAGAACCGCCGTCTACCTCTTGTTCCTGCCGGCGCGCGCGACGTGGAGGTGGTCGAGAAGACCAAGGAGAGCCCCCTGCTGCTCCCTGTACGCGCCAACGTGGAGGAGGAGCCCCAGGATCGCCAGTACCTGCGCCGTCCCGACGAAACCCTAATTCCGGCCGGCGCCTGCTACGTCGACGATCGCCCGCTCCTCTGCCCGAACCACCACCGCCAGCAGCTTCGCGGTAAGCCAAGCTCTCTCCCAGACATTCTCGCCGTCGTCGCCGTTGCCTGGTCGCGCCGCGCGTTCCGTCGAGCGCCCTCGGTGCGCTGCTAGACGCTGGTGTCTGCACGTTGTACGCGCCGCATAGAGCCTTACCTAGACGCGTTACTCCCTCCTATCAACACCCACCTCCTACCGCACTGGTCACCGCCGCCTAGCGCGAGCTCCAGGTCCCCAGTTCGAGTCCCCGTTCCGCGCCGCGCGCAGATCTGCCGCCAGACGGTGGAGAAGATCCACAGTACCGCGGCCTCCCCCTTTTTGCAGATAACCCCCTGTTCTTTTGCCGCCTCAACCCGCAGTACGCGCGTGCCCACCTGTCAACTGCCCTGGCGATCTTGTAGTAAGGCCCCCCGGTTTTCGTAGACGTAACCCGCGGTCCAGTGCGGCCCCACCTGACAGCCTCTGCGGGTTCCGCCGCTGTCACGTGGGCCTTAGCCAGCTGGTCCCACCTAGCAGTCACATGGGCTAGCCAGAGCCCAGGTGAGAAAAGTTTTCCGCGCGCGTATGTCCCGCCAGCGGCTGGCCCACCCGTCAGTGACTGTGGCTGGGTCGAGCTGAGTAATAAAAGTTTCTCTGTTGAGCTGTTTAAACAAAAAAAATTCAAACTGTTTAAATTCAAATTCAAATTAGTTTTTAAATAACTTTTAATTTACAAATCCAAATAATACAAATAATATATGTTTTGGAATCAGAAAAATGTGAGGAATTCAAATATGCCATTAAAAATATTGTTTGAACACTTTAAAATTTCGAGATGATTAAAATTACAATAAAATGCCCTTTTCTTAATAAATTAATAACTTTAATTCTATAACTCAAAATTTGGCAAATAATATATCTAAATCGATCAGCGCGACGAGCCCGTTCTATCTATGTAGTCCTTGTTCTGATTTGAAGCATGCATCATGTTATTAAAAATCTAAACTGTTTATGACAATAAAACTTGGTTAAATAAATAATAAAATGCTTTATTTCCTGTATCCACACCTCACCTTTGCCATGGTACTTTAATGCCATGTAAATTGTGCATCATTCATCATGGCATGCTTGCTTGCTTGTCGCATTTTAATTCATATGTTTGTGCACTTTATTTATGTTGGCCCTTGTTTGTTTGGTTCTTCTTCGAATAGACGCCCAGCAGGAGAATTACCTGAAATCACAGGAGTACTACCCAGATCCATCTCTCGCTTCAACTGAGCTGCCAGGCAAGCACTACCACATGCTTGCATACATATAGTACCTATTGCCTCTATCTTACTCTTGCATCATTGAGTCGCGATTGTATTAAATTGAATCCCAAGTACTGCATAGCCTTTACTTTTAAACCCCACCGAAGCTTGTTCCTCCATCCCATGAGCCATTACTACAGGAGTTGTTTGAGCCATGCGAGTCATAGAAAAGCATGTGTAGGGTATGTGAGTGTCTGATGAATAACGAGGTACCTAAACAACTTAACCTGAGTAGTAATGGGATAACTAATGAAAGAGGCACCGGTGAGCAATATCTGCTATTTGGTTCTTCATGCTCACTTGTGTCCCGTAGGACCCCGAGTACTTGATTCCTGTTCCTTGTTTATTCGCACTATCCACATCCGGGAGGCCTTATGGACCCCCCTGAGCCAGAGCTTGATTCATTCTTATTTCTTGGGGCCACAATTAGTTTGGGGCTTTACTACTATCCTGTACTTATGCCATATTACTGCTTTATTTAAGATTGTGCGAGGAGCACCTGTACTGTTTTGGATCGCGCCACGTTTCCGCGGTATCGACAAGCCCAGTCACATTTTCGGGTTCCCAGTCGTTTACAGCCGTCGTCGCAAACCCTGGGTCCGTCTCGGAGCCGGCCAACTTCGTTGCGGGTAGCTTATTGGGGTGGCCCCCTGAAATATTTCTGAATCCTGTGATTTCTTTGTCGTGAATGCCTCGTTGGGTTTTGATTTGGTTTTTCCGAGGTTGATCGAGTGTGTGTTGCTATTCGTGCACCCCTGCAGGATAAATCTTTCTGAAAGCCGTGTCCGCGGTTATGGACGACTTGGAGCACAGTTTCTCGATCATAGACAAGTATAACTAAAGTGCCGCTTTTAAATGGACTAAGTACTTGATTAGTAAACAATGCAATACTTATGGAATGGTTAATAAAACTGCCAACGGATGATGGGGTTGTTCATCCGCTTCCTCGTTGGTAAGCGAGGAGGAGGATGGATCTGTTAATTATACTATTATAACTGTTGTTCTTAATTCACGGACATCCGTCTATCGTTGGTTAGGCGGATGGTTAGCGAGTATCTATAGAATTGTTAGGTATTATCTTTTGCTGCAATTGCATCACCCCCAGGTTGTGTCCCCTTTAGTTGCATAAAGACTTGCTGAGTACCCCTAGGGTCTCACACGATAAATTGTTTGATTCAGATGAACAGGTGTATTCGCAAGATGGATACTGGGTGGAGGAGACAGAGGATGTTGGCAACGATCATTCGGTGTAGAGGTTCCGGGAACGGGGATCCGTGAGATCTGTGGGCGGGATGTGTTTATTTATGGGGCATCTTATGCCGATTTGCTTCTTATCCGTACTCGGATCTTGTTTTCCGCTTCCGCCTGATACTCTGATGTGTGTTGTATGAGGAGCTATCCTAAATTATTATCTCTATCTAGGATATTTGAATCTTGCCGTATGGCGTTGCAATATTTCTATTTCTTTTTAGATGGAATGGCTCTGAGGACTGTTATATGTGGCTTGCATACATACTCATTTGTGTATGTAGTTGATCCCTTCGCCTGCCGATTACGCCGCTCGTTCTTGTCCTGATGATCTGAAAGTGGTTAGGACGGCCGAAAGGTCTACCGTGAGTGGCCCTGGGCCCCACCGTACTATTTTAACCACTCTCGTTCATCCAGGCATGTAACTAAGAGCGTAATTCACCGAGGTAGTTACAGTATGTAATAATGAAAAGGCGTCGTGTGTTTGTGATGCCTCCGCTACGGCAACCACAGTGGAACCTTGTTATAGGCCAGAACCGCGACACCAATAGTTAATATAGCTCCCAATATTATGCATACTTGGAATTTGAATGTGTCGCCCTTTTCCAGTACTTATCCTAGTGTGAATGCACATCTAAAGCATTTTTTTCTGGAAAAGAAGGTCGAGACCGTGGGCTCTGCATCAAAATGATGCACACAACCCCGTATAAAGAAATACAAAGATCGATCCGAAGCCACCTCACTAGTGACAATTGTCGCAATGCAAACTTGATGAAGGGGGTTCCCATGTTAGGTCCAGTTGCCATGATCTCCCGCCTACACACATCGTCAAAAATTGGAGGCCTCACCAAAATCGCCCAATGGCGAGCCAGGAGCACAAACCGGTCCAGCTGATCCTCAGCGTACAACAAGATGCACGCTCCAACAGCTGTTACCGCCGTCTTCCGCCAATCCATCTTTAGGAGGATCAAAATAATAATCTTGTCATGCATGTTGTCGATGCCATGACCATGCCATACAACACCACCACCCCTACTCATGTCCATCAACACGCACCCACGGTGGCCACTGAGACCCCTTGGCAACATGTCACTGAGTCCCGCCATCTGACGCAGCTTGAAGCCTCTGGAAGATCTATCGTGCGTGGCACCTACCAGAACATGCACGATTGAGCGCAGTACATGGCCGTGATGTATTAATTGACATATCTGATGAAGAGTCAGTGCAAGACGAAGCTGCTCCACCTTCTTCCCCTTTGACCAGTAGCTATTCCAAGACGATGCCCCTAGGAGGGAGAAAAGTGTTGAGCGTCGTCATCATCCGATCCAGAATACCTAGATCTAGGGTTTCCCCAGGAGTAGCCCGAGCAAAGACGCGAGATCTGTGTCGATGATGCCTTCGACAAGGGCGATGCAGAGATGTTGCCATCGTCCTCAATGATTGGTGTCGTCTCGGTTTTCACCAGTAGTCGTGCATCCCCACCAACTGGCCCAGGATGCAGCCCTGAGCAATCCCGTCGTACCAGCATGAAGAATTGTTGCTGCGGCCCAAATCAAGCACTAGCAAGCCTCGCTGCCACACAGACCACAGTCACCACGAGGTGACCTCAAAGCCCGTGTTGCCCACCGCCCTTGCCATCCGAAGATCAGAGTGCCACCCTCCAAGATGCACACCGCTAGAGCATCTTCCACCACACTCCCACTAAAGAGGCCACGCCATGGCACTCGCCAGCCGCGCCATACCCTAGCACGAGGTCGCAGTCCCGCTCTGATGACCTTCACGCGAGTGTACAAGGAAGTCCCGCCGATGGCCAGGCTTTGCCAAGGCTATATTCTATAGGATTTGTTCTTGCTTAATAACTTGATCCATACAACATGACTTTTTTTAGGGAATAGCCAGACTTCGTCTTACTATGAGCTTTATTGATAATAAAAACATAGTTACATCATGCGTTTTGTTTACTTCCCTCGAAGTAACTAATTAAATCAACACAACTTGCAAAAATAGCTGTAGAATTGTTCCACCATGCTTGGGTACCATTGCAAGCTTCAATATCCATTGAATCAGATTCAACCACAATTGAATTGCATCCCAACCGACATGCCATTGCTAATCCTTCTTTCATCGTCGTTGCTTTGTCCATGGGTACAGATTCTACATATAGTAGGAACTTAGGGCATCTCCACTGGCTCCAATGGCTCCATACAACGGGACTTTGTCATTTTGATTGATGATATTTTGCCAAGACGTGAGGGCATGTCTAATGGAGCCTTAAAATTGCGAGCTGAAAAAATCGAATACAGGTCTCCGTACTCAAAATTTGCGGATCCAAAATTGCTTGCGCACAACAATGACCATAACTAAAACTAAAATTTCTGATTTGTGCACTCGCGACAAATTTCAGTAAAGAACAAGTTCCTTTGCTCACAATCGCGCTACGACTCACGCGTGAGAAATTCCACCCTGTGCATCTACTCGTCAGAGTCGTGTGCGAAATCAGAGGCGATGACGACAACGTGCAGTACCGCTCCAGTGGCAGCACGAACTGACCGAGGCTTGGAGGAGGACAAAGGCCGCAGTTGGTCCACTTCCGTGCTGCCCACCTCTTCGCACCATCCGAGCATACGAGTCGCTTCCTCTCCTCCTCGGACAGGTCACCGCACCGTCGCGGGGGTGGTCGCCGTCCCCTCCACCTCCGCTACGGCCCCCTCCAACCCCAAACCTTTTGTGCCTGCTGAACATGTTATGGGTCTCCTTATGGATTTACCCTTGGAGTGGCTCGATCTTTATAGATTCGAGGGGATTTGAGAGAGGGAGCGAAGAACACGATGAACACGCGAGGGAAAATCAATACAAACACACACCACACTGGATACAATCCGGTTTGCTCTCGTTGGCCCGAACCACCAACCAATAGAATCTCAAGGGAGAGACCAAAGGTAGAATCCCATGAGAGAGATTGGCTAGCCCTTGATAGAATCACACATAGGGAGAAAGTAGCAACCAAGTAGAATCCCAAAGGGGGTGACCTAGCACTACTAGAATCCGTATGTGGGAGAGACCAAGAACTAGAAGAGCGCCTTGACGACTTCAATTAAAAAGGCCTTATACAACTTATAGATAAACTATATGAGGGGGATCTCATCCAGGGTTAGGCACATGCCTCAATTCATCATTCATTCTATTCTAGGATTCTAAGGAGGGGGTGGGGACATATATATAGGCCAGCCACGAGCTAGGGGTACTTTAGGCATAAAGGGGGAGTTTGGGGGCGTTACGTGAGCCAGGCCCAGCTCAAGACACGCATGCCAGAGACTCCGGTCGGTGCGACGGTCTCCGGTGCAGTTTTCGGGCGAGTAGACAGAGAGCTTCAGGCCGGGTCCGGAGTCTTGTCCAGAATTCAGGCCGGAGACTCCGGGGTCCAGGGCGGAGACTCCGGGCCTGGGTCAGCAGCTTCTTGCATCTCCTTTTCTAGGCTTCGTGCTTGAGGGTCTTGGCTCCTTTTGCATCCTTGTTTCCTCCTCTTGGTATCATGGTCAAGGGTCTAGTCATACAAATGGAAATTGGCTCAAGTAGGATCCCATTCAAATGATGACCAAAGGAAGATAAGAAATGGAAGGAGTTCACCTTGATTGGCATGGTCGGCGTATCATGATGTGGACCAACGGTGGTTTCCATATGTTGGGCTGCATCGGAACATTTCGCCGGTCTACCGCCGACGCTCGTGGAATTGCTCGCCGAAGGTTTCAGTGTGGGCGATGGCGGAGCGACGGAGCTAAGGTTCAATGCGGAAGTGAGCGAGGGTTTCGTCCCGCATCCGCCGATCCGGTCACCCACCGCTCGGTTTCCCGGGCCACCGAAAATGATTTTACGGACCAGCTCATAGTAGCGCGTCCGTTAGCTCGCTCTCTCACGGGCGGACCTATAAACTTGCCGGAATTTCACGGTTCCGTCATGTTTACATGCACTTGGAGATGCTCTAACCGTTGGATTTCTTATCCCGTCTCCAAAAAGGTCGTGATCCAACCGTACATCGGACTCAAAGATCGTCCGCCTCGGCGGTGGCGCACCCCCGCACTCCGATGCCGGATCGCGCACAGATCCCACCGGACCGGATCCAGATGCGCGGAAGTCTCCACAGGTCAGAAGTCGTACTCCTGCCACGACTGCTGCCAACCCCATAGAGCCAGAGCTCATCACCAGCGCCAACACACGCTGCTCCCGCCTCGCTGCCGTCCTCGTCAAACCCCCACGGTCCAAGCCGCGCTCCCATCCGAGTCCCATCTCGCCTCAAATCTCACCACGCCCGCGCAGCAGCGCAGTACACCACTCGGACTCAGCTACGCCCGCCCGTCGCCGAGCCGCCGCGCCCGGGCCGGGAAGCAGCCAGCCATGGCAGGCTCCGAGCAGCGCGTCGTCGCCGTCATCATGGTCGGCGGCCCCACCAAAGGTACGCAGATCTGCGGCCCGTTCTACTGCTCCACCCCATCTCCCGCACCGCGTATTCTGATCGACGCGATGGCTACTCCTCTGCAGGGACGAGGTTCCGGCCGCTGTCGCTCAACGTGCCCAAGCCGCTCTTCCCGCTCGCCGGCCAGCCCATGGTGCACCACCCCATCTCCGCCTGCCGCCGCGTACGACCCATGCTCCCTCCTTTGCCTTGCGTTGGTCGACTCGTGTCAGAACTAAGGCCCTTTCTTTCAGAACTTAATGCCTTTTGCATCCCGGTGCTGCAGATCCCCAACCTGGCGCAGATATACCTCATCGGCTTCTACGAGGAGAGGGAGTTCGCGCTCTACGTCTCCTCAATCTCCAACGAGCTCAGGATCCCAGTCAGGTGAGCATGCTGCCTCCCTCCCCTTCAATTCACTTCAACTGAATGTCCGGTCAGTTCAGGTGCATTGGGGTTTGGATTGCGGTGAACTGCCATTGATGGCCTGTTGTTTGATTCTAGGTACCTGAGAGAGGACAAGCCGCACGGGTCAGCGGGAGGCCTCTACAGCTTCAGGGATTACATCATGGAGGACAGTCCGGTATGCCCTTGACCATTTATTAGCTTCATCAATTGTTTAAGTTATTATGGAGTTGAAGTAGACTTTTGGCATTTGCATTTCTTTGTTAGGATCAAATTGTAGTGGATTGCATCGATCCAGGGTGTTTGCAATGCGATGCAATGTCTTGGGTTCTGTTGGTGTCTACTTTGCTGTGTTGGGTTGGATTAAGCGAACTTTCGCCCTCTAAACATTCTTCTGTTTTTGCAGTCACACATTGTTTTGCTCAACTGTGACGTCTGTTCAAGCTTCCCCCTGCCAGAAATGCTCGGTAGGTTGCCAAGTACTAGCTGATGTTAGGATTGCTCATTGTAAATTTAGTGTTTTCTTTCATGGTTTCTGTTGGATACTCATCACTAATCTATCACCATCTCATCATTACAGAGGCCCATAAAAGGTATGGTGGAATGGGCACTCTGCTAGTCAATAAGGTGTGAGAACAATATAGTACAAACTTCCACATTAGTCTTCATATCAGGGGCAACCAGAGTTGTATTGTATTCTCATGCATAACATTATCCCCAAAATCTTTCTCAGGTATCTGCAGAGTCAGCTAACCAATTTGGCGAGTTAGTAGCTGATCCTGAAACAAACGAACTATTACACTATACGGAAAAACCAGAGACTTTTGTGAGTATACAGTGCTGATTATTTGCTGTCTATGTGTCTTATTTAGCTTTCAAATGATTTTGGCACAACCCGTTTTTTCTGATATGTAAATAGATTAGCTCTAATGCATCTTATACATTTGTAGGTGAGTGATCTTATAAATTGTGGTGTCTATATATTTACACCGAATATCTTTAATGCCATCGAGGATGTCCTAAAACAGAAGAAAGACAGAGGTATTATGTCAGCCTTTAGATTACCTATTTGTTCAAGCATATATCATGTTTATCTATCACTCTACAGCATGGAAACATCAAACATCTCTGATATACTCAAAGCATACATATCTAACTTCCTCTGTTTCTTTTGGGTGGTGGTGGTGGTGGGGGGGGGGGGGGGGGGTATTTTTGTTTCTACGACTAGGCATGCTTGTTTTTCACTCTCTAATTTTTGCAAAACTTCATTTTTTTCTCCGCTTCCATAAGGCATGTTTTCATTTTGCCGTTGCCATTAGTTAAACCATTTGTCAAAGAGGTTTGGCTGATCTGATTGACCTACAATTCTGACAAGCTTGGTGTGGTTTAAATTTGAGAAAGTAAATTGCTTTTGTTCAGTTAATATTTTTCTTCCTTATTCTTGTTTTGTTTATTTGAATGGTACTTCCTATGTACAGCACGAATTTAATTGTTTTTAATTCTAAATTTCAGCTAATATTCGCCGTGTATCTAGCTTCGAAGCTCTTCAATCAGCAATGAAGTATGTCTCTATGATATATTATTTTATTCCTTTTCCTCCATATATATTTTTGGTTATTTCTCAGTTAATTTGCATTTGATCATTTTTTACGGATGGAAATCTTTTGGTTCCGTTTCAAGGAATAGGCAGTAGCACTACCATAGTAATGCATCACCAGTAAATTGAGTGTAAACTGCGACAAATCTATTGAATTTTTAAGCTTTAACTTGTAACACATATATCTTGGAACGTATTTTTTCAAACAGAACTTCATAATACTTTGATCTTTCTAGAAAATCAATTTCTCATTAGATGGATGAATTTTCCAGAAACAGGAATTTACTACTAATGAATTCCTGATACTGATAAGCTTGATGCCTGCTGCTGTTTTCTTTGTGCTTTGTTGGCAATACTACTTTAATAATGAAGTGCTTAACATCTTGTTCCAATTCATTTATGGCACCCCAAAGATTTCCCTTTATGTTTTAAAGAAAACTAAGTTGAGAGAACAATGGGTTGCTGCTACCATGGTCCCAGCATAATAAAGACACTGTTTGTTATGTTTCCTAAAGTTGTCATCTGGCACAATCCCTTGTTTTTTTAAGGCATCACAAACCTTTGTTAAGGTCCCAGTGGGGATAGTACATAGAATATAAATCATGGAATATGCCTTATGCGGCCATCATATCCATACAACAAAAGAGAAGACATGTAGGAGGACCAATTGGCCATCACATGCTTTTGGATTTGTAAAGAAAGAACACTTTCTTCTACTCCCTCTGATCCAAATTAATTGACTCAGGTTCAATGAATCTAGACAGATTTTAGGCAAAATTTTCCTAAATCTGAGTCCATTAATTTGGATCGGAGGGAGTACTAACGTTGGCCTGATTAAGGGCCTGTCTCTAGCTTTTTTTATGTGGAAAATCAAGCTTGCTGTCTGTATTCTTTGCAACACGGCTATTTTCTCTCTCTCCTAGTTCTATGTGTATAAAAATGGCAGAGCTTCTATTAAGATGAACCCGATGTATTTCCTGTACTTAATATCTTGTGTTAATTGTCAACAGGGCGCTTCCGGCAGATTATGTTAGGTTAGATCAAGATATATTATCCCCTCTAGCAGGAAAGAAGGAACTTTACACATACCAGACACTTGATTTTTGGGAACAGATAAAGACCCCAGGGTAAATATTGTTCTTAATGGTTCTCTTTTTTATGTTGGAATTGTTGCGTAACCATTCTTGCATCTGTGCTTAGGATGTCTTTGAGATGCTCTGGTCTATATCTTTCCCAGTTTCGCCATACCTCTCCCCATCTTTTAGCCTCTGGAGATGGCAAAAAGAGTGCCACTATTATAGGTGACGTGTACATCCATCCATCTGCAAAGGTGCATCCAACTGCAAAGGTGACATCTTGTTCTTCAAAATATATCATGATGTTTGATATCCTTCACATAGTTAGTGATGGTTTTATCTTTTTATTCTCCATCTGTATACAGATAGGTCCCAATGTCTCGTTGTCAGCAAATGCACGCATTGGAGCAGGTGCCAGGCTTATCAATTGCATCATTCTAGATGATGTTGAAATTATGGTTAGTTTTTCTCTGTGTACCAAGTGATAACCAACACATGTTTAGGCACCTGTATCTCAGATAATTTCTTTGGTTGCAGGATAATGCAGTTGTTATACATTCAATAGTGGGCTGGAAGTCAACAATAGGAAAATGGTCACGTGTACAGGCAAGATTTTCTATATATTGCTTATCCTATTAAAAAATTATGACAACCCTTATTTTCATTTCTTTCATCCTCAAGCATCTATACAAAGCTTACAACCTTTGATATTCCGGAGGCCATGTTTTTGGGGGTCCAATTTGAGAAGCAAGATATATTTCTTTGATCTTAGGTTTGAAGAGCGAGATGAATATATACGTGTGACTTTATGTAAATTTCATCACTGTTTATGCTTCTCTGCATTAAGCACATTTACTGTTTTGGACATGGTATATTTTATGGTTCCACGCGCAAAATTATTATCCTGAGAATTTACTTTTTCATGTAACAAATTGGCTGTGATTATATATCTCATTGTACATCTCACCGGAACTCTTTTTGAGACAACGATGCTGTTATGTATTATTACTGCCAGTCAAGTTTTTTTTGGGTGCATCACTTAACAAAAATACTCTTTTAAATCCAGGGTGAAGGTGACCACAATGCCAAACTTGGTATCACCATTCTTGGTAAGACCCTTCCTAGATGATATATTTTTACCTTACCATATTTTTTTTTCTGATAATATGCTTAGATAGTTCCTATGCTCGTTTTGACCTGCTATCTAAATGCAGGTGAAGCCGTTGATGTTGAAGATGAAGTAGTTGTAACTAATAGCATCGTGCTCCCAAACAAAACTCTCAATGTCAGTGTGCAAGAGGAGATCATCCTGTAATATTCCTTCCATTATTCATATTTTTATTCAATCAGGAATAAAGTCTTCATACCAAAGATGTAATTTCCTTTTTTTCTCTTCTGGTTCCCCTATGTAAGCTGTCATTAGATTGAGATCATTAGTCTGTACTTAGCCTGTGATATGATATGGTGTAATTTTTTTTTGCATTCTGGCATCAAGTTTACAGATGTAGAAACCGTGCAAACAGATCACAACATTTTTGTTGAGAGTTGGCATTTTTTTAATCTGGATAAAATGTGAGTCGGTGCTGTATTTTGGGGACCCAAATTGTCCTTGAGATTTATTCGCCTTTTGTATGTGGCTGCACATAGGGACAAGCCAATGGATACTTTTTTTAGGGAAAGCAAAAGGGTTATTATGAAACAATCTGGGCAGAATCGCCCATTACAACATCACTAGCGCACTAAGGCGCCTCTTACTCTCACAACATAGTAGAGTTTATATGACATTTAACGCCAAATTGTGCAAGTGCACGAGCTCCTTGATGATTGGAGTTTCACTCGAAAAGTCTGGTTCCCTGGTAGACCGTCTCAAAATTCACTCTGATTATCCCCAATTCAGCCGCGAGACTTTTGATAAGCACGTAGTTGTATTTTTTTCAGTTACACTCTATACATAAACTATCTTATTTGTCTATTGCCTTCTGGGAATAAGTTCATCGGCAATAAGTGCTCTCATCGGGCAGGGCGGAGTAAACAAAAACTTGGAAATGCCAAAACACATAATGATTTGCACTGAAATTTCGTACTGAATATAGTTGACCATATATGACACCATCTCCTATCTCCTGTACAAACACATTACAGTCACACATCATATCGAAGTGTGAAATGTAGCTGGAACAACGTCACAACCTATTTACTAAACTGATTCTACAATGGCCAGGCGTGGCAGGAAGCAGGAAGATACTTGGTAATGCGGTAATGTCTGCACGGACCCATATTCAACTAACACTAAAATCTGCATCAGCCTGCAAAAAATGTTGTGAGAGCACTTCCGCCTTTCACTGTTTGATGTCTTTGAGGAAGTACTGAGGGATTTCGTATTGTGAAAGCATTGACGACACACGCTCAAGCTGTACAATGATCAAACAAACAAATTCAGACAAATTTGTTTTTGCATGCAAAAGCCAAAACAGCAGGGAAGGCCGATCTTTACCTCGCAGTGACGATACTTGTCTCTTATGGCCTTTTCTTCTAGGCCCGGATACCTTCCAAACCTTCCACTCAACTGCAAATCATGTATACTCAAGATGCAACACTCGAGATCAGAGACATTGTAGCCCGTGTTTCGGTGCAGCGTCAGGTTCTGGAAAAAAAACACAAAGCTAATGTCAGAAAATTATAAAGCATAATGTAGATTCAGCATTCAGCAAATATTGATGTCTTCTTACCCAAGGACGGGTATTTGGGCTGATTGTGAACCTGGCCACAAAAAGGCAGGCAGCAGGAACAACTGATGGCTTGAACATTGCGCAGTCATAGTCCAGCAAGCTTAATTCTGCAAGGTAGCTACACAGAAACTCCAGCTTTTTTGCTTTTGCAGGCTAAGGTTTGAATAGGGGGGGTCATGTTAGCACAATGAACACTAAGTGAATAAATAACAGGTGCTACAAAAGATGCTTACATCGCGTGGACGGCAAGCAGTTATGTATCTCCTACAATAGACATGCATTAAACATTAGGCTTATGATCTTTTGAGCCCAGCGTGGCAATAATCATAAGACAACATATGTGCTATGTGAATTAAACATGGTAACTACTGTACATAATGAACACGCGGTGGTCGATGGCCTGGCCACTGAAACTGTGTTCGGCCCACCATACTAAACCTCCCTATAAGAAAATTAGTCACAGACTGCCTACGTGCTACACTAGCAAGACAACATGTGTTTAATGCCAGATCTAGGATTTCACTAAGGTCTCAATTGAGAAAACTTTGTTCAGCACAACAGACATGTACCGAACGTTAGGATTAAGAATATTTCAAACACAATATGGTACTCCCTCCGATCCAAATTAATGTTCTCAGATTTGTCTAGATTCGGATGTATCTAGTTCTCAGATTTGTCTAGATTCGGATGTATCTAGCACTAAAACATGACTAGATACATTCGAATCTAGACAAATCTAAGAACATTAATTTGGGTCGGAGGGAGTAGTAATCATAATACTACTTGTGTATGTGGCTGAGGCACTGCAACTATTTTGCATATATAAGAGTTTCAGACAGAGCACATACCGTAGAAAAGTTCTTGCAGTGGGACTCCCCATCTTAAACTTAAGCAACTTCAGCATGTTAGCCTCCATCTCCACCACCTGCAGTGCATAAAAACCATAAATGTTTCTCCACCACTTGGGATCCCCCATAACCGTACTAAGAAATGGTATGAAGGTAACCAGAAGACAGGCCAACCTGCTGGCTGGTGTATGTGTTGTCAGTAATGTCACTGTAATTTTCCGCCTTATGTACATTTATATCATCTTCATACTTCCTGCAACATTTCATTCATGCTAATCAGACAGCTGCACAAACAGATAACACAAAGAGAGGATAAACAAGATTTTAGTCCCCTACGCAGCAACAAGCAATGCGGTCACGCCGAGTAACTGCAGCTCTCTCAGGATAATCTGGCCCACCGAGAGGAAGCGATCGACATATGAAACCGCAAGGTGAAGCGTGTCAGCCGGAAGATTGAATTCATCAGCCACTTCCACGAGCCAGTCCACTAGCTTCGCCCTGTTAGCCGGGGTGATTGCTCCCTGTGTCAACGGCATATAGTCCCTCGGCCTCCTCAGCTCCTGAGAATCTCAGGAAAATTAGACAACAGTCACACCAAGCACCTTCATTTGCACGAGAACACCATAACGCTGACAGTAAACTTCAGAGAATCAATATAGCATGCATCCTGAAGAATCCACAGCTTGAGATTTGAAATGAGGCAGGTGAAAGTTAACATACTATTGAGTACTAGCAGAATCTGGTCGTTTGCTAGAGATGGAAAACTCGCCTAATTTCACCATTAGCATAGGCAGCAGTAACTAATAGTACTGGATAATATTCCACATCCATAACCAAGTTTTTTTTTTAATAACCGCATCGAGATTTATTCACAACACAATCCAGTCCCCTAGATTCCGGAAATCCATGAGTACAACGTGATCACGCCCTAGAACCCCCCAATTCTATCCAGTGCGACATCACCCTGACAAACCCAACAGACTAATCACACCACAACAGCACCAAATTCGGCCCCTAGCAAGTCGACGTCGAGAACGAACTCTGATTTTTCCGCACGCGTGGTCGGGCGAGAAGAGGAATCAAGAAACCCTCGCTCACTCACCTCCAGGGACCGCATGTAGCAGTCGATGTCCTCGAGGTACGGCACGATAGCCGCCCGGGCCGCGACGGTCTCCGGCTGCTCCGGCTCCGCGTCCGAGTCTAGCAGGCGGGCGCGGTCGGCCATGCTCTCCTCCTCGCCATCGCTGTCCTCCATCCTCTCCCGCGGTGTCCGCTGCTTCGAAGCCCTCGGCGACGGCGAGGGTTGCAGCGAGCGACGGGCGCCGAAGCGTTGCTTGCAACTGGGACGATCGGGGGCTTGGCGGTTCGTGGCCGCACGGTCGGCGTTTTAAGTGGCGGGAGGACCTGGCCGGTGCTCGGTGCTCCCCATCGCCTCCGCCCTCCGCCCTCTCTTGCCGCTGCTAGCGCTGATTCCATTCCGTGTTTTTTTTCCCACGCCGTTTGGCTTTTGAAACGGGTTGGCGGGTGTAGGCGGGAGTTAAGTTTTGCTGCAGCTTGGGATGGCGGATGCCGTTATTATTAGAGCCCATCTGGCCTTGTTCAAAGCTGGAACTTTTTTTAGATGCTCTCGTTTCAATAGAATTTCAATAGAATTTGCAGAAGATATGTTAACACCGTACATACTATCCATTGTTATTAATGTTCGGTGGCTTTATTAAGTTAAAGTCAGGCAATAGCCTATTATCTAAAAAAAACAATTGTAGTCCTTTATGACTCCCTCACGGGGCTAGAAAATAGAGGAAGCAAAGGAAAGAGGATAGATAGGTGGACAGAAGCCGTGATGGAGATTGAACGAAAGCTGACGGTAATTCGGTTTTAGTTCATGTCCAGGTTTTGAGTTCCTTGATTCTTAAAAGGAGGAGTGTTTCTCTTTTCGTCCGTCCTTTTACGCTTTGGTCCATTAGTCTATACACTTTCATACGTCGCAGTACGTGTCTCGTTATAGCACACCTTAGGTTCCGTTTTGCCTTTGCCCACGCTGCCCTGGCCGATATGTATACAACTCGGGCCTGGCGATGACTCCTCTTGAATATATAGGGGTTATCCGTCCGAGCCACGAGAAATAGACGCCTTAATCGGTTCCAAACCGCTGTCGCCGCGCTGTTGTCTAGCTTTTCGCCTTGCGAGTCGCGAACGCCGTGAGGATTGGCCGGCTCGAAGGTTTTGATCAGGTCGAGCACGCGGGAGGAGCTCCAACTTCCAGGTCATCGCCGCCGTCACTACAGCAGTACTCACCTACGTCAGGGCATTCATCCCGGACTCTAGCGCTGCAATCTTCTCTCGCCAACGAAATCTGCATTGTTGGTAGCACACGGAATCTGGACATGAATCAGCTTGGTTTGCTTGTTTAACTAATGGAGCAGGAGTACTTCTCCGATGGGTTAATTTCAATGAGGGAGTTCCCTACGTGAAAGCATATGGCAAAACGAGCTAGCTGCTCTACACCGGAAAGCTGATGAGGGAGTTCCTCCGTCGAAGAGAGAGGGAGAAGGTAGCCATGTCGTGTCCTTGCTGTGTCCCATCTGACGAGGCGGCCGACCACTCTTCTCGGACGCAGTGGAACGACTAAATGCATTGATTCGCTCCATGGCGCTGATCCTTCGGCCATGAGGATTCAGGATACAGATGGTGGGCCGAATGCTGCATTGCGAAGTTGACATCGTATGTCTTCATAAACTGGCAGGTGGCAGGTGGCATCGTAGGATTAGTGTTTCATTCCTTGATTCCTGAATAGCCCATACATTCTGAAATACTACATAAAAGCCCTTGTCATATTCCTCCAAAAGAACATAACCATGGCTCGCGAGGTCCTGCGCCGTTGCCCCAACCCGCCTCCCCTCTAGCTCTATTGTTGTTGCCAAAAGTTTGCCCGTCACACTTCCTGCAAAGTTGTTCCCCATTGTTATATGTTGATCCAAATCCTACAAAGTAAAGTCTAATTTCTGACGAAGCGGAGCGAGACCCGTCGATAGAGGCTCGGGTCGATCGTCGAAGACCTAAGTTTCCACCGTTATATATACCTCTTGTAAGCCTTCGGCTGGGATAATTTGCATCTGAGAAAATCCCCGGCGTTGTGCAAACACTCCTCGATATAGTGAAGTTTCGCTGGCTGGCGTCCGTGGTTTTTTCTCTTTGTTGGAGAGGTTTTTCCATGTTAAATATGTGTCCTTTTTGCTGTGATTTCTTTATCGTTCTTCGTTATTTGATTGTCGCAAAGCTAACGCCCACCCCTTCCTCCTTCATCGATTTCAGCTGTCGCCCTTAATTTTGGAGCCCCTCCCCTTCCTCCTTCACCTCCGGTGAGAGGCACATAGACTTTGAGACGCACGATCGCATAAAATTAGGTCATGCCCTTTTTTCTCAACTTCGTACATTTCAGGAACTCGAGCGGAGGCTCCCATGAATGCACCACCGCCTAGCATGACCATATTGCTGGTAGGAAGAAGCCGATCACTGCAGAGAGGGGCGAATACATGGGAACACAAGGAAAAAGGGATGCAGATAGGTTGGGACTATTTTTTAATATTAATTCGAGGGAATGTTGCAAAAGAAAATTTTACTACAAAAATCCATGTGGTCTGATAGATGAGTCCACACTCCGCCAAATCATCAAATATGTTTCTCTGCCATGAGAAGTGAGCGTTGATGGGCCCCTGAACTTTGTTTAAGTACCGAACACTTATCCCTGAGTATAGTGACCAAGACACGATTACACAACAAGTTTGGTGGCCGGAGATGCATTTTAATCCCAAAAAACAAGATTCATAAATGGGTGTTAACTTATTTCGAGTAACTATCATAAATGATGATCAATTATCAAAAAAGTGAATTGATCCTTATTAACATGGAAGAGGCTGAGGTGTGGCCTTTTATTGAAATCTTTCAATGCATAGCTGGGAGTTTTCCTCTAATATTTAGGAATTCCTTTTTATTTTGGCAAGTTAAAGTGATAGGATTAACAATATCTAATAGAGAGCATCCCAAGTATAATTAGTGGTTGGAGGGGAGGATCAGTATCCTCTGCAGCCAAGAGAATTTTAATTTGGGCTTGCTTATCAATCATTCCTATTTACTTGCTATCTCTCTTTCAATCTCCAAAATGGGCCCCGAAACTCCTTGATACTCAGTTGGCCAATTTTATTGGAATGATAAAAGAAGGTAACCATAAGATTCATTTAGCAAAATCATCTTCTGTTGATGTGCACAACCTTTATTAAAAACATCATCCAACATCCATCATTCGACAAAAAATAAAACTCATAGGTCGCTTAAAGTTGATACATGGATCAACCAGCGAAAAAAATAAAACAAAAAGCACTAAATATCTCGTAGTTGACTAAGCTGCCGCCAGCACGATTGGCTGAATATGTGGTGAGCGCCATCAGCAAATGGCTGCACCTAGTAGACATAATATCCAATTGGTTTTGGGGGAGTAGAAACGCCCAAAGCTACACCCAATGTGCCATCACATGGATAACCTATGAAAGATTAATTTGTTTTGTTTTGTTAAAGATAATGTTATTTACGCATCTTCAAATGGACCAACACAAGGCAAAAACACCAATGTGAATTCTAGACTTAGATGATTTGTCAACCCCATTCAATCAATTTTCAAACATGTTTATTATATTAGTTGGAGGGGATAGATCATAAGAAAAATTGGCAATACACCACATCAGACGAGAAAAAGGGCATGATATAAACAAATGTTTTGTGGTTTCTTGTGTCCCACAAAAACAACATTTGGTACATTCTACCCAATCCTTTTTTAACTGAATTATCTTTAGTAAGAAGCACTTTGTTTTGAAGGAACCACATATTTTTTTATCTTAAGTGGGATCTTTAATTTCTAAAGATATTTCTAAAGGAAGACGGTTGTAACTACCTCAGTGAATTACGCTCTTAGTTACATGCCTGGATGAATGAAAGTGGTTAAAATAGTACGATGGGGCCCAGGGCCACTCACGGTAGACCTTTCAGCCGTCCTAACCACTTTCAGACAACGGGACAAGAACGAGCGGCGTAATCGGCAGGCGAAGGGATCAACTACATACACAAATGAGTATGTATGCAAGCCATATACAACAGTCCTCAGAGCCATTCCATCTAAAAAAAATAGAAATATTGCAACGCCATACGGCAAGATTCAAATATCCTAGATAGAGATAATAATTTAGAATAGCTCCTCATACAACAAACATCAGAGTATCAGGCGGAAGCGGAAAAACAAGATCCGAGTACGGATAAGAAGCAAATCGGCATAAGATGCCCCATAAATAAACACATCCCGCCCACAGATCTCACGGATCCCCGTTCCCGGAATCTCTACACCGAATGATTGTTGCCAACATCATCTGTCTCTTCCACCCAGTATCCATCTTGCGGGTACACCTGTTCATCTGAATTAAACAATTTATCGTGTGAGACCCTAGGGGTACTCAGCAAGTCTTTATGCCACTAAAGGGGACACAACCTGGGGTGACGCAATTGTAGCAAAGGATAACACCTAACAATTCTACAGATACTCGATAACCATCCGCCTAACCAATGATAGACGGATGTCCGTGAATTGAGAACAACATTTATAACAGTATAATTAACAGATCCATCCTCCTCCTCGCTTACCAACGAGGAAGCGGACGAACAACCCCCATCATCCGTTGGCCGTTTTATTAACCATTCCATGAGTATTGCACTATTTACTAGTCAAGTACTTAGTCAAATTAAGAGCGGTACTTTAGTTATACTTGTCTATGATCGAGAAACTGTGCTCCAAGTCGTCCATAACCGCGGACATGGCTTTCAGAAAGATTTACCCTGCAGGGGTGCACGAATAGCAACACACACTCGATCAACCTCGGAAAAACCAAATCAAAACCCAACGAGGCATTCACGACAAAGCAATCACAGGATTCAGCAATATTTCAGGGGGCCACCCCATTAAGCTACCCGCAACGAAGTTGGCCAGCTCCGAGACGGACCCAAGGTTTGTGTGGACGGCGGTAAACGACTGGGAATCCGAAAATGTGACTGGGCTTGTCGATACAGCGAAAACGTGTCTCGATCCAAAACAGTACAGGTGCTCCTCGCACAATCTTAAATAAAGCAGTAACATGGCATAAGTACAGGATAGTAATAAAGCCCCAAACTAATTGTGGCCCCAAGAAATAAGAATGAATCAAGCTCTGGCTCAGGGGGTCCATAAGGCCTCCCGGATGTGGATAGTGCGAATAGTCAAGGAACAGGAATCAAGTACTCGGGGTCCTACGGGACACAAGTGAGCATGAAAAACCAAATAGCAGATATTGCTCACCGGTGCCTCTTTCATTAGTTATCCCATTACTACTCAGGTTAAGTTGTTTAGATACCTCATTATTCATCAGACACTCACATACCCTACTCATGCTTTTCTACGACTCGCATGGCTCAAACAACTCCTGTAGTACTGGCTCATGGGATGGAGGAACAAGCTTCGGTGGGGTTTAAAAGTAACGGCTATGCAGTACTTGGGATTCAATTTAATGCATTCGCGACTCAATGATGCAAGAATAAGATAGAGGCAATAGATACTGTATGTATGCAAGCATGTGGTAGTGCTTGCCTGGCAGCTCAGTTGAAGCGAGAGATGGATCTGGGTAGTACTCCTGTGATTCCTGGTAATTCTCCTGCTGGGCGTCTATTCGAAGAAGAACCACACAAACAAGGGCCAACATAAATAAAGTGCACAAGCATATGAATTAAAATGCGACAAGCAAATAAGCATGCCATGATGAATGGTGCACAATTTTCATGGCATTAAAGTAGCATGGCAAAGGTGAGGTGTGGATACAAGAAATAAAGCATTTTATTATTTATTTAACCAAGTTTTATTGTCATAAACAGTTCAGATTTTTAATAATAACATGATGCATGCTTCAAATCAGAACAAGGACTGCATAGATAGAACGGGCTCGTCGCGCTGATCGATTTAGACATATTATTTGTCAAATTTGGAGTTGTAGAATTAAAGTTATTAATTAATTAAGGAAAATGGCATTTTATTGTAATTTTAATCATCTCGAAATTTTAAAGTGTTCAAATAATATTTTGAAGGGCATATTTGAATTCCACACATTTTTCTGATTCCAAAACATATATTATTTGTATTATTTGGATTTATATTTGAAAAGTTATTTAAATCTGATTTGAATTTGAATTTAAATCAATTTTGAATTTATTTAGTTTAAACAGCTAATCAGGAATTCTTTTGTCACCCAGGAAAACCTAGCCACAGCCGCTGACGGGTGGGCCAGCTGCTAGCGGGGCACACGCGCACGAAAAACTTTTTACACCGGGGCTCTGCCTAGCCCGGCGGCTGACATGCGGGCCCGACGGAGACGTATGTCCCACGTGACAGCGAGGGGCAAGGGTGGACCACGTCGCGCCGTGGGGGAGGTGTGCGGGTTGAGGGCCTGGGATGCTGGGGGGTTTTTCTGCAAGTTACCAGGCGGCTGACAGGTGGGGGCACTGGGGCTGCTAGGGACCTGGGCGTGATCGACAAAAACACGGGGGTTCTTTTCGCAAAACAGCCGCACGAGCTCTGTCTGAATCTGGCGTCTCTGAATCGCGGCACGACCTGACGACGGCGAGGTTTTCTGGCGAGGGTGGCGTCGCAACCGCGGCGAGATAGATCTTGCCGCCAAAACGAAAATTGTAGAGGGAGGCTTTGGCTACCGATCTCGCTCAGGGGCAAACGGCGGCGGCGGGCTACACTGGTCAGGGCGTCTCGGAAAACAGAGGGGGCACGCAGGCCTGGCCACTCGCCGGCGGGGGAGATAACTGGCGGGGGTCACAACCGGGCGGCGCTAGGCACGCGGGGTGGAGGGAAAACGGGAGAGGAGCGGGGGTGTTCTCACCTTGATCGGTTCCCACCGGAATCGGGGCAGGAGGTGGTCGGAGTGGAGGAGAACGGCGAGGCTGCTGCGGTGGCGTGCTGTTCGCTGGCGAGGGGGCGGCTGCGGCGAGCTTGGCGTCTCCCAGCGGGAGGGATCGACTCCACGGTGTGCGGCAACGCTTCCCGGCGTGTTCCCGGTCACCGGCGAGGACGGCAGCGGAGGCGCGGAGCTCTGACTGGCGGCGGACACGCGGAGAAGAGGGAGAGGGGACGGAGCAGAGCTAGGGTTAGGGAAAAGTAGGTAGCTCGGCGCGAGGATAAGGAGGAGGGCTGGCGTGCGGGAGGCGTGGGCTGACGCGACCGACGGCGGGGGGAACGGCCACCTGCTCCTCGCCGCTGCTTTCCGTCTGCTGCTGAGAGAGAGAGAGGGCGAACGGCGTCAGACGGAGGGGGAAGAGGAACAACGCGAGGCGACGGCGAAGCGGTACGGGCTGGGGAGGAGGTTGGGCCGCGGGGCCGGTGCTGCTGCTGGGCCGCGGACAGGTAGGGAGGCCGCTGCTGGGCTGCTGGCTGAGCTACAGGTAAGGTTTTTCTATTTTTATTTCTTTTTGTTTTATTATCTGTTTTGATTTTTATTTTCATTTGTTGCAGATTTAAACAAGCCCAAGAAATATTCTTTTTGGAAGTTTTTGCATATTTTGAATAATGGAACAGGACTAGCTAGGGAGTGAGGAGAGGGCTTGGATTAGGCTAAGATGAGGTGAAAAAGTAATCAAGAAAAAGAGAAGGAAATAGCTTATGGGGAAAAGGCCTCACTTGCATAATGAATGGAAAAGAATAAAATGGTGTAGATGAGGATATGGAGATGGTGGAGAGATATGTAGATGATCCCACAAAGAATGTACCACTAAAACAAAGGAAAACCAATGGGACAAAGGTGGTGATGAAGGTTGCATGGCCCATGCAAAATATTAAATGCCATGATTAATTTTGTGAGAACAAAAGTAATGATATGGCATTATTCTTATGCATTCACAAGAAGTGGAGAAAAGGCCAAGCAAAAGAAATGTTAGACTAGATCCACCCCACCCACATGAGCTAGATTAAAATCAAAAGAAAAAGAATTACAAGCTCATGGATAATAGGATGGTGGAATTATAAGGTGGTGAAAAGCAAAGTGATGGAATTGAAGAAAAGATATGCCCCCAACTCAACTTGGGCATTTAAACAATATATCAATAACCAAATACAATATCAAGCGGCAAATACAATTACTAATGCATATGAGAGAAGACCCAAAAGAAAAGGGGTTTTATATGATGCTCAAATGCAAGGTGGCATGATGACATGAGCATGATATAATTATGATGCAACAATTATATATAGGAAGTAGCCATTATCTTACTAGACCAAGTAGCATTACAATTGTTAGACAATTGGGATGCTACAACTCTCCCCCACTAAACAGGAATCTCGCCCCGAGATTCTAGGAAGAAGAAGACTCAAAGAGGGTAGGGTACTTGGCACGGAGCTCATCTTCATGTTCCCAAGTGGCTTCATCAACGGAATGGTGCGAGCACTGCACCTTGCAGAACTTGATGGACTTGTTACGAGTCCTTCTTTCTGTGACTTCAAGAATTTTTGTGGGGTGTTCTTGATAAGAAAGGTCTTCTTGGAGATTGATGAGTTCATGGTCCACGGTCCTGCCGGGATCCTTGAAGCACTTCTTGAGTTGGGAGATGTGGAAAACATCATGGACTTTGAGTTGTTCAGGGAGCTCAAGAGCATAAGCAACTTCTCCTCTTCTTCCACGAATTTTGAAAGGACCGATATATCTAGGAGCCAGCTTTCCTTTGATACCAAAGCGGTGCGTGCCTCTCATGGGAGTGACACGAAGGTAAATGAGATCACCAGGAACATACTCCATGTCCGTGTGCTTTCTGTCATAATTGCTCTTCTGGCGAATTTGAGCAATCTTCAGATTTTCAAGAATGATGTGAACTTTCTCCTCCGCTTGAGTTACAATGTCGGGGCCAAACAATATTCTTTCACCTGCGCCCGACCAACCAATCGTAGTTCTGCATTTGCGACCATAGAGAGCCTCAAATGGTGCCATCTTTAGACTTTTCTGGAAGCTGTTGTTGTAAGAGAATTCAGCATAAGGAAGACATTCTTCCCACTTCATGCCGAAAGAGATAACGCAAGCACGGAGCATATCTTCCAGAATCTGATTGATCCTTTCAACTTGTCCTTGCGACTGAGGGTGGTAGGCTGTGCTGAAGTTTAATTTTGGTCCCAAGGCATTTTGAAAACTTCCCCAGAACTTGGAAGTGAAGATGCTTCCACGGTCTGAACTGATCTCAAGAGGAACTCCATACAGAGAGACAATTCTGTTGATATAGAGCTCAGCCAACTGAATTGCAGAAATTGTTTCCTTGACTGGAAAGGAGTGAGCTACTTTGGAAAGCCTGTCAACGACAACAAAGATTGCATTGTTGCCCTTCTGCGACCTTGGAAAACCAGTGATGAAGTCCATCTCTACTTTCTCCCATTTCCATTCCGGAGGCTTCAATGGTTGTAGAAGACCGGAAGGTTTCTGATGAACAGCTTTAACTCTGCGACAAACATCACACTCCGAGACATACTTGGCACAATATCGTTTCAAACCAGGCCACCAATATTGTGTTTTCAAGTCCATGTACATCATAGTGCTGCCAGGGTGGATAGAAAGAACAGAATCATGCGCCTCCTTGAGAACTTGCTCTCTTAAACCCGGGTAGTTCGGAACAAACATCCGGTGTTCAAAGAAAAGAGTGCCTTGGTCATCTACGTGGAAAGACTCATACTTCGGAAGTTGAATGTTGGAGATGATCTTTTTAGTGTAAGGATCACCAAGCTAAATGGAACGGATCTTTTCTTCCAAGAGAGGTGTTGCTAGAAGGTTCAGAAGATAACCTTGATCCACAATTTCAAGGTTGAGCTTGCGGAATTCCTCGCACAAGAGAGGCTGTTGTTCTTCCACCATAAGATTGTTGACATAAGCTTTTCGGCTGAGAGCATCGGCCATGACATTGGCTTTGCCCGGAGTGTAGTTGATGGTAAAATCGAAATCATTGATTGTTTCAATCCACCTCCTCTGACGAAGGTTGAGATCAGGTTGTGTGAATATATACTTCAGACTCTTGTGATCAGAAAAGATCTCACAACGGTTGCCAAGCAAGTAATGCCTCCATACTTTCAAAGCAAAGACAACTCCTGCGAGTTCGAGGTCATGTGTGGGATAGTTGATCTCATGCGTCTTCAACTGTCGAGAGGCATAAGCAACAACTTGTTTTTCTTGCATAAGGACCGCACCCAATCCTTGCAATGAAGCATCACATAAAATCTGGAAAGGCTTTGATGTATCTGGAGGAACTAAGACTGGTGTGGAAGTGAGCTTCTCTTTGAGTGTTTCAAAGCTTGCTTGACATGCAGGAGTCCAAAGGTATTTCTTGCCTTTCTTGAGGAAATCGGTAAGAGGCTTCGCGATCTTTGAGAAATTTTGAACGAAGCGACGACAGTAACTGGCCAAACCAAGGAAACTCCAGACTTCTTTGACATTTATGGGTGGAAGCCAGTCCTTAATTGTCTTAATAGTTTCTGGGTTGACGGCAATGCCCTTGGCAGAGATGACGTGACCAAGGTAGGTGACTTGAGGCAGCCAGAACTCACACTTGGAGAACTTTGCATACAGGCGGTTCTCACGAAGCTTGTTTAGGACACACCGAAGGTGTTCTTCATGTTCTTCTTTTGACTTAGAATAGACTAGAATGTCATCCAGATAGACCACAACGAACTTATCAAGATATTCCATGAAAACCGAGTTCATAAGCCTCGAGAAGGTGGCAGGTGCATTGGTGAGGCCGAAAGACATGACCGTGTACTCATACATGCCATAGCGGGTGGTGAAGGCTGTTTTAGGAACATCTTCCTTGCGGATCTTGATTTGATGATAACCACTTCTCAAATCAAGCTTAGAGAATACCACAGCTCCAGCTAGCTGATCGAAGAGATCATTAATCCGCGGAAGGGGATATTTATTCTTGATGGTTTTAGCATTGAGTGCCCGATAGTCAACACAAAGTCTATCAGTCTTGTCTCGTTTCTTCACAAAGATGGTTGGACTACCCCAAGAAGAAGTACTGTGCTGAATGAAACCCAACTTCTCTTGTTCATCCAACTGACGTTTGAGTTCAGCCAACTCAGCAGGACCCATTTTATAAGGCCGCTTGGAGATAGGAGCGGTACCAGGTTCAAGTTCAATCACAAACTCAACCTCACGATCCGGAGGCATACCTGGCAACTCTTCAGGAAAAACATCTGGAAACTCACAGACTACAGGAACACTCTGAATACCTTTCATGGCATCATCATTCAGAGCCGCCAAAGAATAAAGCTGAATTGCAGGAGTCAGACTTGGAGAATAGACTATATGGCCTTCAAGAATTTTCAGAGAAACCGAACGTTTAGCACAATCAATCACAGCTGCATTTGCTGTTAACCAATCCATGCCCAAGATAACATCAATATCAGAATTGCCTAGAATAATTAAAGAAGCCGGAAACGAAGAGCCACCAATCTCAATTTGATTGCCATGGCTGATATGAGCATCCCTCATGTTTGACCCAGGAGATTGTACCACAAGACGATGTAATAAAGGAACCATAGCTAGATCTTGCTCATGCGCAAACTTGTGAGAAACAAAAGAACGCGAAGCACCAGAATCAAACAAAACTCGTGCAGGGACTGAGTTAACAGGAAGCATACCCATCACAACTCCAGTAGCATGCTCAGCTTGAGCGGCGTTGACACAGTTGGCACGAGCAACCGTAGACCCAGGCTTAGTGTTGATGTTGAGAGCCCGAGGTGGAGGTGCACGAATCATAGGAGCACTTGCTGCAGGTCTTGGAGGTGGTGGTGGAAGAGCTTTGTTGTTCATTGGACAATTGCAGTGCTGATGCCCAGTGTTTCCACAAGTATAGCAAGCACCAGGTGGACGTGGAGCAACGTAGCCAGGGACTCCGCCAGGCGCTCCAGGGTAGTTGTGGTTGTAGCCCCTGGGAGCCGTAGTGAAGGAGTTTGGTGGCCTTGGTGCGTAGCTTGACGGTCTTGGTGGAGCAGGGAGCGACGGTGGGGTGTTAGGAACCCAGACACGACGCTTAGAAGGAGCTGACATCGCAGAAGAGCTTGCTGTATCACGGCTGTGTTTCTTTGACTCCTCAAACACTTGCCTACTTGCTTCTTCCTGCAGAGCTGTGTGTTGGAGTTCCAGAAAAGACGCCGGCCTTGCATGAGTGATAGCATATTTGATGGAAGCATTGAGGCCTTGCCGAAACCTCTTTTGCTTCTTCTTGTCATCAGAGATCTCATCTCCACCATAACGAGAAAGGTTCATGAAGTTTCTGATGTAGGTGTTGACATTGTCAGTGCCCTACTTGAGGTTGAGAAACACTTCCTTCATCCTTTCCATGACAATTTCTGACAGATATTGCTCTTTGAAAGCAGCAGTGAACTGCTCCCAAGTAGGCTGAAAACCAGAGAGATCTGCCTTGAGGTAATTTTCCCACCAGAGAGCTGCATCTCCCTTCAGAAGGTGAGTAGCACATTTGACCCATTCTTGCTCGGGAACATCCGCAGTCCTCAGCAACCTTGACACTTCACGAAGCCAGTCATCCGCATCAAGTGGCTGATCAGACACTTCAAATTGACGTGGGTTGAACTTGAGAAAACTCTTGATGTCTCCTCGCTTGGGAGGTGGAGGTAGCAGAGCAAACTCATTCCTCCTCACACTTTCCTCGAAGCACTGCTGGTTCTGCTGCATAGTGCCCAAAGTATTTGCAATACTTGCCAAAGCAGCCCCAAGTTCAGGTGGTATGTCCTCCTCAGAACGGCGTGGTGGTGCCATCCTGTGATTGATATAAAACACAAGTCAGTACTATACTGGAGAATGCTAATAATCCAAAATAGTACCAAAATGGAATTAACCAAGATTAAAGGATACGATTCACTGAGATGATATTAAAATATCAACAGAGTTCAAGGCAACTAGAAGATATTAAGCATAACGCACACGACTGAACAAGGAGCGTGGTACACAACTAATCAAAGAAAAATTCCACAAATTTCGGCATTAAAATACCACTATATGCGCAAAACCACTTAACGAATCAAGATTAGTAACTCTACTAGTTCAATATACAAGAGCAAATGATAGAAGTAGTGGTATGGTCGCGACTCCATCCCGCACTCAAATCATTACTCCGCACATGAATCAGTAAAACACATATCCCAACACCTTCTTCTTAAGATGACCCTAAAGATTAGTAACTACGGAAAAGAACACCCCAACAAGATAACGTCGGATAACAAAGAGTAAGATAGATCGCGTCGGTATACAACGAATCAGAATAGATCGCGTCGGGTTACAAAGGCCTGTCGGTATGGAATGTACCAACAGTTGATAACCAAAAGGCAGATAGTGATAACATTTGGATGTAACAGATAGACAAGGAATTCACACACACACACACACACAACCTATGGTACTACGGAACCCAGAACACGTGAATCCTAGTTTGAATTTTAGAAGAGGATTGAAAATGTTACACTTCCTTACCAGAAAAGGGTGGGTGGGTGGGTAAGAAGAAAAATGGAAGCAATCCTACTCTCACGTTTTGTTTTTCCCTAGTATACATAGCTACCAAAATATTTGCTAGACTGACAACGACAATTTTCACTGAGACCCTGAAGGGCGGGATGGCTCTGATACCAATTGTAACTACCTCGGTGAATTACGCTCTTAGTTACATGCCTGGATGAACGAGAGTGGTTAAAATAGTACGGTGGGGCCCAGGGCCACTCACGGTAGACCTTTCGGCCGTCCTAACCACTTTCAGATCATCAGGACAAGAACGAGCGGCGTAATCGGCAGGCGAAGGGATCAACTACATACACAAATGAGTATGTATGCAAGCCACATATAACAGTCCTCAGAGCCATTCCATCTAAAAAGAAATAGAAATATTGCAACGCCATACGGCAAGATTCAAATATCCTAGATAGAGATAATAATTTAGGATAGCTCCTCATACAACACACATCAGAGTATCAGGCGGAAGCGGAAAACAAGATCCGAGTACGGATAAGAAGCAAATCGGCATAAGATGCCCCATAAATAAACACATCCCGCCCACAGATCTCACGGATCCCCGTTCCCGGAATCTCTACACCGAATGATCGTTGCCAACATCCTCTGTCTCCTCCACCCAGTATCCATCTTGCGAATACACCTGTTCATCTGAATCAAACAATTTATCGTGTGAGACCCTAGGGGTACTCAGCAAGTCTTTATGCAACTAAAGGGGACACAACCTGGGGGTGATGCAATTGCAGCAAAAGATAATACCTAACAATTCTATAGATACTCGCTAACCATCCGCCTAACCAACGATAGACGGATGTCCGTGAATTGAGAACAACAGTTATAATAGTATAATTAACAGATCCATCCTCCTCCTCGCTTACCAACGAGGAAGCGGACGAACAACCCCCATCATCCGTTGGCCGTTTTATTAACCATTCCATGAGTATTGTGACGGGTTCGTAGCATGGAAAACAAAAATTTTCTACCGCAAGAACGAACAAAACCCAGATCTAATCTAGATAAAAGCCAAGATCTAATCTATTAGACATGAGCAACGAGATAGATGGGAACTAACCCTCGTAGATCCGAAAGCGTTAACGAGATTAGATCTCGTGGTTGATGTAGTCGATCACTTGCCGATCTCAAGATCGTGTGGACGATCCTTCCGGCGTCGCGTTCCAGCAGCGCTTCCGCCTTCGGTAAGTAGACGATCCTTCCGGCGTCGCGTTCCAGCAGCGCTTCCGCCCTTGGTCAAGTTGACGATCCTTCCGGCGCCGCAATTCGGAAGCGCTTCCGCAGTCGGTCACACGTGCGGAGTCGAAGCAGACCTTCCTCTCCCCGTTCCAGCGAGCAGCGGAGGTAGTAGATCTTCTCCACGGAATCCCAGCAGCACGACGGCGTGGTGGTGGTGGTGGAGTAGAGAATTCTGCAGGGCTTCGCCTATGCCTGTGCAGAATATGGTGGAGGAGAGAGGCGGCAGAGATTGGACGTTATGAGAGCGTGTGTGGAGGGGGCGCCCCCTGCCCCTCTATTTAAAGAGGGGATGGCGCCATGGGGAGGGGAGTCCTTGTAGGACTCCTCTCCTCCCTAGGCCGGCGGATTGGAGGTGGGGGGAGGAGTCCTCCTCCCCCACGAATCCGTATCTTGACCCACCAGGACTCCTTGATCCCTATCTTGATTTTCAAGCAAACTCCAAGATATCTTCTAGAACCTTCCGGAACATTCCGAAACCTTCTAGAATCCTCATACAAACACTCCGGAACATTTCCTATCTCATAAAATGATCTCCTATATATGAATCTTATTCTCCGGACCATTCCGGATCTCCTCGTGATGTCCCGGATCCATTCCGAGACTCCGAACAACATTCGGTCTCCAACGCACATTCCATATCTACTTAAAACAACTTCAAACCTTAAGTGTGTCACCCTACGGTTCGTGAATATGTAGACATGATAGAGACACATCTCATATCAATAACCATCAGCGGGACCTGGAGATCCATAATGGCTCCCACATACTCAACGATGACTTCGCGATCGATTGAACCATTTACATACGAAACTAATTCCCTTTGTCTCGCGATACTATACTTATCCGAGGTTTGATCGTCGGTATCTCCATACCTAGTTCTACCTCGTTACTGACAAGTACTCTTTACTCGTTCCGTGATATGTCATCCCTTGTGACCTAGTCACATGCTTGCAAGCTAACTAGATGACATTCCACCGAGAGGGCCCAGAGCATATCTATCCGTCATATGGATGGACAAATCCCAATCTTGGTTCATGAGCTTCAACACATACTTTCAGAATACCCAATGACACTTTTATAACCACCCAGTTACGAAGCGGCGTTTGATGTTATCAAAGTATTCATCCGGTGATGGTGATTAACATAACCTCATGGTCGAAGGAATAGGTTACTATGTGATTTGAAAGCTTACAGCAATACGAACTTAATGACTTGATCTTATGCTACGCTTACTATGGGTGTGTGTCCATCACATCATTCTCCTAATGATATAACCTTGTTATTAATCACATCCAATGTCCATGATCAGGAAACCATGATCATCAATTAATCAACAAGCTAGTTCAACAAGAGGCTTACTAGGGACTCTTATATGTTTACAAAACACACATGTATTAGTGTTTCCTAATAATACAATTATAGCATGGGATGTAAACATTCATCATAAACACAAAGATATAATAATAATCACTTTTATTATTGCCTCTTGGGCATATCTCCAACAGTCTCCCACTTGCACTAGAGTCAATAATCTAGATTACATGGTAATATACCGAACACCCATGGCGTTTTGGTGTTGGTCATGCTTTGCCCTAGGGAGAGGTTTAGTCAACGGATCTGCCACATTCAGATCAGTGTGTACTTTGCAAATCTTTATGTCACCATCTCGGACATACTCGCGAATAGCGTGGAAACGTAGCTTGATGTGCTTCAGCTTGCTATGTGACCTTGGCTCCTACGCATTAGCTATGGCACCTGTGTTGTCACAGTAGATGGCCATCGGGTCCAACGCACTGGGAACCATGCCAAGTTCAGTAATGAATTCCTTCATCCAAACGGCTTCTTGTGCAGCCTCCGAAGCAGCTATGTATTCCGATTCAGTTGAAGATTTCGCCACAACGCTTTGCTTCGCACTCCTCCAGCTCACTGCAGCTCCATTCAAAATAAATACGTATCCCGATTGTGACTTCGAGTCATCCGGATCGGTGTTCCAACTAGCATCGGTGTAACCGTTTACAACAAGTTGTTCATCACCTCCATAAGAAAGAACCATATCCTTAGTCCTATTTAGGTACTTTAGGATATTTTTGACCGCTGTCCAGTGCTCCATTCCAGGATCACTTTGATATCTGCTAGTCAAACTAACAACATGTGCTATATCCGGTCTTGTACACAGCATGGCATACATGATAGAACCTATGGCTGAGGCATAGGGAATGTTATTCATTTTCTCTCTATCTTCTGCCGTAGCTGGACTTTGAGTTTTACTCAAGGTCTTACCTGACAACATGGGCACGAACCCTTTCTTGCTATCTTCCATTCTAAACTTCTTTAGAACTTTGTCCAAGTATGTACTTTGTGAAAGCGCTATTAGGCGTCTTGATCTATCTCTATAAATCTTGATGCCTAGAATATATGCCGCTTCGCCAAGATCCTTCATTGAAAAACTATTATTCAAATACGTTTTGACGCTATTAAGAAGTTCTATATCATTCCCAATCAACAATATGTCATCTACATATAGTACTAGGAATGCTACAGAGCTCCCACTCACTTTCTTGTAAATACAAGCTTCTCCATAAGTTTGTATAAATCCAAATTTTTTGATCACTTTATCAAAACGTTGATTCCAACTCCGGGATGCTTGCTTCAGTCCATAAATGGAGCGCTGAAGTTTGCATACCTTGTTAGCATCTTTAGGATCGACAAAACCCTTGGGTTGTACCATATACAACTCTTCCTCAATGTCACCATTAAGGAACGCCGTTTTGACATCCATCTGCCAAATCTCATAATCGAAATATGCAGCAATTGCTAACAAAATCCTCATAGACTTTAGCTTCACTACTGGTGAGAATGTCTCATCATAGTCAACTCCTTGAATTTGTCGGAACCCTTTCGCGACAAGTCGAGCTTTATAGACGGTAACATTACCATCAACATCTGTTTTTCTCTTGAAAATCCATTTGTTCTCGACAGCCTTACGGCCATCCGGTAAGTCCACCAAAGTCCACACTTGGTTTTCGTACATGGATCCCATTTCGGATTTCATGGCTTCTAGCCATTTGTCGGAATCTGGGCTCACCATAGCTTCTTCATACGTCGCAGGGTCATCATCGTTGTCCACCAACATGACGTTCAAGGCAGATTCATACCAATCAGGAGTGGTACGAGCCCTTGTTGACCTATGAGGTTCAGTAGTAACTTCGTTCGAAGTTTCATGATCATTATCATTAGCTTCCTCTTCAATTGGTGCAGGCGGCACCAAAACATCTTCCGGTGCTGCGCTACTCTCAAATCCGAGAGAAGGTTCAATAACCTCATCGAGTTCTACTTTCCTTTAAGGCACTTCTTTCGAGAGAAACTCCTTCTCAAGAAAGGATCCATTCTTTGCAACAAAAACTTTGCCTTCGGATCTATGATAGAAGGTATACCCAATTGTTTCTTTAGGGTATCCTATGAAGACGCATTTCTCCGCTTTGGGTTCTAGCTTATCAGGTTGTAACTTCTTTACGTATGCTTCGCAACCCCAAACTTTAAGGAACGACAACTTAGGTTTCTTACCAAACCACAATTCGTACGGTGTCGTTTCAACAGATTTAGATGGTGCCCTATTTAAAGTGAATGCGGCTGTCTCTAATGCATAGCCCCAAAATGATAACGGTAAATCTGTAAGAGACATCATAGACCAAACCATATCTAAGAGAGTTCGATTACGACGTTCGGACACACCATTACGCTGTGGTGTTCCCGGCAGTGTCAACTGTGAAAGTATTCCACATTTCTTTAAATGCATGCCAAACTCGTAACTTAGATATTCACCCCCGCGATCAGAACGCAGAAACTTAATCTTCTTGTTACGATGATTCTCCACTTCACTTTGAAATTCCTTAAACTTCTCGAAAGTTTCGGACTTATGTTTCATGAAGTAGACATACCCATATCTACTCAAGTCATCCGTGAAAGTGAGAACATAACGATATCCACCACGCGATGCTACACTCATTGGACCGCACACATCGGTATGTATTATTTCCAATAAGTCTGTAGCTCGCTCCATTGTACTAGAGAATGGAGTCTTAGTCATTTTTCCCATTAGACATCCTTCGCATCTTTCAAGTGATTCAAAATCAAGTGATTCAAGAAGTCCATCTGAATGGAGTTTCTTCATACGCTTTACTCCAATGTGACCAAGACGACAGTGCCACATGTATGTAGAATTATCATTCAATTTAATTCGTTTGGCATCTATGTTGTGAACATGTGTATCACTACTATCGAGATTCAGTAAGAATAAACCATTCATCTCAGGTGCATTACCATAAAAGATATTACTCATATAAATCGAACAACCTTTATTCTCAGACTTAAAAGAGTAACCGTCTCGCAATAAACAGGATCCAGATATAATGTTCATGCTTAACGCAGGCACCAAATAACAATTATTTAAATTTAAAACTAATCCCGAAGGTAGATGTAGAGGGAGCGTGCCGACGGCGATCACATCAACCTTGGAGCCATTTCCAACGCGCATCGTCACCTCGTCTCTTTCCAATCTTCGTTTATTCCGCAGCTCCTGTTTCGAGTTACAAATATGAGCAACCGAACCAGTATCAAATACCCAGGCACTACTACGGTTACTAGTAAGATACACATCTATAACATATATATCAAATATACCTTTCTTCTTGATGTTGCCGTTCTTCAGATCCGCCAGGTACTTGGGGCAGTTACGCTTCCAGTGACCAGCTCCCTTGCAGTAGAAGCACTCAGTTTCAGGTTTAGGACCAGCCTTAGGCTTCTTAGCAGGTGCGGAAGCTTTCTTGCCGTCCTTCTTGAAGTTGCCCTTGTTCTTAGGCTTACCCCGTTTCTTGAAATTGGTGGTCTTATTGACCATCAACACTTGTTGCTCCTTCTTGATCTCCACTTCAGCAGTTTTCAGCATGGACGACAGTTCAGGCAACGTCTTGTTCATGCAGTGCATGTTGTAGTTCATCACAAAGTTCTTATAACTTGGTGGCAGTGATTGAAGGAGACAGTGAATCCCCAATTCATTAGGAATCGATATTCCCAACTCTTGGAGCTTCTTAGCGTACCCAGACATGGTGAGCACGTGCTCGCTAACGGAGCTTCCTTCTTCCATCTTACTGTTAAAGAACTTTTCGAAGGCCTCATAGCTCTCCATGGCCGCGCGTGTCTCAAAAATTAGCCTGAGCTCCTTAATGATCTCGAACGGGTCGTGGTGCTCAAAACGCTGTTGGAGCTCCGCTTCTAAACCGTACAGGATGGCACACTGAACTGTGGAGGAATGATTCTTCCGAGTGGCGAAAACATTCTTTTCGTCATCGGTGGCATTATCTGCAGGTGGGTCACCTAGCGGTGCATCGAGCACATAGGTCAACTGACCAGCCCTGAGGACGATCTTCAGTCCACGGAACCAGTCCGTGAAATTGCTTCCATTATTTTTAAGCTTTTCTTTCTCTAGGAACGCATTGAAATTGATGGAGGGGGTCGCCATAATCTACAACAATTTGCAAGTAGTTTAGACTAAGTTTATGAAAAATTGAGTTCAAATTTAATTATTAAACTAACTAGGTGAACTCCCACTCAAAATAACATCCCTCACATTGTCTTAGTGATTACACGAACCAAGTCCACTACACCAAGTCCGATCTTCACGAGAGAAGATGTAGTTTCATCGGTGAACAATCTTCATGTTCATCATATCAATTATATGACTCATGCTCTACCTTTCGGTATTCCGTGTTCCGAGACCATTACTGTACATGCTAGGCTCGTCAAGATAACCTTAGTTTCCGCATGTGCAAATCTGGCTTGCACCCGTTGTATGCACACGTAGAATCTATCACATCCGATCATCACGAGATGCTTCGAAACGACGAGTCTTAGCAACGGTGCCAACTAAGGGTGAACACTTTATTACTTGATATTTAGTGAGAGGGATCATCTTATAATGCTACCGTCGCGATCTAAGCAATACAAGATGCATAAAGGATTAACATCACAGGCAATTCATAATTAGTGTGATATGATATGGCCTTTTCTTCTTGCGCCTTTGATCTCCATCTCCAAAACACGAACATGATCTCCATCATCACCAGCATTGCATCAAGGTCAGTGGCGCCGCCTCATGGTTGTCCATCATCACCAGCAACTATTACAACTACTTGGAATAAAGCTATTACAAGATGAATAGACACGCAGGTCTTAACAGAATTAAAGACAACCATTAGGCTCCTGCCGGTTGCCATATTACAACAAGGATCATTGCATACATCAAATACAATCACAATCACATGTTGGCCATACCACATCACAAAACCCCTGCAAAAACAAGTTAGACGCCTCTAATTTTCTTTGCATGTTTTACGTGGTTTGGGGCTTTCGCATAAGACCGATCTTACCTACGAACAAGGACCACAACGTTGATACAAGTGTTGTCAAGATGCTCATTGTAAATTGAATCTTAACTATGGTGGGAGAGACAGACACCCGCAAAGCCACTTGTGCAAAGCAAGTTGCACGTCAAGCGTGGAGCAAGTCTCATGTGCGATGACATGTAATGTTAGCCCGAGCCGCTTCATCCCACCATGCCGCAAGATGCAAAGTACACGCTAAGACACCGACAACAAAAGCATCAACGCCCACAAAACATTGTGTTCTACTCGTGCAATGGATCTACGCATAGATACGGCTCTGATACCACTGACGGGTTCGTAGCATGGAAAACAAAAATTTTCTACCGCAAGAACGAACAAAACCCAGATCTAATCTAGATAAAAGCCAAGATCTAATCTATTAGACATGAGCAACGAGATAGATGGGAACTAACCCTCGTCGATCCGAAAGCGTTAACGAGATTAGATCTCGTGGTTGATGTAGTCGATCACTTGCCGATCTCAAGATCGTGTGGACGATCCTTCCGGCGTCGCGTTCCAGCAGCGCTTCCGCCTTCGGTCAAGTAGACGATCCTTCCGGCGTCGCGTTCCAGCAGCGCTTCCGCCCTTGGTCAAGTTGACGATCCTTCCGGCGCCGCAATTCGGCAGCGCTTCCGCAGTCGGTCACACGTGCGGAGTCGAAGCAGACCTTCCTCTCCCCGTTCCAGCGAGCAACGGAGGTAGTAGATCTTCTCCACGGAATCCCAGCAGCACGACGGCGTGGTGGTGGTGGTGGAGTAGAGAATTCTGCAGGGCTTCGCCTATGCCTGTGCAGAATATGGTGGAGGAGAGAGGCGGCGGAGATTGGACGTTATGAGAGCGTGTGTGGAGGGGGCGCCCCCTGCCCCTCTATTTAAAGAGGGGATGGCGCCATGGGGAGGGGAGTCCTTGTAGGACTCCTCTCCTCCCTAGGCCGGCGGATTGGAGGTGGGGGGAGGAGTCCTCCTCCCCCACGAATCCGTATCTTGACCCACCAGGACTCCTTGATCCCTATCTTGATTTTCAAGCAAACTCCAAGATATCTTCTAGAACCTTCCGGAACATTCCGAAACCTTCTAGAATCCTCATACAAACACTCCGGAACATTTCCTATCTCATAAAATGATCTCCTATATATGAATCTTATTCTCCGGACCATTCCGGATCTCCTCGTGATGTCCCGGATCCATTCCGAGACTCCGAACAACATTCGGTCTCCAACGCACATTCCATATCTACTTAAAACAACTTCGAACCTTAAGTGTGTCACCCTACGGTTCGTGAATATGTAGACATGATAGAGACACATCTCATATCAATAACCATCAGCGGGACCTGGAGATCCATAATGGCTCCCACATACTCAACGATGACTTCGCGATCGATTGAACCATTTACATACGAAACTAATTCCCTTTGTCTCGCGATACTATACTTATCCGAGGTTTGATCGTCGGTATCTCCATACCTAGTTCTACCTCGTTACTGACAAGTACTCTTTACTCGTTCCGTGATATGTCATCCCTTGTGACCTAGTCACATGCTTGCAAGCTAACTAGATGACATTCCACCGAGAGGGCCCAGAGCATATCTATCCGTCATATGGATGGACAAATCCCAATCTTGGTTCATGAGCTTCAACACATACTTTCAGAATACCCAATGACACTTTTATAACCACCCAGTTACGAAGCGGCGTTTGATGTTATCAAAGTATTCATCCGGTGATGGTGATTAACATAACCTCATGGTCGAAGGAATAGGTTACTATGTGATTTGAAAGCTTACAGCAATACGAACTTAATGACTTGATCTTATGCTACGCTTACTATGGGTGTGTGTCCATCACATCATTCTCCTAATGATATAACCTTGTTATTAATCACATCCAATGTCCATGATCAGGAAACCATGATCATCAATTAATCAACAAGCTAGTTCAACAAGAGGCTTACTAGGGACTCTTATATGTTTACAAAACACACATGTATTAGTGTTTCCTAATAATACAATTATAGCATGGGATGTAAACATTCATCATAAACACAAAGATATAATAATAATCACTTTTATTATTGCCTCTTGGGCATATCTCCAACATATTGCACTATTTACTAGTCAAGTACTTAGTCAAATTAAGAGCGGTACTTTAGTTATACTTGTCTATGATCGAGAAACTGTGCTCCAAGTCGTCCATAACCGCGGACACGGCTTTCAGAAAGATTTACCCTGCAGGGGTGCACGAATAGCAACACACACTCGATCAACCTCGGAAAAACCAAATCAAAACCCAACGAGGCATTCACGACAAAGCAATCACATGATTCAGCAATATTTTAGGGGGCCACCCTATTAAGCTACCCGCAACGAAGTTGGCCGGCTCCGAGACGGACCCAAGGTTTGTGTGGACGGCGGTAAACGACCGGGAACCCGAAAATATGACTGGGCTTGTCGATACAGCGAAAACGTGTCACGATCCAAAACAGTACAGGTGCTCCTCGCACAATCTTAAATAAAGCAGTAACATGGCATAAGTACAGGATAGTAATAAAGCCCCAAACTAATTGTGGCCCCAAGAAATAAGAATGAATCAAGCTCTGGCTCAGGGCGGTCCATAAGGCCTCCCGGATGTGGATAGTGCGAATAGTCAAGGAACAGGAATCAAGTACTCGGGGTCCTACGGGACACAAGTGAGCATGAAAAACCAAATAGCAGATATTGCTCACCGGTGCCTCTTTCATTAGTTATCCCATTACTACTCAGGTTAAGTTGTTTAGATACCTCATTATTCATCAGACACTCACATACCCTACTCATGCTTTTCTACGACTCGCATGGCTCAAACAACTCCTGTAGTACTGGCTCATGGGATGGAGGAACAAGCTTCGGTGGGGTTTAAAAGTAACGGCTATGCAGTACTTGGGATTCAATTTAATGCATTCGCGACTCAATGATGCAAGAATAAGATAGAGGCAATAGGTACTGTATGTATGCAAGCATGTGGTAGTGCTTGCCTGGCAGCTCAGTTGAAGCGAGAGATGGATCTGGGTAGTACTCCTGTGATTCCTGGTAATTCTCCTGCTGGGCGTCTATTCGAAGAAGAACCACACAAACAAGGGCCAACATAAATAAAGTGCACAAGCATATGAATTAAAATGCGACAAGCAAATAAGCATGCCATGATGAATGGTGCACAATTTTCATGGCATTAAAGTAGCATGGCAAAGGTGAGGTGTGGATACAAGAAATAAAGCATTTTATTATTTATTTAACCAAGTTTTATTGTCATAAACAGTTCAGATTTTTAATAATAACATGATGCATGCTTCAAATCAGAACAAGGACTGCATAGATAGAACGGGCTCGTCGCGCTGATCGATTTAGACATATTATTTGTCAAATTTGGAGTTGTAGAATTAAAGTTATTAATTAATTAAGGAAAATGGCATTTTATTGTAATTTTAATCATCTCGAAATTTTAAAGTGTTCAAATAATATTTTGAAGGGCATATTTGAATTCCACACATTTTTCTGATTCCAAAACATATATTATTTGTATTATTTGGATTTATATTTGAAAAGTTATTTAAATCTGATTTGAATTTGAATTTAAATCAATTTTGAATTTATTTAGTTTAAACAGCTAATCAGGAATTCTTTTGTCACCCAGGAAAACCTAGCCACAGCCGCTGACGGGTGGGCCAGCTGCTAGCGGGGCACACGCGCACGAAAAACTTTTTACACCGGGGCTCTGCCTAGCCCGGCGGCTGACATGCGGGCCCGACGGAGACGTATGTCCCACGTGACAGCGAGGGGCAAGGGTGGACCACGTCGCGCCGTGGGGGAGGTGTGCGGGTTGAGGGCCTGGGATGCTGGGGGGTTTTTCTGCAAGTTACCAGGCGGCTGACAGGTGGGGGCACTGGGGCTGCTAGGGACCTGGGCGTGATCGACAAAAACACGGGGGTTCTTTTCGCAAAACAGCCGCACGAGCTCTGTCTGAATCTGGCGTCTCTGAATCGCGGCACGACCTGACGACGGCGAGGTTTTCTGGCGAGGGTGGCGTCGCAACCGCGGCGAGATAGATCTTGCCGCCAAAACGAAAATTGTAGAGGGAGGCTTTGGCTACCGATCTCGCTCAGGGGCAAACGGCGGCGGCGGGCTACACTGGTCAGGGCGTCTCGGAAAACAGAGGGGGCACGCAGGCCTGGCCACTCGCCGGCGGGGGAGATAACTGGCGGGGGTCACAACCGGGCGGCGCTAGGCACGCGGGGTGGAGGGAAAACGGGAGAGGAGCGGGGGTGTTCTCACCTTGATCGGTTCCCACCGGAATCGGGGCAGGAGGTGGTCGGAGTGGAGGAGAACGGCGAGGCTGCTGCGGTGGCGTGCTGTTCGCTGGCGAGGGGGCGGCTGCGGCGAGCTTGGCGTCTCCCAGCGGGAGGGATCGACTCCACGGTGTGCGGCAACGCTTCCCGGCGTGTTCCCGGTCACCGGCGAGGACGGCAGCGGAGGCGCGGAGCTCTGACTGGCGGCGGACACGCGGAGAAGAGGGAGAGGGGACGGAGCAGAGCTAGGGTTAGGGAAAAGTAGGTAGCTCGGCGCGAGGATAAGGAGGAGGGCTGGCGTGCGGGAGGCGTGGGCTGACGCGACCGACGGCGGGGGGAACGGCCACCTGCTCCTCGCCGCTGCTTTCCGTCTGCTGCTGAGAGAGAGAGAGGGCGAACGGCGTCAGACGGAGGGGGAAGAGGAACAACGCGAGGCGACGGCGAAGCGGTACGGGCTGGGGAGGAGGTTGGGCCGCGGGGCCGGTGCTGCTGCTGGGCCGCGGACAGGTAGGGAGGCCGCTGCTGGGCTGCTGGCTGAGCTACAGGTAAGGTTTTTCTATTTTTATTTCTTTTTGTTTTATTATCTGTTTTGATTTTTATTTTCATTTGTTGCAGGTTTAAACAAGCCCAAGAAATATTCTTTTTGGAAGTTTTTGCATATTTTGAATAATGGAACATGACTAGCTAGGGAGTGAGGAGAGGGCTTGGATTAGGCTAAGATGAGGTGAAAAAGTAATCAAGAAAAAGAGAAGGAAATAGCTTATGGGGAAAAGGCCTCACTTGCATAATGAATGGAAAAGAATAAAATGGTGTAGATGAGGATATGGAGATGGTGGAGAGATATGTAGATGATCCCACAAAAAATGTACCACTAAAACAAAGGAAAACCAATGGGACAAAGGTGGTGATGAAGGTTGCATGGCCCATGCAAAATATTAAATGCCATGATTAATTTTGTGAGAACAAAAGTAATGATATGGCGTTATTCTTATGCATTCACAAGAAGTGGAGAAAAGGCCAAGCAAAAGAAATGTTAGACTAGATCCACCCCACCCACATGAGCTAGATTAAAATCAAAAGAAAAAGAATTACAAGCTCATGGATAATAGGGTGGTGGAATTATAAGGTGGTGAAAAGCAAAGTGATGGAATTGAAGAAAAGATATGCCCCCAACTCAACTTGGACATTTAAACAATATATCAATAACCAAATACAATATCAAGAGGCAAATACAATTACTAATGCATATGAGAGAAGACCCAAAAGAAAAGGGGTTTTATATGATGCTCAAATGCAAGGTGGCATGATGACATGAACATGATATAATTATGATGCAACAATTATATATAGAAAGTAGCCATTATCTTACTAGACCAAGTAGCATTACAATTGTTAGACAATTAGGATGCTACAACGGTATGACATTGATAAGATCTTTATACATGGATTTTACCGAGAACATCCTAGACGAAGTTAAGTTCCACACAAACTTATCTTGTTCATCCGATAGTTGTACCATCACAAGTCTTTGGCATCAGTGTAAGCAAGCTGCCCACTTATTACCACTGAGTACTCTCCTGAAACCAATGTTTAGTGGTACTTGAGCTAAAATTTGTGCCACGGTAACATTATTCCATTGCATAGAGCTCTAGATCTATGTATTATTTAATCAAATTTATAGGCATCACATAGATATATCTGACTGTTGTGTGAATCCTCGAAACTCCCCTAGGCCTCGGGTTTTCTCATGGCTCTTCTCTCAAAACAAAATTATTACTAGAGACCATTTGAAGAGGAGAGGCATGCCTAAACCTTTTGAATGTGAACTTCGTAAGGAAATTGAGTATGTTCAACATCTTTTCTTTCAATGCATTGTAATTAGGAAGTTGTGGATGATGTGTTCGAGGTTTTTGGTGTTCATGTCAACTCTGAATCCATTGCATACAAATGGCTTGCTAACAAAAAGTTCTTACATCTGAGTGCAGTAACCTATGCCATCCCACCATGGGGTGTGTGGAATAATAAAATTTGTGTAGAGTTTAACAAAGTTTTTTGGATAAATATGAAGCAGGCGCGACTCCTAGTACTTTATCTAACGAACTGGAAAAGAGCTAGAGGGAGGGAAGCTAGGTGAGTTGCTATCCTGTTTGGCCCTAAAGGCTTCAGTAATTGTCGTTTCTCCTGCTCTCCATCATCTTAGAAAATTGTTGTTTTTAGGCTCTATGGTTTTGTATATAGTTTTATCATCTCAGTTACACTAGTGAGGCGGTGAATTGGTATTTCTCTTTACTTTCTCGTTTGAGACTGCTGAACTTTTACGCTGTTGTTCCGTTATCATATATAACTAAAAAGTTCACCCCACTAACCTATTTCTCTAAAAATGCAGCTATGCCACATCATCATGTGCCCACTAAGTTGCCACATCATCATCCCAATCCTTCTTATTGGTTATCACCTGTCCCCACTATCATGCAGATATGACACATCTTTATTTTGTTTTTACTCAATTTTCTCTAACCCAAAACCAGCTGGTGGGAAAAGATCATCATCAATCGGTATCCCAGTGCATATTATTTTCTCATTTAATCTTTTGCATTCCTGCGTCCTCTCCTCTTCTTCTCCCATAATCACATTATTAAACTTCCTTCTGTCCTTCCAGAGACGGCTCCTTTCATTTTCCGCGCCACCATGTCTCTATATTAATACTCCCGCCGTTTCAAAATATAAGATGTTTTATTTTGTAAAAGGAGTGTATCTAGACCACTAAAAACTTTTAGTGGGTAGATTCACTCCAAATCTAAATTCCAAATCTAAATGAACCTACGTATTAAAAGAGATTTAGATACACTCATTTCACAAAGCTAAAACATCTTATATTATGGAATGGAGGGAGTACTATAGGCTGACTCCTTGCAAATGGAAATCTACCAAACAAGTGGTATTCTTCTTCAATCTTCTAATGGTACTACCGTGCTCCTCCATCCGATCTTCGATCTCTCTACAAGATCTTCTTCAATCTTCACTATTATCGTATATGGAATGTAGACATTGAGACCCTCTAGTACAAGCTTCCCACGTTGTCGGATTTCCTCGATTACTTTTGAATTTGTTTAACCTTGGGACTTCCGTTCCTACTTCCTACTAGGTAGTCAGCAAGCACCTTGATGTTTATTATTGGCGAAATTCACTTTTTTTGCGAGAAAGACCAAATGATATTAATCTAGTACCCTTACAGAACAGTCCTCAAGGGATCAGAAAATTACAAACAAGTCCTTGAGGATAAGGAAGACGACGTCGTCGAAGAAGGCGCCGCCGCCGCTCCTCCTCTATAACCTTGGATCGGACGGAGTCCCATGGCGTACGAGAAGTCAACGAACCTCGAACTCGAAGGGCCTCCACCTTGCATCGCCGCCATCGCCTTCGAACTGGATCTCAACACCTGCATCTTTCGAACCTTCAACAACCGGAGCCGCCGCCCACGGACTCCGGCATGGGAACTAGGCGCACGGCAACTCCGCCGAGTTGCGAGCACCGGGAAGGAGGCAGAGAAGTGGTCGGGCTCCGCAGAACCCCACCACCGGAGAAGATCTCCGCCGCCACAAACCGCTAGACCGACTGCGCCTTCCTCTCCACGGCGCCGCCGGCCCGCCACCCACTCCATCCAAGCTATCACTACTATGAAAAACGTTATCAGTGGCACACCAAAACCGCTTTCTGTGGCGCATCTAGTAGTCGCCACTAAATTGTCGCCACTAAAATTATATTTCTGTGGCGCATATGCATATGTGC
The DNA here is from genome assembly GCA_910589775.1 of Avena eriantha. Classification (NCBI taxonomy): domain Eukaryota; kingdom Viridiplantae; phylum Streptophyta; class Magnoliopsida; order Poales; family Poaceae; genus Avena; species Avena eriantha. The sequence continues at coordinate 62,737,389 of OU342742.1, read as the reverse complement.
CACAGAATTCTCCAAATTCTGTGGCGCATATAGCTATATACGCCACGGAATTCTATGGTACATTCTGTGGCGCATATAGCCATATGCTCCACAGAATCTTTTTTCAGAATTTTGAAATTTTCAGAATCTGGTACAAATACAGGTATATTACAGGAAATACACAAAAATTAACAGAAATTCACAGAAAAGCTGCACACAGTAGTACAAATGTTCCAGTTCACATATAATACGTCAACAAGCACGAATGTTCACAAGTGTTCATCAATCACATCACTTAGAACCGAATAAATGTACAAGTATATTTCACAAGTGTTCATCTCACTCACATAACTTACAACCGCGCGATGTTGTCACCACCTACCTTAGGACAGAATGTAGTACACCGTAACCGCGATGCCGGTGAGGAGGAGCGGCACCAAGATCTTCGTCTGGTTCTTCTTCCACACGTGTCTCCTCCACTTGGCCACCGCCTCCTCTCTAGTCGCGTATCCCTTGTAGTTGTTGCCGCTGAACTTGTCCACTTGTTGGTGGCAGTCCACCCACTCCTCGTAGACACCTGGAACCCGACCCTTGTACACAACGTACGTCGGCATCTCTATTGACAATGCATATTAGTACATCATGCGAATATATATGTTGACAAATATTAGAGCAAGACATTCATAAACTTAAAACAATACGTCGATGACAATGAAAGAAACACGACAACATGTCCGACACAATAACAACGACGGTTTCAAGTTAGGAAAGTTAAGTTTTTCGACACACACACTACATGTCCACCGATACACACGCTCTCTCGGTCAAGTAGCCTTCTCCTCGCAGGGCGCCGGGAACGGCTTGTACATGTCTTTCATCGTCCACGTCCTGAAGTCACCCTACGCCTTGAGGCGGGCTTCGATCTCCCTCTTGGTGAACGACCTGGGCTGGTGTAAGAGCCCACCATGTGTGTTGACCTGTTCCATGATGATATGTGACAGCTTCACCTGCGTATCATGGAAGTTTTCCCTGAGATCGGGGTCACTGATCCCATGCAACTTTTGGGCCCATCCTTGGAGAGAAGATGGCAGCGTTAGCATCTCGCAATCCCGGACAAACCCTTTGAGGTGATGGCAAACGTAGAAGGCCTCCTTCACACTGTCAGACGGCTGCTTGACGCAGGGGAACTCGAGCACATGCTTGAACTTGTGTCGGCCATCGTCCTTGTAAGCCTCCCCCTTATATTTGAAGGGGCCTCCCTGATTGGCATAGCCCTCGATAGCATCATTTATAACGCTCCTTACTCTGGCGTAGTTCTTCCTCCTCGCACTCCCCGAGTCGAAGTAGGTGGCAAGCGAATACCTCGTGGAGAGGATGATGAGCGTGTAGTAAGCGCAACACACAATGTGGAACGAGATGTTGGAAAAGAGCAATGGAAAGAAATACTTATGTGTTACGACGGCGGTAGGGGCATGTGTACACTTACTCGGGAAAGAAAGGCACAAGGATTTTGTCCTTCCTCTTGCTGTCCATCAATAGCTTCTGAAGGTAGGACTTTGCCTGGGCCGGGTCCTTGTTCCTTCTTCCAGCTGGCTATCCCGCATGTAGTAGGGGTCCGCTATCGCGACAAACGGGGTGTCCTATCTCTTGACCTTCATCGCCAGATTGAGCGCGAATAGGCGGACCAAGTTATAGTCCAGCCATCTCGAGTGGAACAGCTTGAAGATGTCCTCGTAGGCTATGAAGAACACATCCGCGGGGGCATCGGTGATGAAGCCCACGTCCTCCGGCACCTTGGCGGTGAACACCGGGTAACTCGGGTCCTTGTCCTTGAGAAGGACGCCCTCTAGTGTCAGGATACCTTCATGCAAACTCATCATAGCTCCCGAAGCCAGGCGGCGCAGTTTCGGAGGCAGTATGGGTGATACATTGCAAATGTATCTATAATTTTTGATGTTTCATGCTTGGTTTTATCCACTTTCTTGTGTTTTGTTCCAACTTTGGAGTACTTTTCATATGATTTCTTGGACTAACCTATTAACAAGAGCCACAGTGCCAGCTGCCTATTTTCTGCTATTTTTGGTTCCAGGAAAGTCAGAAAATGAATATTCTCGGAATTGGACGGGACAAAAGCCAAAGTGCCTATTTTCTGGAAGTGATCAAGTGCCAGAATACGAGACAGAGAGGGACCAGAGGGCCACCACACCACCTGGCCACACGACCCAGCCTGGCCCGCGCCAGGGGGTGGTGAGGCCAGCCCTAGCACCCCCTCGGCCTCTCCTTCCGCCTATATATTTCCTTCGGGACGAAAACCCTAAGTACCCGATCAAAAATCCACGAAAGAGTCTGTAGCCGCTGTCATCTCAATCCCTAGATCGGGAGGGATCTGAAGCTCTTCCCGGCACCCTGCCGGAGAGGGGAATTCACCCTGGAGGCCTTCTTCATCACCATGCAAGCCTTCGGTGTGATGCGTGCGTAGTTCATCCTTGGACTACGGATCCATGTAGTAGCTAGATGGCTGGTTTCTCCTCCTTTGTGCTTTCATGTTTAGATCTTGTGAGCTCCGTTCATGATCAAGATCATCTATTTGTAATTCATACATGTTGTGTTTGCGGGGATCCGATGGATATTGAGATGCTATTTCAGATTGATTATTGATTCTATCATGTCTTTGTTATTTGAGATCTTGCATGCTTTCCGTTGTTAGTAGCTATCTTGGCCAAGTAGATGCTAGCAACTCCAAAAGTTAGTATTTATGCTCGATAGTGGGCTCATGCCTCTGGTAATCTGGGGAAGTGACAGAAATCTCTAAGGTACTAGATGTGTTGTTGCTACTAGGGAGAAAACAACAATCCTTTGTTCATAGAACAATCGTATTGTTTACTTTACACGCAATTCATAAAGCAATAATCTGTTGCTTGCAACTTAATACTGGAGGGGGTTCGGATGATAACCTGAAGGTGGATTATTAGTCATAGATGCAGTTGGATGGCGGTCTATGTATTATGTTGTAATGCCCAATCAAGTCTCAGAGGAGTCAAGATGATTAGTATATGCATGTATTGCTTTCTCGGTGTTTGTCAATTGCCCCGCTGTAATTTTTTCACCAAGCATGTTATCTATCTAAGCAGAGCCACCTCTAGTGAACTATGGATCCCGGTCCTTGTCTTTTATATTCAATCTACAATCTTTTACTGCTTTGTGTTTACTTTCTGCAAACTTTTACTTTTCCATTTGACACGTTTAATCCTTTGTTTTCCGCAAAACACGGTGAGATTGACAACCTCATCGCAAGTTGGGGACAAAGTTCTGTGGTTGTGTTGTGCAGGTCTCCATGTTGCTACTAGCACCGGTAGTGCGCCCTGCCAAAGCTCGGCTAGTAACACCTTTGGGGTGTTTCCTTGCTCCTACTGGTTCGATTAAACCTTGGTTTCATAACTGAGGGAAACTTGCTGCTGTGCTCATCATACCTTCCTCTTGGGGTTCCCAACGAGATCTACATCAACCACGAGCCATCAACACTTTTCTGGGCGCCGTGCATTGAGCCATTAATGGGCTGACCAGCTTCGTGCACTCTGGTCAAGCCATCCTCGCGGGGTGGTACAACGTCGTCCCGGTAACGGATCAGAGCGGGCTGGCTCGCAGCCTTGTCCTTGTTCCTGTTTGGCCTCTTCCTCACCCTCTTCCTCTTTGCATCAACAGCCTCCACTAGCGATGCTAACCCGTCACCGGCCGTCCTGCGGAGTGTGTCAGAGCTGAAAATGATTCCGGCCGATGGAGGTTGTGTCTCGGCGGTCGGAGGCGTCTCCTGAGAAAACCCATGGAAGACCAGGCTCTTCTTGGGATGGCTAGCTTGATCGCGGAATGATGGTTCTTCAACGAGAGGAGGCATGAATGGTCCTTTGCTAGCGCCGGTGTTGACGAAGGCATTGACGTCGACCGGTGCATCGTCATCATCATCCACCTCGATGTTGGCATCAAAGGCCGCCATGTCCATGTCATCCTGGGGTGGTGGCGTTGGCTGTTGCGGTGCCACGACCTTGCCTTTACGCGGGGGCGATGGCGGTCGAGGAGCAACCACGCCCTTGGCTGCTTGTGGCGCCGGTGCAGACGCTCCCAAGAGTCTCTGGTGATGGCTTGTGGTGGCGGCGACGACGACCGGTGCAGCAGGAGGCTTCGTCCTTGGCGGCCGGACGACCGAGGTGGCACCGGTGGAGCGAGACCCAATACGAATCTGGGTCTTTGGCCAAATCATGGGATAGCCATGGCAACCTTCCAGGGTCAGGTGCTCGTCGGCTCCTGGAGGTTGCATGGGAGGGTCCATGTCTTCGCACCCCCCCAACACCCGACCCAACTCGACGCGCATCACGACATCGTCCATGGGCTTGCAGTGCATCGTGCGGTTCGCCGGTTGTATTAGCTTGCCCGTGGCAACATCCTTCAACTTGCCACCGGGCACCTTGTGCAGGAGCACGCACGGAGTGTCCTGAGGCATACATATATGCATCATGAGATGGAAGCCAATCAAAGGCATTACGTAGAGCACGCTGACTAACTACTTATTTTACCTTGGTGAGGGCGCCGAGCTCGGCTAATGTCGAGACACGGGCGACCGGTAGCTGATCCTTCTTCTTCTCCGTCTCGGGTGCATTAGGAAGCACCGCCGCCGCCGGCTGCTGCGCCTTGGTAGTCTCGGCAGGAGGGGGCAGCTCCGGCGCATCCAACTCCATCGGCTGCACCACGGGGATGGAGGGCGGCGGGGTAACCATGTCTGGCGACACTTGGTGGCTCGAGGTGCTACCTGGTCTGGGGCTTCACTGCAGTTATTGCTCCTCCCTTCTAAGTGAATATTATATTACCATTGTTTCCAATTTCAGCATGGAGGATTTTAATTGATTCCTGTGCATGTTTGAAAGAATGTATATGCCTCTTATCGCCTTCATTATTTGGCATGGGTATACTACTGAATGTTAGATGTTCAGAAAATGTGTACATGTGCTTCCATGTTTTTATATTATGCTCGTACTATTATTTAATGAAAAACAATTATTGATATTAATTCGGTAAACATAGAAGAGAAAACATTTTGTTTGCTTACATGTTCCAAACCTTGAAAACCCTTTGTGGCTTGATTTGGGACTATGTTTTTTGTTTGTATCCTCTAACCTATGGGACCATGCAGCAAATGCATGTTGGGCCTCTGTCCGTTCTTTAGGAGTGCTCTGTATTTTCCCAACCACATAACCCCATGGCCTACATCAAATTTATGGTGGGGTGTGTGTTTCTAATCGGCATCAAGTACCACCAACGGAATGGTTTCCTAGGGCTATGCCTTTCCTTTAGTGGGTCATGTTGCATAGAACGGTGTGGTGAGGACCAGTTTCTTGTTGTGCAGCATGCCAACGTCTTTCCATGCATCATGGCATAGTTCTTGCTAGTTGGAGGAACGCAATTATTTTCTGTTACTCTGGTAGATTGTTGTGGAAACTGCTCACATCAGGGACTGAGAATGAGCATGCTCTTACCCTCATTTTGCCAACCGCAGGATGAGACATGGAGTACATTATTGTAAAATTTCATAAACCTCTCAATTTACATGTTCTGGTGGCTACACTGGTGGAAACAGTTAACACCAGGTATGTCATGGGCATCTCGATTGCGTGAGATGTTTTTACCAAGATGGTTACCCGGAAAACTAACTCCCATTTCTACTGTTTCCATATTCATTTTCCTTCCGGGATGTGGCATCACCCCCCAAAAGTTGAAGTGGACGGCTCGCTGTTAGACTAATTGTCCAAACAGGATCCTGGTTAGAAGTTGAGGAAGCATTTTTCAAACGCACATAGTAGCACAGAAGGATACGCAGTTCCAAGATTGAAGAGGAATTTCAAATCCACATAGGGACACGACGGGAAAGAGAGATGGGGCAGGGAACAGCTTACCAGTTGAAGGGGACGCGAGAGCGAGGGATGAAGGAAACGCGTGACGGTGGCACCGCGAGCCTCCAGCACCTCGAAGCCTCCTCCTCCTCCTGGACGACGAAGCCTCCTCCTCCTGGTGCTCTGCGAGGCCACGGTAGGTATGGCAGCCAGGCAAGGCGGGCGTGGCACGGCGGGGCGGGCGAGAGCGGGGAAAAAGGGGCGGGCATGGCGGGGCGGGCGCGGCGGCGAGAGCGGAGGCGTGCTAGGGTTCTGTGGGATTTGACTCGATTTGGGGAAAAAGGGGCAGTGAGATTGAGGCCTCATCAAAACACTAAGTCAAAGAATTCTGTGGCGCATCTGTTCAGATATGCACCACAGAATTGTTGGAGATGGTACAAAAGGCGCGTTGCACTGTTGTTTGATAGAAAGACTTGCTTACCACACTGGTTCAGCGCTTGCTCCTCTGTTCTGAACCTAGGGTGGCCAGGTTCGATTGCTGGCTGCCACATCTTTTTTTTTGACTTTTTAAAAAATATTTTAAGGATGGTAATAATATATTAAAAGCAAGAACTAATATATTTGCCTATTAAAAACAAGAATTAATATATTTGCCTCGATATTATATTATATGCTTGTGTCACACCCACATCAATATCCACATACATTAGTTTGTCAAAGTAATACATATATGCAGGCGCGCGAGCACACATGTGCATTAATTAGTACAAAAAAGGCATCAAAAACCGCTAAGTCGGCTCTGAGGTAGCTAGTGTCTTTTCACAACAACTTTCTTGCCCTTCTTCTTCGTGGTAGAATACTTTAGGCCGGCCACCTTGAGATTTCTTCTCGTGTACGGGCAACCTTTAGCCGGTAGGGTAGTCTTCCTTCTTACTTTAGCATAAGTAGTTGGCTTGTCGAAGTACTTGTCGAATTCCTCTTCGATCTTGGGATCGCCGTTCTTGTCGATGTCTTGCTTGTTGGCGGGTCCTTCCATTCTGATGATGCTCCTCTTGCCCCTCCTCACGACAGCACGGCTTGGCTTTGCCGGGTCGGTAATGAAGAAGCATTGGTCAACTTGGCTAGCGAGCACCCATGGCTCATTTTTCGTGGAGGGGTTCTTCGATTTGGCATCGGGTATAACCATGGTGGTGAAAAACCGGCCATCTTTTTCGACACTCTTGGCCCATCTGACATGAAACATCGACACCGTCACTCCGCAGTAGTCGAGTTCCCATATCTCCTCGATCCTTCCGTAGAATCTTTCCTTGACATCAGTCTCGTCATCAGCGTATGATAGCATAGTTACTCCTGAGTTTTGGTATTCGCTATTCTTGTCCTTCTCCTCGGTGTAGAATCTGTAGCCGTTGATGTTGTACGCCTGATAGGTCCTAACGTTGCACCCGGGGCCCTGTGAGAGTGAGAATATGAGTTTCTGATCTTCAGTATAAGGCGTCGGCATGGGACTTTCTAGTAGCCTTTTCTTGAACCACCCCGTGAAGCTGGCGTTGTGCTCTCTGGTTACGTCTCCCTTGTTCCTCGGCTTGCCCATGTTGGCGAGCTTCTGCTTGATTAAGGTTTTGTTCTCATCCACCCAGGGGCCGACCAACTGTATGTGTTGTAGCGTGACTCAGTTTGCCCTATAAAAGTCGGCGTGTTCGAGTTCGATGCCGACGTGGAGTGTGCGGTAGCCCTCGTGGTGACCAAATCCGGCGAGCCTCCCGAGGTGCTTCCTGGTGGGCAGACCGACATCCTGGTTCTCGGTGCTTAGGTAGTTCTGGTAGAAGGAGATGAACTCATAGGTCAGAAAGCCCTTGGCTATGCTTCCATCTGGACAGGACCTGCTGCGAACGAATCCTTTGATGACACCGTTTAGCCTTTCGAACGACATCATGTTGTGCAGGAACGCCGGCCCGAGATGGATGATGTCATCCACGACATGGACAAGCAGATGCACCATGATGTCGAAGAACGCGGGAGGGAAGTAAATCTCGAGCTCGCATAGTATCTCGACGATCTCTTCCTGTAGCTTGCCGAGCTGCTTCATGCCGATAGACTTCCTAGATATGACATCGAAGAAGTTGCAGAGGCCAAATAGCGTCTCACGGACGTGTTCGTCCATTATCCCTCGGATCGCAACGGGGAGTATTTGCGTCATCAGCACGTGACCGTCGTGAGACTTCATCCCACTGAACCTCTTCTTCGCTACGTCCAGACATCTGCTTATCTTCCCAGAGTAGCCGTGCGGAACCTTGACTCCTAGGAGGCAACGGAAAAACCTCTCGAGCTCCTCCTCGCTTAGAGTGAAGGATGCAGCTTTAGGCACCACCTCATTCTTCTTAGCCCTTTTGCGGCGACCCTGGGTCCCTTCCGTCTGTTCATCGTCATCGTCGGCATCATCACTATCGGGATACTGAAGTTCCTTCTTAATGCCAAACAATTTTAGGTTGCTTCTTGCTTTCGGCCCATCCTTGGTCCTATCCGACATGTTCATCAGAGTGCCGAGCAGGCTCTTGATAACGTTCTTCGTGATGTGCATCATATCGAGGCTATGGGGCATGTGGAGGACCTTCCAGTAAGGAAGGTCCCAGAAAACGGACATCGCCTTCCATACTCCATGCAGCGGCGATGGCTGTTCCCTCGGCCGCTTCTTTCCTGGCGCAGGGCACTCTTCCCAATTGTCTAGAAGCTCCTTGATTTCTTCACCGCTCATCGGTCGACGTGGGGCATTATTGAGCTCGTCTTTGCCATTGAACAGGTCTCCGCGTTTTCTCCATGGGTGATCCTTGTGGAGCCACATTCGAGTCCTTTGGAACACGGTTTTCGAAGACCCAGGATCCCTCGGCAGCTGCAGATGCGGGGTCTTATCCATGCACCTGACACATGCACATAATCCGTGGTTCACCTGACACGCTAAATATCCGTAACCAGGATAGTCATGCACCGTCGTGAGCAACGCAGCTCTCAGGTCGAAATAATCTCCAGTGTAGGTATCCCACGTACGTGCCGGCATCTCCCACAACGTCGCTAACTCCTCTTTTAGGAGCCCGAGATACATATGCATGTCAACACCCGGTTGTTTTGGCCCCTGGATAAGGATACTCATGTGTACGTACCGCTGCTTCGTGCACAACCAGGGAGGAGGTTGTACGACCATACAAACACGGGCCAGGTGCTGTGCGTGCTACTCTGGTTGCCAAAGGGATTGAGTCCGTCGGTGCTCATGCCAGCCTAACGTTCCTTGGATCGAGCCCGAACTCATCTTGGAATTCGTTGTCCAACGTATTCCACTGGCTAGCGTCCGCAGGGTGTGTCAGGATCTTGCCCTTCTCCGGATCATCTTCCGGCTTCTCCCTCTTCGCGTGCCATTGCATCAGCTCTGCTTCCTTAGGGTCTACGAAATACCGCTGCAGACGGGAAGTGATAGGAAAGTACCACACCACTTTTCGAGGAACTTTCTTGTTCCCTCTCATGTACCGTCCCTGGCTACACACCGGGCATGTGGTTCTATCCTTGTACTCATTCCGGTAAAGTGCGCAGTCGTTGATGAATGCGTGGTACTTCACATACGGTAGGTCTAGTGGGCAAACTACTTTCCTCGCCTCCTCGATACTTGTTGACAATGTGTTGTCCTTGGGAAGACGAGCGTGCCAGAATTTCATGTGAGCGTTAAAGCTAGTGTCAGTCCATTTGTGCTCCGCCTTCATCTCCAGAGCCTTCAGCGTTACACTCAAGCGTGTATCCTCGGGCCGGCACCCAGGATACAATGGAGTCCTCCCGTCTACCTCCATCTGTGCCAGCTTGGCTTTCTCTCTAGCTGCAGCTCTCGTGTTGGCCGTCTACTTGAGGAGTATTTCTTGAAGATGAGGGTCTTGCAAGGCCGAAGTTAGCGGTGTGTCCGTGCTCCCGTCTTCTCCGCCGCCACCACCACCATCTGCTCCGGCATCGTCTCCTTCATGATGATCGTGTCTTCTGGCATCTCCTTCTTCATGATGATCATGTTCGTAGGCATCTCCTTCGTCATGATGACCATGTCTAGGAGACCCTTCGTCTTCTCCCCCGCCCCCGGCCTCTTCTTCATCATGGCCACCGCCATCTACCGGCGGCTCCTCATTCACTAAGAAGCCAGGCATGAAACCGCGCGTGAACAGGTGAGACTCCAGTTGTCCGGAATCAGGGTTGATCCACTTCCGGTGTTTGCACGTTCGGCATGGACATCTTATCTTGGTCATGTTGTTCCGAACCATGTCGGCTACCGCGTCAGCCTTGTATCTAACCACCCAACGTTCGCTCATATGGATGACCATGGTCGCCTGCGCGCGAACATAGACCAAATTAAAGAGAGTATGTTAGAACCATGCACACACACGACGCGCACACATACATCCATGCATGATCGCCGGGAAATTTTGGCATGACCTATCCTAAAAATAGGACGTATGGCTAGTGCAGAAATTTGCCGAAATGGACGTGAATCAACATTTCGGCAAACCTCCATGCACCCGGCGCCGGCAACATGCATTCAAGCACAACACAAACTCCCTCCACAAGCAAACATGTATTCAAGCACAACACAAAGCGAAGGAACATCATCTCTCGCCATCGCACACCACCCGCGGGACCATCTTCACCTACAAAACATCCATACACACCGCACCGAGGCCCGCCGGCCACACAAAACATGCATCACACAAGTACCCATGCACACACGCCTCACAAATCTACAAACCAAATCTACACCAACCCCATATGCATAGTGTAGCAAGAGGGGGTGTGGGATGTGTGGAGGAGGAAAGTATGAGTGGTTTACTACCTTTACAAGTAGGAGTAGCTTCCCCTCACAAGTACATGAACCAAAGTAGGTCTAGCTATCAACAATGGAGGTGAGTATGAGCAAAATGGAGTGGGAGGGAGGAGGGGGACGAGCTAGTTGGAGGTGGTGGGAAGAAGGGAAAGGGTGGCTGCCACCTTTTGTAGATCTGTTTCGCACATTCTGTGGCGCATATGGAAAATGCTTCACAAAATGTCAAAATTATGTGGCGCATATAGCTACATGCGCCACAGAAAGTGAGAATTCTGTGGCGCATATGCTATATGCGCCAGAATTTTGACATTCTGTGACGCATATATCCATATGCGCCACAGAATTCTGGCCCGCCCATGTGCTGGGGACAGGCCCACATGGGCCCACAAGAATTCTATGGCGCATATGGCTATATGCGCCATAGAATTATCACTTTCTGTGGCGCATGTATCCATATGCGCCACAGTGTAGGAATTCTGTGGCGCATTTGCTACATGCGCCACATAATTAATTTTAGTGGAGCATTTTTTATATATGCGCCACAGAATTAAAATCTACCTATAATCAATCGTTTTCCTGGTAGTGTATGTACAGATGAGATCCGAGGTTTCCCCACCCTCCCGCCGTCGGAGTGGCCGGCGGAGGGGGGGAAACCGGCGAACCGCCGCCGGTGAACTGGATCGAACGGGGAAGGGGGAAAAAGTCGCCTCTCCTACTATAGCGGGGGAGAGAGCCGAGCCAAGGTCTCGTATATCGGCGAAATTCATTTGACTGACAATAACTCTTTGTTTTCTCGATTCTTTTGTTAAAAGTTGTTTCTTGATTTTTCTACGCTAATATTCTGCCCGGCTGCTAAGATGGCACAATGGGTTATGCAGAACCTTATTCATGTGCACCAAAGCACCCGTGGTTGACCCCTTTGTCCCTTTCCCGACATAATCCTTGAAAAATCCAAGGTGGGCAATGGAGTCGGCATCGACAATTTTTGTTAAGAAAAATATCAGCATGAACAAATCAATTTGCATAATACTGACGTTTTTTTTCATGGATTGTTATCATTACATTTCAGGGATGATGTCTGCAAGTAATTTGTAGGATTAGACTATGCGATCACTTAGCAAACATTTGGTAAGAAAAAATATCAAAATGGACTCTACAATATTGAATGATATTCTCATAAATTTGACAAGTTAATGTTTTTTTTTCATAGATATCAGGGCTCTTTGTCCTTGGTGCGTTCAGATGGAAAACAAATATCCAAACTTAACTTAAAGTTCATCAGGAAATAGCTTCCAAGATCATTGATTAGTTGTTTGAACATATTTATCATTTTTAAACTACATGGATAGTTTTTCTGTAGGTGTTTATCAATGTTTACTGGTCCCAGATTACTGTAAGTGGTTTGCGATTAGTAGAACTATATTTACCAATAAATTTATTCACAGAATTTACATTCTGATGTCTTTATAATTGCACTACATATAGTGTGTCTAAGATTAAAAAAAAAATCCACAGCAACGTGCAGGATATCATCTAGTTTCTAAAATAGTGGAACCCGGCCCTCTTTCCGGAGGGTCATATGGGAAAAAAAGCCAAAAAAAACTGGCTCTCCCAGAAAGCAGAGTTGTGTTGGATTTGAGTGAATGTCTACGTGGAAGTCCAATTCTTCTTTGAACCATGACACCGAGTAACATTGGAGTACCTGAAGAGGCACCCCGAGGAAGACGAGTCTATATATCCACGTGGTGATATAGATGCATTCTCTCAGGAGCTTTGTCCGACCAGATCTGCAGTTTCGAGTCGATAGTTTTTAATTTGAGTTGTCCACTTAGTGCTTTTGGAAGCTTTTGAGTTCGGTTATGCTGTCATCTTTTCCAGCTGTAATATATGTACTCCCTCCGGTTCATACTAATGGCCTTAACTTTATTTAGGTTCGGATACATCTAGCCTAAATATTTAACTAGATACATACACTAGTACAAAACGGACCTTTGGTCCAGGGAGTCCCGGTTTGTTATACGACCCGGGGCTCGAGTTCATGCCCAATTTTTTCTCAAGATTTGTCTATATTTTGTGATGCCCCATCTATCCAAAAGTTCTAAAAGGTGAGCAACTTCATCCTTTGAACTCTCATTGCTATATTAGCTCATTTCATGCTCTATCTTGTAGATGGATTTGTGGATTTAGTTTGGTAGTAATTTTTACAATGATAACATAAGATCGATATTTAGATTCTATCTATCTTGTATTAATGTAAGGAACTCTAAGGTAAATATCATAATATGTGGATTCTATCTATATATATCTTGTTTTGGCATATAGTCTCGAAATTTGATTTTAGAAGTACACACATGCGTGAGTTCATCATTCTAACTAGCTGGGCAAAATATCCTTCTTCGTCTACCTGCGTTCAACAAACTGAAAAAATTGTAACAAAGATAGGGTTAATTCATAAAAGCTTGATAAGAAGATATCACAGTACATCTTCGAGAAGCTCCTCTATGGCGAGGTCCTCGAAGATGTCTGAGGATAGGATCCTAAGACATCTTCGAGAGAAGCTCCGCCGTAGTGGTGTCCCTCTCGCACCATCTTGGAGTTAATAACTTCTCTAGCTATAGATTAATACGCCGGGTAACTAAAACAATTCACATATTAGGGAGTGCCTCTATGGCGAGCTCCTTGAAGATGTCTGAGGACGGGATCCTAAGACATCTTCGAGAAGCTCTGCCGTAGTGGTGTCCTTCTCTCGCACACCATCTTTCAGTTTATATCTTCTCTAGCTAGATCAGTATGCTGGCGGAGCTAACTAATTTTACATATTAGAGAGTGCCTCTACGGCGAGCTCCTCGAAGATGTCTGAGGACGAGGTCCTAAGACATCTTCGAGAAGCTCCGTGATACGTTGCTAACGTATCCATAATTTTTGATGTTACATGCTTGGTTTTTATCTACTTTCTTATGTTTTGTCCACACTTTGGAGTACTTTTATATACTTTCTGGGACTAACCTATTAACAAGATGCCACAGTGCCAGTTGCCTGTTTTCTGCTGTTTTTGGTTCCAGGAAAGTGAGAAAATCAATATTCTCGGAATTGGACCGGACAAAAGCCAAAGTCGATATTTTATCGGAAGACTCACGGAGCCACAAGACGAGACGGAGAGGGGCCACAGGGCGGCCACACCATGTGGTGGTGCGGGCTAGCCCTGGCCGTGCCACCAGGTGGTGTGGGCCCCTGGCCGCCCACTAACCTCGTCTCTTCGCCTATAAGATACCTCCCGATGCAAAACCCTAAATAGTCAAGCCTCCATCCATGAAAAGTTCCTCAGCGCCACCGCCACCGAAGGGGAGATTCGGGGGACAAAAAGTCTCTGTTCCGGCACCCCGCCAGGACGGGGAAGTGCCCCAGAGCCATCTCCATCGATCTCCACCACCATCTCCACCACCGTTGCTGATTCCCATGATGAGGAGGGAGTAGTTCTCTCTCGAGGCTAAGGGTTCTACCGGTAGCTATGTGTTCATCTCTCTCTCTCTCTATGCATGATCATATTGTGATCATGAGCTTTGTAATCAAGTAGATCTACCTTGCTACTCAAGTGCTTTAATAGATCTCTGCTCTCCCCATGTGTGTGAAAGTGACAGCGTGCACACCATGGTGGCACTTAGGCTAGAGATTACAAATACTTGTTATGAGTTATATTTGGAGTTGGATGTCTTTATGAAATTGTGGTGTTTGTTGGACTCATCTAGTACTCAAGGTGACAGTGTGGGGTTTTCTAGATGGGAAAGTCTTACTTTGAGGCGTGCTGTTATAGCCCTACCAATGATTAGAGTGTCCAACTGAAGAGTAGTTCAGCATAGTATCATGAAGATAATATATTTATATGAGAGTGTTCACTAGTGAAAGTATGATCCCTAGGCCTTGTTTCTAAGCATTGAAACACCGTTTGCAATTAGATCTGTTACATATTTGCTTGCTTCCATCTTTATTTCAGTTTTCCTTTAGTCTCTTCTACACCATCAAGCTATTTTCTATCACCGCTACCACTTTAGTTATCTATACCACTTGTATTTCACTATCTCTTCGCCGAACTAGTGCACCTATACACCTGAAAAGTGTATTGGGTGTGTTGGGGACACAAGAGACTTTTTGTATCTTGATTGCAGGGTTGCTTGAGAGGGAATACCTTTGAACACTTCCTCCCTGAGTTCGATAAACCTTGGGTAATCCACTTAAGGGAAAACTTGCTACTGTTTTACAAACCTCTGCACTTGGAGGCCCAACAACTGTCTACAAGAATAGAGGTGTGTAGACATCAAGCTATTTTCTCGCTCCATTGCCGGGGAGGTAAGGTAAAAGGAATTCACACCGGAGGATTAAAGAAGAAGAACCTCCCACAACAAACGCCTATTTTCTGGCGCCGTTGCCGGGGAGGTAAGGTAAAAGGTACTCACGTCCTCCAGTATGAGTGCTCGAAGTTATTTCCTTTAGATTATGCAATTTTGTCTTTTTTTTCTTGTTTTCACTAGTTAAGATTAATATAAAACAACAACAAAATTAGAGAGCTTTATAGTATTTACCTTGAGTTAGGACATGAAGTGTTTGAAGAGAAGATTAAAAAACCTATGGAACTTTATTTGCATGCTAATAGAAATGTTGTTAGTATGAATTCTTTGGACACCATTATTGCTAATGCTATGGAAAAGTCTAAGCTTGGGGAAGCTAGTTTTTATGAAAATGATCTTTTTAGTTCCCTAGCTTTGGAAGATAGCTATTCTATTGCTTATGATGATACAAAACCTCCAATATATGATGATTACAATGATGAATATGATATTTTCAGTCCACCTACTATTGAGGAGGAAATTAATTATGATTACAATGTGCCTCCTATATTTGATGATTATGGTGATGAGAATAATAATGATAGCTATTTTGTTGAATTTGCTCCCACTATGATTAATAAGAATGGTTATTCTTATAGGGAGAGTAATAATTGTTATATGCATGTGGCTCATGATAAGAATGTTTTATGTGATAGTCATATTGTTAATTTTATTCATGATGCTACTGTAAGTTATTATGAGAGAGGGAAACATGGTTTTATGTATCTCAATAATATTAAGTTTCCCCCTCTTTATGTTGAAAATCTTGAAGTTGCACTTGTTTTGCTTTACTATGCTTGTTGCTTTGTGATTTCATTACTTGTTTCTTTACAAGATTCCTATGATAGGAAGTGGGTTAGACTTAAATGTGCTTTGAATTTTCTTCTTGATGCTCTCTTTTACTTCAATTCATATTTCTTATGTGAGCATCTTCTCAAACTATCAAGCCTAACTTAAAGGCATTAAAAAAAGTACTTATTGGGAGATAACCCAAAAGTTTTAGTTGAGTCTTGGAAGTTATTACTTTTGTAATAACCGCTTCTTATCCTTTTTATTTGCTTTTTGTGCCAAGAGTAACCTCTAATGAGAGAGAAGTAATGATTGGGAAAGTTGCTGTTTCGAAACAGATTTCTGTGCTTCACCGTAAAAATTCGTGTAAAATCTCTGTACGTTCTTTTGAGGAGTGAATTGTTGTGCTTCTGACCCAGGTTGTTATCTAACTTTCGTTAGTTAAACACTTTTTGATTTCAGCAACAGAAGGTCTTCGAAAAAATTCGTCTTTACCTGCTAGTCTGTTTTGACAGATTTCTGCCATTTCCTGCATTTGCTTCTTATTGGTTCCTTTTTGAGTTCTTTTGGTAAATTGAGCTTTTTGAGGGTAGTGCTACATTAGCTTGTGTTTTAATGTAAGTTTTATTGGTGTTAGAACTGAACCTAAAGACTTATTATCTTGAGTGCACTAATGTTGCTAATAAAGATTGTGTGAAGTTTTGTAGGAAGGAAAAATTTCAGGTGTATGGAAGAAATGAGTAATGAGATGAAGGATGGACTAAAGCTCAAGCTTGGGGATGCCACGCGTGTCACCCCAAGAAATATCCAATAAGTACAAGCGTCAAAGCTTGGGGATGCCCAACGCATCCCCTTCTTCATCAATAAAAATCCCAGGTTTCTTCCAAACACTTCATTTTTATTGTTTCATGCACAGTTGTGTTGTTCTTGGAGCGTCTTCTTTTTCGTTTTCGTTTTGGTTTTTCGTTTCCTTGCTTTTCTTAGTTTTCTTGAATAAATTGGTTGGACCCCCTCTTTCATACATTGGTTTTCAAATAGTTTGGTTTGGATTGGAAAAGAGTAGGAAAGCTCATGCTTAAGTGGTAAAGAGAGCTTGTTTTTGACTATGGCCTATGCTTTGTCATGCCATGCTTGATATTGTTTTGGCTTTATGCTTAGTATTCTTTGCTGTAGCATGACTTGTTATAAACAATTGAGATTGCTTAATGTGCCTTGGATGAATCATGCGTTGTTTTAGCATATTAAAGCATAGTATAGTGGTATTCTCCTTTGATGCTTTATTTGGGTTGACTTGGCGCATGCTCACACCATGTTATGACTATACAAAGTCACCATAGACTTTATGATCCTTTAGTTTTGAACTTGTAGTATCATTTTATGCTTTGATCAATGATGTTTTGTCGCTCTGCATGATTATGGCCATTATTGCTCTCTTAGTTTGTCGCTCTCGGTCTTTTGCTAGCCTCCGCAACCAAGTATGAGTTCCACTCATGCATCCAACTCCCTAAACCAAGTTATTCCAAAGAGTCCACCATACCTACCTACTAGCTTATGATATTCCAAGTATATTCTTGTTTTTGTCTACCTTCCAAATTAAACTTGTTATAAGAAAACTAGTGATTAAAGCTCTCATGAACTTGATGGCACACTTTACTTTCTGCATTTAATAAACTTGAACCGTTGGGTCCTTCTTTGTTGCGTATATGCTTGCGCTTTATAAGTTGAAATTAGCAGAACCATGTATCATGGGGAACGCTTTCAACATTGCACTTGTACTTTCTACCCCATTGATATCATGTTCTTTTGCTTATGGATGCCGGCGGTGTGAAATAAAAGTGGAACTTATAAGATCATGGAGTTTCTATGTGTGTTAGAGAAACACCTGGGCCGCTAGCCTAAGCCATGCCTAATCATGGTGGACACTTGCAGCATCACCATAATGAGCACTCTATGAAGCATTCTCAATAAAAACTTATGCAAATAGCAAATAAAAAGATCGTTGAGATGCTCATTGTCTGCTTGCCTTGTCATTTTGATTATGGGATAGATCTTGTATCATGTGCAAGGGATACCCCGTTGGCGGTTCTTTATGATACATATGTACTTACAATGACAAGAGCTTACTTGTGACTAAGTTGAGTAGATGAGGTTCGGTCTTCGTAAGTAAGGGGCATGAGATTTCGGTTTATAACTTGTCAAGCATATCCTGATAGTTGTGTCACTTTAACCTTAATCACCTTCAAGATGCTTATGATAGGGGCAATGAGAGCTGAAAGCTAACAAGTACCATAATTTTTGGAAGCTCTTTATGAAACTTGAATCTCTGCTTCCTTCTATGAAGGCCTTTCTTCCACTTATATATATTGAGTCTCCACCTTCTATCTTTGTGCACTTACTTTGAGAGCATAGTGTCCATTCTTAGTTCTATGTGCATTGTCCCAAGACTAGTTGATTGATGCATAACTTGATATTGCTTGTTTTAAACTATTTGTATCTAGTCACTCTTATGAACTTTGAAGGTGTCCTATGCATTTATGTTTGCTACTCTCTGAGGGACAAGCTGAATGCTACTATGCTATGTTTTCTTTATGTGAAACAAACAAACGTCTTGCAAAGCATTGTTATTCATGAATCTTTTGTTTGTGCCTTTTCATGTTGCAACATAGTTGCTATGTCTTATTGCTAGAACTTTGCCTTTCATGCTATGTTGAAGTACTACGATCCCAGCTATCAATGTTTTACAAATACTTTGATCAAGTTTATGATGGTGCATGTCACCTCAAAAATTATTCTTTCTTTTTATCACTTACCTACTCGAGGACGAGCAGGGGTTAAGCTTGGGGATGCGGATACGTTGCTAACTTATCCATAATTTTTGGTGTTCCATGCTTGGTTTTTATCTATTTTCTTATGTTTTGTCCACACTTTGGAGTACTTTTATACACTTTCTGGGACTAACCTATTAACAAGATGCCACAGTGCCAGTTGCCTGTTTTCTGCTGTTTTTGGTTCCAGGAAAGTCAGAAAATCAATATTCTCGGAATTGGACCGGACAAAAGCCAAAGTCGATATTTTACCGGAAGAGTCACGGAGCCACAAGACGAGACAGAGAGGGGCCACAGGGCGGCCACACCATGTGGTGGCGT
Organism: Avena eriantha; assembly: GCA_910589775.1. NCBI lineage: Eukaryota > Viridiplantae > Streptophyta > Magnoliopsida > Poales > Poaceae > Avena > Avena eriantha. The sequence goes on along the minus strand of OU342742.1, from coordinate 62,718,371 downwards.
GGGCTAGCCCTGGCCGCGCCACCAGGTGGTGTGGGCCCCCTGGCCGCCCACTGACCTTGTCTCTTCGCCTATAAGATGCCTCCCGATGCGAAAACCCTAAATAGTCAAGCCTCCAGCCATGAAAAGTTCCGCAGCACCGCCGCCACCGAAGGGGAGATTCGGGGGACAGAAAGTCTCTGTTCCGGCACCCTGCCGGGACGGGGAAGTGCCCCCAGAGCCATCTCCATCGATTTCCACCACCATCTCCACCACCGTTGCTGATTCCCATGATGAGGAGGGAGTAGTTCTCTCTCGAGGCTAAGGGTTCTACCGGTAGCTATGTGTTCATCTCTCTATCTATGCATGATCTTGTTGTGGTCATGAGCTTGTAATCTATAGATCTACCTTGCTACTCAAGTGCTTAATAGATCTCTGCTCTCCCCATGTGTGTGAAAGTGACAGCGTGCACACCATGGTGGCACTTAGGCTAGAGATTACAAATACTTGTTATGAGTTATATTTGGAGTTGGATGTCTTTATGAAATTGTGGTGTTTGTTGGACTCATCTAGTACTCAAGGTGACAGTGTGTGGTTTTCTAGATGGGAAAGGCTTACTTTGAGGTGTGCTATTATAGCCCTACCAACGATTAGAGTGTCCAACCGGAGAGTAGTTCAGCGTAGTATCATGAAGATAATATATTTATATGAGAGTGTTCACTAGTGAAAGTATGATCCCTAGGCCTTGTTTCTAAGCATTGAAACACCGTTTGCAATTAGATCTGTTACATGTTTGCTTGCTTCCATCTTTATTTCAGTTTGCCTTTAGTCTCTTCTACGCCATCAAGCTATTTTCTATCACCACTACCACTTATAATTATCCATACCACTTGTATTTCACTATCTCTTCGCCGAACTAGTGCACCTATACACCTGACAAGTGTATTGGGTGTGTTGGGGACACAAGAGACTTCTTGTATCTTGATTATAGGGTTGCTTGAGAGGGAATACCTTTGACCACTTCCTCTCTGAGTTCGATAAACCTTGGGTAATCCACTTAAGGGAAAACTTGCTACTGTTCTACAAACCTCTGCACTTGGAGGCCCAACAACTGTCTACAAGAATAGAAGTGTGTAGACATCACTCCGCCGTAGTGGTGTCCCTCGTCTCGCACACCATCTTGCAGTTCTTCACAAGAATGCATACCTATTTATAGATTAAGCAGCACAACATAGTGTCGGGCACTGATGACATAATGTCGACACACTCACCCCTGGCATAGTGCTGCCACCCACCCAAAATAGTGCCGTCATTTAATTTCACTGGCTTAGTGCTGCCCACTGAGGATATAGTGTCGACGTGTTGTCTCCACATCCACATTTAGTCCCGGTTGGTGCCCCCAAACGAGACTAAAGGTTCATCATATCTTTTGTCCTGGTTGCTGGATTTAATTTTGTTTTTTAGATTAGTACTAATTAATTATGATTATGCTGCCACCCACCCAAAATAGTGTCAGCATTTAATTTACTGGCTTAGTGCTGCCCACTGAGGACATAGTGTCGACATGTTGTCTTCACATCAACATTTAGTTCCGGTTGGTGCCTCCAACCGGGACTATAGGTTCATCATATCTTTAGTCCCGGTTGCTGGCTTTAATTTTGTTTTTTAGAGTACGAATTAATTATGATTATGCTGCCACCCACCCAAAATAGTGTCGTCATTTAATTTACTGGCTTAGTGCTGCCCACTAAGGACATAGTGTCGACATGTTGTCTCCATATCCACATTTAGTCCCAGTTGGTGCCTCCAACCGAGACTAAAGGTTAATCATATCTTTAGTCCCGGTTGCTGGCTTTAATTTTGTTTTTTAGATTAGTACTAATTAATTATGATTATGTTTGATGTACTTAATTAATTATATAATGCAGATAGCCGGCAATGGATGTACGTTGACCGACTCTCTAGCGAGTTCATTAAAGGCGTGCATTATTTTCTCCTTGTGGCCGAGGCAAACAAGCGGAATGGTTTTATGTCTTGTCCATGTGGTGTCTGTCAGAATCATAAGGAATACTCTTCCTCAAGAGTCCTTCACAACCACCTGTTTTGGTCCAGTTTCATGACCGGCTATAATTGTTGGACCAAGCACGAAGAAAGAGGGGTTATGATGGAAGACAACGAAGAAGAAGAGAATGATAACGACTACCCTACTATGTCCCCTAAATACGATGGTACTACAACGGAAGACATTGATGAAGAAAAAGATGAAGAACGGGCATCAAATCTGCCCGATGATGATCTTAATCGGGCCATTGTTGATGCCCAGGAAGAATGCGTAACTGAAAGGGAGAGGTTGAAGTTCAAGAAGATGTTAGAGGATCACAACAAATTGTTGTACCCAAATTGTGAAGATGGGCACAAAAAACTAGGTAGCACACTAGAATTGTTGCAATGGAAGGCAGAGAATGGTGTGACTGACAAAGGATTTGAAAAGTTGCTGAAAATAATGAAGAAGTTGCTTCCAAAGGATAATGAACTGCCCGCCAGTACCTACGAAGCAAAGAAGGTTGTCTGCCCTCTAGGATTAGAGGTGCAGAAGATACATGCATGCATTAATGACTGCATCTTCTACCGCGGCGAGGAGTATGAGAATTTGGATGCATGCCTAGTATGCACTACATTGTGGTATAAGATAAGACGAGATGACCCTGGTTATGTTGAGGGCAAGCGCCGCATGAAGTGGGTTCCTGCCAAGGTGATTTGGTATGCTCCTATAATACCACGGTTGAAACGTTTGTTCAGGAACAAAGAGCATGCCAAGTTGTTGCGATGGCACATGGAAGACCGTAAGAAAGACAAGATGCTGAGACACCCTGCTGATGGGTCGCAGTGGAGAAAAATTGAGAGAGATTTTCCGGACTTTGCAGGTGATGCGAGGAACTTATGGTTTGGTCTAAGTACAGATTGCATGAATCCTTTTGGGGAGCAGTCATATCACCTAGCCTGTGACTCTGTGTATCTATAACCTTCCTCATTGGTTGTGCATGAAGCGGAAGTTAATTATGATGCCAATGCTCATCCAAGGCCCGAAGCAACCCGGCAACGACATTGATATGTACCTAAGGCCATTAGTTGAAGAACTCTTATAGTTGTGGCACGGAAAAGGTGTACGTGTGTGGGATGAGAACAAGTAGGAGGAATTTGACCTACGAGCGTTGTTGTTCATAACAATCAATGATTGGCTTGCTCTTAGCAACATTTCAGGACAGACAAATAAGGGATACAATGCATGCACACACTGTTTAAACGAGATTGAAAGTATATATTTGGATAAATGTAAGAAGAATGTGTACCCGGGGAATCGTCGTTTTCTTCCGCCCACGCACACCCTAAGAAAGAAAGGTAAGCATTTCAATGGTGAGGCAGACAACCGGTGTAAGCCTATCCGCCGTACTGGTGACGATGTATTTGATATGGTGAAGGATTTAAAAATAATCTTTGGAAAGGGTCCTGGTAGACAATCTGTTCCGAAGGACGTTGTCGGACACGCACCCACGTGGAAAAAGAAATCTATATTTTGGGAGCTACCCTATTGGAAAGTCCTAGAGGTCCGCTCTGCAATTGAGGTGATGCACCTGACGAAGAATCTTTGCGTGACGCTGCTAGGCTTCTTGGACGTGTATGGGAAGAGCAAAGATACACCTAAAGCACGGCATGACTAATACATTGCAAATGTATCTATAATTTTTGATGTTCCATGCTTGGTTTTATCCACTTTCTTGTGTTTTGTCCACACTTTAGAGTACTTTTCATATGATTTCTTGGACTAACCTATTAACAAGAGCCAAAGTGCTAGCTGCTTGTTTTTTGCTGTTTTTGGTTCCAGGAAAGTCAGAAAATTAATATTCTCGGAATTGGACGGGACAAAAGCCAAAGTTCCTATTTTTCCGGAAGTCATCAGATGCCAGAATACGAGACGGAGAAGGGCTGGGGGCCGGCCACACCACCTGGCCGCGCGGCCAGGCCTGGCCCACGCCAGGGGGTGGTCTGGCCGACCCCAGCACCCCCTCGGCCTCTCCTTCCGCCTATAAGATGCCCATGGGACGAAAACCCTAAGTACCCGATCAAAATTCCACGAAAGAGTCTGTAGCCACCGTCATCTCCATCCCTAGAATGGGAGGGATCTGAAGCTCTTCCCGACACCTTGCCAGAGAGGGGAATTCACCCTGGAGGCCTTCTTCATCACCATGCAAGCCTCCGGTGTGATGCGTGAGTAGTTCATCTCTGGACTACGGATCCATGTAGTAGCTAGATGGCTGGTTCTCCTCCTTTGTGCTTTCATGTTTAGATCTTGTGAGCTCCGTTCATGATCAAGATCATCTATTTATAATTCTGCATGTTGTGTTTGCGGGGATCCGATGGATATTGAGATGCTATTTCAGATTGACTATTGATTCCATCATGTCTTTGTTATTTGTGATCTTCCATGCTTTCCGTTGTTAGTAGCTATCTTGGCCAAGTAGATGCTAGCAACTCCAAGAGTTAGTATTTATGCTCGATAGTGGGTTCATGCCTCTGGTAATCTGGGGAAGTGACAGAAATCTCTAAGGTACTAGATGTGCTGTTGCTACTAGGGAGAAAACAACAATCCTTTGTTCATAGAACAATCGTATTGCTTACTTTATAGGCAATTCATGAAGCAATAATCTGTTGCTTGCAACTTAATGCTGGAGGGGGTTCGGATGATAACCTGAAGGTGGATTATTAGTCGTAGATGCAGTTGGATGGCGGTCTATGTATAATGTTGTAATACCCAATCAAGTTTCAAAGGAGTCAAGATGATTAGTATATGCATGTATTGCTTTCTCGATGTTTGTCAATTGCCCCGCTGTAATTTGTTCACCCAACACGTTATCTATCTTAAGGAGAGCCACCTCTAGTGAACTATGGATCCCGGTCCTTTCTTTTACATACAATCTACAAACTGTTTACTGCTTTGTGTTTACTTTCTGGAAACTTTTACTTCCTTCCATTCGATACGTTTAATCCTTTGTTTTCAGCAAAACCGGTGAGATTGACAACCTCATCGAAAGTTGGGGACAAAGTTCTGTGGTTGTGTTGTGCAGGTCTCCACGTTGCTACTCGCACCGGTAGTGCACCCTGCCAAGGCTCAGCTAGTAACACCTTTGGGGTGTTTCCTTGCTCCTACTGGTTCGATTAAACCTTGGTTTCATAACTGAGGGAAACTTGTTGCTATGCTCATCATGCCTTCCTCTTGGGGTTCCCAACGAGCTCTACATCAACACTGAGCCATCAAGCATTTTTCTAGCGCCATTGCCGGGGAGTCAAGGACATCTTCACAAGGGGAGTCCCTCACAACCAATCTCTTTACTTTGTTATTTTTGTTTTTCTTAGTTTCTTTTGCTTTGTTTTCTTGTTTTGTTATCAAAAACACAAAAAAATTAGTTTTGCTAGTTGCTTTCTTTATTGAAAACACACAAAAAATTAGTTCCTATTTTAACTTGCCACGCAGAAATCAACAATAACCTTCCCCCCTTAAACATAATCTCGTCCCGAGATTTACAAAGAAAACTAGGAACTAAAGAGATCTAGGAACTCTGTCCTAATGTAATCTTCTCGCTCCCAAGTGGCTTCCTCTTCGGTATGGTTGCTCCATTGAATCTTGAGAAACTTGATACTCCTGGTCCTGGTGGTTCTGTAAGCTTCTTCTAAGATACGGATGGGCACTTCATGATATGTCAGGTCATTGTTGATTTCCACAGCTCGGTGATCGATGCTCTTGAAAACTTCACTCTTCTCTGGAACTTCTAGGCATTTGCGAAGTAACGAGATATGGAACACATTGTGGATGTCTGACATCTCTTCTAGCAGTTCCAGTTGATACGAACTTCTCCTTGGCGGTTCAGAAGGGTCCGATATATCTGGGGACTAACTTTCCTTTCAGACTAAAGCATTGGGTTCCTTTCAATGGTGACACCTTGAGATACACAAAATCTCTGACATTGAAAGTCAGGTCTCTCCTTCTCTTGTCAGCATAACTCTTCTGCCTGGATTGGGCGGTCTTGAGGTGCTCACGGACTTTGTGAACCTTCTCTTCGGCTTCTCAGAGAATGTCGGGTCCAAAAATCTGACTCTCTCCTACTTGCGACCAATTCAAGGGGGTACGACACTTTCTTCCGTATAGGAATTCAAATGGTGCCATCTTCATACTAGCTTGATAACTATTGTTATATGAGAATTCTGTGAAAGGTAGGCAGTCTTCCCATTTTGATCCATACTCTAACACACAAGCTCTTAACATATCCTCTAGCATCTGGTTGACTCTCTCAGTCTGTCCATCAGTTTGTGGGTGATAAGCGGTGCTGAAATTCAACTTGGTTCCTAATCCTTCCTGAACTTTCTGCCAAAATCTCGAGGTAAACTGGGTTCCTCGATCTGATACTATGGTCTTAGGGGTTCCATGCAGACTAACAATTCTAGCAATATACAGCTCTGCTAGCTTCGAACTCTGGTAGGTAGTCTTGACTAGGATAAAGTGAGCGACCTTGGACAGTCTATCAACTATGACCCAGATTGAGTCATTTCCCCTATTGGAAGTAGGCAAACCGGTGATAAAGTCCATTCCGACGGAATCCCATTTCCATTCCGGAATCTGCAATGGTTGCAACAGTCCTGCAGGTCTCTGATGCTCTGCTTTGACTCTTTGACAGATGTCACACTTGGCGATGTAGCTTCCGGTCTCTCTCTTCATCTTGTGCCACCAAAATTCCTCTTTCAAATCTTGATACATCTTTGTTCCTCCGGGGTGGATAGAATAAAGAGTATCATGAGCTTCCTGCATGATGACTTGCTTCAGCTCCGAATCTGCTAGCACACAGATACGTCCTGTGTACCACAACACTCCTTCTTCGTCTTCAGTGAATCCAGGTACCTTTCCTGTACCAATACGACGTTTGATTCCGTCGATACTTTCATTTCCCTTCTAGGCTTCCTTGATTTGGCTGATTAAGGTGGGTTGAAGTTCAATGCTAGCTAAGAATCCTTTGAAACTTCTTGTCCTTCTTCAGCAGTTGGGTCATGGGTCTGGCGATGCTCGAGAATCCTTCTACGAACTTGCGGTAGTATCCCGCTAATCCGAGAAATGCACGGACTTGGGTTTGAGTGGTTGGGGCTTCCCATTCTTCGACATCTTTGATCTTGGCGGGTTCAACAGAGACTCCTCTGGTAGACACAATATGTCCTAGGAATCCTACTTCTTTCAGCCAAAACTCACACTTGCTGAACTTGGCATATAACCGATGTTCTCTCAGGGTTTCTAGGATGATTCTCATATGTTGCTCATGCTCTTCTTCTGACTTAGAGTAGATAATGATGTCGTCGATAAACACAACTACAAACTTATCTAGGAAATTCATAAAGATCTTATTCATGAGATTCATGAAATAAGAAGGGGCATTGGTTTATCCAAAAGACATAACCGTATACTCGTATAAACCATAGCGAGTAGTAAAGGCGGTCTTTGGAATATCCGTTGCACGAATCTTAAGTTGGTGATAACCAGTCCTAAGATCAATCTTTGAGAATACCCGAGCTCCAGTCAACTGATCAAATAGATCTTCTATCTTTGGCAAAGGGTACTTGTTCTTGATGGTGACGTCATTCAGCTTTCTGTAATCTGTGCACAAACGATTGCCTCCATCTTTCTTGTCGAAGAATAACACCGGTGATCTCCATGGCGAGGCGCTTGGTTGAATCAAGCCTTTTTCTAACATGGCATCCAACTGTTTCTTCAGTTCCACTAACTCTGAGGGGTTCATGCTATAGGGTCTCTGGGCTATGGGTCCGGTTCCGGGGATTAGTTCGATAATGAACTCAATATCCCTATCCAGGGGCATACCTGGCAATTCATTTGGGAATACGTCGAGGTATTCACAAACTACTCTGACTTGGTCAATGGTGGGCAGGGTTACACTCTTGTTGCACTTGAATTGACAGGGTAAGGTTTCAGAGATATGCTCTACTGTGACTCCAGAGCTACTGGTCATGGTGATGGCTTTCTTAGCACAGTCTATCATCCCCTTATGCCTTGACATCCAGTCCATACCTAGTACTACTTCCAATCCTTTGGTTCCAAGTACAATTAGGTTGGCATAAAAATCTATCCCATGTATTCTGATAGGCACAACTTTGCAAAATTTTCTAGCTTTGGTGGTTGAACCGGGGATTTGAACTATCATGACATGCTTCAGGTTGGTTGGGTGAATCTTACTAGTGCATGCAAATTCTTCGGTGACAAATGAATGTGATGCTCCAGAATCAAACAAGACTCTTGCTAATACTGAGTTGACAGAAAACATACCCAACACTATATCTGGCGCTTCTTGGGCTTCTTCGGTGTTCATGTGGAAGAGACGGCCGTAGCGGTTGTGAGGGTTCCCTGGGGAAAATCTTCTCCCTGGTTGAACACGACGCTGCTGTTGCGCTGGGGCATTCACATTGGCAATGACGACAGTCTTCTTGGGACACTCATTGGAATACTGGCCCTTCACTCCACACTCGAAACAAGTGATCTGAGACTTGTCTTTTACTGCGACGGGCACAACATTGCTTCCAGTTCTGGGTGTAGTGTTGTTGTTGTTGTTGCTCTTGAGAGGTGCACGGTTGAAGTTGTTGGCATTGCCGGAGTTGTGATTGTTTCCTCCGGACTTCATATTGCCTCCACTACGGTTGGGGTAGCTTGGGCGAGACATTGGGGGTCGATTGTTCCTTGGTGCATATCCTAGTGAGGGGTTGGGACGGTACTTCTGGTGACTGCTGGATCCAGATTGCTGCATCATACGACGTTTGTGGTTGTCGTTTGCCTGGTTAATCTTCCCTTCCATCTGAATGGCAGAGTCGACTAGCTCTTCGAAATCCTGGAAGCGGATGCTGACGAGAACAGTCTGCATCTCATCATGCGGTCCATTCAGGAATCTCTCCTTCTTCTTGGCCTCCGTGTTGATCTCATCAGGTGCATACCTTGCAAGTGACATGAATCTATCACGGTACTCCACCACAATCATTCTTCCTTGCTTCAGTTCTCGAAATTCATCCCTCATTCTGGTGACTAGACCATGTGGCACGTGGGTGCGACCGACTTTGATTTTGAAGGCTTCCCATGTCATCACTTGACCATGGTTCATGGTGCGGATATTGTTCCACCATGCTCTTGCATCTCCTGCCAGATAGTGGGTGGCAAAAAGAACTTTCTCATTGTCATCAACTCCTGCAACTTCTAAGTTGTTTTCCATTGTCTGCAACCAGTCATCAGCATCTAGTGGGTTCTCTGAAGTACTAAAGATTGGGGGATTGGTATTCTGGAAGTTTTTGAGTTTGGATCCATGGTGATCCTGGTTTCCATGCCCTTGGTTGTTTTGGGCCATCTGAGCTATCTGCTGCAATGTTGCTAAGTTGGCCTGGCGCTCTGCCCTGCTTGCTTCACGGTATGCAACTAACATTTGCAGAATCTGCAGCATTGGGTCTTGCGACGAGCTGCTCCCTCCTTGGTTTCCACGAGTCATTTGAAGATTGAGGTAGATACAGGGGTAAGAGGGAAAGTTCTAAGGTTCATGGTTTTGGTTTCAAAGCTAAGACTTTGAGTTTGACTCGGGTTTTTGCAACTAACTCCATTTCATTCACTCAAACAAGCACACGGTACAAACACACACCACAACAATAAAGGAAAACAGATGGTTTGAAGAACCATTCTGCAAGCTACGATATAGTGGGACCGATACATCTCATGCTACGACAGTGCTCTAGTGCCTCTACTCATCGTTGATGAAGTCGGAGTCCTCATCGTTAGTGTAGAAGTCCACAACATCCTCCTCCAGAAAGTCGTCATCATTGCTGAGGTAAGAATCCATGTCTCCCTGGATGTCTTCACCTTCCTCTTCTTCCTCCTTCGCGGCAAGTTGAGCTTCCTGCTCCTTGACGGTCTTCTCGAGGTCGGCCACCTTCTTGCGAAGACTAGCGATGGTGCGATCCTTCTTCTTGCGCTGGAGGCGAAGGGACTGACGATCCTTGACAAGCGCTGAGAAAGTCTGGGCCTTCTGGGCGACAATGGCACGGTTGTGGTTGGCAAACTCCCTAACATTGTCCAATTCCTTCGGGCGATCATACAACAGGAAGTCTAGGTTCTCCACTTGACGCTTCAGCTCTGGGTGACTGGGCATCTCCATTGGCATTCCCATGAAGTCACGTCTTGCATAGTGAGCAAAACAGGTTCCTTGGATTTGGTTGACGCTAAGGGCACATAGACGTGCGAGGGCTTCATGCATTGCCCTGGCTAATCCATCTAGCCAGTTGTTCTCTCTCACGGAGAACTAGATTCTCCCGGACGTTGGTGCTTCGATGCTTCCTCTAAGATCAGCGGTGACTAGCCACTGTAAATCTCCTCCTGGGGGTCCTGGAAGTTGAGCTCCAAGAAACTCTAGATGTGGGCGTCCTAGTAACTCCGACAGTGAATCAGATCCCTCTCGAAGATCAGTTGACCTCCGTTTCCCAACTGGTAGAACTTGCTGAACTGAGTCTCCATCTACAAGAATTAAGGATGAGGAAGTTAGTGAAGTGATCAAGTGTGTCAAATTTTAAGTAGTAATGTAAGAATTTTGAGGAACATGAAGTTTTTAGAAAGAATGAATTCCCAAGGATAAGAGAGGAAATAGTTTTTTCATAAATACTCACTTTGGTTTTGAAACTAAGTTTTTCTTTGGACGTCCATTCTAATTAGGATGTCCTATGGTCAGGATGGCTCTGATACCAACTTGTCAACATCCAGATTTTTAATCCCAGATGCCTGTTATGCCATACCTCGCAATCCCAGGATTACCATTTTTGCGGGACATAACAAATTGGATATCGCAGTACATCATCCATTACAAACCATATATAAGGTCTTACACAAAATAAGGATCTCATGATCCAGTCTTAATACAACAAGCAACGGAATAAAAGATAAGCATGGCGGTGGGGTCCATCTTCAGGGGCATAGGCAATGCTGACGAAGGCAGATAGTCCTAGTTATCATAGCCGTCCTGCTGGCCATCATCTTGGTAGTCTCCTTCATAGTCTGGCCATGAGAATAGCCAGGGACAAAAGCCATGAGTACTCTTCAAGTACTCGCAAACTACCACTAACAAGTAGGATAGTACTAAGTTAAAATGCTAACTCTAAGTTTAACTATAAGGTTAAGTTTGAAACCTAAGCTGAGTTCAGAAGCAAAGAAAGATAAAATAAAGTTCCGGAATCACTTAACTTGGGAAGCTAGTGTCATTGTCACAACCCTGTTGTGGTCAAGTCAATATTCATCATTCTTTTCATAAGTCCTTTTGAAAACATCTGACAACGAAACAATATGGCCATTCGAACTGTCCATAACCGTGGACATGGCTATTCGAATAGTTTGACACTCTGCAGAGGTGGTACACTTTCACCACAAGATTTGATACATCTGTCAGGGATAACCTTGAATCATCATACTTAGTATGCAGATAATCAAACATAACCTTTCCTTTACACACCCTAGTATAAGCACCTCTCCTATGAGCATGGCCTCCCAACCATGACCATCTGTCATCTTGGGCACTGCATAGGTGGACAACATTGAGAGGTAGCCTCAACTCAAACCTCTCCCACGAGGGAACTAATACTAATGCATATAAACTTCCGGCTAAGCCTTACCCAATTCAGTTATTGTGGTTCTACGATAAATTTGGAATGGTATCGCATTCGAATCCAACCGTCAGTTTTGTAAAAGGGTCAAGGCTCATGCCTCAACATTTTCCTCATCATAAACCATTTGTGTTTCTCAACACATGTCAAAACATCTCAATAGAATGACTCATCATTCTAAGGTTTTCATAATTCCTTTTCACCAAGTATTCCCATCTAAAGTGACTCAAGTTTTTGATCTACGCTAAACTACTATGTTAAGAGTGTTCACTAAGGTGGAAAGATGGGATCAATCTCATGCCATACAATGACATCTAAAGTTATCTATATAGGTCAAGTTTTATACTCGTTATGCTACCTTTAAAACGTAAAATACTTTGATTAAAGTAAAGGAAGTAAAGCTTAGAACTAAAATTTGGAGTAAGGAAATAGTCAAATTGGTATAGTCAAAGCATGCCTAGTGCATCTTGCTCAGATTATCTAGCTTAATTCTAGTTGGCTAAGCATTATACTTGCAAGTGTTAGCTTGCATTGTTAGTGATGGCTTGCTAGTGTAATACTTGCAAGTGTTAGCTTGCCTTGGTTGGTGCAGTGGTTGAAGTTTTCTTCCTCCTCTTGATAGAACTCCTCCTCCTCGTAGGCTTAGTCAGCACTATCTTCTATAAATACATACGGAGTACACAATCACCAAACAATACTTAACTAGTCTACTTAGCACTCTAAGGCACACATTTGATGATCTATTATCATCACAAGCCTCATAAGGTTTTATTATCTAGTTTCATCCTTTTTATTTAAGAAAAGTAATTTCTACTCATTGAAATTAATTAAGATTTAATATTCACCATTTAAAATATGGGATCATGTAGACACATGTCATCACCACATATTCTACCATGTGGGAATGTGATTTAAGGGTTGGATCATATTTACTTAAGTTTAAGTTTATTATTTAATGATTTAAAATAACTAGAAATGCCTATATAGCATTAGTTTGGTACTAGTCCAAAGTCACTGCATGTAAACCTTAATATTTTACATATCCGGATAGGTATGGTGAAATTTGATTTTTGAGAGTTGGAATCAACTCAAAAGCTATCATGGTTGATTTTATAAAAATGTTGCAAGGTGCAAATGCTTCTGTTTTGTTATTTTTACTAGGAGAGATCTCTAACTCTAATTGAATTAAATCCAACGGGCTTGGGTAGATCTTTTCAGTAGCTTTCTAACAAAATTGGAATCACTCCATTTGGATTTGTAAATCTCTCTGAATTGATTTTCAAACTAGGGGACATAACTAGGTTTAAACTAAATAGGAAAATTCTAATTAAAACTAAATGGGTCGTGCGGGAAAGCTAACGGGCCGACCCAGTGACACTCCGCGGCACGGGGCATAGCTGACAGGGGGGTCTACCGGCCAGCAGCTCATAACACGCGAAGCGGTACGAGGCGATGTGCGCCGTTAGATTAGAACGGGGATCAACAACTGGGGCTTGTCGTCGATGACGGACCTAGCGCCGACGAGGTTTAACCCTAGCGACTCGGTGGGGGTGCTTAGGGGGCTTACACGGGCTCCAGCGACAACAGCGATGGGGGCAAACGAACTGGTGGTCGACGGCGAACTCAAGGACGGTCGAGGCAGCTGCGAGGGTGGTCAAAATCAGCGGGGCCCTTCTCCTCCAGAGGCGGCCAGCTCCGGTGAAATTCCAGCGACTGCGAGCTTGATCGGCTCCGGCTAGAAGTAGGGAAGGTCCAGTGAGGTGAGGGGAGGTGAGTGGTGTGCAGAAAATGGCTGGGGGTGCCCTCCTTTTATAGCTCGACAATGTGACCGAAAGGCATGGGCAGGCGGCTCCGACGAGGGCTACACATCATGCTAGCGGCGTGGCTCGAGGTAGGGGACGGTGGCTGGTCTCCTTGCGATGCTCCACGGGGTAAATGCGGGACCACGGGCGGTGGTATGCGGTCGGGTGGTGCGCACGCTCTGAGCGGCAGAGGCGGCAGTCTCCACGGCGAGCAGAGGTTGTGATGCAATGGGCGGCGAACGGGCATGTCTGGCGTGTTCCTGGGGTCGTGGCGGAGCGGTGGGCGCGGGCTGCGGTCGAGGGGCGGCGTGTACACGCGTGTCAGGCGCAACGCTTTGGTGCGTGCTCGGCATGGTGCAGACGCACTGGGCGCGGCGCATTGGCGGTGGTCCATGGCTCGGCTGCGCTTGGGGAGGGGATAGAGGGTGGAGGTGAGGTGTGAGCTAGCTAGTAGACATGGTGAGAGGGAGAGGGACGGTCCGCTGCGACGATGGCATGGTCGGCCGGCAAGCATGGTGCTCGGCATGGCATGGCATTGCCACTAGGGGCAGGGGATGGGGTGTAAATGGCCTGGTTAGATCATTTGGAGACAATGGGAGTGTTTTGAGGACAAATGGGTGCAAAACCCTGTACAAAACAGTGAGCTAACTACTAGGTATAATCTCTGCCTCCCAAGTGTTTGTGGAAATGGCCGGAAGAGATTTACTTTCGAATTTTGAAAAGATTTTTGGTGGGTGTGCTAGGAATAAGCTTGAGACTCTGTGGGTGTTTGGGTTTTGAAAATTGAGCTCATTTGAGTGGTTTTTGAAATGGGGTGATCTTGATACCTACACTGGATTCAATTTTCAAATGTCATTTAAATTTAGTGTTTGAATGTTTTTGGCAGATCACAAAGTGGGCCTTGATACATCATTATGTGTACTAGCAAGGGGTGCAAAGATCCACATTTGTTTCTGTTAGGTTTTGAGTTCTAGGAATAGCCAAAGTAGGCATGTTGATTAAAACGGCACAAATGACCATTCTCTTCTTTTATTCATTTTGATTTGTTTTTCTATGGGATTTGTTTGGGAATGATCTAGATGATGTTTATTTCACATAAGAATCATTTTACAAGCAAAGGATCACTTAATCATGGCAATTCAAATCAACTCCTATTTTAAATGCACACATATGAATGCTTTAATAATTTTAATTGGAAAAGTTTTTGTTAACCCTAATTTTGATGATTTGGATCTTGATCACTTGGATTAGAGTTTTGGGATACCACCGCCCCTAGTCCCGCATTTACCCCGTAGAGCACCGCAAGGAGACCAGCCACCGTCCCCTACATCGAGCCACACCGCTAGCACGTTGTGCAGCCCTCGCCGGAGCCGCCCGCCCATGCCTTTCGGTCGCATCGTCGAGCTATAAAAGGAGGGCACCCCCAGCCATTTTCTGCACACCACTCACCTCCCCTCACCTCACTGGACCTTCCCCACTTCTAGCCAGAGCCGCTCGAGCTCGCAGTCGCCAGAATTTCACCGGAGCTGGCCGCCTCTGGACGAGAAGGGCCCTACTGATTGCGAACACCCCCGGAGCTGCCTCGACCGTCCCTGAGTTCGCCGTTGACCACCAGCTCGTTTGCCCCCATCGCTGTCGTCGCTGGAGCCCTAGTACGCCCCCTAAGCACCCCTGCCGAGCCGCTAGGGTTAAACCTCGCCGGCGACAGGTCCGTCGTCAACGACGAGCCCCAGCCGTCGATCCTAGTTCTAATCTAACGGCCCACATCGCCCCGTACCGCTTCGCGTGTTATGAGCCGCTGGCCGGTGGACCCCCTATCAACTGTGCCCCGCGCCGCGGAGTGTCTCTGGGCCGGCCCGTTAGCTTTCCCGCGCGACCCATTTAGTTTGAACTAGAATTTTCCTATTTAGTTTAAACCTAGTTCTATCCCCTAGTTTGAAAATCAATTTAGAGAGATTTACAAATCCAAATGGAGTGATTCCAATTTTGTTAGAAAGCTACTGAAAATATCTACCCAAGCCTGTTGGATTTAATTCAATTAGAGTTAGACATCTTTCCTAGTAAAAATAACAAAACAGAAGCATTTGCACCTTGCAACATTTTTATAAAATCAAACATGATAGCTTTTGAGTTGATTCCAACTCTCAAAAATCACATTTAACCATACCTATATGAATATGTAATAATATTAAGGTTTATATGCAGTGACTTTGGACTAGTACCAAACTAATGCTATATAGGCATTTCTAGTCACTTTAAATCATTAAATAATAAACTTAAACCAAAGTAATTGTGATCCAACCTTTAAATCACATTACCCCATGTTAGAATATGTGGTGATGACATGTGTCCACATGATCCCATATTTTAAGTGGTGAATATTAAATCTTAGTTAATTTTTCAATGAGTAGAAATTACTTTTCTAGAATAAAAAGAAATAAACTAGTTAATAAAACTTGTGATGCTTGTGATGATAATAGATCATCAAATGTGTGCCTTATAGTGCTAATTAGACTAGTTAAGTATTGTTTGGTGATTGTGTACTCCGTATGTATTTATAGATGATAGTACCGACCAAGCTTTCGCGGAGGAGGAGTTCTATCAAGAGGAGGAACAAAACTTCAACCACTTCATTGCACAAGGCAAGCCACCATTAACAATTTAAGTGAACACTTGCAAGTATAATGCTTAGCAAGCTAGAGTTAAGCTAGATGATTAATCAAAGATGCTTTAGGAATGCTTTGGTTATACCACTTTGCCTATTACTTACCCCAAGTATTATTTTCCAAGCTTACTTCCTTTACTTTATCAAAGTCCTTTAATTGTTTTGAAGGTAGCATAAAGAGTATAAAACTTTACCTAGTTAGATAACTTTAGATGTCATTCTATGGCATGAGATTGATCCCATCATTTCCACCTTAGTGAACACTCTTAACTTAGTAGTTTAGAGGAGATAAAAACTTGAGTCATTTTAGGTGGGAACACTTGGTGAAAATGAATTATGAAAACCTTGGAATGATGAGTCATTCTATTGAGATGTTTTGACATGTGTTGAGAAACACAAATGGTTTATGATGATGAAAATATTGAGGCATGAGCCTTAACCCTTTTACAAAACTGATGGTTGGATTCGGGTGCGATACCATTCCAAATTTACCGTATAACCACAATACCTGAATTGGGTAAGGCTTAGCTAGAAGTTTATATGCATTAGTATTAGTTTCCTCGTGGGAGAGGTTTGAGCTGATGCTACCTCTCAATGTTGTCCACCTATGCGGTGCCCAAGATGACAGATGGTCATGGTTGGGAGGCCATGCTCATAGGAGAGGTGCTTATACTAGGGTGTGTAAAGGAAAGGTTATGTTTGATTATCTGCATACTAAGTATGATGATTCAGGGTTATCCCTGACAGATGTATCAAATCTTGTGGTGAAAGTGTACCACCTCTGCAGAGTGTCAAACTATTCGAATAGCCGGGTCCGTGGTTATGGACAGTTGGAATGGCCATACTGTTTCGTTGTCAGATGTTTTCAAAATGACTTAGGAAAAGAATGATGAATCTTGACTTGACCACAACAGGGTTGTGACAATGACACTAGCTTCCCAACTTAAGTGCTTCTAGAACTTTATTTTATCTTTTTTGCTTCTGAACTCAGCTTAGGTTTCAAACTTAACTTTATAGTTAAACTTAGAGTTAGCACTTTAACTTAGTATTATCCTACTTGTTAGTGGTAGTTTGCGAGTACTTAAAGAGTACTCATGGCTTTTGTCCCTGGCTATTCTCATGGCCAGACTATGAAGGAGACTACCAAGATGATGGCCAGCAGGACGGCTATGATAACTAGGACTATCTGCCTTCGTCAGCATTGCATGTGCCCCTGAAGATGGACGCCACCGCTACGCTTATCTTTTATTCCGCTGCTTGTTGTATTAAGACTGGATCATGATATCCTTATTTTGTGTAAGACCTTATGTATGGTTTGTAATGGATGAGGTACTGTGATATCCAATTTATTATGTCTCGCAAAAATGGTAATCCTGGGATTGCGATGTATGACATAACAGGCATCTGGGATTAAAAATCCGGGTGTTGACAAGTTGGTATCAGAGCCATCCTGACCATAGGAGACCCTAGTTAGAATGGACGTCCAAACAAAAACTTAGTTTCAAAACCAAAGTGAGTATTTATGAAAAAACTATTTCTTCTCTTATCCTTGGGAATTCATTCTTTCTCAAAAATTCATGTTCCTCAAAATTCTTACATTACGACTTAAAATTTGACACACTTGATCACTTCACTAACTTCCTCATCCTTAATTCTTGTAGATGGAGACTTAGTTCAGCAAGTTCTACCAGTTGGAAGCGGAGGTCAACTGATCTTCGAGAGGGATCTGGATTCACTGTCGGAGTTACTGGGATGCCCGCATCCGGAGTTTCTTGGAGCTCAACTTCCAGGACCCCCAGGAGGAGATTTGCAATGGCTAGTCACTGCTGATCTTAGAGGAAGCATCGAAGCACCAACATCCGGGAGAATCTAGTTCTCCATGAGAGAGAACAGCTATCTAGATGGATTAGCCAGGGCAATGCATGAAGCTCTCGCACGTGTATGTGCCCTCAGCGTCAACCAAATCCAAGGAACCCGTTTTGCTCACTATGCAAGGCGTGACTTCATGGGAATGCCGATGGAGATGCCAAGTCATCCATCATTGAAGCGCCAAGTGGAGAACCTCGACTTCCTGTTGTACGATTGTCAGAAGGAGTTGGACAATGCTAGAGAGCTTGCCAACCACAACCGTGCCATTGCCGACCAGAAGGCCCAGACTTTCTCACTGCTAGTCAAGGACCGTCAGTCTCTTCGCCTCCAGTGCGAGAAGAAGGATCGCACCATCACCCGTCTTCGCAAGAAGGTGGACGACCTCGAGAAGACAGTCAAGGAGTAGTAAGCTCAGCTTGCAGCCAAGGAGGAAGAAGATGAGGGTGAAAACATCCAGGGAGACATGGATTCTTACCTCAGAAATGATGATGACTTTATGGAGGAGGATGCTGTGGACTTCTACACTGACGATGAGGACTCTGACTTCATCGACAATGAGTAGAGGCACTAGAGCACTGTCGTAGCATGAGATGTATCGGTCCCACTGTATCGTAGCTTGCAGACTGGTTCTTCAAACCATCTGTTTTCCTTTATTGTTGTGGTGTGTGTTGTATCGTGTGTTTGCTTACATGAATGAAATGGAATTAGTTGCAAAAACCTGAGTCAAACTCAAAGTTTTTGCTTGAAACCAAAACCATGAACCTTAGAACTTTCCCTCTTACCCCCGTATCTATCTCAATCTTCAGATGACTCGTGGAAACCAAGGAGGGAGAAGCTCGTCGCAAGACCCAATGTTGCAGATTATGCATATGTTAGTTGCAGACCGTGAAGCCAGCAGGGCAGAACATCAGGCTAAGTTAGCAACATTGCAGCAGATAGCTCAGATGGCCCAAAACAACCAAGGGCATGGAAACCAGGATCACCATGGATCCAAACTCAAAAACTTCCAGAATACCAATCCCCCAATCTTTAGTACTTCAGAGAACCCACTAGATGCTGATGACTGGTTACAGACAATAGAAAACAACTTAGAAGTTGCAGGAGTTGATGACAACGAGAAGGTTCTTTTTGCCACCCACTATCTGGCAGGAGATGCAAGAGCATGGTGGAACAGTATCCGCACCATGAACCATGGTCAAGTGATGACATGGGAAGCCTTCAAAATCAAGTTCAGTCGCACCCACGTGCCGCAAGGTTTAGTCACCCGAATGAGGGATGAATTTTGAGAACTGAAGCAAGGAAGAATGACTGTGGTGGAGTACCGTGAGAGATTCATGTCACTTGCCAGATATGCACCTGATGAGATCAACACGGAGGCCAAGAAGAAGGAGAGATTCTTGAACAGACTGCATGATGATATGCAGACTGTTCTCATCAACATCCGCTTCTAGGATCTCGAAGAGCTAGTCGACTCTGCCATTCAGATGGAAGGGAAGATTAACCAGGCAAACGACAACCGCAAACATCGTATGATGCAGCAATCTGGATCCAGCAGTTACCAGAAGTACCGTCCCAACCCCTCACCAGGATATGCACCAAGGAACAATCGACCCCCAATGTATCGCCCAAGCTACCCCAACGGTAGTGGAGGCAATGTGAAGTCCGGAGGAAACAATCACAACTCCGGTAATGCTAACAACTTCAACCATGCACCTCCCAAGAGCAACAACAACAACAACACTGCCCCCAGAACTGGCAGCAATGTTGTGCCTGTTGCAGCAAAAGACAAGTCCCAGATCACTTGTTTTGAGTGTGGAGTGAAGGGCCACTATTCCAATGAGTGTCCCAAGAAGACTGTCGTCACTGCCAATGTGAATGCCCCATGGAAACAACAGCGTCGTGTTCAACCAGGGAGAAGATTTGCCCTAGGGAACCCTCACAACCGCAACGGCCGTCTCTTCCACATGAACGCCGAAGAAGCCCAAGAAGCGCCAGATGTAGTGCTGGGTATGTTTTCTGTCAACTCAGTATTAGCAAGAGTATTGTTTGATTCTGGAGCATCACATTCATTTGTCACCGAAGAATTTGCATGAACTAGTAAGATTCACCCAACCAACCTGAAGCATGTCATGATAGTTCAAATCCCTGGTTCAACAACCAAAGCTAGAAAAATTTGCAAAGCTGTGCCTATCGGAATACATGGGATAGATTTTTATGCCAACCTAATTGTACTTGGAACCAAAGGATTGGAAGTAGTACTAGGTATGGACTGGATGTCAAGGCATAAAGGGTTGATAGACTGTGCTAAGAAAGCCATCACCATGACCAGTAGCTCTGGAGTCACAGTAGAGCATATCTCTGAAACCTTACCCCGTCAATTCAAGTGCAACAAGAGTGTAGCCCTGCCCACCATTGACCAAGTTAGAGTAGTCTATGAATACCCCAACGTATTCCCAGATGAATTGCTAGGTATGCCCCCGGATAGGGATATTGAGTTCATTATCGAACTAATCCCCAGAACCGGACCCATAGCCAAGAGACCCTACAGCATGAATCCCTCAGAGTTAGTGGAACTGAAGAAGCAGTTGGATGCCATGTTAGAAACATGCTTGATTCAACCAAGCGCATCGCCATGGAGATCACCAGTGTTATTCGTCAACAAGAAAGATGGAGGCAATCGTTTGTGCACAGATTACAGAAAGCTGAATGATGTCACCATCAAGAACAAGTACCCTTTGCCAAAGATAGAGGATCTATTTGATCAGTTGACTAGAGCTCAGGTATTCTCAAAGATTGATCTTAGGACTGGTTATCACCAACTTAAGATTCGTGTAACGGATATTCCAAAGACCGCCTTTACTACTCGCTATGGTTTATACGAGTATACGGTTATGTCTTTTGGATTAACCAATGCCCCTACTTATTTCATGAATCTCATGAATAAGATCTTTATGAATTTCCTAGATAAGTTTGTAGTTGTGTTTACCGATGACATCTTTATCTACTCTAAGTCGGAAGAAGAGCATGAGCAACATCTGAGAATCACCCTAGAAACCCTGAGAGAACATCAGTTATGTGCCAAGTTCACCAAGTGTGAGTTTTGGCTAAAAGTAGTAGGATTCCTAGGACATATTGTGTCTGTCGGAGGAGTCTCTATTGATCCCGCCAAGATCAAAGATGTCAAAGAATGGGAAGCCCCAACCACTCAAACCCAAGTCCGTGCATTTCTCAGATTAGCGGGATACTACCGCAAGTTCGTAGAAGGATTCTCGAGCATCGCCAGACCCATGACCCAATTGCTGAAGAAGGACAAGAAGTTTGAATGGACAGACAAACGTGAAGCCAGTTTTCAAGAGCTGAAGAAGAGATTGATATCAGCCCCAATATTGGTCATGCCAGACACCAAAAAGCCGTTTGATGTATA
Source organism: Avena eriantha (assembly GCA_910589775.1). NCBI lineage: Eukaryota > Viridiplantae > Streptophyta > Magnoliopsida > Poales > Poaceae > Avena > Avena eriantha. The sequence continues at coordinate 62,696,905 of OU342742.1, read as the reverse complement.
TTATGATGCATCCAAGATTGGTCTCAGATGTGTATTAATGCAAGAAGGCAAAGTCATCGCTTATCTGTCTCGACAACTGAAGCAGCACGAGTAGAACTATCCGACCCATGATCTTGAATTAGCAGCCGTAGTTTTGGCATTGAAGACATGGCGTCATTATCTGATGGGTAATCGCTGTGAGATTTACTCAGATCACAAGAGCTTGAAATTATAGCAGATTTGTATATTGCTATAATTGTTAGTCTGCATGGAACCCCCAAGACCATAGTATCAGATCGAGGAACCCAGTTTACCTCGAGATTTTGGCAGAAAGTTCCTGAAGGATTAGGAACCAAGTTGAATTTTAGCACCGCTTATCACCCGCAAACAGATGGACAGACTGAGAGAGTCAACCAAATCCTAGAGGATATGTTAAGGGCTTGTTGATGTGCTCGTCGTTTGACATAGAGCTTGATGGGAACCCCAAGAGGAAGGTACGATGAACATAGCAGGAAGTTTTCCCTCAGTTATGAAACCAAGGTTTAATCGAACCAGTAGGAGCAAGGAAACACCCCAAAGGTGTTACTAGCTAAGCTTTGGCAGGGCGCACTACCGGTGCGAGTAGCAACGTGGAGACCTGCACAACACAACCACAGAACTTTGTCCCCAACTTTCGATGAGGTTGTCAATCTCACCGGTTTTGCTGAAAACAAGGGATTAAACGTATCAAATGGAAGGAAGTAAAAGTTTCCAGAAAGTAAACACAAAGCAGTAAACAGTTTGTAGATTGTATGTAAAAGAAAGGACCGGGATCCATAGTTCCCTAGAGGTGGCTCTCCTTAAGATAGATAACGTGTTGGGTGAACAAATTACAGCGGGGCAATTGACAAACATCGAGAAAGCAATACATGCATATACTAATCATCTTGACTCCTTTGAAACTTGATTGGGTATTACAACATTATACATAGACCGCCATCCAACTGCATCTACGACTAATAATCCACCTTTAGGTTATCATCCGAACCCCCTCCAGTATTAACTTGCAAGCAAAAAATTATTGCTTTACAAACTGCGTGTAAAGTAAACAATATGATTGTTCTATGAACAAAGGATTGTTGTTTTCTCCCTAGTAGCAGCAGCACATCTAGTACCTTAGAGATTTTTGTCACTTCCCCAGATTACCAGAGGCATGAACCCACTATCGAGCATAAATACTAACTCTTGGAGTTGCTAGCATCTACTTGGCCAAGATAGCTACTAACAACGGAAAGCATGCAAGATCACAAATAACAAAGACAAGATAGAATCAATAATCAATTTGAAATAGCATCTCAATATCCATCGGATCCCCGCAAACACAACATGCAGAATTACAAATAGATGATCTTGATCATGAACGGAGCTCACAAGATCTAAACATGAAAGCACAAAGGAGGAGAACCAGCCATCTAGCTACTACATGGATCTGTAGTCCAAGGATGAACTACTCACGCATCACACCGGAGGCTTGCATGGTGATGAAGAAGGCTTCCAGGGTGAATTCCCCTCTCTGGCAGGGTGTCGGGAAGAGCTTCAGATCCCTCCCGATCTAGGGATGGAGATGACGGTGGCTACAGACTCTTTCGTGGATTTTTGATCGGGTACTTAGGGTTTTCGTCCCGAGGGCAATATATAGGCGGAAGGAGAGGCCGAGGGGGTGCCGGGAGCCACCACACCATCCCCTGGCGCGGGCCTAGCCTAGCCGCCCGGGCAGGTGGCGTGGCCGGCCCCTGGCCCTTCTCCGTCTCGTATTCTGGCACTTGATCCCTTCCGGAAAAATAGGCACTTTGGCTTTTGTCTCGTCCAATTCCGAGAATATTCATTTTCTGACTTTCCTGGAACCAAAAACAGCAGAAAACATGCAGCTGGCACCGTGGCTCTTGTTAATAGGTTAGTCCAAGAAATCATATGAAAAGTACTCCAAAGTTGGAACAAAACACAAGAAAGTGGATAAAACCAAGCATGGAACATCAAAAATTATAGATACATTTGCAATGTATCAACATCCCCAAGCTTAACTCCTGCTCGTCCTCGAGTAGGTAAGTGATAAAAAAGAAAGAATAATTTTTGAGGTGACATGCACCATCAAAGACTTGATCAAAGTATTTGCAAAACATTCAAAGCTGGGATCATAGTACTTCAATCATAACATGAAAGACAAAGTTCTAGCAATAAGCAAAGAAACTATGATGCAACATGAAAAGGCACAAACAAAAGATTCATGAATAACAATGCTTTGCAAGACGTTTGTTTGTTTCACATAAAGAAAACATAGCATAGTAGTATTCAGCTTGTCCCTCAATAGAGTAGCAAATATAAATGCATAGGACACCTTCAAAGTTCATCAGAGTGACTAGATACAATAGTTTAAAACAAGAAATAACAAGTTATGCATCAATCAACTAGTCTTGGGACAATGCACATAGAACTAAGAATGGCCACTATGCTCTCAAAGAAGGTGCATAAAGATAGAAGGTGGAGACTCAATATAATGGTGGAAGAAAGGCCTTTTGTAAAAGGAAGTAGGGATTCAAGTCTCATAAAGATCTTCCAAAAATTATGGTACTTGTAGTTTTCAGCTCTCATTGCGCCTATCATAAGCATCTTGAAGGTGATTAAGGTTAAAGTGACACAACTAAGAGGATATGCTTGACAAGTTATAAACCGAAATCTCATGCCCCTTACTTACGAAGACCGATCCTCATGCTACTCAACTTTAGTCACGAGTAAGCTCTTGTCATTGTAAGTATATGTGTATCATTAAGAACCTCCAACGGGGTACCCCTTGCACATGATACGGGAGCTTTCCCATAATCAAAATGACAAGGCAAGCAGACAATGAGCATCTCAGCGATCTTTTTATTTGCTATTTGCATAGGTTTTATTGAGGATGCTTCATAGAGTGCTCATTATGGTGATGCTGCAAGTTTCCACCATGATTAGGCATGGCTTAGGCTAGCGGCCCAGGCGTTTCTCTAACACACATACAAACTCCATGATCTTACAAGTTCCACTTTTATTTCACACCGCCGGGTTCCGTAAGCAAAAGAACATGATATCAACGGGGTACAAAGTACAAGTGCAATGTTGAAAGCGTTCCCCATGGTACATGGTTCTGCTAATTTCTACTTATAAAGCGCAAGCATATATGGAACAAAGAAGGACCCAATGGTTCATGTTTATTAGAGGCAATAAAGTAAAGTGTGCCATCAAGTTCGTGAGAGCTTTAATCACTAGTTTTCTCATAACAAGTGGAAGGTAAACAAAAGCATGAATATACTTGGAATAGCATAAGCTAGTAGGTAGGTATGGTGGACTCTTTGGAATAACTTGGTTTAGGGAGTTGGATGCATGAGTGGAACTCATACTTTGTTGTGGAGGCTAGCAAAAGACTGGGAGTGACAAACTAAGAGAGCAATAATGGACATAATCATGTAGAGCGACAAAACATCATTGATCAAAGCATAAAGTGATACTACAAGTTGAAAACTAAAGGATCATAAAGGCTATGGTGACTTTGGATATTCATAACATGGTGTGAGCATGCGCGAAGTCAGCCCAAATAAAGCATCAAAGGAGAATACCACTATACTATGCTTTAATATGCTAAAACAACGCATGATTCATCCAAGGCACATGAAGCAATCTCAATTGTTTATAATAAGTCATGCAACAACAAAGAATACTAAGCATAAATCCAAAACAATATCAAGCATGGCATGAAAAAGCATAGGCCACAGTCAAAAACAAGCTCTTTTTACCACATAAGTAGGAACTTTCCTACTCTTTTCCAAACCAAACCTAACTATTTGCAAACCAAATGTATGAAAGAGGGGGTCCAACCAATTTATTCAGAAAACTAAGCAAACCAAGCAAACTAAAAACCAAAACGAAAATAAAAAATAAGACGCTCCAAGAACAACACAATTGTGCATGAAACAATAAAAATGAAGCGTTTGGAAGAAACCTAGGATTTTTATTGATGAAGAAGGGGATGCCTTGGGCATCCCCAAGCTTTGACGCTTGTACTTCTTGGATATTTCTTGGGGTGACACGCGTGAAATCCCCAAGCTTGAGCTTTAGTCCATCCTTCATCTCATTACCCATTCCTTCCATACACCTGAAATGTTTTTCTTCATACAAAACTTCACACAATCTTTATTAGCAACATTAGTGCACTTAAGATAAATAAGTCTTAAGGTTCAGTTCTAACACCAAATAAACTTCCATTATAACACTAGCTACTGTAGCACTTCCCTCAAAAAGCTCAATTCCCCAAAAGAACTCAAGAAGGAACCAACAAGAAGCAAATGCAGAAAATGGCAAAAATCTGTCAAAACAGACCAGCAGGTAAAGACGAATTTTTTCGAAGACCTTTTGTTGCTCAAATCAAAAAGTGTTGAACTAACTAAAGTTAGATAACAACCTGGGGCAGAAGCACAAAATATTACAGATCAATCCGACATACAAAGCTCTCTCACGAAGTTTTACGGTGAAGCACAAAAATCTGTTTCGGGACAACAACTTTCCCAATTATTACTTCACTCTCATTAGAGGTTACTCTTGGCACAAAAAGCAAATAAAAAGGATAAGGAGAAGTTATTACAGAGGTAATAACTTCCAAGACTCATCTAAAACTTTTGGGTTATCTCCCAATAAGTACTTTTCTTTAACGCCTTTAAGTTAGGCATGATAGTTTGAGAAGATGCTCACATAAGAAATATGAATTGAAGAAAAAGAGAGCATCAAGAAGCAAATTCAAAACACATTTAAGTCTAACCGACTTCCTATGCATAGGCATCTTGTAAAGAAACAAGTCATGAAAGCACAAAGCAACAAGCAAAGTAAAGCAAAACAAGTGCAACTTCAAGACTTTCAACATAAAGAGGGGAAACTTAATATTATTGAGATGCATAAAACCATGTTTCCCTCTCTCATAATAACTTTCAGTAGCATCTTGAATAAAATTAACAATATAACTATCACATAAAAAATTCCTATCATGAGCCACATGCATAAAATAATTATTACTCTCCACATAAACATAGTCATTCTTATTAATTGTGGTGGGAGAAAATTCAACAAAATAGCTATCATTATTATTCTCATCACCATAATCATCAAATATAGGAGGCATATTATAATCATAATTAATTTTCTCCTCAATAGTAGGTGGACTGAAAATATCATATTCATCATTGCAATCATCATATATTGGAGGTATAGTATCATCAAAGTAAATTTTCTCCTCCATGCTTGGGGGACTAAACATATCATGCTCATCAAAACCAGCTTCCCCAAGCTTACACTTTTCCATAGCATTAGCAATAATGGTGTCCAAAGAATTCATACTAACAACATTGCTATTAGCATGCAAATAAAGTTCCATAGGTTTTTTAATTTTCTCTTCAAACACTTCATGTCCTAATTCAAGATAAATACTATAAAGCTCTCTAATTTTTGTTGTTGTTTTCCATTAAGCCTAACTAGTGAAAACAAGAAACAAAAAGACAAAATTGCAGAATCTAAAGGAAATAACTTCGAGCACTCACACCGGAGGATGTGAGTACCTTTTACCTTACCTCCCCGGCAACGGCGCCAGAAAATAGGCGTTTGCCGTGGGAGGTTCTTCTTCTTTAATGCTTCGGTGTGAATACCTTTTACCTTACCTCCCCGGCAACGGCGCCAGAAAATACCTTGATGTCTACACACTTCTATTCGTGTAGACAGTTGTTGGGCCTCCAAGTGCAGAGGTTTGTAGAACAGCAGCAAGTTTTCCCTTAAGTGGATCACCCAAGGTTTATCGAACTCAGGGAGGAAGTGGTCAAAGGTATCCCCTCTCAAGCAACCCTGCAATCAAGATACAAGAAGTATCTTGTGTCCCCAACACACCCAGTACACTTGTCAGGTGTATAGGTGCACTAGTTCGGAGAAGAGATAGTGAAATACAAGTGGTATGGATAATTATAAGTGGTAACGGTGATAGAAAATAGCTTGGTGGTGTGGAAAAGACTAAAGGCAAACTGTTGGGGGGATACCCCCGGGTAGGGTCATGCCGGGGTATAAAGGCCGAGTTAGCCAAGGTTCGGCAAGGCCAAAGCGAATGCTGGCTGGGTCACCTAAAGGCAGGCCGGATCACGAAGTAACCTGGACCGGGGGGTGACCGCCTAACTAAGTCTCAACCGACTTAAGCAGTAAGTCGGAAGTGTATGTTTACATGTATGCAGGAACAGGGGTGCCTAGATCAGCTGTGATCCGGGTCATGTTTGGATTCTAGGAGAAGGAAGGAATCTTGCTGGTCAAAAGGAGGGTCCGGTACGCACTGCATGAGCGAAGCAGACAAGAGCGGGACCACCGGGTCATGGCCGACAGGGGTGACGACGCCCATGTCGGCTGACGCGGGCGCCGCAGAGGCTCACGTAGCTAAAGCAAGTATGACGCGGGGAAAAAGCACCCCGGTCGGCTTACCCCTTTGGGAGGAAGCATATTCTTAGGAATATGCCTCCGCGTATGCCCTAGGCAGGAACCGAGCCTCCTCTATAAAAGGGGGGCTAGGGCTTCTGTAGGAGGGGTTGGTCTCTCTACTATTTTGTTTTGGGCTAGGGTTTCAGGGGTGATCTATGGGTGAGAGTAAGAGAGCTCCTTCTTCCTCCTCTCGCCAATACAGCTCTAGGAGCACTTGTAACCTTGGAAGGAAATCAATACAAACTTCTATGTGGAGAATCACTTCACTATCCCTCCCTAGATTCCCCTAGCGTGTATTAGTCCCCACCTTTAGCCTATCCATGGCATCTGCCGTGACACCACCACGACAGTTGGCGCCCACCGTGGGGCTAGCGGTGCTAGCAGGGGTCAAGATCCGGACGGGAAACCTCATCGCCACCGGCGAACGCATCGTCTCCGGGCTCGTTCGGCACTTTCGAGCACAGGATTTCGTCAGCGACAACGCAGGCTGCTTCGGCACGTGCCGTCTTCCGTGCAATGGCATCTTCGTCAAGCTCGGCGCGCACAAGGTCTACGTTGCGGTGGACGTGTCTTGCGTTCATCCGCGCCACGTCGTCGAAGCAGGAGAACCACCCCTCACTGTGGCTCACGGGGCGCGTATCGCTCGTTTCCCGGACCATGCAGAGGTGATGATGACCGCGCCTGGTGCGGGTGCGAGCATGGATCCAGTGCCAGATCCGGAGGTAACGCCCAAGGCACCGAGGAAAGGAAGAGGTCCTACGCTAGAGAGGCCGGAAAATGTGTTGAGAGAGGTAATGGACAGCTTGGCAAACCCTGTAGTAGCAGCGGTAGATCCGGCTCGTGCACAGGCCGAGCTGGAAGAAACTAGGCAAAAAATACTAGAGGGCGCAAAGAAAATAGCCGTGGCCCAGCAGTCGTTGAACATGACGTTGCGTGAGTACGCTAAGGCGAACAAAGTTGATAATGTAAAAGTGAAAGGGAGAAATCTCATGAGCGAGATGAATAGAGAGGGTGATGCTGGAATTGAGGAATCAGAAAACTGTTGGTCCGTGGGGCTGCCGAGGTATAGTACCCCGGCCAAGAACCTCAGAGCAGCGGATGCAGCTACGTCTGAGTTAGAGGGACTGACGGGTGAAGCCCGACAAAGACAGCAAGATAGGGTTAACGAGCTGGTTCGGATTGCAAATAGGCAAAACGAGGAACTGCTCAGGGCTAACCCGGAGAGAGCTGGAGCCTCCAAGATCGTCCATTCGGCAGTGGGTAATCCATAGAAATCCGCTGGAGCCGCATCGTCCCCTCATGGTGGTCCAATGAGAGAGGAGGTGGTAACCTCGGCCAGATGGAACAAACAGATCGTCCCGTATGACCCAACGTGGGCAGGGAAAGGAAAAGAAGTGCAGAAAATGATGATCGACGGAGTGTGAGCCGAGGCGAAGCTGGCCGAGGTAACCGCGACAAAGGCAATGCCGGTCAAGGGAACATTGTCAACGGCAATGCTGGACAGCGAAACTCGGCTGGAGCAGGACAACCACAGTAGCGGAACATACCAAGGCAAGAGCAAAGTGCCGGCCGAGGTATGCAACAGAAAGGTGCGCCACAAGAGCAAAACCGGTACGACGATGGTGATTCGGAGATGGCAAACACGGGATACCCAAGACCGGACTATCATGTGATAGGGTCGAGATTGGGAAGCAGGGATTTGATGCCGGATGATGCAAGGTTGAAACTGGATCGACTGTATAGGTCGGAACAGATTGAATGTCAAGGTCCACCGGGTCCGGCGTGTTTTGGACCCCGAATCATGAAAGAGCCACCAGTACCGAACTTTCAGCTGCCCAGGGGCACAAAGACGTATGACAGTAGTACCAAGCCGGAGGATTGGCTGATAAACTACGCTACAGCCGTGAAAATTGCCACTGGAAACTTGAGATGGGTAGTACGATACGTACCCCAGATGTTGGAAGGCCCGACAAGAGTATGGCTGAACAATTTGCCACCAGGGAGCATCAATTGCTGGATAGACTTTGAGGAAATGTTCATCAACAATTTCTCGAGTACATATCAGATGCCAAATAGGCCACAGACCCTAGCTATGTGCAAGCAAAGATCTAATGAGACAGACCGGCAGTTTTTAACCCGGTGGTGTACCGTGAGAAACTCATGTGAGGGCGTGATAGAATCACAGGCCATAGTGTGGTTTGCACAGGGGTGCAGATATGGAAGCGAGCTGTGGATGAAGTTGCAAAGGAAAATGCCAACTACGTTGGCAGAAATGATCCGGATTGCAGATTCGTATGCGTTGGGTGATCCGACCCAACCTAGGCTCGCGCCAAACGAGTCAGGCGATGAGTACTATCAGAGGGATGGAGTCGGATCATCTCGGAGGAATGACTACAGAGGAAAGAGGAGAGATGATAAACCGGACCACCGATACGGTTCGCACCAAGTTGCAGCTGTGAATCCAGATCAACCCGGAGCAGGGGGTAGCCAGCGCCAGAAAACTGGAGGGCAATGGACCCCAAGAAACGATGGCAAGAAAACTTGGACACCAGAGCAAAAGAAGTAGTGGCAAGAAAGGAAAGACCGTCCGAGGTATACTTATGAGTCGATGTTGGACCAGCCGTGTAAGTTTCACACGCCAAATCCGAACAACCCAGCGGGTCATACGACGAGGCAATGTGAGTGGATGCGCAGGATCGAACAAGGTGGTTCGGGGAATGCTCAAGCACCCCGGAATGATCAGCCTCGGCAGGAGTTACCCCGGCAGCAACTGCTCTCCGGAGTGAACACGCAACAGCTATTGTTGCCTCCCCCACCGCCGAGGTATGATAACAATGAGAGAAGGGATGCAGTGCATCAGGTAGAAAATCAGCGTCAGCCGGATCAGAGGTACCCCCGGAAATGAGGGGAGAAACGAGTACAGGGAACATCACCAGAGCTACTGTGTATTCACCACTGAGGAAAATGATAGAAAAAGCTTGCAGCGTAGGCATATGGAGGTGAATGCAGTAATGCCTGTAGTGACGAGGCACATGCCTTGGTCCAATCAGGAAATCACCTGGAGCATCAGGGATCATCCCAAGCTCATGCCAAGCCCTGGTTCGTATGCGTTGGTGCTGGATCCTACATTCATTGGACCTAGCATTAACGTAAGATTCTCAAAGGTGTTGATCGACAACAGCAGTAGCATTAACATCATGTATGCGGACACAATGCGAAAGTTGGGTATCTTCGAGAACATGCTCCAGGCCACGAGGACAACTTTCCATGGCATTGTGCCCGGCATTTCTTGTGAGCCCATAGGCAGAGTCTGGGTCGACGTGTTGTTCGGCACAAGAGACAACTGCCGAACTGAAAATCTGGAGTTCGAAGTGGTGAACTTAGAAAGCGCGTATCATGCGTTACTCGGAAGGCCAGCCCTGAGCAAGTTCATGGCAAGCTGTCACGTTAGCTACTTGAAGATGAAATTGCCCGGACCAAACGGAGTGATTACCATTGCTGGGGACTTCCGACGTTCCATGGAGTGTGCGTCGGCCGGATCAAACTTAGCCGAGTCGCTTGTGATTGCGCAGGAAAAAAGGAAAATTCAAGAAGTGGCAGCTTTAGCTCAGTCCGCGCAGCAGTATATGTCGGCGCTGAGTAACCCGCATGGATCTGTTTCTTTCTAGGCCACGAAAGATACCAAGAAGGTTCCTGTTGATGACATGTTCCCAGAGCGCATCGTAACAATTGGTGCCGGGCTAAGTGATAAATAGGAAAGCGAGCTCGTCAGCTTCCTCCGTGAGAATCGGGACATTTTTGCTTGGTCCACACGGGACTTGCAAGGTGTTCCGAGGGAGTTGTCCGAGCACTCTTTGAATGTGAGACCCGGAGCTAAGCCGGTGAAGCAACCACTTCGCCGCTTCGCCGAAGATAGGAGGAAAGTCATTGGGGATGAGATAGCTCGGTTGCTAGCTGCAGGATTCATCATGGAAGTTCTCTACCCGGATTGGCTGTCTAATCCGGTGCTGGTGGAGAAGAAGAAGGATGAACTGAACGTGGCAGTGGTTTGGCGCATGTGTATTGATTACACGAACCTGAACAAGGCGTGTCCGAAAGATCCATTTCCGCTGCCAAGAATAGATCAAGTCATAGACTCAACTGTTGGATGTGAACTGTTGTCATTCGTTGATGCATATTCTGGTTTTCACCAGATACCTCTGAATCCGGATGATCAAATAAAGACTGCGTTTATTACCCCGTATGGGGCTTATTGCTATCGCACCATGCCCTTTGGTTTACGTAATACAGGGGCAACGTACCAGAGATGTATGCAAAAATGTTTGCACGACCAAATAGGTCAAAATGTACAGGTGTACGTGGATGATGTGGTTATCAAGACCAAGGAAAGAAAAACGCTCCTTGACGATATCAGGCAAACGTTTGCGAACCTAAGAAGGTTCCGAATGAAACTTAACCCAGAAAAATGCACCTTTGGTGTCTCGGCTAGAAAATTGCTCGGCTTTCTTGTTTCCAGCCGAGGTATCGAAGTTAATCCAACCAAAATCCGGTCCATCGAACGAATGGAACTGCCGAAGTGTCTTAACGATGTCCAGAAGTTCACAGGTTGCCTGGCCTCGTTAAGTCGGTTTGTATGTCTGTTGGGAGAAAAGGCATTGCCTCTTTACCAACTCATGAAAAAGTCGGATAAGTTCATTTGGACACCGCAGGCCGATGAAGCCTTTACCCACCTGAAGAAGATGTTAGCCACGACACCGGTGCTAGCCTCACCACTATCAAAGGAGCCAATGTTACTCTATATAGCCGCAACCAACCGAGTTGTAAGTGCAGTGATAGTGGTGGAGCGCGATGAGGAAGGTAAGTCGGTGCAAAGGCCGGTGTATTATTTGAGTGAAGTGTTGTCAGCCTCAAAGCAGAACTACCCACATTATCAAAAAGTGGCATATGGCGTGTACATGGCCGCCAAGAAACTGAAGCACTACTTTGAGGAGCATCCCATCCGGGTCATATGTGAGGCCCCCATATCCGAGATAATGAGTAACAAGGATGCGAGCGGCAGAATTGCAAAATGGGCAATTGAGCTAGCTCCTTATGCTCCACAATATGACAGAAGAGAATCCATCAAATCTCAAGCCGTGGCGGACTTTTTCGTGGATTGGGCTGAGGTGCAGTATGAACCACCGCTTCCTGATCCGAACTATTGGCGAATGCACTTTGATGGATCAAAAACCAAAACCGGGCTAGGTGCTGGAGTTGTACTCATGTCGCCAAAAAAGGACCAGTTAAACTCACCAATATATCTCGATAGATCTTATTGTTTAATAACTTCAACTTCATCCTTATTTATCTAACTTAAATATTATTAACACCAATCACATCATTCACATATGTTGTCCACATATCCCAGAATGATTTCACGCTCCCACTCAAATATGGCATTCATGTTTGAGATCCAAGGATTTCACTTAGCTCCCACTCAAATATGACATTCATGTTTGAGATCCAGGGATTTCACTTAGCTCCCACTCAAAATATGTTAGCTACATATTATGAATTAGCCAAGCTGATTTGCTCCCACTCAATTCTAGGTCCTCTCGATAATCTTGGACATTCCAAAATTCTTTAATCATTATCAATTTGAGAATTCCAATTACGAGACTTCAATATCCATATATTTCTAGTGTAAATCCAAAAGACTTAAGCATCACTACTATTGTAGTCAATTCCTTGAATTTGTCCAAACTTGTGACAAATTGAGATTTTTGTCATTCATTAAGTTTCATTTCCTTCTTATGACTTTGCAGTCATTCAGAAATATCAAGTAAACTTTTTTACTTTAATAAGATCAAGTAATATGTTACTTTGTAATCTCAAATGTAACTTAATATAGGATTTTATGACTCATAGTCATTTCTCGCACTCAGGTCCATCACGCTTCTTTGTAATTCATAGGTATGTCTTGTTCAAAACATGACAAGTGAATCAATAATATAATTCCACAAACTTGTAGAATATATAGTTGAATCCTACTTTCTTTAGTAAAAGTATTCACTGAAACTTTATGATCATTATCATTGGTTTCTCCTCTATATGTAGAGTTTGGATTCACGAAACAGATTCCGCTGCGCCACTCAACAATTCGAAGGTAAGGTCAAATATCTTGTTTTGATCTTTTACTTTCTTCCACTTGTATCTTCATCAAGACACGTCAACTTTGGACAACAGCAGGTTTGCCCCTTTGTGGAAGATGCATTCATAGCTTTCTTAGAATTCTCTACAAAGACTTGTTTATTCGCCACGATTTCGACTTGTCGAAATCTCCAGAAACTCGAACTTTCCATAACACTGATGGTGTTGTTTCCACGAATCTTTAGATGTTCCTTTGTATTTCAAATGAGTGTTTGCTTATTTTGATCTTTAACTATAAACGATAACTATAACCTCGATAAGAGATAATATGATATCATATGTATCTAATACAAAATGTTTATGATGTTTAGACATTTCAACAAAGTTTGAATTCGTCCAATTATCATAATTTGTGAAACATCTTTCATAAGTTCCTTTTATGCTAAACTTAACTTGAATACTTTAGTCATGTCGATCAAATCGAAGAGACTTCATATTCTTGTTAATTTCAATATCCTCACTTTGTTGTGAACTCATTTGAACAATTCAAATTGTTTCAAACTTATGTTTCATTAAGTAAATACGCTTATTCACTTAAGTCCACAATTACCTAATGATTTCCACTAGTTGTTGAAAATACAATACATCACTATGTATAAAGTTCAACATTTCTTCGCATATCACCGTTTTACCAGAATGCGGAGTTTTAGTCATTCTGCCCAAGAGGCATGGTTTTGCAAAGTCTAGATTAAGCATCTAGGACCCCGATCTTCATTAAGAACATGCAATAACCAAAATGACTTAAACTATAGTGTCATTTCATTATTAAACTTTGGATATCTTTTAGCATTCTGATCCTTTTATAGATGTTTAAACCATTCTCATTAACATAGTGATGTGAATAACTTATTTATAATCATAATGTGACCATAAGGTATTGTTCATAAGAATAGTACAAACTGGCTTGTAACTTGTTCATATGAATAATCGTCTCGCCAAAAGCAAGACACAGAAACAAGGATTACAAATCTATATTCAAGTCCACTAATCCAAATGACAAACTTTGAGGGAAGAGGTGATGTCAGCCATCAACTATTTTGCCTGCCTTCATCAAGTCATGTTGTCTCAATACCAGCAATTCTCAAGCAGATCCTCCTATTTTCACAAAACGGGACAAGTATCAAATACTTTGCAAACTGCAACGAGTTTTGCAAGAACCACATTTATAATTTGTATGTCTTACATATACCTTTTTATCCATGACCTCCACTGCAATCAAGCCCTTTCAAGAGTTCTCAACTCTAATGCAAGATCACTAAGTGTTTTTCCAAACAATCTCTTTTCATCCATGATGGAGGAAAATCCATCCAATGGCTCATACTCTATGTGCCTTATTCTGTAGAATACAAAATGTAGCCCAACTCTCCATCGAAGGGAGAATGGCTTATTGCATGATTATGGAGAAAACACAAACATTCCGGAGTCATCGAATTATCTCCTAATGGTTATTGTATCAAGAAGAGAAGATCACCTTTTACGAGGATATCCCTCGGGCGTGGGTATTAATCTATGAAGTTGGACCCTTTTGCTAAGTTCCAAATTAAGCAATATATTCCCATGGTCACAAAGGACCTCAATGGGATAGGCCATGATCTAATAAGATATTTGCAAACAGACATCTAGACTAAGTTTATAATAAGAGATCAATTTATAATTGGTCTCCACTAAAATTGTCATCCCCTAGACGATTTTAGTGATCGCATGATCCCTATCCTCTACACCTCCCCTGATCATCATGGCCATCAGTGCAGTATCAAATGTAGACATTCAATAATGCCAATCACATCATCCATGTGACTCATGCTCGATCTTTCAATCTCTTGTGTTCCGAGGCCATGTCTGTACATGCTAGGCTCGCCAAATCTAACTTGTGTGTATTCGCTGTGCAACATGGCTTACACCCACTTTATGCGAACATAGATATGTCTGACCCCCAATCATCACGGCCGGCCTCATAACGAAGAACTTTATTGGTGGTGCACACACAAGGGGAACACAGAACATTGGAATTAAATAGGGATTATCTTATTTGCTACCGTTGAGTATCTAAATACTAGCACACAATAAGATGTAAAACAAGTATCAACATCATATGTATAATGTGATATGATATGGTCCTTCTTGTGCCTTGATCTCCATCGAGCGCTCCAACATGATCTCCATCTTGCCCTTGGTTTGACGCCAAGTCCACGACGCCTCCACCAGGTCGTTCATCAGAACGATGACTATTACTATACTACTTAGTAACAGAAAAGTAAACTACTTTACCTTCGTAACGACCAATGCCATATCATAATCACATGCCCCCTACAAAATAAAGTTAGACGCCTCTACCTTATCTATTGCAAATTTTACGTGGTTGTTAGTGCTTTCTCAATAGAACCGTTTCTAAACTACGAACTTTCCAACCACAACATGGGTCCGACAGTTGTATCTATTACACCCCTTTTGGGGCCCTCCGTTTTAAGTGTTATAACAACTATCGAATGAGAGACATACACCCGCTAGCCACTTATACGGTACAAGCCGTATGTTGAGCGTGGAATCAGTCTCGCGTACGAATACGCGTAAGGTCAGTCCAGGCCGCTTCATCAAATAATACCGTGATGTAAACAAGTACACGTTAGAGGGTAACAACTAAGGGATCAATGCCCGCACAATACTTGTGCGTACTGGTCATACAATATTCCTACGCATAGACCGACTCTGATACCACTGTAGGGGATCGCAACAGAAAACAAAAATTTCCTACGATGGAACCCCAAAACTGCCTAGGATCTATCTATGTAGTAATGCGGTAATGGCCAATGTGTAGAGAATACATACCCTTGTAGCCCGTATGCGGTTAACGTTCTGCGGTGAACGTGGTTGAAGTAGTCGTACTCGTAGTCGACCTCAAGGTCGCGAAGCTCCTCGTAGGTCACCCCTTGCTCCTTCTTCATCTTCATCGTGCAGTAGCTCCGGCTCACGACATTTAAGCGCCCCAAGTATTGCGCCTCGTGTCTTCGTACACATCCGGTCCATGATGAGACCTCCGGCTCCCCGATCCCGCCGGGAGTGCGGAAGTTGATATCCGACTAGGAATCCCTGCAGCGCAACGGCGTGCTGCAGGTGTGCCTCGATCGCACAACCCAAACTTGGGGCCATGGTCACAAGGGCTAGAGAGAGAGGGAAGGAGGAATTTAACCAAAGGACTTCTCCCAATATTGGGTGTGTTCAATCCCACCCATGGGCACCCTTTATAAAGGGGGAGGGGGTGTGCCCTCCCCTTTGGGTTTCCCATGTGGGACTATTCAAGGGAGAGGGGGGAGGCGCATGGGCCTCATGGGCCAGCCGGCTAGGGGTGGGACCCACCCCACGCACAGCCCTAGGCTGGCCGGGTGGGCCCCCTTGAGGCGCCTGGGCCTTGGCCCTTTGGCCCTTGGCCCTTCTCTCCTTTAGTATTCCCTCATGGGCCCTTTTTCCCTAGGAAGTTTGGCCCATTCGTGGAATACCCCTTCAAATTAGATTTTAATATTATATTTAATATTAATTACATTAATTAATATGTCAATACATATTACAAAATCCGGACCCGAAACACCTTTCGGTTCCCTTTCGATTTCCTCCGAATGACTTCGGATCTTTCCCGGAATGATTTCGGTCCTTTATTCTTTCTCCGAACAACTTCGGATCTCTCTACGGAACAATTCTAGCTTTCTCTTTCTCTACTGTGATTCTGTCTTACGAATGATCGCTCTCATCGTACCCTTAAGTGTATCCTCTCACGGCTCGGAAATGCTCTAGACATGATCTGTATCAATGATCAACATAGGGACCAGGGATATCCATGTGACCCCTATGCATTCCTGATGACAATGTCGTTTGAACCGCTAAATGTAGCATCCTTGTCCTTTTGTTTCTCGATACGACTTGTCCGAGATTCGATCATTGGTATCCCATACCTTGTTCAATCTCGTTCACAACAAGCTCTCTTTTCTTGTTACCGTGATATTACATCCCCGTGAACTAGTCACATGTTGCAACATTTATGGATGTAATCTCACCAAGTTGGCCGTATGTATCTTTACCCGTCATATGGGCGAACAAATCCCGGTCTTGCAGTCACATGTCATCTACTGTTCCTTCGGAATACCCAACGTACACCTTTATAACCACTGTATTACCAAGTGGCGCTTGATGCAGTCTAAGCAGCCTCGAGAAACAGTGAGTAATATGAGCTCACGGTCTAAGGAGAAGGAGTCTAGGTATAGTTGTTGCAACAATGAACTATATGACTTGATCGTGTTGCAATCCTTCGACAAATGTCCAATCACATCATTCTCCAATGATATGATCCCGTTGTCAGTCGGCATAAATGCCCATGATCTTGAACCCCAGATCATCTTCGTGACCAACGGACTAGTATGAACAGAGGCTACTAGGGACTTTGTTGTTTCATACCACACTTGTACCAATGTTTCTACTTGGCACAGTTATAGCACAATATTAAAATATTATAAACTAATTGAGATATGACAACAAAAACCTATTTATTATTTGCCTCTAGGGCATATCTCCTTCAACTAACCCATCCCTAAAACAATCTAACAACAATGTGTCTGGCTTGCACTCTTTTCTGGAAAATTTGAATCATTGGCCATAGTAAGAAATTGAAATGTAATCCTTCTTATACACTATGAATGCATGTGTTTCCTAAATATTGTAATTATAATAACAGAAAACCAATAATATTCATAGGTACATGAAGAAACAACTTATGATCAAACCATGCATATACATGCAGCATTGGCCACAATAAGAAATGTGAACCTGGGTCTCATAATTTTTTTAGAGATGGATTAAGTGAACCAAACTACCAAGCACAATTTATTGTTGATGTATATTTCCTCAGTTTCACTAACCCATCCCTAAAAAACCTGATACCAATGTGTCCGCCTTGCACTCTTTTGGGGCAAAGTTAAATTATTGGCCATATTAAGAAATTGAAATGTAATCCCTCTTATACACTATGAATTCATGTGTTTCCTAAATATTTTAATTATAATAACAGAATAGCAAAGAATATTCATAGGTACATGAAGAAATAACTAATGATCAAACCATGCATATTGATATGTTGCAACGTATCCATAACTTTTGATGTTTCATGCTTGGTTTTATCTACTTTCTTATGTTTTGTCCACACTTTGGAGTACTTTCTATACACTTTCTTGGACTAACCTATTAACAAGAGCCACAGTGTCAGCTACTTGTTTTCTGCTATTTTTGGTTCCAGGAAAGTCAGAAAATGAATATTCTCGGAATTGGACGGGACAAAAGCCAAAGTCAGTTTTTCATCGAGGGGGACACGGAGCCAGAATACGAGACGGAGAGGGGCCAGGGGGCCGCCACACCACCTGGCCGTGCGGCCAAGCCTGGCCCGCGCCAGGGGGTGGTCTGGGCGCCTAGGGCATCCCCTCGGCCTCCCCTTTCGCCTATGAGATGCCTCCGATACAGAAACCCTAAGTACCCGATCAAAATTCCACGAAAGAGTCTGTAGCCGCCGTCATCTCCATCCCTAGATCGGGAGGGATCTGAAGCTCTTCCCGGCACCCTGCCGGAGGGGAGAGTTCACCCTAGAGGCCTTCTTCATCACCATGCAAGCCTCCGATGTGATGCGTGAGTAGTTCATCCTTGGACTACATGTCCATGTAGTAGCTAGATGGCTGGTTCTTCTCCTTTGTGCTATCATGTTTAGATCTTGTGAACTCCGTTCATGATCAAGATCATTTATTTGTATTCTACATGTTGTGTTTGCGGGGATCCAATGGATATTGAGATGCTATTTCAGATTGATTATTGATTCTATCATGTCTTTGTTATTTGTGATCTTGCATTCTTTCCGTTGTTAGTAGCTATCTTGGCCAAGTAGATGCTAGCAACTCCAAGAGTTAGTATTTATGCTCGATAGTGGGTTCATGCCTCTAGTAATCTAGGGAACTGACAGAAATCTGTAAGGTACTAGATGTGCTGTTGCTACTAGGGAGAAAACATCAATCCTTTGTTCATAGAACAATCGTATTGTTTAATTTACACGCAATGCGTAATGCAATTATCTGTTGCTTGCAACTTAATACTGGAGGAGGTTCAGATGATAACCTAAAGGTGGATTATTAGTCATAGATGCAGTTGGATTATGGTTTATGTATAATGTTGTAATGCCCAATCAAATCTCAAAGGAGTCAAGATGTTTAGTATATACATATTGCTTTCTCGATGTTTGTCAATTGCCCCACTGTAATTTGTTCACCCAACATGTCATCTATCTTAAGGAGAGCCACCACTAGTGAACTATGGAACCCGGTCCTTTCTTTTACCATCAATCTACAACTGTTTACTGCTTTCTGTTTACTTTCTGCAAGCAATTATTTTCTTCCACACAATACGTTTAATCCTTTGTTTTCAGCAAAACCGGTAAGATTGACAACCTCACTGTAAGTTAGGGGTAAAGTTCTGTGGTTGTGTTGTGTAGGTTTCCACGTTGCTGCTGGCGCCGGTAGTGCGCCCTGCCAAAGTCTAGCTAGCAACACCTTGGAGGTGTTTCCTTGCTCCTACTGGATTGATAACCTTGGTTTCATAACTGAGGGAAAACTTACTGTTGTGCTCATCATACCTACCTCTTGGGGTTCCCCAACGAGCTTGATATATTTTGGACCATCAAGGACTTTTTCTGGCGCTGTTGCCGGGGAGTAAAGGACATCTTCACAAGGGGAGTCCCTCATAACCAATCTCTTTACTTTTTTATTTTTGTTTTGCTTAGCTTATTTCTGCTTTTTTTTGCTTGTTCTTTTATCAAAAATATAAAAAATAGATCCTACTATAGTTGTTATTTTTGTTGGTCTGTTATTGTCTTGCTTTATCATGCTTTATATCAATGGTTGGTTTCTTTGAAACAATAATTGTCAAGGAGGGTTCATGGTAGAACAAAAATATTATTATAAGGAAGACCGCTTGTCACAAAAAAGGAAACACTTATGGGAACAAATTGATGAATTAAATACCATTGCTAGAAACGTGTGCTCTACTTATAATGTTACTTATTGCGTTTATAAATCTTGTTGCTGTAGGAGGTATAAACACCTCCCTTTTTAATGTGAGTATAATGATAATGTTACCATATCTTCTTATGTTAAAGTAAATTATGACTTTTATGATGTGGAACAAATTGAAGAATTTATTGCTTGGAAGGGTCCATTTGAACTTGCTAGTTTGCTTGAAAATACTAATGATTCACCTTATAAATATGAGGTTTATGATATACTTAAATTTTTCTTTGATAATTACAAGGAAGAAAATGGCTATATTCTTGAATATATTAATAGATGCTTTCCACAAACGGAAGAGACTAATGCCTTGCAGGAGCTTATGGAAGAAGAAATTGCTGAAACGGGAAGCTCATTAGATGAAAAAGAGGAGGAGAGTGATGAACAAAAGGAGGAAGAATGGATTAGCTACCCATGCCTACCTTCTAATGAGAGTAACTCTTTATCCCTTACATTATTTGATTGTCCACCATGCTTACTAAAGGAGGATGAATGTTATGTTCCTGTTGTTTCTTTTGAAAATGTTGATAACGAAGATCTAGATGATGGTCCTATATTGGTTGATAATATTAATTGTACTACTATTGAAAATGAGACTGATCAGTCATCTTGTTATACAATTGTTAAAAGTGGGTCTGGAGGTTTTAATCCGACTATTTTTGAGCTTGATAAAAAGTATGTGTTTGTAGATCATGAAAATCATGCTTTATGTGATAGTTATATTGTTGAGTTTATTCATGAGGCTACAGAAAATTATTATGAGAGAGGAAAATATGGTTGTAAAAGTTTTCATGGTACTGAAACACCTCTCTATTTGCTGAAAGTTTTGAAGTTACTCTCGTTTTATCTTCCTATGCCTGTCACTTTATTCTTTGTGAATTTATTTGCATATAAGATTCATATGCATAGGAAGTGGGTTAGACTTAAATGTGTTTTGAATTTTCTTCTTGATGCTCTCTTTTACTTTAATTCATATTTCTTGTGTGAGCGTCATTGAAATTCTTATGCATAACTTAAAGGCGTTAAAGAAAAGTACTTATTGGGAGATAACCCAAAAGTTTTAGATGAGTCTTGGAAGTTATTACCTCTGTAATAACCGCTCCTTATCCTTTTTATTTGCTTTTTGTGCCAAGAGCAACCTCTAATGAGAGAGAAGTAATGATTGAGAAAGTTGTTGTCCCGAAACAGATTTCTGTGCTTCACCGTAAAAATTCATGTAAAATCTCTATACGTCATTTTGAGGCGTAATTTTTTGTGCTTCTGACCCAGATTATTATCTAACTTTAGTTAGTTCAACACTTTTTTATTTGAGCAATAGAAGATCTTCGAAAAAATTGGTTTTTATCTGCTGGTCTGTTTTGACTGATTTCTGCCATTATTTGCATTTGCTTCTTGTTGGTTCATTTTTTAGTTCTTTTGGGGAATTGAGATTTTTTAGAGAAGTGCTACAGTAGCTTGTGTTTAATGGAAGTTTTATTGGTGTTGAAACTGAACCTAAAGACTTATTATCTTGAGTGCACTAATGTTGTTAATAAAGATTGTGTGAAGTTTTGTATGAAGGAAAAATTTCAGGTGTATGGAGAGAATGATGTAATGAGATGAAGAATGGACTAAAGCTCAAGCTTGGGGATGCCATCCCGTGCCACCCCAAAAAATATTCAATATGTACAAGCGTCAAAAGATTGGGGATGACCAAGGCATCCCCTTCTTCATCAATAAAAATCCCAGGTTTCTTCCAAACACTTCATTTTTATTGTTTCATGCACATTTGTGTTGTTCTTGGAGCGTCTTATTTTTTGTTTTTTGTTTTTGGTGTTTGTTTGATTGGTTTTCTTAGTTTGCTGAATAAATTTGTTGGACCCCCTCTTTCATACATTGGTTTTCAAATAGTTTGGTTTGGATTGGAAAAGAGTAGGAAAAGTTTATGCTTAAGTGGTAAAAGGAGCTTGTTTTTGACTGTGGCCTATGCTTTGTCATGCCATGCTTGATATTGTTTTGGCTTTATGCTTAGTGATATTTGTTGTAGCATGACATGTTATAAACAATTGAGATTGCTTAATGTGCCTTGGAAGAATCATGCATTGTTTTAGCATATTAAAGCATAGTATTGTGGTATTCTCCTTTGATACTTTATTTGGGTTGACTTGGCGCATGCTCACACCATGTTATGACTATCCCAAGTTGCCATAGCCTTTATGATCCTCTAGTTTTCGACTTGTAGTATCACTTTATGCTTTGATTAATGATATTTTGTCGCTCTGCAGGATTATGGCTATTATTGCTCTCTTAGTTGGTTGCTCCCAGTCTTTTGCTAGCCTCCATAACCAAGAATGACTTCCACTCATGCATCCAACTCCTAAAACCATGTTATTACAAAGAGTCTACCATACCTACCTATTAGCATTTTCTATTCCAAGTATATTCATGTTTTTATCTACCTTCCGAATTAAACTTGTTATGAGAAAACTAGTGATTAAAGCTCTCACGAACTTGATGACACACTTTACTTTTCTTGCCCTTAATAAACTTGAACCATTGTGTCGTCTATGTTGTATATGCTTGCACTTATATGTTGGGGATTAGCAGAACCGTGCTATCATGGGGAACACTTTCAACATTGCACTTGTACTTTGTACCTAGTTGATATCATGCTCTTTTGTCTATGGATGTCGTCGGTGTGAAATGAAAGGGGAGCTTGTAAGTCCATGGAGTTATGTATGTGTGTTAGAGAAACGCTCGGGCCGCCGGTCTAATCCATGTTGTCATGGTGGAAACCTGCAGCGTAACCATAATGAGCTGTCTATGAAGCATTCTTCTTATAAAAAAGAGTCAGATATTGAGAAAAAAGAGAAAAAGAAAAGAAGAGATATGGGAAAAGAGGAAAGAGAGAAAAAGCACCATTTCCCATGGTAAATAAGAAGATTGCTGAGATGCTCATTATCTCCTTGCCTTGTCATTTTGATATGGGGATTCTTCCGTATCATCGGGCAAGGGGTACGCCGTTGGAGGTTCTCTATGATACACATGTACTTACTATGACAAGAACTTACCGGTAACTAAACTTGAGTAGCATGAGGAGCGGCCCTCGTATTCAAGGGACATGAGATTTCCAACTTATACTTTGTTAAGCAGATAATCCATAGTTTGTTCACTTTAACCATTAATCACTTCAAGATGCTTATGATAGGGGCAATGAGAGCTTAAAGCTAATAAGTACCATAATTTTTGAAGCTCTTTATGAAACTTGAATCCCTACATCCTTCTATGAAGGCCTTTCTTTTACTTTTATGATTGAGTCTCCACCTTCTATCTTTATGCACCTACTTTAAGAGCATAGTGGCCATTCTTAGTTCTATGTGCATTGTCCCAAGACTTGTTGATTGATGCATAACTTTGTTATTGCTTTTCCTTAAACTATTTGTATCTAGTCACTCTTATGAACTTTGAAGGTGTCCTATGCATTTATGTTTGCTACTCTATGAGGGACAAGCTGAATGCCACTATGCTATGTTTCCTTTATGTGAAACAAACAAACATCTTGCAAAGCATTGTTATTCATGAATCTTTTGTTTGTGCCTTTTCATGTTGCAACATAGTTGCTATGTATTATTGTTAGAACTTTATCTTTCATGCTATGTTGAAGTAATATGATCCCAGCTATCAATGTTTTACAAATACATTGATCAAGTTTATGATTGTGCATGTCACCTCAAAAATTATTCTTTCTTTTTATCACTTACCTACTCGAGGACGAGCAGGAGTTAAGCTTGGGGATGTTGATACATTGCAAACATATCCATAATTTTTGATGTTCCATGCTTGGTTTTATCTACTTTCTTATGTTTTGTCCACACTTTGGAGTACTTTCTATACACTTTCTTGGACTAACCTATTAACAAGAGCCACAGTGCTAGCTGCCCGTTTTCTGCTGTTTTTGGTTCCAGGAAAGTCAGAAAATAAATATTCTCGGAATTGGATAGGACAAAAGCCAAAGTCAGTTTTTCACCGAGGGGGACACGGAGCCAGAATACGAGACGGAGAGGGGCTAGGGGGGCGCCACACCACCTGGTCGTACGGCCAATCCTGGCCCGTGCCAGTGGTGGTCTGGCCGCCTAGGGAACCCCCTCGGCCTCCCCTTTTGCCTATAAGATGCCTCCGATACAGAAACCCTAAGTACCCGATCAAAATTCCACGAAAGAGTCTGTAGCCGCCGTCATCTCCATCCCTAGACCAGGAGGGATCTGAATCTCTTGCCGGCACCCTACCGGAGGGGAGAATTCACCCTGGAGGCCTTCTTCATCACCATGCAAGCCTCTGATGTGATGCGTGAGTAGTTCATCCTTGGACTATGGGTCCATGTAGTAGCTAGATGGCTGGTTCTTATCCTTCGCGCTAACATGTTTTGATCTTGTGAGCTCCGTCCATGATCGAGATCATCTATTTGTATTCTACATGTTGTGTTTACGGGGATCGGATGTGATCTTGCATGCTTTCCATTATTAGTAGCTATCTTGGCCAAGTAGATGCTAGCAACTCCAAGAGTTAGTATTTATGCTCGATAGTGGGTTCATGCCTCTAGTAATCTCGGGAAGTGATAGAAATCTCTAAGGTACTAGATGTGTTGTTGTTACTAGGGAGAAAACAGCAATCCTTTGTTCATAGAACAATCGTATTGTTTACTTTACACGCAATGCGTAATGCAATTATCTGTTGCTTGCAACTTAATACTAGAGGGGGTTCGGATGATAACCTAAAGGTGGATTATTTGTCATAGATGCAGTTGGATTATGGTCTATGTATAATGTTGTAATGCCCAATCAAATCTCAAAGGAATCAAGATGTTTAGTATATGCATATTGCTTTCTCGATGTTTGTCAATTGCCCCGTTGTAATTTGTTCACCCAACATGTCATCTATCTTAAGGAGAGCCACCACTAGTGAACTATGGACCCCGGTCCTTTCTTTTACCATTAATCTACAACTGTTTACTGCTTTCCGTTTACTTTCTGCAAGCAATTACTTTCTTCCACACATTACGTTTAATCCTTTGTTTTGAGCAAAACCGGTGAGATTGACAACCTCACTGTAAGTTGGGGGCAAAGTTCTGTGGTTGTGTTGTGCAGGTTTCCATGTTGTTGCTGGCGTCGGTAGTGCGCCCTGCCAAAGTCCAACTAGCAACACCTTGGAGGTGTTTCCTTGCTCCTACTAGATTGATAACCTTGGTTTCATAACTGAGCAAAAACTTGCTGATGTGCTCATCATACCTTCCTCTTGGGGTTCCCAACGAGCTTGATATATTTTGGGCCATCACATATACATGCATCATTGGCCGCAGTAAGAAATTTGAACCTGGGGCCTCATTAGTTTTTTAGAGATGGTGTAAGTGAACCAAATTACCAAGCACAACTTATGGTTGGTGTACATTGCATCAGGTTCACTAACCCATCCCTAAGTTTTTTTGACACCATCAAATGTGTCTCCTCTTGGACTCTTTTAGAGAAAATTTGAATCATTGGCGTTAGTGAGAAATAGAAAATATAATCCTTATACACTATGAATGAATGTGTATTTTCTAAATATTGTGTGGTCAAACCATTCATATGATCAAACAATATTCATAGGTACGTGTAACAACAACTTATGATCAAACCATGTATCATATGAATCATTTTTTCCTGGATATATAGGGTAATCATATAATCACAAGAATTAAACAAGAGATTCAAATACATGTAATAAATTCAATGTATGATCACAATTGGTTGTATACTAGCAGAAACAATTCAAACATCAAAGTTCCATATGAATGTAGAATAAATCTGGGGCCTCATAAGTTTTTTCAGAGATGGAGTTGATGAATGAAAATACCAAGCACAACCTATATTGTTAGTATATATTTTCTCAGGTTCACTAACCCATCCCTAAAAAAATCTGACACCATCAAATGCGTGCCTCCCCCTTGCACTCTTTTGAGGAAATTTTGAATCATTGGCCTCAGTGAGAAATAGAAATGTAATATATACTATGTAACATGCATATATACATGTTGTGTATCGAAATCAACACTCCAGTAACAACAATCCCTAAAAGCCCTAATCAAATATATTACAGATCGATTAAACTTACATCACAAGAAGAACCGTATAAACAACAACAAGCAAATGTAAATTTACTATATGACAGATGAGCAGATCTAATTAAATCTCCAAAATAATCGATCGTACGAACCATATATATTCTAATATGCCTACAACAAGAAGGCAACAGAGTAAAAGAACCTATAGATTGAGCAAATCCTACCTATGAACAGTGAAGTCTATGACTCCAAATAGAGAAGCAAAGTAGTATATAATACCTTGGATGCCTCATCTGGGACATCCTCCTCGAACTCATATATCTCCTCGATTTCTTCGAGGATTTAGTCGTTGAGGATGGGGTCGTTGATGATCATGACCGCCGGGTTGCCTCTGAATGCATGCCCCTCATCCAGATTTGCCGCTGGCACCACGACGTTGTCGTTCACTTACTGCTTGACAGCGACAATGACTAGCTAGACAGAGCACGAAGCATCAACGGTGTGACAATGAGCGGTGTGTGTGCTTGGAGAAGCCGTCTCCGCCTTCTCAGTGATGACCGAGCCATCTGATGTGCCTCCAACGGGCTTCACCTCCGGCTTTGTCTCCGTGGGTGCTGACTCGTGTACTAACGAGCTCGTTGGGGAACCCTAAGAGGAAGGTATGATGAGCACAACAGTAAGTTTCCCTTAGTTATGAAACCGAGGTTATCAATCTAGTAGGAGCAAGGAAACACCCCAAAGGTGTAGCTAGCTAAACGTTGGCAGGGCGCACTACCGGTGCCAGCAGCAACGTGGAGACCTGCACAACACAACCACAGAACCCTGTCCCCAACTTTCGATGAGGTTGTCAATCTCACCGGTTTTGCTGAAAACAAAGGATTAAACGTATCGAATGGAAGGGAGTAATAGTTTGCGGAAAGTAACCACAAAGCAGTAAACAGTTTGTAGATTGTATGTAAAAGAAAGGACAGGGTCCATAGTTCACTAGAGGTGGCTCTCCTTAAGATAGATAACATGTTGGGTGAACAAATTACAGCGGGGCAATTGACAAACATCGAGAAAGCATACAATCATATACTAATCATCTTGACTCCTTTGAGACTTGATTGGGCATTACGACATTATACATAGACCGCCATCCAACTACATCTATGACTAATAATCCACCTTCAGGTTATCATCCGAACTCCCTCCAGTATTAAGTTGCAAGCAACAAATTATTGCTTTATGAATTGCGTGTAATGTAAACAATACAATTGTTCTATGAACAAAGGATTGTTGTTTTCTCCCTAGTAGCAACATCACATCTAGTACCTTAGAGATTTTTGTCACTTCCCCAGATTACCAGAGGCATGAACCCATTATCGAGCATAAATAATAACTCTTGGAGTTGCTAGCATCTACTTGGCCAAGATAGCTACTAACAATGGAAAGCATGCAAGATCACAAATAACAAAGACATGATAGAATCAATAATCAATCTGAAATAGCATCTCAATATCCATCGGGTCCCCGCAAACACAACATGCAGAATTACAAATAGATGATCTTGATCATGAACGGAGCTCACAAGATCTAAACATGAAAGCACAAAGGAGGAGAAACAGCCATCTAGCTACTACATGGACCCATAGTCGAGAGATGAACTACTCACGCATCACACCGGAGGTTTGCATGATGATGAAGAAGGCCTCCAGGGTGAATTCCCCTCTCCGACAGGGTGCCGGGAAGAGCTTCAGATCCCTCCCGATCTAGGGATGGAGATGACGGCGGCTACAGACTCTTTCGTGGAATTTTGGGTCCTTAGGGTTTTGGTATCGGAGGCAATATATAGGCGGAGGAGAGGACGAGGGGGTGCTGGGGTAGGCCAGACCACCCCCTGGCGCGGGTCAGGCCTGGCCGCGCGGCCAGGTGGTGTGGACGGGCCCCAGCCCTTCTCCGTCTCGTATTCTGGCTCCAGATGGCTTCTGGTAAAATAGTGACTTTGGCTTTTCTCCCGTCCAATTCCGAGAATATTCATTTTCTGACTTCCTGGAACCAAAAACAGTAGAAAACAGGCAGCTGGCACTGTGGCTCTTTGTTAATAGGTTAGTCCAAGAAATCATATGAAAAGTACTCCAAAGTGTGGATAAAACATAAGAAAGTAGATAAAACGAAGCATACATTTGCAATGTATCAACATCCCCAAGCTTAGCTCCTGCTCATCCTCGAGTAGGTAAGTGATAAAAAGAAAGAATAATTTTTGAGGTGACATGCACCATCATAAACTTGATCAAAGTATTTGTAAAACATTCAAAGCTGGGATCATAGTACTTAAAGCATAGCATGAAAGAAAAAGTTCTAGCAATAAGAAAAATAAACTATGTTGCAACATGAAAAGGCACAAACAAAGGATTCATGAATAACAATGCTTTGCAAGACGTTTGTTTTCTTCACATAAAGAAAACATAGCATAATAGTATTCAGCTTGTCCCTCATAGAGTAGCAAATATAAATGCATAGGACACCTTCAAAGTTCATAAGAGTGACTAGATACAAATAGTTTAAAACAAGCAATATCAAGTTATGCATCAATCAACTAGTCTTGGGACAATGCACATAGAACTAAGAATGGCCACTATTCTCTCAAAGTAGGTGCATAAAGGTAGAAGGTGGAGACTCAATATAATGGTGGAAGAAAGGCCTTCATAAAAGGAAGCAGAGGTTCAAGTTTCATAAAGAGCTTCCAAAAATTATGGTACTCATAGCTTTCAGCTCTCATTGCCCCTATCATAAGCATCTTGAAGTGATTAAGGTTAAAGTGAACAAACTATGGTGTACATGCTTGACAAAGTATAAGTTAGAAATCTCATGTCCCTTGCATACGAGGGCCGCTCCTCATGCTACTCAAGTTTAATCACCGGTAAGTTCTTGTCATTGTAAGTACATGTGTATCATAGAGAACCGCCAACGGGGTACCCCTTGCCCGATGATATGGAAGAATCCCCATATCAAAATGACAAGGTAAGCAGACAACGAGCATCTCAGCAATCTTCTTATATACCATGGGAATATGGTGCTTTTTTCTCTCTTTCCTCTTTTCATAATCTCATTTTTTTCTTTTTCTCTTTTTTCTCAATATATGACTCTTTTTTATAAGAAGA
This sequence comes from Avena eriantha, assembly GCA_910589775.1. Classification (NCBI taxonomy): domain Eukaryota; kingdom Viridiplantae; phylum Streptophyta; class Magnoliopsida; order Poales; family Poaceae; genus Avena; species Avena eriantha. The sequence continues at coordinate 62,667,926 of OU342742.1, read as the reverse complement.
ATGCTTCATAGACAACTCATTATGGTTACGCTGCAGGTTTCCACCATGTCAGCATGGATTAGACCAGCGGCCCAGGCGTTTCTCTAACACATATACATAACTCCATGGACTTACAAGCTCCCCTTTCATTTCACACCGAGGACATCCATAGACAAAAGAGCATGATATCAACTAGGTACAAAGTACCAGTGCAATGTTGAAATTGTTCCCCATGACAGCATGGTTCTGCTAATTCCCAACAAATAAGTGCAAGCATATACAACATAGATGACACAATGGTTCAAGTTTATTAAGGGCAAGAAAAGTAAAGTGTGCTGATGACCGACAAGTATAGGGGGTGTATCGCAATATTTTCAAGGGAAGTTAGACCCAATTTATTGATTCGACACAAGGGGAGCCAAAGAATATTTATAAGCCTTAACAACTGAGTTGTCAATTCAGCTGCACCTGGAAAAAATCTTGCTCACAGCAGTTTATCAGTAGCAACAGTTTTGTAGTAGGAATAGTAAAGTAACAACAGTAGTAAAGCAAAGACAGTAGTAACAAAAGCAGTAAACTGTGGGATTCGAGTGCGGTAGGCATAGGGATAGATGGACGGGCGTTGCATGGACAAGGCAATTCACATAGCAATCAGAACATAGGGCAATTGCAGATAAATAAGATAAAGCATCCAAGTACTAGACAATCCTAGGCATGTGTTCCATATATAGTCATACGTGCTCGCAATGAAAACTTGCACAACATCTTTTGTCCTGCTAGCCCGTTTGCAGCGGGGACTCTAGGGAACTACTGGCAATTAAGGTGCTCCTTTTAATAGAGCACCGGAGTAAAGCATTAACACTCCATGAACACATGTGATCCTCACATCAAAGCCTTTCCCTTCCGGTTATCCCGATTTCTGTCACTTCGGGGCCATTGGTTCCGGACAACAACGTGTGTATACAACTTGTAGATAAGACCAAAAACAATACTATCATAATGAATCAATAACATGTTCAGATCTGAGATCATGGTACTCGGGCCCTAGTGACAAGCATTAAGCACAACAAGTCGCAACAAAGTCATAAAGCACTAATAAAAGATACTAGGCACCATGCCCTAACAATCTGATGTCATTACATGAATGATCTCATCCAATCCCTACCATCCCCATAGCCTACAGCGGGGGATTACTCACTCATAGATGGGGGAAACATGGATGGTCGATGGAGATTATGGTGGAGATCAATGGAGATGGCTCCGGGGGCACTTCCCCGTCCCGGCAGGGTGCCAGAACAGAGACTTTCAGTCCCTCGAATCTCCCCTTCCGTGGTGGCAGCGCTGCGGAACTTCTTCTGGAAAAACGTCGAACCCCCCGAAGTTTTTAGGTCAGAAGGCTTCTTATAGGCGAAGAGGGAGACCGAGGGGGTGCCTGGGGCCACCACACCATGCACTGGCGTGGCCAGGCCCAGCCCGCGCCTAGGGGTGGTGTGGCCAGGCCCTGGCCCTCCTCCGTCTCGTATTCTGGCTCCGTGAGTCTTCTGGAAAAATAGGCACTTTGGCTTTTGTCCCGTCCAATTCTGAGAATATTCATTTTCTGACTTTCCTGGAACCAAAAACAGTAGAAAACAGATAGTTGGCACTATGGCTCTTGTTAATAGGTTAGTCCAAGAAATCATATGAAAAGTACTCCAAAGTGTGGACAAAACACAAGAAAGTGGATAAAACCAAGCATGGAGCATGAAAAATTATAGATACATTTGCAATGTATCAACATCCCCAAGCTTAACTCCTGCTCGTCCTCGTGTAGGTAAGTGATAAAAAGAAAGAATAATTTTTTAGGTGACATGCACCATCAAAGACTTGATCAAAGTATTCATAAAACATTCAAAGCTAGGATCATAATACTTCAATCATAACATGAAAGACAAAGTTCTAGCAATAAGACAAAGAAACTATGATGCAACATGAAAAGGCACAAACAAAAGATTCATGAATAACAATGCTTTGCAAGACGTTTGTTTGTTTCACATAAAGAAAACATAGCATAGTGGTAATCAGCTTGTCCCTCATAGAGTAGCAAATATAAATGCATAGGACACCTTCAAAGTTCACAAGAGTGACTAGATACAAATAGTTTAAAACAAGCAATATCAAGGTATGCATCAATCAACAAGTCTTGGGACAATGCACATAGAACTAAGAATGGCCACTATGCTCTCAAGAAAGTGCTCAACGAATAAGTGTAGACTCAACAAGTAAAAGAAAAGGTTTTGCATAATTTGAAAGGCTTCCAAAATGCTGAAAGTATGGTACTCATTAGCTTTGAGCTCTCATTGCCCCTATCATAAGCATCTTTAAAGTGGTTAAGGTGAAAGTGAGGTCCAATCTGAGTTATATGCTTGACAGATTATAAACTGAAAATCCCAAGTCCCTTGAGTATGAGGGCCACTCCTCATGCTAGTCAACTTTAGTTACCAGTAAGTTCTTGTCATCGTAAGTATGTGCGTATCATTGAGAACCGCCAACGGGGTACCCCTTGCCCGATGATACGGAAGAATCCCCATATCAAAATGACAAGGCAAGCAGACAATGAGTATCTCAACAATCTTCTTATTTACCATGGAAAAATGGTGCTTTTTTTCTCTCTTTCCTCTTTTCATAAATCTCTTTTTTCTTCTTTTTTCTCAATAGCTATCTTTCTCTCTTTTTTATAAGAAGAATGCTTCATAGATATCATTATGGTTACGCAACAGGTTTCCACCATGTCAGCATGGATTAGACCAGCGGCCCAGGCGTTTCTCTAACACACATACATAACTCCATGAACTTACAAGCTCCCCTTTTATTTCACACCGACGACATCCGCAAACAAAAGAGCAAGGTATCAACTGGGTATATATTTACAAGTGTTGAAAGCGTTCCCCGTGACAGCACTGTTCTGCTAATCCCCAGCCTATAATTTGCAAGCATATAACTTTCATGGAGAGTTCACAATGGTTCAGGTTTATTAAGTGCAGGAAATAAAGTGTGCCATCAAGTTCATGAGAGCTTTACTAACTAATTTTCCCACAACAATCAACCATTTTATTCGGAAGAAAACAAGGCATATTGAATATGCACGGGAGTAGCAAATGATGCTAATAGGTAGGTATGGTGGACACTTTGGCAATATTTGGTTTAAGGGAGTTGGAAACATGAGTAAAACACTCAGCGTAAGTGAAGGCTAGCAATAGTAAGGGAGCGACAAACGAGAGAGAGGAATAATGGCCATAATCATGCAGAGCGACAAAACATCATTGATCAAAGCATAAAGTGATACTACAAGTTGAAAACTAAAGGATCATAAAGGCTTATGGTGACTTGAGATAGTCATAACATGGTGTGAGCATGCGCCAAGTCAACCCAAATAAAGCATCAAAGGAGAATACCACTATACTATGATTTAATATGCTAAAACAACGCATGATTCATCCAAGGCACATTAAGCAATCTCAATTATTTATAACAAGTCATGCTACAGAAAAGAATACTAAGCATAAAGCCAAAACAATATCAAGCATGGCATGAAAAAGCATAGGCCATAGTCAAAAACAAGCTCTCTTTACCACTTAAGCATGAGCTTTCCTACTCTTTTCCAAACCAAACCAAACCAAACCATTTGAACACCAATGTATGAAAGAGGGGAGGTCCAACCAATTTATTCAGAAAACTAAGCAAACCACGCAAACTAAAAACCAAAACGAAAACGAAAAAGAAGACGCTCCAAGAACAACACAACTGTGCATGAAACAATAAAAATGAAGCGTTTGGAAGAAACCTGGGGTTTTTATTGATGAAGAAGGGGATGCCTTGGGCATCCCCAAGCTTTGACGCTTGTACTTCTTGGATTTTTCTTGGGTGACACGTGTGGCATCCCCAAGCTTGAGCTTTAGTCCATCCTTCATCTCATTACTCATTCCTTCCATACACCTGAAATTTTTCCTTCATACAAAACTTCACACAATCTTTATTAGCAACATTAGTGCACTCAAGATAAATAAGTATTAAGGTTTAGTTCTAAGACCAAATAAACTTCCACTAGAACACTAGCTACTGTAGCACTTCCCTCAAAAAGCTCAATTCCCCAAAGGAACTCAAAAAGGAACCCACAAGAAGCAAATGCAGAAAATGGCAGAAATCTGTCAAAACAGACCAGCATGTAAAGACAAATTTTTTCGAAGACCTTCTGTTGATCAAATCAAAAAGTGTTGAACTAACAAAAGTTAGATAACAACCTAGGGAAGAAGCACAAAAATTACAGCTCAATCCGACATACAGATCTCTCTCACGAATTTTTACGGTGAAGCACAGAAATCTGTTTCAGGACAACAACTTTTCCAATCATTGCTTCTCTCTCATTAGAGGTTACTCTTGGCACAAAAGGCAAATAAAAAGGATAAGGAGCGGTTATTACAGAAGTAATAACTTCCAAGACTCATCTAAAACTTTTGGATTATCTCCCAATAAGTACTTTTCTTTAACGCCTTTAAGGTAGGCATAAGCAAAAACTAAAATGGATAGAATAGAAGTAAGCGGAGATAATCATGGTGAAAACATTGTTTTGTTCAATGAAATCCTTTTGTTAATAAGGTTGATCAGGTCTTGTTACCAAAACAATTTCATATGAGACAAAACTTTGTATTCCACTAATGGTTATGTTACCTGAACCTTGATAGCAATGGTCCCAATCATAATAGTTTCAAATTTTTCTCTTGGTATGGGACAATATATTTCTCCAACTTGAATGCCCTCAACATGTTCAATTGAATTCAAAACCATAAGTCCTATCAATCTTCTTGGGGAAATAGATAGTATGTTCCTTTTCATTGACATTGAAGGTCACCTTCCCTTCATTACAATTAATAACAGCTCCTGCAGTATTTAGAAAAGGTCTCCCAAGAATAATAGACATATTATCATCTTCAGGCATAAAAGTTTGAGAGGATGCTGTCATAAGAAATATGAAGTGGAGTAAAAGAGAGCATCAAGAAGCAAATCCAAAGCACATTTAAGTCTAACCCACTTCCTATGCATAGGAATCGTGTACGCAAATAAATTCGCAAAGAACAAAGTGACAAGCATAGGAAGATAAAACAAGAGTAACTTCAAAACTTTCAGCACATAGAGAGGTGTTTCAATACCATGAAAACTTCTACAACCATATTCTCCTCTCTCATAATAATTTTCAGTAGACTCATGAATAGACTCAACAATATAGCTATCACATAAAGCATGCTTTTCATGATCTACAAGCACTAGAGCTTTACTATAAACATTTTCAAAAGAATCCTCAGGAACATAACATTCATCCTCCTTTAGTAAGCATGGAGGACAATCAAATAATGTAAGGGATAAAGAGTTACCCTCATTAGAAGGTAGGCATGGGTAGCTAATCCATTCTTCCTCCTTTTGTTCATCACTCTCCTCCTCTTTTTCATCTAATGAGATTTCAGGTTCATCAATTTCTTCTTCCATAGGATCCTGCAAGGCATTAGTCTCTTCCATTTGTGGAGAGCATCTAAAGACATCCAACTCCAAATATAACTCATAACAAGTATTTGTAATCTCTAGCCTAAGTGCCACCATGGTGTGCACGCTGTCACTTTCACACACATGGGGAGAGCAGAGATCTATTAAAGCACTTGAGTAGCAAGGTAGATCTATAGATTACAAGATCATGATCTAAAAAGATCATGCATAGAGAGAGAGATGAACACATAGCTATCGGTAGAACCCTTAGCCTCGAGAGAGAACTACTCCCTCCTCATCATGGGAATTAGCAATGGCGATGGAGATGGTGGTGGAGATTAGTGGAGATGGCTCTGGGGGCACTTCCCCGTCCCGGCAGGGTGCCGGAACAGATACTTTCTGTCCCCCGAATCTCCCCTTCGGTGGCGGCGGCGCTGCGGAACTTTTCGTGGCTGGAGGCTTGATGGTTTAGGGTTTATGCATCGGGAGGCCTCTTATAGGCGAAGAGGCAAGGTCGGTGGGCGGCCAGGGGGCCCACACCACCTGGTGGCGTGGCCAGGGCTAGCCCGTGCCACCACATGGTGTGGCCACCCTGTGGCCCCTCTCCGTCTCGTCTTCTGGCTCCATGAATCTTCCGGTAAAATATCGACTTTGGCTTTTGTCCGGTCCAATTCCGAGAATATTGATTTTCTGACTTTCCTGGAACCAAAAACAGCAGAAAACAGGCAACTGGCACTGTGGCATCTTGTTAATAGGTTAGTCCAAGAAAGTCTATGAAAAGTACTCCAAAGTGTGGACAAAACATAAAAAAGTAGATAAAACCAAGCATGGAACATCAAAAATTATAGATACATTTGCAATGTATCAGATACATCAGCATTAGGCCAAGTCTTACTCTATTCCGGTACTACTTCCATGTCCGGAGAAATTCTATCACTGCTGGTGTTCCTTACATCACCGGTACAATTAGCTTTTCACTTAGACGTGAGCGCGCATATCCTAAGATCTTAGCTAGTGACTCGGTCAAACAATGGCTAGCCACTTCTTTTATCACAAGGATGTTCCGGCTCCCGGCAAAGCCACTGCTTTGCCGGCTTTTATCGACGGAGCTGCCATGGCCCAACCGTCTTGGGATGAGGCTCCTCCGGCTCTCAACGACGATCTGATCCTCGCTAAGAGGCAGATCGAATATCTGATCAAACACAAAGGACTGAAGGGATCCGACTTGGTCCAATGTTGGGTGTCATGCCGGATCCAACCCCTTCAGTACCACGGAGACCGACTGATGCACTCCATCATGTCGTCCAAGAAAGATTCCCTCCGCATCAGCCCTAGAGCCTATACCACGCAAGGTTATATAAGCCAGATAAAATGGTTGATAAGGGAGCGGATCAAGAGGGGGATCCCGGAGGTTTCTCTGGACATGCACACGGCGGAAAACCCCGTAGTGCTGGTAAGCTTCTAACAGTAAACCTTTTTATGTGTTTCAATCTTTAAGTTACATTGCAATATTGATATGTTTTCCTCTTTTCATCTTGCTGACCTCCCTGAGTCGGAACTTGCTCCACTCGAAGGATATCCTCTAGAGTTTTCTCAGGAAGCGGAACTGGTCCCATTGCCGGACATTGCGCTTAAAAAGCACAAGGCTCCGATAGTGGCTGTTGGCACAAAGGAGGTGCCCGTCGTGAAGAGGTAACTTTCAATCACCACTTCCGCCTTTGTACCTTACTCGAATTTTCTTCCGAGATGTAATGTTTTCCATTCTATTACATTCTCAGAGCTAAGCATCTCTTCAAGGGTAAGGGGAAGGGAACTTCTTCGAAGCCCCTGCAACAGACGAAGCTTACCATAGCTTCTCCTACCGTGGCTCCTCCAACTCCTGCCCCTCAACCTTCCGCAACGCCGGTGATCACTCCTTCTCCGGCTGTCGCAGAAGATCTGGCTCCTTCAACGGAGCCTGCGATCCTTGAATCACAAACTGACGTCACCATGAGTGAGTCAGGTATAGATAAGGGTGAACCCTCTTCGGGTAATGATCCCTCGGCAGAAACCTTTGCCGAAAACCTTCTCAGCAATCCGGGACTTGCCAAGTTTGGCCTGTCTCGGAAATCTGCTGAAGAGATCCGGCAGCTGGCCAGGCAGTGTCTAGAGAAAAGAAATTTATCTGCCGAAGAAGAAGCGCAAGAAGCAGAGGACATCAAGCACTCTGATCTTCTTGAACAAGTGCGTCTTCGCGATGAGAGGGTAAGGACCGGTGAGCTTCCAACTGCTCCAATGACTTCTCTGACTCTCGCCGAGAAGGTTGCTGTTGAAGTGAATGCGAGTTTGGATAAACTTACTCGCGAACAATATGTAAGTCAGAATTCTAACTCTTGTTTTTCCTTTATTTCATATCATATCCTCTAGCCCCCAAGCATGAAGTAGAATAAATAATCCGGGTTTATGCTTCCTTAGGATGCCAAAGAACGATCTAGTGTAGCCCCCAAGGCTCGTGCTGATATTAGTAAAAATATTAGCCCGAGTCTTTAGTAGACTTCTGACTTTGGGTATTCTGACTTACAGAAAGTATATTCCTATAACCAGGATTTGTTGAAAAATGTATGCGACAAGCGGAGAGAGATCAAAGCTCTCCGACTTAAGAATGCTGAGCTAAAAGTTGCCAAGGATGAGGCCGAAGGTAAACATTCTGAGACTCAAACCTTGTCTTTCATGTTTTTTTCATAGTCGAATTTTTACTGAACTGTTGTTCTTTTTGACTTATAGCATTGGTGAAACAGTCCTGCGCTATGATTGAAGAGGCCGAGAACCTCAAAACTTTGGTGGTGGAGAACAAGGAACTTTGCCAAGAGCTGGATCAGCTCAAAGCGGATCATGAAAAGAGCATTGCTCAAATTCTCGTGTCCTCCTCCATGGCCACTGACGAGCGTGATCGTAAGATTGCTGCTCAAGATCAGAAAATCTCGGACCTCAATAATGAGCTGTTCATAGAGAAGGATCTTCCCGGGGCGCTCCGGGCTGAACTCCAGAGTCTTCGGGAAGAGAAGACCAAAGTTGATGATGTCATCTTTGGTATGTTCCACCTGTCTGATTAGTCTATTTTCTTCGACTTCTTTCAATGTCGGATTTTCTTTAACTGTTTTTGTCTATAGGTCCTCTGAACTTGACGGACACCACCTCCGCTGAGCCCCGCACCCACCGGCTTACCCAAGTCGGTGACCTGCTTCACAACTTCCGCCAATCCCTTGAGGATATTGGCGAAGCTCTCAAGATTCCGGATATGCATAGCATGTCGGCTTTTCAGGTGCGGGACAAGGCAAAGGAGATGCCGCAACTTGTTCAGGACTGGAACATGTCCTATGCGCGGTCCGCGGCGCAGAACGCTCTCACCATGGTCATGAGCCACCATGGAAACATGGAAATATGGAAAGTGACCAGAGGGTACTGCAAAGTAGATGAAGACGGCCAAGAGCAAGATATCAAGGCCATTATGGACTCCTGCGCCGGATATGGGTGTCACGTGGCTGATTTGACCAGCTACGAAACTCCTTTCTTCACCCGCGTGGACACTCCGCCTCCGCCTCCAAAAGAATCAGCAGAAGTTTCCGACGATGACCACACCGTTTCGGATGTGGACATCTCAGAACGATATCAAGGTGATGTATCTAGCGAGCCGGCAGCTCCTTCCTCTCCTCCTGCATCATAGATTGCCAGAAACATTTGTATTATTCTGAAAAACATGATGAGACTGTAAATATGCAGTACTTATAATTTTGCTAGTGCTAAGCTTTTGATCTATTCGGCACTTTTGGCTTTAAATTTTTTGTGTGCCTGAAATGTTTACATAAGCACTTGTATTTTTTCGCCTATACTTATCGTTTATCTGGCTTTCCGCCTCGTCCCTTTCGTGAGCCGGCTAAACCTTCTGCTCGGAAACTTTGCCGAGCAACTGAGCTCAATTGCTAAACCAGTTTAAACTCGGAAACAAAGCCAGCTTCTAGTACCAACAATTCACTACTCGGAAAATACCCGCATCCAGCAATCAGACAAAGAACCAAAGTATAGACTAGAAACTTTTAGAGTTATACCCGAAGGTAGCATTTTTAGAATCGGAAATCTAAACCAGAACGAACATGAGCATAAAGTACTTTCAAGCATTCTGGGATTTTCGACTATGACATGATCATTCGGAAATAAGATGGTAAAAACTTCTCAGAAAAACTTGAGGCAACCAAAACTTTTATTTCTCACAGAACATGTACATATATATGATTACAAAGAAGGATAAACTAAGAATAAAAGGGACGTAGCTGAGCAATATTCCATGGTCTGTCTAACTCATCCAGATTTGTACTGCATCTAGCTCTCTTTCTCTTCTCAGTAGCAGGTCTTTCTTTGACTGGCCTCATGTTAGTTAAGTAGTACGATCCATTGTGCAATACTCGACTAACTAAAACGGGCCCTTCCCATACTGGGGAAAGTTTGTGCTTTCTTTGTTGCACAAGCCGAAGAACCAAATCACCTTTATTGAAAGATCTGTTTCAGACTCTCTGGCTATGATACTTGTGTAACTTCTGCTGGTAGGCTGTTGATCTCATTTCAGCAACGCCGCGAACTTCTTCGACTAAGTCGAGATCATTTTGTCGAGAAATCTCGGCATCCTCTTCAATATATGCGGCCACTCTAGGAGAACTATGAATTAAATCACTAGGAAGAACTGCTTCTGTGCCATAGACTAAGAAGAAAGGTGTGTATCTGGTTGACCTATTTGGAGTTGTTCGTAAACTCCATATTACAGAGGGTAATTCCTCTGCCCAAGCCCCGCAACATGTCGTAGTGGTGCTTCGAGTCTCGGTTTTAGGCCTTGTAGGATTAAACCATTTGCTCTTTCGACTTGTCCGTTAGCCTGTGGATGTGTGACTGACGAAATGTCAAGCCGGATATTTTGCTCGTTGCAGAATTCGGCCAATTCTCCCATAGAAAAGTTACTCCCGTTGTCCGTGATAATGCTATGTGGATAACCATACCGGATTATAACATCCTCGACAAATCTTTTGGCTGTTGCTCCATCACAACTAGTGACAGGTTTAGCCTCAATCCATTTGGTGAATTTATCCACCATCACTAAGAGGTGAGTAAATCCACTTGGAGCTCATTTAAACGGTCCTACCATGTCAAGCCCCCAGACCACAAAAGGTCATGTTATAGGTATTGTTCGCAGCTGATCAACTGGAACATGAGCATGTTTCGCGCACTTTTGGCAGCCTTTGCACGTCTTGACTAATCGTTCGGCGTCTGCCTAAGCTGTAAGCCAGAAAAATCCATGTCTAAAAGCTTTTGCCACTAAAGATTTGGCTGCAGCGTGGTGACCACACTCGCCTTCGTGGATTTCTCTTCAGATTTCCACTCCTTCCGAAGATACGCAACGCTGAAAACCCCCAGAAACACTCCTCTTATAGAGCTCACCTTTAACTATAGTATAGGCTTTCGCTCGCCGGATGATCTGCCGGCTCAGGACCTCGTCTTCGGGTAATTTTCCATCTACCAGATAATCTAGGTAGGGTTGAGTCCAGCTAGGAATTATAGCCAGAACTGCTATTAGAGGTGAGTCGGATTTGGTCGGATATTCCTCATCTACTCCCTTTATTGAGGGAACTTTGAGGTGCTCTAAAAGCCATTGATGTCTTTATGAGCGTGCACACCATGGTGGCACTATGATCGACACCCCAGCATGGTCATCGTTGGTGTCAGGCAACGGGCCCTGCCTATTCCCCGTGTCTGCATGTACACCCGCGGCAAGAAGGTGAGTACTTTAGAACAAGCACACCAGGAGGAGTGCCTAGGGAAAGTAAAGTTGTGGTGTTGCATGAGGAGGAGGATGTCGCAGGCTACGGGAAGCTATAGGCATTCTAGGTCCAAACGCGGCTCACCATAGTGAGGTATGTTTCACAAGCTTATCTATGTGCATCTTTGCTTGTTGAACTAATATCTGAGTGATGTGTAGTAATAATATTATCAATCTTGCAATTAGCGCTCGCTTTTATAATGTACGAGGTTCAGTTTAGAATCACCGGACCAAGAGAGCCATAGTAATATTTAATCTATGATACGTCATCCATATCCATATTGTTATTAATTACTTGATAGAGGCAGACCTAATGAGATGCACATTAACCGCCAAGTACAACAATATGCAATTTGGCTATTGTTTATGACAAGTTATAAGTAGTATCAGAGACTCCATAGCATAAAATGAGATGAAAATATGTATTTCTGTTCCAACTTGTAGGCATGAATGTTGTGGTGGCAGAGTACAGAACTGCATCGACTAAATCCATGACAGATCTGAGATTTCAACCCCTTGATATTCTTTGTGAGTCAAAGTAGCTGTGTGATGAGCCTAAAAATTGCAGTACACCCTAGGGATTCTATGTATTATGAATAACATGTGTATGCACAAGAGACAACATACCATTATCAAAAATAAATTTGGTTCACACAAGATATTATGCCATTAGTCTCATATCTTAATCTTGCAGTTGTATCTTCTTAAATATATGCCCATCAGTTTATTTTGAATGGAGAAATTTTATTTTGTGGGGTAGAAATTTGAAGAAAATAAAAATTACAGGACGAAGCAGGACTAGACATATGCCTGTGCAGCCGAGGACAGTGAATCTTGATTAGCCCTCTTCCGATCTCCACTTCTACATGGAGTGTGTACGCTACAGTTGTGAATGCCTTATATATAGGTCTTTAATTCCTTAATGCAAGTTATCTGATTATCTCATAATGCCAAAGCCTCATGTGCTTGAGTGGTGGGTGAGGCAAGGGATGGCCTTTCTACATATTAGATATATTTATCAATCTAAGTGGATCTGTTATCTTTGACAGAATGCACTCTCTATTTTTGTTGTACTTTTTGTTCTAATAACACTTCACGTGATTTTTTATAAGCAAGTTGGTTGAATTTACGTAACATTATTTCCTGAATTTTTGACCCTATCCCCTTCAATGGGAGAGGGAGCAATTAATCTTTAATCTTGGTGTATCATCGGTTTATGCACTTACTATTCTTTTATTGGAACTATATTACTACTTTTCTACTCGGTTTATGATCAGAAATACTGTAAATCATTGTTTAAGTAGAAGCCTGACCAATACACCCTAGGGATTCTAGGGATTATTAAGAACGGCCATTATAAAAATAAATTTGGTTAAGACAAGATATGTTGCCATTAGTCTCTTGGCTTTACATTTTTAGTTGTATCATCTTAAATATATGCCCACCAGTTAATTTTGATTGGAGAAAATTTATTTTGCAGGTTAGAAATTTGAACAAAATAAACAGTACAAGGTGATGTCAAGACTAGATGTATGTCTGTTTAGCCGTGGACGATGGATTTTGATTCACCCTCTTATGATCTTAGCTTGGACTTGGAGTGTGCAGGCTACACTTGTGGGTTTACAATTCCCTTTGAATTATGTGGGAAACTTACCTTCTCAATGTTTGAAATCAAGTTAGAGTAGGCAATAAACATTGCAATACTATGTAAATATTTTTTGTGATTGCAGCCATTGGTTTGCACACCGCTGAATTTATATCTCAAATAGTTCTTGGTTACTATGTAGTCTGATGATTGCTGAAGCTGTTGTAGCAAACACAAAGAAAATTCTTTACCAGTTTTTCTGAAAGTCAGGTATCCATTCTGAACAAGATCAGAAACATAGTTGAGTTAGAAATTTTGCTTACTCCACTCTTCTAATCCTCTAGGCGGTTGCGTTTGACTATACATTTTACAGTCGACCACTTGAAATAGTTAAGTATAGTTGAGAAGGTTACATAGTACAATATTGATAGGGCTGACATTGTTGCATGATTTTGATTCATGTGCCACCCCCAGCTTTTGTTTCCTTTATTAGTATTCGGTGGTATGAACCAAAGTGGCAAACCATTTAACTTGCACGATTTGAGGTTATAGTGTTTTTCATACAGTTTACACAGATTAATTATGTTCCCTGCCTTTTCATGATTAACATACAGTTGTGTTATAGGAGAATATGTTCATTGTATAGGAGAAAGACTAGGTATGCATTAGCGGACCCAAAGAAATTGGGAAGCCCGGGCACACATGCTTAAGCTATTGTTTAGCCTTGCAAATAATCATCAACCAATCAAGGAATTAAGCTGCCGGCCGGCCGGCAAGCCCGGGCAGCCGCCCGGGCAACAGGGACGGTAGGTCCGGCAAGGTATGGATTTATATCATGAACAACCGAGCTTTTCTTACTCAGTTTAGCTCGATGCCACCAAAGTAGTTCAATTAGTCGTATATCAGTCACTGCTATTGTTTTTATTTACTTGCAGCATTGTAAACTGGTTCATGTCATCACGGAAATGGGTCAAAGACATAGGTATCAGATGAAGTAAAAGTGTAAAACTAGCAATTGTCATTTTACTTTGGACGAAAACATTTGAACTTTAATTGAAAAGCTTCTATTCATTGTTTTCATTCATTAGGATTGCTTTTAAGGAAATATAAGAGACCTGGTTTGCCATTTTATTTGTTGTCTGGCTTCTTTGACATCACTTGGTAAACGAAGTGTTGGTCTATAGTCACGGATCCTTCTTAAGGTTATAAGTCTCCATTATTTAATTACTTAAGCGTGGTCATCACCGCGCGCTGTGAGGGCACCTGCGGGCGCGTGTTGCGCTAGCCTACCCGTGTCCTGAGAGCTCCTCCGCAGCATGTGGATAGTAACTTCTAGCCACCGCTTGTCTTCAACACAGTCCGATGTGGTCAACTTTTCGCTCACGTCGGCGCTGAGCTAAGAAGCCCATGATGGTTGGGCCCTCCCATGAGTGGGGTCGTGTGGCTAAGGAAGGACTGTTCATGCTCCGTGTCGGTGGTTTTTGTCGGTCACAGGGAAAAGTGAAAACCCTAGCCTCTCATCCCTCCTAATTAAGCAATAGGGAACCTAGCTAAAGGTTTAAGAACTCATTTTTTGGAAATTCGTGGAATCCGCTTCCTGTCTTACTTGTATATCAAAATCTCCTTTTTCTGTATAATCATAAATTACTGATAATTTTGTTTTGTTTATGATATATGTTAGCTTAAATCTTAAGATGTCTTATCTGTTTTATACTCATAGACCATGTTTTATACTCATAGACCATCAGTACACAATTCTTAACTCTTCACCGCTCAAAACATATTTCACTTCGCCAAGCATTACTACCAACTGTGCTGCCCTGGAATGTGTTGTGATAATGAGATGGCGGGTCTACCTGGAACTTTCGCTCTATGTTCAGTTCGCTGCTCAGCTGACTCAAATTTTCACATGTCATCTTCCCATCTGATCATGTAGACTACGAATGGAAAGCGCAGGCTAGGGATCCGTGTGCGGCGTCCTTTGACTAAAAGTGCTCCAACATCTGCAATCCGGTGGAGAGAATAAAGCAGGTGCACCGGTGACGCTACAATATAGAGTAGGCTTTGAGATTTTTTTCTTGACATATATTTTTTCTACTGAAGCTACTCTTCGTCTTGGTCAGAGTGAAATAGAGTGCTTCGCACCGAGCCTGAGCAGGTGCAGTTGTTGATATCCATATAGCCTTCTGTAAATATTTGTTGCAAGTTATCGAACTTCAGTGCATCTTTCATATTCAACAAACGATGATTCTGAATATATATTTGAAGGAAAATAAATTAATGTGGCTTTTTGCCTTTTGGATATTTCTCATAAGCTAAGAGCTCCTAATAATTCGTTTTTTCTTTGCAGCCCCTATTTTAGCCAAAACTTTTTGTGCTACAAGAATAATGTGGAGAGAAGTTGTTCGTTGGGTGGAATAATTAGGTATATCATTTTTTGGGTTTTCCAGTACCACTTTATTTAATGTTTACGTTGCAAGATAACATAGTGATTGATCTTCTACCAGGTGATTGTTCTTTTTAAGGCCAATCAGGTGACACAACCAAAACAATAATAATGACAGTCTTTTATCATGTGACTTGATCTTATCCAGGTTCTTTTATCTTTTAGACCTGGGAAAAAAGAATAACATTGAGGGCTCTCTAGTTAGGTAGTTGTCATTCCTCTACTGAAATTATTTTCGACTGAAATGATAAATATATCTTAACTTAAATTCGTTATGAATGTTTTTTTGTATTCTAGTGAATCAGTCTTGGTTGATCTTTTTAGGACATTTTAATTAATTTTATCCCGCATTGTTTTCTGGTCTGGATTTATTCTCCACATTTTCTCGATTCATATTCTCTTTGGGTGATTCGAACTTATGCTTTCATTCCAGTAAATGTTTTACAGAGGTTGATAGTTTTGTACCATGTACCAAGTTGGCTTATTGTCATTGTAATACTGTTTGCATTTTCCGATATTTTGAATCATGCTAATTGATATACTTCATGTGTATTTTCTTAAGCTAAGATCTCCTAATAATTCTTTTTTTCTTTGTGGTCGCTATTTCTGCCAAAGCTTTCCGCGCTAAAAGAATAATGTGGATAGAAGTCGTTCGCTGGTTGAAATAATTAGGTATAGCTATTTTTGGTGGTTTTCCGTATTACATTATTTAATGTTTCAGTTAATTGCCAGATAAAACAGTGAGAAATCTTCTACAAGGTGATTATTCTTTTTAGTATCAATTAGGTGATGCTGCCAAAAAGATAGTACTCCCTCCGTCTTAAAATAAATATTGTAGGTTTGTCAAAATTTGGATGAATCTATATACTAAATATTGTCTAGATTCATTCAAATTTTAACAAATCTGTGATATCTATTTTGATACAGAGGGAGTAATGAGATGAGTCTTCTATCATGTTAATTAATTTTATCAAGATTCTATATTCTTTCAAGCTTGGGGAACCACTTTTGTCACCGAAAATAGAGCGACCGGGGACCTTTCCGTGAAACGGTGGTGGATCAGCTCGTGCTCATGTGACATCTCCCTCCCATGACCCATTGATGCTTGTATTCCTCTCCTATTTAGACACTCTCCACTATCAATGTTCCTCTAAGTACTCCCTCCGTTCCAAAAATATAAGATGTTTTAGCTTTATGAAAGAAGTGTATCTAGCCCACTTTTAGTGTATAGATTCACTCCAAATCTAGATGAACCTAAACACTAAAATAGGTCTAGATACACTCCTTTCACAAAGCTAAAACATCTTAAATTTTGAAACGGAGGGAGTAGCTTCTTACATCAGTACAACAGAAACAACAACGGAGACCTGCATATTTTTAATGTATGATATTCATTCAGATGTCAAGCAGATATTTGGAATGCCAGGTTTGGGATTTTCTTTCTCAGTAGGATATTCTTTGTGGTATGTGACAAAATTTTGGGTGACTAATATTAATAATAGAGAATGAAGGTGGATTGAAGCCATGTATACTTTTATAATTCTATGATGTCCTTTTGTTTAATCTGCATTTTCTATTACAAACTTTGCCTGTGCATTCGGACGGCACTAAAACGGAAAACCAAACTTGTTGCATTCTTCAAACCCCACAACGCCTACCACACATAGTGCCAAACAGATTGTAGCCAGCGCAGCGAAGCCGTGCATATCTGTCTAGTTTCTTTTAAGTCTTAACAACTTAAAACATGAACTTTTATAATAGTTACGTGGTATTAATTAACTTTAATCTTGTATTATTGTTCTGCTTTACCTTTTATATCTTGTATGATAGTCTTAATTTTTGTAGATATATTTGCTTGTGAAGATAAACCAAATCTTAAAGAAATCATCTAAGCCCAACTCACTTATAATGTTGGGAAATTACTTCGGGGGTTTTACAAAATACATAGCATTACTTATGCATAATAGCATATTGCTTCTTTAAACATTAGTCCTTACCGAACAAATGATGCTATTTTCAGATATCGGATTTTGTATTGTCTCGAAGACCGTGATTGCATAATGTTTAATCACAAAGGGCAAATTCACACTTGCTCATGTCCTTTGATTATTTTTTATCAATTATTTTCAAACTACTATTGTTATCACCTGCATTTCGAAAAAGATGACAGAAAATACTATTTTTATAATAATTTGACTTATTGGTTATCATCCTCTATGGTGGTAACCGAGTATGGAGGCCAAATAGAACCATGGTATGGTTTGTGTATTGGTCGAGTTTCCATTTGCACGAGGAAGTATCATCTAGGATCTAATAAAAATATCACTAGTGATTCTTGCGCCATATATTACGCGTTAACCATGAGATTTATATGGCTCTGGGAAGTCAACTGGATCTTCTTCCTTCCGCATATCAACGGACACTTGATTGCGCTGGGTTGTGTGAGAGGTCCACAACTTGGAGGCGATATCTTTACTCGGCCGGGCGAGTGTGCTCCTAGTGTCTACGATGGATTGTACATGTTCAGACCGTAAAACTTGGGAGAGTCCATCAACTTCGGAAGAGTCTATTGGACTACATGTACAAAAGGGTGGGTATGTGGGGTCACGGAGAAGGGTAGTGGTTGGCTTGGGTTCTTATACTGGACCCACACCAAAAGAAGTGTGGCAGGAAAGATCGCACGGTTATGCAACATGGATAAGGATCTCTCATGGGTAAAGCAACGCACCTCTATAGAGTGTTTAACAACGTCTTCCAGAGGTGAACTACTAAGAGTTGAAGATATCCAATGGGGATCAACGAAGTTGATGACTACATCTGGAGCAATAGAAGAGTACTGTATAGATAAATCCCTAGATACTAGAACCTACTTTACAGCATTGCTTTAACAGCAATCTCAAGCCATAAATATATTAGTAGTAGTTTAATTTCTAGATTAGACTTCGAGTGTTATTTCTGGTGTTCTTCTGTATAATATTTTTCTCACTCTTTAGAGGAAGTTTCATGGATCTTCTGTAAATAGTTGAGTTGTGATCTATAGTCATGTCTTGGATCCGTTGTCCCACTCAAAGGGATGTAATACTAGTGGAACGGTGTTTCATTGGTGTTATGTCAACGACTATAGTATACTACATCATGCAGCGGTATGTTGGGTCACCGCACGCTCCCTTGGCTTTCCCAAACGTCAGGTAGTATAGGTCGTCGTGAGGCGGAGGCCTCTCCGCAGCCGACTTTGCCGCCTTGAATTTAGCCTTGGTCTCCCTCGTCCTACGGTCGGCCAAGAGCACTGACTGACGTGCGATGTCCCTTACCCACTCGGTGTTGGTCCATTCATCCAGTTTCTGCTTCTGCTGCCTTGGCTTCTTCACCTTGGTCAGCATTGCCTCTCCATCGAACGAGGGCCGACGAACTTCTTCGATGACATGGTGGTGGAGAAGGCGCAGCGTGGGAGAGAAATGGCGAGAGTGGGGGCAGCGGGGATAGGGAGTGGCGATATGGGAAAAAGGAGGGGAAAATAAATTCGCGAAGAGAAATTTGCTTTGCCTCGCCGACAGAGCCTTCATGGGTTGGGCTCGGTCCAGAGATAGAAAAATGACCTTCTGTCAAATGAAAACAGGCGAGATTTTCTAGACCAGCTTCTCAAAATAGCCAAGGTTTATCATTGTCAGAGCCACGGTTCTCTATGTTTTTTCTTCACACATAAGGCATTTTGAGGCCTGTATTTATATGAATATCATATTCCTGTTTTGGTTGAAGGTGTTGCGCTCATTAACAATTGGGACAGCTATATTTCTGAGCAGGTGCTAAGTACATATCAACTTAATACATGTTTGAACAGATACTGAAATGTGCTTGATCATCTGCTAGAGGCTCTGATTGGGAGGTATCTGTATTGAACATCTTATTCTTATGGTATCACTTCGTAGAACACATTTTGCATCAGGAAATAAACATTTTTCTTGCTTCACATATACGCCGTTGCTTAACACAGGCATAGCAGGAAACCTTGGTCCAAGTTTGTCACCGCTGAGAGAGGATATATTTTGCTTATATTTTTAATTGTTGTAATGACCTCATGCAGGCAATTGATTTTCTTGATAAACTTCAAGATAGGCTTGCGGTCGAAGAAGCTATGGTATCTTTTTCTACTCCATCCGATCAAAATCTAGATTTGGATATATCTAGCACTAAAACATGACTAGATACATACGAATCTAGACAAATATGAACACATTAATTTAGATCGGAGGAAGTAGCTATCCATTCCGTCTACTCCCTCCGTCTAGAAACAGCTTTGTCCAAAAAAAGTGACTTGGATTTTTCTAAATTCGCATGTACCTATGTTTTAGTGCGTAGATAAATGCGAATCAAGAAAGTCCAAGTCACTTATTTCCAAACAGTGCGAGTATAATATAAATTGCTACTTCCCCCATCTCATGATATAAGATGTTTATCTTTTGTGAAGCAAATGTATCTAGACATCTTTTAGTGTGTAGGTTCAGAGTGAACCACACATTAAAAGGAGTCTAGATACATTTGTTTTATAAAAGCTAAAACATCTTATATTACGAAACGGAGGGAGTATTAATTAATCATGTCTTATAACTTGTGCACACCACCTTGTAGAACCTGTAGTAGCCCAGTAGATGGTGTGTCAAGTACTATCCTTGAAAGATGTCTAACAAGTTCCTTTTGATTCCCTGCAGGCGCATGGCGCACGCCTACTACCAAAAGGTCAAGGCGACAGAGAACAGCGGAGCGAGAACATAGCTAATAAGAGAATAGAAACCCCAAACCGCTTCTGCAGAACTTGATCCTTCTATCGTCTGAGTTGATGCAAAAGTTGATCTACTGGACCGGATAGTTATAGCCATGAAACCTCAACGATAAGAAAAACTAATTGCACTCTACTTAAAGTCACCTTCCCCCCCAAACAACATTCTGTTCGGCCATGAAACCTCAACGATAAGAAAAACTAATTGCACTCTACTTAAAGTCACCTTCCCCCAAACAACATATTGTTCAAGTTATCGGTCCCTTACTTCACAGAATCCTTGGCTGCAGGAGTATCCACCTGAAAATATCCCATTGAAAACAAGACAAATTAGTAAGAATATCAATTGACATGTTTATTCACAAGAAAACACATCGATTGACATATTAATTCACAAAGAAAACATGCAAACCTGATGCTCAAGTAGAAATTTATCTGTTTTATGCTCCAATGCAATGAGTCTCGACTTCAGTTCAAAAAGCTCCATCTGTAACTTATGATGGGCATCGTTGAACTTTCGAACGGTGTCGTTATGCATAGCAGTCATCTCATTCTGTATTGACATGAACTCAACCAATTTTTCTGCCATGTATGCATCCACATATGCTTTTGACTTTGTCTCCAAGTGGGTCGGTAACCAATAGAAGCCATAGCTCAGGCAAGCGCAGACACTCATAACACCCAGCATCCTTTTGGAAGGCTTCAAGTCCTTCCAAGCTCCATTGAACCTAAAATACATGTGATACACATTAACGATTTGAATGTAAGCAACAAGAGAATGTATCATCATTTCCTACTGAAATCTAAAATATATAATGTGATGCACATTAATGAAATTTGAAATCTAACATCATAGACTTGTTGATTAGTTCTAACCTTGTGGGCACTAGCACAAATGTTTTAATCGACTAGTTCAGACTTCAGCGTAGAGATACAGTATCTTCAAAGTTAGTGTGAAAAGTTACTGTCAGTATTGGAGTACTGAAATTGTATTGTGTGTTAATGCAATTTAATATTGAACTAATGCAAGCCAAAACAGTAGTTAGAAACTCAGAATGTTGTATGGCCAAAATTCCTAGTTATCAGTTACTGTGAATGAACAAAAAAATTGTTATTTACATACTGTCAGTATTCTAATGTGAGGTTAATTTCTTCAGATATTTTTTGGACATGATACATATTCATTGCATTTCTTGCTTGATGCAATGACATTGGCTAAGTCATCATGACAAGTTACTCACAGTGACTGAAACTGTCAATGTGTCAGTATTCAGTGCATCGCATGTTATCAGTGTCCCTGAAAATTCCTTGTCTAGCAGGGCAAGGAGCAATAAGAAAATAAAATAAAGTCTAGAAGTTTGTCCATATTAGTGCACCACGTTTGTTCTGCAGAAGATCATATTTGCATAGGCCATCCCTCACATAATTTACTCACCAAAAATGAAGAGAGTGGCAATAGGTAAAACAGTCCTATGTAGAGAAATTATTTCAGTCAAGAATTAAGAAAACCTTGGACATGTTGCAGTTTTAGGTTCAGGCAAGGCACCAAAGAAAGAATCATCTTATTGTTTAGATAATATATACAGTACAACATCTTGATGCTTCTAACACATGTTCGGTTGCAGTTGTCACTCATGGCGGAATGCAGCAAGTTAAAAGGGTCACCAACCACAAGCTCCAACATGCAACAGGGTGATAGAAGTACAGAGTTTTCTGATAAGAAGGTGCAGAAAGACATAATCCACAGTACACAACAGCAGATTTACACTCAACACATGAGTTGTGGCCATCAGGTACAAGCTCAGTCTCAACAGCATAGCACCATTTTAACAATGTGATGCTTCAGTCAAGGAAGCAAGTTTTCAACAGCATATTATGCCATGTCTATCAGTGCTACCCAAGGAGACTAATGCTTTGACACTAGTGCTGAGTGAATATGTACTTAAATAATTTAGAGCTAGACAGGCACGTGATTCAACCGAGTTTAGCTCAGTCACCATTTTAAGGAACTAAGTAATGCTAGTAGGAAGTTATAGTTCGTTGGAAAATGATTGTGTACTAGGTGGACATGCGCGCTTCGCCGCGCCGCCTACAGTCTATTTGTCAGAGCGTGGTAGGTGTGTTGCACTCAATGCTGGTAACACATTTTGTTTGTTTGTGTTACTATAAATTAAATATATGAGCATGTGCAGGATTGAGTGTTTTAATCGGTAGATAAATATGTTATTTCTGTGTTAGACATGTCTAAAACTGAGAGGTTTGACCTTAGATGCAAGAAATGGCCCCGTATTTCATATTGAAGCTCATAAGCAATATAGGGTATTTCTTCAAGTAAACAAAAGGTACATCGAGCAAACTTGAAACAAAAATACATTGGAAAATAGACCAAGTTCAATACCATAAGAAACTGGCACGTTACATGATCAGGGTAAAAAACTAATGATGTCAAAACAAGCTAACTTATGAAGATCATACGGTAACCTTGTTCAACTGCCTCAAAATTGATGCTTGCAATTATTTGGATTGCAGAGCTCCAAGGGAAGGCATAACTTTGTATTCAACACTTACAAGTGGCTGAATTATTAAATGATTAGTTTAGTCAATATAGACAACCATATTACATATATATTAATTCTATGCAGGAGTTATACTTTATATATTCCAAATTATTCACTGGTTCAATAAAATTTAAAAGAGAAAGTATGGCTGGAAGTTGCCATGAATCTTTACATAAAATTAAGATCTAATATGTAATCAAGTTTGATAATTTCTGTACATAAAAAAATAGAAGTTATGACATTTCTTTTGGACCCACTTAGTCGATGGAACCCGCTTGTTCATTAATCATTCGGCATGCTCCAAGTCAAGGACACTAAAAAAATTTAACTCGTATAGAAATTGTAGAACATGTATCAATTTACACAAACATCTCATGTATTCTCGAGATATGCTAATATATTCAAAAGCAAATTATGTTGAAGAGTCTAAGAGAGGCCAAAATCAGCTTGTTCTGCTTTATTTCAGAAATACATACATGTTAATTGCTGAAGTGACATGAAACACGACCATTTCTCCCCTGTTAGCGCTCCACGGTTTCCATTTAGCGATTCTTCCGTTCGGTTACTATAGATTCTAGTTTCTGTCGCTCTGCGCCGCATCATCACATGGCTCGCGAGCCTTCCCCTTTTCAATTCCTTTTTTTTCGCCACCCATCACTGATTTTTTCAGTCAAAGCGGTGAGAATGATGCGGCACCTTTGCATAGTCCCGCATAGGAGCGTCTCTACCCGCGCCGGCCCCTCTCTCTCACCCCCACCGTCCCATGCACTCACCTCCTCCTTATCTTCCTCACCACCGGCAAAGCGTGGCGGCGGACGGGTGCGCGAGGTCCGGGACGATGTTGAATCGGTACTGGGAAGGTTTGAGGCGGGGAAGTAGAGCCGGCCGACGCTAGATGCGGGAGCTGGACGGGAGGCAGTGGCCTCGTGAGTGGAGGGGGCGAAGGGAGCGGAGGTAAGAGGCAGACCTCGGAAGCGGAGGAGGCGCATAGGTTGCTAGGGGAGACGGGGAGGGGCTGGGATGGGCGGGAGCTCGGGTAGAGGGGAACGGGATCGAGATGGGATGGGGGTGGGGGTGGGGGCGTGGACTGGAGGGACCAGCTCGTAAGGCTTCAGTAAGCACCTAAAATTGCACGGTTGAGATGACTCAGAGTGATGATCAGATGGTAAAAAATGCGCGCGGGCAGATCGCCTTAGATGGCTCACTTTTGCTCAAGCTTAAGCTATAGTATAATGTCAACTCAGTACTAACGGGTATTGGTAAATTAATTAAATGGACATGGACATTCGGATTCAGCTTGTTGTCACATTCACATTCAGTAGTGCCAAACAATTCTTTCCAGGTGATGAATTCTTGAGAAATCTCTTTTACACAAGACACACAAAAAGCCAGAGTATAAATTTATTTACTTGTTGTCCGTCTCTTTATTTGGCATTACACTGTGATAATTTGACTACTACTCAGGTAGCTGGGAGTGTATACATGCATCATCTTTTTTCGGAGGTGCATTGTCTTCTTCTGGAGGACCGAGTACCATATCTTCTGCTGCTACTATCTGGCGGAGAAGAAGTTGTTGTTGCTGCTATCTAGCAAGGAGGAGGAGCACAAAGGATCCGGCAACGCAACGCGCTGGGCTGGCAACTTGCTGGGCGAGCAGGAGCACAGGGGCCGACGACACTCTGGGCGAGCAGGATCACGGCAGTTGGCAACGCGCTCGACAAACAGGAGCATGATGGCTAGCGACGCGCTCGGCGAGAAGGAGCCTGGAGGTGGTCTTGCTTGCTGGCCTTTTTCCCTGGTTGCCGGTGAGGAGAAGCTGGCGACATGTTGGGGGCGAGCGGTTGGAGGTGGCCGAAGCTGGAGCTGGTTTCGATGGTCTTCCCCCTGGTTGCCGGCGAGGCGGTGGGCGAGCGTCTGGAGGTGGGCCGAGACTTGAGGTGATCTCGCTGGCCTTCCCCTCTGGTAGCTGGCTGGAGGTGTCGGGCGATATGCTACTGCCGGGGTCTAGCGATCTGATGCTATTGTGGGAGAAGCTGGGCAAGGCAGGAGGACGGGGGCTGGGCGAGGTGTTGGGCAGCGCTAGTGGAGGAGCTGGGCGGCGAGGTTGCTGGGGAAGAAGGGACGCACGGGGCGGCGAAGATGCGCTGTGGGGATCTTGATACTGATTCAAACTCGGTAAGTGGAGCCAGATATATTGGTGGTGGGTGCCGGTTGGGGCACTCATCGCTCACTTAGGGTTTCCTGCAGTGCCTAGAGACATCCGTAGAGCTAGATCCAAAAACCTACGCCCTCGCTTCCTTTGCCTTCCTCCCATAGAGCGAGATCACGCAAGCGAGCGTGAGAGAGACCGAGGCAGTGCCCAAGAGACCGGCGCGATGAAGAAGAAGACCGGAGGAAGGAGGAGATCTGCCGCCGCGAGGAGGACCAATGCAAAGAGGAGGAATGTTGGCGGGAGGAAGATAGGAGGCTGGAGTACGATCTGATGCATAAGCTTGACGCCAACTGGCGTGGTGGCGAACAAAGACGACCACCTTTTCCCCCCAACCTGTGGTCGGAACCAACGAAGTTCTCTCCCCACTCCACCTCCTCCCCTGTGGTTCTAGATCTGGTGAAAGGCCCAGTGGGGATTCTATGGAGGGGAATGGCGGTCGTCAGCTTGCAGATCAAGGCCAATCTCATGGCAGAAACCAGTCTTGCCCCAACAGTTCTGGATCTAGGCCGCAAGATGGTGACGCTAGAGCCTCTGCAGATGTGATTTGCTTTAATTGTGGCGAAAATGGCCACTACCAGTCCCTCTGCACAAAGAAAAATGCTTTATTACGACGTGTTGTACTTCCAAGGTCAGGCCCCCGGAACTGAAGTTGTATGGTTTGGGGATTCAAGATCGGGGTTTCTACTACTTGGAAGGAGGTTCTAAGGAAGATGCAGTCGTTCCCACTTCCTAGTAATGCAGGCTCTCTCAGCGTGCTCAAAGGCAACCCTTTGATTTGCTCTATTGAGGCGAAGATGAGAGGTCTAGTGGATGAAGAGTGGGATTGGAAGGTAAGGAAGATTTCAGAGACGATGTTTTCAGTGGTCTTCCCCTCTGCCCAAAGTCTGGGGTTTGGCCGCCAAACTGCTTTCTTGCCTCTTGATAATGGTGTTCAAGTCAAAGTCGGCCCACCTGTGGTCGATCCTAATGCCTCGTCTTGGCTAATAGAGATGTGGGTCAAAGTGAAAGGCATCCCCAACAAGATGCGTAATGAGGAGTCATTTAGAGAAATCATGTATGTGGTGGGCAGAGCGGTGTTGGTAGAAGTTTCCCATTATCAAGGAAGATTGGGTCAATGCCAAGATTTGGTGCAGAAACCCAGAGAAGATCCGTGGTAGATTTGAAATCTTCAAGAAAAGTGGCTTTGCCCTGCCGATTGTTCCTACTATTGGTCCTAGGGGCCCTGAGAGTGGGACCGGCCCTGCTAACCCTCCACCTCCACCGCCCCCGAAAAACGACAAGGATGACGATGAAATAGAAGAATCAGTGTGAAACTTCACGGAAGAAGAGTGGAACGATGGACAACTTCCCAAGAGAGCCAAGCAAACTATCAACACACGGATTTTTAATCCCAGATGCCTGTTATGTCATACATCACAATCCCAGGATTACCATTTTTGCGAGACATAACAGATTGGATATCACAGTACATCATCCATTACAAACCAATATAAGGTCTTACACGAATAAAGGATCTCATTATCCAGTCTTAATACAACAAGCAGCGGAATAAATAATAAGCATAGCGGTGGGGTCCATCTTCAGTGGCACAGGCAATGCTGACGATGGAAGATAGTCCTAGTTATCATAGCTGTCCTGCTGTCCGTCATCTTGGTAGTCTCCTTCATAGTCTGGCCATAGGAATAGCCAGGGACAAAAGCCATGAGTACTCTTTAAGTACTCGCAAACTATTACTAACAAGTAAGGTAGTTCTAGGGGGATTGCTACTCTAAACTTATTTGTAAAGTTAAGTTTGAAACCTAAGCTGAGTTCAGAAACAAAGAAAGATAAAATAAAGTTCTAGAATCACTTAAGTTGGGAAGTTAGTGTCGTAATCACAACTTTGTTGTGGTCAAGTCATGTCACAATTCATTTCATAAGTTGTTTTGAAAATATCTGACAACGGAACAGTATGGTCACTCCAACTGTCCATAACTACGGACGCGGCTATTCGAATAGTTTGACACTCTGCAGAGGTGGTACACTTTCACCACAAGATTCGATACATCTGTTAGGGATTACCCTGAATCATTATACTTAGTATGCAGATAATCAAACATAACCTTTCCTTTACACACCCTAGTATAAGCACCTCTCCTATGAGTATGGCCTCCCAACCATGACCATCTGTCATCTTGGGCACTGCATAGGTGGACAACATTGAGAGGTAGCCTTAGCTCAAACCTCTCCCGTGAGGGAACTAATACTAATGCATATAAACTTCCGACTAAGCCTTACCCAATTCAGGTAGTGTGGTTGTACGGTAAAATTGGAATGGTATCGCATCCGAACCCAACCATCAGTTTTTATAAAGGGCTAAGGCTCATGCCTCAACATTTTCATCATCATAAACCATTTGTGTTTCTCAACACATGTCAAAACATCTCAATAGAATGACTCATTATTCTAAGGTTTTCACAATTCATTTTCACTAAGGGTTCCCATCTAAAGTGACTCAAGTTTTGATTTAGCTCTAAGCTACTAAGTTAAGAGTGTTCACTAAGGTGGGATGCTAATCTCAATCTCATGCCATAGAATGACATCTAAGGTTATCTAGATAGGTGAAGTTTTAAACTTTTTATGCTACCTTTAAACAAGTAAGGGACTTTGGTAAAGTAAAGAAAGTAAAAGCTTGAAAATAAAACTTGGAGTAGGTACTAGTCAAGGTGGTATAACCCAAAGCAAGCCTAATGCACCTTGCTTAGGTTATCTAGTTTAATTCTAGCTTGCTAACAATAGCTTGCCTTGGTTGGTCCAGTGGTTCAAGTTTTCTTCCTCCTCTTGGTAGAACTCCTCCTCAAAAGCTTGGTTGGTACTATTGTCTATAAAATACATACGGTATACACAATCACCAAACAACACTTAACTAATCTACTTAGCACTCTAAGGTACACATTTGATGATCTACTATCATCACAAGCATCACAAGGTTTTATTAGCTAGCTTCATTCTTTTCATTTAAGAAAAGTAATTTCTACTCATTGAAAATAACTAAGATTTAATATTCTCCAATTAAAATATGGGATCATGTGGACAGGTCATCACCACATATTCTAACATATGGGAATGTGATTTAAAGGTTGGATCACATTTTAATAAGTTTAAGTTTAATATTTAATGATTTAAAGTGACTAGAAATGCCTATATAGCACTAATTTGGTACTAGTCCAAAGTCACTGCATGCAAACCTTAATATTATTACATATTCAGATAGGTATGGTTAAATGTGATTTTTGAGAGTTGGAATCAACTCAAAAGCTATTATGGTTGATTTTATAAAAATGTTTGAATGTGCAAATGCTTCTGTCTTGTTATTTTTACTTGGAGAGATCTCTAACTCTAAATGAATTAAATCCAACGGGCTTGGATAGATCTTTTCAGAAGCTTTCCAACAAAATTGGAATCACTCAATTTGGTTTAGTAAATCTTCCTGAATTGATTTTTGAACTAAGGGACAAAATTAAGTTTAAACCAAAATAGAAAAGTCTATATTTGAATTACTGGGTCGCGCGGGAAAGGAAATGGGCCGGCCCAGTGACGCTCAGCAGCGCAGAGGGCGGCTGACAGGTTGGTCCCGCTTGTCAGCGAGACTTAAAACCCGAAACGGTATCTAGCGATCTAGGCCACACGATTATAACGTGGATCAACGGCTCACAGTCGTCGTCGACGACGGACTCGTCGCCGGCGAGACTGAACCCTAAACGACTGGTGGGGGTATACTAGGGACGTACCAGGGCTCCAGCTAGTGTGGCGAGGCGGGCGATCGAACTGGACGGCGACGACAGACTTAGGCGAAGTCACGGCAAGGGCTGCGATTGACGAAATCCACGGCAGCGTCTCCTCCTCTGAAGCGGGCTCCTCTGGTGCAATTCCGGCAAACTACGGCTCGAGCGGCTCCGGCGAGAGAGGGGAAATGTTTAGGGGAGAGAGGGGAGCGGAATGGTCTGAGGAATTCGTGCTGGGGAGGCCTGCTTATATAGGCGCGACGGTGAGACCGAGAGGTGTGGGCAGGCATCTCTGGCAAGGGCGGTACAGGGGCTATCAGCATGGAACGGTGGCTTGCCTCCTGGCGGTCAGCTATGGCGCAATGGCGCGGCTAGGGGCGGTGGCATATGGTCGGGAGCATCACGCTCTCTGGGAGACAGAGGCGGTGCTCGACGCGGCGCTCGGCGAATGTGGGTCGCACGACGGCGCACGGCCGTGTCTGGCGGGGTGCTGGGGTCGAGGTGGAGCGGCGCTACCGCGATCAAGGCGCGGTCTGTGGCATGCTGGCGGTGAGGGCGCTCTGGCTACGAGCAGAGAGAAAGGGCGGCAAGGCTGGGGAGTGGTCCAGGGGTTATCTGCGGTCGTGGGGTGGACCGTGGGCGGCGGTGAGGTCACGCCTCCCTTCCTGAAGCGGCGGAGAGGGGCTGGTGGTCGCCTGTGGCTTGGGCAAGGTTGGCCGGCGGGCATGTGCTCGAGGTGGTACAGCACTGTGGTGCTAGGCCAATTGGTAGGGTCTGGGGGAGACAAAGGCATTGACTAGGGTTCAAATGGTTCGACAAAATTTGATCAAAAACAGTAATAGTTAGGCCAATTTGATTCTGCCCACAAGGTGTTTGACAAAATGGCCGAAAGAAGAAAACTTTTGAATTTTGAAACAAAATTTGGTGGAGTTGTTCATCACATGCTTGAGCATCTCTAGTTGCTTGGGATTTAAAAATGGAGTTCATTTGAGTGGTTTTTGAATAAGTGTGATCTTGATACCTACACTAGATTCAATTTTCAAATGTCATTTAAATTTAGTGTTTGAAATTTTTTGGGAAGAAAAAAAGTGGGCCTTGGTACATCACCACTTGTACTAGCAAGGGGTGCAAAGATCCACAATTGTTTCTGTTAAGATTTGAGTTCTAGGAATAGCCAAAGTAGGCTAGGTGATTAAAATGGCATAAATGACCATTTGCTTATTTTATTTGTTTTTCTTTGGGATTTGCTTGGGGATGATCTAGATGATGTTTAATTCACCTTAGAATCATTTTACAACCAATGGATCACTCAAACATTGCAATTCAAAACAACTCCTAATTTAAATGCACACACATAGGAATGCTTAATGATTTTTAAATGGAAAAGTTTTTGTTAACCCTAAATTGGGTAGGTTTGATCTTTATTAAATTTGGATTAGAGTTTTAGGATGTTACACAAACCAAGTAGGAAGTACCACCCAAACCCTCATTGACAATGTTAAGCAAGCCCTTGCTACCACTTCAGTGGGTGGAGGTTTTGGATAGCAACCTTTGGGTGTTTTTTCTGCCCCAGCCGGTGGCTTGCCTTGGGTGAAGGTTCCTAGGCACCTGAGATCAGAACCTTCTGCCTTGATTGATATTCCTCCAAACCAATATGGGTCCAACTTCAAAGTAGGGGAAAGTTTCCAGGCCAGGTTGGCTGTTGAGACCAAGATCATGGATGAGGCAAAAATAAAGAAGTTAGCTCTCTCAGTGGAGAAGGATAAGGCTTATGTTGGCCCAGTGATGCTAGCTACAGATCAGATGCCCATCCTCCTAGATATAATCGATCTCCACTCTCCATTCTCTGTCCCTAGTGCTCATTCCTCTGATTGTGGGTCTGACTCCTCCACTTCCTCAGTTTGGCGCCCTCCTGGGAAGGAACAGCCCCTCTCTCAGGCTGACAGAGAGGAGCTTGGCTTGGACAGCCTGACAAGACGTGTGATGACTCTTCCAAAGTGCACACTATCCCTCACCCCTCTTTTGTGGAGGAGGCTTTCACTAACAACATGATGCCGGTTGAGGAATGCCTGGAAGCTTTCCAAGCTATGACAAAAGAAGTGACCCCTATCTCCAAGCCTAAGAAGAAGGGTACAGTCACCAAGCCAAACAAGTTGTTGCTCGCTTCCAACGAATCATCCCGGAGAAGTTCCAAGGACAATGGTGACTGAATCCATCCCGACCTGCATCGTGAAGTGTACGGCTTCTAAAAATGCAACAGGTAACCCCTACTCCCACCCCTCTTCTGCTTTTAGGGTTCTCTCCCGTGCTCCCATCTCCCATTTCTTGCAAGTGGCCAAGGATGCGCATGTGGTTTTCCGTTCCGAGGAGGGCCGCCGGAGGCCAAAATTTTGGCCCAGGAAGGGGAGCAGGCTAAGCTAGATTAGGCTATCGTGTTCAGGGAAATGGCCCAGACACGCACCACGACTACTAAGGCTCAAGCTTCCGAGGTTGCACTAGCTGAGACGCAACAGACCTAGGGGGTATGGTTACCAGATCTCGGAAGAATTCCCAAAAGTTTGCTTCTTCTGTCAGAAGTACTAGGAAAAGGAGAGGGGCCTAACCCCTATTAAGAAGTGAAGTTCTTTATCTGGAACATCCGAGGCTTTGGTCAGCATGATAAGAGGCATCAACTGATCAAATTCCTCCGCCAAGGAAAAATTGATATTATTGCCTTACAAGAAAAGATTAAGCTAGATTTTTCTAACAGAGAGCTCGAGTCCATAGGGGTTGGGCTCCCTTTTGTGTGGACCTAAATTCCAGCACTGGGCCACTCAAAGGTATTCTCCTAGGGACCAATCTAAAGTTTTTGAGGTTGGAGAAATTGGCAGGGGTAGGTCCTTTGCTAGTTTGGTGCTCCATCAGCGAGATGTAATAATTCAAGTGGGAGGTCATTACAGGGTACGGGCCGACCAACCACTCGTTTCCCAGGATTTTTTGGAGGAGCTCCATTACAGAATTTCGACGACACAGTACATAGTGGTGATTGATGGTGATTTTAACTTTCTTAGGAGTGTTCATGATAATAGTAACAATAATGCTGATCCAGGCCACATTGAAATGCTCAATGACTGGATAGCTGACCACTCCCTTCGTGAGATCCATAGACAAGGAGCTAGATTCACCTGGACCAACAACCAAGCTAACCCCACAAGAAGTGTGTTAGACAGAGTGCTTGTTTCTCGAGAGTGCGAAGCCAAGTTTCCTCTATGTTCGGTCGAGGCTGTGTTGAGGCTAGGGTCTGATCATTGCCCGCTGATTCTGGATTCTAGTGAAGGGTCAGTGGTTAAACCCAAGTGCTTCTTCTTTGAGAAACAGTGGCTTCTCTTCCCTGAGCTCCCTATCCGTGTCTCTGCAGTGTGGCATACTAATGCATCCACCATTTTCCTATGGCCCTATCTACGACCAAGTTGATCTATGGCATCATTGTGTTTGTCTTTTGTGATCTAACCTTTGTGGTTGGGGAGCCAACCTTGATTGCGCTCTACACAAGAGAAAGGCCTATCTTTTGGGAAACATTAAATCCTTGGATGATGAAGCTGATGCGGTAGGTTTATCGAAGTCAGAATGGGGATCTTGTTACTTCCATGAACAAGAAACTGTGTTCATTCTTTGTATGATGGACAGAACATGATCTCAGACCCCAGTCGTATCCAAGAGCATATTTATAGTTTCTACAAAAATTTGTTAGGTTCCTCAGGTAGAGGAGGCACCTCCATGGCCCAGAACATCTGGTCCTCTGTGCTAGTATTGCACGAGGACAATTTGGCTCTCACTGCCCCCTTCCTGATGTCTTAACTTGAGCCGACAGTGAACTCGACTAAGTCTAACACCGCCCCTGGCCCTGACGGCCTCCCAGTGTTCTTCTACAAAAAGTTCTGGTCGTTAGTCAAACATCGACTTTTCCTGCTGCTTGATTCGTTGGATAGGGGTGTCATCAGCCTGCAGCGTCTGAACTTTGGGGTTATTTCCTTGATGCCTAAAGTCCAGGGTGCTGATTGTATCTCTCAGTTTAGGCATGTTGCGTTGATTAATGTTGTCCTCAAGTTCCTGGCTAAGGTCCTAACTTCGAGACGGTCCCTGGTTGCGCAGAAAACAATTCGCCAACAACAATGAGCCTTCATCGGCGGTCGTAGTATTCATGACGGTACTGATGTCCTTCATGAGATTTTACATGAAGCTAAATCCAGTGGGGAAGAAATGAGCATCTTCAAAACTGACTTCGAAAAAGCTTGTGACCAAGTCAGCCGGGACTTTTTGGAAAAAGTCCTTAGGAGAAAAAGGCTTCAGCCCTCTATGGGTTAGCTAGGTTATGCAAATGGTGAAAGGCGGCCAAACAGCAATAAAAATCAATGAGGAGCAAGGGTCGTTCTTTCGTAATGCTCAGGGTCTTCGTCAAGGGGATCCGTTGTCTCCAACTCTATTTAACTATGTGCTTGAGGCCTTGGCCTCCATGCTAGATGGAGCCGTTAGCTCGGCACACATTCATGGTGTGGTGCCTCACCTAGTGGAAGATGGAGTGTCACACCTGCAATTTGCGGATGACACAATGATTATGGTTCGTAATGACCCGTGGGACATTATGAATCTAAAGTTCATTCTTTTCTGCTTTGAGGCCATGTCGGGACTAAGAATCAACTTTGCCAAAAGTGAAGTTTTTGTGCTAGGAGTTGAAGTGGAGGCCCAGCTTCGCACAACCTTTATGCTTAACTATAAACTGGGCTCTCTTCCTATGACCTACCTGGGCTTGCCGGTGGATGGATCCAGGCTGCCCATGTCTGCATTTGACCCTTCGAAATCAAGTGTCGAAAAGGGCGGACTAGGAAGGACGTAATGCTTCTTCAGGGGGAAGGGGTACTCTAATCTAGTCATGTCTCACCAACCTACACTCTACACCATGGGGTTTTATATGCTGAATGATGGTGTACATGTCTGCTTTGACATAGTTAGGTCTCGTTTCTTTTGGGCTAAAGACAAGGATAAACAAAAATACCATATGATGAAGTGGAGCATGATTTGCACCCCGAAGGAGGTAGGTGGGCTGGGCTCCACATACTCCCTCCGTTTCAAAATATTAGTTTCACAAAAGCTAAAACATCTTATATTTTGAAATGGAGGGAGTACCAAATTAATTAATTAATATCTCATGGCTAAATGGGCCTAGAAGGTTTTTAATGACCAAGGGGTTTGTGGCTAGACATTATGAAAAAGAAGTATATGGAGCCATCAGGTCCAACCATGGCTCCCAACTTCGGAAAGATGTCCTTCGTGGTAGACAGCTACTTAGCATCGGTGCCAGGCACATTGTGGGCAATGGTTGTAATACTAGGTTCTGGATTGATAGATGGATCAGTCAGAAACCCTTCTCTTGTTTATCCTTAGTTGTTCACTGTCTGCCCCAATCCTGACATTTTGGTGGCCACCGTCCGTCTGACTAGGGATGGGGCCCCTTCTTTTAGAAGGACCTTTGGTTTGTTAGAAAGAGAGCAGTGGGTTGAGCCGAGCCAAACCTTGGGAAGCTTTCGGTTCTCAGACACAGAGGATAGGATGTCTTGGTTGCTAGAACCATCTGGGGTTCTCGACTCCTCACTATAGACTGTCTTGCATAAAGGTGCAGGAGTCTTTCGTTTCCATGAATTGTGGGACCTTAGGATCCCGCTGAAGATCAAATACTTCTTGTGGCAGTTCGCTAGAGGCAGGATCCCTAGTGGGGACCAGGTGCAGAAGCAACATGGCCCTAGTGGTGGCCTTTGCCCTTTGTGCGAAACTCCTGAGGATCAAAACCAAATATTCTTCAATTGTATCCTTGCTAAATTTTTCTGGGCTTGTTTTCAAGAAACTCTGGGAGTAGTTGGGCTCCCAGATCGTTTGCTCCTTCTGTTCCCTGGTGCAGCCAGTCCAAATGCTTCCTTTGGACTGTGTTTGCGGCCATGTCTTGGGCCTTGTGGAATATTAGGAATAAGGCTTTAATTGAGGGTATCTTTATTAGAACTCCTCCTGATGGCTTATAAAATTGTTGCATGTCTGCAGTTGTGGCAACCTCTAAGGCGGAAAAAGGACCAAGATGCATTCACATCCTTGATTGATGTCATCAAATGCAAGATCATCGAGCTCATAAAGACATCCATGCCCAAGGCATCCCCTTCTTCATCAATAAAAATCCCAAGTTTCTTCCAAACGCTTCATTTTTATTGTTTCATGCACAGTTGTGTTGTTCTTGGAGCGTCTTCTTTTTTGTTTTTGTTTTGGTTTTTTGTTTGCTTGGTTTGTTTAGTTTGCTGAATAAATTGGTTGGACCCCCTCTTTCATACATTGGTTTTCAAATAGTTTGGTTTGGATTGGAAAAGAGTAGGAAAGTTCATGCTTAAGTGGTAAAGAGAGCTTGTTTTTGACTTAGGCCTATGCTTTGTCATGCCATACTTGATATTGTTTTGTCTTTATGCTTCGTATTCTTTGATGTAGCATGAATTGTTATAAACAATTGAGATTGCTTAATGTGCCTTGGAAGGATCATGCGTTGTTTTAGCATATTAAAGCATAGTATTGTGGTATTCTCCTTTGATGCTTTATTTGGGTTGACTTGGCACATGTTCACACCATCTTATGACTATCCCAAGTCACCATAGCCTTGATGATCTTTTAGTTTTCAACTTGTAATATCACTTTATGCTTTGATCAAAGATATTTTGTCGCTCTGCATGATTATGGACATTATTGCTCTCTTAGTTTGTCGCTCCCAGTCTTTTGCCAGCCTCCGTAACCAAGTGTGAGTTCCACTCATGCATCCAACTCCTTAAACCAAGTTATTCCAAAGAGTCCACCATACCTACCTATTAGCAATTGCTATTCCAAGTATATTCATGTTTTTTTCTACCTTCCAAATTAAAAAAAATTATGTGAAAATTAGTGATTAAAGCTCTCACAAACTTGATGGCACACTTTACTTTTCTTGCATTTAATAAACTTGAACCATTTGGTCCTTCTTTGTTGCGTATATGCTTGAGCTTTATAAGTTGAAATTAGCAGAACCATGTATCATGGGGAACACTTTCAACATTGCACTTGTACTTTGTACCCAATTGATATCATGTTCTTTTGCTTATGGATCCCGGCGGTGTGAAATAAAAGTGGAACTTGTAAGATCATGGAGTTTGTATGTGTGTTAGAGAAATGCCTAGGGCGCTAGCCTAAGCCATGTCTGATCATGGTGGAAACTTGCGGCATCACCATAATGAGCACTCTATGAAGCATCCTCAATAAAAACCTATGCAAATAGCAAATAAAAAGATCGCTGAGATGCTCATTGCCTGCTTGCCTTGTCATTTTGATTATGCGATAGCTCCTGTATCATGTGCAAGGGGTACCCCGTTGGCGATTCTGTATGATACATATGTACTTACAATGACAAGAGCTTACTCGTGACTAAAGTTGAGTAGCATGAGGTTCGGTCTTCGTAAGTGCTGACTCGTGTATTAACGAGATCGTTGGGGAACCCCAAGAGGAAGGTATGATGAGCACAACAGTAAGTTTCCCTCAGTTATGAAACCAAGGTTATCAATCCAGTAGGAGAAAGGAAACACCCCAAAGGTGTAGCTAGCTGAACTTTGGCAGGGCACACTACCGGTGCCAGCAAGCAACGTGAAGACCTGCACAACACAACCACAAAACTCTGTCCCCAACTTACGATGAGGTTGTCAATCTCACCGTTTTTTCTGAAAACAAAGGATTAAACGTATCGAGTGGAAGAAAGTAAACACAAAGCAGTAAATAGTTGATTGTAGATTGAAAGTAAAAGAAAGGATCGGGGTCCATAGTTCACTAGAGGTGGCTCTCCTTAAGATAGATAACATGTTGGGTGAAAAAATTACAGCGGGGCAACTGACAAACATTAAGAAAACATACAAGCATATACTACTCATCTTGACTCCTTTGAGACTTGATTGGGCATTACAACATTATACATAGACCGCCATCCAACTGCATCTATAACTAATAATCCACCTTCATGTTATCATCCGAACCCCCTCCAGTATTAAGTTTCAAGCAACGGATAATTGCATTAAGAATTGCATGCAAAGTAAACAATACGATTGTTCTATGAAAAAGGATTGTTGTTTTCTCCCTAGTATCAACCGCACATATAGTACCTTAGAGATTTCTATCACTTCCCCAGATTACTAGAGGCATGAACCCACTATCGAGCATAAATACTAACTCTTGGAGTTGCTAGCATCTAGTTGGCAAAGATAGCTACTAACAACGGAAAGCATGCAAGATCACAAATAACAAAGACATGATAGAATCAATAATCAATCTAAAATAGCATCTCAATATCCATCGGATCCCTGCAAACACAACATGCAGAGTTACAAATAGATGATCTTGATCATGAACGGAGCTCACAAGATCTAAACATGATAGCACAAAGGAGGAGAACCAGCCATCTAGCTACTACATGGATCCGTAGTCCAGAGATGAACTACTCACGCATCACACCGGAGGCTTGCATGATGATGAAGAAGGCCTCCAAGGTGAATTCCCCTCTCCGGCAGGGTGCCAGGAAGAGCTTCAGATCCCTCCCGATCTAGGGATGGAGATGACGGTGGCTATAGACTCTTTCGTGGAATTTTGATCGAGTGCTTAGGGTTTCCGTATTAGAGGCAATATATAGGCGGAAGGAGAGGCTGAGGGGGTGCCTAGGGAGGCTAGACCACCCCCTGGCGCGGGCCAAGCCTGGCCGTGCGGCTAGGTGGTGTGGCCGGGCCCCAGCCCCTCTCCGTCTCGTATTCTGGCTCCGTGTGTCCCTTGGTGAAAAACTGACTTTGCCTTTTGTCCCGTCCAATTCCAAGAATATTCATTTTCTAACTTTCCTGGAACCAAAAACAGCAGAAAACAAGCAGCTGGCATTGTGGCTCTTGTTAATAGGTTAGTCCAAGAAATCATATGAAAAGTACTCCAAAGTGTGGACAAAACACAAGAAAGTAGATAAAACTTTGGAGTATTATGTTTTGTTCCAACTTTGGAGTACTTTTCATACACTTTCTTGGACTAACCTATTAACAAAGAGCCATAGTGCCAGCTGCCTGTTTTCTGCTGTTTTTGGTTCCAGGAAGTCAGAAAATGAATATTCTCGGAATTGAACGAGACAAAAGCCAAAGTCAGTTTTTCACCGAGGGACACACGGAGCTAGAATACGAGACAGAGAGGGGCCAGAGGGCGGCCACACCACCTAGCCGCACGGCCAGGCCTGGCTCGCGCTAGGGGTGGTGTGGCCAGCCCAGGCACCCCCTCGGCCTCCCATTCCGACTATAAGATGCCTCGGATACATAAACCCTAAGTACCTAATCAAAATTCCACGAAAGAGTCTGTAGCCGCCGTCGTCTCCATCCCTAGATTGGGAAGGATCTGAAGCTCTTCTCGGCACCCTGTCGGAGAGGGGAATTCACCCTGGAGGCCTTCATCATCATCATGCAAGCCTCCGGTGTGATGCGTGAGTAGTTCATCCCTGGACTACGGGTCCATGTAGTAGCAAGATGGCTGGTTCTCCTCCTTTGTGCTATCATGTTTAGATATTGTGAGCTCCGTTCATGATCAAGATCATCTATTTGTAATCATACATGTTGTGTTTGCGAGGATCCGATGGATATTGAGATGCTATTTTAAATTGATTATTGATTCTATCATGTCTTTGTTACTTGTGATCTTGCATGCTTTCCGTTGTTAGTAGCTATCTTGGCCAAGTAGATCCTAGCAACTCGAGAGTTAGTATTTATGCTCGATAGTGGGTTCATGCCTCTAGTAATCTGGGGAAGTGATAGAAATCTCTAAGGTACTAGATGTGCTGTTGCTACTGGGAGAAAACAACAATCCTTTGTTCATAGAAGAATCATATTGTTTACTTTACAAGCAATTCGTAATGCAATTATCCGTTGCTTGCAACTTAATACTGGAGGGGGTTCGGATGATAACCTGAAGGTGGATTATTATTCATAGATGTAGTTGGATGGCGGTCTATGTGTAATGTTGTAATGCCCAATCAAGTCTCAAAGGAGTCAAGGTGATTAGTATATGCATGTATTGCTTTCTCGATGTTTGTCAATTGCCTCGTTGTAATTTGTTCACCCAACATGTTATCTATCTTAAGGAGAGCCACCACTAGTGACCTATGGACCCCGGTCCTTTCTTTTACAATCAATCTACAACAGTTTACTGCTTTGTGTTTACTTTCTGTAAACTATTACTTTATTCCACTCGATACGTTTAATCCTTTGTTTTCAGCAAAACCGATGAGATTGACAACCTCATCGCAAGTTGAGGGCAAAGTTCTGTGGTTCTGTTGTGCAGGTATCCACGTTGCTACTAGCACCGGTAGTGCGCCCTGCCAAGGCTCAGCTAGCAACACCTTTGGGGTGTTTCCTTGCT
Organism: Avena eriantha; assembly: GCA_910589775.1. Classification (NCBI taxonomy): domain Eukaryota; kingdom Viridiplantae; phylum Streptophyta; class Magnoliopsida; order Poales; family Poaceae; genus Avena; species Avena eriantha. Next base: position 62,628,794 of record OU342742.1, on the reverse strand, counting down.
CCTACTGGATTGATAACCTTGGTTTCATAACTGAGGGAAAACTTGTTGTTGTGCTCATCATACCTTCCTCTTGGGGTTCCCCAACGAGCTCGATTTATTTTGGGTCGTCAACTTGTAGAGCCAAGCCACCTGGAGGGCGAGGAACTGCTCCGTCAACAGGCGCGTGTCTAGCTCCTCGTGGTCACAACAAACAAGCAGTGGGCTGAGGCAGAACTCAGCATGGCTGGCAACAGCGGAACCCAACCGGCTTGCCGGATGGCGGATCCGGCTGCAAGTGGCAGCAAGGCATCTTCCCCAAATGGAACTAGGCAGAGCAATCGCCGACGTGGTGGATCTGCAGGCCGTGGGCACAATGCCCGTGACGTGGCAGTTGTTACCAGCAAAAACCGCGAGCCAACCGACGAAGCCGGAAAGGGCCAAGCGCTACCCAAGTCCCGCCTATCTGGCCATCTGGGACTGCTCGAGTCAGATGAACAGCAAGACGCGCGCGCGCGAATCGACCTCTTGGTCCAGTCACGCGCGCTAGAGGAAGAAAGTCCAGCCGGTCCAAGATGCTTTGGACCGCGCATCCAGAACGAACCGTTTCCAAAGGGATTTTTGCTCCCAAGGGATACGCCAAAATACAACGGCTCGGTCAAGCCGGAAGACTGGCTGGTGGATTACACCATCGCCGTAGGCACCGCCAACGGAAACCGCCGGGTAGCAGTACGCTACGCCCCTCTCATGCTCCTCGACTCAGCCAAAATGTGGCTAAACAGACTCCCTGACAACAGCATCAACACTTGGATCGATTTCGAGCAGGCGTTCGTTCGCAACTTCACCGGCACCTACAAGCGCCCAGGCCGACCTGGCGAGCTTGCTCTCTGCGTGCAGGGCCCGGATGAATCCGATCGCTCCTACATCACTCGATGGACGAGCATGCACAACTCCTATGAGGGGGTACGCGAACATCAGGCGGTTGATTTCTTCATCAACGGCTGCAGAGAGGACACTATGCTCAAGCATAAGCTTCACCGGGTGGAACCCACGACCATGGCCATCGCGGACAAGTACGCCACGGCTGACGCAGCAATGAAAAGATCCGTCAGGGCAGATGACCAGGGGAAAATAATCGTCAACGTCATCATAGATCAGCGCCAACCAGAGGGAAATGTCCACAATTCTAGGCGGCACGATAACCGCCACAACAAAAGAAAGGACGACCAGTCGGACAACCAATATGGCTCTAGGCAAGTGGCGACAGTGTAGGAGGATCCAGCTGCAGGCAGAAGCCGTAGACAGAAGCCCGATGACCGGCCTCCAAGGCCCAAGTACACTATCGAGTCGATGCTTAATGGGCCATGAAAGTTCCATAGTGGAGGCAACAAGCCGGCCACACATACCACACGCTAGTGCACCTGGACGAAGAAAATGGTGGAGATTGCTGGCGCACCGGCTGGACAGGCGCCACCTCCTCCAGCCGGCGGGCCGCCAGGCGATCGCAATAACCAGCGTCGAAGGGAAGACGATGACAACAACTACCCCTGCCAGGTGGGAAACTACCACATCTTCACCATGGAGCCAGAGACCAAGCACAACAAGAGGCGTCGCGAGGCGGAAGCGAACGCAATCGTTTCTCCCGTTCCCCAGTACCTCAACTGGTCGGAGCAAGAAGTTGCATGGAGCCAAAAGGACCAGCCAGCTGAGTTGCCCAACCCAGGCACCTAGGCGATGGTTATGGATCCTATCATTGTCTCCTAGAAGCATTCCTGTAGGTTTTCCCGCATCCTCGTAGACGGAGGGAGCAACATCAACCTCCTGTACCGCAGCTCGCTCGACCGGCTCGGTATCAGTGAGTGGCAGCTGGAGCCGTCAAGCACCTCCTACCACGGAGCCGTCCTAGGCCCGTTGCACTCCCCCATCGAAAAAATCTGGCTAGACGTCATCTTCGGTACGAAGGACAACTTCCACCGTGAGCCCATCTGGTTCGAGGTGGTCAACCTCTATAGCGCTTACCATGCAATCCTGGGACACCCGGCGCTCACCAAGTTCATGGCAGTACCACATTACGCGTACCTCAAGATGAAGCTACCAGGGCCCAAGGGCGTCATCACTGTAGCTGGTTGCTACATACGGTCTGTGGAGTGCGCCACAGATGGGTCCAAGATAGCAGAAGCCATGATCACCATGGAAGAGAAGCGCATAATCATGCAGAACATGGCGGCCCTACAGAAGGACATGCTGGCTGGAGAGCCCAAGCCGTCCGGAGAGGTGCAGTTCAAGCCATCCAAGGGCACGAGAAAGATCCTGTTGAACGAGGCTGAGTCGGACAAGTTCATCCTGGTCGGGGACGGCCTTGACAGCAAATAGGAAAGCGCGCTCGTCGACTTCCTCCGTGAGAATCGGGATATCTTCGCATGGTCCCCCAAGGACATGCCAGGTGTTCCGAGGGAGCTCGCCGAGCACTCTTTACACGTCAGGCCGGATGCAAAGCCGGTCAAACAGTCACTGCGCCGCTTCGTGGAAGAAAAAATAAGAACAATTGGGGAGGAGATCACCCGGCTCCTCACAGTCAGATTCATCATGGAGGTTTTCCACCCGGAATGGCTGGTAAACCCTGTACTCGTGCTAAAGAAGAACAAGACTTGGCGCATGTGTGTTGACTACACCAGCCTAAACAAAGCATGCCCCAAAGATCCATTCGCCCTGCCAAGGATAGACCAAGTGATCGATTCCACGGCCAGCTGCGAGTTGTTGTCGTTTCTGGACGCGTATTCTAGCTACCACTAGATCCGGCTGAACCCTGCTGATCAAATAAAGACAGCATTCATCACCCCTTACGGAGTCTACTGCTACACCACAATGTTGTTCGGACTAAAGAATGCTGGAGCAACATACCAGCGCTGCATGCAGAAATGCTTGCAGACTCAAATTGGCAGAAATGTACATGCCTACGTGGATGATGCGGTAGTCAAGACCAAGGAGCACCGGACACTCCTTGAAGATCTGAAGGAAACCTTCACCAGTTCCAGATGAAGCTGAACCCGGAGAAATGTGTGTTCGGCGTCCTAGCCAGCCAACTCCTCGGTTTTCTTGTATCCGAGCGAGGAATCGAGGCGAACCCGGAGAAAATCGGCCCAATCGAGCACATGCAACCGCCCAAGAACTTAAGAGATGTCCAGAAGTTCACTGGATGCCTGGCCTCCCTTAGTCGGTTCATCAGCCGGCTAGGCGAGAAAGCACTCCCACTGTACCAGCTCATGAAGAAGATGGACAAATTCGTCTGGACATCGTAGGCGGATGAAGCTTCCCATGACCTCAAGCGCATGCTCACTTCACCACCTATTCTGGCAGCGCTAGCAGCAAAGGAACCCATGTTGATTTACATCGCAGCAACAAACAGGGTTGTAAGTGTGGTATTGGTGGCGGAGAGGCCGGAAGAAGGAAAGGCGTAGCCGGTGCAACGACCGGTGTATTACCTGAGTGAGGTACTCTCGCTCTCGAAGTAGAATTACCCTCATTACTAGAAGCTGGTGTACGGCGTGTACATGGCCACCAAGAAACTGAAGCACTATTTCCAAGAACATTCCATCTGGGTGGTGGCGCTAGCACCACTCTCGGAGATCATCGGAAACAGAGATGCCACATGCCGGGTGGCGAAATGGGCCATAGAGCTCACCGCCCACAACATACAGTACGAGCCAAGACCGGCGATCAAGTCTCAAGCCCTGGCAGATTTCTTGGTCGACTGGGCAAAAACACAGTACCTGCCACCTTGCCCCGACTCCACACATTGGAAGCTGCATTTCAACTGCTCCAAGATGTATGGAGGGCTCGGAGCCGGAGTGGTCATCACCTCTCCAAAAGGAGACCGGCTGGAATACATGCTGCAAATCCACTTCCGCGCATCCAACAATGTCGCTGAGTATGAAGCGCTCGTCCATGGCCTCAAGATGGCAAAGGAAATAGGCATCCGACGCATCCTGTGCTTTGGCGACTCTGATCTAGTGGTGCAACAAGTGTCGGGCGATTGGGACGCCAGAGATGCGAACATGGCTCTATATCGTTTCTTCGTACAACAACTATGTGCCTATTTCAAAGGATGCGAGTTTCACCATGTTCGCAAGGTAAACAACGAGGCCGCAGACACACTCGCACGCATTGGGTCAACAAGACAAGCAATTCCGCCTGGAGTCTCCCTTGAGCATCTGCGCAAGCCATCAATCACGCCGTCTCCCGAATCCGACTCCATAATGTTGGACGCGGACCCGGGGACTGCCGGCTCCAGGACCTCTGCGATGGCTGCACCGCACCCGGGGACTATTATGCCGCACCTAGGGATTGCCGGCTTAGGACCTTGGCGACGGCTACACCGCACCCATGGACTGTTTCGCCGCACCCAGGGACTGCTAGCTCCAGGACCTCTGCGACGGCTGCACCGCACCTGGGGACTGCTTCGGCGCACCCGAGGACTGCCGGCTCCAAGACCTCCGCGACGGCTGCACCGCACCCGGGGACTGCCGCCTCTAGCCTAGAGGCTGCCGGCTCCACTGCTCCACCCGGTCAGCCTCCGGACGAGCCCGACCCGGTCATCCTGGCAGAAGTGAATCTGCTGATGCAGGCGGTGTACGCCATCCGGGAAACCCCAACATGCGCCAAGCTGTTCATGGAGTTCCTGGCCAAAGGAGAACTACCCGAAGAAGAGGTACAGGCAAGACAGGTGAAGCGCAGAGCCGGCGCATACACCATCATCAACAACAAGCTCTACAAGCGTAGCATTGGCAGTATCTATCAACGATGTGTGAGCCAAGAGGAAGGAATCTGGTTGCTGGTCGACATCCACTAGGGCGAATGCGGACACCACGCATCGTCACGAGCCATAGTGGCAAAGGCATTCCGCCACGGGTTCTACTAACCCACAGCACTAGAAGACGCTGAGAAGATTGTCAAGGCATGCAACGGGTGTCAGCGGTTCAGCCAGCAGAGGCACACTTCGTCTGCAGCATTCAAGACGATTCCCATCACCTGGCCGTTCGCCATCTTGGGGCTAGACATGGTTAGCCCTTTCAAGACGGCCAGATCCGGCATGACCCACTTGCTGGTGGCAGTGGGAAAATTCACCAAGTGGATAGAGCCAAAGCCAATAAAGAAGCTGGATGGGCCAACGGTGGTCAAGTTCTTCACAGACATAATTACACGCTTTGGCTACCCCAACAGCATCATAACCGGCAACGGCATAAACTTCGCCAAGGGAGCTTTCACGCGATTCTGCAGAGATAAGGGCATCTGCCTAGACCTCGCATCTGTGGCACACCCCCAGTCCAACGGGTAATGCGAGCGAGCAAATGGCCTGGTCCTAGCCGGAATCAAGCCCCGGTTGATTGAACCACTGATGCGATCCCCCGACTGCCGGATTGAGGAGCTGCCGGTTGTAGGCCTTCGCACCATGCCGAACCAGTCCACCGGCTATACCCCTTTCTTCCTCTTCTACGGGGCGGAGGCAGTCTTGTCCACTGACATCGAGTTCGATGCACCCCGCAAACTGCTCTACACAGAACAACAAGCCAAAGAGGCACGGGAAGACAGTGTCGATCTCCTGGAAGAAGCACACAAGCTGGCCTTGTCCAGATCCACCATCTACCAGCAAAACTTGCGCCGCTACCACGTGAGCCGGATACGCAGCGTCTCGTTCCGCGAAGGCGGTCTAGTGCTAAGGCTAGTCCAAGGCACCAAGGGGATGCACAAGCTGTCTCCGCCTTGGGAGGGCCCATTCATAATCAGCTGGGCGCTGCACAACAACTCATACTACCTCATCGACGCCCGCAAGCCGGAAAAGAACAAGATGGATCGCTCAGGAGAAGAAACTGAATGCCCATGGAACGCGAGCCTGCTCCGCCCCTTTTACACTTGAGCAAGAAGTGTATGTATCTTACCTCATGTACCAAACAAGCATGGGAGCCTCGACACAGTCTTGGGGACTCCGCAATAAATAAACAAGTCATGTTGCGCAAATTAGTTTTCCGGCTGCATTACTCTAACCCCGGAGCCGACGATCCGTCTCGGGGACTCGCCGGTTGGCCCAAACGGCTGCGCGACCCACGCGGCAAAGTACTGTACGCAGTTCCTAGGGCTTACTCTTCGGTTCCAGCTGTAGACCGCAAGCCGGCTGATAGATCTGGCAAGAGAAGAACGCTCAAAGGCCCCTACATGAAAAAGCCACGAGGAAAACAAAAATGTCTGGACAACCCGGTTGCGCTCGCTCGCTCAAAGACAATGACCCAAATCCAAAGTATCATGCAGTACGCCTACAAAGCCACCCCTTCGACTCTGGCTAAAAGCCAGCAAGGGAACGACACCAAAACTGGCCAATGCTCACTGAGAAAAGGGCAAAGACATTGGATTTGCGCGAAAGAACAAAAATTTCAAAACTAGTTAATCTAAGATTACAGTGCGAACTTGCATATGCTTAACCAGGCAAACAACTTGTTTGCTTCTATGTTTGCATGAGCCAAAATTTAATGACGAGCACCCAAGCCGGAGGAAGATAATCTCCAGGCGGTAGTAGAGCAGGTCAAGGAGCTTCGACCCGGCTGTATTCTCCAGCCGGCCAAAACCTCGGGGAGTACACCATGTGGGTGCGCTCGCGCGCCCCCACACAGAAATCTGCAAACAAACAACACAAAGGAGCTTCGACCCAGCTGTATTCTCTAGCCGGCCCGAACCTCGGGGACTACACCCTGTGGGTGCGCTCGCGCGCCCCCACATAGAAACAGGCATGCAAAAAATGCAAGGCAGAAAGTGCAAGCAAAAGAGCATGAACAAGTATACAGAGGGAGGCGATGCTCCCACAGAAGTTCAATACACAAAGGACGAACAGTTGTTCACACAGCACAAAGAAAAGATAAATGTTTCAAGTCACAAATACTCCCGGCATACCGGGGATCAAATTCACTAGGGGGCAGAGGGGCCGGAGGCATCAGCTGGAGCTCGGCTGCTGGAGACGACATCCGTCGAGGCGGTCTGCGGCACGGCCGGAGCGTCCGTGTGTGGCGCGTCTGGGCTGTGGTAGTACCACTCCATGCCGCATGGGTCGCTGAAGTCCTTGTCCAGCACAATGAAGCTCCTGATCGTCATGCCACAGGAGCGGATGTCAGGAACCTCGGCGTGAAGCTGGTCATAACTGGTCCCTTGGAGAAATCCGCGGGAAAGGCTCCACAGATCCACATCTGGTACCGGGACTTCAGCAGTGCCAGCACCATCTCCGCACCGCCCCGAGCTGCCCACTCCCTAGCCACATTCATAAGGTCCAGAGCGCCCAAAAGACGCTCGGCTAATGCATCCATAGTGGCAGGCGGGGCGGCTTCGGGCCAGACGTAGTCGAGGACCTCAAGAGCGACAGCGCGAAGCCGGTTCGCCTCCTCGCTGGCGACCGTGACCAGCTCCCCTAGGTGGAGATCCCGCTCTGGATCCGTCTCGAGAATCCGGCCCAGCGCCTTATCTGTCGCCTCAGGATACTAAGTTGTAGCCAAAAAAGAAACAGTAATCAGTACTGACTACAAAGGGCAAAACTGCGAAATTGGCTCAAGTCAAGGGCACTTACTGACAACGATCTCAACTATCTAGCAAAGCTCCGACAGCACCGCCGCCTCCTTGCCCTTGGAAACCATGAGGGCATCCGTCTGGGCGGCATAAAGCCCCTCCAGGTTCTTCAGCACCTCAGCTTGGGTCTCCGCCGTCTTCTTGGCCCGGCCAGCCTTGATCTCCATCTGCTGCTGTTGCGTAGTCAGCTTGGCGATCTGGTCCTGGCGGGTCTTGTTGGACTCCTCCAACCGAGGGACCTCCTCCTTCAGCCGGGCCACCTCGTGGTCCCAGTCCGCCAGTAGAGCTGCAGGGGGTAACCAATGCTCAACAAGAAGCGCGAGAAATCGCGCAATTGAGAAGATACGGCAGAGTGAGCAATCCAACGGCCCAGGTCTAGCGAGGTCTTGGCGGCATCAGCAAGAGCCCTCTGTACAAGAAGAGGGAGATAAGAACCAAAAGAACCAGTTGCGTCGCAAGAAGGCGAAAAAAATACCAAGATTGGTGATAGAGCATATACCTCGACGGAGGCCCCCAGCGCTCGGGCTTGGCCGCCCCTGCTCCAACGCCCCCACCAGCTGGCGGGCCTAACCAACAGCCAGGGGCGCCGCCTATGACAATTGCGCCAGGAGAGCGTCCAGCGGCAGCGCGGCCCGAGTTTGCGTCCAGCCGGTGACCTGGAGGTCATCGTCGCTCACCGAAGCCGTGGAGGGCCCAACCTACGGCTGGACGGGGGCTCCCGGTGGTAGCACCTCCACTGGCTCCTCCACCTGGTAGGCGCTGGAGTCAGCTCCCACCGTCAAGCCGGAGGGAGGCACGGTCGTACCGGCACGCCTGAGAAGCAACTCCTCAACAAGTCGGGAGATGGCTCCGGCCCGGTGAAGCATCACGGGTGCAGCCGGTGGCACCATCTCCGTCCCAGCCGGTGGAGCCTCGAGGGCCGGAGACGGCGTAGCCTCGGGAGCCAAAGCCGGTGCGCTCCCCTTTGTAGTAGGCGGTAGGGCGGACGCGGTGGCGACGGTCGCAGAGCCGGGCAAGGACATGGCCTCGCTGCAAAAACACAAGGAGTGAGCAACGCAAGTACGAGTAAGTCAATACAAGCACCAACAAGACAAAGGCACCTACCCGGCATTGCTCGGCATGGTGGCCGTAGGGTGGGGCGGTGCATCTTCTTGTCGCCACCTCCGGCTGGAGCAGCGCTGGTGGGGGCGACCCACTTCCCCCTGCCCCTGGGCGCGGCGACCTCGGCCAGGTCCACATCCTCACCATGGGCGGCTATTCCAAGTGCAAGAAAAACGTCAAGATCACGACTACAGTCATAACAAGGGCAAGGCGGACAAGGACAGAGAACGAACCCTCAATAGGTGGGAACTCGCAGCCCTCGTCGGCCTGCATGGGGAACTGCTCTGCCTTAGCCAGCGGAGCCTTCGCCGGCTTGAAGTCTGCGGCGAAGTTGGGGAGCTCGGTGTCCCCCATACCGTCCTCCGCTAGCTGCACCGTGAAAAGCTACTCAACAAGGGAAGATAAGAGGCTAGAAACGGGAGTCCCTCAAGAAAATCTACCCGGAGAAGAGCAAGAGAGACATACCTTCGGCGGAAGCCGGCCACGGTGGTACGATTGGCAGGAGAACAACCAATCCTCCTCCAGCGCCTCCTTCGAGATGGCGGCAAGCCATTCATGAAGGGCGGCGTACGGCACGTCCAGCCGAGATACCCGGGTGGGATCCAGATGGCCAGAAAGGTGGCACATCTTGTGTGACCGGTGCTGCAGCGGGAGCACGCGTTTCGCCATCCAGGACAGCAAAATGTCCTGGGCGGCGAGTCGATCCTTCTCCACGAGGACGGCCAGCCGCGCGCCCATCCGGTCGATGTCGCCCTGGGCGCCCAAGTGCTGGACGCTCCTGGCCTGCCGGCTGGAGGGGACGTTGGCGAAGGCGGGAACCTTGATGAAGTCCACCTCCGTGTTTTTGCACACGTAAAAATATGAGCGTTGCTAGAGCTTAACGGTGTCGAGGAGCTCCAGGCGCTGTATGGGAGCTGACGGCCGCGGATAGATGGCGCAGCAGCCCATCTCAGTCAACCGGCCGCCGTTCCCCACCACCTGCACCTTGAAGTAGAAGAACTTTAAGAAATTCGCGGCATCGGGGCAGACGCCAAGGAACGCCTCGCAGCAGGCCGCGTTATGCGACAGCATCGACACAACGTTGGCTCTGAGGTGGTGGAGCTGCAGGTCGAAGGTGGCGAGCAGCTCCAATACGAAGCGGCTCAGCGGTAGCCCAACGCTGCGAGCGAAGTGGGCAAGGAAGGCAATGGCCTCGCCGGGCTAGGGGTTGGGCACCCGCTCGCCCTCCCGTGCGAGACGATGCTTCACCAGCTGCTCTGACGGGAGGAACTTCCCCCGCCGGTACTTCTTCACCAACTCTTCGGTGACGTACGAGCTGCACCACCCGCCGGCAACTTTGGGCAGCATGCTGTCTGGAAACGTGGACGTGGTTGATGTGCGGGGTACCGCTGATGGAAAAGAGGAGCGGCGCCGACGACCAAGGAACGGTGGCGCATAGGAGCAGTGAGAGGCTGGAGCGCAAGGGAGGAATGACAGGCGCAGGGAGACGAAGTGAGGAACCACTGCTCCTTGGCACACGTATTTATCGGGGAAAGACGGCCACGACGGTTCCCCTACCTCTGAGCCACATCTCAAGCAAGGGCCACCACTCCACCACGCCGGTTCCCTTCCCTCTGTGCCACGTGGCAAGCAACCACCTCACTACCCCATGACGGTTCGGACCGGATCGCGTGCGCCAGCGTCACTCGCACAGAAGATCAAGCAGAAGTTACTGCGGAAGCAAACCGCGCCCACAATCTCCAAGGAGACGCAATGATGAAGGCGTGCGCGCGGTTACCAAAAACTGCAGCGGCAGACCCATAAGTCAAACTGACGCGACGCGCGCCAGAAACGGTAGGCTTGGCTGACGCAACGTGCGCCAGAAATAGCAGGCATGGCTGATGCAAGCGCCGATGACAGCAAATTGGCGATCCCTCTCCCGGTCGAGTGCAGCAGCCAGTCAAGAGGATCACCGCTTGGGACCATCGGCTCCGTAGCCGGTGAACTCTAGCCGGGAAACAACACAAAACCTCAAGCTGGTACAGGACAAAGACTACAAGTCAAATGAAAATGACAAAGCATCTGCATCATCAATCATTTCAAATGAGCACGCAAGAATTTCTCCACAAGGCCAAGTCCTAACACACTCGGGGACTAGTGTCGAGGGGATGACCCCCGGGTAGGCCAAGACGGGACCAACCGGCCGGCTCCAAGGAGCACATGCCGTCTGGACCCAGATCAAGGAACCACAGCCGGGTGGAATCCCCACCCGGCCCGCATTCAAGTTTCCCTGGCTGGCCCGTCTAGCCAAGTAGCCAGAAGAACCGGCTGGGAGGCGGCTCCTAGTCGACCGCCTCGGATCCGCTGGATGTGGTACGGTGAAGATGACGCTCATTGTTGAGCGCACCCTTGACCGGACAGGCTGGCAGGCCTGGTCGGCGCTACTGGACAACTGTGCCAAAGCTGGAGGCTGACGAGCAAAGCAAGGGCTGACAAGGAAAGCCCTCGCTTACGCATAAAGAACTGGCTGACGGATAAAGAGTCGGATGACGAGTAAAGTAGGGGCACTGGACACTGAAGCGTGGTCTTCCCCTGTACTGGAGGCTTGACTAGACCCGGGCCTACTGTTTGGCCCTGTCCAGTCGGCCCACCTTGTAAGGCCCAAATCCAAATAGTAAACCCTAGAACCCACCTTGTAAGCTACCTTCTCAACTTGTATATAAAGGGGGGTAGTGCTAGGGTTCTAGGTAAGCAGAAAATAGACAGGAGAAGAAGGACTTAGACATTTCCAAGCAAGAAGTAGCTAAGGAAACAGCTCAAGGAGCACCTGTATTGGGCATTCGCCTCCCTTGATAGTAGATCTTTGCAGGAGTAGGAATTTTACCTCGCCAAGAGGGCTCCGAACCTGGGTACATTGCTGTGTTTGCAGTATCTGTGCCCAACCCGTTGCGAGTAGCCACCGATAGCATCCTGATTGTCCCCTTCATGCCATCCCCGATGGTACTGCCGTGTTCCACACCACGACAGTAGTTTAGCTTTTTTTTTTATAGGATTCATGACGCTTTCTAAGCATCTCATCCTTCTTTTCTTTATCCATTTCTGCATATCTCCGCTGAGCACGTTGTCTATTGAGTTCTTTCGCATATGTAAGCCCCCCTCCATTACTGTTGTTAGTGACACCTAATAAAACACAAGACACCATCGGTTCTTGAGCATCAGTTGTTACACTTACACCTAATATATCATAGTTTTTACCACTGTTCAAAAAATCATCCGAATCAGCGATTAATAGGCTGATTAATCGCTACTAGGGACCTAACCGTGTCGATTACCACTAATCGGTCGTGTTAATCCTTTAGCCCGACTAATAGCTCTGGAAGACCGATTACTAGGTATATTCCCGATTAATTACCAAACTTGGTCAAAAAAAGTTGCAAAATTTTCAACGCATATCGCTCGTCCAGCCGCTAGCTCGCCCCGATAAAGTCGGTTTTGCGAAGCTCCCCCTTGATTCCCGCCTCCAAGAGCTCGATTCCCACCATCACCAACTAGTACCCTGGGTAGGTAGTGGGAGAAGAGCAACTTCAGAGGTCAGAGGATAAACGGAAGGAGGGAGCATAGTGTCAGCTGGTGGATCCTGAGTCACTCATGACCTTCAAGATTAGGTCAGAAAGGAAAAGCATAAATGTTTTAATGGGATTTTTAGCTCAAGAGAAGTAGGGTCGGGCATATAGAGGCCCATATACTATTTCTTTCTTATATACATGTGTTTTAGGTGCTAATTTGCATAGGTTGCAACGATTAATAGTCGACCGATTAAATCAGTTAATCGTCTGAATTTCGATTAGTCGCTACTCGCAAGCCGACCGAGCAGTTAACGATTACCGATTTCCTTACCATTGGTTTTTACTTGTGTTGATGGTGTTGGACAAGTATTTGAAAGGAATACGTTCACTCGATCGCGTCGCCGGATCCATCTGCAATCTTAAAAATGCCCCGAGATCAAATGGGTAAGTGGAGATATCACATCTGGAACCATATTTGATATCATTGTTAGACTCAGCCAATAGTTTTCCTAGTGGAGAAGCTTGGAACAGATCAAGAAACATGTTTGATTAACGATTGTAAATTTAATAGGTGGCGAATATATAATTTATCATATGTATCTCATATATTGTGTACTGGTTTGTGCCTAGGCAGCCGAGACTCACCAGTTTTCTCGATAGGCCACAATGGCAAGTTTGGAAGTTCTTCACACAGCGTTGAGAAGTGATGGAGGGTAGCCAGTTGTTGGCCTACTCGCGCAAGACAGCAGCGAAGACTGCGATGCATGTCGCACAGCAGCGCGAGGGTGCGGCGAGATGCATTCCTTGAAGACAGCGGCTAAGACTGCAACGCCTGTGCCAGAGCGGCGCGAGGGTGCGGCGAGATCTAGTTATGCAGAGCGGCGAAGATGCAGTCCTTGAAGACAGCGGTGAAGACACCTGACTTTGCAGAACTGGATCCTCGTGTTTTCTTAGCAACCTTGAAGGACGCCTGTAGCTGTAAATTACCGCAATCAATTGACACATTAATTACAACATTTGCTCTCCCAAATTGATTGTATGTGTGATCGGACTCTGTATTTAGGTGTGTGGGCAATTGCCACATTAATTACGGCAATCACCACATTATTTCCTTAGTCCTATGTAATGTGATTAGGTGGGAGGATAAAGTGGTCTTTTTAAAAAAGTGTTGACAAAACCAGCAATCGGAGAAAACAGAGAAAATTCGTGCTTTTTAAGTACTCCCCCATCCCAAAATATAGCGTCTAAAGATTAGTCAAAAGTCAACACTTTTATGTTTGACCATAATTATACACAAAAATATCAAAATTTATAATACTAAACTAATATCAACAGATTCACCATAAAATATACTCCCTCCGTTCTGATTTAGTCTACATTCTAGAAAAATCCAGACAAATTAATATTGCATTTATTAGTACTACTTAAATATATGATCGTCCAATCCAAGCTGTATTGAAAATGATGACATCCACCGGTGGCTGGTTAGCCTTAACCAGCCCTCGATTAAAAAAGGAAACTTCTCCCCGCGTTAGTACTACTTCAGGAAAGTCAGGAACACACGCACATTTAATTCCATGCTAGAGAGAATTGAAAAGGCATAACTTTTAAACTGTATGTCAGAATTGCTGTCTGTTTTCACAATTGGCTTCTCGTGACGAGATCTTCAAAACTAGACCACATTTGTATACATTTCGACTTTTTTCTTGAAAACCAACTACAGTGTTGTGGCAAAACAACTTCGTACAAACAGTTGCTTACACGGTTCTTTTCTATATTTTGTAGCCAACTTAGTTTCCAAGATACTAATTTAGCAACATCCAGCAGCTTCATAGTAATGAAACCCACAACTCTGCACAACTAGTTCAAACATTATGGCGCAACTTGACCGTAATGGCGCTAGCCAACTTATTACTTGGTGGGCAATGGATGTAACTTAACTCTAGTTAGACAATTGACAAACAGAAAAAGGCTACCCGAAACATACTAAATAGAGACCAAATGCAATTGTGCATGTTACAACTATGTTGGACAATAGATGCAACTTAACCTTGGTGGGTATACAACTTAGTAATAATGTGTATTCAAGGTAGAGGAGGTAATCCTCTCTTCCTCTTTGCATCACCGTGTCTCACCCCTCGAGCATCTTCACCCGATGGAAATCCCTTCTATGTAAAAAAACAGTATAGTGATGTGGATTACTTGAAGTAGATCTTCCAAGAAACACACTTAAATCCGAGGAAAACCTCGTAGAGATATTCGTGCAGCAACTTAATCCTAGACTATGAGACCAAGAAAAACAGTCTTCAGTGGACAAAAAAGCACTCCCTCCGTTCAGAAATTTAAGACGTTTTAGCTTTGTGAAATGAATGTATCTAGACCCTTTTAGTGTATAGGTTCACTATGAACCTCTACGAACCTTTGCACTAAAAGACGTCTAGATACATTCGATTCACAAAGCTAAAACGTCTTATATTTCTAAATGGAGGGAGTAGTAGGTTTCATATACCAGTTGGGAGTACCAAACCTAAATATGGATGTACAACAACTTAGTTGGATCATGGACACAACTAGCGAGACATTACTGGGACAACAAAGGCATAAAATTGCATGGGACAACCTGGACCTGGATATACAAAAACTTAGTTGTGTTGTGTAGCAACTTAGTTCAGTTGTAAATACAAACAAGATGCACGTTGCAGCAAATAATAGAAGAGGACAAATATTATACATGGAACCAGGATGGTAACAAAAGATAATATGAACCAGATGTGCTACAAACTTAGGTGACCGAGATTTCCAACATATCAAGTAGTTCAAGGCTATATGGAAGCACAAGCAAAAGGTCAACACTAGCTTACCGAACAACGACACCTAGTAGTTAAACAAACACCAAAACATCTCTCTTATCTACAATGTAGACCTAAGTTTCTGTTCACTTTGAGCATAGCGTGGTAGATTTGATATAGGCAAGAACATTTGCTTCGTTGGTTATGCTGATGCCCCGCACTGGTTATTGTTGCAGCAAGCTGGAAAGTTGCAACCATATCAGTAAAAGTAGTAAACTTTTTGTTTTGTGCATGGAAATTGCATGAATTAGTTTCCATTTAGCTTGCATGACTTGGGTTTGAGAAAATATGTCAATCCTAAAATACAATTTATTATGAGGCAGATGAACATGAAGCTGTTGTTTTGCACTGAGTCTGACCAATAGAGATAGTCGGAGATGACAAAACTGAAAGCATGATGAACATAAAAAACATAACAACTTTCACTACCCAACTAAAGCATGATTCTAAACCAGTATCCAACTTATGTAGGTTGTTTAAAGGGAAAAGAAAGCTTAGATAGGCTATGTAGTACAAACTGAAAGCATGATTTACAAAAAGCAACTTAATAACTTTGTGTATCCAACTTAGGCATGCTTCTAAATGCAACTTAATTAAACCATTATCCAAACTGAGCATAAGGTGGGTTGTGTAATACAATCTGAAATAATGATGAATAGAAAAGCAACTTAATTAATTTCAGTAGCACACTTAGGCATCTTGTAAATGCAACTTAATTAAAAAAGTATCCAACTTATGCAAGTTTCTCAAGGGAAAAGAACAAATTGGTAGGATGTGTAGTACACTAAAAGCATGAGGTGGAAGAAATCAACTTAACTACTTTCAGAAGCTAACTTAAACATATTAATAAAGCAACTTAATGAAACAAAAAGCACAAATCATGCAGGTGGGTTTATACCTCATTGGGAAAGAACTTAAAAGTGACTTGTTTGGATCATTTCTTTCTAGCTTAGGATAATCTGGATAATTAACTTAGTTTTGTGCTGAAACAAACTTAACTATGGTGACAATTCAAGAAAAGGGGACATTTCAACTAGTACCACTCATGAGGACATTCACCATGATCCTACCACAAAAAGGAACACCTAGATAGATTGTACCAATACCCAACAACTTAAGCATGGTAGAGAAATCATTTCATGGAAGAGGACCAAGTAAAGTCAATCTCAGAGGTTGGCGATAACCGCACCTTTTGTAAATCACATTGCGTGTGTACATGCTAGAGAAATCAACTTAACTAATTTGACTACTCAACTTAAGCATGTTAAGAAGGCAACTAACTAAACCAGTGGACAAGTTATGCATGTTCCTCAAAAGGAACACCTAGATAGATTGTACCAATACCCAACAACTTAAGCATGCTAGAGAAATCAACTCAACTCTATAGAATGGGGTTATTTTCATGGATCTTGTATCAAAATCTGCATAGGTGATATTATACAATTAGTCCGATTCAGATACATGATATGGGAGGGAAAGTATAGCTTTTATTAACAGGTGTCTTCCCGCGTCCAGAGCTAGGAACAAAAGATCAGAAGTCAATCATTTCATGGAAGAAGACCAAGTAAAGTCAATCTCAGAGGTTGGCGATGACCGCACATTGCGTGTCTACATGCCAGAGAAATCAACTTAAATAATTTGACTACTCAACTTAAGCATGTTAGGAGGACAACTAATTAAAACAGTGGACAAGTTATGCATGTTGCTCAAAAAGAACACCTAGATAGATTGTACCAATACCCAAGCATGCTGGAAGAATCAACTTAATTTATTTCAGTACACAACTTAACCATAGTGACAAAACAACTTAATTAAACCGCTAACCACATAGAAGAAACTCCTAAAAAATTAGTATCCACATTTTCACTTGCCATTCCTTGTTTACTATATAGATAGACACACTACTACCATTCATCAAGTATGCGCGTAAGTAGCAACGTTCCTCCCATGAAGCAATCAATGACCACACCACCTCCATGCACCAAATGCATGGCATTAACATTAGCGGTACATGTGTGCAATCAGGAATGCTTAACTGAACGTGTTCTTCTATTAACATGGAATCAAAAGTTCAGAGATTCGGTGGACATCATAGTTGAGGTTCCCTTCAGAAATTCACCGTCAGAGATGTTCTTGCAATGGTTGAGCTCCCGACCTGCACAAAATTGATTGGCTAAGCACACCACACTCTTCTTCAAAACTAGCTAGAGAGTTTCAGAGTTGATCGATCGATACATGGCTAGTTAGTGAAATAGAAGGTAACGCACATCGAGCAGCATACTCACCTGCCCATGGCTAGACTGTAGCATGGCTAGAACTTGTACGCTAAATAGATTCAAAGCTTGTAAGGAACCTGATTCAAAGATTGTATATAAAAAGGATTTTTTTTGACAGATTCAAAGATTGTATATAAAAAGGGATTAAGGAACCTGTTCTTTAGGAGATTCAGTTAGAGAAGAGTTGAATTTGAGAACCTCCGCTGCTTCAGGAACAATCACGTACAGGGGTTATCAAAACTGTAGCTGCTCTTCTATGTTAAATTTTTGTTTCCCCAACAGAAAAAGCTGGCTGAGTTTGCAAACAAGAAGTAATTTCAATGTAAATCCATACGCTCCAGTGCCTCTCATATGTCAACCATGAGCTAAGATTTATAGACAACCACAAAAACAACAAAGCTGAAATTTATAGACAACAAAGAACAGATCACTCCAAAAATTACAACCTGTTTACACAATCTCAAACTAAATTTGACGACCAATCAGGCTACATAAGCTGCAAAATCTAAACCACAAGCCAATGGAAATCATCTAAAAACTCAACCCAATAATTTGCAATGAAACCATCCTCGCTTCTCGGCAGAACTCAACAAAAGAATAACGAAATGTATATTTTTACAGATGGGGCTACAAGCCAGATTAAGGGAAAGGAGGATGTGGCAGAGTAAGACGAGGAGGAGAGCGGCAACGAGCACGAAGAGCCAGACGAAGTGGACGAGCAGCAGCACCTGCCCGGAGTCAGGCGTCGACCTGGCCCTAACCTCGCAGTACCCACGGCGCCGGAGCACACGGCCTTAGGGAAGCCGCACCAGTATGTGGCTCCGGGGAGGAAGCAGCGCACCGGGCACAGCTCTGCCTCTCTGGACTCCTCCGCGGCGGCGGCGGCGAGGGGACCCGCGCAGGGCTCAGCGGTAGCGTCGGATGCGGCAAAGGTCGGGGAGGAGAGGAGGAAGGTGAGGGCCGTGACGCAGAGGAGGAAGCGAGCGAGCGGGCGGGAAGGAGGGCGACATGGCGGGGTCGCCGACGTCCACCCGGCGGCTGACCTTGCCTTTTTGGGAGTGGATGGGAAGGAAGGAGGCACCGGTGGAGCAGAAGAAGGGCTGGAGGAGGCGCGTGGGGTGCGGCAGTTCACGTGATGGTGTGGTCGGAATGTCCAATTGTCAGAACGACTCGCTGCGCCGAAGCTGATCTGGTTGATCCGACGGACGATAATCGATGGCTCGGAGGAGCTAACTAGCCCCGAGCACTATTTAGCACTTGGGTTTCTTAATATGTCTATTCAATATTGTAGTCGTAGATATTTTTTTTCTAAATATTTGGTTAAAGTTAGTAAGGTTTGACTTTAACCAATCCTTAGACGTCTTATATTTTGGGACGGAGAAAGTACTCCTTTTGACCCAAATTAATTGACTCGGATTTGTCTAAATTCGAATGTATCTAGTACTAAAACATGTCTAAGTACGTTTGAATCTGAACAAAGCCGAGTCAATTAATTTGATCGGAGGGAGTAATAGAGATAGAGATTTCGTCGAATCTTGTATGAACTCGCCTGCATTTCTATGATGGCTTTAATTTATGATTTTCGTTTGAATCTGTGTCGTTTTGTCGTTCTGGGCCATGGGACACGGCTGGAAAATCGCCCGCTCGAGACCGAGAAACACCGTCAACATTTTTTTCCCCTTAAAAAGCTAATTTTGTGCCGAAAAACAGCTCGGAAGGCTAGAGATGCTATAAGGGAGTCTGGATTAGGCGCCGGCACGCACCGACATCTGCAGAATTGCCGTGTTCCTCCGTCCCCAGTTTCTAGCTTCATCGCCCCCTGCTGCTCGCTTGCTTTCATTCCATCATGTTTTTTAAGCCGTTTGGCTCTTGAAACGGCTAGGCGTCTGCAGGCCAGGAGTTAAGTTTGCTGTCCAATATGCCCTAAGAGCATTTCTAACCCGTTCTAAAAAAAATTAGAGGACTAAAACCCTTTCTATAATAGATGAGCATTTTTTTTCTCCTCTAAACTTCGGCCACCGGAACTGATCCCCAAAATCTAAGCCCCCAGAACTAAATTCTTATATGCCCGTTCAAACAAACCCGTTGTATGCAAACTGAAATTGAGACAATAATTGATCATATTTATAATATTTGACATAGTTTATACATAGATTTGATAAATATTACTAAAACATACCAAAACTATTACTAAAACCTAAAACATAGATTAGATATTTAAACAGTTGCCGCTGGTCGACGTGGGTCATGGCCGGCATCTCCAACACCGTGACCGTTGAGGTTGAGGTCACCTCCGCCTCCATCGCCGCCACCTAGTCATCGAGACTATCTAGCCACCTCTTGAAGGAGTTGGAAAAGTTGTTATCATAGCAGAGGTCGATGACCATAGCCGCGGATGACGAAGACGGCCCCGGAGTGGACGATGAGGATGGCCCCGGAGTGGACAAAGACGAGGCCGCACGGCGTACTTCTGGGCCTCCGCCTCCATGCACCCTAGATTGAGCCACTGTAGCTATGCCATATAGGCCTCGCCGGTGGCCTCCGCCTCGAGGCGTTCCCGCGCCTCGCAGTCCTCCCGCGCAAGGAGTGACGTGCGGCCTCGACTGGGCGGCGAGAACAATTCTGGAACCTCACCGGAGCCTACGGGGAAGTTGAGGTCGTTGTAGTTGCTACCATGGAGGTGGAAGTTCTCGATGTCGTGCGCCCACGTTGCTTGCCGCGCCGACTAGGAAGTTCCTAGCCAGATCCGGTGGCCGGTGTTGCGGTTGGTGATCTCTGACACCCATGTCCTAATGGACGGCTAGTGTCGGTGGTGGTGGAATGTCTGCCAACGCCCTAGATCGCCCCCATGCACGTCGCCGCCCCGAATGGCGTTGTGAATGGGTGGTGGGACAATCCCGCCATCTCCGATGCGGTGGTGGAAGGAGCGGCACGATGGTGGAAGCTTAGCAGCGCGGCTATGGGAGCTGAGCAGTGCAATGTCGCCGGGGGATTTCGATGGGGTTCCGAGGCAGAAAACAAAAAAATTCCTACGTTAGAGCGCCCTGACACCCAAGATCTATCTATGTAGTAATACAGTAACGATCGGAGCGTACATAATACATACCCTTGTAGACCGTATGCGGTTAATGTTCCGAGATGAACGTGGTTGAAGTAGTCGTACTCGTAGCTGACCTCAAGGTCGTGAAGCTCCTCACAGGTCACCCTTGCTCCATCTTCATCGTGCAACAACTCCAGCCCATGACATCCAAGATCCATAAATGGCAAATCCTCGAGGTTTCGTACACATATAGTCTATGATGACGACCCCCTGTTACCTGATCCCTATCAGGGGTGCGAAAGTAGATCTTGTGGATGGAATCTCTACATCACAATGGCGTGCTACAGGTGTGTTGTCTTTTGCAGACGCCATCCTTCCTAGGACAGCTCCATCGCGAGAGGACAACAAGAGAGATTTCCCTGAGGAAAGTGCCTCAGAGAATTATTTGATTGATGTGTTTAATCTCACCCATGGGCACCCCTTTTATATAGATAAATGAGGGGTACTCCCTCCATTGGGTGTCCCATGTGTAGGGATGTAATTGGTACGGATAATTTCCACTCCGAATCCGCATCCGCATCCATTTTTGAGGATATGGTATGAATTTTTAGATATCCGGCAGATATGGATACGGATGCGGATATTTATCGAGCGGATATCCGACGGATATGGTAGCGGATATGGCATTGATGATATCCTATGGATAAGGATAATCCGACATTCTGTGCGGAGTATCCGAGGTATTCAAATAGGATAATCCTATAAATTTGGCACAACCCCAATATCAAGACAATCTAGTTAGTCTATCGGTGATGCTACGTATGCATATTATATTATACTATTACCAATCTTGCGCATTTATACTACTCTTATCTAGTGTTGCACGCTTTCTTATCATTTTTTGTATAAATTAAATTAAATTTTAATTTTCTACGTGTATTTGTTCGATTATCCTCTTCTGATCCGAGTCCACTCCGTATCCGCCCCATATCTGCAATTCGATATAATCCGCATTCGAATCCGCATCCGGCTATTATCCGTTCCGATCTGAATTCGCCAAAAAAATATGATAAAGGACATGGAAATAGCAATATCCGATCCGATCGGATCCGTTTACATCCCTACCCATGTGGGACTAATTAAAAGGGCAAAGAAAATAAAAGGAGAAGGGGCAACCGTCTGGGCCTTAGGCGCCCAGCCCAACAGCCAGCAGCAGCCAGCGGCTAGACCTCGGGTGGGCCTACCTACGTGGCCCAGCGCGAGCTCGTGACCAGCGGTTGCAACAGACTGGCCCCCAGTGGACCGACACCCCACGTGGCGTAGCCACACCAGCTGCCAGCGGAGCGCCAGGCCCGGGCGGGCCGACCTCCAGCTCGCGTGTGTGCAACCCATCGGCGGGGCGACACTGTGGCTCCAGCCCGGGTGGGCCAAAAAGAGGCCGCGGCCCGGCTGCGCGCGGTGCGACGCCCGGCGTCTTGCCGTCCTGGGCGACACATAGTGCCTGCCACACGTCTGTCCTCCTAGGCCGGTTAGAAATGGCCCAGCTGCTGTTGTGGTGTTGTTTTCTTTCCCTTTTTCAGGGTGGCTTCCTCCTGGGCCAATTCCCTCCGGGGTTTTGGCCTATTGAGGAAGTTGCCCTGTAAATTTAAATATTTATTTAGTACATATTAATTTATAATTAATATATAATAAATGCATATTTACTCGAAACACTTTTCGGTCCCTTTTTCCTTTCTCTTTCTCCGAACAACTCCGGATCTCTCTTCGAAAAGATTCTGGCTTTCTCTCTCTACCGTGATTCCTTCTTATAGAAGATCTCTAGCTCATTATACCCTTAAGTGTATTTCCCCAACGGCACGAGGAATGTCACAGACATGATCGAGAAGCATCTCATATCAATGTTCATTAGCGCGATCGGGATGACCATAATGACCCTTGTACATTCCACGAAGACAGTGTCATTTGAACTATAAACATTGAGTCCAATTCCATTTGTTTCTTTGATATGACTTGTCCGAGATCTGATCATCGATATCATATACCCTTTTCAATCTCGTTACCAACAAGTTTTGTTTTACTTGTTCCCGTGATATTCCATCCGCGTGACCTAGTCACATGTTGTAACATTATGGATGTAATCTCACCAAGTCATTCGTGTGTATCTTCCCGTCACGCAGGTGAACAAATTCCGATCTTGATAACATAGTACTCAACTATTCCTCTAGAATACCTGACATGCACCTTTATGGCCACCCAGTTATGATCATGACGTTTGATGTGATCAAAACAGTCTCGGGAGATAGTGACTAATATGATCTCATGGTCTAAGGAGAAGGAAACTACGCTTGAACTATTGCAACAATGAACCTTGTGACTTTATCGTGCTGCAAGAACTATCTTTTAGGAAATGTCCATCATATAATATATGACTCTGTTGTCAATTGGCATAAATGCTTCATGATCAGGAAACCTTGATCATCGGTTTCCCAACGAATTAGTATAAACAAAGGCAACTAGGGACTAAGTATGTTTCATACCACAAATATATCAATATTTCCGCTTAATACAGTTATAGCACAATATGAAACTATTACGAACTAATTGAGATACGATAATAAAACCATTTATTATTTTCCTCTAGGACATATCTCCTTCAGATTTTTATTCCTTGCTGTTGTGGCCAACTAAATATAGGAGAGTGGGGTGGAATTTTAGGGGGAGCTATCCTAAATGACGTTCTCTAAATGTTTTTGGGTTTCGGTTAGGTGCAGCTTCGACCGCTAGAGGGGTACAAAAAGTCCTCTAACCGGTTATAGAGATGGGTTAGAGATGCTCTAACCCAGCCCCTATATCTTAGAGAACTAAAAGATGGAGAAACATGATTCCTATATTTTTTTCCCTCTAGACTTTGGTCACCGGATTCAATCCCAAAAACCTAAAGGACTAAAAAATTCTGCATCATTCTGAAACCTCCATAACCATAGTTCAAATATCCATAATACAAACATGCATAAATATTATCTAAAGTATATCATATCATCCAAAAGCACAACATTAGGCCACCACCATCTCGGCCACCTCAACGACCACCTCGACCACCATCACCACCACCACTACCATCAACCTCGGTCCAAGAACCTCTCCCGAGCAATCTCCCGATATGCCTTAGCTTTGTAATCAAATGTGCTTGGGTTCATTAACATGATGGCACAGTCGGCATCCTCCCCCTTCTTGGCCAACTTCTCTACCTCAAGTGATAGTCGTTGCTCTTCTATCTTCTTCTCCTTCAACATTTTTTCTTCTTCAAGTGCAATCCTTCATTCCTTCACCGCCAACTTGGACCTCCACTTCTCCTCCTCCAACACTTTGATATCCTTCCACCTAACCTTGTATTGGTCACATAGTCAACCGCCCCGGCCCATCGATTGCAACACTCAAGGATTGTGCCCCAACGATGACCAAGTGAGACTTTGATTTAGTATGATGGCATGGTGACCACCTTGTGGTATTAGTCCTCAATTCTCCCCCAAAATGTCTCCTTCAATTGATACACGCCAACTGATGCATGAAGCGACATATTCATCCAAGCATGCACAATGCCACATCTTCTTCTTTGCTATAGTTGGCGGACCTCTTGCCCTTGCCCTTGCCCTTTCCCTTGGTTGGGGCCTCCACCTTGGTCTCCTCTTCTTCGACATCCTCGATGGCCTCCTCTTTCTTGGCCAAGTAGTTGTCATCGGCCGCATCGGCCCTCCTCTTCCTCGTCCACCTCTTCGTCTCCACCAAAGTTGAGGTTGTCGAGACCTTGGTTGTGAGAATGATTAAGTTGTGACATGAAATCGGCGACAGACACCTCGACCACACTTGGTTGTGATGGCCCAGGAATTTCATCGATCACCTCGTAGGCGCCAACTTGAGGTGTGATGGTGGCCATCGAGGAGGATGACAACGTGGCCTTGGAGGTCGCAGATGGTATGCCTTTGGTTTTTGTGGTCGATGGCTTGGTTGCATAGGCGGTAATGGGCTTCCTCTTCTTCCCCTCCACCGCTTGCGAATGGGTGATCATAGCCTCCGTTGGCTTCCACGCCTGCAACCTGCTCAGTACCGATGCAAGGGGTAGCTGGTCCAGCTTCCCCGCCGTCTCCGCTGACTTATCGGTGGTTTTGGCAGCCTCTAATGTTGACCGCGCCATGTCATTGGTGCCCAACAGTTTCCGTGCCACCGGAGGCATCGCGGGGGTCGATTCTGGTGGTGTTGTGTCGGTGGGACTATGGAACCAAGCTCCGGTGATATTCCGGTCAGGGGAGGGGAGAATCCCATCGCTGGAGTCGACTTGCAGCGGTTTTTTGTGGGAGAGTTGGCGATGAAGCAGGAGGGGAGTTTTTAGTCCTCGCATTGGCAACCAGGCATATTTGGGAGAGGGAAGGATTTTAGGAGTCACTATCCTATATTAGGGCAAGTTCACTGCGGTGACATCAGCCTTCCCTTATGGTTGCCACGTTGAATTTTTGCATAGTTGTAGGAGAGAGAAATAAGAAAGAGAGGGTTGTCTTCCCTTAGCTAAGGGATGATCTCTTAGAAATAAGAGAAGACTATTTTCCCCATTGTACCATATGAATTCTCTTAGCCAACCAATTTCTTACTAAAAATAGCTAATTCTCATTAATTGCTAGAGATAGCAATAAGAGATAATGCATTGTACAAGTTATATATTGTGTCTTCTCTAAATGATGTGGAGAGCTAAGAAAAAGGCATGCCCTCCCTAGCATTATACATGCCCTTAAGTCCTCTAACCGAACATGCAACTTCGGTTAGAGGCGGTTTCGACAGATAGAGGAGCAAAAAAGGGAAATTATATGGTTCCCTAGGGGATCGAACGAATCGATCCCCTGGGTCGCCACTCACAAGCACCTTAGCACCACATCGATGTATCGTCCCGCGCGCTACCGCGCCCCGCACACCTCGCCAGTGCTGCTGTGCCGCCTGCAACGACCGCCACCCTGCACCTCTCCTGGGCTGCCGCGCCGCCGAGACTACAGCAAGCGATGCCGCGTCGCCAGGACTGCAGTGAGCACTATCGCGCCTCGGGGACCCCTGCAATAGCTGCCAGCTCCACCTCTCGGATCGTTGCATCCCACGCCACTGCTCGCGCTGTCGTGCCACCGGCACTCTACAACGAGCGTCGCCGCGTGCCGAAACCCCTGTAGCAGGCTTCTTGGCTCCACCTCCGGCCCGTGTAGCCAGTGTAGTAAGATCACTGGAAGCCATCTCCGGGCTAGGTCCTCGCCTCCGCCGAACTAGGCGGTTGCCGCCCACTCGATCTCTAGACCAGGATCCCGCCACCATCAAGTTCAGCTACATTCGACATCGAGTTCTGCTACATAGAAGACATTGTTTCTACATGTTTTCTGGATTTTGCATAATATGAACAATTTTGCTACCTTAGCATATTATTTTTCCTATGTATTCATATTTTTTTGCTACTTTCGCACAATTTTTTTGCTACAACTAATCTCTACGATTTTTCTACAAGATCTCTGGCGGGGAGTCTCTGCCGATGTCCCCTTTGCTACACTAGAAAAAAACATTTTGCTACAACCTTTTTTTGGTTTTGTAACATTAGCGTAATTTTTTTGCTACGAGTTCTTCGACGATGTTTTTCTCCGACGAGAGTCTCCGGCGAAGTTAGTTTTGCTACATTAGGATATTTTTTTGCTACAAGGTCGCCGACGAGGTGTCCGGCAAACTCTCCAGCGATGTCTAGTCTGTATGTTGTTTTTCTGGACCAAGCCGTTTTCTGCTACATGTAGGAAAAGCAGGAATATTTGTAGAAAAAGCGGGATGGAGGGATTGAAAAAAGATATGATTATTGATTTGGTTCGATCGGACAACCAGGGAGCCGGGGGATGGAAACTCCACATGACGCTTAGCACTGCCGCAGAAAAAGTTATCCGGCCGCGAATATAAGTTCGGTTAGAGATGCAGTCTCTTAGAGATGCTCCAAGCTAAGAGCAACTCCAGCAGTCGCGCTATCGTTTGGCGCACTAAAATTGGTTTGCAGCATGCTAAATCCCACTATCATGCGTGGCGCCAACTTTTCCTCGACCGGGCACGCTAAAATGCAGCACGTGGCATCTTGGCAAAAATTGCCCCCACCAGGCACGCTAAAAATGGAGCGCGCGGTGCCGGCGCAAACAACATACTCAAGCAACAATACAATCAATAAGATCAAACAAATCAAAATAATTCAACAATAAATGGCTCTAAAATCTACAAAACTCAACCTACATAGCATAGTTCAAATCCATGACATAGTTGAAGTCCAAAGCATAGTTTCACACAACCAAAGTTCAACGCAAATTTGCCACAAATAAACGCAAACACATCATTTGTCAACATCTTCGTAGTTATTGCCATTGTCGTTTCCATCTCCATTTTGTGCTTCATCTTCTTAGGAGTCTTGGACGATGGTATTGATAGAAGGTGCTGGATCCATCAAGAAGGTCATGAATCCCCCCAGCGGCGTTCCCATGTCACCCATGCCATCGTGCGGTGCTCCCATGCCTGTCGTGTCGTCGTGTTGTTCTCCCATACCTCCAACTTGACTCATCGGTGCACACATCCCTCCGATGCCTCCATAGCCTCCGTGTGGTGCTCCCATGCCTCCAAATGCACCTGGTGGTGCTCTCATGCCTCCAAATGCACCTAGTGGTGCTCCGGTGATCGTTGGGGCTGGTGGAGGTGGCAGCGGCTGCTGGGGAAAAAAGGCACGACGGCGGGAAACAGTGGACTTTCCTGCCTTCTTAGTCAGCTGTTGGGCTGCCGCCGCGGAGGCCGAGCTCTTGGTATCTCTGGCCCTTCCCTTCAGCATGGGCACGACTGTGGTGGCGCGGTGCTTGGGTTGTGCGAGTTCGGCCGTGGTAGCATGAAGAGGACGCGGGCGCTGGTGTGCGAGCTACTAGAGGTGATGGCGGCGATAGGGTTTGGTGCGGGAGGCGGCGGATTTGCAGCAGCAATGCCATCGTGGGGTGGATGGGGTAGGGAGAGGTCATAAGAGTGCCATACAATCCGTCCATCGTCTATCGCTGGCGATAGTGCGAAGGGGAAGGGGAATCGAGGCATAGGCAGGCGGCAGTTGGTGTTTTGCGCTCAAGCCAGAGAGATAGCACGCACTTGACTCAACACACCAATAATGAAGCCGAAGGGGGCAAAGTGCCATGTGCAGAAGAAGATTTAGCACGTGTAACTATGACACGTCGCTGGAGGAGGCAATCTGCCGCGTGTTGTATATCAGCGGTTATTTTAGCACGGGCGTGTTTTAGCGCGAGTGCTCGAGTTGCTGTATGTTTTTCCCTTTCTTTCTCTGTCTTCGCGTGTTGATTGGATTACGTGTCTGTGTATGTCTTCGCAAATTGTGTTACTAAAAGGTCGGTCGTGCGGCCACAAACCGCCAAGCCGCCGATCGCCTCGGTCGCAAGCAACGCTTTGGCGTCGTGCCTCTGTGTTTTCTCATGATTGATCGAATAGGACCAGGGAGCTCAAACACACCCATAGGCTAGGGGCGTCTGCGGACTAAATTATAGATGGCTTTAGCCCTTCAATTTGCCGCTACAAAGATGTGCAGTCGCGCCTTTCAGCGGCCATCAAGGACGAACAACGACGGTTGTTCACATCATCTACTGGTATTAGCCATGGTGGCAGCTCCCTTCCCCGGTTTAGCTCCTTCGAATCGCCATATTCGTGATTTAGGGTTTTTAGGGTTTAGGGTTTAGGGTTTTTAGGGTTTAGAGTTGTCGGGCCGGAACCACCCCTTCCAGCCCTTCGTCATCACGGTCGACCGATGACGAAGCTGCTATCGGCAGGGAGGGAGTGGCTAGGGTTTTGGGAGCTGGGGCTTTTTGACCGCTAGTGGACTAGGGAAGTGTGAAGGATAGGGACAACGCGGTCCACATTAAAAGGATGCATGGCTTCCCTCCGATGAGACACTGCTAGGTGGGCATGTTGAAGCCTCAGGAGGACATGCCCGGACATGGCACATGTCCGTCCCACCGCATTTCAGCCCTAGTTTTAAGCCTGGTTTGTGCCAAAACGGACCGCTCTAGGGTGCTCTATCAATTTGTGGGGTGCCGTTGGGCCGTGGACTATGTCCGGATGGACAGGATCAGACCGAGACGGTCTTTGCGGTTCGTTGTTGGAGATGGCTAAGGACTGTGTGGATTGGACGCCGACACATACCGACCTGTAGAATCGTCGGGTTCTTCCACCCCCGTATTTGTGGCTTCCGTGCCACCTACTACTCGCGTACTCATTCCATCATGTTTTTTAAAGGAAATGATCCACATCCCCCGGAGGACCATCGTTCGGGTTCTGCCTCATGCGACACGCACACACGCTTCCCCGAAGACCTTCGCCTCCGTCTCCGGTGACCTCCGCCTCGGCTACCTCTGCCTTCATCTCCGGCGACCTCTGCCCACATCCACCCCGGCGACCTCCGTGCATCACAACCGCTTCCTTCTTCCTCAATCGCCCCGCACCAGACCTCATCCGCCCCGCACCACCACGACCTCATCCGCCATGTCCCCGTCCTACTCCTTTGATGGTGTGTACCTCCCCGAGCCAACCTCCACCACGCCTCCGTCACCGCTGCATCGAGTTCCGCCTCCACTCCTCCGCAGAGATGGAGGCCACCCGCCATGGATACCGCCCCAGTGCTCAAGGTCTACCTCGACCCCACCACGACTCCATGGAAGAGCTCCATCCTGCTGTTGTGCTGCCAAAGTGACGAGGCGATGGTGCTGAAGTGCTGATACAGAGGCTACTTGTATTATGTTTTGCTACGTTTGTATTTTTCGGCTTTTGCTGCATTATCAGACTTGGTTTGCTATAACCATTTTGTGGTTTTACTACAATAGTGTTATTTTTTGCTATGACATCTTCAGCGAGGTCTCCCGGTGAAAGTCTCCGGTGAGTCTCGGACGAAGTCAAGTTTTGCTATATTATCACATTTTTTGCTACCTCCGTTTTTTTGGTTTTGCTAAAATACTGTAAAGTTTTTGCTATAATTTCTTTGGCGAGGTCTCCTGGAGGAAGTCTCTAGCCATGTATCCGACAAAGTCAGTTTTTTCCTACATTAGAAGAACTTTGTTGCTACAACCATCTTGTTGTTTTGCTACAATAGTGTCAACGTTTTGCTACAAGGTCTCCAATGGGAGGCACCAGCGAGTTTTTTCCGACGATATCCCTAGAGAAGTCGGTTTTGCTACATTAGCACAACTTTTTTTCTTGCATGGTCTCCGGTGAGGTATCTGGCGATGTCTCCGGCGAGGTATCTGGCGATGTCTCCGGCGGGACGTCCTATTTTTTAAAACGAATGTTTTTTTTGCTTCGGAAGCAAAATCGAAGACATTTGTAGCAAAAAGGGGTGTTTTACAGCAAAAGCGGGATTTGAGGCAATTTTGGGGACAAGTGTCACGCAGGGGAGCAGGACTATGGGAACTCCCCCATCGTCCGGGAACGTCTAGCGCTTGCCAAAAAAATCCCTTTGCCTCTTGAAACGGGTGGGCATCTCCCTGTGTACTGAAGGGGATCCACAGCAGAAAACAAAAAAATTCCTACGTTGGAACCCCAAAAACTACCTAGGATCTACCTATGTAGTAATGCAGTAATGGCCAATGCATAGAGAATACATACCCTTGTAGACCGTACGCGGTTAACGTTCTGAGGGGAACGTGGTTGATGTAGTCGTACTCGTAGCCGACCTCAAGGTTGCGAAGCTCCTCACAAGTCACCCCTTGCTCCTTCTTCATCGTGCAGCAGCTCCGGCTGACGACATTTAAGCGCCCCAAGTGTTGTGCCTCGTGTCTTCGTACACATCCGGTGCACAATGAGACCTCCGACTCCCCGATCCCGTCGGGAGTGCGGAAGTTGATATCCGGCTAGGAATCCCTGCAGTGCAACATCGTGCTGCAGGTGTGCCTTGTTCGCACAACCCAGAGTTGGGGCCATGGTCACAAGGGCTAGAGAGAGAGAGAGAGAGGGAAGGAGAAACTCAACCAAAGGACTTCTCCAAATATTGGTGTGTTTAATCCCACCCATGGGCACCCCTTTATATAGACGGAGGGGGTGTGCCTTTCTCAAAGAATAAGCCATGTGGGACTAATTGTCAAAGGAAAATGCACAGGAATTTTTGTCCAGCCGGATGGGCTGTTTCTGCTCAGCCCAACAGGCAAAGCAGCAGCCAACAGCCAGCCGGGTGGGCCAGCGAGCCGCACCGCGGCCCAGCAGCAAGCGGCGCATAGCGCCAGCTCGCACATAGCCGGGTGGGCCGCTAGTGCCCCCCGCGGCCCAGTCCGTGCTTGGACCGTTGGTGGCGAACGACCGCAGCGGAAGTAGCGACACGGGTGGGATGGCTACGCGCGCGGCCCATCAGCGCCTACCCAGCGGCCAGCGGAGCGGTGGACTGGGTGGTCTGCAAGCGGCAGCAGCCCGCTAGCGGCGCCCGCAAGCTCGCTCCCCCCCCCCGCCCGCGCGACATCTAATGCCCACCGCCTGCGCCTTAGTGGGCTGCCAGGCCCACTGGCTACTGGAGCTACCCTTTTAGCTTATTCTCTTTTCCTTTTTCTAGCAGCTTTTCTTCTAGGCTATTTCCCTCCGGGGATTTGGCCTAATATGAAAGTTGCTTTTATAAATATTAATTTAAATAATATTTAGAATATATTAATTCATAATTAACATATACTAAATGTATATTCAAATTCTCATTCATCCGAAAACACTTTTCCGGTCTTTTCCTTTATTCCTTCTCCGAACAACTTCGGATCTCTCCGCGGAACAATTCCGGTTTTCTCTTTCTCTATTGTAATTCCGTCTTACGAATGACCGCTCTCATCGTACCCTTAAGTGTATCCCCTCACGGCTCGGGAATGCTCTAGACATGATCTATATCAATGATCAACAGAGGGACCAGGGATGTCCATGTGACCCCTATGTATTCCTGATGACAATGTCGTTTGAACCGGTAAATGTAGCATCCAATTTCCTTTTGTTTCTTGATACGACTTGTCCGAGATCCAATCATTGGTATCACATACCTTGTTCAATCTCGTTAACGACAAGTTCTATTTTCTTGTTACCGTGATATTACATCCCCATGACCAAGTCACATGTTGCAACATTTATGGATGTAATCTCACCAAGCCGGCCATATGTATCTTTACCCGTCATGTGGGTGAACAAATCCCGCTCTTGACATATATTGCATCCATAGTTCCTCTAAATACCTGAACACACCTTTATTGTCACTGTATTACCAAGTGATGTTTGATGCTATCTAAGCATTCTCGGGAGTTAGTGATTGATATAGCCTCACGGTCTAAGGAATTAGGAGTCTAGATTTAGCTGTTGCAACAATGAACTATATGACTTGATCGTGTTGCAATCCTTCGAGGAATATCCATCACATCATTCTCCAATGATATGACCCCGTTGTCAATTGGCATAAATGCCCATGATCTTGAAACCCAGATCATCCTCATGACCAACGAACTAGTATGAATAGAGGCTACTAAGGACTTGGTTGTTTCATACCACACTTGTACCAATGTTTCTACTTGATACAGTTATAGCATAGTATGAAACTATTATAAACTAATTGAGATATGACAATAAAAACCTATTTATTATTTGCCTCTAGGGCATATACCCTTCAGTCTCCCACTTGCACTAGAGTAGAAATAATCTAGCTCGCATTTTACTCATATAAACCATATAACATATGCATTTATTGATCATGCATGCTTATGGGAAACGTCATGTCTATGTTCTATTTTACCAGATCATTATGTCTTCCTAATTTTGACATTCACACCATTATTGTATAATGGGTCAAAGTATTTGTTTGGCAACAAAGTGAGACTTTGTTTCTAGTGTTTATAATGACAGTCGTTTTCACTGTTGTCATCTAAACTTCGAAACACACTTTGCTATCCTTTGTGTATATACTGTAGTCATGGCAGAAGAACGAGGCCGGATTCCAGGAGCCTGAAGTGACTTTAGATAAACCTCGAGGGCTTTCTCATGGGCACTGTGCCCTCAGACACATCATTCTACGTTAAAAGCGAACTAGCCCCACCATAATATTATACATCACATCAGATGGAGCCTTTATACTTCTATGTCTATGTAGATCCTAGTGCATGAAATGCATCTATGCCACTTACATTGCTTCTTGCCATTTAAGTACAAACTTAATTCTGGTTCAGTGATCAACTCAAGAATCACTTAGAAACACGTTCTTACAGTAATACTTTGTCCTACCAACCAGAACCTCGGGTCACATTACATTGACTATACAACATGGTTACATGTAAGAACCTATGACCGAGGCATAGGAGATGCAACGCATCTCTTTTTTTCTTTAAACCATAGTTGCAATACTAACTCAATGCTTCATATAGTAAGAACTTCTTTCTTACCTTGTTCCATTCTGAGCTTCATCAGAATCTTGTCTTAGGATATTCTGAACATCTTTCAGAATTAAGTCCAGGAAGCATTCGACATTTAGCGTTTAGTAACCTCACCAATCTATCTCGATAGATCTTATTGTTTAATAACTTCAACTTCATCCTTATTTATCTAACTTAAACGTTATTAACACGAATCAAATTATTCACATATGTCATCCACATATCACAGAATGATTTCACGCTCCCACTCAAATATGACATTCATATTTGAGATCTAGGGATTTCACTTAGCTCCCACTCAAAATATGTCAGCTACATATTATGATTTAGCCAAGCTAATTTGCTCCCACTTAAATCTAGGTCCTCTCGACAATCTTGGACACTCCAAAATTCTTTGATCACTATCAAATTGAGAATTCCACTAACGAGATTTCAATGACCATTCATTTCTCGTACTTAGGTCCATCACGCTTCTTTGTAATTCGTAGGTATGTCTTGTTCAAAACTTGACAAGTGAATCAGCAATATAATTCTACAAACTTGTAGAATATATAGTTGAATCATACTTTCTTTAGTAAAAGTATTCGCTAAAACTTTATGATCATTATCATTGGTTTCTCCTCTATATGTAGAGTTTGGATTCACGAAACAAATTCCGCTCTGCCACTCAAAAATTCGGAGGTAGGGTCAAATACCTTGTTTGATATTTTACTTTCTTCCACCTATATCTTCATCAAGACGCGTCGACTTTGGACAACCGCTGTTTGACCCTTTGTGGAAGATGCATTCATAGCTTCCTAAGAATGCTCTACAAAGACTTGTTTATTTGCCATGATTTCGAATTTATCGAAATCTCCAGAAACTCGAATGTGACATAACACTTATGGTATTTTTCCACGAATCTTTAGATATTCCTTTGTATTTCAAATGAGTGATTGCTTATTTGATTTCTAACTCTAAACGATAACTATAACCCTATAAGAGATAATGTTATACCATATGTATCAAATACAAAAATGATTATGATGTTTTAGACATTTCAACACAGTTTGAATCCATCCAATTATCATAATTTGTAAAACATCTTTCACATGTCATTTTATGCCAAAATTAACTTAAATACTTAGTCATGTCGATCAAATCTAAGAGACTTGTTAATTCAGTTAATTCAATATCCCAGTTTGTTGTAAACTTATTTGAACAATTCAAATCGTTTCAAACTTATATTTCATTAAGTAAATATGCTTATTTACTTAAGTCCACAATTAACAAATGATTTCCACTACTTGTTGAAAATACGATACATCACTATGTATAAGATTCAACATTTCCTTGCCAGTGGCGGAGCTTCAAAGAAAATGTTGGGCCGACCAAACAAAAAGAGAGCACAATTTTCACTAACTACTAATTTCAGGAGAAATCTAAGTGAAAATCAACGATTAAACGGCTACTTCCTCCTATCCATATTATTTGTCAGAAAAATTGATGTATAGACATGTTTTAATGCTAGATTCATCCCATCGTGTAACAACTAGATTTAGGGGTGCGCCTTGGCGATGATAAATAGTGCCAGGGGTGTGCAGGCGTATGACCCCATGATCTATGCTCGTGACCTTTAGGCGTCCAGCGAGGCTGTGCCACGGGGCCATTTTGGTTATGTAAGAAAACACTGTGCCTTTTTTTGTTGGGAAAAGTCTAATTTAAACCTTAAATTCGTAGTCAAAAGCTAAATCAAACTCTGAACTCATAATCCCTGAAATTGGCACACTCAACTCTATGATCCCGGTCTATTTTAGACCTTGAGGCTGTTTGAGTTTGATTTTGCTGACGTGCCTGGTTTGACCTGGGATTGTTGACTTGGCCACATAAAAAATCCGCCTACTGCTGCTACTGCTTCGGGTCATCCTTTGTTCTAAAATTGTACTGTAATATGGTACAAAAGCAATAAAATAATATGCAACTGAAATATAAAGTTGGAAAGTAGCAGAAATAACCTTACAAATACTTAAAACACCATACTAATAACAAAATTCATATGCAATGATAGAATCATAGTTGATGGCAATAGATGATGTAATCTCTTTAATGAAATAATTAATACGGAAAATCAGGAATATATAATATATGTTCACAATTTATGTTTATTTAACTATTTTATCCCAAGATGATATATACTCCGTCCGTCCAGAAATGCATGTAAAGGATGACATTAACTGAATCAGGTCAGCCAGCTCCACCTTCATATTATCATATTCTGTGCAATGGATCTGAGGAAACGAATGTTGCCCATCATTAACACCTCCCTCACGAGCAACGACTCGCGCATCCTCGACCGTAGCTCCGACGTTGATATCCAGAGCATTTGCACCTTCTCCTTGTATGATGGCTCATACCCCAGTTTCTCTTTCAGCCTGTTATTTTACAAGTTCTTAATGGGCCCTTTTCTTATTTTGAATGTAAATACCTAACTAAATACTAAGAAAATTCTCTGTTGACAACAATCTATGCTTCACAGTAGTATATATTTTGTATATCGAAGTCCTAGATAGGAAAGTAGAGTAGGCACATATGCTCCACAAAAGGCAAAATGTATATGAAAATAAGATTGATTGAACTTTGCAACGGACTCATTTCATGAGTAAACGATTGAATGAGATTCGCTTGGGCAACGAAATAAAGTCCCGGTCTCCTTTTTTCTCTTATTGAATTAACTAATCAATGTTTTAGAGGTTAAACAAAAATGAGATTCACAGTTGTAGTGGTTCTTGATTTTCAAAACAGACTGAAGTGATCATTAAATTTCGGGAAAGAGCAGGTGTATTATTCTTGAAATTGGGAGTACTGTGAACAACCTTCTTGTGCGTGAGGAGCTCCTTGGTGACGGTTCCACAGAGGCATATCCAGTTCCTGCGCAATCAAATGATAATAATGTCAGTCTGCAGTTCTAAATTAGGGATATTATAACCGGATCAATTAGGAAGCCTCTCACGTCTTCACCATTTTTGGCCATTCGATCGCCCTTCCTTATAGTTTTTGGCTGTTTGATCTCCCTCAATCCCGCATTTGGGCCGGATGTCCCTAGGGAAAGCTACTCTACAGGTCAAATCGGCTCACCCTGGTTAATTAGGCACTAAAATTCACTAAAGCTCAGTACCTAGGCAATTTCGTGTAGCACCTATACCATGGAGGCAGCATCGTGCGGGAGCAGGTGCCCACGGCATCGGTAGGGGAAGACAAGACGATGGAGGAGCGCCACCGTGCTGCATGTAGGTGCGCCTCTTAATGGCAGAAGTACTGGCCACTACTTGGCGACGATAGTGGACGCAAGTTATTACTCTCTCGCCTCTTCTCCTTCCCTTTACGAGCCTACATATGCTGATCCCTGATTTATTTGAGAAATCCTGCTAGGCTCGGCCAACGATTGGGGCGGCGCAGGTCCTTCTCTCATGACCTATGAGAATCTACCGATCATTCACCTTGGTTGCTAGATCGCACTCCTGTGGAAATCCGATTGGAAGAGGACATGAGAGCGAAGCATACATGACGTAATGATTTTGTAGTCATGGTCATCCGTGCTCATACCTATTCTTATCGCTTGTGCTGAGCGACATGAATATTGGCATCTGAAGCTTTTGCCGGTGCAGACGTCGTTTCAATCCCTTGTAACCGGTCAGTGCAAATCCCCAGTTACAACTTCCTATTTTTTACCTGCTTTACGGTCACAACATCGTGCAGCTGGCCTATTGATTTTTCTCCCACGTCACCTGTATATATTTCCTGCACCTATGTATTCTGTTTTGGTGGAAGCTCGCACATATGAAAAATGAAGTTCATTTTGTTGCAGAAAGTTGTATCGTCTATTTTCAGTAAAAGAGCTAGCAAAGTTGTGCCTCTGCCTACTTTTATTTGTATGGTCACAGATAGAAACAATGCATCTTTTCATCAGTGATCAGATCAGGTACATCTCTGCCACCAACCTATTACAGACGTGCTCGGGAAGATATTATAACCGAGTCAATTAGGAAGCCTCTCATGCCTTCACCATTTCTGGCCATTAGATCGTCCTTCCCTATAGTTTTTGGCCGTTTGATCTCCCTCAATCCCGCATTTGGGCCGGATGTCCCTAGGGGAAGCTACTCTACAGGTCAAATCGGCCCACCCTGGTTAATTGGGCACTAAAATTCACTAAAGCCCAGTACCTAGGAAATTTCGTGTAGCACCTATACCATGGAGGCAGCGTCGTGCGAGAGCAGGTGCCCACGGCGTCGGTAGGGGAAGACAAGACGATGGAGGAGCGCCACCGTGCTTCATGTAGGTGAGCCTCTTAATGGCAGAAGTATTGGCCACTACTTGGCGACGATAGTGGACGCAATTTATTACTCTCTCGCCTCTTCTCCTTCCCTTTACGAGCCTACATATGTTGATCCCTGATTTATTTGAGAAATCCTGCTAGGCTCGGCCAACGATTGTGGCAGAGTAGGTCCTTCTCTCATGACCTATGAGAATCTACCGATCATTCACCTTGGTTGCTAGATCGCACTCCTGTGGCAATCCGATTGGAAGAGGACATGAGAGCGAAGCATACATGACGTAATGATTTTGCAGTCTTGGTCGTCCACGCTCATACCTGCTCTTGCCGCTTGTGCTGAGCGGCATGAATATTGGCATCTGAAGCTTTCGCCGGCGCAGACGTCGTTTCAATCTCCTGTAACCGGTCAGTCTAAATCCCCAGTTATAACTTCCTATTTTTTACCTGCTTTACGGCCACAACATCGTGCAGCTGGCCTATTGATTTTTCTTCCACGTCATATGTATATATTTCATGCACCTATGTATTCCGTTTTGGTGGAAACTCGCATATATGAAAAATGAAGTTCATTTTGTTGCAGAAAGTTGTATCGTCTGTTTTTAGTAAAAGAGCTAGCAAAGTTGTGCCTCCGCCTACTTTTATTTGTATGGTTACAGATAGAAACAATGCATCTTTTCATCAGTGATCAGATCAGGTACATCTCTGCCACCGACCTATTACAGACGTGCTCGGGAATTGTACAAACTCTATAGCTGTACTTGTTCTTTATATTTACACCTCATCTATTTAATGTTTCCTATTGCCTATTGTTTATATTAAACACAGTTTCTAAGTATTAATATCATTACCATTTTTTTTGCTCTCCTGTATGCTTTCCAAAAAATTAGTGTTGCAGGACATTACAATTGGGACTATGCATGCCACTTAAATATTCTTTCACGGGAGGCTGATGTTTATGTATCATGCATGATCTTTAGCAACACAAGGTATACATGTCCATACGACAAAAACTCCACATAGGTAGAAATTGCCATATTTCTGCCATATTCCATATGATGTTTCCACTTCTTTTATAAGAGATTGTCAAAACATGCTATATTTTGCTTCAGGATTGAACATCCTCTTGGCATTCCTAAGAATGGCACTGGCACCACTGCAAATGATATGATGGACATAGGTCTGGTGACCCAAGACTTCTTCGGTGCCATGAAGGAGATTGCAGCCTCGTCCAAGTCTTTTTTGTCCTCATCCTCCATGTTCGTGGAGCCGCTGTCAAAGATGTCGCCTCACATATAAGATATGATCTCCAACATGCCAATACTCTCAAGGAGGACATTGG
Organism: Avena eriantha; assembly: GCA_910589775.1. Lineage (NCBI taxonomy): Eukaryota > Viridiplantae > Streptophyta > Magnoliopsida > Poales > Poaceae > Avena > Avena eriantha. Next base: position 62,590,293 of record OU342742.1, on the reverse strand, counting down.
AGAAAAGACATTGTTAGTTTTCCAAGAATTTTGAGCTGAACACAAAGCAATTGACCATTTCACTTATTTATATTTGTCTTAGACAATTTAACGTTTTTTTCCTTTTCTACTCTATAACAAAATAAATAAGATAAAAGCTAGAGCAACTACATCCTTGTTTATTGAATAATTACCTTCAATGAATCATATTTAACAATACCTTAACAATAGTAAATTGTATAATATTTATCCACATATTTCTATAAATGTATATTTGAATCTAAAATAGATGGGCGCAGCAACGCGCGCCATCATGATCTAGTAATCTTGGCAGCTAAAGCGCAATCTAAAAACATGAAAAAATCCATCGTATGACATATTTTCTGACTAAAAATCAAGCTCATTTAGGAATATTAACTCATATAGGAATACCAACATAGTATGCAAGGTTCCACATGAATTATTTTCTTTTGAGCTAAATCAATTGAAAAATATAAATAGAAAGCACACTGATAATAACATAATCATCATGTATTTGAGGGAACTACACTTGTAATTATATATTGCACTTATCCATCAACAATATTTTAGTGGTACCTACAATTAAAACGCATTAAGACATGTAAATTTCCATTTGGTCCTTACAATTATACAAAATATAACTATGGCATGGAGACAGTGATGGTCCCAATTGGAAATTTTGACCCACAGATGTTGGCAAAAAATAACGGTACTATATTTCTACAATGGAAAATAAATAAAATAAACGGATTACTTACCCTCATATGTAGAAACGTTGTGTGATGTTACGATCCAGGTCACCAAGACCTTTACTCCTGAAAAGCAAAGTGCAGATCAACCAACAATAAATCTAAAGGTAAAATAATCCGAAAATGAAAAGCATAAGCCTAATATGTACTATATATTTGGGAACGAGGGAGTACTTCCTATAAGCTGAACAAGCCCACTTAGCTAGAATACCCAGGAGTATATCTAAGAAGATTTACACAGACTGTTTTGAGATGTATACCAAGTCGTGGTTCAAGACTTCTTATTCTTTCACTCTGGCTCAACCTGAGCTGCCTGTTCCTGCGATTTGCGCCTATGAATTTTTACACAAGAACTAAATTAGTGACTGACAGGAAAGCACACCACACAGACTTAACCAAATACGACAGGAAAGCACACCAGATGGCAAGTTATGTTCAAATGAAAAGATAACCACTGAAGAAATCCGCAGCTATGAAGATCAGTTAAAGACTGATTAGTAACCGAAGAAATCTAGCTAGAGGCATGAGTACTGCAAGTGGTACATACTACTTGAAAAACACACATTAATACATCAGGCAACAACTTCGTAAAGCAAGAAAAAAGGGAATATGTCACGTTAAAGAGAGATATCTAGCTAGCAATACAAATGAATCAAAACACCAAATATAGAACTACCTAACGTGCCGAATATATTAACAACATGCATGCACAGCATGATCAATAAAATTGGTACGCTGCCGCTCAAGCGATTTTTTTTATCTTTGCTGCACCACATGACCAAAGAAGTGTGAAACAAAATACAAGAGAAAACCTGTTATTTTGGATTTGGATCATCCACTACAGGCACATCAACCTGACATGAAAATCAAGTAGCCTTTAAGAATTGAGAAACGTAGCACAAAAAATAGGATCAAGCATCATTTATGTGTGGATAATTACTTTTTTAGTCTCTTCTAAAGGATCCAATTGAAGCTAATCCTCAGACTCAGGCCAAGCCGGTGATTTAATCAAGTAGTGCTCCTTCCCTTGAGAGCCAACATGCAGTGTACTGCTACTGCACAACATGTTATTAATGCTGATATTAACACATATTACTTGATATAGTAATATGTGTATTTGAGTGAACACATATTACTTGATATTAACACTGACTTTCTATATGAATCACCAACCTTTAATCATCATATTAGGCAGTTTTCTGCTAAAACCGTTAATAGTCCGCAACTTCAAACTAAAAGGAGGTGGAAACACAAAATTTAGAAAAGGTCAGAATAACAATTTTATATCAGTATATTAGTTATAATCATGTGTAGTAGTTAAGTACCACGCATTACGACAAGTCACCGAACCAGGGCTAGACAGTCTTTCGAAAAACGTCCATTTTTTCCTCGAATTATCCGAAAAGTTCACTTGTAACTATAAATGTATTTCTAGTAATACAAAACGAACCTCAACTCTGCTAATCGTCCAAATGCGAGAAACTGTATCAATGCAATGTGTGCTCCGTATAGAACTGAACTGAATTGTGTGGTTCAGACTTCCTCTTCTAGATCTGAACTGAAATGTATGTTTTCAAACTTGAAATTGAACAGATGGAAAGTAAATTGAACCATTATGCTACAGCCATGTCTCCAGCCGTAGTCTAGCATTCATTAAAGGGGGTGAAGAAATCTGAAACGAACAAGTTTACTGAGGTATGCTTGTCATATATAATAAATTCCTCGTATTTCTCCTCGTTGACAAGCATGCACCATAATCCATTTGATCCCTTGAAGCATTAACATGCAAAGGATTTATCAATTTACCTCCACTGGAATAGGGTTTCAACACTACAGATGTTTTAATTCTTGAGTTGACGGCGTAAGTCTTTATGGAAGCTCGAGTTGCTGAGCTATCAACATTGCCAGCAGCAACAGATGCATAATATTCTGGAGCACGAGCTTTTGTGACTTGCTAGTGGCCAATCAAATGAGCATGGTACCTCCTGCCACAAATAGATGGTGATTACTATAGTCATGTTCTTTTTTCCTAAAAAAATGTTATTATATAAGAATGGAAAAGATCCCAGTATGCATGCAGTAAAATTATACAAGAACAGGGAGCTGTGTATCTGATTGGAAGGCAAACAATACATACATAAATAATAGGAAGATTCGAAACTGAACAAATCCAAGTCATACAAGTAGGAACTGGTAGTCTGCCACCAACAATTCAAAATCAGGTACTACAGCTATGATGTACAAAAGCCATAGGAAGGGTACCTAAAACAGTTTGCAAGTCAGCACTATATTTTGATGTTCGCCAGATGCAGCTAAGTTGGCATCACAAAATCACATAAGAAACATGCAGGTAATCAAAATGCAAGTTACCGGTCCTTTTGTCGAAGATGAAAATTCTAGCAAAAATATCAACTTTGTAACTGCTTTGCTTTAGCTTGGGCAAATATTTATTGGGACTTGAACCTACAAAACAGAGCCATGAAAAAAAATGAGCGGGTTAATCATCCAATTATGAAGAAAGAGATACTAAAATGTAGGTAAAGTTGACAAAAAAATGAGCGGGTAATCATCCAATTATGAAGAAAGAGATACTAAAATGTAGGTAAAAATGCCAAGCACATAAGAATGTAACAGTAAAAGAGAAAAAATTGTGTGAGCTTTTACAGGTGAAGTAAACAGAACAGGTTGATATACGTACAGCTGGAACAGATGTAAAATAGTAGAAACCCTTCAAATCCTCACAAAGTCAAAAGGAAACCGTGTAACCAAAGTGATCTGATAACAATAAATCTTATTTATAAATGATGAACTGCATCCATGGATGGAACACTAACCTTGCAAATCCCAGGTTTGGTAACATAATAGTACGTTTGTTTTAATCCAAAAAACCAATCACATGTTGTTTTGATAAATGTGAATCTCCTCAAGAAACTCATAATAAATAAATATTGATTCGCCTTGCTTTTATCCTTTCTTGCAGAATTTAGACAAAATATTGATGATAATTTCAGCTGAAACCAACTTTCCTGATTAAGAATTCCAGTTAGCTGCAAACAAAAACTACACTCCATCATGCCCGAATGGAAAACAGAGAATTAGATAAAACAAATATCTATTAATTTGGAACTTAGTGGATTTCAAAGTACGATAGCATAGCTCTATTACTGCCTAGAAAACTATTGTGTCAAGGGAGGGCTTCCTTCCTTGATAAACTTGACATATGTGGCAGTATTTACACACGATTTGATTGAAAAAATATGCAGACGAAGACAAATCCTGGGCATAAGCCATGTGAATAACTTGTGATGTTTTCTTTTCAGTGTTAAATCGAAGTGTCATAGGAAGAAGCTGCAAAGCAATTAAGATATTTGTTTGTGCAAGATAAGACAGCAAAAAATCATGCCTTGAAACGGTAAAATTCAATTACAAATTACTATATTAGAGAAAGAAAATTGAAAAATGAAGAGCAGTGCATCGAGAGGATATGTACGATGCAGAATAACATAACACACATTAAAAATTCAGACATATATCGATCAGATTGAAATTCACAGACAAAAAAGTAAGGCTTGCAAGCCTATGCCATGACCAAAAGAGATGAAAAACCACATGAATGAATCAAAGAGCTATACCCAAATAGCTGCATTCAAAGATGCAATTAACATATAGAAAGGATGAGGTAATGCGACATATCTTGTCCTCCTATTGTCATCCCATAAACAGTCTTTCACATCTGACATTTACAGAAATAATTAGTGTGCACATCTGCGATCTCAAACCAGGAAATAAATTGAGAAAGAATTTCATAATTGCAGGATCTCCACATTACACCAATAACCGTTGCAGGGTGACCTAATGAAGTAAGAATGGATGAGACAAATGAGGAGGTGACAAAGGAGCTCATCGGGACATACAACAGTCTTTATCCAGTGTTGTGACGGCTCCTGCAATATACAACAACAACCTGCAATCTTTAGAAAAAGTCACCAAATACTGAAAGAATAACATATCATCAGTTGGATAAATCCCACCATTGTCTTGGAGTCAGAAGATGGATCAGGGACTTGAAGACACAAACTTGTCGGCAATGAGTATATATAATGGTTCGAGAGGAAGTAAGTAACTTGACGGTGTCAGTCCTGTTGCACATCTACTCTAGCTATGCAATCTTCATCCTCTGTAGACTACAGCTGCTGCTTCTTATCGGTGGGGCTACTTGTTTATCTTTCTTTTGGTCCTCTTGCTTATCATCAACAGCAACAATATTTTTGTTCGTGGCATCCACATCGCCTTCCCTCTCATCCTCCTCATCCTTCCAGTCCCAAATCTAGTTCACCTAGAGAAGCAATTTGATGTTAATCATACATACAAATACACAAAGTAAGCAAATGAATAATATACATAGTAAAAACAATCAGGCAAGAAATTAGCACCACAATGAATTGTATATCTCATATATGTGACTCAATCTAACACTCTAGGATTACATACCATCAGACCAATATGAAATCATGCGATGGAGCCATACTTTTTGTAGATGGTGACCTGCAGACAATCAAATAGTTTTCTTATCACCACTTCCCTCTCCTCAAAATAATAAAAAACAACCAACAAAGCAAGATCACAACTGACCAAACTGTGCAAGAGGTTAGAATCGTGGGCTCTGAAGAGGATTTGAAGAAAAAATGCAGAGTATGGGCTACTCACCTTCTTGCTCTAGCATATATGATTGTGTTACTCGGGTAGGGGAGTAGCTGTTGTGACGTCAAGGATGTGGTTATCCTACCATGGGTCTCATGTTCCTCCTCCCTCAAACTCTCTTGTTCCCCAATGGAGAGTTGCAGTGGCCAGGCTACCTCGTGCGGCGCATCGGCGACCGTGGTCGCTAGCAGTGAGAAGTAGGGGTGGAGAGGAGATTGGCGGCCGGACGCGGGGTGGAAGGAGGAGGAGGCCGAGCAAGAATGGGAGAGGGCGTTGTGGAAGGAGGAGGTGGACGATAAAAAGGGGATGGAGCAATAGGAGGGAGGCAGAGCGGCGCGTGATGGGTTCGTAGCATGGAAAACAAAAAAATTCTACCGCAAGAACGAACAAAACCTAGATCTAATCTAGATAAAAGCCAAGATCTAATCTATTAGACATGAGCAACGAGATAGATGGAAACTAACTCTCGTAGATCCGAAAGCGTTAACGAGATTAGATCTCGTGGTTGATGTAGTCGATCACTTGCCGATCTCAAGATCGTGTGGACGATCCTTCCGGCGTCGCGTTCCAGCAGCGCTTCCGCCTTCGGTCAAGTAGACGATCCTTCCGGCGTCGCGTTCCAGCAGCGCTTCCGCCCTTGGTCAAGTTGACGATCCTTCCGGCGCCACGATTCGGCAGCGCTTCCGCAGTCGGTCACACGTGCGGAGTCGAAGCAGACCTTCCTCTCCCCGTTCCAGCGAGCAGCGGAGGTAGTAGATCTTCTCCACGGAATCCCAGCAGCACGACGGCGTGGTGGTGGTGATGGAGTAGAGAATTCTGCAGGGCTTCGCCTATGCCTGTGCAGAATATGGTGGAGGAGAGAGGCGGCAGAGATTGGACGTTATGAGAGCGTGTGTGGAGGGGGCGCCCCCTGCCCCTCTATTTAAAGAGGGGATGGCGCCATGGGGAGGGGAGTCCTTGTAGGACTCCTCTCCTCCCTAGGCCGGCGGATTGGAGGTGGGGGGAGGAGTCCTCCTCCCCCACGAATCCGTATCTTGACCCACCAGGACTCCTTGATCCCTATCTTGATTTTCAAGCAAACTCCAAGATATCTTCTAGAACCTTCCGGAACATTCCGAAACCTTCTAGAATCCTCATACAAACACTCCGGAACATTTCCTATCTCATAAAATGATCTCCTATATATGAATCTTATTCTCCGGACCATTCCGGATCTCCTCGTGATGTCCCGGATCCATTCCGAGACTCCGAACAACATTCGGTCTCCAACGCACATTCCATATCTACTTAAAACAACTTCGAACCTTAAGTGTGTCACCCTACGGTTCGTGAATATGTAGACATGATAGAGACACATCTCCTATCAATAACCATCAGCGGGACCTGGAGATCCATAATGGCTCCCACATACTCAACGATGACTTTGCGATCGATTGAACCATTTACATACGAAACTAATTCCCTTTGTCTCGCGATACTATACTTATCCGAGGTTTGATCGTCGGTATCTCCATACCTAGTTCTACCTCGTTACTGACAAGTACTCTTTACTCGTTCCGTGATATGTCATCCCTTGTGACCTAGTCACATGCTTGCAAGCTAACTAGATGACATTCCACCGAGAGGGCCCAGAGCATATCTATCCGTCATATGGATGGACAAATCCCAATCTTGGTTCATGCGCTTCAACACATACTTTCAGAATACCCAATGACACTTTTATAACCACCCAGTTACGAAGCGGCGTTTGATGTCAGCAAAGTATCCATCCGGTGATGGTGATTAACATAACCTCATGGTCAAAGGAATAGGTTACTATGTATTTGAAAGCTTACAGCAATACGAACTTAATGACTTGATCTTATGCTACGCTTACTATGGGTGTGTGTCCATCACATCATTCTCCTAATGATACAACCTTGTTATTAATCACATCCAATGTCCATGATCAGGAAACCATGATCATCAATTAATCAACAAGCTAGTTCAACAAGAGGCTTACTAGGGACTCTTATATGTTTACAAAACACACATGTATTAGTGTTTCCTAATAATACAATTATAGCATGGGATGTAAAGATTCATCATAAACACAAAGATATAATAATAATCACTTTTATTATTGCCTCTTGGGCATATCTCCAACAGTCTCCCACTTGCACTAGAGGCAATAATCTAGATTACATGGTAATATACCGAACACCCATGGCGTTTTGGTGTTGGTCATGCTTTGCCCTAGGGAGAGGTTTAGTCAACGGATCTGCCACATTCAGATCAGTGTGTACTTTGTAAATCTTTATGTCACCATCTCGGACATACTCGCGAATAGCGTGGAAACGTAGCTTGATGTGCTTCAGCTTGCTATGTGACCTTGGCTCCTGTGCATTAGCTATGGCACCTGTGTTGTCACAGTAGATGGCCATCGGGTCCAACGCACTGGGAACCACGCCGAGTTCAGTAATGAATTCCTTCATCCAAACGGCTTCTTGTGCAGCCTCCGAAGCAGCTATGTATTCCGATTCAGTTGAAGATTTCGCCACAACGCTTTGCTTCGCACTCCTCCAGCTCACTACAGCACCATTCAAAATAAATACGTAACCCGACTGTGACTTTGAGTCATCCGGATCGGTGTTCCAACTAGCATCGGTGTAACCGTTTACAACAAGCTGTTCATCACCTCCATAAGAAAGAACCATATCCTTAGTCCTATTTAGGTACTTTAGGATATTCTTGACCGCTGTCCAATGTTCCTCTCCAGGATCACTTTGATATCTGCTAGTCAAACTAACAGCATGTGCTATATCCGGTCTTGTACACAGCATGGCATACATGATAGAACCTATGGCCGAGGCATAGGGAATTTTATTCATTTTCCCTCTATCTTCTGCCGTAGCTGGACTTTGAGTTTTACTCAAGGTCTTACCTGACAACATGGGCACGAACCCTTTCTTGCTATCTTCCATTCTAAACTTCTTTAGAACTTTGTCCAAGTATGTACTTTGTGAAAGCCCTATTAGGTGTCTTGATCTATCTCTATAAATCTTGATGCCTAGAATGTATGCCGCTTCGCCAAGATCCTTCATTGAAAAACTATTATTCAAATAGGTTTTGACGCTATTAAGAAGTTCTATATCATTCCCAATCAACAATATGTCATCTACATACAGTACTAGGAATGCTACAGAGCTCCCACTCACTTTCTTGTAAATACAAGCTTCTCCATAAGTTTGTATAAATCCAAAGTTTTTGATTACCTTATCAAAACGTTGATTCCAACTACGGGATGCTTGCTTAAGTCCATAAATGGAGCGCTGAAGTTTGCATACCTTGTCAGCATCTTTAGGATCGACAAAACCTTTGGGTTGTACCATATACAACTCTTCCTCAATGTCACCATTAAGGAACGCCGTTTTGACATCCATCTGCCAAATCTCATAATCGAAATGTGCAGCAATTGCTAACAAAATCCTCACAGATTTTAGCTTCGCTACTGGTGAGAATGTCTCATCATAGTCAACTCCTTGAATTTGTCGGAACCCTTTCGCGACAAGTCGAGCTTTATAGATGGTAATATTACCATCAGCATCTGTTTTTCTCTTAAAAATCCATTTGTTCTCGACAGCCTTATGGCCATCCGGTAAGTCCACCAAAGTCCACACTTGGTTTTCGTACATGGATCCCATTTCGGATTTCATGGCTTCTAGCCATTTGTCGGAATCTGGGCTCACCATAGCTTCTTCATATGTCGCAGGGTCATCATCGTTGTCCACCAACATGACGTTCAAGGCAGAGTCATACCAATCAGGAGTGGTACGAACCCTCTTTGACCTGCGAGGTTCAGTAGTAACTTCGTTCGAAGTTTCATGATCATTATCATTAGCTTCCTCTTCTATTGGTGCAGGCGGCAGCAAAACATCTTCCGGTGCTGCGCTACTCTCAAATCCGAGAGAAGGTTCAATAACCTCATGGAGTTCTACTTTCCTTCCAGTCACTTCTTTCGAGAGAAACTCCTTCTCAAGAAAGGATCCATTCTTTGCAACAAAAACTTTGCCTTCGGATCTATGATAGAAGGTATACCCAATTGTTTCTTTAGGGTATCCTATGAAGACGCATTTCTCCGCTTTGGGTTCTAGCTTATCAGGTTGTAACTTCTTTACGTATGCTTCGCAACCCCAAACTTTAAGGAACGACAACTTAGGTTTCTTACCAAACCACAATTCGTACGGTGTCGTTTCAACGGATTTAGATGGTGCCCTATTTAAAGTGAATGCGGCTGTCTCTAATGCATAGCCCCAAAATGATAACGGTAAATCTGTAAGAGACATCATAGACCGAACCATATCTAAGAGAGTTCGATTACGACGTTCGGACACACCATTACGCTGTGGTGTTCCCGGCGGTGTCAACTGTGAAAGTATTCCACATTTCTTTAAATGCATGCCAAACTCGTAACTTAGATATTCACCCCCGCGATCAGAACGCAGAAACTTAATCTTCTTGTTACGATGATTCTCCACTTCACTTTGAAATTCCTTAAACTTCTCGAAAGTTTCGGACTTATGTTTCATGAAGTAGACATACCCATATCTACTCAAGTCATCCGTGAAAGTGAGAACATAACGATATCCACCACGCGATGCTACACTCATTAGACCGCACACATCGGTATGTATTATTTCCAATAAGTCTGTAGCTCGCTCCATTGTACCAAAGAATGGAGTCTTAGTCATTTTTCCCATTAGACATGCTTCGCATCTTTCAAGTGATTCAAAATCAAGTGATTCAAGAAGTCCATCTGAATGGAGTTTCTTCATACGCTTTACTCCAATGTGACCAAGACGACAGTGCCACATGTATGTAGAATTATCATTCAATTTAATTCGTTTGGCATCTATGTTGTGAACATGTGTATCACTACTATCGAGATTCAGTAAGAATAAACAATTCATCTCAGGTGCATTACCATAAAAGATATTACTCATATAAATCGAACAACCTTTATTCTCAGACTTAAAAGAGTAACCGTCTCGCAATAAACAGGATCCAGATATAATGTTCATGCTTAACGCAGGCACCAAATAACAATTATTTAAATTTAAAACTAATCCCGAAGGTAGATGTAGAGGGAGCGTGCCGACGGCGATCACATCAACCTTGGAGCCATTTCCAACGCGCATCGTCGCCTCATCTCTTGCCAGTCTTCGTTTATTCCGCAGCTCCTGTTTCGAGTTACATATATGAGCAACCGAACCAGTATCAAATACCCATGCACTACTACGATTACTAGTAAGATACACATCTATAACATATATATCAAATATACCTTTCTTCTTGATGTTGCCGTTCTTCAGATCCACCAGGTACTTGGGACAGTTACGCTTCCAGTGACCAGCTCCCTTGCAGTAGAAGCACTCAGTTTCAGGTTTAGGACCAGCCTTAGGCTTCTTAGCAGGTGCGGCAGCTTTCTTGCCGTCCTTCTTGAAGTTGCCCTTGTTCTTAGGCTTGCCCCGTTTCTTGAAATTGGTGGTCTTATTGACCATCAACACTTGTTGCTCCTTCTTGATCTCCACTTCAGCAGTTTTCAGCATGGACGACAGTTCAGGCAACGTCTTGTTCATGCAGTGCATGTTGTAGTTCATCACAAAGTTCTTGTAACTTGGTGGCAGTGATTGAAGGAGACGGTGAATCCCCAATTCATTAGGAATCGATATTCCCAACTCTTGGAGCTTCTTAGTGTACCCAGACATGGTGAGCACGTGCTCGCTAACGGAGCTTTCTTCTTCCATCTTACAGTTAAAGAATTTCTCGGAGGCCTCATAGCTCTCCATGGCCGCGCGAGTCTCAAAAATTAGCCTGAGCTCCTTAATGATCTCGAACGGGTCGTGGTGCTCAAAACGCTGTTGGAGCTCCGCTTCTAAACCGTACAGGATGGCACACTGAACTGTGGAGTAATGATTCTTCCGAGTGGCGAAAACATTCTTTTTGTCATCGGTGGCATTATCTGCAGGTGGGTCACCTAGCGGTGCATCGAGCACATAGGTCAACTGACCAGCCCTGAGGACGATCTTTAGTCCACGGAACCAGTCCGTGAAATTGCTTCCATTATTTTTAAGCTTTTCTTTCTCTAGGAACGCATTGAAATTGATGGAGGGGGTCGCCATAATCTACAACAATTTGCAAGTAGTTTAGACTAAGTTTATGACAAATTGAGTTCAAATTTAATTATTAAACTAACTAGGTGAACTCCCACTCAAAACAACATCCCTCACATTGTCTTAGTGATTACACGAACCAAGTCCACTACACCAAGTCCGATCTTCACGAGAGAAGATGTAGTTTCATCGGCGAACAATCTTCATGTTCATCATATCAATTATATGACTCATGCTCTACCTTTCGGTATTCCGTGTTCCGAGACCATGTCTGTACATGCTAGGCTCGTCAAGATAACCTTAGTTTCCGCATGTGCAAATCTGGCTTGCACCCGTTGTATGCACACGTAGAATCTATCACATCTGATCATCACGAGATGCTTCGAAACGACGAGTCTTAGCAACGGTGCCAACTAAGGGTGAACACTTTATTACTTGATATTTAGTGAGAGGGATCATCTTATAATGCTACCGTCGCGATCTAAGCAATACAAGATGCATAAAGGATTAACATCACAGGCAATTCATAATTAGTGTGATATGATATGGCCTTTTCTTCTTGCGCCTTTGATCTCCATCTCCAAAGCACGAACATGATCTCCATCATCACCAGCATTGCGTCAAGGTCAGTGGCGCCGCCTCATGGTTGTCCATCATCACCAGCAACTATTACAACTACTTGGAATAAAGCTATTACAAGATGAATAGACACGCAGGTCTTAACAGAATTAAAGACAACCATTAGGCTCCTGCCGGTTGCCATATTACAACAAGGATCATTGCATACATCAAATACAATCACAATCACATGTTGGCCATATCACATCACAAAACCCCTGCAAAAACAAGTTAGACGCCTCTAATTTTCTTTGCATGTTTTACGTGGTTTGGGGCTTTCGCATAAGACCGATCTTACCTACGAACAAGGACCACAACGTTGATACAAGTGTTGTCAAGATGCTCATTATAAATTGAATCTTAACTATGGTGGGAGAGACAGACACCCGCAAAGCCACTTGTGCAAAGCAAGTTGCACGCCAAGCGTGGAGCAAGTCTCATGTGCGATGACATGTAATGTTAGCCCGAGCTGCTTCATCCCACCATGCCGCAAGATGCAAAGTACACGCTAAGACACCGACAACAAAAGCATCAACGCCCACAACAACATTGTGTTCTACTCGTGCAACAGATCTACGCATAGATACGGCTCTGATACCACTGATGGGTTCGTAGCATGGAAAACAAAAAAATTCTACCACAAGAACGAACAAAACCTAGATCTAATCTAGATAAAAGCCAAGATCTAATCTATTAGACATGAGCAATGAGATAGATGGGAACTAACCCTCGTAGATCCGAAAGCGTTAACGAGATTAGATCTCGTGGTTGATGTAGTCGATCACTTGCCGATCTCAAGATCGTGTGGACGATCCTTCCGGCGTCGCGTTCCAGCAGCGCTTCCGCCTTCGGTCAAGTAGACGATCCTTCCGGCGTCACGTTCCAGCAGCGCTTCCGCCCTTGGTCAAGTTGACGATCCTTCCGGCGCCACGATTCGGCAGCGCTTCCGCAGTCAGTCACACGTGCGGAGTCGAAGCAGACCTTCCTCTCCCCGTTCCAGCGAGCAGCGGAGGTAGTAGATCTTCTCCACGGAATCCCAGCAGCACGACGGCGTGGTGGTGGTGGTGGAGTAGAGAATTCTGCAGGGCTTCGCCTATGCCTGTGCAGAATATGGTGGAGGAGAGAGGCGGCAGAGATTGGACGTTATGAGAGCGTGTGTGGAGGGGGCGCCCCCTGCCCCTCTATTTAAAGAGGGGATGGTGCCATGGGGAGGGGAGTCCTTGTAGGACTCCTCTCCTCCCTAGGCCGGCGGATTGGAGGTGGGGGGAGGAGTCCTCCTCCCCCACGAATCCGTATCTTGACCCACCAGGACTCCTTGATCCCTATCTTGATTTTCAAGCAAACTCCAAGATATCTTCTAGAACCTTCCGGAACATTCCGAAACCTTCTAGAATCCTCATACAAACACTCCGGAACATTTCCTATCTCATAAAATGATCTCCTATATATGAATCTTATTCTCCGGACCATTCCGGATCTCCTCGTGATGTCCCGGATCCATTCCGAGACTCCGAACAACATTCGGTCTCCAACGCACATTCCATATCTACTTAAAACAACTTCGAACCTTAAGTGTGTCACCCTACGGTTCGTGAATATGTAGACATGATAGAGACACATCTCCTATCAATAACCATCAGCGGGACCTGGAGATCCATAATGGCTCCCACATACTCAACGATGACTTTGCGATCGATTGAACCATTTACATACGAAACTAATTCCCTTTGTCTCGCGATACTATACTTATCCGAGGTTTGATCGTCGGTATCTCCATACCTAGTTCTACGTCGTTACTGACAAGTACTCTTTACTCGTTCCGTGATATGTCATCCCTTGTGACCTAGTCACATGCTTGCAAGCTAACTAGATGACATTCCACCGAGAGGGCCCAGAGCATATCTATCCGTCATATGGATGGACAAATCTCAATCTTGGTTCATGCGCTTCAACACATACTTTCAGAATACCCAATGACACTTTTATAACCACCCAGTTACGAAGCGGCGTTTGATGTCATCAAAGTATCCATCCGGTGATGGTGATTAACATAACCTCATGGTCGAAGGAATAGGTTACTATGTATTTGAAAGCTTACAACAATACGAACTTAATGACTTGATCTTATGCTACGCTTACTATGGGTGTGTGTCCATCACATCATTCTCCTAATGATACAACCTTGTTATTAATCACATCCAATGTCCATGATCAGGAAACCATGATCATCAATTAATCAACAAGCTAGTTCAACAAGAGGCTTACTAGGGACTCTTATATGTTTACAAAACACACATGTATTAGTGTTTCCTAATAATAGAATTATAGCATGGGATGTAAACATTCATCATAAACACAAAGATATAATAATAATCACTTTTATTATTGCCTCTTGGGCATATCTCCAACAGCGCGGGCATCACCGAATCGGGTGCCTCCGTTGTCGCCATGGCCGGGAGAAGAAGGCTCGTGCAGTCAGGCAGCGCGTGGCCGTGCTGGTGGTGAGGACGAGAGGAGGAGGCGGCAGCAGTCTGATGGAGAGGACGTGGAGGAGGCGGCCGTGGAAGCAGCGGGGGAAGACGACGCGGGCACGAGAGCCTGCCGCCAGCGCTAGGGATTGGGGGAGACGGGACTAATCGCCATTGGGGTTAGGGTTTTTAGCACGGACGTGGCTTTTTGTCTGGATTTTTCACCTCGCGCGGGGAGATGGAAGCCCCTGCCAGACAACCCGCACCCGTCCAGGTCCAGTTGAAAATATTACTTGGGACGCCGACATGTAGGTCCGGACAATTTTCGGTAGGAAGACCAACATCTGGACAGAGAGACTCGCGTGTGTGGGTACAATCGTGAGTGCACGCAGAAATTTGGTTAACCAGGGTAAAATCGACTAACTGTATGTGAACGGATGGGATGCGCTCTGTGGGATCGATCTGATGGTCAAAAATGGCTAATTACTAAGGTGCCTCTTGGAGACGGCGTCTATTATATCTTTGGATTAATATGGATCGGAGGGAGTAATAAAGATTTGGACAAAGAAATAAAATAGCACGTGCTAGACTAGCGAAGTTATGAGGAGTGGAGGTTGTCACATATCTTTTTTTTAATGGAAAAGTTCATAAAACAAATTAGGATATAACCATCGATGTATATGACAAACGTGCAAACTATCAATTGAAAATAATGTGTATTTTAAGCTATATAAAAATGACAAAACGATTGATGTGAGTATCACATTTTCAAATCTCAAAAAATATTAGATTTTTCATTTTTGTGTAGTACATAATGAAAAGAGTTTCACATTGCGATTTCACATGCATGTATGATATTTTTTTTTGAGGTTTTGTAGGACATATCATTGACAAAATCTAGAACTGTTTCATTTTTTCCAGAACTTTTTTTAATGCGCAATACAGAGAGATCACTGGATCATAAGTGCCGGAAGAGCTTACCAAGATACGAGATCTTTTAAAGTAACTAGCAAAGCTAGCTAGCTACCAAAGATATCTTCTTGTTTTAGGACAATCAACGATTGTCAAAGCTGTGCATTGTGTCTCATTAGGCTCTTCTCTCGGTACCCATTAGCAGTATGCCGTATGTGTTTTCTTAGTTGAGAATAAGAGCTCTCGGTGATCATTGCGTGCATGTGTCCCTCCCAATTTCTCGGTGCTTGCTCGTTTGGTTGGCTTGGGTCTGTAAATAGCTCTTAGTAGTACTAGTGGACTAAGCTGTTGAGCCACCGATACATAGGTATGGAAATTATTAGGTAGAAATCTTGGGAGGGCCATGGCCCAGGTTTGCCCTCATGTAGCTCCGTCAGTGTTCTTCACATATCATCGTTTTACCAAAATGCAGAGTTTTAGTCATTCTATTTAAGAGGCATGGTTTTGCAAAGTCTCTAGGTTAAGCATCTAGGACCCCGATCTTCATTAAGAACATGCAATAATGAAAATGACTTAAACTATAGTATCATTTCATTATTAAACTTTAGATATCTTTTAGCATTCTAATCCTTTATAAATGTTTAAACTATTATCATTAACATAGTGATGAGAATAACTTATTTATAATCGTAATGTAACCATAACGGTATTGTTCATAAGAATAGTACAAACTGGCTTATAACTTGTTCATATGAATAATCGTCTCGCCAAAAACAAGACACACAAACTAGGATTACAAAATGATATTCAAGTCCACTAATCCAAATGATAAACTTTGAGGAAAGGGGTGATGTCGGCCATCAACTGTTTTGCTTGCCGTCATCAAGCCTCATTGCCTCAACTCCAACAATTATCAAGCAGACCATCCTATTTTCACAAAATGAGACAAGTATCAAATACTTTGCAAACTGCAACAAGTTTTTGCAAGAATTACACTTATAACTTTGTATATCTAACATAACCTTTTCATCCATAACCTCCATTGCAATCAAGCCCTTCTGAGAGTTCTCAAACTCTAATGCAAGATCGCTAAGTGAATTTCCAAATATTCCTTTTCATCCATGATGGAGGAAAACCCATCCAACGACTCATACTTTATGCGCCATATTTGCATAATACAAAATGTAGTCCAACTCTCCATCAAATGGAGAATGGCTTATTGGATGATAATAGAGAAGACACAAACATTGCAGAAAAGTCATCAAATTATCTCCTAATTGTTATATTATCAAGAAGGGAAGATCACCTTTTTACGAGGATATCCCTCAGGCGTGGGTATTAATATATGAAGTTGGACCCTTTTACTAAGTTCCAAATCACACAAGAATTTCCCATGGTCGCAAAGGACCTCAATGGGATAGGCCATGATTTACTAAGATATTTGCAAATAGACATCTAGACTAAGTTCATAATAAGAGTTCAATTTATAATTGATCTCCACTAAATTTTTTATCCCCTGGACGATTTTAGTGATCACATGATCCCAATCCTCTGCACCTCCCCCGACCATCATGACCATCAGTGCAGCCTCAAAGGTAGACATTCCCTAATGCCAATCACATCATCCATGTGACTCATGCTCGATCTTTCGATATCTTGTGTTCTGAGACCACGTCTCTGTAACATGCTAGGCTCGCCAAATCTAAATTGTGTGTATTCGCTGTGCAACATGGCTTACACCAATAGTATGCGAACGTAGATATGTCTGACACCCGCTCATCATGGCCTTCCTCATACCGAAGAACTTTCTTGGTGGTGCACACACAAGGGGAACACGGAACATTGGAATTAAATAGGGATTATCTTATTTGCTACCGTTGAGTATCTAATACTAGCATACAATAAGATGTAAAACAGGTATCAACATCATATGTATTATGTGATATGATATGGTCCTTCTTGCGCCTTGATCTCCATCAAGCGCTCTGGCATGATCTCCATCTTGCCCTTGGTTTGACGCCAAGTCCACGCCACCACCAGCAGGTCGTTTATCGGAATGATGGCTATTACTACATAACTTAATAACATAAAAGTAAACTACTTTACCTTCGTAACAACCAATGCCATAACATAATCACATGCCCTCCTGCAAAATAAAGTTAGACGCCTCTGTAGGGGTTCCGCGTATGAAAACAATGATTTTTACCCTACGCCCCTGAACCCCTGAAGCTGCCAGGACCTATCTATTAGTAATACAGTAACGAGAGAGGCTTTTTGCGAACTTACCCTTGAAGACCGAAAATCGTTGTCAACGCTCAGGAGAGCGTGGTTGATGTAGACGAGCCAAAGCTGACCTCAAGGTCGTGATGAAGTCCCTGCGCTCCTGCGGCTCCAACAACTTGAGTGCCTCAAGTGCGACACCTCGCAGGGAGTTACACATGTTCGGTGCCTGATGATAACTCCCTCTTCCCCGATCCAGTAGCAGTTGCGGAAGTAGAGCTCCTGGATCCGAATCCCGCGGCGCGACGACGCTCCGCGGTGAAGATGTCTCTCGTTCGCGCAATCCGAACTTGGGACCATGGCCACGAGAGAGAGAATATTAATTGGAGGTCTTCCTAAAAGTGAGAAGACCTTTATTGAATATTGTGTGTATTTATCTGGCCAATTACCCCCACTATATATAGGGGGAGGTACTACCTCCCTCAAAGTCACAGGGTAGGACTAAATGAGGAGGAGAGGGGAGGGGTGGCGCCGGCGGCCACCCCCATGGGCCCAGTGCGGGGGGGGGGGAGGGGTGGCCCACTAGGGCGCTGGCCACCCCCTCTGGCCCTTCTCCCTCTCGCCTTTCCCTAATGGGCCCTCTTCCCTCCGGAATTGGCCCATTAAGCCTTTTGACCTTTAAATTGATTTTTTCTTTTATTAAATAATTATGAATAAATGATTAAATCAATATTTAACATTCATTCACATATTATTCAATCTCCGTGTCTATGGAACACCTTCCAGCTCCACTTTGGACATCCTCTGGACTTACCGAAACCCTTCCGGTTTTCTCTCTACTATTCTTCGGTGATTCTTCCGATCCTATAAACACTCTCTAAGCATCATCAAACCCTTAAGCGTGATACCCTACGGTTCGGGAACACTCCAGACATGGTCGGGACACTTCTGGACCAATGATCGATAGAGGGAACTGGATGGCCATGTGACCCCTGTGCGTTCCACGAAGATCTTTTGTCGTTTGAACCAAGACGGTCGTGACTTATTCCCTTTGTCTCTCGATACTTGTATTGCCCGAGATCTGATCAATGACATCACCATGTCGTGTTCAATACTGTTACCGAACAATGCTACTTGACTTGTTCTTACAAGTGATATGTAACATCTCAAAACTTCAATCTAAGCTTATCAAGATCTAAATCATCAAATTTGGGGTTAACAAAAACTTTTGCAAATTTAAAATGAAAGCATTCATATATGTGTGCATTTAAAATAGGAGTTGTTTTGAATTGCCATGGTTGTGTGATCCTTTGCTTCTAAAATGTTTCTTAAGTGAAATAAACATCATCTAAGTCATTCCCAAACTTTTTCCAAAGAAGAACAACTCAAAATGAATATTTGAAGTGAATGGTCATTTTGGCAAAATTAACTCTCATGCCTACTTTGGCTATTCCTAGTACTCAAAACTTAACAGAAACATGTGTGGATCTTTACACCCCTTGATAGTACACATAATGAGGTACCAAGGCCCACTTTGTGATCTGCTAAAAACTTTCAAATGCTAATTTTAAATGACAGTTTAAAATTGAATCTAATTCATATGGGAAGATCCCATTATTTCAAAAACCACTCAAACAAGCTCAATTTTCAAAACCCAAGCACCCACAAAGTCTCAAGCTTATTCCTAGCAAACCCACCAAAAATCTTTTCAAAATTCAAAACTAAATCTCATGCGGCCATTTCACCAAACACTTGGCATGCATGATTTCCACCCTAATCCTAGCTCACTATTTTGAACAGGGTTTTGCCCCCAAATGATCTACATTTAATCTCTTTGTCCCCTCTTGATCTAACCAGGCCCTTAGCACCCACTCCCCTAGCCCCTAGTGGCATTGCCATGCCATGCCGAGCCACCCCTCGCCGACCAACCTTGCCCTCACCGCAGCAGACCATCTCCCCCTCTCTCTCCATGTCTAGGAGGTAGCTCACACCTCACCACCACCCTCTGTCCCCTGCCCGAGCCAAGCCCTGTAGTGGACCACCGAGGATACCACGCACCCCATGCCACCGCGCCATGCCGGTGCCGCCCCCAGAGCGCGCTCTGTCCCCGCTCGCACAGACCGCCCCTTGGCCGCAGCCCGCGCCCGCCACTCCACCACAACCTAGAAAACACCCCAGACACCCCCGCTGGCCACCCAACGCCTCACAGCCACCGCTCGCCGTGGACACCGCCGCCTCTGCCGCTCAGAGCGCCACCTCGCCCAGACCGCATGCCACCGCCCCTACGGCCGCATTCACTTTGTAGAGCACCGCTAGGAGACCGCCCGAGATCGCCACCCTCAGCCATGCCTCTACCCAGCCGTAGCCATGTCGCCACCGTCGCCTGCCCATCCCGCTCGGTCTCACCGTCGGGCCTATAAAAGGAGGCCTCCCCAGCCTCTTCTCTCCACACCACTCCACTCCCTTCACCTCACTGAACCTCACCCACCTCTCGCCGGAGCAAGGGGAGCCGCAGCTCGCCGGAATTGGATCCGGAGCCGCCACCTCTGGAGGAGAAGGGCACCGCTGATTGCGACCACCCCCGGAGCTACCTCGACCGTCCCTGAGCTCGCCGTCGTCTTCCAGTTTGTTTGCCCGCCTCGCCGTCGTCGCTGGAGCCCTGGTACGTCCCCAGCAGAACTCCACCGAGCCGCTAGGGTTCGAGCTCGCCGGCGACCCGTTCGTCGTCGACGACGACCCTTAGCCGTAGATCTCCCTTCTAATCCTACGGCCCACAGCGCGTACCGTTTCGCATGTTAAGACCCACTGACAAGCGGGACCCCCCCGGTCAGCTGAGCCCCGCGCCGTGGAACACCACTGGGCTGGCCCAAGTTCTTTCCCGCGCTAGCCCACCCGTTCAAATCTGGATTTTTCTTTTTAGTTAAATCTAGTTTCTGGCCACTATTTTTAAAATTCAATTCTGGGAGTTTGGCAAATCCAAATTGCATGAAACTAATTTTGCCTGAAAGGTATTAAGATGATATATCCAAGACCATTGGATTTAATTCAATTAGAGTTATAGATCTCTCCTAATAAAAATAACAAAACAAAAGCATTTGCAACTTGCAACATTTTTATAAAATCAACCAAGTTAGCTTTTGAGTTGATTCCAACTCTCAAAAATCACATTTCATCATATCTATATAACTATGTAATAATATTGAGGTTTACATGCAGTGACTTTGGACTAGTACCAAAATAATGCTATATAGGCATTTCTAGTCACTTTAAATCATTAAATAATGATCTTAAACCAACATAATGTTGATCCAACCTTTAATTCTCATTCCCACATGTTAGGATATGTGGTGATTACATGTGTCAACATGATCCCATATTTTAAGTGGTGAATATTAAATCTTAGTTAATTTTTTTCAATGAATAGAAATTACTTTTCTAAAATAAAAAGGAGGAAACCATTGAATTAAACTTGTGATGCTTGTGATGATATTAGATCATCAAATATGTGTCTTAGAATGCTACTTAGCCTAGTTAAGTATTGTTTGGTGATTGTATGCTCCGTATGTATTTATAGACGATAGTACCGACCAAGCTTTCGAGGAGGAGGAGTTCTACCAAGAAGAAGAAGAAGAAGAAGAAAACTTCAACCACTGCACCAACCAAGGCAAGCCACCATTAACAGTGCAAGCTAACCCTTGCAAGTTTAGTGCTTAGCAAGTTAGGACCAAACTAGCTAGTTTAGCAAAGATGCCTTAAGCATGCTTTGATCACACCCCTTTGACTAGTACTACCCCAAGTTCTATTTACAAGCTTTACACTCTTAGTTTACACAAAGTTCTTTACTTGTTTTGAAGGTAGCATAAAAAGTATAAAACTTGACCTATTTAGAAACCTTTAGATGTCATTCTATGGCATGAGATTGAACCCAAATTTTCCACCTTAGTGAACACTCTTAACTTAGTAGTTTCGAGTAGATCAAAAACTTGAGTCACTCTAGATGGGAACACTTGGTGAAAATGAATTATGAAAACCTTGGAATGATGAGTCATTCTATTGAGATGTTTTGACATGTGTTGAGAAACACAAATGGTTGATGATGATGAAAATGTTGAGGCATGAGTCTTAACCCTTTTATAAAACTGATGGTTGGATGCGGATGCGATACCATTCCAAATTTACCGTACAACCACACTACCTGAATTGGGTAAGGCTTAGCTGGAAATTTATATGCATTAGTATTAGTTCCCTCACGGGAGAGGTCTGAGTTGAGGCTACCTCTCAATGTTGTCCACCTATGCAGTGCCCAAGATGACTGATGATCATGGTTGGGAGGCCATGCTCATAGGAGAGGTGCTTATACTAGGGTGTGTAAAGGGAAGGTTATGTTTGATTATTTGCATACTAAGTATGATGATTCAGGGTTATCCCTGACAGATGTATCGAATCTTGTGGTGAAAGTGTACCACCTCTGCAGAGTGTGAAACTATTCGAATAGCCGCGTCCGCGGTTATGGACAGTTGGAATGGCCATACTGTTTCGTTGTCAGATGTTTTCTAAATACTTTGAAAGGTATGATGAATCTTGACTTGACCACAACAGGGTTGTGTTTATGACACTAGCTTCCCAACTTAAGTGATTCTAGAACTTTACTTTATCTTTCTTTGCTTCTGAACTCAGCTTAGGTTTTAAACTTAACTTTATAGTTAAACATGGAGTTAGCACTTTAACTTTGAACTATAGTACTTGTTAGTGGTAGTTTGCGAGTACTTAAAGAGTACTCATGGCTTTTGTCCCTAGCTATTATCATGGCCAGACTATGAAGGAGACTATCAAGATGATGGCCAACATGACGACTATGATAACTAGGACTATCTGCCTTCGTCGGCATTGCCTGTGCCCCTGAAGATGGACCCCACCGCTACGCTTATCTTTTATTTCCGCTGCTTGTTGTATTAAGATTGGATCATGAGATCCTTATTTGTGTAAGACCTTATGGATGGTTTGTAATGTATGATGTAATGTGATATCCAATCCGTTATGTCTTGCAAAAATGGTAATCCTGGGATTGCGAGGTATGGCATAACGGGCATCTAGGATTAAAAATCCGGGTGTTGACAAGTTGGTATCAGAGCCATCCTGACCATAGGAGACCCTAGTTAGAATGGACGTCAAACAAAAATTTAGTTTCAAAACCAAAGTGAGTATTTATGAAAAACTATCTCCTCTCTTACCCTTGTGGATTCTTTCTCAAAAATTCATGATACTCAAAATTCTCCCACTACTACTTCAAAAATTGACACACTTGATCACTTCACTAACTTCCTCATCCTTAATTCTTGTAGATGGAGACTCAGTTCAGCAAGTTTTACCAGTTGGGAAACGGAGGTCAATTGATCTTCAAGAGGGATCTGGATTCACTGTCAGAGTTACTGGGACGCCCGCACCCGGAGTTTCTTGAAGCTCAACTTCCAGGACCCCCAGGAGGAGACTTACAGTGGCTAGTCACCGCAGATCTTAGAGGAAGCATTGAAGCACCAACCTTTGGGAGAATTCAGTTCTCCGTGAGAGAGAACAACTGGCTAGATGGATTAGCCAGGGCAATGCATGAAGCTCTCGCACGTCTATGTGCCCTCAGCGTCAACAAGACCCAAGGAACCCGTTTTGCCCACTATGCAAGACGTGACTTCATGGGAATGCCAATGGAGATGCCGGGCCACCCCGAGTTGAGGCGTCAAGTGGAGAACCTTGACTTCTTGCTGCATGACAGACAGTAGGAACTGGACAATGCCAGGGAGTTAGCCAACCAGAACCGTGCCATTGCTGACCAGAAGGCCCAGACTTTCGCACTGCTTGTCCAAGACCGTCAGTCTCTTTGCCACCAGCGTGCCAAGAAGGATCGCACCATCGCCCATCTTTGAAAGAAGGTGGCCGACCTTGAGAAGACCATCAAGGAGCAGGAAGCTCAGCTTGCAGCAAAGGAAGAAGAAGATGAGGGTGAAGACATCTAGGGAGACATGGATTCTTACCTCAGCAACGATGATGACTTTCTGGAGGAGGATGCCGTGGACTTCTACACTGATGATGAGGACTCCGACTTCATCGACGATGAGTAGATGCACTAGATCACTGTCGTAGCATGAGATGTATCGGTCTCACTGTATCGTAGCTTGCAGAATGGTTCTTCAAACCATCTGTTTTCCCTTTGATTGTTGTGGTGTGTGTTGTATCGTGTGTTTGCTTCCATGAATGAAAATGAAATTAGTTGAAAAACCTGAGTCTAACTCAAAGTTTTAGCTTTGAAAACCCAAAACCATAAACCTTAGAATTTCCCTCTTATCCCTATATCTATCTCAATCTTCAGATGACTCATGGAAACCAAGGAGGGAGCAGCTCGTTGCCAGACCCAATGCTGCAGATCTTGCAGAATCTCATAGCAGACCGTGAAGCAAGCGGGGCAGAACGCCAAGCCAACTTAGCAACACTTCCACAGATCGCCCACATGGCTCTCAATAATCAAGGACATGGAAACCAGGATCATCAAGGATCCAAGCTCAAAAACTTTCAGAACACCAATCCCCCAATCTTCAACCAATCTGAAAACCCATTAGATGCTGATGACTGGATATAGACATGGAAAACAACTTAGAAGTTGCCAAAGTTCATGAGAATGAGAAAGTTCTCTTCGCCACCCAATATCAGGCAGGAGATGCAAGAGCTTGGTGGAATAGCATCCGCAATATGAACCATGGTCAAGTGATGACATGGGAAGCATTCAAAGTCAAGTTCAGCCGCACCCATGTGCCGCAAGGTCTAGTCAACAGAATGAGAGATGAGTTCCGCGAATTGAAGCAAGGAAGAATGACGGTGGTGGAGTACCATGACAGATTCCTGTCACTTCCCAGATATGCACCTGATGAGATCAACACGGAGGCCAAGAAGAAGGAGAGATTCTTGAACAGACTGCATGATGAGATGCAGACTGTCCTCGTCAACATCCGTTTCCAGGATCTCGAAGAGCTAGTCGACTCTGCCATCCAGATGGAAGGGAAGATTAACCAGGCAAACAACAACCGCAAGCGTCGTATGATGCAGCAGTCTGGATCCAACAGTCACCAGAAGTACCGCCCCAACCCTTCACCAGGATATGCACCAAGGAACAACCGACCCCCAAATTCTCGTCCAAGCTACCCCAACCGTAGCGGAGGCAATGTGAAGTCCGGAGGAAACAATCACAACTCCGGTAATACCAACAACTTCAACCGTGCACCTCCCAAGAACCCCAATAACAACAACAACACTGCACCCAGACCTGGCAGCAATCCTGTGCCTGTCGCAGTCAAGGACAAGTCCCAGATCACTTGTTTCGAGTGTGGAGTGAGGGGTCACTACTCCAATGAGTGTCCCAAGAAGACTGCAGCCAATGCCAATGTGAATGCCCCAGCTCAGCAGCAGCGTCGTGTTCAACCAGGAAGGAGATTTTCCCCAGGGAACCCTCACAACCGCAATGGCCGTCTCTTCCACATGAATGCAGAAGAAGCCCAGGAAGCGCCAGACGTAGTGCTGGGTATGTTTTCTGTCAACTCAGTTTTAGCAAGAGTATTGTTTGATTCGGGAGCATCGCATTCATTTGTCACCGAAGAATTTGCATGCACTAGTAAGATTCGTCCAACCAACCTGAAGCATGTCATGATAGTTCAAATCCCCGGTTCAACAACCAAAGCTAGAAAAATTTGCAAAGCTGTACCTATCAGAATACATGGGATAGATTTTTATGCCAACCTAATTGTACTTGGAACCAAAGGATTGGAAGTAGTACTAGGTATGGACTGGATGTCAAGGTATAAAGGATTGATAGACTGTGTTAAGAAATCCATCACCATGACCAGTAGTTCTGGAGTAACAGTAGAGCATATCTCTGAAACCTTACCCCATCAATTCAAGTGCAACCAGAGTGTAACCCTTCCCACCATAGACCAAGTCAGAGTAGCCTGTGAATACCCCGACGTATTTCCAGATGAATTACCAGGTATGCCCTCGGATAGGGATATTGAGTTCATTATTGAACTAATCCCCGGAACCAGACCTATAGCCCAGAGACCCTATAGCATGAACCCCTCAGAGTTAGTGGAACTGAAGAAGCAGTTGGATGCGATGCTAGCCAAAGGCTTGATTCAACCAAGTGCATTGCCATGGAGATCACCAGTGTTATTCATCGACAAGAAAGATGGAGGCAACCGTCTGTGCACAGATTATAGAAAGTTGAATGATGTCACCATCAAGAACAAGTACCCCTTGCCAAAGATAGAGGATTTGTTTGATCAGTTGACTGGAGCCCAGGTATTCTCAAAGATTGATCTTAGGACTGGTTATCACCAACTTAAGATTCGTGCAACGGATATTCCGAAGACCGCCTTTACTACTCGCTATGGTTTATACGAGTATACAGTTATGTCTTTTGGATTAACCAATGCCCCTTCTTATTTCATGAATCTCATGAATAAGATCTTTATGAATTTCCTAGATAAGTTTGTAGTGGTGTTTATCGACGACATCCTTATCTAATCCAAGTCAGAAGAAGAGCATGAGCAACATCTGAGAGTTATCCTAGAAACCCTGAGAGAGCATCAGTTATATGCCAAGTTCAGCAAGTGTGAGTTTTGGTTGAAAGAAGTAGGATTCCTAGGACATATTGTGTCTGCCGGAGGAGTCTCTGTTGATCCTGCCAAGATCAAAGATGTCGAAGAATGGGAAGCTCCAACCACTCAAACCCAAGTCCGTGCTTTTCTCGGATTAGCGGGATATTACCGCAAGTTCGTAGAAGGATTCTCAAGCATAGCCCGACCAATGACCCAATTGTTGAAGAAGGACAAGAAGTTTGAATGGACAGACAAATGTGAAGCCAGTTTCCAGTAGCTGAAGAAGAGATTGATATCCGCCCCAATATTGGTCATGCCAGACATCAAGAAGCCCTTTGATGTGTATTGTGACGCATCCAAGATTGGTCTAGGATGTGTATTGATGCAAGAAGGCAAAGTCATTGCTTATCTGTCTCGAAAACTAAAGCACCATGAGCAGAACTATCCGACCCATGATCTTGAGCTAGCAGTTGTGGTTCTAGCGTTGAAGACATGGCATCATTATTTGATGGGTAATCGCTGTGAGATTTACTCAGATCATAAAAGCTTGAAATACATCTTCACTCAGAAGGAGCTGAATATGAGGCAAAGGATATGGATAGAGTTAATCAAGGATTATGACCTTGACATTCACTATCACCCCGGCAAAGCCAATGTGGTAGCGGATGCTCTTAGCAGATTGCCGTGTAGGCTTAACACCATGATCAAGGAGAAGCAACCAAGTTTGTATGAAGCGTTGGAGCAGTTCAGGACTGAATTAGTTAGCAAAGGATTCTTAGCTAGCATTGAACTTCAGCCCACTTTGATTAGCCAAATCAAGAAAGCCTAGAATGGAAATGAAAGTATCGACGGAATCAAACGTCGTATTGGTACAGGAAAGGTACCTGGATTCACTGAAGACGAAGAAGGAGTACTGTGGTACAAAGGACGTATCTGTGTCCCAGCAGGTTCGGAGCTGAAGGAAGTTATCATGAAGGAAGCTCATGATACTCTTTATTCTATCCACCCCGGAGGAACAAAGATGTATCGGGATTTGAAAGAACAATTTTGGTGGCACAAGATGAAGAGAGAGATCGGAAGCTACATCGCCAAATGTGACATCTGTCAAAGAGTCAAAGCAGAGCATCAGAGACCTGCAGGACTGTTGCAACCATTGCAGATTCTGGAATGGAAATGGGATTCCGTCGGAATGGACATTATCACCGGTTTGCCTACTTCTAGTAGGGGAAATGACTCAATCTGGGTCATAGTTGATAGACTGGCCAAGGTAGCCCACTTTATACCTTTCAAGACCACTTACCAAAGTGCAAAGTTAGCATAACTGTACATTGCTAGGATTGTTAGTCTGCATGGAACCCCCAAGACCATAGTATCAGATCGAGGAACCCAGTTTACCTCAAGATTTTGGTAGAAAGTCCAAGAAGGATTAGGAACCAAGTTGAACTTCAGTACAGCTTATCACCCGCAAACTGATGGACATACTGAGAGAGTCAACCAGATTCTAAAGGATATGCTTAGAGCTTGTGTGTTGGAATATGGATCAAAATGGGAAGACTGCCTACCTTTCGTAGAATTCTCATATAACAATAGTTATCAAGCTAGTTTGCAGATGGCACCATTTGAATTCCTATACGGAAGGAAGTGTCGTACCCCTTTGAATTGGTTGCAAGTAGGAGAAAGTCAGATCTTCAGACCCGACATTCTCTGAGAGGCAGAAGAGAAAGTTCACAAAGTCTGTGAGCACCTCAAGACCGCCCAATCTAGACAGATGAGCTATGCCGACAAGAGAAGGACAAACCTGACTTTCAATGTCGGAGATTTTGTATATCTCAAGGTTTCACCATTGAAAGGAACTCAATGCTTTAGTCTAAAGGGAAAGTTAGCCCCTAGATATATCAGACCTTTCAAGATTCTGAACCGTCGAGGAGAAGTATCGTATCAGCTGGAACTGCCTGAAGAGATGTCAGCCATCCACAATGTGTTCCATATCTCGTTACTTCGCAAATGTCTGGAAGTGCCAGAGAAGACTGAAGTTTTCAAGAACATCGATCACAGAGCTGTAGAAATCAACAATGATCTGACTTATCGGGAAGTACCCATCCGTATCTTAGAAGAAGCCTACAGAACCACCAGGACCAGGAGTATCAAGTTTCTCAAGATTCAGTGGAGCAACCATACCGAGGATGAAGCTACTTGGGAGCGCGAAGATTACATTAGGATAGAGTTCCCAGATCTCTTTAGTTCCTAGTTTTCTTTGTAAATCTCGGGACGAGATTTTGTTTAAGGGGTGAAGGTTTGTAACATCTCAAAACTTCAATCCAAGATTATCAAGATCTAAATCATCAAATTTGGGGTTAACAAAAAC
Organism: Avena eriantha; assembly: GCA_910589775.1. Taxonomy (NCBI): domain Eukaryota; kingdom Viridiplantae; phylum Streptophyta; class Magnoliopsida; order Poales; family Poaceae; genus Avena; species Avena eriantha. The sequence continues at coordinate 62,561,472 of OU342742.1, read as the reverse complement.
TTTTGCAATTTTAAAATGAAAGCATTCATATATGTGTGCATTTAAAATAGGAGTTGTTTTGAATTGCCATGGTTGTGTGATCCTTTGCTTCTAAAATGTTTCTTAAGTGAAATAAACATCATCTAAGTCATTCCCAAACTTTTTCCAAAGAAGAACAACTCAAAATGAATATTTGAACTGAATGGTAATTTTGCAAAATTAACTCTCATGCCTACTTTGGCTATTCCTAGTACTCAAAACTTAACAGAAACATGTGTGGATCTTTACACCCCTTGATAGTACACATAATGAGGTACCAAGGCCCACTTTGTGATCTGCTAAAAACTTTCAAATGCTAATTTTAAATGACAGTTTAAAATTGAATCTAATTCATATGGGAAGATCCCATTATTTCAAAAACCACTCAAACAAGCTCAATTTTCAAAACCCAAGCACCCACAAAGTCTCAAGCTTATTCCTAGCAAACCCACCAAAAATCTTTTCAAAATTCAAAACTAAATCTCATGCGGCCATTTCACCAAACACTTGGCATGCATGATTTCCACCCTAATCCTAGCTCACTATTTTGAACAGGGTTTTGCCCCCAAATGATCTACATTTAATCTCTTTGTCCCCTCTTGATCTAACCAGGCCCTTAGCACCCACTCCCCTAGCCCCTAGTGGCATTGCCATGCCATGCCGAGCCACCCCTCGCCAACCAACCTTGCCCTCACCGCAGCAGACCATCTCCCCCTCTCTCTCCATGTCTAGGAGGTAGCTCACACCTCACCACCACCCTCTGTCCCCTGCCCGAGCCAAGCCCTGTAGTGGACCACCGAGGATACCACGCACCCCATGCCACCGCGCCATGACGGTGCCGCCCCCAGAGCGCGCTCTGTCCCCGCTCGCACAGACCGCCCCTTGGCCGCAGCCCGCGCCCGCCGCTCCGCCACGACCTGGAGAACACCCCCAGACACCCCCACTGGCCGCCCAACGCCTCACAGCCATCGCTCGTCCTGGACACCGCTGCCTCTGCCGCTCAGAGCGCCACCTCGCCCAGACCGCATGCCACCGCCCCTACGGCTGCATTCACTTCCTAGAGCACTGCCAGGGGACCGCCCGTCGATCGCCACCCTCAGCCATGTCGTACGGCCGCCTCTACCCAGCCGTAGCCATGTCGCCACCGTCGCCTGCCCATCCCGCTCGGTCTCACCGTCGGGCCTATAAAAGGAGGCCTCCCCAGCCTCTTCTCTCCACACCACTCCACTCCCCTCACCTCACTGAACCTCACCCACCTCTCGCTGGAGCAGGGGGAGCAGCAGCTCACCGGAATTGGAGCCGGAGCCGCCGCCTCTGGAGGAGAAGGGCGCCGCTGATTGCGACCACCCCCGGAGCTACCTCGACCGTCCCTGAGCTCGCCGTCGTCTTCCAGTTTGTTTGCCCGCCTCGCTGTCGTCGCTGGAGCCCTAGTACGTCCCCAGCAGACCCCCACCAAGCCGCTAGGGTTCGAGCTCGCCGGCGACCCGTTCGTCGTCGACGACGACCCTTAGCCGTAGATCTCCCTTCTAATCCTACGGCCCACAGCGCGCGTACCGTTTCGCGTGTTAAGACCCACTGACAAGCGGGACCCCCCGGTCAGCTGAGCCCCGTGCCGCAGAACGCCACTGGGCCGACCCAAGTTCTTTCCCGCGCTAGACCACCCGTTCAAATCTGGATTTTTCTTTTTAATTAAATCTAGTTTATGTCCACTATTTTTAAAATTCAATTCTGGGAGTTTGACAAATCCAAATTGCATGAAACTAATTTTGCCTAAACGGTATTAAGATGATCTATCAAAGCCCGTTGGATTTAATTTAATTAAAGTTATAGATCTCTCCTAATAAAAATAACAAAACAGAAGCATTTGCAACTTCCAACATTTTTATAAAATCAACCAAGTTAGCTTTTTAGTTGATTCCAACTCTCAAAAATCACATTTCATCATATATATATAACTATGTAATAATATTAAGGTTTACATGTAGTGACTTTGGACTGGTACCAAAATAATGCTATATAGGCATTTCTAGTCACTTTAAATCATTAAATAATGAACTTAAACCAAAGTAATGTTGATCCAACCTTTAATTCTCATTCCCACATGTTAGGATATGTGGTTATGACATGTGTCAACATGATCCCATATTTTAAGTGGTGAATATTAAATCTTAGTTAATTTTTTTCAATGAATAGAAATTACTTTTCTAAAATAAAAAGGAGGAAACCATTGAATTAAACTTGTGATGCTTGTGATGATATTAGATCATCAAACATGTGTCTTAGAATGCTACTTAGCCTAGTTAAGTATTGTTTGGTGATTGTATGCTCCGTATGTATTTATAGACGATAGTACCGACCAAGCTTTCGAGGAGGAGGAGTTCTACCAAGAAGAAGAAGAAGAAGAAGAAGAAGAAGAAGAAGAAGAAAACTTCAACCACTGCACCAACCAAGGCAAGCCACCATTAACAGTGCAAGCTAACCCTTGCAAGTTTAGTGCTTAGCAAGTTAGGACCAAACTAGCTAGTTTAGCAAAGATGCCTTAAGCATGCTTTGATCACACCCCTTTGACTAGTACTACCCCAAGTTCTATTTACAAGCTTTACACTCTTAGTTTACACAAAGTTCTTTACTTGTTTTGAAGGTAGCATAAAAAGTATAAAACTTGACCTATTTAGAAACCTTTAGATGTCATTCTATGGCATGAGATTGAACCCAAATTTTCCACCTTAGTGCACACTCTTAACTTAGTAGTTTCGAGTAGATCAAAAACTTGAGTCGCTCTAGATGGGAACACTTGGTGAAAATGAATTATGAAAACCTTGGAATGATGAGTCATTCTATTGAGATGTTTTGAGATGTGTTGAGAAACACAAATGGTTGATGATGATGAAAATGTTGAGGCATGAGTCTTAACCCTTTTATAAAACTGATGGTTGGATGCGGATGCGATACCATTCCAAATTTACCATACAACCACACTACCTGAATTGGGTAAGGCTTAGCTGGAAATTTGTATGCATTAGTATTAGTTCCCTCACGGGAGAGGTCTGAGCTGAGACTACCTCTCAATGTTGTCCACCTATGTAGTGCCCAAGATGACTGATGGTCATGGTTGGGAGGCCATGCTCATAGGAGAGGTGCTTATACTAGGGTGTGTAAAGGGAAGGTTATGATTGATTATCTGCATACTAAGTATGATGATTCAGGGTTATCCCTGACAGATGTATCGAATCTTCTGGTGAAAGTGTACCACCTCTGCAGAGTGTCAAATTATTTGAATAGCCACGTCCGCGGTTATGGACAGTTGGAATGGCCATACTGTTTCGTTGTCAGATGTTTTCTAAATACTTTGAAAGGAATGATGAATCTTGACTTGACCACAACAAGGTTGTGTTTATGACACTAGCTTCCCAACTTAAGTGATTCTAGAACTTTACTTTATCTTTCTTTGCTTCTGAACTCAGCTTAGGTTTTAAACTTAACTTTATAGTTAAACATGGAGTTAGCACTTTAACTTTGAACTATAGTACTTGTTAGTGGTAGTTTGCGAGTACTTAAAGAGTACTCATGGATTTTGTCCCTGGCTATTATCATGGCCAGAGTATGAAGGAGACTATCAAGATGATCGCCAACAGGACGGCTATGATAACTAGGACTATCTGCCTTTGTCAGCATTGCCTGTGCCCCTGAAGATGGACCCCACCGCTATGCTTATCTTTTATTTCCGCTGCTTGTTGTATTAAGACTGGATCATGAGATCCTTATTTGTGGAAGACCTTATGTATGGTTTGTAATGGATGATGTAATGTGATATCCAATCCGTTATGTCTCGCAAAAATGGTAACCCTGGGATTGCGAGGTATGGCATAACGGGCATCTAGGATTTAAAATCCGGGTGTTGACATGATATCTCTGTGATCAAATCACACGCTGCACAGCTATTGGATATAACTTCTCCGAGTGGGCCCTTGAGTATCTTTCCGTCACGTGGACGGACAAATCCCGCTCTTGACATATTGCATCTACGGTTTCCTCCGAGTACCTGAACACACCTCTATAACCACTGTATTATCAAGTGGCGCTTGATGCTATCTAAGCACTCTCGGGAGACAGTGATTGATATAGCCTCACGGTCTAAGGAATAGTCTACGAGGATCCATTTCTAATCATCGTAACTTTAACTTCGTGACATGATCGGGTCACGATGTTTAGTTCGGGTATTGGTTCATCATCTCATTCTCAGAATGGGTTGACTCCATTCCCAACTGGCATAAATGCCATATTATCAGGAAACTTGATCATCCGTTGACCAATGAACCAGTGACTAGAGTTTCACTGGGAACCCCTGGTTGTTTATATATCACGCGTGTATTGATGTTTCCACTCAACATAGTTATAGCATGATATAAAACTTAATCATAAACTTTATGAAATATGATAATAGTCCTTATTACTATTTGTCTCTAGGGCATATTTCCAACAGTCTCCCACTTGCATTAGAGTACAAATAAGCTAGCTGTATTTGTTCTTAATCATTGGCACCATATATCCGGTACCCTGAACATGCTTGCTCATGGAAGAGGTTGAGTCTTGGGTCTGTACTTTATAGTCCAAATCCTTTGCAACTTACTAATGTCACCTTGGTTGACATTAATACTTTATCATCACATGATAACATCTGTGCGTATGCATCGTCACTATGGCAGCAGAACGAGGCCTGATTCCAGGAGCCTACAATGACTTTAGATCAACCTCGAGGGCTTTCTCATGGGCACCGTGCCCTAGGACACATCATTCTATGTTAAAAGTGAACTAGCCCCGCCATAACATTATACAACACTTTATATGGTACCCTTATCTATTATTATAAATGTATTCATCGAAACACTAGTGCACCTTGTGCAACTTTCGATGTTTTGTTCACCTCGCTTCCTACTTGACTCTAATCGGTATTACAGGAGTTTCCAACATATTCCCTTATAACATAACCCTTTATGCTTTAAGATATGTCATCCTTTATGGATTTTGGAAAACATGTCTACAGTTCTCTATTAGACACTATGGACAAACTTAGCTCAATGTTCCGTGATTCAAACTTAATCATTTTTAAACGTTTGTTATTGGATCATATATTATGTTAAGTTACCATCATGGTTTTCTAAGATAGAACCTATGTCTCAACATGGTGGATGATGATCATCCTTTTCTTTCTTTCAACCATTGATGATAAACTTAATACTATTCCTAACTTCAGTTATTAAGGACCAGTTCCTTAATTAACTTCTATTCTGAAACCCTTTTCAGAATCCCTTAAGGAATACTACATAATATCATAATACACTTATTATTAACTTCTACACCTTATAAATCATTATTTATCGGTACTTGCGCTTTAATTCTTAACACACTTAAGAATCACTCCTATAAGCTCCCACTCAAAATATGTTCCTAACATATTTGGGTATGAGTCACTACTCTTACTCAAACTATGTTCCTACATATTTCAATTTCAGACTTATATTGCTCCCACTCAAAAATATGTCAATCACATATTATTTTAGGAAGAATTTCAAAGCTCCCACTCTATTTCATGCAAATTGCATTTCCACTCACTATTTTGAACGATTTCAAAATCCTTTGATCAAATATAAAACTTAGAGATTTACTATGAGATACTAGTACTTTTACTAGTTTTAAATCCTCTAGACATTCAGGACACTTGAATCAAATTCATTTGAATTTGTCCAATGCTTGACAAATTGTGCTTTTTTCATTCACCCCATTTTCCACTATCGATTTGCAGTCATTTGGGAAAATTCCAAGTAACCCTTTTTACTCGTGAGATTCAGCAACGAATTGCTTTCTAATCTCAAGGGAATTTTGTTATGGGATTTCTCATAATTTTAGTTTACCATTATTTCCTTTGTAGTTCGTAGGTATGTCATATTCCGGTAATCATGACAAATGATTCACAAATGTGTCCATACAAGTTATGGGATACATTTTGAATCCTACTTCATGTAGTGAAAATACCAGTGGGGAAAACACAATGATCATTATCATTGTTTGTTTCCTTCTGTGAAGAGAATCGTTCAGGAACGTTGTCCTTTGCGCTTCTCAACACTCTGATGCAGGGATTTGAATCCTCATCGTGTTTTTCACTATCTTCCAAAAGCTTCATAATCGAGAAATACCACTAAATGCGAACTTTCTCGAAAATGTACCAAAATCCAAGCAATACTAGTTTTGCTTCTCTTTTGGTTTTAGCTATGGATTTCGTATTCAAAGTTTCCAGTGAATACTCTACAAGGACTTATTCACTATTGTTTTGGTTATATCGAATAACCCCAAAACTTTCACGACTATCCATACTAGATATGGAGCCGCTTTCATGAATTCAAATGGTTCACTATGCATTCTAATTGAGTGCTAACTATTTCTAACTTATGGTCTCTACATCTACACTACAACGATTTATTTGGCGCCATCTATTCACCCATTTTGATATCTAATATCACATTGCGATGCTTTGCATTTTGACATTTCAAAACGCTTTGCATTCCGCAATTTCTTTTATGCCAAACTTATAAAGTCTAATTTCATTACTATTGATCAAATCGTAGTAATAAGATTCTCTTTTATATTTATACCCTTTATTGATGAAACACTTTGATCATATCAAATAGTTTCATACTTATGTTTCCTTTGGTAAACTACTTTACCCATTTAAACAATTATATAATGATAATTACCATTTTTGTTAAAACACAATACATCGAATATGTATTTACTTTTAACAATTCATCAAAACACTTTGTATTCTAGCAACACACGGTGTTCAAGTTATTTTTCCGAACTTGGGTGTTAACAAGTTCTAATTACCCAGGTTTAGGGTTAACAAAAACTTTTATTATTAAATTTAATATGAGTGTATGTGTGAATTGCATTAGTGTATGAATAAGTGCAATTGCCATGTTTGATTGCTACAAATGATAAGGAATGGGTTAAAGATGAATACTACATCATCTAGGCTAAATACAAACAAAATCCAAAGAAAAGAAATTCAAATATGAATCATATGATCAAATGGTCATTTTGACCAAAATTAACCACTACAGCACTTTGGGTGTTTCTAGTAAAAGATTTCTAATATAAACTTTTCTAATTCTTTTCACCCCTTGCTAGACCAAGTAAAATTAAATCCAAGCCCACTTTACAAATTAATAGAAACAAATTCCAAATCTATTTAAAGGACAATTCAAAATTGAATCAAGTGTATGTACTAAGATCACCACTTTTCAAAAACCACTCAAATCAATTCACCTTGGCAAACCCAAGCAACCATAGACACTCGAGCATGTGACAAACACACTCACCAAATTTCATTCAAAAATTCAAATCTTAATCTCATGCGGCCATTTGGTCGAGCACCTTGCAGACACAGATAAACCACTCCCTAACTTCTACTATTTTGAACAGTGTTCAATCGCCACTAGTGCCCCATTTCTCTCCCCCTGTCTCCCCCAGTGTCTAGCAGCCCAGTGGATAGCTCCCCCCTTTGCCATTTGCGCTAGTGCAACGCCGCCCGAGCTCACCGCGTTGGTCGACCAGGAACCCCTCGCCACAGACCGCGCCGCCCTCTCCCACGACGTCCAAGAGACAGGCGCCACACCACCGCCACCCTCTATCCACCCCTCAACCACGGGCAAGCCATGGACCGGCTGTGATCGCCGCGCCTGATACATTGCAAATGTATCTATAATTTTTGATGTTCCATGCTTGGTTTTATCCACTTTCTTGTGTTTTGTCCACACTTTGGAGTACTTGTCATATGGTTTCTTGGACTAACCTATTAACAAGAGCCACGGTGCCAGCTGCCTGTTATCTGCTATTTTGGTTCCAGGAAAGTCAGAAAATGAATATTCTCGGAATTGGACGGGACAAAAGCCAAAGTGCCTATTTTTCCGGAAGTCATCAGATGCCAGAATACGATACGGAGAAGGGCCAGAGGGCGGCCACACCACCTGGCCGCGCGGCTAGGCTTGGCCCGCGCCAGGGGGTGGTGTGGCCAGCCCAGGCACCCCCTCGGCCTCTCCTTCCGCCTATAAGATGCCCTCGGGACGAAAACCCTAAGTACCTGATAAAAAATCGACAAAAGAGTCTATAGCCGCCGTCATCTCCATCCCTAGATCGGGAGGGATCTGAAGCTCTTCCCGGCACCCTGCCGGAGAGGGGAATTCACCCTGGAGGCCTTCTTCATCACCATGCAAGCCTCCGGTGTGATGCGTGAGTAGTTCTTCCTCTGGTAATCTGGGAGAAAACACCGGAGAAATGTGTTGTTGCTACTAGGGAGAAAACAACAATCCTTTGTTCATAGAACAATCGTATTGTTTACTTTACATGCAATTCGTAAAGCAATAATCTGTTGCTTACAACTTAATACTGGAGGGGGTTCAGATGATAACCTGAAGGTGGATTATTAGTCATAGATACAGTTGGATGACGGTCTATGTATAATGTTGTAATGCCCAATCAAGTCTCAAAGGAGTCAAGATGATTAGTATATGCATGTATTGCTTTCTCGGTGTTTGTCAATTGCCCCGCTGTAATTTATTCACCCAACATGTTATCTATCTTAAGGAGAGCCACCTCTAGTGAACTATGGATCCCGGTCCTTTTCTTTACATACAATCTATAAACTGTTTACTACTTTGTGTTTACTTTCTGCAAACTATTACTTCCTTCCATTTGATACGTTTAATCCTTTGTTTTCAGCAAAACATGGTGAGATTGACAATCTCATCGCAAGTTGGGGACAGAGTTCTATGGTTGTGTTGTGCAGGTCTCCATGTTGCTACTAGCACCGGTAGTGCGCCCTGCCAAGGCTCAGCTAGCAACACCTTTGGGGTGTTTCCTTGATCCTACTGGTTCGATTAAACCTTGGTTTCATAACTGAGGGAAACTTGCTGCTGTGCTTATCATACCTTCCTCTTGGGGTTCCCAACGAGCTCTACATCAACACTGAGCCATCAGCGCCCACCTTCCTGTCTGCCATGCCGAGAGCGCGCCAGAGCGCCGCAGCCGACACGCGCACACACGCCACGCCTTGCCCTCTCTGCGCGTGCCCGCACTCACCATGACCCTAGCTACCCCCAGACATGCCCATTCACCGCCGCGTGGACAGTAGCCATTGTGCATTGTCTCGAACGCCGCCGTTTCCACCCAGAGCACGGGAAGCTCCCGACTATTCTCGGCCACCCCTTGCCACGCCATCACGCGCACGACGACCGCCTTGAAGCACCGCGTCGACCCCTACCATCACCCATGCCTATAGCCCCATGTATCGACGTCGCCGACGAGCCCGAGCCATCCCGCTCTGTCGCTCTCGCTGTTGTATAAATAGAGGCCACCCCAGCTCCAATTCGCCACACCATTCCACTCCCCTCTGTCTCTCAGACACCTCTCACACCTCTCCCTAGAGCAAGGCGAGCACCACATCGCCGGAATTTCACCGGAGCCAGCCGATGTAGAGGAGAAGAGGAACCGGAGATAGGATCCACCCCAGGAGACGCCGCAACCACCATTCAAATCCCCGTCGTCTACAACATCGTTCTCCCCCATCGCCAACCTTAGTTGGAGCCCAGGTGACCCCCCACATACCCCCACCGTTCACATTAGGGTTCAGTCTCGCCAGAGCTGTGTGACGGAGACGACGATGCTCAGTCGTCGATCGCGCTCTAATCGCATGGCCCAGATTGAAACTTACCACTTCGCGTTAGACGAGCCACTGATCAGTGGGACCATCTTGTCAGCAGCCCGCTGCGCCAGCGCAGTGCAGCTGGGCCGGCCCATTTAGTTTCCCGCGCAGAGCCCGTCGATTCAAATAGATTTTTCCCATTTTAGTTAAATCTAGATTATGTCAGTAGATTCAAAAATCAATTCAAAGAGATTCACTGAACCAAATTGCATGATTCTAATTTTGTTAGAAAGGTAGTCAAAATATTTATCCAAGCCTGTTGGATTCAAACCATTTGAAATTATAGATCACCTATACCAAAAATAACAAGACAGAGGCTTTTCCAACTTCAAACATTTTTCAAAAATCAACCATAAATGCTTTTGAGTTGTTTCCAACTCTCAAAAATCACATTTGACAAGAGCTATCTGAATATGTAAAAATATTTAGGTTTACATGCAGTGACATTGGATTAGTACTCAAATAATGCTATATAGGCATTTCTAGTTACTTTAATTGTACTAAATAGTAATTTTAAACTTTATAAAATATGACCAACACTTTAAATCACATTCCAAGTATTAGAATATGTGGTGATGACATGTGTCAACATGATCCCATATTTCAATTGGAGAATATTAAATCTTAAGTATTTTCAATGAGTAGAAATTACTTTTCCAAAATAAGATAAATAAAATTAGGTCTTTATTTCATGTGATGTTTGTGATGATGCTAGATCATCAAGTGTGAGCCTTGGTGTGCTAAATAGAAGTAGTTAAGTATTGTTTGGTGATTGTGTACCTCATATTCATTTATAGACGATAGTACCGACCCGGGATACGAGGAGATGGGTACTACCAAGAAGAAGAAGAGAACTTCAACCACTGCAAGACTCAAGGCAAGCTAGAACTATGCAAGCTAACACTTGCAAACTTGATAACCTATGCAAGATGCATTAGGCATGCTTTGGTTATACAACTTTGATTATACAAATCCCAAGTTTTACTTGCAAGCTTTATTCTTTTACTTTAACCAAAGTTCTTTGCCTTTAGTTAGTAAATTGGGAGTATTGGAAAAATAGGATAGATACCATAAAGAGTATAAACCTAGGCCTAAGTAGTTATACTTAGATGCCATCAAAAGCATAAAACTAGATTTGGATAGTTACATCTGATTAGCACCCCTTAATAGTGACACCCTCATTGCTAGTTGCTAGTGCTAAACTACTACTTGTCACTTAGATGGGAATACTTGGAGAAAATGATTATGAACACCTTGGAATGGTGATTCATTCTATTGAAATGTTTTACATGTGTTGAGAAACACAAAAGGAGTTGATGATGAAAATGTTGAGGCATGAGCCTTAGCCCATTATAAAAACTGATGGTTGCATTGGGTTTGGATGCGATACCATTCCAATTTTACCATACAACCACAATACCTGAATTGGGTAGGGCTTAACTGGAAGTTTATATGCCTTAGTATGGGTTCCCTCGCGGAAAGAGGTTGAGCTGAGGCTACCTCGTGAGTGTGAATGTCCACCTATGCAGTGCCCAGGATGGCAGATGGCCATGGTTGGGAGGTCAAGCTCATAGGTGAGGTGCCTATACTAGAGTGTGTAATTTAAAGGTTAGGATTGATTATCCGCATACTAAGTATGATGATTCAGGGTTATCCCTGACGGATGTATCGAATTTTGTGGTGAAAGTGTACCACCTCTGCAGACTGTCAAACTATTCGAATAGTCGCGTCCACGGTCATGGACAGTTGGAGTGGCCATACTATTCCGTTGTCAGATGTTTTCAAAATGACTTGTGAATTGAACTATGACCTTCACTTGACCACAGCAGGGTTGTGGATATGAAAACTAGGTTCCCGCTCAGGTGATGTAGAAAATTAAATTAGTTTTCTTTACTTTTGAACTCAGTATGAAATAAACCTGGCCTTTTGCAAATAAACTTAGAGCTTAAGATTCCTACTAGATCTACCTTACTTGTTAGTGATAGTTTGCGAGTACTTAAAGAGTACTCATGGCTTTGTCCCTGGCTATTCCCGTGGCTAGACTATGAGGAGGTCTACCAGGAAGATGGACAGCAGGAGGTCTATGACAACTAGGATCATCTCCCATCGTCAGCATTGCCTGTGACCCTGAAGATGGAGTCCCTATTATGTTTATTTTTCCGCTGCTTTAATTGTATTAAGACTGGATCATGAGATCCTTTATTTGTAAGACCTTTATCATGGTTTGTAATGGAGGATGTACTGTGGTACCAATTCTGTTATGTCTCGCAAAAATGGTAATCCTAGGATTTTGATGTATGGCATAACAGGCATCTGGGATTAAAAATCCGGGTGTTGACATTAGGCATGATTCATATGTGATAAAAAAAACAAGTGTCTTTCACATATTATCAATAACTTTGAATTTAAACAATGGTTTCATTCATTAATGAACTTATCATAAGTTGGGTATTCTAAGGCATTTCAATATTTTACAAATGTTCATGCATTATCAATTAGTTTCAAACAACAAGGATAATTCACATGTAATTAAACAAGATATGAACACAAATAGAAATCATTCATAAAAGTGGAACAATTGTTTGTTACAAGCTCATATGAATAACCGTCTCACTAAGTGTGAGACACACTAAAGAGATTCACAATCTTTTGATTACAATAACTATCCAAAACATAAACTAAATGATAAACGTTGAGGGAGAGTGTCGTTGGCCATCATCATCATGCTCGCCATCAACACGCAACGTCACCTCCTCTCTAGCAAGCACCTCTCATGCAGAAGGACCTATTTTTAGCAAAACAGAACAAGTATCAAATATACTTAACACTGCAAATGTGTTTGCAAGATTATAACATTTAAAAAAATGTATATCAAATATATACCTTTATCATTGATGACCTCAGCGACAATGGGTTCAAATATCACATTCTTGAGATGTGATATGAACCTGTGGAATTCCAGTGATTCCGCATCGCGCCTCATAATGCAAGTCCTGACTTGTGCTTGGTAGCTTGCTGGAAGCGACCGCATCACAACGCCATTTGCAAAAGAGCCCGTCATCCAGCTATCCAAGAAGTATGCATGCCTCATGTACGCATCATGCATGCGCTCCAAGTGGTCGTCAAGTGATGAGTTATCCTCCATCTTAATGGAGAGGAAGTCCCCCATCAGCTCATGCTCCCATATGCGTGCTTGTTCCACTAAATGTGTCCTAAGCTGTAACATAGTCGCCCGAGGGTCAAGATTGCCCATGCTCCCATAGCACATTATAACTGATATGAAGGTGGACATCTCACGACGGTAATAGTGGTCTTCCCGCTGTTCTGGGGTCTCTATGTCAATAGGTTAATCCAAATCCATCTCGTTGAGTATGTAGTCGACCACGTCATTCTCACTAAGGAGAACATGGAGAAGTGTAACCCACATAGAGAAGTTTGATCCGTCTAGTCTGTGCTTCTCTCCTTCTAACCAATTGTCAATAGGAAAGGTAGCATCGAGGAGAACCATTTCTACATTTATAATTGCAAAAGGAATTTAGACTAACTTTATAATTAAATGAGTTAATAATAACTCCACTCAGAAACACCTATCCCATGAAGGGTTCCTAGTGATAACACGACCCCTTTTAGCCACATCTCCCCCGATCATCACGGCCATTGATGGCTCAATGCACGGCGCCCAGAAAAATGCTTGAAGGCGGTGTTGATGTAGAGCTCGTTGGGAACCCCAAGAGGAAGGTATGATGAGCACAGCAGCAAGTTTCCCTCAGTTATGAAACCAAGGTTTAATCGAACCAGTAGGAGCAAGGAAACACCCCAAATGTGTTGCTAGCTGAGCCTTGGCAGGGCGCACTACCGGTGCTAGTAGCAACGTGGAGACCTGCACAACAAAACCACAGAACTCTGTCCCCAACTTGCGATGAGGTTGTCAATCTCACCTTTTTTTTGCTGAAAACAAAGGATTAAACGTATCGAATGGAAGGAAGTAATAGTTTGCAGAAAGTAAACACAAAGTAGTGAACAGTTTATAGATTGTATGTAAAGAAAAGGACCGGGATCCATAGTTCACTAGAGGTGGCTCTCCTTAAAATAGATAACATGCTAGGTGAACAAATTACATCGGGGCAATTGACAAACACCGAGAAAGCAATACATGCATATACTAATCATCTTGACTCCTTTGAGACTTGATTGGGCATTACAACATTATACATAGACCGCCATCCAACTGCATCTATGACTAATAATCCACCTTCAGGTTATCATCCGAACCCCCTCAAGTATTAAGTTGCAGGCAACAGATTATTGCTTTACGAATTGCGTGTAAAGTAAACAATACGATTGTTCTATGAACAAAGGATTGTTGTTTTCTCCCTAGTAGAAACAACACATTTCTCCGGTGTTTTCTCCCAGATTACCAGAGGCATGAACCCACTATCGAGCATAAATACTAACTCTTGGAGTTTCTAGCATCTACTTGGCCAAGATAGATACTAACAACGAAAAGCATGCAAGATCACAAATAACAAAGATATGATAGAATCAATAATCAATCTGAAATAGCATCTCAATATCCATTGGATCCCCGCAAACACAACATGCAGAATTACAAATAGATAATCTTGATCATGAACGGAGCTCACAAGATCTAAACATGAAAGCACAAAGGAGGAGAACTAGCCATCTAGCTACTACATGGATCCGTAGTCCAAGGAAGAACTACTCACGCATCACACCAGAGGCTTGCATGGTGATGAAGAAGGCCTCCAGGGTGAATTCCCCTCTCCGGCAGGGTGCCAGGAAGAGCTTCAGAACCCTCCCGATCTAGGGATGGAGATGACGGCGGCTACAGACCCTTTCATGGATTTTTGATCGGGTACTTAGGGTTTTCGTCCCGAGGGCATCTTATAATCGGAAGGGGAGGCCGAGGGGGTGCCTGGGCTGGCCACACCTCCCCTAGCGCGGGCCAGGCCTGGCCGCAAGGCCAGGTGGTGTGGCTGCCCTCTGGCCCCTCTCCGTCTCGTATTCTGGCACTTGATGACATCCGGAAAAATAGGCACTTTTGCTTTTGTCCCGTCCAATTCCGAGAATATTCATTTTCTGACTTTCCTGGAACCAAAAATAGCAGAAAACAGGCAGCTAGCACTATGGCTCTTGTTAATTGGTTAGTCCAAGAAATCATATGAAAAGTACTCCAAAGTTGGAACAAAACACAAGAAAGTGGATAAAACCAAGCATGGAACATCAAAAATTATAGATACATTTGCAATGTATCAACATCCCAAGCTTAACTCCTGCTCGTCCTCGAGTAGGTAAGTGATAAAAATAAAGAATAATTTTTGAGGTGGCATGCACCATCAAAGACTTGATCAAAGTATTTGCAAAACATTCAAAGCTGGGATCATAGTATTCAATCATAAATTGAAAGACAAAGTTCTAGCAATAAGACAAAGAAACTATGATGCAACATGAAAAGGCATAAACAAAAGATTCATGAATAACAATGCTTCGCAAGACGTTTGTTTGTTTCACATAAAGAAAACATAGCATACTAGTATTCAGCTTGTCCCTCGATAGAGTAGCAAATATAATTGCATAGGACACCTTCAAAGTTCATAAGAGTGACTAGATACGATAGTTTAAAACAAGCAATATCAAAGTATGCATCAATCAACTAGTCTTGGGACAATGCACATAGAACTAAGAATGGCCACTATGCTCTCAAAGTAGGTGCATAAAGATAGAATGTGGAGACTCAATGTAATGGTGGAAGAAAGGCCTTTGTAAAAGGAAGTAGGGATTCAAGTCTCATAAAGAGCTTATGGTACTTATAGCTTTCAGCTCTCATTGCCCCTATCATAAGCATCTTGAAGTGGTTAAGGTTAAAGTGACACAACTAAGAGGATATGCTTGACAAGTTATAAACCGAAACCTCATGCCCCTTACTTACGAAGACCGATCCTTATGCTACTCAACTTCAGTCACGAGTAAGCTCTTGTCATTGTAAGTACATGTGTATCATCAAGAACCGCCAACGGGGTACCCCTTGCACATGATACGGGAGCTTTCCCATAATCAAAATGACAAGGAAAGCAGACAATGAGCATCTCAACGACCTTTTTATTTGCTATTTGCATAGGTTTTTATTGAGGATGCTTCATAGAGTGCTCATTATGGTGATGCTGCAAGTTTCCACCATGATTAGGCATGGCTTAGGCTAGCGGCCCAGACGTTTCTCTAACACACATACAAACTCCATGATCTTCCAAGTTCCACTTTTATTTCACACCGCCGGGATCCGTAAGCAAAAGAACATGATATCAACGGGGTACAAAGTACAAGTGCAATGTTGAAAGCGTTCCCCATGAAACATGGTTCTGCTAATTTCAACTTATAAAGCGTAAGCATATACGCAACAAGAAGGACCCAATGGGTTCAAGTTTATTAGAGGCAAGTAAAGTAAAGTGTGCCATCAACTTCGTGAGAGCTTTAATCACTAGTTTTCTCATAACAAGTTTAATTTGGAAGGTAAACAAAAGCACGAATATACTTGGAATAGCATAAGATAGTAGGTAGGTATGGTGGACTCTTTGGAATAACTTGGTTTAGGGAGTTGGATGCATGAGTGGAACTCATACTTGGTGGTGGAGGCTAGCAAAAGACTGGGAGCGACAAACTAAGAGAGCAATAATGGCCATAATCATGCAGAGCGACAAAACATCATTGATCAAAGCATAAAGTGATACTACAAGTTGAAAACTAAAGGATCATAAAGGCTATGGTGACTTGAGATAGTCATAACATGGTGTGAGCATGTGCCAAGTCAACCCAAATAAAGCATCAAAGGAGAATACCACTATACTATGCTTTAATGCTAAAACAACGCATGATTCATCCAAGGCACATTAAGCAATCTCAATTGTTTATAACAATTCATGCTACAGCAAAGAATACTAAGCATAAAGCCAAAACATTATCAAGCATGGCATGACAAAGCATAGGCCACAGTCAAAAACGAGCTCTTTTTACCACATAAGCATGAACTTTCCTACTCTTTGCCAAACCAAACCAAACTATTTGCAAACCAATGTATGAAAGAGGGGGTCCAACCAATTTATTCAGAAAACTAAGCAAACCAAAGCAAACGAAAACCAAAACGAAAATGAAAAAGAAGACTCTCTAAGAAAAACTCAACTGTGCATGAAACAATAAAAATGAAGCGTTTGGAAGAAACCTGGGATTTTTATTGATGAAGAAGGGGATGCCTTGGGCATCCCCAAGCTTTGATGCTTGTACTTATTGGATATTTCTTGGGGTAACACGCGTGACATCCCCAAGCTTGAGCTTTAGTCCATCCTTTGTCTCATTACTCATTTCTTCCATACACTTGAAATTTTTCCTTCATACAAAACTTCACACAATCTTTATTAGTAATATTAGTGCACTCGAGATAAATAAGTCTTAAGGTTCAGTTATAACACAAAATAAACTCCCATTAGAACACTATCTACTGTAGCACTTCCCTCAAAAAATATCAATTCCCCAAAAGAACTCAAAAAGGAACCAACAAGAAGCAAATACAAATAATGGCAGAAATCTGTCAAAACAGACCAGTAGGTAAATACGAATTTTTTCGAAGACCTTATGTTGCTCAAATCAAAAAGTGCTGAACTAACGGAAGTTATATAACAACCTGGGGCAGAAGCACAAACAATTACAGCGCAATCCGACATACAGAGCTCTCTCACGAATTTTTACGGTGAAGCACAGAAATCTATTTCGGAACAGCAACTTTCCCAATCATTACTTCTCTCTCATTAGAGGTTACTCTTGGCACAATAAGCAAATAAAAAGGATAAGGAGAGGTTATTACAGAGGTAATAACTTCCAAGACTCATATAAAACTTTTGGGTTATCTCCCAATAAGTATTTTTCTTTAATGCCTTTAAGTTAGGCATAAGAAGCAAAGAAAGAATCAAGTATTCTCATATGAAGAAGCATTAAAACCAAATTTTGTTTTCATAGGAGAAGCAAAAAAAATGTTTTCTCTCTTTTTAGGTAAGTTTTCTATACCTTTCTTGAGTGGGAGTTGATATTTAATGGTGCCTTCTTTCATATCAATGACGTCACCAATAGTTCTAAGAAAAGGTCTTCCCAAAGTAATAGGACAAGAAGCATTGTATTCAACATCCAAAACATAGAAATCAACAGGGACATAGGAATTGTTAACCATAATAAGAACATCATTAATACTCCCCATGAGTTTCTTTTTAACATTATCATCAAGTGGGACATTCAAATAGCAATCTTCAAGTGGAGGCAAATCAAGCATATCATAAATCCTTCTAGGCATAATAGAAACACTACTATCAAGATCACACAAAGCTTGGAAATCAAAGTCATTCACTTTCATATTAATGATGGGTTCCCAACCATCCTCTTGTTTTATAGGAATAGAAGCTTTATGTTTCATCTTTTCTTCTTTAATCTTTATGAGAGCATCAGTAATGTGTTTTGTAAAGGCCATGTGCATAGCACTAGCATTAGGACTTCTAGCAAGCTTTTGTAAGAACTTAATAACTTCAGAGATATTGCAACCATCAAGATCAAAATCAAATTTATCATCTAAAGTAGTAGAACTATTACTAGCCTCAACACTAGTGGTGGTAATAGTAGAAACACTAATGTTTCTAGCAATTTCATCTTCTCTTTCCCACTTAGCATGTAATTCAGCTAATAATCTAACATTTTCATCAATTCTTACTTGTATAGCATTAGTGGCTGCAAAGGGATTCTCATTAGTTTCAGGTTTAGCAGCCATTTTATTCAAAGAAGATTGAGCTTCAGCCAAAGATGCTATATTTCTTTCAGCATTAGAGAGTTTTTCCTCAATAGTTTTATTGAAAGCAGTTTGTTTACTAATAAAGTCTTTGAGCATAACTTCAAGTTCAAAGGGAACACTCCTATTATTGTTGTAAGAATTTCCATAAGCATTACCATTGTTGGGAGGATATGGCTTATAATTATTGTTACCAAAATTACTCCTATAAGAATTATTGCCAAAGTTATTATTTCTTATGAAGTTCACATCAACTTGCTCTTCTTGAGCAACCAAAGAGGCTAAAGGAACATTATTTGGATCAATATGGGCTTTCCCATTAACAAGCATAGACATAATAATATCAATCTTATCACTCAAGGAGGAGTTTTCCTCAATAGAATTTACCTTCTTACCTTGTGGAGCTCTCTCAATATGCCATTCAGAATAATTAACCATCATATTGTCCAGAAGTTTTGTTGCAGCACCCAAATTGATGGTCATAAAGGTACTCAAGGAGGAGTTTTGTTCGAATGGAAGGAAGTAATAGTTTGCAGAAAGTAAACACAAAGTAGTAAACAGTTTATAGATTGTATGTAAAGAAAAGGACCGGGATCCATAGTTCACTAGAGGTGGCTCTCCTTAAAATAGATAACATGCTAGGTGAACAAATTACAGCGGGGCAATTGACAAACACCGAGAAAGCAATACATGCATGTACTAATCATCTTGACTCCTTTGAGACTTGATTGGGCATTACAACATTATACATAGACCGCCATCCAACTGCATCTATGACTAATAATCCGCCTTCAGGTTATCATCCGAACCCCCTCCAGTATTAAGTTGCAAGCAACAGATTATTGCTTTACGAACTGCGTGTAAAGTAAACAATACGATTGTTCTATGAACAAAGGATTGTTGTTTTCTCCCTAGTAGCAACAGCACATCTAGTAAGTTAGAGATTTCTGTCACTTCCCCAGATTACCAGAGGCATGAACCCACTATCGAGCATAAATACTAACTCTTGCAGTTGCTAGCATCTACTTAGCCAAGATAGCTACTAACAACGGAAAGCATGCAAGATCTCAAATAACAAAGACATGATAGAATCAATAATCAATCTGAAATAGCATCTCAATATCCATCGGATCCCCGCAAACACAACATGCAGAATTACAAATAGATGATCTTGATCATGAATGGAGCTCACAAGATCTAGACATGAAAGCACAAAGGAGGAGAACCAGCCATCTAGCTACTACATGGATCCGTAGTCCAAGGATGAACTACTCACGCATCACACCGGAGGCTTGCATGGTGATGAAGAAGGCCTCCAGGGTGAATTCCCCTCTCCGACAGGGTGCCGAGAAGAGCTACAGATCCCTCCCGATCTAGGGATGGAGATGACGGCGGCTACAGACTCTTTCGTGGATTTTTGATCGGGTACTTAGGGTTTTCGTCCCGAGGGCATCTTATAGTCAAAAGGGGAGGCCGAGGGGGTGCCTGGGCTGGCCACACCACCCCCTAGCACGGGCCAGGCCTAGCCGCGTGTCCAGGTGGTGTGGCTGCCCTCTGGCCCCTCTCCTTCTCGTATTCTGGCACTTGATGACATCCAGAAAAATAGGCACTTCGGCTTTTGTCCCGTCCAATTCCGAGAATATTCATTTTCTGACTTTCCTAGAACCAAAAACAGCAGGAAACAGGCGGCTGGCACTGTGGCTCTTGTAGAAATCATATGAAAAGTACTCCAAAGTTGGAACAAAACACAAGAAAGTGGATAAAACCAAGCATGGAACATCAAAAATTATAGATACATTTGCAATGTATCAGCCATCAATGTGGGTTCAAGGGTGGACGCTAAACATCGGTCACATCAATCGTGTGACTCGTGCTCGATCTTTCGACCATCTGCGTTCCGAGGCCACCTCTCTATAATGTGCTATGCTCGCCAACTCAACCTTAGTGTATTCATTGTGCAACAAAGCTTACACCCACTGTATGCGAACGTAGATATGTCTGAAACCCACTCACCGTGGGTCGCCTCATACCGAAGAACTTTCTTGGGGGTGCACACTAAGGGGGAACACAATCCTTGGTAATTTTAAGAGGGATCATCTTATTAGGCTACCGTCGAGTATCTAATACTAGCACAAAATAAGATATACAAATAATAACATTGAATGTAAATGCGATGTGATATGATCCTTCACGTCGTGATCTCCATCTGTCGTCATCGGATTCCGGTGCCAGGGTTCCGGCGCCGTAGACACCAGGGTACCAGTGTCATTCCGGCATGGTAGTCCGTCAGCTCCGTGACTATCTACTACTACATAACAAAAGGTAATCACTTTACCTTTGCCACAACCATATCACAAAGCAACGCCCCCTGCAAAACAAAGTTAGATGCCTCTACTTTATCTTTGCATGTTTTACGTGGCTGAATGGGCTTTCGCACAAGAACCGTTCTTACCTACGAACTTTCAGCATAAGGCTGATCAAGTAGTTGTCTCTACTACACCTCTTTCGGTGCCCTCCGTTGCAAATGGCATACCAACTAATGCGAGAGAGAGACATACACCCCCTAAGCCACTTTATACGGTACAAGCCGTATGTCAAGCGTGGACCAGTCTCGCGAATGAACGCGTAAAGTCGGTTGGGGGCGCTTCATCAAGCATTACTGCGGTATACACAAGTACACGTAGGAGGGTAACAACTAAAAGATCAACGCCCACACGCTACATCTCGTGTGTTCTACCCGTACTAGCATTACTACGCATAGATCTAGCTCTGATACCACTGTAGGGGTTTCGTGTATGAAAACAATGATTTTTACCCTACGCCCCTGAACCCCTGAACCTGCCAGGACCTATCTATTAGTAATACAGTAACGGGGGAGGCTTTTCGCGAACTTACCCTTGAAGATCGAAAAGCGTTGTCAACGCTCAGGAGAACGTGGTTGAGGTAGACGAGCCGAAGCCGACCTCAAGGTCGTGATGAAGTCATTGCGCTCCTGCGGCTCCAATGACTTGAGTGCCTCAAGTGCAACACCTCGCGGAGAGTTACACACGTCGGGTGCCTAACGATGACTCCCGCTTCCCCGATCCAGGAGTTGCGGAAGTAGAGCTCCTGGATCCTAATCCCGTAGCGCGATGGCGCTCCGCGGTGAAGATGTCTCTCGTTCGCACAGTCTGAACTTAGGACCACGGTCACGAGAGAGAGAGAGAGAGAGAGAGAGAGAGAGAGAGAGAGAGCGAATATCAATTGGTGGTCTTCCCAAAAGTGAGAAGACCTTTATTGAATATCGTGTGTATTTATCTGGCCAAATACCCCCACTATATATAGGGGGGGAGGTACTACCTCCCTCAAAGTCCCGGGGTGGGACTAAAGGAGGAGGAGAGAGGGAGGGGTGGAGCCACCGGCCACCCCCATGGGCCCCGCGCGGGGGGGCTGGCCCACTAGGGCGCCGGCCACCCCTCTGGCCCTTCTCCCTCTTGCCTTTCCCTAATAGGCCCTCTTCCCTCTAGAATTGGCCCATTAAGCCTTTTGACCTTTAAATTGATTTTCTCTTTTATTAAATAATTATGAATAAATGATTAAATCAATATTTAACATTCATTCACATATTATTCAATCTCCATGGCTATGGAACACCTTCCACCTCCACTCCGGACATCCTCCAGACTTACCAAAACCCTTCCGATTTTCTCTCTACTATTCTTCAGCGATTCTTCCGATCCTATAAACACTCTCTAAGCATCATCAAACCCTTAAGCGTGATGCCCTACGGTTCGGGAACACTCCAGACATGGTCGGGACACTCCTGGACCAATGATCGACAAAGGGACCTGGATGGCCATGTGACCCCTGTGCGTTCCACGAAGATCTTTCGTCGTTTGAACCAGGACGGTCGTATCTTATTCCCTTTGTCTCTCGATACTTGCATTGCCCGAGATCTGATCAATGACATCACCATGTCGTGTTGAATCTCGTTACCGAACAATGCTACTTGACTCGTTCCGACAAGTGATATCCCTGTGATCAAATCACACGTTGCGCGGCTATTGGATATAACTTCTCCGAGTGGGCCCTTGAGTATCTTTCTGTCACGTGGACGGACAAATCCCGCTCTTGACATATATTGCCTCTACGGTTTCCTCTGAGTACCTGAACACACCTTTATAACCACTATATTACCAAGTAGTGCTTGATGTTATCTAAGCACTCTCGGGAGACAATGATTGATATAGCCTCACGGTCTAAGGAATAGTCTACGAGGATCCATTTCTAATCATCGTAACTTGAAATTTGTGACATGATCGGGTCACGATGTTTAGTTTGGGTATTGGTTCATCATCTCATTCTCAGAATGAGTTGACTCCATTTCCAACTGGCATAAATGCCACATGATCAGGAAACTTGATCATCTATTGACCAATGAACCAATGACTAGAGTTTCACTGGGAACCCCTGGTTGTTTATATATCACACGTGTATTGATGTTTCCACTCAATACAGTTATAGCATGATATAAAACTTAATCATAAACTTTATGAAATATGATAATAGTCCTTATTACTATTTGCCTCTAGGGCATATTTCCAATAACCTCTACTTTATCTATTGCAAGTTTTATGTGGTTGTTAGGGCTTTCGCAATAGAACCATTTCTAATTTACGGACTTTCCAACCACAACATGGATCCAGCAGTTGTCTCTACTACACCCCTTTTGGGGACCTCTGTTGCAAATGCTAAATCAACTATTGAATGAGAGACAGACATCCGCTAGCCACTTATACATTACAAGCCATATGTTGAGCGTGGAACCAGTCTCGCGTACGAATACGCGTAAGGTCGGTCCGGGCCGCTTCATCAAACAATAACGCGATATAAACAAGTACATGTTAGAGGGTAACAACTAAGGGATCAATGCCCACATAATACTTGTGTGTACTGGTCGTACAACACTCCTACGTATAGATTGGCTCTGATACCACTAAAGGGGATCCGCAGTAGAAAACAAAAAATTCCTACGTTGGAACCCCCAAAACTATCTAGGATCTATCTATGTAATAATGCGGTAATGGCCAATGCGTAGATAATATATACCCTTGTAGACCGTACGCGGTTAACCTTCTAAGGGGAACGTGGTTGATGTAGTCGTACTCGTAGCCGACCTCAAGGTCGTGAAGCTCCTCGCAAGTCACCCCTTACTCCTTCTTCATCGTGCAGCAGCTCCAGCTCACGACATTTAAGCGCCCCAAGTGTTGTGCCTCGTGTCTTCGTACACATCCGGTGCACGATGAGACCTCTGGCTCCCTGATCCCGCCAGGAGTGCGGAAGTTGATATCCAGCTAGGAATCCCTGCAGCGCAATGGCTGCTGCAGGTGTGCCTCATTCGCACAACCCAGACTTGAGGCCATGGTCACAAGGGCTAGAGAGAGAGGGAAGGAGAAAGTCAACCAAAGTACTTCTCCAAATATTGGTGTGTAATCCCACCCATGGGCACCCCTTTATATAGGTGGAGGGGGTGTGCCTTTCTCAAAGACTAAGCCATGTGGGACTAATTGTCAAAGGAAAATGCACAGGAATTTTCGTCCAGTCGGATGGGCTGTTTCTGCTCAACCCAACAGGCAAAGCAGCAGCCAACAACCAGCCGGGCGGGCCAGCGAGATGCACCGTGGCCCAGCAGCAAGCTGCTCATAGCGCCAGCTCACACGCGGCCGGGTGGGCCGGCAGCGCCCCCCATGGCCCAGTCTGTGCTTGGCCCATTGGTGGCGGGATAGCTGCAGTGGCAGCAGCAACCCGAGCAAGCCAGCTGCGCACGCGACCCGTCTGCGCCTGCCCAGCGGCCAGCGGAGCGGTGGCCTGGGTGGTCTGCAAGCGGCAGCGGCCCGCTAGCGGCGCCCGCAAGCTCCCTGCCCCCTCCCTCCCGCGCGGCATCTAATGCCCATCGCCTGCGCCTTAGTGGGCTGCCAGGCCCATAGGCTGCTGGAGCTGCCCTTTAGCTTATTCTCTTTTCCTTTTTCAGTAGCTTTTCTTCTAGGCTATTTCCCTCCGGGGATTTGGCCTAATATGAAAGTTGCTTTTTTAAATATTAATTTAAATATTAATTTAAATATTATTTAGAATATATTAATTCATAATTAACATATACTAAATGTATATGCAAAAATTCTTATTGATCCGAAAACACTTTTCCGGTCTTTTCCTTTATTCCTTCTCCGAACAACTTCGGATCTCTCTGCGGAACAATTCTGGCTTTCTCTTTCTCTACTGTGATTTCGTATTACGAACGATCGCTCTCATCGTACCCTTAATTGTATCTCCTCACGGCTCAGGAATACTCTAGACATGATCTATATCAATGATCAACAGAGGGAACAGGGATGTCCATGTGACCCCTATGCATTCCTGATGACAATGTCGTTTGAACCGGTAAATATAGCATCCAATTTCCTTTTGTTTCTTGATACAGACTTGTCCGAGATCCGATCATTGGTATCACATACCTTGTTCAATCTCGTTAACAACACGTTCTATTTTCTCGTTATCGTGATATTACATCCCCGTGACCAAGTCACATGTTGCAACATTTAGGGATGTAATCTCACCAAGCCGGCCGTATGTATCTTTACCCGTCATGTGGGTGAACAAATCCCGCTCTTGACATATATTGCCTCTACGGTTCCTCCGAATACCTGAACACATCTTTATTGTCACTGTATTACCAAGTGACGTTTGATGCTATCTAAGCATTTTCGGAAGACAGTGATTGATATAGCCTTACGGTCTAAGGAATTAGGAGTCTAGATTTAGCTATTGCAACAATGAACTATATGACTTGATCGTGTTGTAATCCTTCGAGGAATGTCCATCACATCATTCTCCAATGATATGACCCCGTTGTCAATTAGCATAAATACCCATGATCTTGAAACCCAGATCATCCTCATGACCAACGAACTAGTATGAATAGAGGCTACTAGGGACTTGGTTGTTTCATACCACACCTGTACCAATGTTTCTACTTGATACAATTATAGCACAATATGAAACTATTATAAACTAATTGAGATATGACAAAAGAACCTATTTATCATCTGCCTCTAGGACATATCTCCTTCATGTACTGTGTAGGTAGGAGTTAAGTTTGCTGGCCAAAATGCCGAGTAAATTGCAGATAACTACCACAATTCGGGCACCACTTACGAGTCAGTACCAACATTCGTAATTTTTGCGAGTCAGTACCAAGTTTGGGACACAATGTGGAAAATCACACTAATTTTCATCTGATATCATTTTAATGTGTTTCCTGACAAGTGGGACTCATCTAACAGAGCGGACTAGTCAACAAAAATTGCCACGGTGGAGGATGAGCTGAGCTGGATGTGGGGCCCACTTGTCAGACCGCGTCCTCTTTGTCTCATCCCCTCTCTGCTCGCTCCGACCGCCAGCCACCATGGCCGCCCGCCTCTCCTCCTCGTGCCGCCGGCCTCGTGAGCGTTGCCGCTCCCGGGACCCCCTCTCTCCGGCAATGCTCTGCAGCGAGCCGTCGGTGGCAACCACTCGCCCTCTCTGCCCCGCGCCTACCTCCCTCTCCGCTCTACCAAAGTCGGTCGCCATTTCCCCGTCGTTGTCGCGCATGGCCCCGTGTCGTCCACCTCTGCCGAGCCCTGTTCTGCTGACGTCTCCCCACCCCTCCACCGCCGCCACCCCACCCCTCCACCGCCGCCACCCCGCCCTTCCACCACCCCACCCCGCCCCTACCACCGCCGCGACGACGCCCCAGCGAGCGCCTCCGCCCCATACTGGCCGCGTCGGACGTGGCAGGGGTCCACGTACTAGCGGTTATCCTCACGCCGACTGAGTTCCTCGGGCTCTACGCCAAGACCAGCAACATCTCGAGCTGCACGTGCCCGCCGCTCTTCGTTGCTTCCGTCACGGGCTCCAGCGGGTGCACGCCGGGGGACAGTTCCGCGCTCGTGTCGCCGGGCTGGTGTGGCTGAAGGAGGGCGGGGTGTACGGCGGCGGCCAGGGGAGACCGCCGACTGGTGGGGAAGAGGAGGGCGGGGCGTACTGTGGCTAGGGGAATCCCATGGCAGGGTGGAACGGGCCTAATGGAGACGGGAGGAATGAGGAGGGGAATTAAGATGGGTGGATGACATGCGGGCCCTACCTCCACCTGAGCTCGTTCTCCACGTGGGCTGTCGTGTCAGCTCTTACAAGTGGGTCATAACTGTCAGTCCTGCTATCAAAATACTTTTAGTCATGAATTAGTGCGATTCGCAACGCTGTGACTCGGAATTGGTATTGACGCGCAAAAATTACGAATGTTGGTACTGATTCTTTCTGACAGCCCGAATTGTGGTAGCTTCCTGCAATTTAGTCCAGTGTTTTTTCCCCTTGCTTTCTCTGTCTTGGCTTGTTGATCGGATTACGTGTCCGTGTATGTCCATGTTAGCTGTTTTCTGGCGATCGAAAGTTGCTGCCTAGCAAGACGTGTTATAGCCGGATACAGGAAACCATAGTCTAGCCGGTAGTACAGTACATAATTGGGACCTGGCCTGGGAGCGCGGAGACCGTCAGAAGAAGAGGATCAGCGAGCTCGAGCACACCCGGCGGCTAGAATAAAACTAGGGACATCTGCGAACTCCATAATCTATGGCGTCGGCGCTTCGATTTGCGGCGAGAAACATATGTAGTCGAGCCTTCCAGCGACCACCGCAGCCGAATTTTACGGCGGCCGTCAAGGAGGAACAGAGGCGGCTCTTGCCATCTGTTCGCCATGGCGGCAGCTCTCTTCGCCGGTTTAGCTCCTCCGAATCACCAAATCTGGTGAACAATCTCGTTCCTGGCCTTGCTGAATGTGCAAAATCAGATCAAGTTTTTCTTTACAGTATCCGCGTTGATATCAAGCAAAAATCAGACGTAGCTTTTCTTTTCAATATCCTCACTCATTAACCGTTCTCTATTTCTTCCCATAGTTCTATCTAAGACCGAACCAAACATTCTACTCCGTATGAAAATTCCAATCTGCCTGTGCTTGTGGTTAACGAGAATCATCTTAATTCCTTTACAGCACGTACCCAACTCTGCCTCAGGCGCTGGCACAGCGGAGTCGTCTCTGCCCACCAATAATACACAACCCAGGTCCCCTCCACCTCTAAGGTAATTATAACCCTCGAATTTAATTTTTAAATGTTTTCTTGTTAATTTATAATTTATTAGTGCCTAACTCTCTTTTCGCTGTAGGTCGCCGAGGAACAAAAACTTCATACACCTCGCTTGTTGGTCAGTCGTCGCGTTTCTTGCAGCAAGCTGTGGAATAATACAGGTGGAAACCCGACTACAACGGGCTCGTCGGGAGAAGCAATCTGGTGACACTAGGAAGGCGGAACAGTTGGAGTTGAGGATGTAATATGACTTGGCCTCTACTGAAAAGAGTGGCAAATTTCGATGTACTTACTGTTGAACAATGCTTATGATGATTACTTGCTTCCATATTCGTACAGCCCTGATGTGTCGAGAGCATTCGCATGTGGAGGGCTGCCTACATCCTGCGGCTGAAGCTAGCTACTGTCTTTTTTTGGGGTGAATCGGCATGCAATGGCATTATAGCACTATCTGCCAGAGTTAGGAATCGCTTCGATTTCGCTGCTACGTTGCGTCGGTTCAAGCAAATATCTGCCAGAGCTAGGAATCGCTCCGATTTTGCTCCTATGTTGAAGTCGAACCATGATGGGCATGTGTCTGACATGGTATCTTATTTTATCTAGCAATCTCTCTCATCATAGGCAGCCTTCTATCTCTGACTTGTGGACCCAATATATTGCTCCTGACAAAGAGATTCCTTTGAATCGAACCAACATCTTGATTCGCTTCTCTGCGCTGAAACAATAAATCGGTGTCCTGCTATGTATTGAATCGGTTCCTCCAGCTCATTGAACCGCTTTAGGTATACATAGTACATGGCCTAAGTTAAGTTGGACCTGGGATTACCGAGCCTTACGTGTTTTTTTCTCTCGCCCCGCCACATGACCTAGCCTTCACCTCCATCTCTTCCATAGATCGGTGCAGGTGCTCCTCCTCCAGCCGGCCGTGCCGGCCTTGAGAGAAGTGGAAAACCCGATCTATCTATGAAGTTTTTAATAAAAGTAATGTCTCTAAAAGATTGGTTTAGGGTTTTGGTAGCCATCTAGTTTACGTCCACGTCAATGGAGATGGTATCATTCACAACAAGTGATCTCCGACCCTTTGTTTGACGACGAGGTCTCTTTTCCGCAGTCAACGGTGGTGATGTAAAACTAAATTTCTATAGGTAAGAGCAAGATTTCACTAAGCATATACTATTTTCTTATTACTTCAGGTGAGAGTATTACTATCTTGTACACATACACTTTTGCTTACTCGATGTTAAGTATAATTTATGAGTTACTGAGTATATAAAGGTTCGAAGCTTTCATTGGATTCTGCTAAGCATTGACATTGACCGTGGAAGAGTTGAAATTATGGTCTCATTAAATAAAAGCATGGAAAAGTACCGCGACATGCTTAATATGCTACAGAAGTAATTTCAATCATTATCGCACTATGTCGGTCTCGTTCCTTCATTCTCTGACATATCAAGTAACTAATAACTCATTCATTCATTTCTTTTTTGTCGGACAGTGTTTTGAAACGGTTCAAGAAGGAGGTTGCCGGTGAATGGAGTGAGGAGCTGTGTTTTAATCCGGTTCCGGTAAGTAATACTAGCTAGGTCCGCGCATATCTTTAATTCTAGTTTCAATATAATTATCATGCTTTTGATTATTATTTGATTGAATTATGTTCTCGTAAAGTGTGCAAGGCAGCTAAAAGGAACTAATTTATGTGGATAATACGTCTACGAGTTCATGCTCGGCTACTGAACATGGCTTGACATTTTTGCACATACGTAAACAATATATTCATAATTTATTTTATTACTCAAATTTGTGTTGAGTTCCATTCATAATTTTTGTTACGATGATTGATATATTCATATTGATCTCCTTCTTTATAGTTGGATGCGATGCGGAAACAACGCCTACCACAGAACCGTATATTGGCAATTCAAAAGGAATTGACGGAATTTTTGCTTGACGAGGTCATAGCCCCAATTAGAGGATACAATCTAGATAGATAGAGTCTAAAGCATCCATGTAATTCAATGATCTTCATGTAAGGTTCTAGTCCCGGTTGGGACTCGGATACCAAGTTGTATGTATGGGACACCATAGTGTCCAGGCACCATACCTGTATTTTGTACATACCTAGGGTCTATGTAACTAAATTTTACATACCTAAGGTTTACATACCTAAAATATACCTATCCAAGTTATATATACCTAAGATATCACATACCATAGTGTCCGGGCACCATACCTGTATTTTGTACATACCTAGGGTCTACGTAACTAAATTTTACATACCTAAGATTTACATACCTAAAATATACCTATCCAAGTTATATATACCTAAGGTATCACATACCTAATGTGTAGTTATATATATATATATATATATATATACACGTATGATGTACGTACACCTTATGTATGTAATATGTTAGGTATATGTAACTTAGGTATGCATATCTTAGGTATATATAATTTAGATACATATACCCTCATATATGTGTGGTTCATAGTAAAAAAAACTGTATCACGTATGGTGTCTGGACACCAAGATGCACCAGTTATTTTACCTATATATGTGTGTATATGTATGCTCGTAAGAGAAATTATATTATATATGCATCAACGTGTACAGTATGTAGTACCAGTATGTAGTACCGTAAATGAAAAGGAAAACACAAAATACAAAATGAAAATAAAAACACAAAACCCTAAAACTCATCTCCCCCACGACAACCGATTGGCTCAAAACGCTGCCGCGGAAGTAGTACCGGTTGGTGCTCCAGCCAACGTACTCTGGTAAGCCACGTAGAGGCCTCTTATCCCGGTTTATAACAGAATCGGGACTAAAATCGGACCTCTAGTTCCGATTCGGTAGTTCCGGTTGCGCATCTAGGACTAGAGGCCGTCCCGGGACTAGAGGCATATTTCCTACCGACTAGTACTAGTGTTAGAACAATGGGAAAAAACATGCACCAACATGCATATACAATTTTGGCGCTTAATAAGTTTTAGCATCCAAGGAGAAGAAATCATGAATACATGAGAAAAAATAAACAATGAATCCGTGTAGAACAAATGATGAATACCTGCCCAATTATACTTTGTACTATGTGAAAATTAAGAGTTTGTGGACATAGCCAAAAAAAATATTGTCTGACCAAGCGGAACAAATATTGAGAACGTGCAACTACAAAAAGGACAAAATAATACTTATGACTATTATTTAATAAAAAGTAAAAAAATACTTATGACAATTATTTAATGGGCAAGAGAATACTTATTGAAACAAAAATTTAGCGCTTACGACTACTGATGACTAATGGGCAAGAGAATACTTATGACAGTTATTTATTAAAAAGTAAAAAAATACTTACACTACTATTGAAGCAAAAAAGTACTTACCACTACTGGAACATAATATTAACGCCTGGAAATAAAGAATGACTACCGGGGAACAAACATTTAGGTCAAGATAAATAAATCTCTAGTGCACTTTTAACAAGAAAAGTCATTACCTTCTATCGAAAATTGAACCACATGGAACAAGAAAAATCATGAATAAAAAAAGGGAGCAACGATTTAAACCAAGTGGAACAAAATTTTAATACAGGAGGAACAAAAAATCCGACAACCAAAAAGTACACAATTTTGCACTACAAAACAAGATTTTAATAACAGTGGAACAAAAACAATTGCAAAGAGAAATGATTGGCGGAACAAAGTTTTCACACACGAGGAAAAAATAATTAAAGAAACACAAATATGCACCATGAAACAAAACTTAAGTACGGTAAAACATAAGAAATGAAAACAAATAAAAAATAAAAAACTAACTATATTCTAACTTGAACTAGAACAAACACGTAACACACATGTGAACCGTTACGTGAGTAGCTAGCTCTCTGCGCATCGTGGTGGCGGCCTAACAAACCCATCTAGGATTTCCTGTTCCTCTCGTCGGTGACGCCGTCGGTCCGCTCCGTCTCTGGTGGCGTTGGGGCCTCAGAGGTGTGGCGGACCACGACCTCTCGCTGGTGGTAGGGTTTTCTATTTCTTCGTTTAGACTGTTTTTCGTGTCTTCTTCGGGATGTTGAGGTCATGGCTAAATCCTGAAGTCAGAATAAAGTTCTTTCCGCCCTATTCTCGCTTCGGTGGTGCATCTAGCACTGGCGGAGGGCGTGTGGAGTCATTTGCCCTGCGGATCTCCATGGATCCTGTCGATTTTCGTGTTCATTATTGTGGTTTCAGTCTCTTCGATTATACGATTGTCATTATTGGCGATGGTTGCTGCTCTGGTGCATTAGTCTTTTGGGGATTTTGCACGACGACTTCTTGTTTGTCTACTACAACAAGCTCTTCTACGACAAGTTTTGCCCGGCCCCGGTGATGGAGGAGCTTAGACAACGGCGCAGCTTCGGCTCGCGTTAGTGTCAGTAGTCGTCGCTAGGTGGTCCATGGATCTATTTGTAATTTTTATTACTTTTTGCCATCTTTGTACCGATGTTGATGATTTTCAATAGATTGGTGGAATTTCGCAAAAAAAACCTACAAGGCTACACAGAACTAACGAACACAAGATGCTGCAAGTCCTCTAAAAAAAGATGTTCCAAGCATTCCGTCGTGAGGCTGCACCCCCCGGTGGTGGTGGCGTAGAGCAGGAAGGTAGCGACGGCGGTAGGCTACGTGCTGCAGCCCGACGACAGGAACTTTACGAGTCTAATTAACCTGGACTCGGCCGGCCTTGTTGGGCCTAGTGTGGTCATGCTGCTGGGTCAGGTTGGCACCCACCGACGGTGGTGGAAGACGTCTTCCAGGTGGCTCTACTGTTGCCACCCTCCGACTCCAACCTCCCTACCCCTCTACCTCGCAGGTCTGACACGACACCGTCTCGTCCGGCGACGACTGCATCTCAATCTACTCTTTGGACTAGATCGAGGTACTAGTTGCTAGTAATTTCTCGTAGTAGTAGATTCTAGTATTAGAAGTAATTTCTAGTATTTTCTCGCACAATGTATGTTTTTCAATGTTCTATGCAATATATTTTTCACTTTAATTTCTAGATCTTTATTCTGTCAAATTGGTTGCAAAATCTTGTTTGCGCGCGCTCTAATTTAGTGCGCCTGTTGGAGGGTTCATGCTGTAAATTTAGAGCGTCTGTTTTCGCGCCTCTGCCTGAGGAGATTCGCGCGCGCTGCATACGCGTTTACAGCGCTAATTTTTTGCGCGTTTGTTGGTGTTGCTCTTAGTTTTTGTTGTTTATCTTTGATCTGCTTGTAAGAGGAACTCTTGGTCACTTGTATCGGTTCCGCAGTTTGGCTTTATTTATAAAGTAGGGTGAAGGACTGATTCGAAAGCATTCCGTGGCGTATCCTGACACCCTCTGTTCCGGATCCGGCATGTACCAGCGCGCCAGGCGTTAAACGGGCCAAGCCCCAGGAAAATATCTGTTAGGCACCGCTTGGGAACCCAGTTTTGTTTCCGGCTCCGGTTTGCATCCGGGTGTATTTATACGTGTACAATTTTTTCCGGCTCTGGCGTGCACAGTTTTTCAAATCCCTACACCCAGCACAACACAGCACAACATCAAATCCCTACACCCAGCACAGCACAGCACAGCATCAAACTCAGTATATCATACACGAATAATAGAATCAAACTCTCAAATTTCAGTACAACATACACGGATAATCTTTGAACATGCACAATTCAGACTCTCAAACTTCAGTTTTTTCAAATCGACAACAAATAAGTTAATTAAATTATATATAATAGTCGTTCAACAGTCTTGGAACTTGGATGGATTTCTGAAGATTTGAACTCGGATGGACTTCTGAAGACTTGAACTTGGCATCCTAAATAAAAGAAAACAATATTAGAAAACAGCTTGTTCTATGATTGTCAATATTAGAAGTAAAAACAGTTTGTTCTATGATTATTCTGAAAACCAACAGCAGGACATTGTGCCACTCACCATATTGTGCATGTCAAGCAACTACATTGATATATATGTACTGTCTAGATTTGTCACTCACCATATTGTGCATGTCAAGCAACTACATTAATATATATGTACTGTCTAGATTTGTCACTCACCATATTGTGCATGTCAAGTAACCTAGGACAAACAAACAAAATAACTTGTTCATTTTTTGTTTCTTGTCACTCACCAATGCACAATATAACTTGCCAACCGTATACTAGTGACAGGTCTTCTCCCTGTTACACATGCAAAACAAAGTATTTTTTACAAGGTTGAACCGTGTTATGGTCCTTTTTAACTACGCCAATAATGGTTTATGACGCCAGCTATTGTGTATGCAAGTCTACAACCCATCTTTAAGATGTACATCACTAAATTGTAATCAGAAATCGGTGTATAGTGATGCGTGTTGGATGGCTCCACTACAGATATACCATGGCATGGTTGAAAATCAGAAGTGTGTGAACACCTATAATCAGAAGTGTGTGAAGATCTAACCAAACCAGACAAATTAGGACAATTATAACTAACTAACAGTAGGCACCGTGTATATAATGATGAGTGTATATAGTAGAAATCCAAGTTTGAATTATAGGGAAATTACAAGGCAGTGTATATAGTAATCTATATTTGAGGGAAGTACATATATATTCGTGTAGGGAAAAAGGGAACATGCTAGATTTGTCTAGATTCATACAAATGATGAGTGTCTTTTTTGTTGCTTGACATGCACAATATGGTGAGTGGCAAATCTAGGCAGTACATATATGGCCAATAACCTGAAAGGTTTGTCATGAACAGGCTAGATTAGCAATGATCCTCATTAACAATAGTAGTAAAATAAAAGGCAATGAGCTACTTACATGGAGGTAACTGAATTCCCAGCTTTCCGACCTCCTTCTTCAACCACAAACCACGGAGTCTTGGATCATAAGAAAGAAAAAACTCTCTATTTGATGCATCTTTGAAAACATCAGAGGCTAGAATCTTGATCTCATCAGACACATCAACAAACATTTTGGAATGGAGCAAATGCTCATCGAGCTGATCTTTTTTGCACTCTCAGAGCCCTACTTCTTTCATAATCTGCCCACATTTTCTTTGCTATTTCATCTCTAAGAGCATTGCCCAACTTTCTCCTCGATTCTGAGGGTGTTGAATCATCTCTAAGTGTCATGTCTCTAGTAGGAACATCCACATATTTACTAGGATCAATGTGCATCTTTTGGGTTTTAAGCCATTCTTCATCACCTCTGGCTTCGGATTATATTGTGCAACACCATTGCCACCAAGGGGATCTTCACTTGAGTATCTATGGGATAGTGTGTTGCAACTTTCAGAATAGGGAATCTCATCTTTAAGATGCCTATTATGCGTTCTATAATGTTCCTTAGTCGGGCATGCCGAAGGTTGAAAAGTTCTTTATAGTCTCTTGGGCGACAGTTTCCCCTAGCCTGCTCTTTTAGATGGTACCAAACATTTCTGTATGGGGCAAGAAACTTTGGTGTATTCGCGTACCCTCCATCAACCAAATAGTACTTGCCTTCGGGTACACGAAACGCAGACTGGATAGCAGAATTTAACACACCGGCATCAGACGCTGACCCTTCCCAACCACTTGAAGCATAAGTAAAACTCAAATCAAAATCACAAGCAACCATGACATTCTGAGATAGAGTTCATTTTCGGTTCCTATATGGTGCAGCTTCATTCTCATTTACTGTCATAAGGATATGAGTCCCATCTATCGCTCCTATGCAATTCTGCAAATAGAAGTTATTGGTACTAAATTATATGTGTCATGAAAGGATAGGTATTTCTAACATACATTAGATAGATCAAATGTACCTCAAAGTATGGCCAATAGAGGGGACTTGACGAAATTTTGGTATGAGGATTCGTGGATGGAAGGTTGATTAAATCATATGCCAATGACGTGATCGCATTAATGGAACCATTGATATGCCTATGGACTGTTTCTGGGCTACGCTGGAATCTGTTCTGTCAATGTACGGTAGCTTGCATTCCTTGACAACATGTACATCAACATACCTAATTGTTCCTCCACACTAACCCCTCTTGAATTTTCCAAAAGTTTTCTAAACCTAAGATCATCACAAAGTTCTTGGAAAATATGGGACTCCATTCTTAAAACATCATAACATCTAGTAGGATGACCATCAAGTAATTCTCTGATATACATGGGACCGGTGAGGACAGAAGTATTCACTGGGGTTCTAATTTTCTTGGACAGTTTGTATAATGTCGAAAAAACAAGGAAAACCATTTCCTCATCCTCTTCCTCCTCGGAATCAGTCGTCACCATTTCCAAGTTACTCATTTAATCCTAAGAATGCATTAAAAACAGCACATTAAGAGTAACTATGTATCATATAGAACAAGGCTGTGTATCATATAGAACAAGAAGGCTGTGTATCATATAGAACAAGATAAATGTGTTTTCTGGCCAGCTTAGTGTGTGCAAACTTGACACAAAATATGTCTGTTTACACATAGGACCGGGGGCCTAATTAATAGCAAACACTAACTAATAAAGAAATAAGTTGTCCCTCCTAAGCCGTGATCGCTTCTGAACTACATAGCTAGCTGAATGCAGGGACAGTAAGATAAATAGATTCAGACTACTGATTTGGGGAAACCATGTTTAGAATGGGAAGTGAGCGGAACAGTACTCATGTTGCATTATCATTCACAAAGTGTTAGATATAAGAAGAGCAAAAAAATAATAGAAACTTAAGTAGTACCAGATGAAAATTGACACATCGGAGTGGCATTTTCTTTCTACAATATCACCAAAGGAAACAGATATGTATAGACTATCATCGTACGAGTGCGCAATTACAGTCCAGCACCTTTGGGCTTTGGCAATCATCAGCATTTTAGTGTATGTTAGTTTATCAAGCAGCAAGGAACAGCCTAACGACTACTACTGCTACCAGCAGTTCATCAGCCTAACGACTACTACTACCTGCAGTTCATCAGCATCGAGTATTTTTTTCTCAAGAATGTCAGCAGCAGTTCATGGTGCCTAACAACTACTACCAGCAGTTCATCAGCCTAACGACAAGCCGCTGCTGCCGCTGCCCAAGAAGGCGACCAAGATCCTGGTAGGGAGTTACCTTGCGCCGTCGGACGGGCTGGAGTCGCCGCCGCCGGACGGGATAGGGACGGGATAGAGTCGCCCCGCCGGTCGCCGCCCCGCACAGACCTTGCGCCGTCCAGCCGGTCGCCGCCCCGCCGGATGGGATAGGTAGCTTCCGTCGCAGCCCCGCCGGTCGCCGCACCGCGCAGACCTTGCGCCGCCCAGCCGGTCGCCGCACCGCGCAGACCTTGCGCCGCCCAGCCGGTCGCCGCCCGGCCAATCGCTAGGGTTGGGTCGTGTCTCCTCTGTCGGGTTGGGAAGGAAACCGAGCCTCGCACGTCGTGACGCTTTCGCCTGTAAACGGGCCGGAAATAATTCAGAGGGGAAAAATAGAGTCAAACAAGTGTCAATACTGGTATCGGGCCGTAATTTAATGGGCTCCGGCTAAAACTGCCGGTTCGGGCTAAAATACAGCCAAACAAGCGGGGCCTTAAGCGACACGAAAACATGCTGACGCTCGCGCGCTACCGAGTGGATCGCCCTCAGCCTGGATGCGGCGGACTATCAGCAATGAACCACATGGGCTTTGCAGATGCATGGGCCACGATGATGGCATAAGTTCTGGAAAAAAATCGTGTTAGATAGGAAATCGAGTGCCCTATTAGTCGGGGGCCAGGAAGGATGGGGCCAGCTTTTGGACTGGGACACGGACACGGGCTCGATGACAATAAGAATTATAATCGGTATACTAGTAGTAGTATAAAAAAAGAGAGTCTATAATCGGGGCCTGGGAGGGCGGCGGCGATCAGAAGAGGAATAAACGAGCTCCAACAGACCCGACGGCCACCGAGGGGAGATCTGCCAACTATGGCTTCGGCGCTTCGATTTGCGGCGAGAAAGATGTGCGGTCGAGCCTTTCAGCGGCCACCGCAGCCGTATTTTAGGGCGGCAGCCGAAGCGGCCGTTAAAGAGGGACAGCGGCGGCTGTTCACATCCATTGGCCATGGCGGCAGCTCTGTTCGCCGGTTTAGTAAGGTATGCGCTCGTTCTTCAACACCCTTTTGAGAGTTCGTTATAACCCGTCCCTCTCCTCTCCTCTCTCTCCGGCGGCTCTGCCAGCGGGAGTAGAGGGTGCCCGCCGCCCCCTTTGTACATACGTACTAGTGTTTGGTACTACGTTGGCTTTACCCTTGTTCGGGTGCTTTGTCGTTGCACTCATCGTTGCTTCCTCTCCAAGTGATCTCGTCCGTTGACCAGCCGTGGGGGCTTGTCGAGGGACTATGTATAATGCAGAAAAAACATCAGATTAAACCTAGCAGGCCAGATAGGATATAATTCAATCAAGGAGGAAAAAGACAGTGGCAGCAAAAAAGCATGACTAGATTTGCCTATATGTATTCTCATTTACCATTCTTTTTTATTCTGATATTTACAAACTTTCTATCAGAACTCCTTGCTGTTACTGCCTCTAATTAACGAGAATCGTCTGTATTATTTTGCAGCATGCACCTAACTCCACCGCAGGCGTGCTAGAGAAATTACTCAATTCTAATCCACCACTATGGTAATAATTATATTGTATATGGCTTAGTTTTTATATGTCGTTTTCTTGTCAATTTATAATTTGGTTTTTGACTCGTTTTTTTTTATGTCCTAGGTCGCCTAGGAACAAGCACTTCTTAACCTTTGTTTGGGGGTACTCAATGGCGGTGTGCGCAGGATGCTAGGTAACAATTCCCCTGGCAAGTCGACTACTTGGCCCTTTTAAAGGCCAACCTTGTAAATACCAATATTGTAACAGTGGGACCGATCCCTATGCTTGGGAGAAAGCAGAATAATTGGAGTTGCCTACCTAGTACTATGACTTTGTCTAAATTCTTTTTTTTTCTTTCTAGAATACATAATACATAAAGTGGCTAATTTCCATGTACTTATATATTTGAACAAGTTATGATGATTAGTTAGCTTCAGTTGCTTCCATATTCGTGATGTGTCTACGCATCTATTTCTGAAAGAACATTGCATTAGAGTGTTACCGTGAGGAGAAGTTGATCTAATAAAGATATCTACACTAAACCGAGTGGCTCGTGAATTAGCTAAATTTAGTTTTCTTAATAATTAGTCTTGTAATTAGGGCTTTATTTTTGCAAACTCTCCTAGATGATGTAATAATTGTTTGATGGGCTGGAAGTTTGAGACGCACTCTTTTTCCTTATCAGGGTATCTAAGAGGACTGAAAGGTTTCAATGAGACGGCCTGCATGCTTAATATATATGATGTTTCAAAAAATAATATCCACACTAATAAAAAAAATAGCCAGAGCGGCAGATCATAACGATCGTGGCCCTCTAATTAATGATCTAAACA
This sequence comes from Avena eriantha, assembly GCA_910589775.1. Lineage (NCBI taxonomy): Eukaryota > Viridiplantae > Streptophyta > Magnoliopsida > Poales > Poaceae > Avena > Avena eriantha. The sequence goes on along the minus strand of OU342742.1, from coordinate 62,522,268 downwards.
ACCAGCTTAGATTAGCTCTAAAACGCTACTACACATCAACCATCCCCGCATTGTCAGCAATAGAAAAACACTGCGATTTCAACACTGTATCTTAGAGAAATGCCCCTCGTGACGTGATCACCGCCGGCGCCCTTGCCCCATTGGCGACGCCTTGCCCACATCCCTGCACTCCGCCATCGCCGCCTCCATGCTAATCAATCCCCTCCTCGTTTCCCGCTTTTTCCTGATCGCCATCAGCCCATCAATCACACCGCATCCCTACCACATCGCCATCGTCGTCCTCTGCCGGGCCCTCAGCTAAGGGGACAGTACAGACCACGCCGCCGGCTCATGGGATCAGACGCCCCATGTCCTCTGCATCCGCCTCCTGGGATGAGGGGATCGCCCGCCGTGGCACCTATGTTATGCTGGAGTCGTCGCTACCGCGACTATCATCTCCGCACTGCCATGCACTAGTGATGCCCGCACTATTGCCCTGAACCGCGCTGGCAGCCCACCTGTCCCTTTGTCACGCGCCGGCACGTTCTTCCGCGTGGAGCTGAGGTTCATACTCGGGTGAATCATGTACTGCCGCTCACTGATTTGGTAGAGGTAGCGCGAAATGGAGCTTGGATTGGATGCGCTCGGTGAGATGGCATAGGTTGGACAAACAATAATACAGATCACATGATTTAGAAAGTCCCCTTCTCGGTCCATTGGGCAGATTTCAATAGAAAGTAATGAAAAAACATAGACAAAAATGGAATAAGATGCATTGTAAAACTACCAGATTTTTGCTCAAGAAGGTCTCAAACAGGTCACAACGATTCAGTTTCGCACGGCAATAGAAGTTTCCATGGCCTGATTTTACAGCAAAGTTGTAGTGCCGTAATCCTTTATGGCTGAAGATACTAACAAGAAAAAACCAAGCACTAAATGTGTGAAAGCATTTCCTCCTACATAGGACTAAACAATATTTATAAAATGCATCTTTCAGTTTAGGAAAAGCATCTATGACATGTATAACCAACAAGTGTTCAGCGATCCAGTCCATGAGTTCCAGATGCATTATATATACTTTGTATTTCGTATTCTCGTTTCTTTATTTAAAATTTTCTATGTTAAATGTTCGGTGGGTAGAGTATATATACTTATCCTGAATATGAATTTGGACACACATAGGATCTGACTACATTCAAAATTTGTTGAACCGTGTTGGTCATGGTGCGGAAACAAAAATTATTTTGCTCTTTTAGAGGTCATGTCACCTTCATAATAATTCAGTTTTTGTTCTTCGGTTGGAAATTCTTGGCAGTTTCTTGATTCATGTGGTAATTCTCTGTCCATTTTGCCGGATGATGTTCAAGATACTAAGGCGAAGTTACGGGGTGTATCTATGGGGAATACCTATGAATCTTCATCGGTATCCTCCACCAGTTTGAATAATTGCCAAAAAAGAGTCACTAATCTTAAAGTGGTAAGAGCATGCGCACCCCACACACATAATCCAGTTAAAAGTTCAACAGGTTTAACTAAAAAACTACAAATACGGCTCAATCTTTTTTTCTAAAAAAGATTGAGCCGGATTTAATTACAATCAATTACACGGATAAAGAAGAATTACTGCATTTTGTAACTTATTTTTCTCTTTCTATTTCGTTTATTTTTTATTTATACCTTCTTTATATTTAGTTTTATCTAGTTATCAATATAATCTACATAAAACGACCAAGAGCTAAAAGTACGGCCCGCGGCAGCGGGAGACGCTGCTCTCGCCGGAGGGCGCGGCGGCGGCAGCCCTATGTCGACACCCCATAGCTCAAATACGGAGTTGTACATCGTCAGCTATGTGTCGGCCTCCTCCTTAGTTAGGTCGCGGCAGGCACGCAGCGCGTCGCCGGGTATCTGCGCGACGCAAGGAGGAGGCGTGTGTGGACGTCGTCGAGATGTTTCAGCCGGAGGTGCTCTGGCAGGAAAACATGGTTGAGGACATACCACACGTAAGGCTTGCCGGTCGTCTAGTTAACTCGAATGTTGGTCGATCACCCGTTGTTCGGGCGGCAGCGGATGCTCTCGTCGGCACTTATCTCGAATGCGTTGGTCGATCACCCGTTGTTCGGGTGGCACCCATGGCGGTTCCTCCGACTCCTCGCAATCGGTGTTAGATGTGCCCTCGTCCAACTCCTTGGAGTTGGCTGCGTCGGGGTCGTCGGAGCCCAGCCCCTCCTCCTCGGAGTTGGTGTGGTTGGGGCCATGGAGAGGCGCCTTCAGTTCTCCCGTAAGTAGGTTGCGTGCTTGAGTTGGAGGAAGTCGATGGCCAGGCATGGCTGTATCCGGTGGCTAGGTGTGGTGTGCGCCGCTCCTCCTAGTGAAAGCAACACCTCCGGCCGCCGCCTTACATATATCAGGAAAGGGTGTGAAAAGGAGGTGTGTCCATGGTGAGGGAGAGAGAGGTGTGGATCTATTGATGGCAACGGCAGCCGCCCTAGATATAGCAGGAAATGGAAGGAAAGCAGAGCGGGAAGCGGTGGAAAGGACGAGAATGAAAGGGATTCCCATTGCGTGGATAGTCGCACTACTAGGGAAGTGCTTATAGCAACACTCCCTACCGCCGGGGCACACTCTGCTCGGTGCATCGCCGGTGTTAAGCCACTTTGGACATGATCTCTCATACTTAATTCCACTAATAAGGAACTTGCTAGTATTTCTTGGCAAGATGAGAGTTAACTAGAGGAATTGGAATGATTGTTACACCTCTAGTTGTTTATACTTATATCAACTCTATTTTGATTGTTTTGAGTTAACGAAGCTTGTACAATGCTCTTGGCATTTCTCTAATTTTGATAAGCCTTTCAAATGGAAGAAGTGCTGGATGCATATGACTACCAATCGTAAGTGAATTCATTATGGTTTCTTTTGTTTCTTGCTTGAGGACAATCAAGGTTTGAGCTTTGGGGAAGTTGATGGCTGTCAAAATATCCATATTTCTCCGTGTTTAAATCACATTTTAAGTCAAGTAATTGACCAAGAAATCTCTCTGGTCTTACTACTAATGATTAATTATCACGAAGATGTACAATCCTTGTTTTTAATTTGTGTTATGTAGGAAATCACAATTTTAAGGTGAAATCAGGAGCATTTATTGAAGGTTGTCTACTCAGCCAGGTTAATTGGGGACAAAATGGAGTCGCCTGCAAGCTTAACGACCTATAGTACTGGCAAGGCCCGCCCGTAGTGTGCAGTGACGGCTCCATTAGGTCAAACCATGCAACTTTCGTGAAGACGCCTATATATTTTAAGACTTCGGCCGCCGCATAGAGGGCCGTCATTCTCAGATTGCATCACACCACCACCGAAGGATATCCACCACCATATTTCATCCTCTCCATCCTCCATCCACTCAATTATTAAGTTGAGTACTTAATTATCGAGATCGAGATTTAGTGATGTCTTTGTAAAGATTCTCCCCTTGAATCTTGCAACTCCCTAAACCCTGAATCCAAACCGGATCAGCACCAGGAGATTGTTAAAAGGATATAGCGAAGGTGAAGGATATCAATTACTGCATGCAAAAACTTGAACTTGCATCACATGTTCATTGCTTCCGAAAGAGGCATGCACAAATTGTGGGAGGACCAAAACCACTTCATAGTACTAAACCATGTATATAAACATTAAGAGATGTGTTGTTAGCTATGCTCAAGTAAACATATACAATAACAAAAGACGGAAAGGCTACGATGAACATGGACTTGATTCTGAGGGTGACTATCTGGATTGCCAGAAGCTGAATTCCGCAATAGTATCGCTGCAGTCAGAATAAGAATTAGACCTCTAGATGCAAGGCCCATGGCCCATCAATTTTTCCAGCACCGTCAATGTTTTTTCACTTTTTCCTCTTGTCAAAAATTGAAAGTGGTGTTTTTTCTCTCATGGTGATAGGATTGTTGGTGGAACAAGTAGGAAGGCTGAAACTGGGGTGAAACCTAACATAAAATCAGGATGAGTCTAAGTAGTTTGAATGGCATAACGTTTTCAGACTGGTCTTAGCAGCTTTGAGTTTACTGTTGCATACACGTTTCCTTGTCGAGGACAAGCAAAATATTTCCTGGCACCATTTCAATTTGAGATTATGCTCATCACATCATCGGGGCTTAAGCATAATATATGCAACACAAACATTATAATTGCAGAAAGCTTTCACACAGAATATGATTGACTACAGCACCACCTGTAGTGCTAAGTAAGAAAATGCTCATGGTTGGACACTACCAATATACAGATGCAGCTAGCTGCACTGTCAGTGAAACCTAAATTGTAGGATCAATTACTTACAAAAGTGGCATGCAATTCTTGGTAGAACAATTCAGTCTACTAAGAATGAATTTTCTGCATAGCCTGCAAGAAGCTACAGAGGTGGCAGAGCTAGCCAAGAATACCAAGAGGGGCCAAACAGAAAATATGGATGCTTGTGGGGGCAAACTACTACTTTTTCATCTAGGTCCAGCCCCCCAAAAAAATTGTTCAATGATTCGTCTAAGTCTGGGGGTCTGCGAGAGCACATCAGCCTTGACATGCACATAGCTCCGCCGGTGTGCTGCGGCCTGCGAGAGCACATCAGCCTTTCACTTGCTGATGTCTTCGAGAAAAGATGCAGAAATTTCTTCTGGTGAAGCCACCGTCGACACACACCCGAACTGTACAATAATCGAGGAAGCAAATTCAGACGAATGCATGTAATAGCCAAAAAATAAAGCATGCAAAATAGATCTTACCTTGCGTTCACTATACTTGCTTTTGATGGCTTTCAGGTTTGGATACTTTCTGCCCAACTGCAACTCGTGTATCCTCAAGATGCAGCCCTTGAGATCAGAGACCTTGTAGCCAGTGTTCTCTTGCAGCGTCAAGTTCTACCACAAGCAAATGTCAGAAAACTATGAAGCAAAGCATAATTGTACATTCAGCAAAAATCGATCTCTCTTACCCAAGGACGAGTCTTTGGGCTGATTGTCAGCCTGGCTACGAACAGGCAGGCAGCAGCAATAACTGATGGCAGGAACCTTATGCAGTCATAGTCAAGCAAGCTCAATTCCGCGAGATAGCTACATGTAAGCTCCAATCGTTTTGCACTTGCACACTGAAGTTTGAAGGGGAAAACATACTGTAAGAATAACATCAAGAGAAGCAAATGGCAAGGGCTCTAAAAACGTGCTTACATTGCCTCCACGACAAGAAGTTAAGAATCTCCTACAACAGACATGTAACAAACATTAGACTTGAGAAATTTTTAGTCCATTATGGCAGTAATCATGGTACTATTTTCAAATGATTTAATCATTGAAACAACTTGATTCGCCAATGACAGATATGTGTAAAGTCATTATAAATACCAAAGGAAAAAAGATGGGGCATACCATAGGAAAGTTCTTATGGTGGGACTCCCCAGCTGAAAGTTGAGAAACTTCAGTATGTCAGCCTCCATTTTTACCACCTGCAGTGCATAGAAAGTTTCTCCACCATTCACATCACAGTCCTAGAAAAAGTACTTGAAAATGACAATTTTAGTAGAAGACAACCTGCTGATTGGTGTATGTGCCGTCTGTAATCTCACTGAATTTGTTCACTGCAGGAAGATAGATTTCTTCATACTTCCTACAACATTCCATTCATGCTAGTTAGCGAGTCATGGTAAGAGTAACAACGAGACACGGAAAGACACACAAACGAAAGTTTAGGCCCATACGCAGCAACAAACAATGAAGCGACGCCAAGCAACTGCAGCTTGTTCCGATTGATGACACTCGCCGTGAGGAAGCGGTCGATACATGAAACCGCAAGGTAGAGTGTGTCAGGCAGAAGCTTGAACTCGTCTACCACATCCACCATCCAGTCCACTAGGATCCCCCTCATATTGGCGTTGATGTCTTTCTGTATTGCCCCAATATAGTCGTCCCTCGGCCTCCTCAATTGTTCAGCCTGCAATGTCACAGTATGTAGCAAAGTCACACACAATGTCCCCCATTTTCGTCACCAAGATATAACACGTTTCATTTGCGGTAATGCAGGTGACTTCAGACAATCAGGATGGTATGCATAATTTTAGTTCCAAAGACTTGTTTTTCTGCTAGTAGAGATGGAAAATACAGAAGAAATGGCCCAAACTCACAACAAAAAAAAAGATTATTTTCACACACAACCCAATCCAATCCCCCACATTCTAGAATTCATGCGTACAACATCATAAAGCCCCCCCCCCCCCCCCCCCCCCAAAAAATCCCAAATGAGGGGTGGCATTTAGCACCATGACCAACCAACAGGACTAAATCTGACCAGCAGAACAAATACGGCCCCTATAACAAGTCGCCATCTAAAATGACTCGGATTTCCGCACGCATGCCTGAACGGGGAATGGGATCGAGAAACCCTCACCTCCAGGGACCGCAGGTACTGGTCGATGTCCCCGATGTACGGCGCGACGGCCGCCTGCGCCGCCCCGGCGTCCAGGTGCCTCGAGACCGCCGGGCTGACGGCAATGGCCGAGCCCTCCTCCCTCTTCCGCGCCTCCTCCTCCACTGCCGCGTCCGCCTCCTCCCTCGCCGCCGCGCGCGTCCTCCGCTTCGGCGCCTGGATCGGCGGCCCCGCCGCCGCGGGAGCGTTGTTCGCGGTGGGGAGATCGGCCAGGGGCTTGCGCGCCGTGCGCGGCCTCTTGGGAGGCGGCGCCGCGCCGGCGCCGTTCTCCTTGTCCCCCGCCGCCGCCTCCTCCCCCTGCTGCTTCCGGCGACGGCCGCGTGGCTCCATGGCTTTGGTTGTCGATGGGGTTTGGGAGGGTTTGCGGCCTGGGGGGAAGGGGGTGGAAGTAAGCGGTCGGTGACGCGGTTCGGGTTTTCAAACAGGTGTCGAGCGGGAATTCAAAATTACCTGGCGGTCGACGTTACGACTTGCCCACCGGTAAATGACATTCAAGTTGGTCGTCTTTTCTTTTGGAGAACCCGACTACGACGACCGTCTCCACGTGAGCTGCGGCACGCGACATCTCGCGTCTGGCATCTGGGCACTGCCACTCGAGAGAAAAAATTACTTTCCTTTTTTAAAACTAAAAAAATGATAGCACTCTGCGTTCTCACGAAATAAGGTCATCTTCACCAGGCCGACCCAAGACTCAAAACGTCCATTTTAGTCTGGATAGATCGGGCCGAGGTAGGATTTGAATCGCTGTCCGGCCAGCTGCGCACACCTGTGCGATGCATCTCACCAGCGTTGGCCAGAACTTTCATCTCTTTGGACATTTTAGTATAACTAGGAAACATACCCGTGCGTTGCACCGGGGATAAAAATCTATGTTAAGGAAATGTAGAAAGTCATGAAAATCATCCACCTTGAGTGTGTCCACCGCTCATGCGCCCATTGCTTCCTCCGACGAATCCTCAATCCCCTCATATTCTCGCATGTTAATCATGTTTTCTATCCTTTGGTCCACAACAAGACTATCACTACATTACATGAATACCAATTCAAAAAAATTATATGGATGTTACGCAATACACGGTTGATTTAGCTCTAAAGAGGAGATTAGAAAGTAAAACATAAGCCGTCTCGAAGCAGCAAAGACATATGCCACACATCCCTAGGAGCGACACAAACATATGCTATCTCGTTGAGTAGCGGCTACAGTCATAGGCCAAGAGACCAGTGCCCAAGATCTGTGCGTCGGCGACAACAGTATGGACTCATTTAAGACGGAGGGGGTATAAGAGCTCTAAGTGAACAATCTTTTAGACGATAATTCTGACATCATTGATGTAATATTTTTGTTTGACACTGAGGCTAGCTCTACATGCCTTCACGGAGGATGCAATAGTTTATGCAAGCTCGATCATTCCAGCAAACATGCTCCATTATCCTACCTGTCCGATTGACTCTAAGTGAAATCTGAATAGTTGTACTACATAGTGTATAAAAAATCGAGGGTTAAATAGCACATGCATGAACTTGTCTGTATTATGTAGAAAAAGGAAGGACCAAAATGAAAAGTTGTTAAAAACGTAAGCAAGCATACAATTTCGGATACAATCAGCCATCTAGCAAAATAACAAATGAAGTGTCTGGTTATAACTTTGTGCAGCATATTTTTCATATTTCGTGTTCGCTTGTGCCAAGAGGACAAATGTGGATAGTTGGACTGCCTGCTTAGTTCAGCAAAAACAGAATAAGGATCAATACCCCTATCAAAAGACGTTCAGAGGCAATGGCAACGGAAGCCACAGTTTGATTTCTTCACTATATAGACATATGAACAAATTTACAGCATATAGAGATATGAATAAATTTACAGCTTATAGAGATATGAATAAATTTACATCTTATAGAATTAATTCCAAAAGAGCAAGACGATTTTTCATATAGACATTAGTGTGCCGCACACTAATGAATGATCGAGTTGATCATTTGATTTGTTCAAAAATCAATTCCATCCAATGGAAAGCACATAAAACCAATTAATTAGGTTCTGGTAAATGCACGCATGCTCTAGTAATTCTGAATCAGACCCCGTGAGATTTAATACGTGAGCAATGGTGTCAGCATCAGCAAACGATGGAATCACCTTCAAACCGTCAGGGCTGAGGTCCAGTATAGTATCCCCACCGTAGTCGGCAATGTAGTGAGGCCCTGGATGTGGGTGTTGTCCTGCGTTGCAGCGGCAATTGGATCCCGCCCTCCACCATGCCTAGATGGCCACGCCCCAGCGAGCAATGGCGGCGCCTAGCCCAGCGCCGTTTCCCCTCCCCTCTCTCCTCTTCCCAGCGCCGGCCTTCCCTCCGCATCCCTGTAACATATGAGCACCACCGCTCCTCTCTTCGCCCCTCTCTCCTAGGGGTGGACGCAGAACTGCTAGATGGGAGACGAATCTGGGAGAAACGGCACACTCTCTGCCTCCTCTCCCACCGGTAGTGGCGGAAACTTCGTGAGAAACGGCATGCGGCGGCGGGATGGGCGCCATTGTCCCGAGGCAGAGCTTGGGACAGAGTCGATGGGAGCAGAAGGAGGCTAGGATATCAGGTGGTCGGGAGATTGGGGGCGGCGGCGCAGTGCGGTGTGGGGAAAACCGCTCGGCCTACGATTATGTTTTTTACTTAGCACGTACGAACCGGTAGCTGACTAATCGGTGGCATTGGTGGGTAATTAGCAATCTAGTGGAAGGGCAAAATCATCCAAAAAAATCTGGTTGACAGAAGCGATACGTTCTTTATTATTATGTATAGACTATTGTCTTCAACACATACAAAAAATATCTTTAGACCAAATGCTGAGATCGATCTTTTAAAAGCTTATTCCTGTCATATGAAATAATAACAGCTAGATATCTTTGTAGCGGGAATAAACTGCAACCATTTTCCAAACTATTATGCTGTTGTTGTTCCTGCTTTTAATTATCTCTCTTTGGTAATAATATTTCATGATATAATGGGCCAACCATTGTATAGTTGTAGTGGTTATAAAAAAACCTATATTTTTAAGTTTTATCAGGCAAATGTTGATCACTTACATAAGATTGATCACTTACATAAGATGAAAAATTGTCATGGGAGAAATGAAATGTAAAGGTTTAATTTCTGACTATTTTTCTATGGTTTAGTTATGGCTGATGTTAACATGTGTTTTTACTCGCAGGGAACAGCACATGGAGTATTTGGATTCTAGTCCTTTTGTACAAAAGATTTCTTAACTTTATTACTCCCTCCGCCCAGAAATAACTGACTTGAGTTTGATTAGATTCGAACGTATCTAGACGTGTTTTAGTGTATAGATACATTCGAATCTAAACACCAAGTCAGTTGTTTCTGGAAAGAGAGAGTAGTAAAATGTCACATTATTGATCCTTGCATTAGTAAACTGTCACATTTCTGACTGCTATATATTGCATATATATGGTAGTGCGTGACGCAACTCTAGCATCATTTCTGCATGTACTTGGATTTGTATGGACGACTATATTCTTATTTAAAAAAATGAGAAAAATATACCTTACTCAAAGAAGAATATAACTACTGTAAAAGTTAACCCTCTCTGGCCACATAGTTGAAATGTTAGGGACAACTAAACCTAGACAAGAGATAAGGGTGACTAATTTAGTTCCTTGCTCCAACTAATTGTTCAGAAATAAATTAATATATGACCTAGTAAGGCTCTGTTTAGCATGGGAATTGGTGTCCCACAATTGATTAATAGCAGCTGGAATCGTAAGGGCTGAAACGAATCTACAACACCATAAGATCCCAGCGTTGACTTGGTGGTAGTCACAATAGAAAAGCAATCTATCAATGCATCAGGACGTCAGATTGGTGGCCGTCAGCTAGAGTGATGGACTGGCGAAGGAGATGTTGTACTCACTCCTCATGGTATATGGATGACCGGAGTAGGCTGGTCACCTGTATCCTTATGAATGAACAACTAAAGTAGAATTTTTTTTACATATGCCATTCATACCTTGGAAGTAGGATCTGAATTCTGAATTTCTATAGCTTCACTTCATATTGAATTTTGTTGGACGAATGCCATGTAATCAGTTCTCACATCTGCTTGTCTGGTTTTTCTTGTCTACCGATCAACATGCCACAAGAAATTCAAGAGGAATCGGAACCCTTGCAAGGTTAAATGGACGAAAGGTTTAGGCACTTGCAGATCGATGATGTTTCTGCCACGAGGATGTCGGAGAGGGTGTCCTATTAGCAATCAACGGCAACGGCGCCATCTTCGTCACGCCCTCGTCCAGTTTAGGGATGCGGATTGAGTTTACTTCTCTCATGGAATCAAGTCTTCGTATTCCAGGCGTGACGCGTCGTCATCCAGTTCAGGGGTTGCAGATTGAGCTTATTTCTCTCGTGGAATCAACGCTGATTTTCAGGGATCAGTTTCATTTGTAAACGTTCTGTTATTATTGCTGGAACCAACGTATTTATTTGTCTCGTGGAATCAACGCTGATTTTTAGGGAGCAGTTTCCTGCTTAAACGCTCTGTTATTCATGGAACCAACAGCCTGTGGGTTAGGATAAGTTTTCGTCCGATGCAACTATTTGCTAAGTGCACCCGAGAATTATATCAGGCTAATCATAGGCGTTAGATAATCTTAGGGGGCCCAGATCGTGTGGTTGCTATATATCCATGTATGATATGCAGGGTACGTATAGCGAAGTTTTTGTTTGCACCTTTATAAGTAGTAGAGATGGAGAACCCGACTACGATGACCGTCTCCATGTGAGCTACGGCACGCGACATCTGGGCTCTGCCACTGGAGAGAAAAAATTAGTTTCCTTTTTTAAAACTAAAAAAATGGGATAGCACTCTGTGTTCTCACGAAATAAGGTCATCTCCACCGGGCCGACCCAAGACTCGAAACGTCCATTTTAGTCTGGATAGATCGGGCCGAGGTAGGATTTGGACCGCTGTCCGGCCAGCTGCGCACACCTTTGCGACCCATCTCGCCAGCTTTGGCCAGAACTTTCATCTCTTTGGACATTTTAGCATAACTAGGAAACATGTTTGTGCGTTGCACTGGGAGATAAAAATCTATGTTAAGGAAACGTAGAAAGTCGTGAAAATGATCCACCTTGAGTGTGTCCACCGCTCACGCGCCCATTGCTTCCTCTGACGAATCCTCAATCCCCTCATATTCTCGCATGTTAATCATGTTTTCTATCCTTTGGTCCACAACAAGACTATCACTACATTACATGAATACCAATTCAAAAAAATTATATGGATGTTACACAATACACGGTTGATTTAGCTCTAAAGAGGCGATTAGAAAGTAAAACATAAGCCGTCTCGAAGTAGCAAAGACATATGCCACACATCCCTAGGAGCGACACAAACATATGCTATCTCGTTGAGTAGCGGCTACAGTCCTGGGCCAAGAGACCAGTGCCCAAGATCTGTGCGTCGGCGACAACAGTATGGACTAATTTAAGACGGAGGGAGTATAAGAGCTCTGAGTGAACAATCTTTTAAACGATAATTCTGACATCATTGATGTAATATTTTTGTTTGACACAAAGGCTAGCTCTACATGCCTTCACGAAGGATGCAATAGTTTATGCAAGCTCGATCATTCCAACAAACATGCTCCATTATCCTACCTGTCCGATTGACTCTAAGTGAAATCTGAATAGTTGTACTACATAGTGTATAAAAAAATCGAGGGTTAAATAGCACATGCATGACCTTATCCGTATTATGTAGAAAAAGGAAGGACCAAAATGAAAAGCTGTTAAAAAGATAAGCAAGCATATAATTTCAGATACAATCAGCCATCTAGCACAACAAATGGAGTGTCTGGATATAACTTTGTGCAGCATGTTTTCCCTGCTTCGTGTTCGCTTGTGCCAAGAGGACTAATGGATATATTGACCTGATTGTACCTGCAGATTGGCATATGGAGATAGTTGGGCTGTCTGCTTAGTTCAGCAAAAACGGAATAAGGATCAATACCCCTATCAAAAGACGTTCAGAGGCAATGGCAACGGAAGCCACAGTTTGATTTCTTCACCATATAGACATATGCACAAATTTACAGCTTATCGAGATATGAATAAATTTACAGCTTATAGAGATATGAATAAATTTACAGCTTATAGAATTAATTCCAAAAGAGCAAGACGAATTTTCATATAGACATTAGTGTGCCGCATACTAAAATTTACTTAATGAATGATCGAGTTGATCATTTGATTTGTTCAAAAATCAATTCCATCCAATGGAAAGCACATAAAGCCAATTAATTAGGTTCTGGTAAATGCACGCATGCTCTAGTAATTCCGAATCAGACCCCGTGAGATTTAATACGTGAGCAATGGTGTCAGCATCAGCAAACGATGGAATCACCTTCAAACCATCAGGGCCGAGGTCCAGTATAGTATCCCCACCGTAGTCGGCAATGTAGTGAGGCCCTGGATGTGGGTGTTGTCCTGCGTTGCAGCGGCAATTGGATCCCGCCCTCCACCATGCCTAGATGGCCACGCCCCAGCGAGCAATGGCGGCGCCTAGCCCAGCGCCGTTTCCCCTCCCCTCTCTCCTCTTCCCAGCGCCGGCCTTCCCTCCGCATCCCTGTAACATATGAGCACCACCGCTCCTCTCTTCGCCCCTCTCTCCTAGGGGTGGACGCAGAACTGCTAGATGGGAGACGAATCTGGGAGAAACGGCACACTCTTTGCCTCCTCTCCCACCGGTAGTGGCGGAAACTTCGTGAGAAACGGCATGCGGCGGCGGGATGGGCGCTATTGTCCCGAGGCAGAGCTTGGGACAGAGTCGATGGGAGCAGAAGGAGGCTAGGATATCGGGTGGTCGGGAGATTGGGGGCGGCGGCGCAGTGCGGTGTGGGGAAAACCGCTCGGCCTACGATTCTGTTTTTTACTTAGCACGTACGAACCGGTAGCTGACTAATCGGTGGCATTGGTGGGTAATTAGCAATCTAGTGGAAGGGCAAAATCATCAAAAAAATCTAGTTGACAGAAGCGATACGTTCTTTATTATTATGTATAGACTATTGTCTTCAACACATACAAAAAATATCTTTAGACCAAATGCTGAGATCGATCTTTTAAAAGCTTATTCCTGTCATATGAAATAATAACAGCTAGATATCTTTGTAGCGGGAATAAACTGCCACCATTTTCCAAACTATTATGCTGTTGTTGTTCCTGCTTTTAATTATCTCTCTTTGGTAATAATATTTCATGATATAATGGGCCAACCATTGTATAGTTGTAGTGGTTATAAAAAAACCTATATTTTTAAGTTTTATCAGGCAAATGTTGATCACTTACATAAGATTGATCACTTACATAAGATGAAAAATCGTCATGGGAGAATTGAAATGTAAAGGTTTAATTTCTGACTATTTTTCTATGGTTTAGTTATGGCTGATGTTAACATGTGTTTTTACTCGCAGGGAACAGCACATGGAGTATTTGGATTCTAGTCCTTTTGTACAAAAGATTTCTTAACTTTATTACTCCCTCCGCCCAGAAATAACTGACTTGAGTTTGATTAGATTCGAATGTATCTAAACGTGTTTTAGTGTATAGATACATTCGAATCTAAACACCAAGTCAGTTGTTTCTGGAAAGAGAGAGTAGTAAAATGTCACATTATTGATCCTTGCATTAGTAAACTGTCACATTTCTGACTGCTATATATTGCATATATATGGTAGTGCGTGACGCAACTCTAGCATCATTTCTGCATGTACTTGGATTTGTATGGACGACTATATTCTTATTTAAAAAAATGAGAAAAATATACCTTACTGAAAGAAGAATATAACTACTGTAAAAGTTAACCCTCTCTGGCCACATAGTTGAAATGTTAGGGACAACTAAACCTAGACAAGAGATAAGGGTGACTAATTTAGTTCCTTGCTCCAACTAATTGTTCAGAAATAAATTAATATATGACCTAGTAAGGCTCTGTTTAGCATGGGAATTGGTGTCCCACAATTGATTAATAGCAGCTGGAATCGTAAGGGCTGAAACGAATCTACAACACCATAAGATCCCAGCGTTGACTTGGTGGTAGTCACAATAGAAAAGCAATATATCAGATGCATCAGGACGTCAGATTGGTGGCCGTCAGCTAGAGTGCTGGACTGGTGAAGGAGATGTTGTACTCACTCCGAAAATTCTTTTCTACCGGCGCCGGTACCTACCGGAGTCGTATCTACCACACACATATTGGAGATTTGTGTGGGCCGTTATCTCACCGTTTTCTTCTGTCCCCGTCGCTTTCCGAGTATACCCCACCAAGTGGACCTCGCAGGGCTAGAAATATCTCCCGTGATTATCTTTACCCTTTCCACCTCGCGTCAGATCAAGAGAAATCAGTGCGGCGGCAGTGTCGGACGACGCGGTGGCGGCCGAAGCGCGGGCGTGAGTGCAAGAGGGAGCTTGGCCCCCAGCCACTGCGAGCGTGCGAGGGGAGGTGGCGGCTGGAACGTCGAACAGCGTCGACGAGGAGCGGCTGGTGCGCGAGCAGCAGAGGCCGGTAGGCGGCGCATGGTCTGCACGAGTGGCGCAGGCGGCGGTTTGCGCGCGGCCGGCACGACCAGAGCGGATGGAGGCCGGAGCGCGAGCAACGGAGGCAGGCCGGAGCTGGCGGAGAACGGCGCGCGGGCGGCGCGAGAGACGCGGGCGGAGGCCGGCGCGCGGGTAGAGCTGGCGGAGGCCTGCGCTCTTTCTGTCATTGCCGGAGCTGGCGTAGGATTGTGCGCGTGGTCGCTGGCGGAGCTGCGTGCGATGCGGTTCCGTAGTGCCTGTAGCAGTAGTTTTTTTCCTTTGCTTCTTGCTACATCTGAAACCATCCTAGATGATTGTCTTCATAATTTTCCATGTGCAAATATAGTTTTTCGGTGAAGTTGCACACCAATTTCAATAAAATTTCGTTGTTTCAACTCACGGTTATAAATTTGGGAATAACTTTATGAAATATGCCTACAGATTTCTCAGAATCCTCACATCAACTTAGTAATACCTCACTGGAATTTGTACCCCATATTGAAACCTAGCTAGGATATGTCTTCGGTACAAATGAAACAGTTGATACTAAAAAACATGTTTCAATTTGGTGCAGAGCAGCGGTTATTTTCTTTTTTTCTCTTTTTTTGGTCTAAATTCTTCACAGTTTGTATATTTCTACCGGTAGTAATAAAAAAAGGGAATAGACTATTTATATAGTCTAAAGTGGACTAGATCAGGCTAGTTTTAGACTAAAACTTTAGACCGACTTTTGGCCTAATTTTCTTTTTAGCAAAAATAAGAAAACCTCTTATGATCATATAACTGACTGAAAAATATTATTTGTTTTAATTTAAAATAAGAAAAGAGATGACGGTTTTATGTATTTCAAAATCATATGAATAAATTAGGAAACAAAATATGGTGTTTAATAAAATAATTTTGTGCTCAGAAAAAACAAGAAAAATATGCACGATGGCATGATCATGTCGAGCGCGAGAAGGCGGGCGACGCGGAGGCGGTCGACGAATTTTTTTCCGGAATGGACGGATGACGAATTTAGCTTCAGTTAACAAATGTATACTCTAGCCTATTTTCTTAGAGCAAGTCTAGCAGCAGCACTAAATAGGCCACGGGACTAAAAAAGACAGCCGATTTTTTCACCGGAGACCATGTGCGCTCTAAATGTTTTGCTGCGCGTCGGCGTGCTCTTTATTTCGGGTGCCGCTGAGCACGCAAACATAAAAGACGTGCGGCACGCGTCTCCAACTGTCACTGACTCTTCAGCACACCCTTTTCACTTTCATTGTTTCGCTGCCATCAGCATGCACCGCTTAGCCGCCCCCGCCGCGCCACCCCTGAGATGCCGCCATGCCTATCAAGCTCGGGGTACCACGACGTCCACACGCGCCCCACCAGCAACTACTACGCCGAGATCCACATCGGCGATGAGCGCATCGTTCTCGACACATTCGAGACTGCGCACGAGGCATCGCACACGTACGACGCGATGGCGGGGGGGGGGGGGGGGGCTAGGGCGCGTGGGCGGCTCAATGAACTTCCACGATGTGTGGGCGCGCGAGCAAGCCGAGGCGCTCGCGCCCCGCCGTGCATCATCATCCAGGAGGAGCACGCCCGACAACGCGCCCTCGAGCGTCGCCTTCCCATCAACCATGTTTTAAACAATTGAAACCACAACTTCAAACATTTGAAACCACTAAAACATGTTTGAAATATTTGAAACCACTAATACATGTTTCAATCAATTGAAACCACCATATAAGAAGAACCAGAACCACAAGACCAAGTTTCTTTTAATTAAAACCACAAAACCATGTTTTAAACAATTGAAACCACCAATTCGAAAATTTGAAACCACTAAAATATGTTTTAAACATTTAAAACCACTAATACATGTTTGAAACCACCACATAGAAAGAATGGAACCACAAGACCAAGTTTCATTTAATTGAAACCACAAAACCATGTTTGAAACAATTGCACCCACCACTTTAAACATTTGAAACCACTAAAACATGTTTGAAATATCTGAAACCACTAATACCTGTTTGAAACAATTAAAACAACCACGTAAGAAAAACCGGAACCACAAGACCAAGTTTCATTTAATTGAAACCACAAAACCATGTTCGAAACAATCGAAACCACCACTTCAAACATTTGGAACCACTAAAACATGTTTGAAACAATTGAAACCACTAAAACATGTTTAAAACATTTAAAACCACTAATACATGTTTGAAATAATTGAAACTACCACATAACAAGAACCGGAACCACAAGACCAAGTTTCATTTTATTGAAACCACAAAACCATGTTCGAAACAATTGAAACCACCACTCCAAACATTTAAAACCACTAAAACATCTTTGAAACATTTAAATCACTAATACATATTTCAAACAATTGAAACCACCCCATAAGAAGAACCATAACCAAAATACCAAGTTTCATTTAATTGAAACCACAGAACCATATTTGAAACAATTAAAACCACCAATTCAAACATCTGAAACCACTAAAATATGTTTCAAACATTTGAAACCACTAATACATGTTTGAAATAATTGAAACCACCACATAGAAAGAACCGGAACCAGAAGACCAAGTTTCATTTAATTGAAACCACAAAACCATGTTTGAAACAATTGAAACCACCGCGTCAAACATTTGAAAACCATTAAAACATGTTTGTAACATTTGAAACCACTAATATATGTTTGAAACAATTAAAACCACCATGTAAAAAGAACCGAAACTACAAGACCAAGTTTCATTTAATTAAAACCACAAAACCATGTTCAAAACAATTAAAACCACCACTTCCAACATTTGGAACCACTAAAATATGTTTAAAACAATTGAAACCACTAAAACATGTTTGAAACATTTGAAAGTACTAATACATGTTTAAAACAATTGAAACCACCACATAAGAAGAACCGAAACCACAAGACCAAGTTTCATTTCATTGAAACCACAAAACCATGTTTGAAACAATTAAAACCACCACTCCAAACATTTGAAATCACTAAAACATGTTTGAAACATTTGAAACCACTAATACATGTTTTAAACAATTGAAACCAGCCCATAAGAAGAACTGGAAGCACAAGACCAAGTTTCATTTAATTGAAACCACAAAACCATGTTTGAAACAATTGAAACCACCAATTCAAAAATTTGAAACCAGTAAACATGTTTTAAACATTTAAAACCACTAATACATGTTTGAAACATTTGAAACCACCACGTAAGAAGAACCGGAACCACAAGACCAAGTTTCACTTAATTGAAACCACACAACCATGTTCAGAATAATTGAAACCACCACTTCAAACATTTGGAACCACTAAAACATGTTTGAAACAATTGAAAACACTAAAACATGTTTGAAACATTGAAAACCAATAATTCATGTTTGAAACAATTGAAACCCTCACATAAGGAAAACCGGATCCACAAGACCAAGTTTCATTTCATTGAAACCACCAAACCATGTTTAAAACAATTGAAATCACCACTCCAAACATTTGAAACCACTAAAACATGTTTAAAACATTTGAAACCACTAATACATGTTTGAAACAATTGAAACCATCCCATAACAAGAATTGGAAACCACAAGACCAAGTTTTATTTAATTGAAACCACAAAACCATATTTGAAACAATTGAAACCACCAATTCAAAAAAATTGAAACCACTAAAATATTTTTCAAACATTTGAAACCACTAATACATGTTTCAAACAATTGAAACCACCACATAGAAAGAACCGGAATCACAAGACCAAGTTTCATATAATTGAAACCACAAACCATGATTGAAACAATTGAAACCACCACTTAAAATATTGGAAACCACTAAAACATGTTTATAACATTTGAAATCACTAATACAGGTTTAAAACAATTGAAACCACCACGTAAGAAGAACCTGAACCACTAGACCAAGTTCCATTTAATTGAAACCACAAAACCATATTCGAAACAGTTGAAACCACCACTTCAAACATTTGAAACCACTAAAATATGTTTGAAACAATTGAAACCACTAAAACATGTTTAAAACATTTGAAACTACTAATACATGTTTCACTAATTTGAAACCATAGAACCATGTTTCACTAATTTGAAACCACACAAACATGTTTGAAACAATTGAAACCACATAAAGATTTTTGTAACAATCGAAACCGCCACACAAGAATTTATGAACATGTTTGGCAACCCAAGGAACCTGTTTGAAACAATCGAAACCACAAATGTTATCTTTTAATCAATTGAAACCACCTAGCAACATTTTATAAAAAATGGAACCGCATTGAACCTTATTTAAAACCACTAAAATCATATCGACCTAGGTTGAAACCTATTCGAATATAGCGAAACCTCATAAGATTGTTTCAAGGAAATTGAAACCACAAAACCATTTTTAATAATTGAAACCACAAAAGCATGGCTAAAACAATTAAAACCACAAAAATATGTTTAAAACAATTGAAACCACTAGCCAAGAACATATGAAACCATATAAAAATGTTTCATTAAAGTGAAACCATAAATAACATCTTCTAATAATTTGAAACCACCTGCCAACTATTTATCAATTTTTTGAAACCGAATTAACCATTATTGAAAACACTGTAAGCATATCGAACCATGATGAAACTTATTTGAACCAATCGAAACCTCACAATCACGTTTCAAAATAATTGAAACCACACAAATGAAATTACAAAACCATGTTTTCATAAATTAAAACCACAAAGCATGTTTGAAATAACCGAAACCACACAAAAATGTATGAAGCAATTGATACCACCACCCAAGAACAAATGAAACCATAAAACCATGATTTATTAATTGAAATCACAAAACCCTATTTCAAAACAATTGAAACGACCATGATATGATTGAAATAATTGAAACCACCACCAAACAACAAATGAACCCGGAAACCCAGTTTGAACAGATTGAAACCACACAAGTATGTTTGAAACAATTCAAACTAGCAAAAGATGTTTCAAACAACCAAAAGCACACCAGCATATTTCGAATAATTCAAACGACAAAACAATGTTTCAAACAAAGAGAAACCTCACGAGCATGTTTCAGAACAATTGAAACCACAACCCATGAACAAACGAAACCAAAGTACCATGTTTCAATAAATCGAACCCACACAAGCATCTCTGAAATAATTAAAATCATAAGAATGTGTTTGAAACAATTAAAACCACCACACAAGGTTTTATAAAAATTCTTGGGACCCCAAGGAACCTTTTTGCAATAATTGAAACCACAAATGCTAACATCTAATCATTTGAAACCATATGCCAAGTCCTTACAAATATTTTTAAACATAATTGAACCTTATCCGAAACTATTCAAACTATATCAAACTTTGATGAAACATATTCTAACAAAACAAAATCTCACAAGCATTTCTCAAAACAATTGAAACCACAAACAAATCAAACCATAACCCCATGTTTCATTAAATTGAAACCATGAAAGTATGTTTGAAATATTTGAAACCACCAAAATTAGTTCCAATTAATTGAAACCACCACTGTCTTTTTTGAAACAATTGAAACCAAATGTAATAATTCGAAACCACATCGAAACTATTTATCATTTTTGGAAACCGAATTGAACCTTATTGAAAACACTGTAACCATATCGTACCATGTTGAAACATATATGAACCAATCGATATCGCACATGCATGTTTCAAAAAATTGAAACCACACAGAAATGAAACCATAAAACCATGTTCAATAAATTGAAACCATTATGTCATGTTTGAAATTATTAAAACTACCCCCGCGTTACGCCCGCCATCGCGTCTCGTCCACTGGGTCACCGTGGCGTCGTGCACGGCGACGCAGTCTAGGCCGTAACGTGGTAGACTAGCCGATGCGGTCGACATCGTCGACAACAGGGCGACAACGGGGCGCGAAGGAACAGGCCCGGGCAGCCGCCGCCGCGTCGGGGGGTCAACACGACATCGTGCATGGCACCACCGTCTCGTGTTGCGTCCGTTAATACTCTAGATCGGACCAGAAAGAGCATATATTGTCGAATAGATTGCGTTGTGACCGCCGCCCGCCGCACAGCGAAACGACAAGACGAATCATGTACGCTCATGCTGGATCAATTGCCAGTACATACCATTTAATTTGTACAAAGAAGTTTACGTAGATTAATACTAGTTCTTTGATTTGGTTTCATAAACTAAAAATAGTTTTATACACCCTCCGTTCACAATTACCTCGCGTCCTGGGTTTAGTCAAAGTCAAACTTTGTACAGTTTGACCAATGATATAAGAAAAAATACTAACATCCATGATTTCCAATGCATATATAAAAATATAGTTTATAACAATTCTAATACAATAATTTTTATGTTATTAATGTTGATATTTTTTTCTAAATATATGGTCAAAGTTTACAAAATTTGACTTTGAGTAAACCTAGGATGCGAGGTAATTGTGAAAGGAGGGAGTAGAATAATACTACTATCAACTTCGCTTCATAAATTAGTACTTCCTCCATCCCAGATCTTAGGCGTAATTATATTTTTCGTTTTTCTCGATGCTTAAGCCGTAACGTGTTTTCCTTCATATGTCCGCTAAATAACCTTTTCGACCTTTCATTGAGAAATTAATGTGCCGTACGTTTTGCATGCAAGAATAAAATTATATCCGGTCAGAATTTTTTAATATATGCGGACGGATTTGATTCTCCTTAATTCTCTCTTAATCTCCTTAATTCTATCCCGTAAGTTTTGTAGGTTACTGTTGCATATATGCCTATGGCTTTCCTTAATCTGCGGGATCATTAACCGCACTCTTTTTATACCTGGTGCTTAGTATTCCACGCTACTAAATTAAATGATAGATTAATTAATTAGGAGAGAGTACTAGTTAGAAAAAGTTAAAATCATGGATGTGACAGGAGAACAACCTCACATTCATTGCATGCGGATGGGGTCCACTGAAATAGGAAGGATGGAAAAGGCAAACAACAACTTAACTGAGACATTGGGCACGTATCTTAAAATTGGGATTGTGTGGCCGATTCGACTCCGGTATATACCGACGCCGGTAGAATCGCTGGGTTCGTACTCACTCCTCATGGTATATGGATGACCGGAGTAGGCTGGTCACATGTATCCTTATGAATGAAAGCTAAAGTAGAACATTTTTTACATATGCCATTCATACCTTGGAAGTAGGATCTGAATTCTGAATTTCTGTAGCTTCACTTCATATTGAATTTTGTTGGACGAATGCCATGTAATCAGTTCTCGCATCTGCTTGTCTGGTTTTTCTTGTCTACCGATCAACATGCCACAAGAAATTCAAGAGGAATCGGAAACCTTGCAAGGTTCAATGGACGAAAGGTTCAGGCACTTTCAGATCGATGATGTTTCTGCCACAAGGATTTCGAAGAGGGTGTCCTATTAGCAATCAGCGGCAACGGCGCCATCTTCGTCACGCCCTAGTCCAGTTCAGGGATGCAGATTGAGTTTATTTCTCTCGTGGAATCAAGTCTTCGTCTTCTAGGCGTGACGCGTTGTTATCCAGTTCAAGGGTTGCAGATTGAGCTTATTTCTCTCGTGAAATCAACGCTGATTTTTAGGGAGCAGTTTCCTGTTTAAATGCTCTGTTATTCCTGGAACAAACGGACTGCGGGGTAGGATAAATTTTCGTCCGACGCAACTATTTGCTAAGTGCACCCAAGAATTATATCAGGCTAATCATAGGCGTTAGATAATCTTAGGGGGCCCAGATCGTGTGGTTGCTATATATTCGTGTGTGATATGCGGGGTACGTATAGCGAAGTTCTTGTTTGCACCTTTATAAGTAGTAGAGATGGAGAACCCGACTATGACGACCGTCTCATGTGAGATGCGGCACGCGACATCTGGCATCTGGCATCTGGGCTCTGCCACTGGTGAGAAAAAAATTACTTTCTTTTTTTAAAACTAAAAAATGGGATAGCACTCTGCGTTCTCACGAAATAAGGTCATCTCCACCGGACCAACCCAAGACTCAAAACGTCCATTTTAGTCCGAATAGATCGGGCCAAGGTAGGATTTGGATCGCTGTCCGGCCAGCTGTGCACACCTGCGCGATGCATCTCGCCAGCATTGGCCAGAATTTTCATCTCTTTGGACATTTTAGCATAACTAGGAAAAGTGCCCGTGCGTTGAACCAAGAGATAAAAATCTATGTCAAGGAAACGTAGAAAGTCGTGAAAATCATCCACCTTGAGTGTGTCCACCGCTTACGCGCCCATTGCTTCCTCTGACGAATCCTCAATCCCCTCATATTCTCGCATGTTAATCATGTTTTCTATTCTTTAGTCCACAACAAGACTATCACTACATTACATGAATACCAATTCAAAAAAATTATTTGGATTACGCAATACACGGTTGATTTAGCTCTAAAGAGGCGATTAGAAAGTAAAACATAAGCCGTCTCGAAGCAGCAAAGACATATGCCACACATCCCTAGGAGCGACACAAACATATGCTATCTCGTTGAGTAGCGGCTACAGTCCTGGGCCAAGAGACCAGTGCCCAAGATCTGTGCGTCGGCGACAACACTATGGACTAATTTAAGACAGAGGGAGTATAAGAGCTCTCAGTGAACAATCTTTTAGACGATAATTCTGACATCATTGATGTAATATTTTTGTTTGACACTGAGGCTAGCTCTACATGCCTTCACGAAGGATGCAATAGTTTATGCAAGCTCGATCATTCCAGCAAACATGCTCCATCATCCTACATGTCCGATTGACTCTAAGTGAAATCTGAATAGTTGTACTACATAGTGTATAAAAAAAATCGAGGGTTAAATAGCACATGCATGAACTTATCCGTATTATGTAGAAAAAGGAAGGACCAAAATAAAAAGTTGTTAAAAAGATAAGCAAGCATACAATTTTAGATACAATCAGCCATCTAGCAAAATAACAAATGAAGTGTCTGGTTATAACTTTGTGCAGCATGTTTTCCCTGCTTCGTGTTCGCTTGTGCCAAGAGGACTAATGGATATATTGACCTGATTGTACCTGCAGATTGGCATATGGAGATAGTTGGGCTGCCTGCCTAGTTCAGCAAAAACAGAATAAGGATCAATACCCCTATCAAAAGACGTTCAGAGGCAATGGCAACGGAAGCCACAGTTTGATTTCTTCACTATATAGACATATGAACAAATTTACAGCTTATAGAGATATGAATAAATTTACAGCTTATAGAATTAATTCCAAAAGAGCAAGCGATTTTTCATATAGACATTAGTGTGCCGCATACTAAAATTTACTTAATGAATGATCGAGTTGATCATTTGATTTGTTCAAAAATCAATTCCATCCAACGGAAAGCACATAAAGCCTATTAATTAGGTTCTGGTAAATGCACGCATGCTCTAGTAATTCCGAAGCAGACCCTGTGAGATTTAATACCTGAGCAATGGTGTCAGCATCAGCAAACGATGGAATCACCTTCAAACCATCAGGGCCGAGGTCCAGTATAGTATCCCACCGTAGTCGGCAATGTAGTGAGGCCCTGGATTCGGGTGATGTCCTCTGTTGCAGCGGCAATTGGATCCCGCCCTCCACCATGCCTAGATGGCCACTCCCCAGCGAGCAATGGCGGCTCCCAGCCCAGCGCCGTTTCCCCTCCCCTCTCTCCTCTTCTCAGCGCCGGCCTTCCCTCCGCATCCCTGTAACATACGAGCACCACCGCTCCTCTCTTCGCCCCTCTCTCTTAGGGGTGGACACAGAACTGCTGGATGGGAGACGAATCTGGGAGAAACGGCACACTCTCTGCCTACTCTCCCACCGGTAGTGGCGGAAACTTCGTGAGAAACGGCATGCGGTGGCGGGATGGGCGCCATTGTCGCGAGGCGGAGCTTGAGACAGAGTCGATGGGAGCAGAAGGAGGCCAAGATATCCGGTGGTCGGGAGATTGGGGGCGGCAGCGTGGTGCGGTGTGGGGAAAACCGCTCGGCCTACGATTCTGTTTTTTACTTAGCACGTACGAACCGGTAGCTGACTAATCGGTGGCATTGGTGGGTAATTTGCAATCCAGTGGAAGGGCAAAATCGTCCAAAAAAGCTGGTTGACAGAAGTGATCCGTTCTTTATTATTAGGTATAGACTAGGAAAAATACCCGTGCGTTGCACCGGAAGGAGGATAAAAGTTACGCCATGAAAAGTATGTTTTTTTAGACCCTTGAGAATCTTAGTAATTGACTCAATTTTTGTTAACAAGACAAAATAAATTTCTCATCTAAATTTAGAGAATTTCTCGAAAAGCAGAAGATAGAAATTGCTTAGGTGAAAAATTCATCGAAAACTTTAAGAAAACACTTTGCAATAGAACAGAAAAATCTACTTTGCCGAGACGCACAAAGTTATCATAGGTAATGCCATGCATATCACACCAACAGGTTAAACATCACAATCGGTCTGTGTTCGGCACGCCACCCACTGCCTCCTATGCCTGCCACTATAAGTGGGCCACCCATACACGTGCCCTAGCGCCACCAAAGCTATGTGTAGTCGTCGCCACCTCACTAAATTTTGCCTTCATGTTCCTAGTATAGTGTAGTAGAGGAAGATGAAGAAAATGAATAAACCATTGGGTGAGAAACCATGATGCGGATAATTTATCAAATTGTCGACGTCTAGTAACATCAGAGATCTTGAATACCCTTCATGCTTCTGCACTGCGCGTTCTCGTTTGGCAGAATTCCCTATTAGCAAGATTTAAGGAAAGGGTGGGGCTTTACGTCCGTGGAAACATAACCAGGAGCTCTCCCCTGGCAGTGACCAAAATTAGCAACCTTTGCTACAAACTTTGAGTCCAATATAAAATGTTGGTAGTCTTGATTTCATGTTGAAATATCAGAGGGTCTGCTTCCGTGTGCAAGTAGAGGATGCCTCTTGAGTCGTGATGATCTCAGTGCAATTCGTAACCTCATGGCAAAACTTAGACCCTCTTTAGCTTTAGCTGCTAAAACAGGCAACATGTCAAAACCACGGTACAGGAATACCAATAAACGGTCTTAGTACACCCACATGAAATAAAATAATTCGCAAGCAATCAAAAAAGCATGGAGACTTCATTGGCTTGACCTCTGCTCTTAAAATCCAAAAGTACATATACCCAAAAAACAGATTGAATTTGTTGCTTACAGAATGAAGTTCCAACCTAAAAGATTATCACACAGAGTACCATTTGGTATATACTCATACATCATTTGGTATATACACATACACGAAAATCCGTGAGTTCAGATCGTCATAACATTGAACCAAATATGAAGTACCATTAGTCACAAACAGAAGAAATAGGCAACAGTTGAGCTTCTGCCATTAAGACTACCAAGATGTGCTCTCAATAACAAAGTGTCAATCAATATAAAATGAGCTTAGATTGAATTACTTATGCACTCAACAATAAACAATGTGCTCAATTGCTCTAGCAGAAATAGGACAATTAGTAAAATATATGTGATGATGTATAGAAATCGCCTGGAACGTGTGTCAACGAATATCCAATTTTCCACGGCACATTCTAAAACATGACAGCGGTTGAATAATAAACCAACAATTGATGAAATTATTATCTCTCTTAATTTATATAAAAATGTTGCAGGGACAACCTGCACATCCTCTACATTGCAATGATCAAGCAAAGAAACCAGGTTTCGGTGATGCAACCTGGATAACAAATATATATATTTCTTCACAGCAAACTCAGATGAATAGCAACTCATACCGAAAATTAGAAATAACTTGTACAATGCTTCAATTCTGTACTAGCAAAATCAGAAGCAAGAGAACTGACAACTGTTTTAAACATAATAAAAGTGGTCAACTGAAACATTACACTGTTTTTGAATAAGAGTGGAACAAGGCATGTCTGCATCTCCAACCCCATGTCATATCATATCCCTACAGTTGTCAAAATACATGGATCTGGTTGCAAATTGCCATTCTTGAGATCACTCTTGCCCGCAAATCCCATGGCACGAATAGAAAAAATTGGTCACAAACAAGAAGCATTTACCTGAAGAGCAATGAGTGATGCAGGTCGGCAGAGTCTAGGTTCTTCTCCTGATTGAGCTTGTCCTTCAAGAACCAGTTGCAATGACAGCCGCATTGAGCTTCTCTATAGCTAGACCTTGCTGCTCAACGACAGGAGCTAAGTGAGAAAAAGAGCCTCTAGTAAATTGTTATTGTCAAGTTACTCAAATTCAGAGCAGGTATCTGCATAAATATAATTACAGATCATACACGCCACACAAACCAGTCGTTGTTGCACATCTGAATAACTACAAAAGGTCACGCTCATACATGCAGTCCAAACAATTTGGGAAGAGATCAATAGAGACAGAGAAGATTAAGAATAGAGTACCGACCTTGTAGCTCTCCACTTCCCTGCTCTGCTTGCTGTTTCATGCACACATGAATCAGGAAGGAGAATAGCTGCTGAATTCCTAATCCACGCATCAAATTATATTCACACCGGCACAAAAATGCGGATGAGGGCACCGATTAAGCCGATGTACAGGGAGTTATGGAACAGATTGTCGCTGCTACATCGACGGACTCTGCTGGATCCTCCTTGTCTCGGCCGAGACCGGCAGGATTTGGGACCCCGCCGGCGCCGTTGACATGGCTGCGGTCAAGAGCGCTTCAGAGGAGGATGGGGCCAGCACGGGGAGGACTTTGGCCTGCCTGCGGTGGCGGAGGATGAGTCCGCAAGATTGGGATCCTGGCGGAGGCGCATGCAGCGGCGGGCAGATGGATCCGCCTAGTCTCGGCCGAGACCGACTGGATTTGGGCCCCTGTCGGCGCCATCACCATGGCTACGGTCAGGAGCGCTTCAGAGGAGGATGGGGCCAGCTCGGGGAGGGCTTTGTCCTACCTGCGGCGGCGGAGGATGGGTCGGCGCAGGATTGGGATCCCGGCGCAGGCGTCAGCGGTGGCGGCGGCAGATGGATCCGGTGAGGAGAGGAGTGGGTGCTGGCGGAGGCGCACGACCCTCTCTGGTCATGGAGGCGGGGGAGGGCGGCGGTCGACGCTCGGGAGAAAAGAAATAATGAAGCGGTACGATGGCATTGTGTGTATTATGTGAATAGGTGGGAGGGCAGAACCGTCCAAAAAAAAAGCTGGTTGAGAGAAGTGTGCCGTCCTTTATTATTAGGTATAGACTATTGTCTTCAACACGTACAAAAATCATCTTTAGTCCAAATACTGAGATCGATCTTTTAAAAGCTTATTCTTGTCATATGAAATAATAACAGCTGGATATCTTTGTAGCGGAATAAACTGCCACCATTTTCCAAACTATTGTGATGTCGTTGTTCCTGCTTTTAATTATCTCTCTTTGGTAATAATATTTCATGATATAATGGGCCAACCATTGTATAGTTGTAGTGGTTATAAAAAAAGCTATATTATTAAGATTTATCAAGCAAATGTTGATCACTTACATAAGATTGATCACTTACATAAGATGAAAAATCGTCATGGGAGAAATGAAATGTAAGGGTTTAATTTCTGACTATTTTTCTATGGTTTAATTATAGCTGATGTTAACATGTGTTTTTACTCACAGGGAACAACAGATGGAGTATTTGGATTCTAGTCCTTTTGTTCAAAAAGGTTTGTTAACTTTATTACTTCCTCCGTCTAGAAATAACTGACTTGAGTTTGAATAGATTTGAATGTATCTAGTCGTGTTTTAGTGTATAGATACATTCGAATCTAAACAAACCCAAGTCAGTTATTTCTAGATAGAGGGAGTAGTAAAATGTCACATTATTGATCCTTGCATTAGTAAACTGTCACATTTCTGACTGCTATATATTGCATATATGGTAGTGTGTGACGCAGCTCTAGCATCATTTCTGCATGTACTTGGATTTGTATGGACGACTATATCCTTATTTAAAAAATGAGAAAAATATACCCTACTCAAAGAAGAATAGAACTACTGTAAAAGTTAACCCTCTCTGGCCACATAGTTGAAATGTTAGGGACAACTAAACCTAGACAAGAGATAACGGTGACTAATTTAGTTCCTTGCTCCAGCTAATTGTTCAGAAATAAATTAATATATGACCTAGTAAGGCTCTGTTTAGCATGGGAATTGGTGTCCCACACTTGATTAATAGCAGCTGCAGGAATCGTAAGGGTTGAAACAAACAACACCATAAGATCCCAGCGTTGACATGGTGGTAATCACAATAGAAAAGCAATCTATCAGATGCATGAGGACGTCAGATTGGTGGCCGTCAGCTAGAGTGCTGGACTGGCGAAGGAGATGTTGTACTGACTCCTCATGGTATATGGATGACCAGAGTAGGATGGTCACCTGTATCCTTATGAATGAACAGCTAAAGTAGAACATTTTTAACATATGTCATTCATACCTTGGAAGTAGGATCTGAATTCTGAATTTCTGTAGCTTCACTTCATATTGAATTTTGTTGGACGAATGCCATGTAATCAGTTCTCGCATCTGCTTGTCAGGTTTTTCTTGTCTACCGATCAACATGCCACAAGAAATTCAAGAGGAATCGGAACCCTTACAAGGTTAAATGGACGAAAGGTTCAGGCACTTGCAGATCGATGATGTTTTTGCCGCGAGGATGTCGGAGAGGATGTCCTATTAGCAATCAGCGGCAACGGCGCTGTCTTCGGCACGCTCTCGTCCAGTTCAGGGATGTGGATTGAGTTTATTTCTCTCGTGGAATCAAGTCTTCATCTTCCAGGTGTGACGCGTCGTCATCCAGTTCAGGGGTTGCAGATTGAGCTTATTTCTCTCATGGAATCAACGCTGATTTTCAGGGACCAGTTTCATTTGTAAACGTTTTGTTATTATTGATGGAACCAACGTATTTATTTGTCTCGTGGAATCAACGCTGATTTTAGGGAGCAGTTTCCTATTTAAATGCCCTGTTATTCCTGGAACAAACGGACTGCAGGGTAGGATAAGTTTTCGTCCGACGCAACTATTTGCTAAGTGCACCCGAGAATTATATCAGGCTAATCATAGGCGTTAGATAATCTTAGGGGGCCTAGATCGTGTGGTTGCTATATATCCGTGAGTGATATGCGGGATACGTATAGCGAAGTTGTTTGCACCTTTATAAGTAGTAGAGATAGAGATGTACAATTTGACAAGTAAATAAACTAGATTAGGTTTTGATTACGTATGAATAGTTCACACTCACATGGTTCGATAAAAACAACCAAACATTATTCAAATTACAAGAAAAAAAATAAGGGATTAAGCGTTTTGGTTTCCCGCACGAGTCCATATATGCTCAATCAAATTACAAAAACTGTGCAAAGTCTGGCAATTCGTCTGGAAACTCACATACTGAGAGCAAAAAATCACACCTCCAGCGGTGCCCTATCTCACCCAATCTCCAAGAATATTACAGGTGCTTTGAGACTGCAAATGTACCGACTATGAGCATTATTTTACAGGCGCATGTATCCACACGCTTCCTTCGTTGGAACTTTTCGTGGCATTGTTGTTGAAATACATCCGCATCAACCACTCGTGCCCTTTGATCCTTTCCCTCCACAACTTGCTTCTACCAAAAACCGAGCCACTGTGCTTCGGTTCTTTCGTCGCGCGCCAAGTTAATAGTATCGCTATGTTCTCATCTTCCTAGAGCTCTAGTTCATTATCGGATGAATCGTACGAGATCCCATACAAGCACGAAAATACTCTCACTCCGTCTACCAAAACTAAAATAAAATTTGGAGGAAAAATGGTGCGGCCGGCGGCGAAACATCGCCTGCAAAGTATTGTCCTGACTTGAGGATGACATGGAGGTCGTCGAGGGTAGTGCGGCGCCACGGCAGTTGGCCGAGGCGCGACGGCGGTAGTTTGCTTGGCGGCGCAAAAGAAGAAGCGTCGCGCTGGCAGCTCACTTCGATGCCCGTTGCTGCGAGCTTTGGGGAAGGCGCGGCG
The DNA here is from genome assembly GCA_910589775.1 of Avena eriantha. NCBI lineage: Eukaryota > Viridiplantae > Streptophyta > Magnoliopsida > Poales > Poaceae > Avena > Avena eriantha. The sequence goes on along the minus strand of OU342742.1, from coordinate 62,491,232 downwards.
GCGGTGGATCTGCAGCTACTGCGCAAACAAAAGCGCGACCGGTGGCGAATCGAAGCGGCGGCGCCGGTGGAATGGGGGTGGGAAATGGAGGCAGCGCGGGCGTGGGGGATTTTCAGCGGTAGTTGGGCTTCGCGTGTGTCGCCGAGTGATAGAGCACACTGGACGGCGTGCAGCAAATTTGGTGCGCCGCGGAGCACAAATTGCCGCGCGCGGAAAAAATAATTAGAGCGCACGCAACTATGTCGTGCCTACTAGAGGAGCAAATGCGGCCACGCACGTGCTAAATCAGTGGTTATTTTAGCGCGCGGTGTTTTCCAGCTTCTATTGGAGTTGCTTTGAGATGGTAGATTAGTAGTAACACGTAGCAAGAGAGATCGTTACCAGGCCGCCTTAGCCCAGCTCTAAGCATGTTAGTCACCCTGGCAACCTCAACCTTCTCTTGGGACTGGTATTGAGCTTCACGGTGCCGTCGTCCCTCTCTTGTTTCCCCTGGTCACTGTCTCGTGGCACCTGGTGGTTGACACAAAGCAAGTGTCGTTTTGGATTCCATCTGAAAAGGTTTGGACTCCGTATAACACCCCGTTTTGGCGCCTACAACAACGACCGAAGCATGGCCTTAGCGCAACTCTAACAAATGCCCTACTATATCCACTCATGCGTAATTACATAAACTCTATGAAGTCCTGGTAATTCGTCTAGGAACTCACATGCCGAGAGCAAAAAATCACACCTCTAGCGGTGCCCTATCTCACCCAATCTCCAAGAATATTACAGGTGCTCTAAGACAGCTAATGTAGGACTATGATCGCTATTTTACAGGCGCATGTATCCACACGCTTCCTTCGTTGGAACTTTTTGTGGCATTGTTGTTGAAATACATCTGCATCAACCTCTCATGCCCTTTGATCATTTCCCTCCACAACTAGCGCCTACCAAAGACCGAGTCACTGCGCTTCGGTTCTTTCGTCGCATGCCAAGCTAATAGCATCGCTATATTCTCATATTCCTCAAGCTTTAGTTCATCGTCGGATGAATCGTACGAGATCCTCTACAAGCACGAAAATACACTCACTTTGTCTACCAAAACTAAAATAAAATTTGGAGAAAAAATGGCACGGCCGGCGGCCAAACGTACCTTGCGTTGGCGAAATATCGTGTGCCAAGTAGCGTCCCGGCTTGAGGAGGACATGGCGGTTGTCGAGGGCAGCGCCGCAGTGATACGTCTATTTTGTATCACTATTCTATGTCATAATTCACTGTTATTCATTGATATAGTTCGTATTGAGAGGTGATACTTATGTTATTTCATCTGTTTTTGCATGGTTGATGACTTTTGGAGCATGGACCGCTGTAGTCAGGATTCTGATGGAAAAGGTGTTGTTTGGAGGCAAAATTCACGAAGATCAGAAAATCCGGGAAAATATACAGAAAATTCTATTTTTTAGAAGACGAAGAAAGCCAGAAGGGGGGCTGGAGATGGGCCACAGGGGGCCCACACCACCCCCTGGCGCGGCCCAGCCTAGGCCGCGCCACCAGGCGGTCTGGCCGCCCTGGTCCACCCCTAGCACTCCCCTCTAGCGTATATTATTCTCCCGAAACCCTAAGACTCGGTGAGCGACCACAGAAAGATTCTGCCGCCTCTGCGGGGCAGAAAACACCGAGAGAGAAAGATCTCTCCGGCAGACAGATTTCTGCCGGGAGAATTCTTTCCCGGAGAGGGGAGATTGTCGCCATCAACACCACCATCAAGCTGGACTTCATCGGGATAGTCATCATCATCACCACCACCATCATCACCATCAGCACCCTCATCACCATCTCCATATTGCTGTAACAATTGGGTTGAATCTTGCATAGTTCATAGGGGAAACTTTCTCGGTGTTGATTACTCTTCGTAGTTGATGCTATTGAGTGAACCATTGAATTATTCTTTATGTTCAGATTGTTATACATCATTATTCCATCTCTGATCATGATCCATATGCTGTCTTGTGAGTAGTTCGTTTTGTTCTCGAGGACATGAGAGAAGTCATGTTGTTAGTAGTGGAGTTGTGTTGAGAAAGATTCAATAGTTTGATATTTAAGTTGTGGTGTACTTCTTCTAGTGGTGTCATGTGAATGTCGACTATATGAAATTTCACCTATATGGGCCTAGGGGAATACTGTGTATTTGGCTACTAATCGTAGGGGTTGCCGGAGTGATAGAAACCTGAACCCTCATTAGGAAACCATTGCACAAGGGACGTAAGTGTCTTAGAGTTTAAAGTTGTGGTTAGGTTTCTACCTTAATTACTTTCTTGTACTTAAAGATGTTTGCAAGGGGTATAATCACAAGTATGTATTAGTCCTAGGAAGGTCGGTACATTAGCACAGGTTCACCCACACAACACTTAGCAAGCTAAAGAAGATTAATCAACTATATGAAGCGAAAACACTTGACAGTCTTCCCATGTGTCCTCGAGAACGTTTGGTCATCTTAAGTAATACAACCGGCTTGTTCTTTGCTGCATAAAGGATTGGGCCACTTGCTGCATTTATTCCTACTGTCTTTTATTTACTCGTACTTTGTTTACTTGCTTAATCAAAAACCCCTAAAAATCTGTTTGCTAAGTATTTGCAGAAAATTCTAGATCCATACCACTAGCCAACACCTTCTGCTTCTCGTTGGGTTCGACACTCTTACTTATCGAAAATACTGCGATACACCCCGTATACTTGTGGGACATCAAGACTATTTTCTGGCGCCGTTGCCGAGGAGTGAAGCGCTATTAGAGAGTAGAACTGGTAAAGGAAACTTCTACTGTGAGTATTATTTACTTCTGTTAGTTGCTTTATTTTCGTTATGGATAATTCGCTGAGTTTCTTATTTGGTAATACTACTACCACTGCTAAGGTAGTAGATAAGCCACCACCGGCTGAGCATGATGTTTTTAAAATACCTACAAGAATTATTGATCGTGTTATGGATAACTACTATGTTGGGGATGGAACTGTCCATCCCGGTGATCATTTGCTCTTTATACACAAATTATGTGGGTTATTCAAGTGTGCAGGTATTACTACAGATCAAGTTAAGAAGAAGTTATTCTCATTATCGTTGAAAGGAAGAGCTGAGGAGTGGTATAAGCTGCTGAAGAATGGTCAAGCTTTGGAATGGGAGAAAATAGTGCCTCTCTTTTCTTCATAGTTTTATCCTCCTAGTGAGATTCATAAAGATCGGAATCAAATATACAACTTTTGGCCTCTTGATGGAGAGAGTACAGCTCAAGCTTGGGGGAGATTAAAGTTACTAATGCTCAAATGTCCCATTCATGAGCTCCCCATTATTATCAATAACTTTTATGCAAGGCTTCCTCTACATGACAAGGATTTATTGGATGCTTCTTGTGCTAGATCATTCACTCACATGGAAGAAGAAGCTAAATGGGATCTTCTGGACTATATTCAAGACAACGCTGAAGCTTGGGAGAATAACAAAGGTAGAAAGTCAGGTATAAATTATGATTATGAATGCATTGAATCTTTTATGGGAACTGATGACTTTCAAAATATTAAAAATGCTTATGGTCTAGACTCTCAAGCTATTGCTTCTTATTTTAAGGCTTTTGCTTCCTATATTGAAGTGCCTAAAAAGAAGTGGAATAAGTATCATGAACCTTATAAAGATGTTGCTAAGAGTGTTCCTGCAAGAAATACTGAAGTTTATACTGCTAATCATGTCTTATCTGAACCTTATATTGAGAAAATGCCTTTCCAGTTAATATAAAGGAACATTCTATGATAGCTAGTATGGTTAATGAAAGTACACATAAAGCTGTTGAACCTGATAAACAAATGGTTGATGAACCTATAATAGCAAATGTGAAAGACTTTGTTACTAAATATGAAGAAGAGGGACACACTATCCTTTGTAAGGATACCTCTAATATTGTTTCACAAAGTAGTATTATGAGAGCTAATATTCCTGTGTTTTCTGTTAGAATAAGTGATCATTGCTACGATGGTCCTTGTGATAGTTATATTGTTAAGTTTATACATGATACTGAAAGTTATTATGAGAGAGGGAAAAGTGTTCTTATGTATCTCAATAATATCAAGTTTCCTTGTTTTATGCTGGAAGTTTTTATGTTGCACTTCTTTTGCCTTCCTATGCTTGTAGCCTCTGGTTTCAACAACTTGTTTGTTTACAAAATTCCCTTGCATAGAAAGTGGGTTAGACTTAAATGTGTGTGTTTTTGCTTCTTAATGCTCTCTTTCACTTCAATTCATATTCCTGAGTGAGCATCTTCAAAATTATCATGCCCATCTTTATGGCTATAAAGAAAGAGCTCTTTGGGAGACAACCCAATTTGTTTTTGCTTTCAGTTTGTTTTTGTTTATTTGAGCCTTGGAAGTTATTACCTTGGTAATAAACTCTCCTTATCCTTTTTGTTTGGTTTTTGTGTCAAGATCAACCTCTAATGAGAGAGAAGTAAGATTTGGGGAAGTTGCTGTCTCGAAACAAATTTTTGTGCTTCACCGTAAAAATTCGTGAGAGATCTCTGTATGTCGGATTGAGCTGTAATTTTTTGTGCTTCTGCCCCAGGTTATTATTTAAGTTTCGTTAGTTTTGTACTTTTTAATTTGAGCAACAAAAGATTTTTGAAAAAATTGATCTTTACCTGCTGGTCTGTTTTGATAGATTTTGCCACTCTTGCATTTGCTTCTTTATTCAATTTTCTTTTTGAATTCTTTTTTGGTTTTCGGAAGGAGTTTCTACAGTAGCTTATGTTTTGATGGTTTTCAGTTGAAAGTGGACTCAAAATGTTTTATCACTTTACTTATATTAATGTTGCTAATGAGAATTGTGTGAACTTTTGTGTGAAAGAGATTTCCAGAAAGTAAAGATAATGGTGTAATAAGGAAGAAAAAGGTTTTATGACTCAAGTAATAAGTATATGAAGATGAAGATATTGATATTATTCAAGTGGTGACTCCGGAAGAATCTACTAGATACCAAATTCAGAGACCTGCAGAGTCTGCTTTCAAATAGGTAACAATTATGGTAAGAAAAGTTCCGCGAAAATACTATCCAACTATATTTTTGCAGTTTCAGTCAATAAGGAAAGCTACGAAGCGAAAGAGGGACGGAAACGGAGCCAGGGTGGCTCACACCACCCTGTGGCGCGGGCCCTCCCCTGGCCGCGCCACCAGGTGGTGAGTCCACCCCGGACTCCGCCTCTGACTCGTTTTCTCCCAGTACCTTCCTTTTGTTATGAAACTTCGTAATATATAATCCCCCGGATCCCCCGAGGTTCATAATCATGTTTTCATCGTGTTTTCGTTTCGATCTGTTTCTGCCAGGACATACTCTTTGAAGGTTTAGAAGCACAATGGTGTCCGCCAAGGATAAAGGGAAGGAGCCTATGGAGGAAGATCCCCAAGACCCCAAGTAGGGGCTGGTACCTTTAGTCACTTGCCCTGCATCAATAGAAGCCCTACGAGTCACTAAGGAGTTCTGCGGTAAGTACCGAGACTTGAGGAGGAAGGTGGACATGCTTCAATGGGAGAATAATAGGCTTCACAAGATGCTGGAAGATTTCCTCACGTCAACTAAGAAAATATTGCCACCACCACCAAAGGAGTAATTCGTCATCAGGTTTGGTATCCCCTTGGTTTGTTCCAAGCTTGGGGGAGTGCCGCGGTATCACATCACTATCTTCTATCTTTTTTACCTTATTAGTAGAGTCATATCATGAATAAAGAAGTTATTATGTAGGATGGTTTGCATTAGTGTCCCCTCTCTCGTTAGATATGTATCCCTTGGTGTGAGTTGTCGTTATGGAATGTTAATGAGAAGTTCTATCATTTACTCTTTTGCATATCTTATATTAGTTTTAAATTTGTGGTTATATGATTGATCTTGTTGTTATTATTGGTATCACTTTGGGATCATTGAGTTAATCTAGTTGGTTTTGGCAAACCTGGCTCAGTCAGTAGCAACATTATTTTTGAGAGTTGAATGAAAAAGATAAAAGTACTCAAAAGAAATATAATTTCATCATCTTTCTTTCTTGATTTGCTCATAAGTCTAGTATTCTCTAGTTAAGATCTTTTGTGCTTCCAAGGAAGATTGCATGTTTGTTTTTATCACTTGTATGTTTGGTTGTTTCCTTCAACTCTTATACTTGCTACCCAGCCCTGCTAGCCAAAAACCTGTACTGAGAGGGAATTCTTCTCGTGCATCCATCCCTTAAACCAAAACCTATGCCATTTGTGTCCACCATACCTACCTATTAGCACTATTTCTATTCCAAGTAAATTCTTGTTTTGTCTACCTTCCAAATTAAACTTGTTATGTGAACATTAGTGATTAAAGCTCTCACGAACTTGATGACACACTTTAATTGTCTTGCATTTAATAACCTGAACCATTGGGTCCTTCTTTGTTGCATATATGCTTGCGCTTTATGAGTTGAAGTTAGCAGAACCATGTATCATGGGGAACACTTTCAACACTTCACTGGTACTTTGTACCTAGTTGATATCATGTTCTTTTGCTTATGGATCCCGGCGGTGTGAAATAAAAGTGGAACTTGTAAGATCATGGATTTTATATGTGTGTTAGAGAAACGCCTGGGCCACTAGCCTAAGCCATGCTTAATCATGATAGAAACTTGCATCATAACTATAGTGAGCATTCTATGAAGTATCCTCAATAAAAACCTATGCAAATAGCAAATAAAAAGATCGCTGAGATGCTCACTGTCTACTTGCCTTGTCATTTTGATTATGGGACAGCTCCTGTATCATGTTCAAGGGGTACCCCGTTGGCGGTTCTCACTGATACACATGTATTTACAATGACAAGAGCTTACTCGCGACTGAAGTTGAGTAGCATGAGGATCGGTACTCGTAAGTAAGGGGCATGGGACTTCAACTTATAACTTGTCAATCATATCCTCTTAGTTGTGTCACTTTAACCTTAATCACCAAAAGATGCCTATGATAGGGGCAATGAGAGATGAAAGCTAGTAAGTATCATAATTTTTGGGAGCTCTTTATGAGACTTGCAATCCCTGCTTCCCTCTGCGAAGGGCCTTTCTTTTACTTTGTAGTTGAGTCAGTAAACCTATTCCTTTCTACCTCAGCAAGTATTTTGAGTTGTTGTGTTTCATTCATTCATATGACGATTTATTCAATCCTGTTTATTATGTTTCTTGTTTTGCACATTGCTCTTATCTTGATGTTTACTACTTTGAAAGCTATCATTGAAAAACCAGTTATTTGTGAACTCCAGCAAATTATCAACTATTCTTCGACCAAGAGCTAAGTTTGCAATTACCAATTATGATGTACTTTATGTATCTTTATTATGTTTCCTTTACTCATTGCTAGTTGGGTTATATAATAGTGAGTTGTCTTCTATTATGATCTATGTATTGATGAATATGATGCTTCTTGTCCGTATTCTTTTATCGACTCTTCACTCCATAAACCAGAGGCCATGTTTATTGAGCTCAGTTTTGCTTGGGGACAAGCGAAGTCTAAGCTTGGAGGCAAAATTCGCGAAGATCAAAAAATCCGGGAAAATATACGGAAAATCCTATTTTTTCATAAGACGAAGGAATCCAGAAGGAGGGCTGGAGATGGGCCACAGGGGGCCCACACCACCCCCTGGCGCGGGCCAGCCTAGGCCGCGCCACCAGGTGGTGTGGCCGCCCTAGTCCACCCCTTCCACTCCCCTCTAGCGTATATTATCCTCCCGAAACCCTAAGACTCAGGGAGCAACCACAGAAAGATTCCGCCGCCTCTGCGAGGCGGAAAACACCGAGAGAGAAAGATCTCTCCGGCAGACAGATTTTTGCTGGGGGAATTCCTTCTCGGAGAGGGGAGATTATCGCCATCAACACCACCATCAAGGTGGACTTCATCGGGATCATCATCATCATCACCATCAGCACCCTCATCACCATCTCCATATTGCTGTAACAATTGGGTTGAATCTTGCATAGTTCATAGGGGAAACTTTCCTGGTGTTGATTACTCTTTGTAGTTGATACTATTGAGTGAACCATTGAATTATTGTTTATGTTCAGATTGTTATACATCATTATTCCATCTCTGATCATGATCCATATGATGTCTTGTGACTAGTTCGTTTTGTTCTCGAGGACATGGGAGAAGTCATGTTGTTAGTAGTGGAGTTGTGTTGAGAAAGATTCAATAGTTTGATATTTAAGTTGTGGTGTACTTCTTCTAGTGGTGTCATGTGAACATCGACTACATGACACTTCACCTATATGGGCCTAGGGGAATGCATTGTGTATTTGGCTACTAATCGTAGGGGTTGCCGGAGTGACAGAAACCTGAACCCTCGTTAGGAAACCGTTGCACAAGGGACGTAAGTGTCTTAGAGTTTAAAGATGTGGTTAGGTTTCTACCTTAATTACTTTCTTGTACTTACGGATGTTTGCAAGGGGTATAATCCCAAGTATGTATTAGTCCTAGGAAGGTCGGTACATTAGCACAGGTTCACCCACACAAGACTTAGCAAGCTAAATAAGATTAATCAACTATATGAAGCGAAAGCACTTGACAGTCTTCCCATGTGTCCTCGAGAACATTTGGTCATCTTAAGTAATACAACCAGCTTTTCCTTTGCTGCATAAAGGATTGGGCCAGTTGCTGCATTTATTCCTACTGTCTTTTATTTACTCGTACTTTGTTTACTTGCTTAATCAAAAACCCCTAAAAATCTGTTTGCTAAGTATTTGCAGAGAATTCCTGATCCATACCACTAGCCAGCACCTTCTGCTCCTCGTTGGGTTCGACACTCTTACTTATCGAAAATACTGCGATACACCCCCTATACTTGTGGGTCATCATGCAGCTCCGAGTTGGCCGAGGCGCGGCAGCGGCAGTTCGCTTGGCGGCGCGAAAAAAGAAGCGTCGTGCCGGTAGTTTGTTTGTTAACATATTTTTCCACATATTTTCATCATATATAATGTTATATTCCTGTTTTATATTGATTTTTGGGATTTACCAATGATTTCCTTTATTTTGGTTATAACCCTGCAGGACAGAAAATCCCTGTTTTCAATGTTTTTGATGTTTTAGGACCTAAACGAAGTCAAATGGACCTGCATTTTTGGGAATGCCAATATTTATTCACGAGAAGAATCTGGAGCACTAGAATCTCACCAGGAGGGCCAAAAGAGCCTAGGTGGCGCGCCCGGCCTGGTGGGCGTGCCACCCATGCTCTTTCCCTACTCGACCGTCCGATCGCCTTGATTCTTTCGCCAACGGAGTTCTCTTGAGCTAAAAAACCCTATATAAGGATCCCCGGGGCGTCCTCAAAATGAAAGCGATGAGGGAGCCACCAGAGACAAAAACACCACCAGATCTAGTAAAGATTTTTTTGACAAAAAAATCCTGTAAAGATTGGAGGGGAAACTCCGTCGGAGCCACCTCCAGGGAGATATCCACCCTCTCCAACATCTTCAGCTTCATCACCATGATGAAGAGGAAGTAGTCCACCTCCGTGCTATGGGTTTGTGGCAATAGCTTGATCTCTCTCTTTCTTGTTCTTCATAGATCTAGTACATATGAGTGATACGTCATAAACGTATCTATAATTTTTGATGCTCCATGCTTATTTTGTATCAACAATCTTATGTTTTGTCTACACTTTGAGGCATTTTTATAAATTTCTGGAACTAACCTATTGACAAGATGCCACAGTGCCAGTTGCTTGTTTTCTGCTATTTTTGGTTTCAGAAAACCTAGTAAGGAAATATTCTCGGAATTGGACGGGACAAAAGCCGAAGTCAATATTTTACCAGAAGGAACACGGAGTACGGAGGGCAGCCGAAGTGGGGCCACGAGGTGGCCATACCTAGGGTTGGCGCGGCCACCCATAGGCTCGCCGCCACCTGGTGTGGGCCCCTCGGGCGCCCATCAACCTTGCCCCTTCGCCTATATATTCCCCCCGGAGATGAAAACCTTAGGGACGAGATCAGAATTCCACGAAAAGTTCCGCAGTGCCGCCGCCACCGAAGAGGAGATTTGGGGGATAGAAGTCTCTGTCTCGGTACCTTGCCGGGACGGGGAAGTGCCCCCGGACCCATCTCCATCGACTCCACCGCCATCTCCATCGCCGTTGCTGACTCCCATGATGAGGAGGGAGTAGTTCTCTCTTGAGGCTAAGGGCTCTACCAGTAGCTATGTGTTCATCTCTCTCTATGCGTGATCCTATGAGATCATGAGCTTTGTAATCTATAGATCTATTATGCTACTCAAGTGCTTTAATTAATCTATGCTTATCCCCACGTGTGTGAAAATGACAGTGTGCACACCGTGTGGCACTTTGGCTAAGGTTACAAAAATACTTATCGTGAGTATAATTTGAGTTAGATGTCTCTATGAGATTGTGGTGTTTGTTGGAACCATCTAGCGCTCAAGGTGATAGTGAGGGGTTATCTAGATGGGGAATGCGAACTTTAAGGTGTGCTGTTATAGCCCTACATCGTCCAACCGGAAGTAGTTTTGGGTAGCATAATGAAGAGAAGATATTTATATGAGAGTGTCCACTAGTGAAAGTATGATCCCTAGGCCTTGTTTCTAAGCATTGAAAAACCATTTACAATCAGTCCTGTTACATGTTGGCTTGCTGCCACTTTTATTTCAGATTGCAATTACCACTTATAATAATCCATATTACTTGTATTTCACTATCTCTTCACCGAACTAGTGCACCTATACACCTGACAAGTGTATTGGGTGGGGACACAAGAGACTTCTTGTATCTTGATTGCAGGGTTGCTTGAGAGGGATACCTTTGACCACTTCCTTCCTAAGTTCGATAAACCTTGGGTGGTCCACTTAAGGGAAACTTGCTGCTGTTCTACAAACCTCTGCACTTGGAGGCCCAACACTGTCTACAAGAATAGAAGCGTGCGTAGATATCAAGCTATTTTCTGGCACCGTTGCCGGGGAGGTAAGGTAAAAGGTACTCACATCCTCTGGCTACTAAGCTATCTTCTAGTACTATTGCTGGTGTGTGAGTGCTCGAAGTTATTTCCTTTAGATTCTGCAATTATATTTTTTTGTTTCTTATTTTTATTTTGACTAGTTAGGCTTAATGGAAAACAACAAAAAAATTAGAGAGCTTTATAGTATTTATCTTGAGTTAGGACATGAAGTGTTTGAAGAGAAAATTAAAAAACCTATGGAACTTTATTTGCATGCTAATAGCAATGTTATTAGTATAAATTCTTTGAACACCATTATTGCTAATGCTATGGAAAATTTTAAGCTTGGGGAATCTGGTTTTGATGATCATGATATTTTTAGTCCCCCAAGCATAGAGGAGAAAACTTACTTTGATGATACAATACCTCCAATATGTGATGATTACAATGATGAATATGATATTTTCAGTCCACCTACTATTGAGGAGAAAATTAATTATGATTACAATATGCCTCCTATATTTGATGACTATGGTCATGAGAATAATAATGATAGCTATTTTGTTGAATTTTCTCCCACTATGATTAGTAAGAATGACTATGCTTATATGGACAGTAATAATTATTTTATGCATGTGGCTCATGATAAGAATGTTTTATGTGATATTTATATTGTAAATTTTATTCGTGATGCTACTGAAAGTTATTATGAGAGAGGGAAACATGGTTTTATGTATCTTAACAATATTAAGTTTCCCCTCTTTATGTTGAAATTTTTGAAGTTGCACTTGTTTTGCTTTCCTATGCTTGTTGCTTTGTGCTTTCATGACTTGTTTCTTTACAAGATTATTTTTCATAGGAAGTGATTTAGACTTAAATTTCTTCCATATTTGCTTCTTGATGCGCTCTTTTACTTCAGTTCATATTTCTTATGTGAGCATCATCGAAATTATCATGCCTATCTTAATGGCTATAAAGAAAGAACTTTTGGGAGACAACTCATTATATTTTTACTTGCAGTTTATTTTTGTTTTGTTAAGTCTTGGAATTTATTGCCTCTGTAATAACCTCTCCTTATCCTTTTTGTTTGGTTTTTGTGCCAAGAATAACCTCTAATGAGAGGGAAGTAAGATATGGGGAAGTTGCTGTCTCGAAACAGATTTATGTGCGTCACTATAAACAATCGTGAAAAATCTCAGTATGTCGGATTGATCTATAATTCTTTGTGCTTATGCCCTATGTTATTACCCAACTTTCGTTAGTTTTGTACTTTTCGATTTGAGCAACAGAAGATTTTAGAAAAAATCGGTCTTTACCTACTGGTCTGTTTTGACAGATTTCTGCCATTATTTGCATTTGCCTCTTAATCGGTTTCTTTTTGAGTTCTCTTGGATCACTTGAGTTTTTACAATAAATTGCTACAGTATCTTATGTTTTAATGGATGATTTACTTGAGTTGAAACTTATCCCAAAGGATTATTATTTTGAATACACTAATGTTGTTAATGAAGATTGTGTGAAGTTCTGTATGAAGTAAATTTTCAAGAGTAGGGAGAGAATGATGTGATGAGATGAAGTATGGACAAAATCTCAAGCTTGGGTATGTTCACCCCAAGAAATATTTCAAGAATTACAAGCGTCAAAGCTTGGAGATGCCCAAGGCATCCCCTTCTTCATCAATAATCTCAGGTCTTCTTTCAAGACACTTTATTATTATAACCTTATGCACTATGTGTTGTTCTTAGAGCGTCTTTGTTTTTAGTTTTGTTTTGCTTTTTTTGCCGCAATAAGTTGGTTGGATCCCAACACACTTCTTTTGTAGAGAGACACACCCCGTTATTCATTGCCTAGAACACTCTAGTTTTCACTCTTATTGTTCTGTGAGTGTTCTCCTTTGATAGCGCTACATTTAGCTTTAGTTTTATTATTCTTTTGGATTAGAACTTTTTGAAGGAGTTATGCCCTAGAGGCAAATAATAAAGTGTATTATTTGATATATCTCCTATATGTTCATAATACATTTCATACTGTGCTATAACTATGTTAATACGAAACGTTAGTACACATGTGGTATGTGGTATGTAAACAAACCGTGTCTCAAGTTACCTCTAGCAAACTAGTTCATTGGTCATGAGGATGGTCTGGGTTTCAAGATCATGGGAATTTATGCCAATTGACAATGAGGTCATGTTATTAGTTGAACAACATGATAGACAAACATCCGACCGTTATATCTTGAATGAGATCTAGTTACAAAGTTCACCATTGATGATAAAACACAGAGAACCTCGCAACCTGATCCTTTGACTGTGAGGTAATGCAAATCACCATTCCGGAAGAAGCTTTGATGGTTATCAAGAATCATCTTGTAAAAGGGTGATCAAAAAGGTGTCACTCGAGTTTTCCAAAGGGATGTGTTGAGGAGTACATATCAAGACCAGGAATTGTCTAGTCCATGTAACGGACAGATACATGTGGCCATCTCGGTGACGTTGCATTAATGAAGCTCTCAAGCATGTGACTTGGTCACAGAATGCAACGACATGAGAACGAGAAAACAAGTTCATCGGTAACAAGATCGAACTAAGGTATGGAGATACCAAAGATCAAGTATCGGATGAATTAGGTATCGAATGACAAAGGGAACGGGAAACGACTATCTCACGGTTCGAGCGATTATATTCGTGAAACACACGGGAGTCACATGGCCATCCAGGTCCCTCTATTTATCATTGATGTGAGAATAGTCTCGATCATGTCCGGAGTGTTTCCGAACCGAAGGATGTCACACTTAAGGGTAGGGACGCTTAGGGTAGATGAGGTATCGTAGGAGAAATAGAGAAAGAGAAACCGGAATAGTTCCGGGTAACATCCGATGGAGATCGGAAGGGGTCCGGAAGGTGTTCTGGAGTGAAGGAATAAAATAATATGTGTATTTGAATGTTAATTGGAGAATTAATATTAAATATATATTTTATTTTATTATTAAAGGCATCATAATGCTAATGGGCCTCACCCGAAGGGAGGCCCAATAGGGCATGGCGCCTAGGGAGAGGGGGCCAGCCGTCCTAGGCTTGGTGGGCCGCCCCAATGGGGCCCACCTAGGGCCGGCGGTTTCCCCTAGGTGGCCGACGGGTGTGGGGTTTAGTTCCACACCGCCTGGCCCTTGGGTGGTGCGCCCCCTCCCACTATATATAGGGGTCTCCCCTCCCCCTTTGGAATCATCCCATTCCTCTCATTCTCTCTCTCTCATCCATTGAGGACTTCTCCATAATATTGGGGAGGACCTCGTGGGTGAGTTCTCCACCTTCACACCACCATCGTGTGATCTGCGATCCGGCATCTACTTCTTATGCTGCTCGGTTGGATCAGAGTTCGGTTGACGTCTCCTACACTGAACGTGTGACGAACTTCGGAGGCACCACACTTGGGGTGCTGCTCGTCTTCATCAATATATGCCTTCCTGCGTAAGCGTGCCTCAGTCTTCAAAGGTATGAATACCGTATTCCTTCTCCGTTACTTATGTCTACATAGTATAGATCCTGGTATTAGTGTTCGAGTAGATAGAATTTTTTTGTTTTCTGCTACGGAACCCTTTAGTGGTATCAGAGCGGGTCTACGGGTAGACATGTCATACGGATAGAACACATAGCAATATGTGGGCATTGATTCTCTAGTTGCTACCCTTTTTAATGTTATTGTTCATATCGCGGCATTGTTTGATGAAGCGGCCCCCAACCGACCTCACGTGGTGATTCACGAGACTGGTCCACGAATCAAAGTGGCTTAGGGGGTGTATGTCTCTCTACAGTAGTTGATATGGCATGGACATTGGAGGGCCGTGAAAAGGGAAGAAGAACGGCAATCATTGAATCCATGTTGTGGCTCCACGTTCGTAGGTGGGAAGGGGTTCTACTGCGAAAGCCCTAAAGCCGCGTAAAACTTGCAATAGATAATATAGAAGCGTCTATTTTTATTATTGCATAGGGGCAAGTATTATAACATGACAATGACAAGTTTATGAAACTTTCATTGAAGCTATTGATGATTATTATAATGCTATATCCACGTCATAACACTTTACTTTTGAAGTATTACTTATTGTGCTAGTATTTTTATATTCGACGGTAGCATAAGAAGATAATCCCTCACAGTATTCCAGTTATCGTATTCCCCTTGTGTGTGCACCACCAAGAAAGTTCTTCGGTATGAGGTGCCTTGCGGTGAGTAGGGGTCAGACATATCTACATTCGCATACAGTGGGTGCAAGCCATGTTGCACTTCGGATACACACGAGTTAGAACTGGCGAGCCTAGCATGTGCAGACATGGCCTCGGAATACAGGAGACCGAAAGGTCGAGCATGAATCACATAGTTCATGTGATCGACATTAGGGAATGTTCACTTTTGATACTACACTGATGGCCGTGACGATCGGGGGAGGTGCAGGGGATTGGGATCATGTGATCACTAAACGAGTAGAGGGATGTTTGTTTAAGTGGGAGTCTTTTAATTAAAACTTGAACTCATTATTATGAACATGGTCTAAAAACTTTGCAAATCCATTGTAGATGTCTCGCTCACCAACCTTCAACCTTAGCACTTTCCTCGAGAAGGAAAAGCTGAAAACTGATGGAACCAACTTCACCGCATGGTTCCGCAATCTTAGGATCCTCCTAGTCCCCTACAAGTTAACTTATGTCATCGAGGCTAAGCTTCCAGCTAAGCCTGCAGATTCTGCCTCCTAGGATGAAAAGAATGTTTGGCAGTCCAAGGCGGACGATTTCTCCCTCATCCAAAGTGGAATGCTCTATGCCATGGAGCGAGAGCTTGAAAAGCGTCTTGAGAAGATGAATGCTTTTGAGATCATTGAGGATCTCAAGGCCGTCTTTGCTCCACAGGCCCGTGCAGAGAGGTATGATGCTTCCGAGCTGTTCTTCTCTGCTAAAATGGAAGAGCACGGTAGTATTAGTGAGCATGTGGTCAAAATGTCTGGCTACGTTAAGCGTTTGAACGTCCTGGATTGCAAAATCCCAGAGGAGCTCGCAATGGATAGGGTGTTGCACTCACTGCCCCTAGCTATAAGAGCTTTGTGATGAACTACAACATGCAAGGGATGACTAAGACCCTTGTTGAGGTGTTCGCCATGCTCAAAACTGCTGAGGTTGAAATCAAGAAGGAGCACACGGTGTTGATGGTCAATAAGACCACCAACTTTAAGAAGCCGGGACAAAAGGGAAATGGCAAGGGCAAGAAGTCCAAGAGGGATGGCAAGATCGTTGCCAGTACCTCAAAGACTGCCAAGCCTGGACCTAAGCCCGGCACTACGTGCTACTACTACAAAGGGGATGAGCACTGGAAACGCAACTGCCCCAAGTACCTTGAACAGAAGCGAGCCGGCAAGATAGCCACCAAGGACAAAGGTATATATGATATAAATGTTATTGATGTGTTCCTTATAAGCGCCAGGAGTAATACCTGGGTATTTGATACCAGATCTGTTGCTCACATTTGTAACTCTCAGCAGGATTTGTAGAGTAGGAGGCGCCTGAGGAAGGACAAGGTGACGATGCGCGTCGGCAATGGTTCGAGAGTCGAAGTGATGGACGTCTGCACCCTGCATCTCTGTCTACCGTCAGAATTACTGTTGGTTTTGAATAAATGCTACTATGTACCCGCATTGAGTATGAATATTGTGAGTGGGTCTTGCTTGTTGCAAGACCGTTATTCGTTTAAATCAGGAACAAATGGTTGTTCAATTTATATGAATGATATTTTCTATGTTCATGCTCCTGTGTGTGATGGTTTATTCTTACTTGATCTTGATTGTAATACACACATCCATACTGTTGATGCTAAACGTTGTAAGCATAGTGATGATAATTCCATGTTTATGTGGCATTTCCGTCTTGGTCACATTGGCGTAAAACGCATGAAGAAGCTTCATTCAGAAGGGCTTCTTGGATCATTGGATTTCGAATCTCTTGATACATGTGAGCCGTGCCTCATGGGCAAGATGACTAGGACACCATTCTTCGGAATAGTGGAGAGAGTTGTAGACCTACTGGGAATCATACATACGGATGTGTGTGGACCAATGAGCGTCTCAATGCGCAATGGTTATCGTTACTTTGTTACATTTACTGACGACTTAAGCAGATATGGATATATCTACTTAATGAAGCACAAGTCTGAAACCTTTGAAAAGTTCAAGGAATTTTAGAAAGAAGTAGAGAATCAACTTAATAAGAGAATCAAGCATCTTCGATTAGATCGAGGAGGCGAGTATTTTAGTTATGAGTTTAACATGCACTTAAAGGACTGTGGGATTATCCCATAGCTTACGCCAGCCGGAACACCACAGCGTAATGGTGTGTCGGAGCGTCGTAACCGAACTCTATTAGATAGTGTGCGGTCCATGATGTCTTTAACTGATTTGTCTGTGTCTTTTTGGGGATACACGTTAGAAATTGCCGCTTTTATTCTAAACCGAGCACCATCCAAATCCGTAGAGACAACCCCATATGAGATATGGCATGGCAACAAGACAATGTTGTCATTTCTAAAAGTTTGGGGATGTGAGGCTTACGTCAAGAAACTACAGCCTGACAAACTTGAACCCAAATCAGAAAAATGTATCTTTGTAGGATATCAAAGGGAAACCATTGGGTATACTTTCTACAACCAAGCCGAAGGCAAAATGTTTGTCACAAAAATCGGCACCTTTCTTGAGAAAGAGTTTCTTGCCAAAGGAGTTAGTGGAAGGAAAATTGAGTTGGATGAAGTTGTTGATCCTTCTCTCCAGATTCCGAGTAGCGCAACGTAAGTAGTTCCGAGACCGCTCTCCAATGTGGAGGAAGAACCCATTGATGATGATCAAAACAACGGCGTCGAGACTCCTGAGGTTCGCAGGTCTACAAGAGTTCGTGCCACTCCTGATTGGTACGGTAGCCTTGTAATGTCTGTCATCCTAGATGAACAGGAAGAACCTATAAACTACAAAGAAGCTATGGATAGTGCTGACTCCGAGAAATGGCTAGAAGCCATGAAATCCGAAATAGGATCCATGCATGAGAACCAAGTTTGGACCTTGGTAGATCTTCCAGAAGGTCGCAAGGCCGTGGAAAATAAATGGATCTTTAAGAAAAAGACATATGCGAATGGTAATGTGACCATTCACAAATCTCGACTTGTCGCAAAGGGGTTTCGACAAATTCAAGGAGTTGATTACGACGAGACTTACTCTCCCGTAGTGATGCTGAAGGCTGTCCGGATTTTAATAGCAATTGCTGCACATTTCGACTATGAAATTTGGAAGATGGATGTCAATACCGCATTCCTCAATGGTCACATTGATGAAGAGTTGTATATGATGCAACCAGAAGGTTTTGTTGATCCTAAGGATGCTAGAAAAGTATGCAAGCTTCAACGGTCCATCTATGGACTGAAGCAAGCATCTCGGAGCTAGAACCAACGTTTTGATCAAGTGATCAAGAGTTTTGGATTTGTCCAAAGTCAACAAGAGTTCTAAGTTTACAAGAAAGCGAGTGGGAGATCGGTTGTTTTCCTAGTAGTATATGTGGATGACATATTACTCATGGGAAACGATGAGGATCTTATGAAAAGCGTGAAAGCATATTTGAGTAACCAATTTTCCATGAAGGATCTAGGTGAAGCTGCATACATATTAGGGATCAAGATCTATAGAGATAGATCAAGGCACCTAATTGCATTAAGTCAGAGTACTTACCTCGAAAATATTTTGAAGAGGTTCAAAATGGAAAACACCAAAAAGGGTTTTACACCCATGATGAAGAATTGCAAATTGAGTATGACTCAATGTCCTGTAACGGATGATGATAGAGAGAAGATGTCTTTCACCCCCTATGCCTCAGCCATAGGATCTATCATGCATGCAATGTTAAGTACGCGACCTGATGTGGCATTGGCTCTTAGTTTGACGAGCCGATACCAAAGTAATCCAGGACCGGATCACTGTACAACTATAAAGAATATCCTAAAGTATCTGAAAAGAACGAAGGATATGTTCCTAATCTACGGAGGAAGAGATGAAGCTCTAAACATAACGGGTTACGTGGATGCGAGCTGGAATTTAGATCATGATGACTCAAAGTCTCAAACAGGATTAGTTTTCCTAGTGAATGGTGGGGCGGTAAGCTGGAAGAGCAAGAAGCAGCCGGTGGTGGCGCAATCTTCAATGGAGTCTGAATACATTGCTGCGGCCGATGCAGCAAACGAAGTTGTTTAGCTAAGGAATTTCGTAATCGAACTAGGAGTTTTTCCAAATGCGCAAGCCCCCGTGAAGATCTATTGTGATAACACGGTAGCTATTGCAAACGCAAAGGAACCAAGGACTCATTCCATAGCCAAACACATCAAGCTTAGATTTCACGTCATCCGATAGAATGTTGATGAAGGTGAAGTCAAGATTTGCAAAGTAGATACGAAACTGAATATGGCAGATCCTTTGACTAAAGCTCTCCATCAGGAAAAGCATGAACAACACCGAGATTCCATTGGTGTTAGGTTCCTGCCTATTGTAAACTAGTTTTGTTTATACTCTAGTGCAAGTGGGAGACTGAAGGAGTTATGCCCTAGAGGCAAATAATAAAGTGTATTATTTGATATATCTCCTATATGTTCATAATACGTTTGATACTGTGTTATAGCTGTGTTAATACGAAACATTAATACACGTGTGGCATGTAAACAAACCGTGTCTCTAGTTACCTCTAGCGAACTAGTTCATTGGTCATGAGGATGGTCTGGGTTTCAAGATCATGGGAATTTATGCCAATTGACAATGAGGTCATGTTATTAGTTGAACAACATGATAGACAAACATCCGACCGTTATATCTTGAATGAGATCTAGTTACAAAGTTCACCATTGATGATAAAACACAGAGAACCTCGCAACCTGATCCTTTGACTATGAGGTAATGCAAATCACCATTCCGGAAGAAGCTTTGATAGTTATCAAGAATCATCTCGTAAAAGAGTGATCAAAAAGGTGCCACTCAGGTTTTCCAAAGGGATGTGTTGAGGAGTACATATCAAGACCAGGATTTGTCTAGTCCATGTACAGACAGATACATGTGGCCATCTCGGTGACATTGCATTAATGAAGCTTGCAAGCATGTGACTTGGTCACGGAATGCAATGACATGAGAACGAGAAAACAAGTTCATCGGTAACGAGATCGAACTAAGGTATGGAGATACCGAAGATCAAGTCTCGGATGAATTAGGTATCGAATGACAAAGGGAAAAGGAAACTACTATCTCACGGTTCGAGCGATTATATTCGTGAAACGCACGGGAGTCACATGGCCTTCCAGGTCCCTTGGTTGATCATTGATGTGAGAATAGTCTCGATCATGTCCGGAGTGTTTCTGAATCGAAGGAAGTCACACTGATGGCCCAAAATATATCGAGCTTGTTGGGGAACCCCAAGAGGAAGGTATGATGAGCACAACATCATGTTTTCCCTCAGTACGAAACCAAGGTTATCAATCCAGTAGGAGCAAGGAAACACCCCAAAGGTGTTGCTAGCTGAACATTGGCAGGGCGCACTACAGGTGCCAGCAACAACGTGGAGACCTGCACAACACAACCACATAACTTTGCCCCAACTTACGATGAGGTTGTCAATCTCACCAGTTTTGCTGAAAACAAAGGATTAAACGTATCGAATGTAAGGAAGTAATAGTTTGCAGAAAGTAAACACAAAGCAGTAAACAGTTTGTAGATTGTATGTAAAAGAAAGGACCGGGGTCCATAGTTCACTAGAGGTGGCTCTCCTTAAGATAGATAACATGCTGGGTGAACAAATTACAGTGGGGCAATTGACAAACACCGAGAAAGCATACAAGCATATACTAATCATCTTGACTCCTTTGAGATTCGATTGGGCATTAAAACATTATACATAGACCACCATCCAACTGCATCTATGACTAATAATCCACCTTCAGGTTATCATTCGAACCCCCTCCAGTATTAAGTTGCAAGCAACAGATTATTGCATTACGAATTGCGTGTAAAGTAAACAATATGATTGTTCTATGAACAAAGGATTGTTGTTTTCTCCCTAGTAGCAACAACACATCTAGTACCTTAGAGATTTCTGTCACTTCCCCAGATTACCAGAGGCATGAACCCACTATCGAGCATAAATACTAACTCTTGGAGTTGCTAGTATCTACTTGGCCAAGATAGCTACTAACAACGGAAAGCATGCAAGATCACAAATAACCAAGACATGATAGAATCAATAATGAATCTGAAATAGCATCTCAATATCCATCAGATCCCTGCAAACACAACATGCAGAATTACAAATAGATGATCTTGATCATGAACGGAGCTCACAAGATCTAGACATGAAATCACAAAGGAGGAGAACCATCCATCTAGCTACTACATGGACCCGTAGTCCAGAGATGAACTACTCACGCATCATACCGGAGGCTTGCATGATGATGAAGAAGGCCTCCAGGGTGAATTCCCCTCTCTGGCAGGGTGCCAGGAAGAGCTTCAGATCCCTCTCGATCTAGGGATGGAGATGACGGCGGTTACAGACCCTTTCGTGGATTTTTGATCGGGTACTTAGGGTTTCCGTATCAGAGGCAATATATAGGCGGAAGGAGAGGGCGAGGGGGTGCCTGGGGGCGGCCAGACCACCCTCTGGCACGGGCCAGGCCTAGTCGTGCGGCCAGGTGGTGTGGCCAGGCCCCAGCCCCCTCTCCGTCTCGTATTCTAGCTCCAGATGTCTTCCGAAAAATAGTGACTTTGGCTTTTGTCCCGTCCAATTCCAAGAATATTCATTTTCTGACTTTCCTGGAACCAAAAGCAGTAGAAAACAGGCAGCTGGCACTGTGGCTCTTGTTAATAGGTTAGTCCAAGAAATCATATGAAAAGTACTCCAAAGTGTGGACAAAACACAAGAAAGTAGATAAAACCAAGCATGGAACATCAACAATTATAGATACATTTGCAATGTATCAACATCCCCAAGCTTAACTCCTGCTCGTCCTCGAGTAGGTAAGTGATAAAAAGAAAGAATAATTTTTGAGGTGACATGCACCATCATAAACTTGATCAAAGTATTTGTAAAACATTGAAAAGCTGGGACCGTAGTACTTCAATCATAACATGAAAGACAAAGTTCTAGCAATAGACAAAGAAACTATGTTGCAACATGAAAAGGCACAAACAAAAGATTCATTAATAACAATGCTTTGCAAGACGTTTGTTAGTTTCACATAAAGAAAACATAGCATAATAGCATTCAGCTTGTCCCTCATAGATTAGAAAATATAAATGCATAGGACACCTTCAAAGTTCATAAGAGTGACTAGATACAAATGGTTTAGAACAAACAATATCAAGTCATGCATCAATCAACTAGTCTTGGGAGAATGCACATAGAACTAAGAATGGCCACTATGCTCTCAAAGTAGGTGCATAAAGGTAGAAGGTTAAGACCCAATATAATGGTGGAAGAAAGGCGTTCATAGAAGGAAGCAGAGATTCAAGTTTCATAAAGAGCTTCCAAAAATTATGGTACTTAAAGATTTCAGCTCTCATTGCCCCTATCATAAGCATCTTGAAGTGATTAAGGTTAAAGTGAACAAACTATGGTGTACATGCTTGACGAAGTATAAGTTAGAAATCTCATGTCCCTTGAATACGAGGGACGCTCCTCATGCTACTCAAGTTTAGTCACCGATAAGTTCTTGTCATCGTAAGTACATGTGTATCATAGAGAACCGCCAACGGGATACCCCTTGCCTGATGATACGGAAGAATCCCCATGTCAAAATGACAAGGCAAGCAGACAACGAGCATCTCAACAATCTTCTTATTTACCATGGGAATATGGTGCTTTTTTCTCTCTTTCCTCTTTTCATAATCTCTGTTTTTCTCTTTTTCTCAATATAGGACTCTTTTTTTATAAGAAGAATGCTTCATAGACAGGTCATTATGGTTACGCTGCAAGTTTCCACCATGTCAGCATGGATTAGACCTGTGGCCCAGGCGTTTCTCTAACACAGATACATAACTCCATGGACTTACAAGCACCCCTTTCATTTCACACCGATGACATCCATAGACAAAAGAGCATGATATCAACTAGGTACAAAGTACCAGCGCAATGTTGAAAGCATTCCCCATGACAGCATGGTTCTGCTAATCCTCAACAAATAAGTGCAAGCATATACAAAATAGACGACACAATGGTTCACGTTTATTAAGGGCAAGAAAAGTAAAGTGTGCCATCAAGTTCGTGAGAGATTTAATCACTAGTTTTCTCATAACAAGTTTAATTTGGAAGGTAAACAAAAGCATGAATATACTTGGAATAGCATATGCTATTAGGTAGGTACGGTGGACTCTTTGGAATAACTTAGTTTAGGGAGTTGGATGCATGAGTGGAACTCATACTTGGTTGTGGAGGCTAGCAAAAGACTGGGAGCGACAAACTAAGAGAGCAATAATGGCCATAATCATGCAGAGCGACAAAACATCATTGATCAAAGCATAAGGTGATACTAGAAGTTGAAAACTAAAAGATCATAAAGGCTATGGTTACTTTGGATAGTCATAACATAGTGTGAGCATGAGCCAAGTTAACCCAAATAAAACATCAAAGGAGAATACCACTATATTATGCTTTAATATGCTAAAACAACACATGATTCATGCAAGGCACATTAAGCAATCTCAATTGTTTATAACAAGTCATGCTACAGCAAAGAATACTAAGCATAAAGCCAAAACAATATCAAGCATGGCATGACAAAGCATAGGCCACAGTCAGAAACAAACTCTCTTTAGCACTTAAGCATGAGCTTTCCTACTCTTTTCCAAACCAAACCAAACTATTTGAAAACCAATGTATGAAAGAGGGGGTCCAACCAATTTATTCAGCAAACAAAGCAAATGAAAAACCAAAATGAAAAAGAAAAAGAAGACGCTCCAAGAACAAGACAACTGTGCATGAAACAATAAAAATGAAGCGTTTGGAAGAAACCTGGGATTTTATTGATGAAGAGGGGGATGCCTTGGGAATCCCCAAGCTTTGACGCTTGTACTTCTTGGATATTTCTTGGCGTGACACGTGTGGCATACCCAAGCTTGAGCTTTAGTCCATCCTTCATCTCATTACTCATTCCTTCCATACACCTGAATTTTTTTCCTTCATACAAAACTTCACACAATCTTTATTAGCAACATTAGTGCACTTAAGATAATAGGTCTTTAGGTTCAGTTCTAACACCAATAAACTTCCATTAAAACACTAGCTACTGTACCACTTCCCTCAAAAATCTCAATTCCCCAAAAGAACTCAAAAAGGAACCAACAAGAAGCAAATGCAGAAAATGGTAGAAATCTGTCAAAACAGACTAGCAGGTAAAGACGATTTTTTTCGAAGACCTTATGTTTCTCAAATAAAAAAGGGTTGAACTAACGAAAGTTAGATAACAACCTGAGGCAGAAGCAAAAAAAATCACGTCTCAAAAGTAGGTACAGAGATTTTACACGAATTTTTACGGTGAAACACATAAATCTGTTTCGAGACGGCAACTTTCCCAATCATTACTTCTCGTTAATTAGAGGTTACTCTTGGCACAAAAAGCAAATAAAAAGGATAAGGAGCGGTTATTACAGATGTAATAACTTCCAAGACTCATCTAAAACTTTTGGGTTATCTCCCAATAAGTACTTTTTAACGCCTTTAAGTTAGGCATAAGAAGCAAGAAAAAAAAATCAAGTGTTCTCAAATGAAGAAGCATTAAGACCAAATTTCTCGCCCTTACCTCTCTTACGTTTATTCTTAACCTTGGGGAAAATATGATTGTTTGGTGGAGAAGCAAGGTGCATGGTCCCCTTTCCCACATCTATTATTGCTCCAAGGAGTTCTAATAGGGACCTTCCAAGCGTAATTTGTCCTTTTCCTGCATATTCAATAACAAGATAATCAGTAGAAATCATTTTCCCAAGGATCTTTGTAAACACTCCTTCAGCTATCCCAATAGGTAATATTGTAGCATTATTAGCAAGAGATATTTCTTTTTCTCCTTCAGTAAGCCCCCAAATATTCAAAGATTCAAAAATATTTTTGGGCATAAGACAAAATTCAGACATAATATCACAGTGAGCTTGAAAAGTTTCATTATTTATATCAATCATTACTGTGGGGAGCCACTTTGATTGTTCAGAATTTATTGGGACATAACTATGATGCTCTCTAAGCGTGTTATAACAATCCTTTAAACTAGTAGTGCGGGTCTCAAGAGTGTTCAATCTAGCAAATATGTTTGTGAAAGAAATATCAGTTTTGCTAGGCAAGTTGTAAGTAAAGACCAATTTCTTTATAGCATTAACAACATCATCCTCATTGCATTGGAGGAAATCTCCTCCCACAACAGCATCTAAAGCATATCTATAGCAAAGAGCAATTCCAAGGTAAAAACTGCTAAGTAACAAACTTTGAGTCATTTTAGGCTCAGTTTTTTCATGTAGATCAGAGATTCTAGACCAGGCTTCTTTGAAACTCTCTGCAATTCCTTGTTTAAAAGTGAAAATCATTTCCTCATGTGACATAGTGATTGGGGCAAGACTAGACATAATGACAACTTAAGATAGGAACTAATTTTTGTGTGTTTTCAATAAAGAAAGCAAACTTGTAAATCTATTTTTTGTGTGTTTTTGATAAAGAAACAAGCAAACAAAGCAAAAGTAAACTAAGCAAAACAAAAACAACAAAGTAAACAGATTGGTTATGAGGGACTCACCTTGTGAAGATGTCATTGACTCCCCGGCAACAGTGCCAGAAAAAGAACTTGATGGCCCAAAATATATCGACCTCATTGGGGAACCCCAAGAGGAAGGTATGATGAGCACAACTGAAAGTTTTCCCTCAGTATGAAACCAAGGTTATCAATCTAGTAGGACCAAGGAAACACCCCAAAGGTGTTGCTAGCTGCACGTTGGCAGGGCGCACTATCGGTGCCAGCAGCAACGTGGAGACCTACACAACACAACCACATAACTTTGCCCCCAACTTACGATGAGGTTGTCAATCTCACCGGTTTTGCTAAAAACAAAGGATTAAACGTATCGAATGTAAGGAAGTAATAGTTTGCAGAAAGTAAACACAAAGCAGTAAACAGTTTGTAGATTGTATGTAAAATAAAGGACCGGGGTCCATAGTTCACTAGAGGTGGCTCTGCTTAAGATAGATAACATGCTGGGTGAACAAATTACAGCGGGGCAATTGACAAACATCGAGAAAGCATACAAGCATATACTAATCATCTTGACTCCTTTGAGATTCGATTGGGCATTACAACATTATACATAGACCGCCATCCAACTACATCTATGACTAATAATCCACCTTCAGGTTATCATCTGAAACCCCTCCAGTATTAAGTTGCAAGCAACAGATTATTGCATTACGAATTGCGTGTAAAGTAAACAATACGATTGTTCTATGAACAAAGGATTGTTGTTTTCTCCCTAGTAGCAACATCACATCTAGTACCTTAGAGATTTCTGTCACTTCCCAGATTACCAGAGACATGAACCCACTATCGAGCATAAATACTAACTCTTGGAGTTGCTAGCATCTACTTCACCAAGATAGCTACTAACAACGGAAAGCATGCAAGATCACAAATAACAAAGACATGATAGAATCAATAATCAATCTGAAATAGCATCTCAATATCCATCGGATCCCCGCAAACACAACATGCAGAATTACAAATAGATGATCTTGATCATGAATAGACCTCACAAGATCAAGACATGAAAGCACAAAGGAGGAGAACCGGCCATCTAGCTACTACATGGACCCGTAGTCCGGAGATGAACTACTCATGCATCACACCGGAGGCTTGCATGATGATGAAGAAGGCCTCTAGGGTGAATTCCGCTCTCCGGCAAGGTGCCGGGAAGAGCTTCAGATCCCTCCCAATCTAGGGATGGAGATGACGGCGGCTACCGACTCTTTCGTGGATTTTTGATCGGGTACTTAGGGTTTCCGTATCAGAGGAAATATATAGGTGGAAGGAGGGGCTGAGGGGGTGCCTGGGGCGGCCAGACCACCCCCTGGCACGGGCTAGGCCTGGCCGCACGGCCAGGTGGTGTGGCCAGGCCCCAGCCCCTCTCCGTCTCGTATTCTGGCTCCAGATGTCTTTCGGAAAAATAGTGACTTTGGCTTTTGTCCCGTCCTATTCTGAGAATATTCATTTTTTGACTTCCAAGAACCAAAAACAGCAGAAAACAGGCAGCTGGCACTGTGGCTCTTATTAATAGGTTAGTCCAAGAAATCATATGAAAAGTACTCCAAAGTGTGGATAATACACAATAAAGTAGATAAAACCAAGCATGGAACATCAAAAATGATAGATACATTTTGCAATGTATCACACACTTAAGGGTACGGACGCTTAGGGTAGATGAGGTATTGACATGGGTATACCCTACAGGTACTCGAGCTTGGTATATACGGTCCAAATACGTATAGGCCCACGGTGTCGCCAAGGCCCAAAACAAGGGACTCGAGTGGCCTACGGACTCTCGATTGCTTGAGGAGCAAGAAGAAGTTAAAGATAGAAAGTTTGAAGGGGAAAACCCTAACTTGTAACCGACTCGACCTGCTACCCAAGAGCTAGCCTATCTATATAAAGGCTAGGAGGGGGCGGCGAGGAGGACACACACAACCCTAGTTTCCACAACCCTCGCCAGATTGCATCTGTGCACCATTGTAACTTTCGACTCCTTCGATAATTCCACGAGCAGACATGCAGGAGTAGGGACCTCTACGAGGACTGAACCTGGGTAAATCCTCTGTCCCCTTTGTGCTTGTTTGCTAGGCGATAGATGTCTCAAGTGCTCCCTCCTTCTCCAAAACCCAAGTCCATAACAATGGGCATTGATGAGTTAAACCCTCGTCAGGTATCATAGGAGAAATAGAGAAAGAGAAACCGGAATAGTTCCGGGTAACATTCGATGGAGATCGAAAGGGGTCCGGAAGGTGTTCCAAAGTGAAGGAATAATATAATATGTGTATTTGAATGTTAATTGGAGAATTAATATTAAATATATTTTTTATTTTATTATTAAAGGCATCATAATGCTAATGGGCTTCACCTGAAGGGAGGCCCAATAGGGCATGGCGCCTAGAGAGAGGGGGCCAGTCGACCTAGGCTTGGTGGGACACCCCAATGGGGCCCACCTAGGGTTGGCGGCTGCCCCTAGGTGGCAGACGGGTGTGGGGTTTAGTCCCACACCACCTGGCCCCTGGGTGGTGCGCCCCCCTACCACTATATATAGGGGTCTCCCCTCCCCCTTTGGAATCATCCCATTCCTCTCATTCTCTCTCTCATCCACTGAGGAATTCTCCGTAATATCGGGGAGGACCTGGTGGGTGAGTTCTCCACCTTCACACCACCATCGTGTGATATGCGATCTGGCATCTACTTCTTCCGCTGCCCGGGTGGATCGGAGTCCGGTTGACGTCTCCTACACCGGACGTGTGACGAACTTTGGAGGCACCACACTTAGGGTGCTTCTCGTCTTCATCAATATACGCCTTCATGCGTAAGGCGTGCCTCGGTCTTCAAAGGTATGAATACCATATTCCTTCTCTGTTACTTATGTCTACATAGTATAGATCCTGGTATTAGTGTTCGAGTAGATAGAATTTTTTTTGTTTTCTGCTACGGAACCCTTCACTTTTTAGTTCTTCTTTGTATATGGGTGAGACATGCTCTCTGGTATTTATTGATTATTACCTTTGAGAGTTGTTTCAAATAAGTCGATTGGTGTTGGAAAAGAGTAGGAAGTTTCATGCTTATAGTGGTACAAAAGGAAGCTTGTTTTGACTGTGACTTAGACTTTATCTTGTCATGCTAGATGTTGCTTTGACCATATGCTTAGTCATTACTGTTGTAGCATGACTAGTTTAAAACAATTATGATTGCTTAATGTGCCTTGAAAGAATCATGCGTTGTTTTAGCATACAAAAGCCTAATATTGTGGTATTCTCCTTTGATGCTTTATTTGGGTTCACTTGGCACATGCTTACACCATGTTAAGAATATGAACCAGTCACCATAGCCTCTATGATCATTTAGTTTTTGACTTGCAAATATCACTTTATGCTTTAATTAATAATGTTTTGTCGCTTTGCATCATTATGGCCATTATTGCTCTCTTAGTTGGTCGCTCCCAGTCTTTTGCTAGCCTCCACCTGTACTGAGTATGAGTTATATGTAACACCCCAGTTTTAGTTAATATTAATTAGGGTTTCTTTGAGCATCATTATTTTGCTAAGAAATAAAAATGCATGCAAAAAGAAGTAATGCAAAACCCTAAACCCTAATCCCCTCCCTCTTTGAAAATGAATTCAAAATGGTTTTGAATTTTGAAAACCACCAAAATAGTGGAGCCCATGCCCAAATTGATTAAAGGGCCCTGCAATATTTTCTATAATTTCATAAAGCCTCTGGTATTTTTGAAATCCCGAAAACAGTTTTGTATTTGAAAATACAAAGAGAAAATTGAAAACAGAAAAAGGAAAATGTTTTGGCAAATAAAATCAAAGCCCGCAGCTAACCAGGCCGACCCAGCACCCTCTCCCTTCTCTCCCTGTCGCCCATGTGCAGCAGCTCGCGGCCCACCTGCAACCTACCTTGGCCCAGCCCACATACCTCTTCGCCTCGTCGTCTTCGACGATGACGGCAAGCTGCTCGGTGTCCACAGCGCCGCCGTCGATCCTCGCCGCCCGCTTGCCGCCGTCCGTTGCAGCTCGGAGAGGGATAAGATCGAGCCGTTGTCGTGCCCCTCTTCCCCTTGCCCTCTCACTCTCCCTTGCGCCCTCTCTCTCTCTCGCTTTCTCTCTCGTAGAGCCCAAACCCTAGCCCCAGCCGTGGCGTAGCGCCACCGTCTCCAGCCTCCCCTCGCGGATCTGAGCACGTCGGAAGCTCCGCCTCATCGCCCTCTACTTCTCCACCAAAGGAATCGAGCAGGGAATCTTGCAATCGACCGCATCGGCCGCCCCTTCTCCAAGTCCAACGGTCGCCGCTGTCGATCTTGTCACTGCTCTGGTCCACCTCTAGCCTCGCCGTTACTCCCGTTAGAATCACGGTGAGCGCCCGAACCTCCTCGTGCCAAGCGTGTTTTCTGGTGTAGCCGCATCGTGCTACCGTCGTGTGCCTGCCACCGGCCGCCGCAGTTCCTCGTCGTGGAGGTTGCTCCGGTGACCCTCAGGTAGCGCCACCGCCATAGTTAGGTTCCCCGCGCTGAGCTTGTTCGAACCCGCCCTTCCGCGCGTCCTATCAAGCGCCCTAGCGCCGCCAGCCACCGCCGACCGACATGCCCTCCGGCGAGCCTAGGTGGCGCTGATGTGGCGTTGTGTGGCGCTGACGTGTTGCTTCGTCAGTGCTGTGCATTTGCCATGGTGTCACACGAGGTGGCTTTGGCCCCACCCGTCAGTCACTGCGGCTAGCCCCAGCCTAGTGAAAAACAACCCCCACCCCGAGCTGACGTCAGCCTGCATCTGTGCTGACGCAGTAAAACCATTTAATTGTTTTAATAAATCTAGAAAATGGTTTAATATGGTAAAATCAATATCTTTTATTCTGTAAATCATAAAAATACAAATAATATATCAAAATGTTCAGAAAAATGAGATCTTCACAATAGACTCATAATAATGCATTGTTCAACAACTTTAATTGCAAGTTTAATTAGAGAACGAAATCAACCCCTCATAGGAGTTCTGGGGTTTCCCCTGTTCTAGGGTTTGCGACCCTCGGACCCTGTTTACAATGGCCAAACATGCTTTAGGGTTACACTTCAACTCTAAATAACTTGTCATATCATCATACTTGCTTGAGCATTGCATCGATGACATGTGATGATTATTGTTCTCCCTTTCTTTCCGGTGTTTGCTTCTTCCCAGTAGAATATGATATCGAGATCGAAGACCGAGATCAACACCATCAAAGTTTGACGAACAATACTTGACCAACTGTAATCAAGTCAAGTACAAGGCTCCCGAAGATCTATATTTGGGTATCAACAAACAAGGCAAGCATAGCCCCACCATGATACAATCCTATGCTTTCGAAAGTATTTCATTCTTGCCATGATTCATACGATTCTACTGTGGTCTTTTATCGATAGATTTAGTATCATATATGTTGCATTCCTCCCTTGAGCTTATATTACCCGATCCACTGCTCCTTGCATAACTAAGTTTGGCTTTTGTGCACTGCTAGAGCTATTATATGTGTCTTGCTTAGCCATGCTTAGATGTTAGTGCTGGTTCATCCAGGTGATGTATCAGATGTAGAGAATCTAGTATGACAGGAGAACGAGATATACTGATGAGGTAAGATCAATGGTAAAGATTAAACATGCTAAGGCTTGTATGGGAGGCCACGGTGGGATGTGGTTTTTGTAGTCCCATGCTCGCCACCATTAGGACCCGAGTTCTTGCCCTCGGAACCAAGACGAGCGTATAGCCACACGGGGTTTATGGGGACCTCTCGACTAACTAACTTGCCTAGTAGATTCCATGAGTCACATAGTTCGGCATTCCATTCAACATATGCATAGAAAACGTTTTGAAAGATTTGGTAAATGGGTGAAGGTGCATCATAAGAGGTAGGTAAGCGTGGTCGAGCTTGCTTGGGGTAGATGGCGCCCCTGATAAACCAACCTCGACTCACATCTCTAGGGACCGGCTTCGGGACTTGACCCGTTACGGCATAACCATCCTTAGGGCGTGACTCAAGTTCTCGGCGAAAGCAAGGTAAATTTCATGTCTAACCACCCTCTGTCGGCCTTCCAAGGAAGAGGGCTAATGTATTGGCATTAAGAGTCGGTTAGTACGTGTGGGTAAAGTTGTACACCCCTGTAGGGTTAAATCTTTTCGAAAAGCCATGTCCACGGTTATGGACAACTTGGGAATGAACGTGAGATCATAGAGAACTATAACCTAATCGTAAAACTTGGCAACTAATGTTTGTTAAGGATGCTTCCTCATGGGTATGAGGTGGTGATCCTAGTTGTGATATGAGGATTACTTTGGTGGATATCAAGATGATGATCAATTCTTCAGAGATGTCGCTCTCTTATCTCCTTTTAAAATATTATAATTAGACGAGCTTCTTCTCCCTCTTGTATTAAAAACAAAGATGGCTTTATGCAAAATAACCCCACCATCCATAAGTCTTACGGAGAACACCCTGTACTCACCCTTGCTTTGTTGATACTTTTGTAGCAGAATGAGTGTTCCCTGAAGACGAGTTTGGTACGACATCGATACCGATGAGTAGCTTGGGGTTCCTGGCCGGCAGCCTGGAATCTATGGGCTGGGATGTCATCGTTATGCTTCAGGCCTCTTAGGCCATTTGTTAAGTTTGCTATACTTAATAGCATAATTTTCCTTCCGTTGTTTGATGTTTGTGGCCGGTGACCTCTGCTTGTAATACTTTGGTTCTTCGCTCAGTTATGAGCTTACTATAATAATTTTTGTGTCACAGGGTTACTGTTGTGTTACCGATTTATCACTGGATATCCTCGAGCTTTAGGTTTAGCTTATGCCAGGCTAAGGTCTAGATTTGTTTAACCCTGATCCTGGGGGTGTTATAGTTTTTGGTATCAGAGCAGTACCGATCGTAGGAAAACCTTGCTATTGGTCGACGTTGAGTCTAGTTCTTGTGAAAACTATTTCAAAGATGAAAACTATTTGCGAAAACTCTAGTATGCTTCTTTTTCTCCTTATCCTGTTTTGTTCTAACTCTGGGTCACCTTATCTTTTGTTTACTTTGGAAAAGTTTTGATATCTCTTCTAGTCTTCCAAATCTTAGGTGCCTTCTGGGCATGTTGATTCTAAATCAGTTGACCTAGTGTAGAGTTCTCTAGAGTTGTGTGTGTTGTGTGTTCCTTGTTCCCTTTTGCTCTGCTTCGTTCGAGAGATTCCTTTCTATCGTGATCTCTCTATCTTATGGGTCCACAACATCATGTTGATGGTTCCACAATATTCTGTTCTAGGTCTCGGGGTTTCCTTTCGCCTCGCGTGCCTCCTTTTTATTTGTTCGGGTACTTCATAAGTCATTTCTTCTCTTGGAAGCTACCTTATGATTGCTACCTTGCAGTATATGATGTATTACTCAAGTAGTAGTTACTCTTTTCTCGGGTTTTAACCCTTGGACTTGAACCGAAGATCCCGGATTGTGCTGGATTCTGTGTTATGAATCGTGCACATGAAGCTGATCTTTAACCCAAGATCCATTCCATTGCCCCCTGTCATTAATGTTCACACATTACCTCAGGATGGTTGGTACTACAATTCTAGCCTTCAATCTTGTGGTCTTTGTCGCGATTGAATTGTGACAATTAAGGACTTCCCCTACCACATGTTACGGCAGATGTTCTTTAATGGAACCAAATATATCACGAACAAAGTACTCCTCGTGAGTCTCATATCTACATTTGTGACTCTGCCACACCTCTCCCTTCTTTGCATTGGTTTTCGGAAGAATGATAAACTATGCATCCACATCTTAGGATTTTATCCTAAGCATGTTCTTTTTCCTTTGTTGTTTCTGACCTTTGTCTATTAGTTGGTAGCCAAGTAGTACCGTGCATTGGTAACTTCTGATGCAAGATACTCTTGTGGTCCATCATGACAAACCATTTCAGGATGTCATGAGAAACAAACTCCAGTACCTCGTCATATCTAGGACTTGGTCAAAGTGTTGTAATCCGTAGATCAAGAGGCATTGATTAGCTTCTATCTATTCTACCTTACAATATCACACCCTTTTACACTAAGATGTTGTGTTGAGTTTCATGACCTTCTTAATGAAGTGATGCTCTTACACATATTTAACCACCCTTCCTTCGAGCTTTTCCGCTCGAGAATGATGCGTGTGCGTAATAATGTGGCTATCTGAGATTCCTAGCAACTTTTATTGCTTCGAACTCCAAGGACATTTGTGTCATTCCTAGCGTGATGGTTAACCTATCACTAAGCGAAGGATGATTGTACTACCAAGTCTGTTAGTCCGCTACACTCTCGGCAGTCAAAGAGTTAGGCTTGTGCCCAAGCTCTAAGACTATGTCATCTTGCCTTACCAAGCAAGTTTCCTCTCGAACTAAGTGACATAACGGTGGTCCGTGATATTCTAGAAGTCTACTAGAAGTATTGCCATGTTGCCACATGACCGTGATGTCAAGTTCTTGAGAAAGCAAGTTCTCTGAACTGCTCCTTTCTCCAAGGATTTGTACTGGATACCCTGAATTAGTTGATTGAGCTTAAACAACAACTTGGAGAGTTGTAAGACAAAAGTTCTATCTAACTTAGTTCATATTGAAGGGATGTCTAGTTCTATTCGTGCTGAAGAAAGATAGTATTCCTTCGTGGATATGTTATCTTCCCCCGACTTTGATTTGATCTAGGTTATTGTCAAATCAAACTCAGTGCCAAGGACTATCTTGATGATGTTGCTACTCGTGATGTTTCACTTGAGTACATCTTCATATCCTTTGGTCTGACTAATACTTTGCCATGTTCACACAACATATGGGTTCATTCAATTGGAGTATCACGATAAGTTTGTTGTTGAGCCCATCGATAACATCCTTATCTTCTCCAATCTAGACTAGATTCATATGGAACATTTGACATCAACGTTGGAAAACTTTTGAGAACCGTCTTTGGGTTATCTCGAAGTATGCGTTCTGGATGTTAGAAGTAACCTTCTCCGATTCATAGGCAAATGGTGAAAAATGTTGTCGTGGATTCGAGTAGAGTTGTCTATGTTTCCTTATGGACACTTGTGATTCATTGCAAGTACTTGATGTATAAGCAGTTGTCTTCTGACAAGTTGTTAATACATGGGTCTAGAAATTCAACTCAGTCTATTGGAGCTTAACACTGTAGTCCATGTCTTGAGAATCTAGTAAGTTTACCTTTACGGTAAATGTTGCAAACTATCTATTCGGACATGCTAAGTCTGAAGTATCATTCCACTTAACCAAATCTGGATCTCAAGAAGATATGATGGTTTGTGTTCTTCAAGGTTTTGACATAGGTCTCTTTGTAAATCTGGCAAGATTGATGTAATGGTTGACACAACTAGTCAGAATGCCTATCAATAAATTCTCTTGAATCAGCAATAACAACCACTCCGCATGAGGCTTCTTCTATGATTTATTATAGGAGTTGTGCTTATGGTTTATTTATCTCCGATGTTTGACCTTTACTTGATATTTCATGACTCGAACATCAAGGAGAACATTTAAAGTAGTGTTGCTAAATGTCTCTCAATCGATCCTCCAGACCCTTTTACATTGGCAAGCATCCTGTTGTGCCAAGTAACTGACGTCTGATAATGAAGTTTCTTTTTCCTCGTGTCATCAGGAATCTTCCTACTTAATCATCCTAGTGGTGTAAAGTGATATCACGATCTTTAGCAAAAAATTTGATAATCCGGGATGAATAAAGAGTTTCATTTTTTCCTCTAACATTTTCATAGAGTGACTATGACTTTGATAATCAGAAGTTCCTCTTGTTACATGTTCCTTGTGACTCTTATGAGTCCTCGCCACAAAACACCTTTATGTCTTGACCTTCTGTTGAACGAAGAGTGATCCTTCTATATCAAAAGTAGATCAACATCTTGGTTATATGTATCTCTGTATCCCTAGAAGCTCTACTTAAGCCACCCAGTAGAGTTTCGTATCTCGAAGTCTGTGGTCATGTTCTTTCCATTGTAAGCTTTCCTTTTCAGAAGCCTAAACCCTTCTGAAACTCCATGGTCTCAATCCTTATGAAGACCAATTATCTAACAACTTTAAAACCTATCTCCTCTTGTTTCCTCTGTTACTTTGATGTGTTTCATGTTTGTCATCTCATAGTCGTTTCCGAACACTCCTTCATGAGAGGATCATGAGATACTCGGTGTGTTGTTTAGTATGTTTCCCTCTTATCCTTAGAAGTGACCCTGTTTCTTTCTCCCTCTGTCTCTTTTCCTACCTTTGGAATCTCGGGTCGAGATTCTTGTAAGGGGGATAGAGCTGTAACACCCCAGTTTTAGTTAATGTTAATTAGGGTTTGTTTGTGCATTCATGAGAATCATTATTTTGCTAAGAAATAAAAATGCATGCAAAAAGAAGTAATGCAAAACCCTAATCCCCTCCCTCTTTGCAAATGAATTCAAAATGGTTTTGAATTTTGAAAACCACCAAAATAGTGGAGCCCAAATTTATTAAAGGGCCCTGCAATATTTTCTATAATTTCATAAAGCCTCTGGTATTTTTGAAATCCCCAAAACAGTTTTGTATTTGAAAATACAAAGAGAAAATCGGAAACAGAAAAAAGGAAAATGTTTTGGCAAATAAAAACAAAGCCTACAGCTAACCAGGCCGGCCCAGCACCCTCTCCCTTCTCTCCTTGTCGCCCATGTGCAGCAGCTCGTGGCCCACCTGCAGCCCACCTTGGCCCATCTCGCGTACCGCTTCGCCTCGTCATCTTCAACGACGACAACAAGCTGCTCGGTGTCCACAGCGCCGTCGTCGATCCTCGTTGCCCGCTTGCCATCGTCCGTTGCAGCCCGGAGAGGGATAAGATAGAGCCACTGTTGGGCCCCTCTCCCCCTTGCCCTCTCACTCTCCCCCTTGACCTCTCTCTCGCTTTCTCTCTCGTAGAGCCCGAACCCTAGCCCCGACCGCGGCATAGTGCCACCGTCTCTGGCCTCCCCTCATTGATCTGAGCACGCTGGAAGCTCCACCTCATCGCCCTCTACTTCTCCGCCAAAGGAATCGAGCAGGGAAGCTTGCAATCGACCGCATCGGCCACCCCTTCTCCAAGTCTGACGGTCATCGCTCTGGTTCACCTTCGGCCTCGCCATTACTCCCGTTAGAATCACGGTGAGCTCCCGAACCTCCTCGTGCCAAGCATGTTTGCTGGTGTAGCTGCAGCGTGCTACTATCGTGTGCCTTCCGCCAACCACCGCAGTTCCTCGTTGTGGAGGTTGCTCAGGTGACCCTTAGGTAGCGGCGCCGCCATAGTCAGGTTCCCTGCGATGAGCTCGTTCGAACCCGCCCTTCCACGCATCCTATCAAGCCTCCTAGCGCCACCAGCCACCGCCGACCGACGTACCCTCCGGCCAGCCTAGGTGGCGCTAATGTGGCGTTGTGTGGCGCTGGCGTGTTGCTTGCGTCAGCGCTATGCATTTGCCACGGTGGCACACGAGGTGGCTTTGGTGTTGGAGATATGCCCAAGAGGCAATAATAAAGTGGTTATTATTATATGTTTATGTTTATGATAAATGTTTACATCCCATGCTATAATTGTATTAACCGGAAACATTAATACTTGTGTGTTTTGTAAACATAAAAGAGTCCCTAGTAAGCCTCTTGTTAAACTATCTTGTTGATTAATGGATGATCATGGTTTCCTGATCATGGACATTGGATGTCGTTAATAACAAGATCATATCATTAGGAAAATGATGTGATGGACACACACCCGTAGTAAGCATAGCATAAGATCAAGTCATTAAGTTCGTATTGCTATAAGCTTTTAAATGCATAGTAACCTAATGCTTCGACCATGAGGTTATGTTAATCACCATCACCGGATGGGTACTTTGATGACATCAAACACCGCTTCATAACTGGGTGGTTATAAAGGTGTCATTGGGTATTCTGAAAGTATGTGTTGAAGCGCATGAACCAAGATTGGGATTTGTCCATCCATATGACGGATAGATATGCTCTGGGCCCTCTCGGTGGAATGTTATCTAGTTAGCTTGCAAGCATGTGACTAGGTCACAAGGGATGACATATCATGGAACGAGTAAAGAGTACTTATCAGTAACGAGGTAGAACTAGGTATAGAGATACCGACGATCAAACCTCGGATAAGTAAAGTATCGCGTGACAAAGGGAATTGGTCTCATATGTAAATGGTTCTATTGATCACGAAGTCATCGTTGAGTATGTGGGAGCCATTATGGATCTCCAAGTCCCGCTGATGGTTATTGATCGGAGATGTGTCTCCATCATGTCTGCATATTCACGAACCGTAGGGTGACACACTTAAGGTTCGAAGTTGTTTTAAGTAGATATGGAATGTGCGTTGGAGACCGAATGTTGTTCGGAGTCTCGGATTGGATTCGGGACATCACGAGGAGATCCGGAATGGTCTGGAGAATAATATTCATATATTGGGGATCATTTTCTGAGTTAGGAAATGTTCCGGAGTATTTGTATGAGGATTCTAGAAGGTTTCGGAATGTTCCAGAAGGTTCTGGAAGGTTTCTTGGAGTTTGCTTGAAAACCAAGGAAGGGATCAAGGAGTCCTGGTGGGTCAAGACTAGGAGTCGTGGGGGAGGAGGATTCCTCCCCCCTCCCCAATCCGCCGACCCTAGAGGGAGGGGAGTCCTACAAGGACTCCCCCTCCCATGGCGCCTCACCCCCTTTAAATAGAGGGGCAGGGCCGCCCCCTCCACCCTTGCTCCATAACTCCCAATCTCTGCCGCCTCTCTCCTCCTCCTTTCTTCTGCACAGGCATAGGCGAAGCCCTGCAGAATTCTCTACTCCACCACGACCACCACGCCATCGTGCTGTTGGGATTCCGTGGAGAAGATCTACTACCTCCGCTGCTCGCTGGAACGAGGAGAGGAAGGTCTGATTCGACTCCGTACGTGTGACCGACTGTGGAAGCGCTGCCGAAACGCGGCGCCGGAAGGATCGTCCACTTGACCGACTGCGGAAGCGCTGCTGGAACGCGACACCGGAAGGATCGTCCACACGATCTTGAGATCGGCAAGTGATCGACTACATCAACCACGAGATCTAATCTCGTTAACGCTTTCGGATCTATGAGGGTTAGTTCCTATCTATCTTGTTGCTCATGTCTAATATATTAGATCTTGGATTTTGTCTAGATTAGATCTGGGTTTTGTTCGTTCTTGCGGTAGAAATTTTTTGTTTTCCATGCTACGAACCCATCAGTGGTATCAGAGCCGTATCTATGCGTAGATCTGTTGCACGAGTAGAACACAATGGTTTTGTGGGCGTTGGTGCTCGTGCCGTCTTTTGCTTTGTGTACTTTGCATCTTGCGGCATGGTGGGATGAAGCGGTTCGGGCTAACCTTACATGTCATCGCACATGAGACTTGCTCCACGCTTGACGTGTAACTTGCTTTGCACAAGTGGCTTTGCGGGTGTCTGTCTCTCCCACCATAGTTAAGATTCAATTTACAATGAGCATCTGACAACACTTGTATCAATGTTGTGCTTCTTGTTCGTAGGTAAGATCGGTCTTATGCGAAAGCCCCAAACCACGTAAAACATGCAAAGAAAATTAGAGGCGTCTAACTTGTTTTTGCAGGGGTTTTGTGATGTGATATGGCCTTCATGTGATTGTGATTGTATTTGATGTATGCAATGATCCTTGTTGTAATATGGCAACCGGCATGAGCCTAATGGTTGTCTTTAATTCTATGAAGACCTGCGTGTCTATTCATCTTGTAATAGCTTTATTCCAAGTAGTTGTAATAGTTACTAGTGATGATGGACAACCATGAAGCGGTGCCACTGACCTTGACGCAATGCTGGTGATGATGGAGATCATGTTCGTGCTTTGGAGATGGAGATCAAAGGCGCAAGAAGAAAGGGCCATATCATATCACACTTATTATGAATTGCCTATGATGTTAATCCTTTATGCATCTTGTATTGCTTAGAACGCGACGGTAGCATTATAAGATGATCCCTCTCACTAAATATCAAGTAATAAAGTGTTCATCCTTAGTTGGCACCGTTGCTAAGACTCGTCGTTTCGAAGCATCTCGTGATGATCGGGTGTGATAGACTCTACGTGTGCATACAACGGGTGCAAGCCAGATTTGCACATGCGGAAACTAAGGTTAACCTTGACGAGCCTAGCATGTACAGACATGGTCTCGGAACACGGAATACCGAAAGGTAAAGCATGAGTCATATGGATGATATGATGAACATGTTGATTGTTCGACTTTAAAGCTACATCATCTCACGTGATGATCGGACTTGGTGTAGTGGATTTGGTTCGTGTAATCACTAAAACAACTCGAGGGATGTTGTTTTGAGTGGGAGTTCATTTATAATTTGGATTAGTCGAACTCAATTTATCATAAACACAATCAAAGTGAATTTGCATAGTTTGTTGTAGTCATTGGCATCCGTTCACCACCTTACGCTTAGTTATAGTTGAGATAGTGGAACTATAGAAATTCTGGATATTTACTTTACGAACTGGTATTGTATTGTTTTGAATGTCAATTTAAAGTTTATAAGCCCTATTGCAAACTTTCAGCAAACTCTATTTACTCCATGAAGTTTAATAAATAGTATTAAATCAAGAGTAACAATTCCAGTGTTAGTATCTAATGTATCATGTTTGCCTCCATGATTCTTGATACTCAAAAGATTGTTTTTAAAATCAAGTTTATCTAAGAGCTGAAAGCAATGTTTCAGAAACCATCATATGTGAAAGGTATTGCGATATCTAAAACAATGTTTTGGTTACAACATGATAGAGTATACGTCCTCATATTTGATGAGAATTTGTGAAGGTTGGAGACGCTAGTCGTCCTAATCCTCCAAAAGGTTTTGAAAAAGAAACATTATACTCGCAATTCACCTTTATAAGCTATAGCAGCTTGATCAGGAAAGTTGTCATGATAAGGATGAATAGAAGATGTAAGTAAAATGTTTACTACACTAATAGATTACTAAAGAATGGATTTTTGAAAGAATGCCAAACATTTGATGAAGGTGATCCACTTCAAAGTGCAAGTCCAAAGGTATTAGTATTTGACTATACACACTTTGTACTATGTGTCATGTGAATGACACCACTATTGATGTTGATAGATTCTTTTAAAAGAAAAGGAATTGCTGAAAGAGAATCTATAAATATTTGGCAGAAAATAAAAGGTTGGAGATGTCCAACTTAGGCATATAGAAGATATACATGTTATGGTTGTATTCCTTGCTTGTTAAACAATGTGGTTCTCCGGTATTGGATACCGAATTGGTTGGTATGAATTATCATACAGGACAACACAATTCATGAACTGCAATGGCCTAAGTAACTAGCAAGAGAAAATGTGATGATGTTCATCGAAAACAAACAAAGGGTTGTTGTGTTGCTCGTTGACATCAAAGCTTGCCTTCAAGATTTGTTTCAATAATTGTTATTTTGATCAGGTATTATGACAACAAAAGGTTGTTCAAATAATTACCGTATTCCATAATAGATGGATGATATACAAGTCTGGTTGGAGAAATAACAACCATAAAACTAATGCTAAAATGTCGCAAGACAAATGATTGAAAGATCACTTGCGAAGTGACATCGCCGTTTAAATTATATTGAAAGGGATACATGAAGAAACTCCATGTAGATGGATTTTTGGAATCTTTGATTTTGATCAAATGACGCTTGTGATACTTTCCTGGAGATAATTAAAACTCCGTTCGTAGGCCAAAAGAGGAACGGACGACTAACTGATTGGAATTTGTACATATTGATGTATATAGTCCATTATGTGTAGTCGTGGGCGATGGATTTCAACTTCATATGCTTTCTCCGAAGATTTGAGTGAGTATATGTATATACTTACTCAATAAGGAAGAAGTATGAAACATTTGAAAAATGTTCAAAGACTTCCAAGATGAAGTGGAAAATCAATGTAACAAGAAAATAAAAGAGTTTATGATTGGATCATAAAGAAAGATGTTTGAGTTACAAGTTTAGCAAAACACCTAAGATTTGAGGAATTGTTCCATGGATTTGCATTTCCCAAAACACCATAGGAGTATGGAGTGTTCGAGATATGTAATGAAACCTTGTTTTACATGGTAAGATCAAAGGTGTCATTTATAAAACTGCCATTATATTTTAAAGATTAAAGCTTTAGTGACTACCGCTTTTACACTGAAAAGAGCTCCATCGTGATCCGTTGAAATGACACCATATGAGTTATGGTTTGGGATAAAACCCGAATTGTCTTTTCTTAAATTTTGGTATGTTATGCATAAGTAAAATGTATACAACCAAAATCGGATAAGCACGTCTTTGTAGGTTATCCCAAAGAATTTGTTGGGAATTTCTCCATAACACCAAGGACAAAAGAGTTTGTTACTTGGAACGTCAAGTTTCTTGAGAAGGAATTTTTGTGAAAAGTTAAGTCGGAGGACAATAGAACTTTGATAAGGTTGTTGAACCTTAGCTATATGTGCTAAGTAGCGCAACGCCGGAAAGTGTCCCGCTGACGGCCACAATGCTCATGGCTCTCGTGATTACAAAAGGTGTGATCTCGGAGATTAGAGTTCCTATAGAACCATGTGGGTCGGTAAGAATCAAATAGTAAGATTTGATAAGCAAGTCGTTATTGTTTTGACAATGATGAACCGACTACATGCAAAGAAGCGATGATGGGCCCTGACTCCATAAAATGACTAGAAGTCATGGAATCCGTGATAGCATC
The DNA here is from genome assembly GCA_910589775.1 of Avena eriantha. Classification (NCBI taxonomy): domain Eukaryota; kingdom Viridiplantae; phylum Streptophyta; class Magnoliopsida; order Poales; family Poaceae; genus Avena; species Avena eriantha. The sequence goes on along the minus strand of OU342742.1, from coordinate 62,448,681 downwards.
CATACACGAGAAATCAAGTTTCTGAACTTTGAAGACCCTCCGGAAAGGCGTGAAGCCTATCGGTCGTGTTTGGATCTATAAAGAAATAGACATGGATGTTTCAAATCTATGAAATAGTCGACATGTCGGAAAGAGTTTACGACAATGTTCAAGGAATTTACTATGATAAGATTTGATCTTTCATAGCGATATTTAGTCTGGACGAATTAATGTAGCAACCACTACATATATTTTGGTATATGGTAGTTGAACAAACAAAACAAGTTCTTCTAATAGAATGGTTACCTAGGACGTGTAAATGACACAATCCAAAGGGTTTTGTTAATTCAAAGGATGCTAAAAGAGTATGCAAAACTTCAATGGTTGAAGTAAGCATACCGGAGTTGGAATCTTCACCATGATGAAACTGTTAAAAGAGTTTAAATTCATCGGAGATGATGAAGATGCTTGCATTTGCAAGAAATTAAGTGGGAGCGCTAAGACATATTTCTAATACATTATGTAGAGAACATATTGTTGATTGGAAATGATGTATCTTGTATTGACATAGGTTAAGAATTTCATTTCGATGAAAGACTTAGGCATAACCCAAGAATTAGGCATCAATGTCTATATGAATAGATTGAGGCGCTAATATGGTTTTGCCAAATGTACATAGATAATATGTTGAATGAGTTCAATATGGAAACAACAAGAAAGGTTCTTGACGCACGGAAAGGACTAAATCAAGATTCAAGTGTGTTGACACGAGATTCAAGTGTTTTGACACTTGGTGAAATCACAAGAATATTTTGATCAATCATTCTTTGAGATGTACACATCTAGATATGTCCTATGCTCTAAATGTTATGAGCATATACCAGAATGATTCATAAGATGATCATTGGACAATAGTAAAGATATTCTTATGAGCTTTGGAAGAACTAAAGAATATATCATGTATAAGTGACAAATAGTTAAATTGTAAAGTGTTACATTGATACTAGTTTTGTCACAAGATATAAATTAAATTTATCTCAATTTAAACTATGGTGGCACAATGTAATGGAAAAAAAGTTCCATAATGGATTTGGTTGAGTACCAAAGTTAAAACATTGTGACAGATACTACAACAAAAGGGCTAAGTATATAACTGCTATAGTAGCAGCAAAGGAGGGCATTTATGTTAAGTAGTTTGTTATCAAACTAGGTGTGGTTCAAAGTGGGCTAATACTATGAAGATATATTGTGTGACAATAATATCAACATATTTTGAGCCGAAGGAACTAAAGGTCTCACCAAAGGACCAAATTTATACAATGCCATCTCATTGGAGAATGAGTAATGCGTAGAGACGCAAGGACATGCAAATACACACGGACCTGGAAGTGTCAGATCCGAAGATTATGTTTACCACTAGCAATTGTGTCTATACAACACCAGAAAGCCATAGGTGTTGAATGCACAAGTTTTTAACTAGATTATTGACTCTAGTGCAAGTGGGAGACTGTTGGAGATATGCCCAAGAGGCAATAATAAAGTGGTTATTATTATATCTTTATGTTTATGATAAATGTTTACATCCCATGCTATAATTGTATTAACCGGAAACATTAATACTTGTGTGTTTTGTAAACATAAAAGAGTCCCTAGTAAGCCTCTTGTTAAACTAGCTTGTTGATTAATGGATGATCATGGTTTCCTGATCATGGACATTGGATGTCGTTAATAACAAGATCATATCATTAGGAGAATGATGTGATGGACACACACCCGTAGTAAGCATAGCATAAGATCAAGTCATTAAGTTCGTATTGCTATAAGTTTTTAAATGCATAGTAACCTAATCCTGCGACCATGAGGTTATGTTAATCACCATCACCGGATGGGTACTTTGATGACATCAAACACCGCTTCGTAACTGGGTGGTTATAAAGGTGTCATTGGGTATTCTGAAAGTATGTGTTGAAGCGCATGAACCAAGATTGGGATTTGTCCATCCATATGACGGATAGATATGCTCTGGGCCCTCTCGGTGGAATGTTATCTAGTTAGCTTGCAAGCATGTGACTAGGTCACAAGGGAGGACATATCACGGAACGAGTAAAGAGTACTTATCAGTAACGAGGTAGAACTAGGTATAGAGATACCGACGATCAAACCTCGGATAAGTAAAGTATCGCGTGACAAAGGGAATTGGTCTCATATGTAAATGGTTCTATCGATCACGAAGTCATCGTTGAGTATGTGGGAGCCATTATGGATCTCCAGGTCCCGCTGATGGTTATTGATCGGAGATGTGTCTCCATCATGTCTGCATATTCACGAACCGTAGGGTGACACACTTAAGGTTCGAAGTTGTTTTAAGTAGATATGGAATGTGTGTTGGAGACCGAATGTTGTTCGGAGTCTCGGATTGGATTCGGGACATCACGAGGAGATCTGGAATGGTCCGGAGAATAATATTCATATATTGGGGATCATTTTCTGAGTTAGTAAATGTTCCGGAGTATTTGTATGAGGGTTCTAGAAGGTTTCGGAATGTTCCGGAAGGTTCTGGAAGGTTTCTTGGAGTTTGCTTGAAAACCAAGGAAGGGATCAAGGAGTCCTAGTGGGTCAAGACTAGGAGTCGTGGGGGAGGAGGACTCCTCCCCCCTCCCCAATCCGCCGGCCCTAGAGGGAGGGGAGTCCTACAAGGACTCCCCCTCCCATGGCGCCTCACCCCCTTTAAATAGAGGGGCAGGGCCGCCCCCTCCACCCTTGCTCCATAACTCCCAATCTCTGCCGCCTCTCTCCTCCTCCTTTCTTCTGCACAGGCATAGGCGAAGCCCTGCAGAATTCTCTACTCCACCACGACCACCACGCCATCGTGCTGTTGGGATTCCGTGGAGAAGATCTACTACCTCCGCTGCTCGCTGGAACGAGGAGAGGAAGGTCTGATTCGACTCCGTACGTGTGACCGACTGTGGAAGCGCTGCCGAAACGCGGCGCCGGAAGGATCGTCCACTTGACCGACTGCGGAAGCGCTGCTGGAACGCGACACCGGAAGGATCGTCCACACGATCTTGAGATCGGCAAGTGATCGACTACATCAACCACGAGATCTAATCTCGTTAACGCTTTCGGATCTATGAGGGTTAGTTCCTATCTATCTTGTTGCTCATGTCTAATATATTAGATCTTGGCTTTTGTCTAGATTAGATCTGGGTTTTGTTCGTTCTTGCGGTAGAAATTTTTTGTTTTCCATGCTACGAACCCATCATTTGGCCCCACCCGTCAATCACTGCGGCTAGCCCTAGACCCGGTGAAAAACAAACCCCACCCCGAGCTGACGTCAGCCTGCATCTGTGCTGACGCAATAAACCCATTTAATTGTTTTAATAAATCCAGAAAATGGTTTAATATAGTAAAATCAATATCTTTTATTCTGTAAATCAGAAAAATACAAATAATATATCAAAATGTTCAGAAAAATGAGATCTTTACAATAGACTCATAATCATGCATTGTTCAACAACTTTAATTGCAAGTTTAATTATAGAACGAAATCAACCCCTCATAGGTGTTCCGGGGTTTCCCCAGTTCTAGGGTTTGCGACCCTCGGACCCTGTTTAAAATGGTCAAACATGCTTCAGGGTTACACTCCAACTCTAAATAACTTGTCATATCATCATCCTTGCTTGAGAATTGCATCGATGCCATGTGATGATTGTTGTTCTCCCTTTGTTTCCGGTGTTTGCTTCTTCCCGGTAGAATACGATATCGAGATCGAGATTGAAGACCGAGATCAACACCATCGAACTTCGACGAACAATACTTGACCAACTATAATCAAGTCAAGTACAAGGCTCCCGAAGATCTATATCTGGGTATCAACAAACAAGGCAAGCATAGCCCCACCATGATACAATCCTATGCTTTCGAAAGTATTTCATTCTTGCCATGATGCAAACGATTCTACTGTGGTCTTTTATCGATAGATAGAGTATCCTATCTGTTGCATTACTCCCTTGAGCTTATATTACCCGATCCACTGCTCCTAGCATAACTAGGTTTGGCTTGTGTGCACTGCTAGAGCTATTATCCGTGTCTTGCTTAGCCATGCTTAGCTGTCAGTGCTGGTTCATCCAGGTGATGTATCAGATGGAGAGAATCTAGTATGACAGGAGAACAAGGTATACTGATGAGGTAAGATCAGTGGTAAAGGTTAAACATGCTAAGGCTTGTATGGGAGGCCACGGTGGGATGTGGTTTTTGTAGTCCCATGCTCGCCACCATTAGGACCCGAGTTCTTGCCCTCGGAACCAACACGAGCGTATAACCACACGGGGATTATGGGGACCTCTCAACTAACTAACTTTCCTAGTAGATTCCATGAGTCACATAGTTCGGCGTTCCATTCGACATATGCATAGAAAACGTTTTGAAAGATTTGGTGGGTGAAGGTGCATCATAACAGGTAGGTAAGCGTGGCCGGGGTTGCTTGGGGTAGATGGCGCCCCTGATAAACCAACCTAGACTCACATCTCTAGGGACAGGCTTCGGGACTTGACCCGTTACAGCGGAACCATCCTTAGGGCGTGACTCATGGTCTCGGTGAAAGAAAGGTATATGTCGTGTCTAACCACCCTCTGCCGGCCTTCCAAGGAAGAGGGCTAATGTACTGGCATTAAGAGTCGGTTAGTATGTGTGGGTAAAGTTGTACACCCCTGCAGGGTTAAATCTTTTCGAAAAGCTGTATCCATTGTTATGGACGACTTGGGAATGAACGTGAGATCATAGAGAACTATAACCTAATCGTAAAACTTGGCAACTAATGTTTGTTAAGGCTGCTTCCTCATGGGTACGAGGGGGTGATCCTAGTTGTGAGATGAGGATTACTTTGGTGGATATCAAGATGATGATCAATTCTTCAGAGATGACGCTCTCTTATCCCCTTTTAAATATCCTAATTAGACGAGCTTCTTCTCCCTCTTGTTTTAAAAACAAAGATGGCTTTATGCAAAATAACCCAACCAGCCATAAGTCTTACGGAGTACACCCTGTACTCACCCTTGCTTTGTTGATACTTTTATAGCAGAATAAGTGTTCCCTAAAGACGAGTTTGGTACGACATCGACACCGACGAGTAGCTTGGGGTTCGCGGCCGTCAGCCTGGAATCTATGGGCTGGGACGTCATTGTTATGCTTCAGGCCTCTTAGGCCATTTGTTAAGTTTGCTATACTTAATAGCATAATTTTCCTTCAATTGTTTGATGTTGGTGGTCAGTGACCTCTTCTTGTAATACTTTGGTTCTTCACTCAGTTATGAGCTTCCTGTAATAATTTTTGTGTCGCAGGGTTACTGTTGTGTTACCGGTTTATCACTGGATATCCTTGAGCTCTAGGTTTAGCTTATGCCAGGCTAAGGTCTGGATTTGTTTAACCCTGATCCCGGGGGTGTTACATTATACTCATGCATCCAACCCCCAAGAAAACCAAGTTATTCCAAAGAGTCCACTATAAATTCCTATGCATGGTGTGTTACACCATTTCAAGTAAATTCTCGAGTTTTATCTATCTTCCAAATTAAACTTGTTATGTGAAAACTAGTGATTAAAGCTCTCACAAACTTGATGGCACACTTTATTTTCTTGAACTTAATAAACTTGAACCATGTTGTCCATCTATGTTGCTTATATGCTTGCGATTTATAAGTTGTGAATTAGCAGAACCATGTACCATGGGGAACGTTTCAACATTGCACTTATTATTCAGTTAATATCATGTTTTTTTGTTTATGGATCCCGACGGTGTGAAATAAAAGGGGAGCTTGTAAGCTCATGGAGTTTGTATGTGTGTTAGAGAAACTCCTGGGCGGCTAGCCTAAGCCATACCTAATCATGGTGGAAACTTGCAGCATAACCATAGTGAGAATTCTGTGAAGCATCCTCAATAAAAACCTATGCAAATAGCAAATAAAAAGATCGCTGAGATGCTCATTGTCTGTTGCCTTGTCATTTTGATATGGGATAGCTCCTGTACCATGGGGCAAGGGGTACCCCGTTGGCAGTTCTCCATGATACACATGTACTTACAATGACAAAAACTTACTTGTAATTAAAGTTGAGTAGCATGAGGTTCGGTACTCGTAAGAAAGGGGTATGAGATTTTCAACTTGTCAAGCATATCCTCATATTTGTGTCACTTTAACCTTAATCACCTTAAGATGCTTATGATAGGGGCAATGAGAGCTGAAAGCTAATAAGTAGCATACTTTTTGGAAGCTTTTTATGAAACTTGAAATCCCTGCTTCCCTCTGTGAAGGGCCTTTATTTTTTACTTTTATGTTGAGTCTCCATCTTCTATCTTTATGCACTAACTGAGAGAGCATAGTCGTCATTCTTAGTTTAATGTGCATTGTCCCAAAACTTGTCGATTAATTCATAACTTTGATATTGCTTGTTCTTAAATTATTTGTATCTAGTCACCCTTATGAACTTTGAAAGTGTCATATGCATTTATGTTTTGCTATACCATGAGGGACAAGCTGAATACCATTCTTATTATGTTTTCTATATGTGAAACAAACAAACGTCTTTTAATGCATTGTTATTCATGATCTTTTGTTTGTACCTTTTTATGTTGCAACTTAGTTGCTTTGTCTCATTGTTAGAAATATATCTTTCATGTTTATGTTAGAGTACTTTGATCCCAGCTATCAATGTTTTACAATACCTTGATCAAGATTGTGATGGTGCATGTCACCTCAAAAATTATTCTGTTATCACTTACCTACTCGAGGACGAGCAGGAGTTAAGCTTGGGGATGCTTGATATGTCGTAAACGTATCTATAATTTTTGATGCTCCATGCTTGTTTTGTATCAACTATTTTAAGTTTTGTCTACACTTTGAGGCATTTTTATACATTTTCTAGAACTAACCTATTGACAAGATACCGCGGTGCCAGTTGCCTATTTTCTGCTATTTTTGGTTTCAGAAAAGCTAGCAAGGAAATATTCTCGGAATTGAACGGAACAAAAGCCAAAGTCAATATTTTACTAGAAGGAATACGGAGTTCGGAGGGCAGCCGAAGTGGGGCCACAAGGTGGCCACACCTAGGGCTAGCGCGGCCACCCCTAGGAGCGCCGCCACCTGGTGTGGGCCCCTCGGGCGCCTACCGACCTTGCCCCTTCGCCTATATATTCCTCCCGAGATGAAAACCCTAGGGACGAGATCAGAATTCCACGAAAAGTTCCGCAGCGCCACCGCCAACGAAGAGGAGATTCGGGGGATAAAACTCTCTGTCCCGGCACCCTGTCGGGACAGGAAAATGCCCTCAAATCCATATCCATCGACTCCATCGCCATCTCTATCACCGTTGCTAACCCCCATGATGAGGAGGGAGTAGTTCTCTCTCGAGGCTAAGGGCTCTACCGGTAGCTATGTGTTAATCTCTCTCTATGCATGATCTTATGAGATCATGAGATTTGTAATATATAGATCTATTCTGCTACTCAAGTGATTTAATTAATCTCTGCTTATCCCCACGTGTGTGAAGTTGACAGTGTGCACACCGTGTAACACTTTGGCTAAGGTTACAGAAATACTTATCATGAGTATAATTTGAGTTGGATGTCTCTATGAGACTATGGTGTTTGTTGGAACCATCTAGCGCTCAAGGTGACAGTGAGGGGTTATCTAGATGGCGAATGCGAACTTTAAGGTGTGATGTTATAGCCCTACATCGTTCAACCGGAGAGTAGTTCAGGGTAGCATAATGAAGAGAAGATATTTATATGAGAGTGTCCACTAGTGAAAGTATGATCCCAAGGCCTTGTTTCTAAGCATTGAAACACCGTTTACAATCAATCCTGTTACATGTTTGCTTACTGCCACTCTTATTTCAGATTGCAATTACCACTTATAATCATCCATATTACTTGTATTTCACTATCTCTTCACCGAACTAGTGCACCTATACAACTGACAAGTGTATTGAGTGTGTTGGGACACAAGAGACTTCTTGTATCTTGATTGCAAGATTGCTTGAAAGGGATACCTTTGACCACTTCCTCCCTGAGTTCGATAAACCTTGGGTGATCCACTTAAGGGAAACTTGCTGTTGTTCTACAAACCTCTGCACTTGGAGGCACAACATTGTATACAAGAATAGAAGTGCGTGTAGACATCAATGAGCTGCCCAACATGATTATGGTCATATTTGTAATTCATATGTGGTGGATCTTTATTTTGTGACTTGATATTTGAGATTGGAATCTATTTTGTGTAAGATGTTTTAATAGATGCATATCATGCACCCCGTTCTTCATTGCTTGTTTTGATCTAACTTGTACGCAAGAAATTGTATGGGGAGAAGTGTGTGTTAGATGGAGTAGCATGGGGGTAGAGATTGAATTGTGACACATCATATTCAAGATCTACTTTGGTTTTTACCTTTCTTTTACTGCCTTACTAGGGATAAAGTGAAATCATGTGTTACAGTTATCACGTGACAGTGTGTTGACCTTGTTAAATCAAGGTAGCATATTTGTATTTCAAACATCATATAATATTGCTTAAAGCTATGCTCTAATTTGTTCTTAAATCAAGATTGCATGGAGATTTCCCTTTCTTGTGGAGTATAAGAGGGAGATGTATTCCATCTCAATATTAGAATGTGATGCCCATATTAATTTCCATGAATCTTTATCGTTAATGAATTGTTTTGTGATCACTACAACTTAAAACGAGAGTAGACAAGTGAACCCATGAATCCCGGTCTGATTTTTTTCATAAGAAATACCTTTCCTTTACATCTACTATCATTTATATTTTCTGTAATTTAATATTTCGAAAATACAAAAATACTTTCCTTACTTGCAATCACTCATAAAAACCCAAAACAACTCTAATATCTTCCATATCATTTAGTTTGCATTACTTTACTTTATTTTATATTTTATATTTTATTTCATATTACTAATACGAAACCTTGTGCTTGACAACCACTTGGTAGAGTTGGGGACACAAGACAAACTATTTTACTTTACAAGTTGTTTGAAGAGGAGAAGACAAACGTCCTTCCATAACCAATTCCCCGAGAGTTCGATATAAACTCTCGAGTCATCCTTGTGGGGAAAAAGCTTGCTACATCACTCTGCACTTGGAGTCCCAACGAAAAGTGGCTGCGTTTGTTGATATCAAGACTATTTTCTAGCGCCGTTGCCGGGGAATTGGCGAAGGTACATCACAACTGCATCCTCGTCAAGTTTGAAGAGAAGGTAACTCCTAGGACAATTGCGCGATGAGAAGCGCGGCCGATGGCTAATCGAAGCGGCGGCGGCGATGGAATGAGGGGGGTGGGAAATGGAGGCAGCACGGGTGCGGGGGAGTTTTTAGCGGCAGTTGAGCTTCGCGCGCGTCGTCGAATGATAGCGCGCATTGGATGGCGTACAACAAATTTGGTGCGCCGCGGAGCGCAAATTGCCGCGCGCGGAAAAAAATTAGCACGCGCGCAACTATGTAGCGCCTACTAGAGGAGCAAAAGCGGCCGTGCACGTGCTAAATCGGCGGTTATTTTTAGCGCGCGACGTTTTCTAGCTTCTGTTGGAGTTGCTCTGAGATGGTAGATTAGTATTAACACGTAACAAGAGAGATCGTTACAAGGTCGTCTTAGTCCAGCTCGAAACCTATTAGTCACCCCGACAACCTCGACGTTCTCTTGGGACTGATCTTGGGCTTCACGGTGTCGCCGTCCCTCTCTTGTTGCCCCTGGTCACTATCTCGTTGCACCTGGTGGTTGACACAAACCAAGTGTGGTTTTGGATTCCATCGGAAAAGGTTTGGACTCCGGATAACACCCCGTTTCGAGGCCTACAACGACGAACGAAGCATGGCCTTAGCGCAACTCCAACAAATGCCCTACTATATCCACTCATGCGTAGTTATAAAAACTCTGCGAAGTCTTGGTAATTCGTCTCGAAACTCACATGCCGAAAACAAAAAATCACACCTCTAGCGGTGCCCTATCTCACCCAATCTCCAAGAATATTACAGGTGCTTTGAGACGGCAAATGTAGTGACTATGAGCGCTATTTTACAGGCGCATGTATCCACGCGCTTCCTTAGTTGAAACTTTTCTTTCTCCGGCACTGCTCTAGTGGGTGATAATAAAGATTAAAAAAAGTGGAACAGGCGAAGGTAGAAGAAGGGAGAGAAAAAAAAGTGAAAATCAAGGATATTTAACCGACTGGTGCAAGAAAAAGATTACGGATCCCAAAATTTAGGGCGTGCGACTTAGCACCCGGTATGCAGCCAAAATCTATCAACATAGGACTGCAAACGGGTTCTAGAGGCCCAGAACTTGGACATTGACATTGCTAGAGGTTTTGCAGTACGTCTATATCTGAACTCTGAAGCAAAACAGGGGACCAGGGAGTTTCGGTGCAAGGCATTTTTGAACAGCAGCAGACCGTCGGGCTTCAGGCTTTGCCCACAAGTACATATACCAAAAGGCATGAACTGAGAGGTCTTGCATGATTTTATCAATAAGAAAATCCAAGGAATACCAGTACGGACGCAACGGTCATGTAGCTGATCAACAAGACAGGCGTGTCACTACATGACATCGACATTAGTACATTACAGTGTTCGACAGAGTAGATATCGTACTTCTTCGACAATCAAACTAACCTGATCCATAACACACCTGCAATGCAACTGACAGCCTAGTGTTGTTTAGGGATGTGTAGCGGCGTCTGTTCAGTCCCGAGCAAGCACCTCGGGTGCAAGTTGACCTTGCAGGGAACGCACCTGTAACGCCACAGACAGCTGGTGCTACAGCGCGTGCACTTTGCAGGCGCAGCCACGGTGAGCAGGAGGAGGTGCGCTGGGTGAAGGGGCGAGACGGTGGAGACTGGCAGCTGAGAGCAGACAGGGTGCATGTCGAAGCCGCACGGGCGGCAGCTGTAGTGCATGCCCCGGATGGGCGTGTCGCACAGGGCGCATATGCGCGGGTCCTCATCGGGGAACACAGCCCGCTCGAACGTCAGTGGATGCTGGCCGTGGAAGGAGGAGGGCGCGGTCGGCGGGCACGTCGCGCAGAACTCGTGCAGGTCGAAGTCGCAGGCGTCGCAGTGGTAGCGGGAGCCTACGCCGGAGCAGTTGCAGCCGTCGCAGCGGAAGGTTTTGCCGGTGTCACAGAACACCAGGGGGTGCTCCTTGTGGGCTTCGTGGGCGATCTGCTTATGCTTAGGCATGGTAGCACGTGCCTACACTGGAGATGCGATCAGTAGCGGATCTAGGATTTCCAAGAAGGGTGGTCCACCTTCACAAAAAATAATTGTTACACAAATAAGACTGTGAAGACATACTTCTTTAGAATTTAACAATACCACTAGTCTTATACAAACATATTAGAATGCACAAGTAAGTCTGAATTTTTCATAAAAGAAACCTAGATACCTTCAAAAGTTTAAAGAAGACTATTTGTTGGGCGTACGACTCCTTGTCATGACACGAAAACATCAATTACTCCATATCATTCAATTTTGATAGAATACAGTGTTACGTGTCTTCTGATTTCTTGTTAAAATGGAATAGTTGGATCAATTCATATCCTAACAATATTTGTATTGTACCCAATCTGTAATTGATCTTTTGATATTGTTCTATATACATGAAAATGATGCCACACTATGAGCATTGAGTATCTCCTCAGACCAATCCACCTCATTGTTTTACACATTCTATTGCTAGATTCTTCCTTATTTCATCAAGTTCTCGGAATGCCAATCCTTGATAAAGAAGAAACTACAAGCATCTGTCTACGGTTCTTCAATAACTTTACAATAGAAATATTCAGCCTATCAATTCCACATTTGTGATGCATCCAACTAGTTGTAAATTTGGAAAAATTAGAGCTTAGACATGGACCTGTACCTGACTGATCGGAAACGAGGAAAGGAGTGTTGCCAGTTGCCGACTTGCCGTGTTGGAGAACCCCGAGTGGAGCCTAGAGCGCATGCGCCTGCTGCGGGGATGCTTCTGCCGGGTGGGCGTCGTGCGCCTGCACACTGCCGTGCGGCCCGCGCCTCCCAGGCCCCTGCTCCGGCTAGGGCTAGGGAGTAGGGCCGGGGAAACCGGGGTCTGGGGGAGCTACGAGAGGGGCGGCGAGTGGCGCTTCCGTTTCCGGGGTTCTCGCCGGAAGATGCGGTGGTGGCGTGGCGGCCAGTTGCCGGCGGCGGTGGTGTGGTACTGGGCGGGGATGGGCGAACAGGGAAAGGCGAAAGGGCTGAAGTCTCCGTCGAACAGCAGACAGAATCGGGAGAAAAGTTGGGCTTTTATTTGCCGAAATTCGCATTTTAGGAATTACGTCACTTTATTGATTATTATCTGTACCGCACGGATCTGGTACGATGGTCAGATCGCGTGGGGATGCTGCCTTGGGAAGGAAGAAACGAACAGAAGGGAGGAGGAGACAGAGTTTGATCTTCGATTCCTTACATTCAGGCATAGTCTGGAACGGTACATGACTCGTGGTCATATACCGACGCACGGCACACACAGCTGACACACAGGCTGAACCTTTGTCATGCTACTCACGCACAAAAAAACACCCGCCACCACGTCACATACACGACTCATGGTGGCGCATCAATTCTAAGGCGTAGCCGTAGGCGTGACAATACCCCCTGAAGATAACTTGCTTGCCCCCAAGCAAGCACACTTGGAAACCTTGTCTTGAAAGCGTCCCAATCATCCCAAGTTGCAGATTCTTCTGGCAGATGCTTCCACTTGATCAGTGCTTGAGTAATGGCATGATTCCCTTTCTTCACCATGCGCCTGTCCAGAGCTCGTTTATTCTTCAGGTCAAGTGCTGTAATGGCTGAGAGTTCAGTGAAAACAAGGGTGTAATCTGGTCGGTGCTCCTTGATCTAGGACACATGGAACACAAGATGTACTAGACTGCCATCAAGAAGCTGGAGCTTGTACGCCACTTTACCAATTCTCTCCAAAATTTCAAAAGGTTCAAAATATTTAAATGCCAGTTTGGGATAGAGGCGGCTGACAATGGACTTCTGAACGTAAGGTTGCAGCTTCAGAAGTACCTTGTCACCTACCTGGAACTCACGCTCGGTTCTGTTGCGGTCAGCCTTAAGCTTCATGCGATTCTATGCAGCTGCAAGCTTTGCTTTAAACAATTCCAGTTGGGCTTCTCTTGCTGCCAACAGATCGCGTGCTAACAGATGCCGCATTGCTTGATGAACTCAATGATCGCAGTCTTCATCCCGGCCCAAGCAAACAACCGTTTGAGACGGTGATAAGTTGCCTCCATCCCTGAATGGGCGATCAATTTTGTTTAGATTGCAGAGTTGGCTCCCAGCCATACACGACCTTTGAACCGAATGAACCCTTTCTCCAATGCGTATCCATGAACATCAGGACTTGCGAGCGCCAATTCAGTCAGCCGTTGTTGTGCCACTGGGTCAGTGATGTAGGAGTTGAGCACCTCTTGTATCCATGTTGGCTGCACCTCCGAGCATGATTGTATCATCATTAGATGGCCAAACCTGGAGAGTGAGTCTGCCGCGTGATTCTCCGCGCCCTTCCGATACACGATCTTGAATTGGAGCCCCATAAGACAAGCCATTGCTTTGTGTTGGAGGGGTGACTACACGTTCTTCTCATCTAAATGGCATAAGCTATGATGATCTGTGCGAATTTCGAACTCTCCACACTGCAGATACGCACGCCAGCGCTCCACCGCCATGAGTAAGGCCAAAAATTCCTTCTCATAAATTGACATCTGAGCGTGTTTATGGCTCAGAGGTTTGCTCAGAAACGCCAAGGGGTGATTTTCTTGTATCAACACTGCCCCAATTCCAGAATCGCATGCGTCTGTTTCCACAATGAACTGCTTGTGAAAATCTGGCAATTGCAGGACATGAGTAGTTGTCATAGCTTGCTTCAGTTGCCTGCTCGTTCCAAGTAAATCCTTTCTTCTTGAGAAGATTGGTTAGGGGCCTGGCTATAATCGCATAATTTCGAACGAATTTGCGATAATAGCCAGTGAGGCCAAAAAACCCACACAGCTCTATCATTGTTGTCGGCTACAACCACTTGAGCATTGCCTCCGTCTTCTTTGGGTCTGTCGACATGCCTTCTGCAGATATTATGTGCCCGAGGTACTCCAACCTAGCACATGCGAACAAACATTTGCTCTCCTTGACGTATAGTTGATTGGCTCGCAGCAGATTTAGCACTTCCATCAAATGTTGTACATGAGTTACCATCGCAGCAGATTCTGGCTACCAGAATATAGTCCATCGATGGGCTTTATCGTGACATGACTAGTCACGTGGCGGAGCGATAGCCGGAATAGCCGACGAGTATGTCCTGTTCATGGACAATCTGCACTTCTCAAATTTCTCAAACAATTGATTAGTAATTGAACAATCGAGTAACAGGTTGGATATAAAAAAAGACTTGAGTGGAGCATATGCTATATGGAACTTGCTCCAGCAAAAAGGTCCAAACGCGTTGGATTTTTTTTCTTTATTCTTTTCTTGCATGTAGCCGCACACATGTTGAAATCATGGCATGTGGTCATGGATGCGGGTGCGTCCAGGCAAAAACACACGTCTTCGGGATCTAGTTTTCCTAGAACATGGATCGGATCAAGTGACTTGTTTTTGTCACGTATACTTGTCCTGTATCTTCATGTCTTGTTTAATCAAACCGACTCAGCTCTAGAGATTTCGCTTGGACAGCTTGGATAGCCACGCCTATGTACGTGAAGCTCCCTTGTTGCAGGTCTTGTGGCCACAACACCGGCAGCTAGAAATCTCAGCGCAACCGCGTACGGGTCGGCCTTGGTTCAGGTGCATGTTTATTCTCATAGATGCTCAGCAGCGTCGTCTTGCGGCCGGATGATGGACGATGATCTCGATGTGTGCCTTAGCATAGAAGACGTTGATGGATCCTCCGCCGACTCACGGAAACCTGGCCGTGAGGGCGAAATTGAAAACACCGGCGCGGTGGAGTTAGTCGATTGCTGGTGATGGGACCGTTGAGATCGCAACATCAGCGCTCCCAGTTCCCACAGACGGCGCCAATTGACGAGCGTTTAACTCATCAATATCCATTGTTATGGACTTAGGTTCGAGGAATTGATGAGCGTCGGAAGTCTTGATCGGCTAGCAAACAAACACACAGGGATGCAAGGTTTTACCCAGGTTCAGGCCTCGTAGAGGACCCTACTCCTGCTTGTCTGCTCTTGATTGATGAAGGATCCGAAGGATTACAATGTCGCCGATGGCGGTGGATACGCAGATTGGATCTGGTGTATGTGTATACTACGGGTGTTGTCTAGATCTATTGTCTATTATGGCAATCTATTGTAGGAGATCGTAGATTTGACTATTCGATATTGTGGGAGTCGCGATTGCCTTCTCGTTGGACCCTCCTAGCCTTTATATATGGGGAGGCTAGGTCTCAGGTACCAATACGAGTTGGTTACAAGTTAGATTTAAACTCTAATACTGAGACTTCCTTGTCTTGTGCGTTTGGGAGTCCGTGTCCATATGGGCTTCATACCACTCGAACAGTCATAGGTGTCATGGACCTTGGCAATTCGTCGAGTGAGCCTTCCGTCGGGCCGCACCAAGTAGGCCAATAGTAGATGTCCATAGGGCATACCTATGTCACCTAGTGACAAGAATTAAGCATAACAAGTTGCAACAAAGTCAAACAACACTAATAATAGATACTAGGCACCATGCCCTAACAATCCGATGCCATTACATGAACAATCTCATCCAATCTCTACCATCCCCATAGCCTACAGCGGGGGATTACTCACTCATAGATGGGGAAACATGGATGGTCGATGGAGAAGCGATGGTGGCGATGATAGCGATGATCTCCTCCAATTCCTCGTCCCGGCAGGGTGCCAGAACGGAGTTTTTGGTGCTAATTCGTGGAATCTGGTGGTGGCAGCGAAGCGGAACTCTTTCTAGAAAAACGTCGGATCCCCCTCGGTTTTTAGGTTAAGAGGCATCTTATAGGCGAAGAGGGAGGCCGAAGGGGCAGCCGAGGCAGCCACACCACCCCTAGGCGCGGCCTGGCCTGACCCGCGCGGCCAGGTGGTGTGGGCCCCTCGTGGCCCTACTCCGTCTCGTCTTCTGGCTCTGTGAGTCTTCTAGTGAAATAGGATTTTTGGCATATTTTCTGGGATTTTTCCTGATAGTTGATTTTCTACATAAAAACTAGACACCAAAGTAATTCTGCTGAAAATAGCGTCAGTCCGTGTTAGTTGTATCCAAATCACACAAGTTTAGAGGAAAAACAATAGCAAAAGTGTTCGGGAAAGTAGATACATTTTGGACGTACCATCAACCGCCGCTGAAGCTGGCTATTGTCGCGTCCTCGTTGACCGTCCACGCTCGAGGAGGTAGGCTCACCCTCCTTTCTCGGTCGCGTCGTGCTTGATCTCCATGGTAGTTGAGCCACCAGACAGTCTGGATCCTGCTAAGCCGGCCTGTCTGGCACTGCGAGACTGTCCAACTGTGGTAAGGACGGCATGTCCAGCCTAACCACATTGTCCGGTGATCCATTAGTCGGTATGTCCGGTACTTCTTTTTTTCTGCTACCCTCCTTTATGTATTATTTTACTCAATAAAGCCATTTTTTCCAACTTACTATTTGTGTTTCTTAAATATAGAAATGTATTTGCTGTGCGAAATTAGTTTGTATTAGTTATTTACGGTGATTAACTATCCGATGTTGTTGCGTAGTTTTCGGAGAGACGGGGGACTCTAACTCAACTTGGAATGACCCTTTGTAGGTGATATCTAGTGCTCACAATGAGAATGAACATCACGTGCAACCAGAAACGGAATTTGTGAGTAACAAAGATAAGAAATTCTCAATGGATAATCACTGGAAAATATTGGACATGACATTTGATTCTGAACTGGCGGCTTTCGTATGGCACAACAGCTATGCGAGAGATCATGGCTTCAGTACCAGAAAGGATATTTTGAAGCAACGGAAAGGTCATAGAAAATAAATACGGTTAAGACGGTATCTCTGTTCCAGAGCAGGTAAACGTCTGGAAAAACTCTTAACACAGGAAGGCCACGACCGTAGGCTGAGACCCGAGACTCGCTGTAATTGCAATGTCCATCTCAGCATGAAGCGTTATAGATCCCATGGAGTCTAGGTTGTCAAAAGTTTTGACAACAATCACAGTCATGTATTGACTAGTCCGGACAAAGTATTGTTTCTTCGGTCGCATAGAAAGATTAAACCGTACCAGAGAACTGAGATACTATGATTGGGAGCCGCTGGGTTGATAAAAAGTATGATCATGAGACACTTTCTCAGGGACATGGCTACGATGGTATAGGCTTCATGTACAACATGTGTTGTAGGGAGAAGAGAAAGATTACTGTGGATGGTGATTCTGTAATAGCCCTCGGTATCATGGCCACTAGGAATAAGAATGATCTTGAATTCTTTTTTGACTACGATGTAGATGATGAAGGATGGATGAAGAGCTTGTTCTGGTGTGATTCTCAGTCACGTCGGGACTATCAGGACTAAGGTGATGTGGCATCCCGCTAAAACCACTACTAGAAAATCAGGGTGTTTTTGTGCATTGCATCATCACGACCGCATGCTCATGTCATCATGCCACATTGCATTTGAGTATCGTCATCATCTTGCATGGTTTGTTTTAAAACTATTTTTGAAAAGCCTATTTTTTGTTTTCTAAACGCCCCGTCTTTTATTCAAACCATAAAACCATCGGTCTTATCCGGATCTTTTATTTGCCTAAAAACTTTACAAGATATTTTAAAAATAAAAATCTTTTAAATAAAAAGTTTTACCGGGGGAGGCCGCCGGCCTGCCAGGCCAAAAGCCCGGCAAGTCAACAGCCTACTACCCGGCCCAGTTACAACCAGACCAAAATCCTAATCCACCTACCCTAACCCAGCTCTCTCCCAGCCACTTAACCCCCACACCAGCTCCCTCCATCCCACGCACGCACAGCCGCCACCTGCCTCCACCCTCCACCTCACCCCAACCACTCCCAGGCCGCCACATCACTCCGTCGGCCCCACCTCCGCTGCCAACCACCACAGCACCACCCCGGTCGCACCACACGTGGTGGACACACCACCGTTCCCGCCCGGGCCAACTCCCCACCCCGACAACCTCGGGATCCACCCCGTCTCCACCTAGGTCCCCACCTCGCCACCTACCTCGCACCCCGCGTACGATTCCCGCCCCGCCTCTCTCAAGCCCGATCCCCACCAGCCGCCGCCGCTCCTCGATCTGGAGCGCTGCCGCGCGCCTCTCCTCTCTCTCTCTCTCTCGCCGCTGCTCGAGCTCACCATCCCCGCCCCCACATCCTCTGCCTCCTCTCCGGCCGGTCACAACTCGACCCGACCTCTCCGGGCGCCACCTCGCCTTTGGTCTCTCGCCTCGCCGTTGTGGCCGCCCACCCTCTCCTCCGTGTAGGCACCCCACCATCCTAGCAGCCACGAGGTCCCGCCACCGAGCTCCTCCTCGCGCCAGGCTCTGCCCCACCGAGCCTCTCTGTGCCCGCCAGCGGCCACCCTGAACAACAGCGCTGCCGCAGGCCCCCACCTCGCCAGCCTTTCCCGCCTCGATCCCCTCTGTCTCCCCCGCTCCGCTCACCTGACATCACCGCCGTTCCTCCGTGCCCCTCCTTCCGACCACCGCATGTGCTCCGTCCGCGCGCCGAGCTCGCCGTCGCCAGCGGCCATCTTCTGCGGCTCGACCTTACCATGGCCGCCGCCAGGAACCTCCTGTCCCTGCCACCTCGAGCCCAGGCGCTGCTCCGCCGCGCCGACCCCTCTCTGTACGCCGGAGTCGCCTGGCAACGCGGCCCGCGCCCTTCCGCGGCCCCCTCCGCACCCGCTCGTCCCCTCCCCTGCAAGATTCTCACCGTTGGCGCCCCTCACCGTCTGTGCTGCCTCCAGAGCGTGCCCGATGCCGGTATTTCTTTTCCATCCAAGCACATGTGCGTGCCGAGCTCTGCCGCTGCACGTTTTCTCTTTCTTTTGGCACTTGGGGTGTAGTTGTTGCCGCTCATGCGTTTGTGTGTTTAGGAGCACACACAGTTCGAGAGGCCGTATGGAATTCAAGATTAAACCCAGCAACACGATCAACAAACATGTGGAATTCTAACAAGGAGTATCTGGAGCACGCGGACATGGAACCGAAGGTCGCCACCCGAATGCCAAGGTCTTCCTCCTGGAACCGCCAAGCACTTCATCTAGGATCCGAATACCCCGATCCCGTCAAAGACCGAACCCCTCGGAGCGCCAAGTCCTCCATCCCGAACCCCTCCGAGCCCTCCAAGACCGTCGATCCGATGTGTGACCCCTTTTTCCGAGATCCCTATTTTATAAATGACATCTATATTGTGGCATACTTAAATTATTCATGCATGCATACATTTTTGTGGGTCCGGGTTATTTCGTTGATTCATCTAATAATTAATATGGAGGCCTTATGCGGGATATCTTTGTCTTATTCCAGACTCCATTTAAATTGGTGTAGCGAACCGATGCCATGTTCTGTCCTGTTAATACAACATTTAAATTGCGGGGGTTCTAAATAACTTGAACTGTGTAATTAATTGTCGGGACCCCGGTTCCACTTAATATTGCCTAATTGCACCGCATCTTTGCCATGCCATGCATCCTATCATAAGCATGCCGGATCTTCTGCCGTAGTATTAATAATTGCATCCAGTGTTTCTTCTAGTGTTTGCTTCTTCGCGGATTAGGCCGATGAGTTGATGCGAGTATCAACAAGTTCTCCGGATATGATCCGTCGGCAGTGTTTCCCAGGCGAGCATCCCTCCCCCTTCTACCTATTTTGCATTTATAGTCTTTATTTCCTCCTGTTGTTCTATTGCTATCCGTGTCGGGATGCTTTAGTTTCTGTACACCACTTATATCTCTTGCAGCCGCTATATTGCCTTGGAGACCCCCTATTACCTGTGTTTGGTAGATAGCTGGCCTTGCGAGTCGTAGTCGCTTGCTCAGGTGCGATCTTGTGTTGTCGAGCACCACGGATGTTGGAATGCTGGCAGATGTTTATGGTGGAGATGATCATGTCTTTAATTACCACTATTAAATTGCTAGATATAACTAATGCAGAGGCATTAGTGGGAAATAGATGTTATTTCGTTCTTCCACGCTCACTTGTGTCTCGTAGGACCCTGAGTACTTGATACCTGTTCCTTGATTTTTCGCACTATCCACATTTGGGAGGCCTTATGGACCCCCCTGAGCCAGAGCTTGATTCATTTCTATTTCTTGGGGCCACAAAGTAGTTTGGGGCTTTATTACTATCCTGTACCTATGCCATGCTTTACTGCTTTATTTAAGATTGTGTGTGGAGCACCTGTACTATTTAGGATTGCGGAGTGTTTTCGCGGTATCGAAAAGCGCGGTCACACTTTCGGGTTCCCAGTCGTTTACAGCCATTGGCGCAAACCTTGGGTCCGTCTCGGAGCCGGCCAACTTCGTTGCGGGTATCTTAATGGGGTGGCCCCCTGAAATATTTATAAATCCTGTGATTGCTTTGTCATGAAAGCCTCGTTGGGTTTTGAGTTGGTTTTTCCGAGGTTGATCGAGTGTGTGTTGCTATTTGTGCACCCCTGCAGGGTAAAATTTTTTGAAAGCCATGTCCGCGGTTATGGACGACTTGGAGCATAGTATCTCGATCATAGACAAGCATAACTAAAGTAGTGATATGAATTTGACTTAATATGTGACTAGTAATCAGCTTTACTACAATGGAATAGATAATAAAAATGCCAACAACTGGTGGATCTGTGGTGATCTGTGTCATACTATACCTGCCTAGTAAGTATTGCAACTCCAATGGAATGTGATAAAAGTGCCAACCACTGCTGGGTTTTGGGATTCCTCAGGACAACTATATCTGACTAGTAAATGTTCCAACTATGATGGTTTGGTTAACTAAAATTTCCTAGTACTTA
Source organism: Avena eriantha (assembly GCA_910589775.1). NCBI lineage: Eukaryota > Viridiplantae > Streptophyta > Magnoliopsida > Poales > Poaceae > Avena > Avena eriantha. The sequence goes on along the minus strand of OU342742.1, from coordinate 62,427,670 downwards.
TGCTTCAGGATGACTCATGCTATCTATATCTGAGTAGTAAGTGCTTCAACTATAACCGAATGAATAAAACTGCCAACTGTGTGAGTTCCTCGGTTTGACTTCCTCGTTTGGTCTCGAGGGGGAATACCAGGATGGGTATGTTTGGTGTTACTATCAGGTTGGATCCGGATAGGTCTTTCTTATCCCTCTCTAATAGCCGCCAGTTTTACTAAGTCTCTATAGGTTGTTTAGTGTTGCTGCGTTGCCGCTTCAGTCCACCATATCTATGTAGGCGAGAGCCGCCGAATTCTAGCCTCGCCGTGTACTGTCCTCAGTACTGACGCTCCTCTTTTTCCTTTGCCCTTTGTCGGCACCCCCTTTTGTTTCAGCAGGTTTGAGATCGACGTCGTTAGCAGGGTTACCCTTCTGGCTTGGCATGGGCAGGGTTCTGGATGCCATTGGTTATTCTACAGGGCTCTTAGCCCCATTTGCATCTTGTCCTTAGTCGGACGCTCTATCGTTTCGAGGTGATTTGGATCTTTGTATATTATATCTGTATTCTTGACTCATGGAGTCGCTGTTGTATATATATATCTGTTCTGTGGGTCCCATCGAGGACTATTGAGTAATGGTATTACTTTGTTTTCCACCCGCACGAAAGTGCGTGGTGGGCGTCCTTGAATCGTTTCTATGCGGGTTTGGCGGAAAGGGGTAAAACTTGCATAGGGCTGATTCGAGGGTGTTACAGAGTGGTATCAGAGCTCAGCAGTTGTGATACCCCACAAGTCCAGCCTGTAGGATAACCTAGCTAACGGCCGAAGTAGAGAGTCAAAACTATTTTGCGAAATCGGTTGGATAGATCTGATTAGGTCTGCTTTTACTCCTTATCCCCTGTTGATCTCCTCTTACCTCTCCGTGTTTTGGATCTGTTCTCTTACCTTCTTCTAGTCCAGGATTTCTTGTGGGTGGGTTTTTCGTCGTACCTTCAGGGTTTCGTTTCCTCTTTTGGCAACGGTGTTTCTACCTCCGGTCTTCATGCTGTCTTAGGAATCCTCCATCTATTGGACTTCTCTTTGTTCCTTGTCATGCCTTCCGGTGTATTCTGACGCGACGACTCATCTACGCCAGATCCGATGTAGAGTCTGCATCAATCCTTTGTTTTCGAACCTCGTTTGTCGAGATCTTCAGTCTAATTCCGAGAATGGTTGCATGCTTTTCTACTGATTGTGCTGAGTAATAGTTTCAGTGCGTGATGGATTGGCCCCCATACCGACTACTCAATCTATTTGCTCGTGTACATTGAAGTGGATGAGAATGTGTCGTTTCTCTCCTTCTATCGAAGCTAGAGGTGGCTTTATTTGTTGATACCTTTACCTTCGTCCTTTGTTTCCGGAGTGTTCTCTTGACGATCATGGGCAACGACCCCTTGTTGGTGGTGTCGCCGATTTCAACATGAAGAAAGGATCTTTGTTAGTGGTGTCGCGAGGATCTACACGAAGCGAGAAGATTCAGACCGTCGGCCTTCTTCCCGGTACCATGAGGCGGATCTTGAGGGCGAGATCCATTGTTAGTGGTGTCGAATTGTGGCATCCCGCTAAAACCACTACTAGAAAATCGCGGTGTTTTTGTGCATTGCATCATCACGACCGCATGCTCATGTCTTCATGCCAGATTGCATTTGAGTATCGTCATCATCTTGCATGGTTTGTTTAAAAACTATTTTCGAAAAACCTATTTTTTGTTTTCTAAACGCCCCGACTTTTGTTCAAACCATAAAAACCCCGGTCTTATCCGAATATTTTATTTGCCTAAAAACTTTTACAAAATCTTTTAAAAATAAAAATATTTTAAATAAAAAGTTTTATCGGGGGAGGCCGCCAGCCTGCCAGGCCAAAAGCCCGGCAAGTCAATAGCCTACTACCCCGGCCCAGTTACAACCAGACCAAAATCCTAATCCACCTACCCTAACCCAGCTCTCTCCCAGCCACCTAACCCCCTCACCAGCTCCCTCCATCCCACGCACGCACAGCCGCCACCTGCCTCCACCCTCCACCTCACCCCAACCACTCCCAGGCCGCCACCTCACTCCGTCGGCCCCACCTTCGCTGCCAACCACCACAGCACCACCCCGGTCGCACCACACGTGGTGGACACACCACCGTTCCCGCCCGGGCCAACTCCCCACCCCGACAGCCTCGGGATCCACCCCGTCTCCACCTAGGTCCCCACCTCGCCACCTACCTCGCACCCCGCGTATGATTCCCGCCCCGCCTCTCTCAAGCCCGATCCCCACCAGCCGCCGCCGCTCCTCGATCTGGAGCGCTGCCGCGCGCCTCTCCTCTCTCTCTCGCCGCTGCTCGAGCTCACCATCCCCGCCCCCACATCCTCTGCCTCCTCTCCGGCCGGTCACAACTCGACCCGACCTCTCCGGGCGCCACCTCGCCTTTGGTCTCTCGCCTCGCCGTTGTGGCCGCCCACCCTCTCCTCCGTGTAGGCACCCCACCATCCCAGCAGCCACGAGGTCCCGCCACCGAGCTCCTCCTCGCGCCAGGCTCTGCCCCACCGAGCCTCTCCGTGCCCGCCAGCGGCCACCCCGAATAGCCGCGCCACCGCAGGCCCCCACCTCGCCAGCCTTCCTCGCCTCGATCCCCTCTGTCTCCCCCGCTCCGCTCACCTGACATCACCGCCGTTCCTCCGTGCCCCTCCTTCCGACCATCGCATGTGCTCCGTCCGTGCGCCGAGCTCGCCGCCGCCAGCGGCCATCTTCCGCGGCTCGACCTTACCATGGTCGCCGCCAGGAACCTCCTGTCCCTGCCACCTCGAGCCCAGGCACTGCTCCGCCGCGCCGACCCCTCTCTGTACGCCGGAGTTCCCCGGCAGCGCGGCCCGAGCCCTTCCGCGGCCCCCTCTGCACCCGCTCGTCCCCTCCCCTGCAAGATCCTCACCGTTGGCGCCCCTCACCATCTCTGCTGCCTCCAGAGCGTGCCCGATGCCGGTATTTCTTTTCCATCCAAGCACATGTGCATGCCGAGCTCTGCCGCTACACGTTTTGTCTTTCTTTTGGCACTTGGGGTGTAGTTGTTGCTGCTCATGTGTTTGTGTGTTTAGGAGCACACACAGTTCGAGAGGCCGCCTGGAATTCAAGATTAAACCCAGCAACACGATCAACAAACATGTGGAATTCTAACAAGGAGTATCTGGAGCACGCGGACATGGAACCGAAGGTCGCCACTCGAATGCCAAGGTCTTCCTCCTGGAACCGCCAAGCACTTCATCTAGGATCCGAATACCCCGGTCCCATCAAAGACCGAACCCCTCAGAGCGCCAAGTCCTCCATCCCGAACCCCGAAGACCGAACCCCTCTGAGCCCTCCAAGACCGTCGATCCGATGTGTGACCCCTTTTTCCGAGATCCCTATTTTATAAATGATATCTATCTTGTGGCATACTTAAATTATTCATGCATGCATACATTTTTGTGGGTCCGGGTTATTTCATCGATTCATCTAATAATTAATATGGAGGCCTTATGCGGGATATCTTTTCTTATTCCGGACTCCATTTAAATTGGTGTAGCGAACCGATGTCATGTTCTGTCCTGTTAATACCACATTTAAATTGCGGGGGTTCTAAATAACTTGAACCGTGTAATTAATTGTCGGGACCCCGGTTTCGCTTAATATTGCCTAATTGCACCGCATCTTTGCCATGCCATGCATCCTATCATAAGCATGCCGGATCTTCTGCCGTAGTATTAAATATTGCATCCGGTGTTTCTTCTAGTGTTTGCTTCTTCGCGGATTAGGCCGATGAGTTGATGCGAGTATCGACAAGTTCTCAGGATATGATCCGTCGGCAGTGTTTCCCAGGCGAGCATCCCTCCCCCTTCTACCTATTTTGCATTTATAGTCTTTATTTCCTCCTGTTGTTCTATTGCTATCCGTGTCGTGATGCTTTAGTTTCCGTACACCAGTTATATCCCGTGCAGCCGCTATATTGCCTTGGACACCTCCGATTACCCGTGTTTGGTAGATAGCTGGCCTTGCTCATGTGCGATCTTGTGTTGTCGAGCACCACGGATGTTGGAATGCTAGTAGATGTTTATGGTGGAGGTGATCATGTCTTTAATTACCACTATTAAATTGCTAGATATAACTAATGCAGAGGCATCGGTGGGCAATAGATGTTATTTGGTTCTTCCACGCTCACTTGTGTCCCGTAGGACCCCGAGTACTTGATACCTGTTCCTTGATTTTTCGCACTATCCACATCCGGGAGGCCTTATGGACCCCCTTGAGCCAGAGCTTGATTCATTTCTATTTCTTGGGGCCACAAAGTAGTTTGGGGCTTTATTACTATCATGTACCTATGCCATGTTTTATTGCTTTATTTAAGATTGTGCGTAGAGCACCTGTACTGTTTAGGATTGCGGAGTGTTTCCGCGGTATCTACAAGCCCAGTCACACTTTCGGGTTCCTAGTCGTTTACAGCCATTGGTGCAAACCTTGGGTCCATCTCGGAGCCGGCCAACTTCGTTGCGGGTAGCTTAATGGGGTGCCGCCCTAAAATATTTATGAATCCTGTGATTGCTTTGTCGTGAAAGCCTCGTTGGGTTTTGAGTTGGTTTTTCCGAGGTTGATCGAGTGTGTGTTGCTATTTGTGCACCCCTGCAGGGTAAAACTTTCTGAAAGCCGTGTCCGCGGTTATGGACGACTTGGAGCACAGTATCTCGATCATAGACAAGCATAACTAAAGTAGTGCTATGAATTTAACTTAATATGTGACTAGTAATCAGCTTTACTACAATAGAATGGATAATAAAAATGCCAACTGGTGGATCTGTGGTGATCTGTGTCATACTATACCTGCCTAGTAAGTATTGCAACTCCAATGGAATGTGATAAAAGTGCCAACCACTGCTGGGTTTTGGGATTCCTCAGGACAACTATATCTGACTAGTAAATGTTCTAACTACGATGGTTTGGTTAACTAAAATTGCCCACTAATTATGCTTCAGGATGACTCATGCTATCTATATCTGACTAGTAAGTGCTTCAACTATAACCGAATGAATAAAACTGCCAACTGTGTGAGTTCCTCGGTTTGACTTCCTCGTTTGGTCTCGAGGGGGAATACCAGGATGGGTATGTTTGGTGTTACTATCAGGTTGGATCCGGATAGGTCTTTCTTATCCCTCTCTAATAGCCGCCAGTTTTACTGAGTCTCTATAGGTTGTTTAGTGTTGTTGCGCTGCCGCTTCAGTCCACCATACCTATGTAGGCGAGAGCCGCCGAATTCTAGCATCGCCGTGTACTGGCCTCAGTACTGATGCTCCTCTTTTTCCTTTGCCCTTTGTCGGCACCCCCTTTTGTTTCAGCAGGTTTGAGATCGACGTTGTTAGCAGGGTTACCCTTCCGGCTTGGCCTGGGCAGGGTTATGGACGCCATTGGTTATTCTACAGGGCTCTTAGCCCCATTTGCATCTTGTCCATAGTCGAACGCTCTATCGTTTCGAGGTGATTTGGATCTTTGTATATTATATCTGTATTCTTGACTCATGGAGTCGCTGTTGTATATATATCTGTTCTATGGGTCCCATTGAGGACTATTGAGTAATGGCATTACTTTGTTTTCCACCCGCACGAAAGTGCCTGGTGGACGTCCTTGAATCGTTTCTATGCGGGTTTGGCGGAAAGGGTTAAAACTTGCATAGGGCCGATTCGAGGGTGTTACAGGTGACGTGGTGGTGTTTAACAAAACCTACAAGTTAAACCGGTATGGTATGCCGTTCATTCCTTCTGTAGGCTTGAACAATCACCGTAGTACTACGGTGTTCTCATGCGCCATCGTGTTAGATGAGAAAGAAGATACATATGCTTGGCTGCTTTGGACATTTCTGAAAGTAATCTGTCAGAAGAATCTGAAAGGTATTATCACAGATAGCAATGCTGCAATGATAAGAGTTATTCAGGATATCCTTCCAAACACTTCGCACCGTATATGTACGTGGTGCATAGAGAATAACATGAAGAAAATCTTGGTCATAAGTCACTTCAGGAGTTTTTTCCATTCTTATGCTACCTCACTTCAGAAGCCATATTTGAGCAAAGATGGAGCGCGTTTGTTTGTAAGTGGCAGACAAAATCTACCAAGGAATGGCTTAAAAGGATGTACAACAAGAAGAGAATTTTGGTCGCCGCGTACCTGGCCGGTGGATATTTTCGTGGTACGAAAAGCAACTAGAGGAGTGAGAGTTTGAACTAATGCCTTCACTTCACTTGGATTTTGGTATGACCCTAATAGAAATGATTTTGCATTACGAGAATACAATTGCTCGCATCCGTGTGAGTGAGGCAGAAGATGAATGCATCTCTTCCCCAAGTTTACTAGTGGCAGTAACTGAATCCAAGGAGATTGAGGTTGCACTTGCCCATGTCTTTACTCCGACGGACTTCTACATTTTGCAGCGAGATGTCAAGAAGATTGGCGACCTCAAGGTTTATGATAAAATTGTAGGAACGGGGGCTTAAAACAGCTATTGGGAAATGGCATAATAGCAGCACGTACATGTTTGAAGTTGATTATACCCCTAATAACTCGTAGGAAACAATACGGTGCAACTGCCAAAGAATGGATCGTAAGGGGATTCCATGCAAGTATATACTGTTTGCGGTGAAGCACCTCAAATTGTCCGGAATACCAAAATGGTGTGTTCTTCAACGGTCCTCTAAAATAGCAAGAAACGGATTGCCGGCGAGGCGCAAGAGCGATATGTTCGCACACGGTTGGTTAGGGGCAGAGAAGCGAAAAAGATATGCTAAGCTTGATACGGTAGCGGTAGAACTTATGGATGTGGCATCCGATGATACAGATGTGTACAATGATCTTCTAGAATATATAAAGGGCCAACTAGCTAGGAAGCGTGCCAAAAAGGATGGACCGGATGATCACAAAGCCTTCATGGAGAAAGGCTCATTTGGCTTTCAAGTAAACCTATTTCCAGTTGCTGACCCCGGTAAGGTTACCACGAAAGGTAAGGTGCACCTAAGAAAAACACAAAAGGTAAAAAGGGGAGAATCACCCATTAACGAAAAATGGTAGACCATTAGCTTTGACGAGCGGAAAAAACAGAAAAAACAGAAACAAGGGTGCGGCACTTGTGATGAGATGGATCATAACAAGCGGAACAAAACGTCGCATGTTTCTACGTTAGAGAATTGTAATCGGAAGAAATCATATGAGATTATTAATAATTATATGTTCGAATTTCCGTATTTTTTGTTTGTATTGCTCATATGCTGAAAATAACTATATAATTAAAAATGTTGGAAGAATAAAAGAAGATAAATCATGTGCCATCGTCGGCTTGTCTGGCGCTCTGGCCGGTATTTCCAAGATCACTTGGACTCGCCTTAATTATTTTTACACGGCCTGTCTTTGTGCATGCACCGGCCTGTCCGGGTGAGCTCGCCGGCCTGTCCGGCGGGTGGATTGCATAGCTGAACTATCATGTCGGTCTGCTGGTCGTAACACCCGTTATGTCCGTCTCAGGACATCAGAACTTTCAAGAGCTAAAATTTTAGGCCGGACACGTACCCAAACATGTACCCGGACATATATTGAAGCATGTACGACTGAATTTTATTCTTGCCATCCTGATCGACGGTAGCAGCCGACCTGTTCGGCACTGGATTTGCACAACAGAACTAGTGCCCCGGCCTGACCGGTCGTGATTGCCGGCTTGTCCGGTGATGGTTTAGGCCACATAAAAAGCACAGAGTTGCTCTAAACTATCTCACAAACCTAACGAAACAACACATCCAAAGAGTAGGACTCTATGCCACAATGAAAATCTGAAGAATCAGGCAGAATCTTCATAAAATAAACTCACATAATTTTCTACCATTACCAAGACTCTGCCATAACAACAAAGGAATCATCCAACATAAGATTTCACTAACCATACGACATAGGAATTAACTAACCAGATGGAATCAAACAAACATGATAACCATAATCTGACAAACGTTACCGACATGGAGTCCAACAAACATAGTCTTACACATAGATAATGGATATATAAAAGTTTCACATGCCAATAAAAATCAAAGATTAAGAAAGTCATGCAACTTTAGCCATACGAATCGAATAGGCCATCCTATTTCATAAACTGTCATTTTGAGGCGCCCTCAGTTGTTGCACCACCATCTTCATCACTTGAATCATGTTAAAGAACTCCTCATATACTTTTTTTTGGGAACTCATAGTTGGGACGAGGGGTGCTCGATGATGCAAAAACTTCATAATCACTAGCCTGACCACCAAGTTGACGAACTTGAGCTTTGTACTTGTTCATTTTCACACAATCACCCGATTTGATGTTGGCTATCTCCTCGAAATTGGATTTGCACATCCCAAATATAAAGCGTTGAGTCGTTGCCATGAATTTCTCAAACTTGGAAGGCATGCGAGAAGGAACATGAGCAGCGGGCTTTTTATTGGAGGTTCGAGTGACGGCTGCGGTCGAAGCGGCGACACCAATTATTTAGGGAGTCCATTCTTTTTCTTGGAATCCTTGAAAATATTATGAGTATTTTAATATACCAAAGGTAAGTGCAAGCACATGCAATGGTATGCATAATTCACTCCATGTAATTTTAAACATACTTATACTTTATTATTGCAGTTCTACTTCGACGTACATGTTGGTGGGAATAATTGGATCACCGCCGCGATGCATATGCAAAAGGAAGAATTTCAAGTTCTAGATTCACTCTATAATCTACGCACTTACTGGCCTATCATTGAAGTTTTGGTATGTTCTCATCGCACTTTTCCATATTACTTAAGGGGTCACACCCGCTCACTACTAAGTTCATATTATTTTTTCGGAGATCCAAAATTGCTTATGACGTAGGAAAGGCAATATCAGATGATCACATTTTTCCTGATCCTTCCAACTAGCCTATAAAACAATACCCCATGCCAAAACAATTGGATAGGTGAGTAAAAGTTGCAACTTAACCTCATTGTGGTGTTTTTATATAGTAAATTGTTATTTGAACTGTTTTTATGATAGGAACTCGTGTGGAATTTGGGTCCTCAAGTGTATGCAGGAATGAGATGGTGATGAGTTCAGAAACACTCTTACACATGTAAGTCAAAATGATTTCTTACATGTCGAACAACTAGGTCATATCAATAACATCTTTATCACTTGTGCAATTTTTTTAGAGACTGTCGTTGACTCGAGCAGGTAAGTTGTGCTCACGGAAATAATCTTATCACCTACAAACGAGTTGGACAACGTTAAATATAATTTGCTTAAACTCAAGCACCATGAAGATGATTCTTAGAACCAAGGCCTTTGGATATGGTCGGGTTTTCGTCCTAAAGAAGGTTTCCAGGCTGTGTTCAACACTTTGTTTTTTTATTTTCTATGTAACCAAAATATCTTATGCACACGGTAACTTCTTCTCGGTGTCCTATGTAACAAGCGAGAGATCATACTTTATTTGCCTTTATACAATCGTTATTCCTGCTGAATTCATTTTTATATTTGCCGTTGTTTTCGTGAAATTCACCACGTTAGTATTATGCATTTAATGTGTTATCGAATTATGCTAAGATTGATTTGTTTGATATAATATACACAAGATGAATTTAGGACAACCTCAAAATCATAAATCATGAGTTCTATGGTCCGACCACATGCCCGACTGTGCCTCTCATGATTTGTATGTTTTAAACTTTTACCGGACAGTCTGTGTTGGCGGGCGGACATACCGGATGTAAGTTACTGAATGGTCCAGACAAGTCTCTGGCCAAGCTGGCGTATGTGAATAGTTTATGGAGAAATTTACACCTAAGTTTTTTCGCCACCGGACAAGTTCGGCAGCTTGTCTGGTACCATGTCCGCTGACACCCATTAGTTCCTGTTAAAATTCGTACCTAGAAACGACTTCATCGGACTATCTGCTGTTGTACCTGAACATACCGGCATTAATTTCTACCATGGCCAAACAAGTTGCCAACGTTGGACAATAATATTAAACAATGTTGTATTATCGCAAACTATTTTCCTGCCAGACAAGTCTGGCCGTGACACCCGTTAGCTCTTGTTAAAACTTCATAGCTCGTATCTTCTAGTCGGACTAGACACCGGACAAGTTGGCCGGACTGTCCGGCCCTCCACCGACATTTTGTCGGACTGTCCGGTATGCCTCCCCAAGCTCCTCCTCGTCGCCGCCGCCACCAAGTTCTCGTGCCCCGCCTCTGTCGCGCCACTGCCAATCTGCTCGCCGCCGCGCTAGCCCTGCGGGCACACACCTACAAGGACAAGCCGAGGCATGCGTCGGCGAGGACGATTCTACGGCTCGTCGTCAGACCTAACCATCACCCACCATGCGCGGACAAGGCCGTCGCCGGTGATGATCGTACAACGGTGTTTTTTCGTTCGCGTAGAGGTCATACTAGTACATGTACGGCGAGAAAAACGTATTATTTAATTTAGTTATAAGCTATTTACATGATTACATGTACGCATATATACTAATTACGAAGAGGTATCAAACGAATATGTGCCATCTTTGTGTTTGAGGTTATGCGGGTTTGTACGAGTTTAGCTAGGAGGGGGTAGTACTAGATCAGAGGTCCGCGGGGAATTCAAGGAGTTCCACTTCTGAGACTGGTCATAGTGATAATATCATATATCATGCATATGATACTAGTGTATGATACCATCTCTATAGTGCATGGTATCATGGGGTAGTATCATTATAGTAGTATATTTAATGATTTATAAAATTTCAATGTAAAATTGTGTACAAGATTTACATGCATTAGGACTTCTAGTTTTACGTGCTATGATACAGTATCTACCTATGATACTCTAACCATCTCTTTCTTCATTAATTATTGTGTCACATCAGATTTTTGCCAACATGACATGCATGATACTAGTTATGATACTCTCACTAAGATCAATTACAATAATACAACCGACTTGCTAGCTATAAGGTCATCTATAGTCAGCTTATAGTCAAGTAGTATAATATTTACCTTCAAATATTTACTACTTTATATGTCAATGGCCCACTCACATACTCATAAAGTGCCTAGAAGCACGCGCAACAGCTGACTATTGCATGAGAGTCCACCTCTCTTCTCTCACCTCTTCTCTCTCATCCAACTAAGTAAAATAATACTAGTTTAATTCTTATAGCCAGCTGACTAGGACTTATTTTACTTGCTCTAAGGCTAAACAGACCGTGGAACTCCGGGCCTCGCCCACAAGTAAAGAAAGAAGTCCATATAGACGCTACACCCCCTTATGTTTAAAGTGGAGTACCTAACCCCTTAACTATACAATACTAGGTAATTGACCCCCTCAGCTCATTGTTAGCGGTATTGGAGGGTGGTATGGCTGACATGGAGGGTGGTTTTGTCCAGCGAGAAAGCTCGTGCAATAGGTGATGGACCTGTTCATGATCGGCCACACTACCAAACTAGCTCATCTGTACGTAGGAGCAGGCGCACTAGGCTCGTCAGTGCCAGGCGGAGCAGCGCGAGGGAGGGTGACCGGATGGGACGGGAATGAAGGAGCTCGTGTTCCGAGCGCAGGCTGGCCACAATGAACTCGCCCGAATGGGACTAAGCTGCGCATGCGCTGTTGGCACAGCCCCTGCCGCGTGTACTTCCGACGACCGCGACAGTGTAGCTTCGGGGTGAGACGCGCACGTTCAGCAAAGCCTAGTCTGATGGGTTCTTCACGATTTAGCAAGCACTACTTGCGCAATCACACACACCAACCACTCGGACTTGGTGCTTAACTCTTGACATGCAGCGCTCATGCTTCTCGCCATGTTCTGTCTTGTCATCAGAGCCACTAGCGGCGCGCGAGGCGGTGACAAGGTTTAGATTCCCGACCTAAAAAAATCCCGAGGGCATGGTTACCGGAAAATCCCGACCGGTTACCGGACCAATTTAAAAATTAAATTTTGAATTCAAAATTCTCGATAGGACAATTTACAGAGAAGTTTTATTAAAATTTAAAATTTTCGAAAAAAATTCAAAATTTCGGGATTTTTTGACCGGTAAACCGATTTCCCGGGGGTGCTCGGGATATCCAGTTACCGACCGGTAACCGGATTTCCCGACCGGTAACCAAAACACTGGGCGGTGATCAACATACGCACCGTGGTGGCTTTCAACTCGGAGGACAACATCAAGAGGCTCTCTGAAGCCAACAAGCAGAGACTGCCCCGTCGCTGTTTCTTGAAGGGTCAAATCACTAGGTGTGGCGCAGTTCCTGATGTACGCGTCATACACGTTGGGGGCCTATGGTACGCTTCGTGGCTCATGAAACACGACATCTCGGACTTCTCCAAGATGATCTCTGCCAACAACGCCGCTGAGACGCTGACGCTAGCGCTAGCGCCTGACTTTATCAGGGGTGGCGGTGCCATATACTCAGTGTTCAGAGACCATATACGGTAAAACGGAGATCGAGCCCGACGACGTGGATGCCTCCCTAGACAAAACCACCCTCCATGTCAGCCATACCACTCTCCAATACGCTAACCTTGAGCTGAGGGGGTCAATTACCTGGTATTGCATAGTTGAGTGGGTTAAGTGCTCCACTTCAAACTTGAGGGGGTGTAGCGTCTGAAACCTTATAATTATAGGGGTTATATCGGAAATCCGTTTCGGATCGCAGGTCCAGATGATTTTATTATCCAGACCACAGCTTTACATAGAGATTCGCGAAGTCGTCAGGTATCCCAGCCTGTATTGCATAGTATATCCGGTTTTTGCACAGTGCTCGGCCCCACCATGACAGTACCGGTCATGTACCACGGTGCCGTTCACCTGCGACCAGTCCAGGAAATTCCCCGACGATCTTGTACCATCAGCTGTAATCTTGTTCGATTTTCAAATTTTGGATTCGAACAGGGAGGCTTTCTGTACTGTTAGCACCTACCTAGAATAAATCCATCCAGAGTGCCAGGCTAGCTCATAACTGAACCTCACCAGCATGGCGACGTGCTAGAAAAGTCTACACAACATCAGCTAGCACCTCATCTGTATTAGAACGAACCTCATATTCCAAAATACGGGCGCTCAGGATCGCAAGGCATGACTTCATTTTAATCAAGATCCAAGACATGTTCAGTTTGCGACACGAAAAACAGTGCATCGGACATTACGAAGTTACTGTCTGAATGACCAGCTACAAGTCTTTCTGTTAATCAAGAACGACATACAAATTGCGGTACTCCCTCTGGTCTAATGTTCTCAAATTTCTCTAGATACGAATGCATCTAATCTAAATATTTAATTAGGTACATCCGAATCTAGATAAAGTTGAGAACGTTAATATGGAGGGAGTAACTTAAACGTTCCTATCCGGCATAACCACATCATTCTAGTAAAGCTTCGGCCTGTTTGCTGCAAGTGGTCCGACGGTGCCCAGTCAATCCACAATTTGTGCATTTGCCCGACTACCTCGCCTTCTTCGGAGCATCGCCGTGATATGGACAGGTTGTTCTCTTGTGCTCGTTGCAGCGGCAGATAGTGCAGAAACGTGTCCTCTTGCTCAGACCGGGAGTCGCCTTGTACGGAGCCTTGTCCTGACTAGTTGTGGGCCTTAACACTCCGCGGTTCTTTAGGGGTGCACAAAACCCATGCAGATTGTTTCCATCCAAGTCCCCGTTTCTGACAATCTCCCCTTCACCAGTCTCCTCTACACTGTGTTCTTGCTGAACGGTAGGCCGGTCTTCCAGACCAGGCGGTCTTGCTTGTTGTTATAAGAAGCCATCTCTACAAGATTGCTGCTGAACATACCATCCAACTTCTCGTATGTTTCAGCACTTGCATCTCCAAGTCGGACAAGTTCAAGGGATTTCTTGAAAATTGCCGAATGCCTATACACGAAGGACCTAGACGCTGCATGGTCGCCGTGGTAAATCTGCATGTGCTCCGGCAATATATCCCTGGCGTTCCTGGTCCATCTTTTTAGTATGTGCTTAGTGGGAGTCTCTTCTATACCCAGGTAATCCATCACCCGCAGGACAAAATGCAGGGAAAAAAATAACGGTCAACACCAAAGAGACAAACTCGCGAGAAAAAATGTTGCCCTGCATATGACGGAAAAAATGGCTGCTTCATACTACACATAACAAACCTCAAAGAATAGCCTCATAGCACCCCATGTGCTCGAACAGTCCGCACTCGCACTCAAAGTACTCCCCATCGTCAACTATCTTTACCTCAAACTTAACCCTGCTCCATTTCTCCCACTTATCCGCCTTCATGTGTGTTGCTGAGTACAATCTGCCCTTCTCAACTTCTTCTATTCCGTATGCTCCAGCCCGGTACATGTTATGTCCGAACTGTTTAAACATGGCCATCGTATAAATTCTACTGGCATGCTCTTCGATGGGCAGGTTCATGTGTAGTACCGGTCTTGCCTACGACCACGAGATGAAAAATGTTTAGCAAAACGGACATATTTGTTCTACAAATTACAGTGCAAAGTGTGTAAGTACACCTCATGCAAACACTTACCATTTTGGTCCTTTTCTCCTCGTAACCCTCATCTGCCTCGCGGTTGTGTTGCAACCTCATGTAGTGCTTCACAAAGAGGTCCATTGTGCACCCTAGTGGCACATATGTTTTCAACGTCATATTTTCACTCTCGCTATGTTGTGTGTTTGTCGTCTTTGCACAGAAAACCCCTTTGAAGTATGTAGCTATGTTGTGAGGAATGGGTGTGTTTTCAGACCGTACTTCTCCAGGATCAACTCCTAGGCTTTCTCTAACACATCGGGTGTCAACTTATGGTTCACCACTTTATGGAATTCCGCTCGGAACTCGCTCTTCTTTGGGTACAAAGGCCCCAAGCACTCCTTCTCCTTCTTCAAAACATGCCATTTGCACCACCTATGCACTGTCCCTGGCAACATGTTCCGAATGGCAACCTCCATTTCCCTGTTCTGATCTGCAACGCATAACAACAAGGAAAAAATGTTAGTATTGTCTCTAAAGTTTCTATACCAAACTCGACATGCCTAGTGGTTCAGTTAGCTCTCACCTGTAAGAATAATCTTAGGTGCAGGGCCACCTAGCATCTTGAAAAAATTGGTGAAGACCCACTCGAAGCTCTCGATTTGCTTGTCCCGTGGCATAACTCCGTCCAGGATTATGATCTGGAAATGGTTCTTGACCCCCACAAATAGACTGAAAGGCATGTCATACAAGTTAGTTATGTATGTCGTGTCGAAGGTTACAACATCCGAAGAACCTGTACTCATTTATGCTTGATCCATTCATCCACATGAGGTTTCTAATCCTGCTCTCTTGATCTGGAAGCAGTCTATATGAGAACTCTCGGTCCTTCGAAGCAATCTCAGCAAAAACTTCTATTGTCTTCCTCACATCGTTGTCGGCCTGATCCTTGCTTATCTAGCCACACAAATTCTTCAAGGTCCTTTTCGTGAATGGCACATTTCCAACGCTTCCAGAAAAACTTCCGATTATACTATATACTTTCCCAATATTTATGTTGTTCTCCCATAGCTGCCGCACCAAATCATTAGTGTATGCATCTATGTGCTTGTGTGATGGCCAGAATACCTTCTCTGCAAATGTCATCGGCATTGAGTGATTGTGCTTGAACCTATACCGTTATGTACCGTTGTCTTTTGTCATGAGAAGCCTGATGAGGGCCGGGCACTCACATCGACATGACGTGGAGTTATCCTTCATAGGCTTCCCCTGCAAGACATATTATATTCATCAATTTTTCCATCATTGTTAGCATTTTTAAATCAGTAATGAAGCAGACTCGCTGAGCAACCACAAACTATTCCTTGCATCGTCATAGTCCTTTTGGGGTTTAACCTGCTTTTCCCGTACCGAATACCAAACCCTTGCTCCCAAGAATACAGGTTGTAGAAATCGTACGCCTCACCAAGTGAGTCAGACTTCATCCCTAGCGAGGGCTCGACAACATGGTCGCCTCTTGTCTCAGCGTACCTCCGTATACTCTGTTCCAAAGCTCCTACTCTATTGGCACATGATGCTCTCTCTTCTGCATTCCCTCCAACCCTAACCCTGGATACAAGAGAAACAACCACACAACGTTATCAAATGCCAGAACCTCTTGTCTACACCACTTTCCATCCAGGCCATTCTTTCTACCAAGCAACCCACATGTAAAAATAGCTGATGTCGTTCTCCATTACCAACTACCAGGCTACACGTAAGCAGTACTGACCTTCGTATCCAGTCGGGAGCTTCTGGGTTCACATGCATGGGTTGAATCAACTGGTCCATCGTCCATCGCAGCCTTCCTCTTGGTTCCATTTGCTGTTTTGGCATGGATGTCAGTAGCTGAGCGCGGTTCGTCACCAACCTCTCCCTCACTCTCTGCATCTGGGATCACATTGTGCAGACCTTTCTTCGGCCCGACGTTATCCGCCTCATCCCCGCAATACCCCTCAGCCACGGTGAAAATCACCCTACCAGCAGCTTCGTTGTCAGCCACGAATTCGTAGCCAACATCCATCCCCGCCGTAACGATAGCCGAATCTCCGAACGCTAGTCTGCGTCATGCACGCAATTGGATTCAGAATGGGAAAAGAATCGATATTCTCAGCTAACGGGACATAGGTACGGGATTCACTTAACTCACAATCGGATCCATCGGGAACTCCATCCCTAGTTCCTCTATTGCCACGCGAAGGGGCAAATGTTTCCCTGCCACCGGGGTGCGACGCCTACCAGCGCTTCCCATCCCCGAGCCCCTCACTCCCTGAGCATAAGAGGTGGATCCATAACGTTTAGGCTAGCTCCAACGGAGGCCCCCAAATGGACAAACCCGGTTCGGTTGTGTCTGACCAGAAACAGGCCAGCACCCAACAGGCTACGACAAATTGATGTTTGTCCATTTTTTGGCCCAGACTCCCCCATTTCGGGCCGAAATTTGAGATGAATTTGAGGGGAAACGGACCGCGCAGACGCTCTAGACTGTCCTCCCTTGACCACCCTCTGGCCCACACGACAACCTCTCTTTCCCCCACCTATCACACCTATATTCTCTCTTTTTCCTAACGTCGTCGCCATCTTGCCTCCATGGCACCACCGTCCCTCCTGCCGCCTCGCACCCGTCCTCATCTTCGCCTCTGGTCCCTCCTCCCCATGCTCGGCAGGTCGAGGAAGTTTTTCTACTGCTCGGCGGTGCCTGGCGGGGACGAACGCGACGCCATGAAGCTTTCAAGCTCCGTCCATGGCGGCGGCTTCGGTGGGGAAGCTTTTAAGCTCCGGCCATGGGGACGCGATGGCAAGGGCGATGACGATGCGGGCGCGTGGTTGGGCGGCTAGCAGCCGGCAACGACGACGGACGTGGCGGGCTGCTCGTGATGGCAGGCGAGGGGGAGGGCGAGTGCGTGGTGGGAGGATTCGTATCAATCGCTAGAAAATGGAGATTTCTCGAGTCAATCAAATCCGTATCCTCGAGCACTAGGTTTGTCCTCTAATGATGAGCTCCTTGCTTTTTTTGGATTCGTGAATCAAAGGCTTTGGGAGAAGAGGGGGTTTGTACCTCCATCTGAAAACTATTCGCAAGTTGTCCATATTCCTCTCTTCTACATGCTGCCGGCTGGCGACGGCAAGGGCGATGACGATGCGGACGCGTGGTCAGGCGGCTGGCAGCCGGCGACGGCGACGAACGCGGCGGGCGACTCGTGACGACGGGCAAAGGGGAGGGCGATGCGGGCGTGTGGTGGGGCTGCCGCTGCTGGACGGCGACGGCCGTAACAAGCTGCTCGCGATGGAGGGAAAGGGTGAGAGTGATGCGAGCGCTTGGTCGGGCTGCTGGAGGCCGGCGATAGCGACGACTTCGGCCGTGGCACGCTGCTCGTGACGGTGACGGGCCGATTTGTTCTGTTCGGGAGAAGCACCGTTGGGGGTATGTGTCAAACTTGGCTGGACATTCATCCAAATTTTGTCTACCCACCCCGCAAACGGACTAAATCGAACAAATTTGATGTCCGATTTGCGGTATGTTGTTGGAGTTAGTCTTACAGCAGACGGACATCCTGTACCAATGGTACATCTCTTTTCGCAGGAACTTGTACCGACGGCACACAAAACTTCACCAGCCAGCGCCCCCAACCAGCGCCCCCAACTGTCTCCATTAACTGCCGTACGTACACAACTGTACCAGCGCACAACCACCGTGGCCCACCAGTATTCTGCTATTTCTGCACTTCGCTTCAATAATCCTCAGCTGACACCACGGAATCTCAACGCTCGAATGAATGGTACCGATAGTGAGATTATCTGGACCTGCGAGCCAAATCGTCACCTCCGGTTATATGGACTTCTTTCACAAGTAAATAAATATACCAAAATGAGGTTTGCTTGCATGACTCTATTAATACAACAAGGAAAATCAAATACTCCCTCTCTTTCAGTTGACAAGTCCTGGGCATATACGATAGGTCATCAATTTATTCAATAAAATATGAATTATGTATCACAAAAATTATGCCATCAGAAACTTTTTTGCGACATATACCATTAAAAACTTTTAGATATTATATTTTTTAATGATATAATTTGTATGTTATGAAATTATATATATGCGCAAGTCTTGTAAACCGAAAAGCGGATGGCGCAATTCTTGTTCACCATATTTAAATAATACCCAAAGGTGTCGTTCTATCAGCATGTTCTCCATCCTCACCATTGTATAATTTTTCTTGGAAAATGGGAAGAACCTAGTCTGTGCATCACATAGTCATAATATTTAAACAGTTTTCAGCAAGTCTATCACCATTGTGAGGTGATGTTACCCTTTGACAATCCTCATTTGTGAGTTAACGAGAGGGATAAACAATGAGACTTTGAGGCCTCGCCAATAGGTCAAACAAAAATAATAGGAACTACGAACATGCAAACATAGAGCATTTATAGTTTTCACATTAGTTTCAATTTCAGATGCATTAGAGAGACTGGATAATGTCGTGACACCATATGGTCGAATACTCGAATAGACATGAAAAGAATGTATTAATAAAAGAACAATCTGGCAATTTAAAATCAACTCTTTGTCGATGATATCTTGAATTTTCTGTAGTTGCTTGAAGAGGTAATATAGGTAACAAAAATTATGGGAGCAAAATGAATAACAATATCTCACAAATAAGAGAAGAAATCTTGAAGGCTTACCTCAGTACAGTACAGTGAACACTTTGGAACCATTCAATTATTACCCTTCCTAGTCAACCAAGGTTGTGGACACAAATTATCAATTATTGTTTACAATATTCGAATAATACCCAAACGTATTGTTGTAGTATCAATATGTTCTCCATCGTCACAATTGTTATTTAAATGGGAAGAACCGAGGCTTGTGCATCACACAGTCATATTTATTAAACAGTTGTCATCAAGTCTCTATCACCATTGTAAAGTGATGGAGCACTTTGACAATCCTCATTTGTTAGTTAACGAGAGGGATAAATAATGAGGCTTTGAGGCCTCCCCAACATGTCAAACAAAAATGGTAGGAACTACGAACATGCAAACTTAAAGGCTTCCAAGTTTTAACATTAGTTCTAATTCCATATGCATTACAGTGTCTGGATAATGTTGTGATACCCTATGGTTGAATAGGAAGGAAAAGAATGTATTAAGAAAAAAAATCTAGCAATATAAAATCAACTCTATGTCGATGATATCTTGAAATATCTTTAGATGTTTGAAGAGGTAATATGGGTAACAGAAATTATGGGAGCAAAATTGAATAACCAATATCTCACGAACAAAAGAAGAAATCTTGAAGGCTTACCTCAACTCCATAATAGTACAATGAACTCTTTAGAGCCATTTAATTATTACCTTTTCCTGGTCAATGAAGGTTGTGGCCACGAATTATCAATTATTGTTAACCATGTTTGAATATTAGCCTAAGGTGCTGTTTTTTTTTTTTTTTGAGGGAAGCCAAAGGTGCTGTTGTTGTATCAGCATGTTCTGCATCGTCACCATTTTTAAAAAAAATGGGAAGAACCCCAGCCCGTGCATCAGAGTCATATTTATTAAACAGTTGTCATCACTCATCAAGTCTCCATCACCATTGTGAGATGATGGAGCCCTTTGAAGTTAACGAGAAGGATAAACGATGGGGCTCTGAGGCCTCGCTAACAGGTTAACCAAACCAAAATCAGTAGGAATTACAAACAGGTAAACTTAAAGGCTTTTAACACAAGTTGCACAAGAAGCAGCAGCAGCAGTACAAATACAGAGACGACAGACATGGAAGTGACCAAACAGACACGACGCGTTACCCCATGATCCAACTTGCTCATACCCCTTCACACCACATGATTTCATTTGGCCGTCTCACTCGCAGACTGATTCTTCATCACGAGAACAGTCTACGTGATCCTTGAGACGGTGACCCCCGTCCGTGGGAATGCAGAGCGGCGTCTTGTCAGACCCAAGCAGGCACCTTGGATGCAGGTTGACCTTGCAGGGACCGCACCGGTAGCGCCACAGGCAGCTGGTGCCACAGTGCGTGCACTTGACGGGCGAGGCCACGGTGAGCGTGAGGAGGTGCTGCGGGTGGAGGGGCGAGACGGCGGCGACCGGCAGCTGAGAGCAGAAGAGGTGCACGTCGAAGCCGCAGGGGCGGCAGGCGTAGTGCATGCCCGCGACGGGCGTGTCGCACAGGTCACATCTGCGTGGGTTCTCCGCGAACACGGCTTGTTCCAGCGTGAGCGGGTGCTGGCCATGGATGGGGAAGGGCGCGATCTGCGGGCAGGTCGCGCAGAACTCGTGCAGGTCGAAGTTGCAAGCGTCGCAACGGTACCGGAAGCCTACGCCGCCGCAGCCGCAGCCGTTGCAGCGGAAGCCAGCGCTGCCGGTGTCGCGGAGCACCAGGGGATGCGCCTTGTGGATGTCATGGAGGATCTGCTTAGGCATTATGAATGGGTGGGTGCATTCCGGGGTGGAATGGTGCGAGAGATGGAGTTGAGCTGAGACAGATGTAGTAGAGAGATACTACCATCCGTGGGTTGGGCGATAAGTCTGTTCCTCGACATTTTTCTAAGAGACGGAGAAGAGGCAAGGACAAGTCAAAAAATAAGATGAGAAGGGACATTTTTCTAAGAGACGAAAGGGAGACGAGAAGAGGCAAGTAATCGCGACCCAATGCTCAGCTGGTCAGGGACGCGGAGTCTCCTTTTCTAGTCTATACCCTCTCTCTTTAATTATTGGGAGTGTCTAATCTCAGGCGTCCGAGAACTTCTTAGGTCTAAGTCGCTGATGTCATCCTAATATTTGTACTAATTCTCAGTTGTAACCTAGTCAATTCTCAGTTGTAACTCATAAAGTTCTCAGTTACACCCTAGTTACAACTCATATGTAACTTTTACTTTACACGAATCACGAGGTAAATCGAACGGTGAAAGAGGCGACTGTCCTGAGAACTAGCAAAACCGTTAATTATTTCATTCAGCTCTAGCTGCCTGGGGTGTGGGGAATGCTAGAGATGGAGGCTCCGAAGAAGAAACTCAGTTGAGCCCTCCACTATCCGTGTGAGGCACAATTTTTGCTTGCCGAGTCGTTTCTGAGGTGCAGTCTTCTGTTCCCAGTAAAAATAAAAATAAAATAAAAAGGTTGCATCTTCAGAATGATGTTTATGAGCACTTCCTGGGTTACCCTTATGCAAGAAATTAAACAGGCATGATAAGTGTTTGCTTTTGTCCATTGGAACTTCAGAATTATATTTCAGGCAAACACACAGATTGAACTAACTCCAAATCCTTTATACACGGCAACAACTTCAATTCTACATTCATCTCCATGAGGTTTTAGGATGTCGGCAAACGATATGGTTGTATTAGAAGGGTTGCATAATGTTGTGATATCATATGGTCAAATAGTCAGGAAAATAATGTAAAAAAAATAGTTCTAATAATCTTGCAATGTATAAAAACTCTGTCGATCATATCTCAAATTTTCCATAGCTGTTTGAAGTGGTAACGTAGGTAACATATAGTATGGGAGCAAAATGAATAACCGATAGGAATAAGAAAAGGTATCTTAGAAGTCTTACCTGGACTCCGTAATAGTACAATGAACTCTTCAGAACCATTCAAATGTTTCCCTGGTCAACCAAAGCTGTGGCCATCAATTATCAACTAATGTTTGCCATGTTTGAATAATACCCCAAGTTGTTGCTATTGTTGTATCACCATGTTCTCCATCACCATTATTATTATTTTTCGAAATGGGCAGAACCCCGGCATGTGCATCAATTGATGCTCCACCATTTTGAGGTGTGCTTTCAGCAGGGTGATGGAACCCTTTGGAAATCCTTAGGTTAGAGCAGTCCAAATTGTGTCATTTGTCAGTTAACGAGAGAGATAAACGATGGGACTTTGAGGCCTCTCCAACAGGCCCACAAAAAGGTAGTAGGAATCACAGACAGTAAAACTTAAAGGCTTATAACATCATTTGCACGGGCAGCAGCAATACAGATACGGAGGCGACAGACATGTACGTAACTGACACGATGCAGACCAAACTCACTCATACCCTGGCACACCATAGATTGGAGACCACATGATTTGATTCAGATGGCCATTCCCTCCCTCGTCAGTTGGCTTCATCACCAGACGAGTCTATGTGATCTTTGTTACGGTGGCCACTGACTTTGGGAATGCTGAGCGGTGTCTTGCCACTTGCCAGGCCCCAGCAGGCACCTGGGGTGCAAGTTGACCTCACAGGGAGCGCACCTGTAGCGCCACAAGCAGTAGGCTCTACAAAGCGTGCACTCCGTTGGCGCGCCCATGGTGAGCACAACAAGATGGTCCGGGTGGAGGGGCGAGACTGCCGCGACCGGCAGCTGCGAGCAGACCGTGTGCATGTCGAAGTCGCACAGGCGGCAGCGGTAGTGCATCACGTCGATGGACGCGTCGCACAGGTCGCATATGCGTGGATCATCCACGAATATGGCCTGCTCGAACGTCAACGTGTGCTGGCCGTGGAAGGTGAAGGACGCGGTCAGCGGGCACGTTGCGCAGAACTCGTGCAGGTCGAAGTCGCAGCGGTATCGGGACTCGGGAGCCTACGCCAGGGAAGCCGCAGCCGTTGCAGCGGAAGGCAGGCTGCCGATGCGGTGGAGCACCAGGGGGTGCATCTTGTGCGCGTCGTGGAGGATCTCCTTCGGCATTACGAGTTCGTTCCTTCCAAAGAATTGGATTGAGCCTCTGTGAGATGGAGCTGAGCAGAGGCAATTGTGAGTATTGTTATATAGAGAGATCCGTGGGCTACGAGCAATAACTCTGATCCTGGAATCATCCTAGTAGGAGGCGGAACGGGAGACGAGCAGATGCATGTAGCACTAAACTCCGTTGCCAGAATTCTAGGAGGTGGAAGTCCAGTCCAGCAGACTCGTGTCTCTTCGGCTGGCTCTACCTGTCCCTAGTTAACCTCTCTGTTTCAGATGTATCTCTAATCCATCCGTATGACCACCGTGTATTGGTATCATCTCCAGTTCCATTCTTCCATGGGACACAGTGATGAGCTGCTGCGGGATATGATATCCTGGCCTATTTTAGTTTTTTCTCGATCTACTAAGTCAATTAGTACTTGATTTTCAGGTGTTCATCGTGACATTTGTAGATCAGAACACATTCGGAGTTATAACGGGCATGCATTCACATCAGCAAGTTAGTGCTCGCATTTATCACTATACCAAAGAAAAACTAGCACCTTCTGCTACAAAATAGATTTATAACCACTTCTACGTTACCCTCACGGCAAGAATTCAGAGGCGGGTGTAATTCGGAGTCAATCTATACATTGATGGTTCCAATTCTACATTCATCACTATTAGGTTTCATGATGTTGGGATACCTGTGTGTAGTTCCAATTTCATATGCATTAGAGTGATTGGATAACTGAATCATACCATGTGGCCAAATAGGCAGGATAAAGACCTTCCACTGTATCGATTTCCAGGAAAAGAATAATGTATCAATGTTGACACTAATCTGTTTGAATAGGTATTATAGGAATCAGAAACTATGGAGGCAGAATTACTAACCAATGCTGTTTTCATATGAACAACAGAAATCTAGAAGGCCTACCTCGATGTCATGTTAGTACAATGAACCCTTCAGAACATTCAAACATTTCACTGGTCAACCAAAGTTGTGGCCGTCGATTATTAGTTAATGTTTGCCGTCATCTGAATAATGTGCTAACTTGCTGTTATTATGATCTCCGTCACCATTGTGAGGTGTGCTTTCAGCAGTCTGATGAGCCCTTTGGCAATCTTCAGGTGGCAGCCGTACAAACTGTGCCATCTTCTCAGTTAATCGGGCAATAGATTCTTCCCTCTTGGCAAGCTGCATAAGTATCTTGATCCTTTTAAATGAAACACTGCTGGGTTTCTGCCCCAAATCAGTAAGTTGATGGAAACATCTCTCAGCATCCTCCAGCTTTCCCTCGTCGCATAACAGGTCAAACAGCACATCTGAGACCAAGGTGAATGACCCGAATCCGTTTTTCACCATATCACCCCACAGTTCTAGTGCTTCCGCCACCTTACCATGCCGATGACATAACCTTATAATAAACATGCAAGACTGCGTGTTTGGGAAGCATCTTTCGGACCGCATCCGCTCATACAACATCCATGAGCTACCGATGTCGTACGCCCAGTAATAGCACCGGAAGAAAAGGTTATATGTCGTGGCGTTCGGCATCAGTCCCTTTGAAGCCATTTCGTCCATCAGTGCAAAGGCATCACCAAGCCTCTTCGCTATAACAAAGTTCCGTATAGTGGCGTTGTACGCCGGGACATCCGGGTGACATCCGAGCTCGCGCATCTCCTTCAGCAGGTCTCTTGCCTTGTCAGGCTGGCCAATCAGTCCCAGTCCGCCGATCAAGCTCGTATAAGTGATCACATCAGGAACAATTTCATCCCCCCGCATTTCGTCGAGCAGCTTGTAGGCCTTCTCCACTCCCCTGTTCTTGCAGTGGCAGTCAATCAAAGAGTTGTAGGTGACCAGATCAGGATCAATCCCGAGCTCACGCATCTCCGCGAAGAACGCCTCGGCGTCCTCCGAGGACTTCCACCCGGAGAGCAAGATGTTGAAGGTCTGGCGGTTCACCTGGAACTCGTGCTTGTACGCGTGGTAGACGTTGCGCGCGTCGGACATGCTCTTCTCCTGGCAGAGCGTGCGGAGCAGCGCGTTGAAGAGGTCCGCCGGCTCCGTGCCCTCGCGACCGCGGAAGAGCCGCAGGAGGCGGCGGAAGGACGAGACGGTCTCGCGGACGGAGCAGATCTTGGCGACGCGGCCGAGGACGACCATGGCGGTGCGCGGGGTGATGGCGTCGGGGCAGAGGCGGCGGCAGGAGTGCACGAGGTCCCACATGTGGGAAAAGCGGCGCGCGCGGCCGAGCACGTAGAGCGCCGTGTCGAGCGCGAAGGGGGAGGGCGTGACGCCGCAGCGGTCGACGGCGAGCGAAAGGAGCGAGAGCGCGCGGAGCGGGTCCCCGTGGGCGAAGCGGAAGCGGCGAAGGACGAGGTCGAGGAGCGGCTCCGAGAGCGGGATGGCGGAGGCGGAGAGCGCGGACTCCATGGCGGACGGCGTCGGCGCGGCCGTGACGATGCGGTACACGGCGTCGGCGTCGCCGTCGGCGTCGGACGCCAGGGCCTCGGTGCCGGCGGGGATTGCTGGCAGCGGAGACGGTGGCAGCTTGCGGGGCGCGGAGATGTACTGGAAGACCCGGCCTGCCGGCCTGGGCGGCATCTTTGGGAGATGGGCGGCGTTTGCCGGAGGTTTTGGGGAGGGTTTTGGCGGCGTCGGCGCGGAGCGAGCGGCATGGAAGAGGAGGTTTCAGCTCGGAAGAGGAATGGGAGTGCTCGTGCGTGTGGTCTGGTCGCAGTTGGGGCGGGCCGGATGGAACGGTAATGGGCCATTCCAGAACCTGTACATTTACAACGTGCGGCTGCATTCGTGATGGGCTGAACTAGTTTGTCATGGGCTCGTTTCTGTGGGGCTGGCTTTGCCCAATCTCACACGGTGTTACTTTCAGTCTCATAACCTCCACTACTGTTAAACAGACAAACATTATCTATACCTCTATATATATATATATATATATATATATATATATATATATATATATATATATATATAAAATAAAGTGCGAAGTGTTTCTCACGTGTTTCGCTTTTTTGGGACGGATTTGCCCCTGTCAGTTCGTAAATATTACACCCTTTACCATCCCTGAGTGAAACTATACGGTTTGGTTAGCTGTGCCCGGTTAGACTACACGGTTGGTTCGTTGACGTGGAGCACATCGCACATCGCTCATATATAGTTCGCCAAGAATGGGAGCTCGCGGTCGGGGATTGAAAATTCAGCTACAACTAGAGGATGTGAGGGGTTGCAACGCCCAGAGATGGAGAGGCTGGGGTCGGCTAGCTATAGCCAGAGGATGGGAGGGGGCACTTGAAACGCCAGCGTAGGCTCGCGTCTGGCGTCCGGGGATGGAGAGGCGGCAGCGCCGTCCGCGGGGCATGAGGGGCTCACGGCGGCAGGCGCGTTGTCGTCGCGCGTCGGTCTCCAGATTTCAGCGTCGGCGGTCTGGAATGGCGTCGTCGTGGCGCGCCCGTCTCCGGTTTCAGCGCCGGCGTCTAGCTCCGAAACCTCCTTGACGGTCCAGGCGTTGTCAATCGGGTAGGAGGGGCTCGCAGCGTTCGCCGCTCTAGCAAGGAGGGGCTCAAGGCCGCTCTAGCAGGCGCGCGCCCCCAGGAACCAGACGGTGTCAATCGGTATCCTCGCTGTCCGGAATGGCGTCGTCAGCACGAATGGTCACCTCAAACCTCGTCGACAGTACAGTCGTTGTTAATAGGCGGAGCAGTAGGGGTTCAAGACACTCATCGCCGAGAATGGCGTCGACATCGGACTCCCAGATGCGCCGGTCTGAAGTAGGATGTGGGTCCATGTGTGATGGCACTCTACTCCCGCGACGACGAGTCCATGCCGATGGCGGCACGTCCGGCCCGGTATGGATGGTATTGGGCACCACCTGTCGGAACGCTGTCGACGGAATTTTTTCTGGCGTTGCTCATGGACACCATGGAGCTTACGATTTTCATCCATCTGGAACCCAGCAATGTAGGAAAGGAAAAGTCTGTTTTTATAACTCTGTTCCATGGACGGAGTCTGCTCCGATACGTCTATAAAAAGAGGTGGAATCCCTTGACCTAAACTCAGATCGTAATTGAATCGCCGAATTTCCGTCCCAGCTCCTTAGAAGTTGACTCGTCCGAAGTTCTGTCCAGCTCGACATTGCTGCACTTGCACTGCTCGTGTAGGTCACTTATTTTCTTATCTTTCTGATTATATGTCACTTATTTTGTTAATCCTTCTAACTATATGTTGCCATCTTTATCTCTGTTTTTTTAATTCACAATTATACACACCAGAACAATATCATAAATCAGGTTTTTTGCTCATAGTCCAGGTTAGGTTGCCACTATGATAGTAGAGATCTGATTAGACTGATCAATGAAAATAGTGGAGTTGATCTTGTAGGTACTGTACATTATATTAGGTTGCCACTCTAATATAGTGGAGATCTGTTTAGATCGAGCTGTCTTAACCATCTTGGATTTCCCATCCGCCCGTTCCGGCTTGACCACAATAACTCGATTTCATCAGTTACCCTCCCTCTCCCAATGCCCGCTTGCAACTTTGTGTGGATCCTCTCTTCAACAGGAGGTGAGTTCCCGATCGCCATCACTACCTTTTCTGGCTTGAAGCAATCAGTCTTTAAATAGATGTTGCATTTTCTTAGACAATACATTGGAATAATTAATTGTACTTAACCGGTGTGAATAGGTTCGCCCAAGATAAGAAAAACATCCATCTCAAAATCAGTGTCATGAGGTAAACAATTTTTCATACAAATTGGATCGGTCTTCCCGGTGCAACGCACGGACACTTTTGCTAGTCTTTCTTAAGTACACTTCGTCAATTTACACAGCTGAATCAGAACTACACGATAAGGCCTATCAATCTCAATCTAAGTGCCATCTTTAGTCTAATCGGGTGTGGGGTGCACTTAGCAATTTTCTTTGACCGACCATACTCCACCGACAGAGGAAAACGTCCGCCCGTGCATTTCGTCCACGAAGTGGAAAAAAGCCTCGCAAGTTCCGGATCAGATCGCCCCAATCACGCTCATCCTACCCCTGCCCCGCCGCCACCACGCCTCCCATCAATTCACGCGGAGCTGACGCACTCCATCGATAGAGGAAAGATTGAACACCCGTTGTCAATTCGTCATCCTCAGTCGGCCATTCTGAATCATATACTCTGCCGCCGCCGTCGTTCTCTTGTGTCGATGCCAGCCCAGCCCAACCCTTCCCTTTGATTTTTCCTACCCCAGGACTGGCGAGTTGCACCTCCACGCATTGGCCCGCAGCATCGTGGGCACCAGCACCTCCCATCCCCACCCCATCGTGCCCTGCAGCGTGTTGCCATGTCGGCACACCTCGGCTTCAGCTTCCCTAAGCTCTGCGAGGTGTCCGTCAACATCTTCTTCCCCTCCGACCACGCCCTCCACGAGTTTCTCTCTGTCAGGCCCACTCCTCTCTTCACCTCCAAGTGCAACTGTGCCGATCTCATGCGTCTCCACAAGTACCACGTCGTGGAGCCGCCCAAGCTCCTCGTTGTCGCTAAGTTCCCCTTACTCTTATCTTCTCCACTCATCTTTTATCTATATTGCAGTCTTTAAAGCTCTATTTATGCATTTGTTCTGCCATGTTACCTAATATAATTAGAGTCAATTTAGGTTTGGTGCTTTGGACTATTTGAAAACCTAGATACGGAATGAATTGATAATTATTACTCGAGACCTTCCTACTTATGATTATCATGTAAATTGTCATTGTTTAGTTTGGGTTCCCCTTACCCAATATAGTATGAGCCTTTGTTGCCAATTTTGAAATCATGGACTAGATTTAGAGATCGTTGGTTTAACTTTGTCAGTTTGATTGTGTGTAGCACCACTGGTACTGACATTCAGTCTAGACAACTTTAACATTTTATAACTTGATGACAAACACCAATTGATGAACACTCATTTTGCTTTGACTTACTAATGTGAAATTATTCTAGAAGCAAATTAGTTAATGTATCAGCTTTTGATTAACTTGGTGGGTTGGTGCGGATATTGGGAGCTAGAATATAATTTGCAATATCAGGCAAACCTAGAGTACAATGAAGACAGAGTGATTGTGCATGTATCAAAAGATGAAGACGACTCACAAGAGATCCCTGAGAAATGTTGGTTAGTATATTGTACTAAATCAATCTATAAGCATTATAGAACTATTGTTAATGTCGTTCCTTCATATAATACCAGCACCAGAGGGATTGTTCAACCTGTGCCTGTATTAGATGATGTCACTGAGTTTTCACATGAATTTTCTATTTATTTTGCCATTAGATAGCATCATGGGTACATTTATTTGGAAATTTATAGACTACGAGGCATTTATTTAATTATTTTTCTTCCATGTAAGTGAAAATTTTGGGATATCCTTGGTCAAATTGCAATGATGCAGAGTGCACTCTAGAGCAACTTAGGTCCTTGGAACTTCCATATAATTTGTTCTCTATTTGTTATTTTCTGTATAGGGCTCTTCCTTGTTATGTGAATTGTGATTTCTAAGCTTCAATATTCTTCTTGATTTCATTTTTTGATTTACATATTTAATATGTGTGATTTACAAAGTAAATATTGGCTTCTGCAATTGTGTTTTCAGAGATTTGGAGAGGACAAAACGTCCCAAAATCAGCAGCTGCAGCAGCACTGGCAAGGGCACAAAGACTATATGAGCTTGTTGTCATGAAAAGAAATGGGAGATATTGATCTCAAAAAAAAGGGAGATATTAGAGTTCTCTATAAGATGGGAGGTGAGATCTCGACATATAGTGGTGTAGCCAAACAAGTGAAACTCTTGCACACATTATGCATCATCTTCGCTCAAAGTCAAAAAGATTTGAAGTATTCCAAGAAACTTTTTGACATATTACACCGTGTTATTCGCTAGATAGAGCGTAGAATTCATTTCTTGAGACGCGCCTCGCGTGTAATAAAAATTACAGATCGGTGGAATTTTGATCTAAAAGTAATAAAAATTACAAATAGGTTATTGAGCCACCTAGCGACAACTACAATCTGTAGTCGTCACTAGGTGGTCCAATGACCTATTACTTTTGGTCTCTTCGTACTGATGTTGATAATTTTTAATAGATCGGTGGAATTTTGCAAAAAAAAAAAAAACTTAGCAGAGTAACATTCGTAAGTTTTTTTTCCATGAAGAAAAATGCAGCTCAGTTTAAAAAAAAATCATGTAGCTATTTGGAAGGGATGTACCTTTGCGTAATTTCACAAAAATAAAGATGTATAGTTAGGCAGTTGGATACATGGGCGGTCTTCTGTGAGCTGCAGCCAAAACAGAAAATCCTTGGGTTTCTGCAGCAGCAACAGCCAAAACCGAAAGTCCTCTCAAGCTAACTGATGCCAACGAAGACTGCAGGTGGTTCCGTTCCGTTGTGCATCATCCAATCCGGCTTTCAGACAAACTACCTATTCTATTTCCAACGAAAAGATGCTACTGTACTACTAGTACTCCCTTTTTCTTAGTGCCACCCCTCGTGCTGTGACCAGCGAACCCGATCCGCTCCCCCTTCGTTTCGTTCCATCCGGTGGCGGTGTACCACCGCGTAGGGGGTAGCTGCGGCAGCCGAGCACGTTGGTTTTAGGTTCAGAGGCTGCGGCTGCTAAAGCACGTTGGTATTAGGGTTCAGGGATATTAATCTACCAAAATGCCTGAATAGATTCCGTGGGATGGGATCAGGTCGCGGGTTGCCGCGTTCCCATTGCTGACAGCGATCCCTGATCGCACCGAAGAACTCCAAAAATGGAGATGTACCCTGATCGCATCGTGTGTGCCACAAAGACAGGCCACGTGTAGCAAGCAAGCAGCAGCATTAATTCCTGTCGAGGGTAGACGGTGAGGCTGGTGGTGGGCGTGCGCCGTTGCTGGCGTGGCGTGGATCTTTCCCGTGGTCGCGCAGAGGCTGCTGGCTGGCTGGGGCCCAAAGGTTTGCCAGGTGTCTGCCACGACGTACACGGCTCTGTTCTACGGCCAAGTAGGGTGAGGGAAGGAACATCTGTTGGAACGACATGACCCCGTGCGGTCCATCAGGTTCCGTAGACCCATTTGAGTCCACGAGGTTCCGTCCTGTCAGCTGGCCATCCATTCGATCTACCGAACCGCGATCCCGCAGCAAAGCCGTGGGCGAAACCCGACACATACCTACAGTAGTATACGGCTATATCCCATCATCTGACCCCCTGCGCGGGCGTCTCTCGCTCTGTGACGAGGCCTCGCTACGTAACGGTAACGGGTTTCCGGCCGGCTACGTCTCGGCTTTCAACCGAGACTGCGCGATGCGTGTACGTGAAGCGTGGGTGTCAGATTTTGACGCGGCGGTATGGCGCGCAGGCACTTGCGCCGTCCCAGTGTGACGCGGCGGTATTGGTGAAATGCAGAATTTGGATAATCAAAATAGACTTGCATAAAAGATGCGAAGGGAATGAACTACATATATGTCAGAATGTTTTTTTTATCATTAAGTGTAGGCAGACATACACCTGATTAGTAGGGAGAGGGTCGTGAGAGGCGGAGGGGTGGTGATGACCAGGTGCTGCTACACCCCTTTTTCTCGGTGGTGCGTGCTATACTGTGCGCAGGACGGAGGTACCACGACCTCCGCCTCGGGCACCATGCGCTCCACTACGATGCTGACGACTGTGCAGCTCCATTGTCTCATACTTTAGCCTACACGATGTTTTTTTCTTAAAGCAACTTCTTAATAGTATAGATGATAACTTGATAACATCCTCCATAGCGACTACATAATCTAGTATCCAAATCCTTCTACTCTATGATAGCAATAGGCAGTAGATAAGATCGATGCACACACCATCAATTTGAAATTTTGACATGTAAATATGTCATAAATCTTGACGGAAAAGAAATTTCAAGTTTGATAGATTATATAGCAGATGAACAATGCCTTTTCAGTGATCCCAACCAATCTCCACAGCGAGATAGAGGTCAGGTTGCCGAAGACGCCATGGACGAGATCCCAAGCAGCCCTCAGTGACTCATGTGGCATCCCCAGTAGCTTAGCCAAGAACTGAGGGATAGTGTTACGGAAAAATTGGTGAGATGTAGCAAGGAGTTCAGACGTATGATAGTTCAGGTTCACGTATAAATAGTTTAATTAGTATTACAAATTAAGAGGGCGAAATATTATACATTCTTCATTAGAAACAGTATGCAACACGACATGTCCAGTTTTATCTTTCCTTCTTGATCATTAGCGCCTAATATACCAACTCTTCAGCTTGAAATTAAACCTGTATAACTGACAGCCAAATATGCAATTATTTGTAAACTAACATGAGAACAAAAACCATGGAATGCTTATATACATATACTCATAAATTTTGGATATGGGTATAGCAAGAAACGTTGGGTAATTGCTTACCTCGGCACAGATTATGTACTAACCATCGAAGACTGCATCCCAAGCAAGTAAATAGTCATGCATTCAAAGGAGAAGAATGCAGAGGTACCCAAGTTAATCATTCTAGTGTTTCTAAAGCAAGAATAAAACTCACATCTTTTGATCGCTCAGCAGAGAATGTACAAAACTTATATATGATAAACACATTCAAATATTAGCGAACGAAACCAATACCATCACAGTCGGTCAACCATTTGCTCATGTGCATCCAAGACACGGCAGCCTGGCAGCACAACCAAGGCTCAATCATCTCCCACCACAACCAAGGATCAAGCATCTCATGAGAAGAAACATCTACAAAATGGAAAGTCACTAAATACCATATATGGATATAATCTCAAGAGCACGATGTACACCAGTTTTTTGTAGTCTGTAGTAAGAAGTAGCATATACCGATAGATGCAAAAGATGAAATCGGTGAAAAAACTGCAGGTTAAAACATTGCAGAATAAAAGATCACAGATTAAAATGATTGCCCCACGTTTTCAGTATCTTATTGGGAAACTACCGGAACAGCAAAACTTAATAAAAGATCAAAAGCACCAACTCCAAGAAGAGCAAATGCTCTTAGTACAGCAGAAGACTCTCATGCTTTGCCCAGAGTGAGGATGTTATAGATGAGCCAATAGAAATGATTATAATCATATAATGTTACAAATAATAGTTGCAGAACAAAAAACATGAACAATGGCTAAATTAGTTTCTTCCTCTAAAAAGAACAGTTCAGTGATTAGCTAGTTAAGGTTAAGGTGGGGAGGACAACATATACCAAATATCTTGATGGATAAAGCTAGATTAGTCCCAGTCACAATCAAATCACAAAATCATGGCATTTATCTGATTATTCTTATTACCGTGCAAGGCGCAGCTGTAGACATGAATCAACAATGGTCTAAGAAATAAGTTGAATGGACAACTGCAGATGCAGAATAATCGATCATGTCCTAACCAATCAAGGTTTCGATCACGTGATAGTTGTCTGCAAATAAAGACAAATCAGTTCACAATGTCATCAACAAGAAATCCATAAATGAGCTGAAAGGTTCTATTTATTTACAGCAACTGCATCTTTACTGGATGAGAAATAAAGCTCCCTTACATCAACCCCTCCTTTTAAGTCGCAAAGAACCGTGCCAAGAGAGAAAGAGAGAGGGAGAGATGAACCTTGATCTTGTAACGAAGACGAACGCATGTGAGGGTGACGATAGCTCCTCCCATGTCCTAGGATCCTCTGCCTCTTCCTCTTCCTCCCGTGCTCTTCGTCCTCTCCTCCTCCTACTCGAGAAGAGAGCAGGTCAGGGGCAAGAATCTTCCCATGGAGCACAACTACGATAGGAAGATAACAAGAGAGGACATCAGAGGCGCGGTAACCGGTGAGGAGGGAACAACAGGAGGGGAGGAAGGAGGCGGAGCGGCCAGCCGTTCCTCGCAGTACGACCCGCAACGTCCTGTGCTGCTCCGCCGCGGAGAGAGGAAGGGATGAGAAGAGGTCACGGGAGGAGGAGGGCAGGTGACGACCAGGGAGGCGGAGCGGCACCGGTCGCTGCAGCGGGAGAAGAGGACGAGGCCAGGGGACTTGGGTGAGGGGCGAGGCGACGGGATCGGTGGCTGGCCATGTGAGGGAAGTAGGAGGTAAGCGAGAGGGACGAGATCGAGAGAGTCGCGGACTCACGGTCGTGGGGCGGCGGCTGGATGGATTATGCGGGATAGGGTTTCTTACCGCTTGGCTTTATACTACCTGATAGGAAAGATCTAACGGCTTTACCAGCTCTGAGGTCAAATCAGATGGTTGATCAAATCTGATTTTTGCCTAGCTTCCTACTACCCTCACCAATTATATCTTTAGATGCGGAGTAGGCACTTTTGGCCACCACTCTCCCTGTGTCACGCCAGCAAGTGGAGAGGGGGCAACGGAAAAGAAGAGGCCTCGATCTGTTTGCTTGTCTTCGGAGCACAAGTGATATATAGGGTTGCAAATAGGGCCGCAACAAGTTGTCTGCATTCCTACCTCTACCTGTCGATGGTGTAACAGAGAATGGCACGCTATGTGAAAGTCACCACCCCCTTCATCGCGAAATTCCGCATATCGCCAAGTGCTACAGAGTTTGCAAACTGCGGTGTTTATTAAAAGCAGAATATTATTCAGTGGAAGGCAATGTTACCGTCAAAAGCGAGACGCATGTGATGACTTTGCCAATCTCAAATTTTGCCGGATTTAGTCTTCAAGATCCGTCAGAGGTAGGATGCATGTGCATGCGTTTAGGTGAGTGTTTGTATGTGTTTGCGAGCGCTTTTGTGTGGGATTCGCAAAAAAACAAAGATCATACTAGTCCTAAACACTTTTCTACAATGTCTTCAGCGAGGTCTCTCGTGATGTCTCTAGCAAGAGCAGTCTTTTCTTTTCTTTTATGGGTGAATTGTTTTCTTTGCTAATTTTTTTCGTTCCGATCCAAATATTTTTGCATCATTGTAGCAATTGCGGGGTTGAGTAGGCTAGTTGTAGCAATTGCGGGGTTGAGTAGGCTAGGTGGACACATGTCAAGCTCTGAACTTGGAGGTTAGGAAGTTGGGATCCCTGGGGACGCCTAGCACTTGAGACCGGAGCGGACGACCTGTGGGTGCATTATTTGCACTCTGAAAAACACCCGCTCCGCGTCACCCCTAAGCGGGCGACCAGAGCGACTCTCCCCCGCCATCTCCCTCCAGGACCTCCCCGTCCCCTCCCTTCCCGTCGTCGCCGCCGGTGACCGCCAGGCGTTGCCCGCGCGGGGCCGGTGACGGCAGGCGTTCTTCTACCCGCGCGCTCGGGGGCTCGGTTCGGGAGGGTCGGCCGGCGGCGGTGCGGCTCAGCGGCGATGGTCCGGCACGACGGCGAGGTCGCTCGACGGTGGCCGGGTGACTGGTGGCGCGTGGCGTGCTCTGCAGCGGCTGGCGGCGGCGCCCGCTCGGCCCAGATCTGGGCCTTTCGGGCCCCATCTAGGTCCAGGCGGGCCGGAAGTCGTGTTGCTGTGGGGGATCCTGGAGGTGGAAGTCCTCATGTGGGCGCCAAGGTGGTGGTGGCGGTGCTACTGGCCTGCTGCAACACGGAAGTGGGGGCTTTGCGGGCCTGATTCGGGCTTGGCCGGGCTCGGCGGGGCCTGGTGTGACCCTGCTTCCGCGTCCGGCTGGCTACCGCGCCACGGTGGAGGTTGCTCCCTCCCGCCGGTGGCACTGTTGTCACCTCCGATTCCTGCGGTGGTGCCCTACTCCTCTAGGCCATGTGCTGGTGATCACAGGGAGACGGCAAGGGCGGCGCCTCGATCGCGGTGGCGCATGTTGGTGGGCGGCAAGCGTGGTGGAGCGTTTCCGAGCGTCTTGGATAGTGGTTTTTGGGGTGTCGGGAGAAATCCATGTCGGCTCGTCCGGCACCGACGCGGTGATGCCTGCGGGTGCCGCCGTTCCTTCCTGGAGGGCATCGGGTGTACCCCTTCCCCGCTCCCCTCCGTACCGGGGGAAACCCCTAGGACTAGTCCGGGCAACAACGTCGTCATCGTCGCATCCCTTCTTGAAGGTGTTGCTTGGTACGCGGCGCTTCGGAATACTAGGCTGGTGGTGGGACAATGTCGGAGGGCGCAACGATTGTGGGTCACCCTTATTTAGTCGATCTGCCATTGTTGGCTTTCATTTCTTTTTTCCTTCTTTCTTTTTTCGTTTGGGCTTGATTGTGCTGCTGCCCAACAGTTGTATCATGTGGTTGCTATATTAATATAGCGGGGTGAAAGCCTATTTCGAGGGACGCCTAGCACTTGTCTTTCTTTACATTAGCACGATAATATTTCTAACTTTTTCCCTTAAAGAAAAATGTTGCTAAGCTTCAAAAAAAGCTTATTCTTTTTTTGCGAGAAAAAAAAAGCTTATGCATGTAGCTATCTTGTAGAGATTTACCTTTCAGAACTGTTTTTGGCACATGGGAACAAGTGCTCCTATTTTTGCTTTTTTTGAAACTTGTACTTTTAGGACTCCAAAAGTTCTATAAAATAAATACGTAACTAGATAAATATATAACTTTTTTTTGCGGGTAAGATAAATCTATAACTAGATACATTCTTGTTACGATGTATGCAGTTGGATGCAAAGACAACCTTCTGTCACTGCAGCCAAAAAACCGAAAAGCCTTGTGTTTGCAGCCGCAGCCAAAACCGAAAGCCCGCGCTGTTTGCTGAGAAAAGGATGACATGGGCCTACTGATGCCAACGGAGACCGCAGGTGGTTCCTTTCCGTTGGTTTCGTTCCATCCGGTGGAGCGATCCATGTCGACATACCACGGCAGGGTAGCTAAGCACGCTGGTGTTAGGTCCAGAGATATTAAGCTACTGTACTTAGTACTCCACCAAAATGCCTGAATAGATTTTCATTTTTTTTTTAAATGGCTGAATAGATTCCACGGGGTCACGTCGCGGGTTGCCGCGTTCCCATTGCGGACAGCGATTACCATGCAGCCGGATGGAGACCCTCGGCGACTATGTCTATGGGCGACACTTTGTTTTCCATTTCCTTTTCTACTAGCCTGTGAAGGCTTGAATCACGCACTCGCAAGTCGCAAGGATACTTGTTGCTTTTGGTTAGTAATTGTGTTTCAGTTCGCCGTACGTCCGGTTTGTCCAGTGACATCCCAATCTGAGAGCGGAGGCGGGCAGAGACGTGAAGACCGCAAAGTCATCGATCGATCGTGTTGTTGGAAGCAGCCACAGCGGCAGCTTTCGTGCTGTTTCCCAACAGTAGAATAACCGATCGACCGACTCCCTGTAAACACACGAGCGATACTACTGGAACCATACATAGTAATTGCATCGTCGCAATCAGTCGGCCTCGATCTGAAACACGTATCGATGATGACTACTACTTCGAAAATGGAGATGTAGTACATCCCACCGTGTGGTCGTACAGTTGTGCACCTCCCTGGTGGTTTCCTTTCGCCGACGGGGGCCCGTGTAGCAGCCAGCATTGATTCCCGTCGAGGGTAGACGGCACGAGGCAGGGCCGTGGGGCCACGGCGCGGCCACGGTGAGGCAGGTGCTGGGAGCGCGCCGTTGCTGGCGTGGCACGGATCTTTCCCGGAGCCGCAGAGGCTGCTCGCTGGGGCCCACAGTAGTACATTACATCTGTTGGAACGACATGACACCGTGCTGCCTTCCATCAGGTTTCGTAGATCCATTTTATTCCACGAGGGTTCCGTCGGGTCAGCTGGCCATCCATCCGATCGATCGAACCGCGACCCGCAGCAAAGCCGCCGGCTATACCCGACACGTACCTATCCCGTCATCTGACTTGTGACGAGGCCTCGCTAGTCGCGGTGACGCTGATGGCCGGCTACGTTGCGGCGGGAATTTTTTTACAAATATACCGCTCTGTAAAATGCCCCTCTAACGAAACAAATGCTAAAAATGCTCTGGCGGGAGGCTAAAAAGCCGGCACGTGGCACCTCCCGCCACGGCCGGTGGCGGGCTAGACATTCAGCCATAGGGCGTGGCGGAATGATCCAGCTGGCTTTGGCGGGGGCGGGATGACGTGGGCCCCATAGGCGGGCAGGCGGGACGTCGTCATGCTGCTGGCGGGATGTGCCGTCGTCCCTCCCGCCTCAGCCGGTGGCGGGATGTGGTTTGTCGAAAGCACCTGCTGCTCAGCACCTGCTCGGTAATTGGTGCTGCTATATGTCTTAGTCGTACTGATGATTGACTGTTGCTGCTCTACATGAAATATTAGCACCGAAAGGAGCACCAATTGCTGCTGCTCTACAGGAAATAAACCACCGAAAGGAGCACCGTATAGCAAATTGATCACCGAAAGTTGCAGCCTACTCGCATGCAGATTCGTCCGGCTAATAGCTAAGGCTGGCTTATAAAAGGAGTAGTATCAGGCTCTTCATCTAAGCATCCATCTCCATTCATTCCTTCGTTTCCTAGTTTATTTGTTGACTACGAGTTTGCCTTGCTCGGACCAAGACTATAGGCCGAAAAATATGAAGGATGCGAGTTTGCCTCCGGGTGTGGAACATCTTCGATGTTGGTGCGGGCATCTTTGCAAGGTGAAAGAGTCCACCAATTTTTCTGATAAAATGGGCATGAAGTTTTTTATATGTCCCAATTATCAGTATGATCCAGCTCCCTAGAGTTACAACAGGCCTTCGGTATGTTTCATCCATAACGAAATGACATATCGTTTGTGTTATAGAATATTTATTGTGTTATTATTTGTGTTGTAGTCTCCTTCGCCCTTGTGCATGTGATATCGCTGGATTGACACGGAGCAGCCGGAGTGGGCTCTTCGTGAGATAGAAGAAATGAGTCGCCGTGCGTGGGAAAGCTTTTACGAAGATGAGCGTCGTGAGAAAGCTGTGAAAGAGCGTAGAGCGGCGCAAGAGGAGCAACGACGTCAGTTAGAGGAGCTACGGAGGCAGAGAGAGGAACAACGACGTCTCATGGAGAAGTAGGAACGACAGGCTAGGAAGGCGAACAGGCAGAGACTAAGAGAAAGGGATGCTGATGCAAAGGCAACCCAAGAACGTGGTGATAAGACAGGGAAATGGCCACGCTGGACCCAAGACCATTAGAATTTTGTCCTAGTGTATGAATCCACGCCTCCCGTTGTATCTTAATTAAAGTACTCGTATTTTAAATTCTGCATTTGAATGTCTCCTAATTTCGGTTGTATCATGTGGTAATGAAAAATAAGTGACGAAGTATTTTCATTCTAGTTGTATCTTAATTCTCTATGAATTTTTATTTGAAATTGTTGAATGCAAAATAATAGTAATATGTCTCACGCAAATACAAAATAATACATTAATGTTCATATAGAATATGGCTACACCGCCGGAGTTACAATAATCGCTCTCACTGCCTCTGTTGTTTCCTTGTACGTCCTCTGTATATGTGATCTGAAGGATAACTTAATGGGTCCGTTGGCCTAGGATTCGTGCTGAGATTTGGCGGGGATGTTTAAAATGATCCCTGATTTCTGAATCTTGATGAGTGTCAGGAATTTGGCTCGTACCAATATCAGTATATAAGAAGTCCATCATTGGATCATATATTGGTTGCGATGGTCCAGGATTGTATGAAGACTGAGGTTGCTCGTATGCCTGATCATATGTGTAGTAACTTTCATGGCCTATAATTGGGTGAGGAGGTGGCATGTTGAAATTAAATCCAGCATCATCATCATCCCATGCATCGTCAGGAGTGGTTACAGGACCATTAAATATTAGAATGGTTAAAATATAATAATAAGTTAGTATGATTATAGAAACACGTACCGGTGTCTCCTGAAATAGTTCTCTAGCAGTTTCCGGAAATATTCCTCTGGGTGCTGGTTGATGCGTTGAACCGAGATCAAGCTAAAAAAGGTCTGCATGTTAAAATTCAATTAGTGCAGTAGATATGGATATAAAATTATTGGACTCACGCGTGGCGGTTGTCTTGAAGATTCAGGTCTAGAGGGTTCTACGGTAATCCTTGATGATGTACGCAGAAGAGTAGTGTCTTGGCATGTTCTAGTCTGTTAGGACAAGCACATTATAAATAAATGTTCCTAAAACCGGGTTTTAAGTATAGAAAATACATACATTCTCACGTATAGAGGCGCTGCATGCTGGATGCCCTTGGCTTGCTCTTGCTTCACTCGGCCACGATGAGAAAGACTCAGTCGTGTTGTACTGTCGTAGCATAACATCATCCGCTCGGCCACAACTCCAGTTAGTAGCTCTATGTAAAGCATTTTGGAAAATGCGTGTCAACCTATTCTTGATGGTACTCGTCATGGAACAAGGGTTCTTTCTAACTATTTCACGCACATCCGCCATTATGCTATGTTGCCTACTTAGCTGAAAATAACAACCAATGTTATTAGCATAAATGTAGAATTATAAATAGGACAGTATAAAAATATATATACCATGTCATCACGGCG
Organism: Avena eriantha; assembly: GCA_910589775.1. Taxonomy (NCBI): domain Eukaryota; kingdom Viridiplantae; phylum Streptophyta; class Magnoliopsida; order Poales; family Poaceae; genus Avena; species Avena eriantha. The sequence continues at coordinate 62,387,041 of OU342742.1, read as the reverse complement.
GTTTGCTGCAGTATGTTCTATCCCTCCCTCTAGCTGCTCTTGACGTGTGCAATGTGCTGACCTATCTGTTGGAGCGCGGGTGAGCTTGGAACGTGTGCTTGCAATGTACCATGTCATATAAGCATCCCACGTACTATCGGAAAACACCCTGCATATTCAGTGTCATGAGGATACCAATGAAAATTAAAATAATCTAACAATATTACCTATTTTTTTGAACTATGTTCACAAGCTTATTCGAATTCCATTGATCTATCCATAGCTTCTGGGTTCGCAGCCAATTATGATTTTTTCTCCCTTGATTGCTTCATAAGATTATGCATGCTGAAGTATGAAGAGACATATGAATCAACGGAAATCTTTTGGTCTGCAGCCGCCCTAAGGACATGGCTGCAAGGGTAGTGATAAAACAAAGGCTTCTTGCACATGCATTCACATGTCGTTGGGTTGAGTGTAACCTCCTGCTTTTTATCCCCTCTCAAGTAACCATGCACGTATTTTTGTCTTGTTCTGATCTCCCACTTCTTTCTTAGTGAGTCCACAACTCTGCTATCATGAGTCTTTGATTTTTCAATTTTTATAGCCAAGTGATTTTGCACTTCTTCAGACCATTGTTTATCCATCTGCACTCGTGCATGTGCTAGTTTAACTATATCCGCAAAGTACGCCACAGTGCGGGGCCATGTTTCAGCAACTAGAGCAGTAATAGGGAGGGCTCGGACACCTTTAAACACTGCATTGTACACCTCTGACATGTTAATTGTCATTATGCCATAGAGAGCACCATTGTCATGAGCCAGCGCCCACTTCCGAACATCCGGGCAATTAACGTTCACCCACTCAGCCATATTCCTGGCCCTCTTGTGATTCCCTACACCTGCTGGCTCGGCTGGTGCATCTCCTGAAGATGTGGTCGTTGCGGCATTCAATGTCATCCAGAGGGCATTCAATGTCATCCAGAGGGCATCCAGATGCCAGAACTACCAAGAAAGTACCCCTATATTGTCCGGCGATGAAGGTACCATCAATTGATATCAAAGGTCGGTAGTGGTGGAATGCTTGAATAGTTTGGCTAAATGCCCAGAAGATACGGTCTAGGATAAAATGATCCGGAGTGCCACTCGGGTGGTTCTTTTCCATCCTATATACAACAGTTCCTAGGTTGGCTTCAGCAATCTGATGCAGCATTCTCGGAACCATGTTGCAAGCCTCCGTATATGTCCCATACATCCTCTCCAAAACAGACTCCTTGGCACGCCTAGCCTTGCCGTAGCTTACCGGGAATCCAATCGCATCGGCTGCACCATCTCGTAATTCCTTCACTGATACACTAATCTTATCTTTTACCATGGATGCAATGACCTGTGCCACATATGCGACACTGACATTGCGGTGTTCAGACAGACTACCATGTAACTCACAGCTGTGAGGAACCATGAGAGTTATCGTCCAAGGCTTGCATATGCCCGCAGGTTGACGGGCAACGACTCTTCCATTGCAACCAGACTCTATACAAAGAACCTTTAACAAATGTTTGTCAGATTTCTTCACTTTCTGCTGTCGGGAAATGGAGATGGCATATCTCCTGATCGCCATGTCCACAGCCTCCTTGCTCGGGAACTGCTGGTTTTCTTCCAGGATGGTAGCTCCGACTCCACGTACAGAGGTATCATCGTGACCGATGACAAGAGCCTCTATGTCCCCAGGTGCCATTGCTGGCGCCACTACTCTGACTTGACTCGGACCCGGCGCCGTCATCTTCATCATCATCCGACGATTCACGATCGTCATCACCATAATCAAGCTCATTTGACTGTCCCTCAATCCGCTCATTGAGGTCGACAACCGCCATGTAATAAGGTCCATTATTCTGGGTGGGAACAAGGACATCTTCCACATGCCTCTCCTCCGTCATCTCCATGTTTATATCCATTGCGGCGATGGATAACTGGAGCTCATCGGCGGCGGTGCTGCTACCAGGTTCATCGCTAGCATCAATAAACTGCACATACACCATAGGTTGTCCATACATGGCCGCACCAGGTGTGCTTGCAAATTTTGTTGAAATATAGGCCGGGCTCTAGGCCCATTTAACAATTTTTGAAAATCCCTAAGGGCCCATTCATGCTTGGCAAGGCAAGTGGGGGGAGTTTAGTCCCACATTGCTAGTGGGAAGAGATGAGCACCAACATATAAGGTGAGCTCTTCTACCATTTGCAAGTGGTGTGAGAAGAAGAAGAGGAGCTCCACACGCGCGCTCCTCTTCCGACGCACGCCACGTCACGACGCGCGCGCGCCGCGGGAATCTCGCCGAGCCGATGTGTTCTTTTTGTCGCACAGAAACAGGATACAAACGGTTGCAACTGAAATGCTAATGAGGCTTAAACGTTTTGTCTTAAGTGCTGGCGTTACTAGTACTTTATTACAGGCGTTTCAGTCCTTCATTGCGGGCGTTTCTTTCTATTGAACCGTCCTAGCCTGTGCCTATATATGGAGGAGGTCGTCCTCTCCGGGAGATATAGAACAGAACCATCTGCCTCCGCCCCTTGTCGTTCCTTTCACTGCTGCTGCCTCCGGTGATCCCACCCCGTCCGTTGCGTACACGGCTGAGGGGTGAGCAGGCCTCCGAAACCACGCCCTCTCGAGATCCTTTCCGGGAGAAGGGCGATTAGGTTTTTGGGGAGCGTCTCCTACGCGACTGCTCGCCATCGTTCGACTGCTTCCACTACATCAACGCCTTCTTCATCACCATGGCTACCACTATTGAGCAGGCTGCCGCTGAGAAGAGGGTAGCCGACGAGGCTGCCGCGACCGCTGCTACTTCGGCCAATTGGCCTACTGGAGGGTACTACATGCTTATCCCTCTTCTGCTAATTTCGATGTGCATAGTACTAGTGATTTCTGTAGATGTCTCTACGATCTGCGTAGTATTGCATAGTTACATAATCAAGTATCAGTGTGTCCATATCATGTTCATGATTTATTCCTGGATTAATATAATCGGAAAAAATCCTAGATTCCTAACAATCCAAAAACCTAATATGTGTAGGCATTTTTCGATTCAAGGTTTTGCTGCCGCACTGAAACCTGCCGTGTTTATGGGGACGTACTTTAAGCGTTGGCAGACAAAAACCACCTTATGGCTCACGGCGATGAACGTGTTCTAGGTCGCCGGTGTCACTCCCACTGGAACGATTGCTCCCGATCAGGAGAAGGCATTTACGGAGGCCACCGTCGTCTTTGTTGGAGCCGTTCTGAGCGTGATTGGAGATAAGTTGGTTGATGCATATTTACATATGCGGGTCGCCAAGGACTTGTGGGAGGCACTCGAATCCAAATTCGGTGCAACTGATGCTGGGAGCGAGATGTATATTATTGAGCAGTTCCACGATTACAAAATGGTTGAAAACCGTTCTGTATTGGAACAGGCTCATGAAATACAATGCATCGCAAAGGATCTTGAGCTCCTGAAGTGCGAGTTACCGGGCAAATTTGTCACGGGATGCATAATCGCTAAGCTCCCAAATTCCTGGAGGAACTTTGCCACCACTCTGAAACATCAGAGGCGTGAATTCTCAGTAGAGGATGTCATCGGCCATCTGAGTGTTGAGCAGAATTCTAGGGCAAAGGACTCCGCATGGAAAAGGAGAAGGAATTTCAGTTGCCAATGTGGTACAGAAGAACTTCAACTCCAACAAGTCCAAAAGGAAGATGGGTGTCCAACAGAATACAGACTTCAAGAAGAAGGGTAACAAGACCTTCAAGAAGGATAAGAAGAAGAGTGGTTGTTTCACTTGTGGTTCGGAGGAACACTGGGCTAACAAGTGCCCACACAAGTTCAAGAAGCCAGGGCAGGACTCTAAGACTGCCAACATGATCGTGAGCAACAATGAAAGTGGAGCATCTGGGTACGGTAATCTATTTACTGTATTTTCAGTTAGCCAGTCTACCGATTGGTGGATTGACACAGGTGCAAATATTCATGTGTGTGCTAACATCTCATTGTTTTCTTCTTATCAGGTCACAGGGAAAGGCTCCGTACTGATGGGGAACGGCGCGACTGCTTCTGTTCATGGTGTTGGCACGGTCGATCTGAAGTTTACTTCGAGAAGGATCGTGCAGCTCAAGAATGTGCAGCATGTCCCCGCCATCAAGAAGAACCTCGTTAGTGGCTCCCTTCTCTGCAGAAAAGGTTTTAAGTTGGTCTTTGAGTCTAATAAAGTAGTTGTTACAAAATATGGATTGTTTGTTGGAAAAGATTATGAATGCGGAGGTCTGTTCCGCTTTTCCCTTGCGATTTTTTTTAATAAAGTCGTGAACAATATCCATTCGAATGTTAATGAAACAGAAGCTTGGCATTCACGTCTTTGTCACATTGGTTTCGGTTCTATGACGCGGTTAGCAAAACTGAATTTAATCCCGAGTTTCACTTTAGCCAAAGGTTCTAAGTGCCATTCGTGTGTGCAAGCAAAACAACCTCGCAAGCCCCATAAAGCTGCGGAGGAGAGACACTTGGCACCGTTAGAACTCATACATTCTGATCTGTGTGAGATGAATGGTGTGTTGACTAAAGCTGGAAAAAGATACTTCATGACACTAATAGATGATTCCACTAGATTTTGCTATGTATGTCTGGTAAACACTAAAAGTGAGGCTCTACACTACTTAAAAATCTATAAAGCAGAAATTGAGAATCAACTTGAAAAGAAGATTAAACGAATCCGGTCAGATCATGGTGGAGAGTATTTCTCTAATGAGTTTGATTCTTTTTGTGCGGAACATGGTATTATTCATGATAGGACGCCTCCCTATTCACCTCAGTCGAATGGGGTTTACGAACGGAAAAACCGTACTCTAACAGATTTGGTTAACGCCATGTTAGATACATCGGGTTTATCCAAGGCATGGTGGGGGGAGGCTATATTGACATCATGTCATGTCCTGAATAAAGTTCCGACAAAAGATAATGAGATTACTCCCTATGAGCAATGGGAGAAGAGAAGAACAACACTATCATACTTACGTACATGGGGCTGTTTGGTGAAAGTCAATGTGCCGATCCCCAAAAAGCGTAAGCTTGGACCAAAGACTGTGGATTGTGTTAATCTGGGTTACGCTAAGAAAAGCGTCGGCTATAGATTTCTAGTAGTGAAATCTGAGGTACCTGACGTGGAGGTCGGTACAATTATAGAGTCTAAAGATGCTACATTCTTTGAGGATATTTTTCCTATGAGAGATATGCCAAGCACTTCTAGACAGGAATCAAAAGAGACTCCTAAGCCTGCCATTCCAATGGAATATTATGAAGAAACACCTGATGAAAATCCTGAGGAGGACAACGAGGAAACTCTTGGTAGGGGCAAGAGACAAAGGACTGCAAAGTCCTTTGGTGATGATTTCCTCATATACCTCGTGGATGATACTCCCACTTCCATTTCGGAAGCCTATGCATCTCCAGATGCTGACTACTGGAAAGAAGCGGTCCGTAGTGAGATGGATTCCATCATGGCTAACGGGACATAGGAAATCACTAATCGTCCCTATGGCTGTAAACCATTGGGATGTAAGTGGGTGTTTAAAAAGAAACTTAGGCCGGATGGTACTATTGAAAAGTACAAGGCTAGACTTGTGGCTAAGGGTTATTCCCAGAAAGAAGAGGAAGATTTCTTCGATACTTATTCGCCTATGGCCAGACTGACCACCATTCGAGTGTTACTCTCGTTGGCGGCCTCGCATGGTCTTCTTGTCCACTAGATGGATGTTAAGACGGCTTTTCTGAATGGAGAGCTAGACGAGGAAATCTATATGCAACAGCCCGATGGCTTTGTGATAGATGGTCAGGAAGGAAAAGTGTGTAAGTTACTGAAATCTTTATATGGCCTGAAACAAGCACCTAAGCAATGGCATAAGAAGTTCAATATAACTTAAACATCTGCCGGCTTTGTTGCTAATGAAGCCGACAAATGTGTATACTATCTCTATGGTTGGGGCGAAGGAGTTATACTGTGCTTGTATGTCGACGACATACTGATACTTGGGACAAACCTCCAAGTCATCGAGGAGGTTAAGTCATTTCTATCTCAGAATTTTGAGATGAAGGATCTTGGTGTGGCTGATGTTATCTTAAACATTAAGCTACTAAGAGATAATGAGGGTGGGATTACGCTTCTGCAATCCCATTATGTTGAAAAAGTTTTGAGTCGTTTTGGATATTCGGACTGCAAAATTTCTCGAACACCATATGATCCCAGTGTGCAAATTCGAAAGTTTGAAGGAACAGGTAAGGATCAGCTGAGATATTCTCAGATCATTGGTTCACTCATGTATCTAGCTAGCGCTACAAGACCTGACATCACGTTTGCTGTCTGCAAACTGAGCCGGTTTGTTTCTAATCCGGGTGATGATCATTGGCGTGCTGTTGAAAGAATTATGCGCTATCTGAAAGGTACTATGAACTATGGACTTCACTATACCGGGAAACCGTCAGTACTTGAAGGGTATTGTGATGCGAATTGGATCTCTGATGCTGATGAGATGAAAGCCACAATAGGGTATGTGTTTACCCTTGGAGGTGGTGCTATTTCCTGGAAGTCTTGCAAGCAAACGATCCTAACGAGATCGACAATGGAAGTAGAATTAACAGCATTAGACACATCTGGTGTCGAAGCAGGATGGCTTTGAGATCTTTTGATGGACCTGCCAGTGGTTGAAAAGCCAGTACCGGCTATTCTTATGAACTGTGACAATCAAACAGTAATTGTCAAAGTAAAAAGTTCAAAGAACAACAAGCAGTCCAACAAACACATAAGAATGAGATTAAAAGCTGTCAGAACTTTAAGAAACTCCGGAGTGATAGCATTGGATTATATCTAGTCGGCTAAGAATCTGGCAGATCCCTTTACTAAAGGGCTATCACGTGTTGTGATAGAAAATGCATCGAGAGAGATGGGAATGAAACCCACATGAGTTGCCATGGTAGTAACCCAACCTATGTGATCGGAGATCCCGTGAAGTAGGATCTGGGAAAACAAGCTAGTGGTTAACTAAGGAGAGTAGTTTACTAACCCACTCCGCTGGATATACAATACTCTCAGAAACTGTATGGCAGGTTGACTTTTGTCTTAATGTGTTCCAAAGCTTCTATAAAGAAGATGCTATCCTACAGAGCGATCTTTGGAGGAACACACCTATGTGAGCCCGACTGCTGGTCACAGTCTATGAGATTGTGGTGATCTCTAGTAAGCTCATGAATAGGCCAGGAGTATGACTAATATGCTCCACCCGAGGGGTCATCCTTCGGCAGCCTAGTACTGGTAAGACTTTTAGTGAAACTCCTTTACGCCAAACTAACAATTCAAGGCATAGTCCATTGCTTAGTTGTAAAGGAGTGTAGCTATTTGTTCTAGGTGGATGTTCAACCCTAACAGGTCTCCACTGAAAATACCGGTATATCAAAACAGTGTTGGGAACAGAGGACATTACCATGGGCCTTAGGGATCTGGTGGGGATTGTTGAAATATAGGCTAGGCTCTAGGCCCGTCTAACAATTTCTGAAAATCCCTAAGGGCCCATTCATGCTTGGCAAGGCAAGTGGGGGGAGTTTAGTCCCACATTGCTAGTGGGAAGAGATGAGCACCAACATATAAGGTGAGCTCTTCTACCATTTGCATGTGGTGTGAGAAAAAGAAGAGGAGCTCCACACGCGCGCTCCTCCTCCGACGCACGCCCACCTCGTCACGACGCGCGCGCGCCGCGGGTTGCGGGAATATCGTCGAGCCTATCTGTTTTTTTTTGTCGCACGGAAACGGGATACAAACGGTTGCAACTGAAATGCTAATGAGGTTACATGCGTTTTAGTCCTTCATTGCGGGCGTTTCTTTCCGTTGAACCGTCCTAGCATGTGCCTATATATGGAGGAGGTCGTCCTCTCCGGGAGATATAGAACAGAACCATCTGCCTCCGCCCCTTGTCGTTCCTTTCACTGCTGCTGCCTCCGGTGATCCCACCCCGTCCGCTGTGTACACGGCTGACGGGTGAGCAGGCCTCCGAAACCACGCCCTCTCGAGATCCTGTACGGGAGAGGGGCGATTAGGTTTTTGGGGAGCGTCTCCTACGCGACTGCTCGCCATCGTTCAACTGCTTCCACTACATCAACGCCTTCTTCATCGCCATGGCTACCACTGTTGAGCAGGCTGCCGCTGAGAAGAGGGTAGCCGACGAGGCTGCCGCGACCGCTGCTGCTTCGGCCAATTGGCCTACTGGAGGGTACTACGTGCTTATCCCTCTTCTGCTAATTTCGATGTGCATAGTACTAGTGATTTCTGTAGATGTCTCTACGATTTGCCTAGTAATGCATAGTTACATAATCAAGTATCAGTGTGTCCACATCATGTTCATGATTTATTTCTGGATTAATATAATCGGAAAAATGCCTAGATTCCTAACAAATTTCATGTATGAACCCCACGAATTTTCGCCCTTAACCTGGCGAAGTGCCCAACGGTAATCTTCTCCCACTCTCTTGCAAATGACCGCTTCAACGGTCATCTATTTACGGGCCATCTCTGGCCCAAACTCTGCGCGGATGCGCCTTCTAACATCCGTGAAACTAACATTCACCAATTTTTCCACTATCATATTCTTTGTCTCACAACGCAACAGATCAAGTCCCGACGGCCCATCGTGAGTGATGTCCTCACCATAAAAAACATACAAAGTGTTCATTGTACCTAATCGCATCACATTAATATAACCATATTAATTTATTGCATAGCCATAATATTACTACACCAACTAAAATATTTCTACACGACCTAATTACGTTGCATAGCTAAAATATTGCTAGATGAGTTCAAATATTTCTACACGTTCCAATTAAGTTGCATACCTAAAATATTGCTAGAAGAGCGCAAATATTTATACACGATCTAATTACGTTGCATAGCTAAAATATTACTAGATGAGTTCAAATATTTTTACACATTCTAATTAAGTTGCATACCTAAAATATTGCTAGAAGAGCGCAAATATTTATACACGATCTAATTACGTTGCATAGCTAAAATATCACTAGATGAGTTCAAATATTTCTATATGTTCCAATTAAGTTGCATACCTAAAATATTGCTAGAAGAGCGCAAATATTTATACACGATCTAATTACGTTGCTTAGCTATAATATTACTAGATGAGTTCAAATATTTCTACACGTTCCAATTAAGTTGCATACCTAAAATATTGTTAGAAGAGCGCAACTATTTATACACGATATAATTACGTTGCTTAGCTAAAATATTACTAGATGAGTTGAAATATTTATACATGTTCTAATTAAGTTGCATACCTAAAATATTGCTAGAATAGCGCAAATATTTATACACGATCTAATTACGTTGCTTAGCTAAAATATGTCTACAAGATCTAATTAGGTTGCATTGCTAAAATATTGCTGCATGATCTCAAATATTTCTACACAGCCTAATTAAGCTGCTTACCTAGATTTTACTATAAGAGCTCAACATTTTCTACACGACCTAATTCAGTTGTTTATCTAGATATTGACATCGCTTGCTGTAAGTCTCAGCTCTGTCACTGACACGAACTCAACTATTTTTATACCAGCTAACTAAGTTGCAAAGCTAATTGATAATTCTAGCGTTGCACAGTAAATTACGGCTTAATAAATTGACTAGTATACAACATGCATAGCTTAACAAACAATCAACTGAAACGCTTTACCTTAATCGATGACTGTCTTTCTCCAGCCTCAGAACGTTGATGCAACCTCAGACGATTAGAGAGAGCGTATGTAGCAGAGTGTGTGAGTGAACAGATCGAAAGAAGCTGCCTCTAGGATGAAATGAACTGAGTAGCTGTTGCTGTATTTAAAGGAACCGAGCTGCAGCATCCATCGGAGATAGCTTCCTGCCAGCAAACAAGTACCGAGAAACAAAAGAACCAGCAAACAAGTCCCGAGAAAAAAAGAACTAGCAAACAAGTCCCGAGGTACAAGTTTCAACCAGCTTTCGGTGGTCTAATTACTATGCATGTAGTCGAATTACTGTGTACGCCATGTCGTTGTCGATAAAATATCCGCTCCAACTCATTCCGCCACCGGCCAAGACAGAAGCGACGCCGAAACATCCCGCCAGCGGCAGGAAACACATCCCGCTAGATCGTCGTGGGCCCCGCATCATCCTGCCACCGCCAATGGCTGAAAGATCATCCCGCCACGCCCTATGGTTGAATGTCTGGCCCGCCACCGGCCATGGCGGAGGTGCCACGTGTCAGGGGGCAGAGGGTATATTTGTAAAAAGAAAACGGAGACTGCGTGATGCGTGTACGTCAAATTTTGACACGGCGGTATGGCGCGTAGGCACTTGCACCGTCCCAGCGTGTGATGCAAACTTGCAAAGCACGTACACGCATACACGGCGGTTGACGGCCTATTTGATTACAAGGATTTTCAACGAAATTCCATATGAATCCAATCTATAGGATTTTTTTTCAATAGTGTGTTTGTTTTAAAGGAATAAATCCTTCAAATTTTTTATGCATTACTATCCTACACTATAATCCTATAGGATTTCTAACAAGACGTGAGACCTCTTGTTAGAAATCCTAGAAACATGAACCAAACCTTAAGAACTTGGTGGAGTCAGTCAAGTAAGAGACTGCAAGGAGAGGAACGCAAACGTTTGGATTCTATTGTCATGTTGATAATTTGGAATATTTGGAAAGAACGTAATAGGAGGATTTTCGAGAACTAATTTAAGACCATGCATGGTTCATCTAAAGCACGAAGCGAAACAAGGGGCGTTGGCGAGTGACAGTCGTTTTATTCTACCTGAAATGGAGATTATTGTAGACTAGAGGCTTTCTATTCGTTGAGCTATTTTTTGGGGGTCTTTGTAGCGGTCGTTCTCCCCTGAACAAACTTTCTTTTGTACTTTGCCTTTTTCTTCTTCTTAATATATCACATGCAAGGCTTTTGCAAGGCCGGTTCTATATTTTTCGAGGCCCTAGGGCGAAGTTGACGACATGTCCCCTAAGGCTAGTATATATGCCGTCAAGATGGGAGCTAGAAAAAAAGTTCGTGGGATCAAAACACAAGTAGCACTAATTTATAGCTCATAGATTATTTTGTTCTTTTGGCAGGGCTATAAGGAAGCTCCTAGAGATGGAGAGTACATTTAATTATGGATGGGCCTTCACCCGAATCAGGATCACTAGATGTAGTTGGGTGAGATTTTCTTTTCACATTTAGGAAGCGATCCGCAGTATCTTTACAACCTGCAAATTTAGCAAGATGTTTGTAGTATTAAAATGCATACAGTGTGATCATATTGATGAAATTATCCTAACTTAATGATGTGATGTACAAAAGACTATTTAAGTGCTAATTCACCATGTGATCATAGACCATCAAATAAATATTTTAACTTACAGAAAAGAGAAAGTATTCAAGAAACATTATGTGATATAAATCATCAAACACTAAAAACTAGTGGTGAGTGGATTTTAAAAAAATGTATAGATGGATCAAACGATTGAAACACCGGAGCCACCGAGTAGCCAAGGATTATCTGTGAAGGAGGCAAGGGTGATGAGCTGCAGGACAAAAGAGGACTAACGCAGAGCATGCCTTCATTTGGTTCATTCTAGGAGACAAGAGGACGATATAGTAATTTTTGAATTCTGTTTCAGCAGGCGATCGGCCAAGCGGGCCTAGCGATATATCGAATAGTACGAGACGATTAGACAAACCGTATCGCTAACGTTTCCCAATCCTAACGCTTTCACTGCGTATCTCCTGCTCCCGGATTGCTGATATGTGGGACTTTTGTTGATTCTTTTATTTTTATCCCAATATAATTACGTACATGTGTACATGGAAGAATAGAATTATGGGTCCCCTCTAGAGCGTGGGCCCTAGGGTGTCGCCCTTTTGCATGGTTTGAAAAAAAAGAGGTGAGACCTCTTGGGAAATTTCTAACAAAATTTCCTGCGTTTTTCCTGCGATACAATCAAATAGGTTATTTTATCGATTCCTGTGTTTTCATTCATGTAGGATTATAAGTGGCATGCCTTTCTATTCTTGTACCTTTTCTTTTCCTATGTTTTACAAATCTTGTAAATCAAACAAGTCCTGAGAAGGTGCCCCTAAGCCGATGCATTGTCCTAAGCCGGGACAAGGTACATGACCTCAGAGTTAATCATGTCGCGGCTCGCGTCGTACTCCTAGGTACGCGGTGGATATCTTTCGGTTGGTACGGCTGCGCTGCTATTTTTTGCCCCCACCCCTCGCGTCTGTGCACGACCATCATGAGTCGCGCTCGTGTAACAACATTCCTCTCGAATTTGGACGGGCTCCTCTCACACCGACAACACGACTACCGACTAACGAATTCCCAAAGGACCAGCAGCTTTCACGACGGGAGATCTGCTTGGAACCAGTTCAGAACTAGCACGAGGCACGAGAAAACGGGGCGGGGAACAACTCTGCGTTGCGGGCGTGGCAATGATTTTCCGCCGGTTAGTAATGCCACACGTACAATATCTTAGTAATACCACATAGGATGATTGCTGAATTAGAGAAGAGAGAAACGAAAAAAAAGACGTTTGCTTTCTCTTGGCTAAGAGATGATCTCTTAACAACAATATGTCTCACCATATATTTAGAAACATCTAGTGTTAGAGATAAGACTAAAAAAAATAACCTATTATATGTCATATTTTATTGTCATATCAAATGATGTGGCATGTGTAAGATAAGATTGTTTTATCGACCATTGTATATGCCCAAAGGCCGCTTGCTGGACTCAATTCGCCAACGACCTTCGCAGCAAAACCTGTTATACACGTGACAAACAAATAACGAAAAAAAAAATCGGTCTAAGTCTACCGACAACAACGACTCTCGCTCCACTCGCCAGAAATTAGTCTTTTAATTGAATTTAGATCATACTTGAACACTACCTACCAGGTCGGATTGTACATGTTAGTACATACTACTTAGTAGCTCAAAAATTGGCCAAGGCATTGTCATCGTGTAATCAGCCAACAAGCCAGGATAAAACGACACGAGCGCTTGAACAATGAACAACACGTTGCTACTGTATCCGGTTGTGTGCACCAGCCATATGCTCAACGCGGAGCAGGCACTTTTGGCCCCGCTCTCCCTGTGCCACGCCAGAAAGTGGAGAGGGGGCAACGGAAAAGGGGAGGCCTCGATCTGTTTGGTTGTCTTTGGACCAAAAGTGATCTATATCCTCCTGGGTGCCGTCAATTGCAAATAGGGGCTGCAAGTTGCGTGCATGCCTACCTCTACCCGCCGATGGTGTAACGGAGAACTGCTGATTGGCACGCTACGCTGATATTCTAGTTGTACGTACATACAATTTTTATGACAAACAACTTGTGTGGTATAATTGACCAAATGAGTGGCCAAAGTTAAATCAGGTAAGATAAGCAGACCTGAACATCGTGTTTTTTTTTTGAGAGAACATCGTGTAATTAGAACGGAGGACATCATTTTTAATTTTACTCCTTGTCGCGGTTAAATTGCTTTCGCAACAGCCTTGTACGGGATACCCGCGAATCACAACCTACACAGCCTAGTAACAAGAGTTTGAAAATAGAAAGTTAAAAAGGGCAGAGGAAAAACCATGGGGAATTTGACTTGAAGCGTGGGAGAAACTTAAATCTAGCGAGCACAAGGTCAGCATCTTGTTAAACATTTTATATAAGAATGAACTAAGTTAAAATTTTGCAAAGTCTATTTGTTGTAAACACAACAAGTAGAACATGCCAAAGTAAAAGTTGAATATAACATATAATAATATTCATAACCATTTAAGAAAACACCTATTAGAGTATTACAAAAAATGAGAAATACATTTTGTCGTGATCTTTGATGTTTAACTTTTCTTTCTAAATCTTACTTTACTGTATTTTTCTAAGTCGCTCCCTTAAATTTATATGTGGACTTTTAAACCTGTGTATTAATTTATCAATTTTATTTCAGATGTAAATAAACTGAAGTGATACTCTATTTTATATCATAAAATACGTTCTCTGTAATAACTACATCCTTCGTTAAACAACTTCCAAGAAAGAAGTACAAATTAAACACACACTGCTAGAGAAGAAGGTTGTCACTGAAACTTTGCACAATCTATCCCCCAAGGCATATAAAGTTACAAGATTACCCCTAGAGATCCCTGCACACAACAAGGACATCGGTCGTTGCCAAACTTCAGAGCCGCCTAGAAGTTTACCCCAGGAGAAGCACAACCTCCTACATTGCCACATGTAGGAAAAGACCATCGTGAGAGAGGCTTCATAGTCAATGAACAAGCGCACAACAAGGAGCGAGACGTGTGTCATTCTGGCACGTAGACCGGAGATTGTTCTCGTGCTAACTTGATCATGGATCCACCATATCATCAATGCAACCATCGAATAACACAATATCCTCCGTCTTCGAACCACCAACCTTGCTCCAGAATCTCCATCTTGTCCCACATGTTGGCTCAACTATAAAACTGTAAGATTGTTGTAGATCGAAAAATCTAACCTCATCGGCCCGACTACTCCCTCTGTTTGCTTTATGAAAGGAGTGTATTTGGACCCCAAGTGTATAGGTTCATCTAGGTTTAGAATAAACCTACACGTTAAAAGGAGTCTAGATACATTCATTTCACAAAGCTAAAATATATTATATTTTAAAACAGAGGAAGCAAAAAGCAAGCAAACGAGGACATCGTCTTCTCAACGCCTCCATGGAGACCGTCGTTGTTGTGAAATAGAAGTCGATGCGACTTTACTTGACTCGTTGCCCCCATCACCATGTTGATACCAAACCTAGCCCTACATTTTTTTTGAACAAGGGGAAGGACCCGAAGGGTCCAGAGTTGCCATTAATCGGTGGACACACAAATTACAGCAAGAACCTTATAGGTAAAAGAAAATATAAATAAGCCCTTGCACATTATAAATAGGACCCTGGAATAGACTCTGAAAACGCAATCAGGTCCCTGACCGCCGGAGAAGAAGGAGCTCTCGACGCTAATTGCCACCGCCGAGAAGCAGAAGGGCCTCCACAAAGGCACACTAGCCAGGAGGTTGAAGGGGCTACAGATTACGAAGAACTGAAGCGCGGAGTGGCTCCATTCGCCAAGGATAACGGTAGCGCAAATTCGTCGCCATTTGGGAAGTCCGCAGAAATTGGCAACAAGTCCCCGCCGACAAGAATCCAGCCAAAAAACACCCTTCTCCTCTCCGCATCCATCACCATGGTGGCAACAACAAGAAGAAACAGGGCAGATTCGGGTCAGATAATCGCCAGAGAAATGGACCTTATTATAGGGGCGAGTGATGATCTCCCTCATCACCGCCTTTGGCTCTCTCCACGAGAGCGCCGCCATGGGAGGAAGAAAGGCCACATCGAGCTTGGCAAAGTCTAGCGCCGACAACTCGAAGCACCCAAGGGAGACCTTATTCGGAGGGATGCTCGTCCACGACTAGCTCGTCAACACTGCCGCCTGCCACCAGCGGAGTACGTCGGAGCGGGTGAGGCGCGAGGTGCGGTAGATCTGGTCACCTGAGACCATCGCCCGACCCTCAAACTCCACGGAGGAAAACGCCACGAGGGATAGACCTAAAGCTACTATGTTACACGGGAGGAGGGGAGGGGGGACCCTCGCACGACCTCGTCGTCGGCCATCGCCGGAGAGAAGGGGTGATGACCCACAAGTATAGGGGGTGTATCGCAGTATTTTCGAGGGAAGTTAAACCCAATTTATTGATTCGACACAAGGGGAGACAAAGAATATTTATAAGCCTTAACAACTGAGTTGTCAATTTAGCTGCACCTGGAAACAATCTTGCTCACATCAGTTTATCAGTAGCAACGGTTTTGTAGTAGGAATAGCAAAGTAGCAAGAGTAGTAAAGTAAAGACAGCAGTAACAATAGCAGTAAACAGTGGGATTCGAGTGCGGTAGGCATAGGGATGGATGGACGGGTGTTGCATGGACAAGACAATTCACATAGCAATCAGAACATAGGGCAATTACAGATAAATAAGATAAAGCATCCAAGTACTAGATAATCTTAGGCATGTGTTCCATATATAGTTATACGTGCTCGCAATGAGAACTTACACAACATCTTTTGTCCTGCCAGCCCGTTTGCAGCGGGGCCTCAAGGGAACTACTGGCAATTAAGGTGCTCCTTTTAATAGAGCACCGGAGCAAAGCATTAACACTCCGTGAACACATGTGATCCTCACGTCAAAGCCATTCCCTCCGGTTATCCTGATTTCTGTCACTTCGGGGCCATTGGTTCCGGACAAAAACGTGTGTATACAACTTGTAGATAATACCAAAAACAATACTATCATAATGGATAAATAACATGTTCAGATCTAAAATCATGGCAGTGACAAGCATTAAGCACAACAAGTCGCAACAAAGTCATAAAGCATTAATAAAAGATACTAGACACCATGCCCTAACAGTATGATGCCATTACATGAACGATCTCATCCAATCCCTACCACCCCCATAGCCTACAGCGGGGGATTACTCACTCATAGATGGGGGAAACATGGATGGTCTTTGGAGAAGCGATGGTGATGATGATGGCGACGATCTTCTCCAATTCCCCGTCCCGGCAGGGTGCTAGAACGGAGTTTCTGGTGCTGTTTTGTGGAATCTGGTGGTGGCGGCGGAGTGGAACTCCTTCTGGAAAAACGTCGACCCCCCCCGAAGTTTTTAGGTCAGAAGGCTTCTTGTAGGCAAAGAGGGAGACCGAGGGGGTGCCTGGGGGGCCCACACCACCCCCTGGCGCGGCCTGGCCTGGCCCGCGCCACCAGGTGGTGTGGCCACCCCCTGGCTCTTCTCCGTCTCGTATTCTGGCTCCTGGAGTCTTCCGAAAAAATAGGCACTTTGGCTTTTGTCCCGTCCAATTCCGAGAATATTCATTTTCTGACTTTCCTGGAACCAAAAACAGCAGAAAACAGGCAGCTGGCACTGTGGCTCTTGTTAATAGGTTAGTCCAAGAAATCATATGAAAAGTACTCCAAAGTGTGGACAAAACACAAGAAAGTGGATAAAAGCAAGCATGGAGCATCAAAAATTATAGATACATTTGCAATATATCAACATCCCCAAGCTTAACTCCTGCTCGTCCTCGAGTAGGTAAGTGATAAAAAGAAAGAATAATTTTTGAGGTGACATGCACCATCATAAAATTGATCAAAGTATTTGTAAAACATTCAAAGCTGGGATCATAGTACTTCAATCATAACATGAAAGACAAAGTTCTAGCAATAAGACATAGCAACTATGTTGAAACATAAAAAGGCACAAACAAAAGATTCATGAATAACAATGCTTTGCAAGACGTTTGTTTGTTTCACATAAAGAAAATATAGCATAGTGGCATTCAGATTGTCCCTCATAGAGTAGAAAACATAAATGCATAGGACACCTTCAAAGTTTACAAGAGTGACTAGATACAAATAGTTTAAAACAAGCAATATCACGGTATGCATCAATCAACAAGTCTTGGGACAATGCACATAGAACTAAGAATAGCCACTACGCTCTCAAGAAAGTGCTCATAGAATGTGTGGAGACTCAACAAGGAAATGAACAGGTTTTGAAAAGTTTGAAAGGCTTCCAAATGCTGAAAGTATGATACTTGTTAGCTTTGAGCTCTCATTGCCCCTATCATAAGCATCTTTAATGTGGTTAAGGTGAAAGTGAGGTCCAATCTGAGTTATATGCTTGACAGACTATAAACTGAAAATCCCAAGTCCCTTGAGTACGAGGGCCGCTCCTCATGCTACTCAACTTTAGTTACCGGTAAGTTCTTGTCATCGTAAATATGTGCGTATCATAGGGAACCACCAACGGGGTACCCCTTGCCTGATGATACGGAAGAATCCCCATATCAAAATGCAAGGCAAGCAGACAGTGAGTATCTCAACAATCTTCTTATTACCATGGGAAAATGGTGCTTTTTTCTCTCTTTCCTCTTTTCATAAATCTTTTTTTCTTTTTCTCAATAGATCTCTCTCTTTTTTTATAAGAAGAATGCTTCATTATGGTTACGCTGGAGGTTTCCACCATGTCAGCATGGATTAGACCAGCGACCCAGGCGTTTCTCTAACACACATACATAACTCCATGGACTTACAAGCTGCCCTTTTATTTCACACCGACGACATCCGCAAACAAAAGAGCAATGTATCAACTGGGTATATATTTACAAGTGTTGAAAGCGTTCCCCGTGAAAGCACGGTTCTGCTAATCCCCAGCCTATAATTTGCAAGCATATAACTTTCATGGAGAGTCACAATGGTTCAGGTTTATTAAGTGCAGGAAATAAAGTGTGTCATCAAGTTCGTGAGAGCTTTACTAACTAACTTTCTCATAACAACCAAACATTTTATTCGGAAGAAAACAAGGCATATTGAATATGCACGGAATTAGCAAATGATGCTAATAGGTAGGTATGGTGGACACTTTGGCAATATTTGGTTTAAGGGAGTTGGAAACATGAGTAAAACACTCAGTGGAAATGAAGGCTAGCAATAGTAAGGGAGCGGCAAACGAGAGAGCAATAATGACCATAATCATACAGAGCGACAAAACATCATTGATCAAAGCATAAAGTGATACTACAAGTTGAAAACTAAAGGATCATAAAGGCTATTGTGACTTGAGATAGTCATAACATGGTGTGAGCATGCGCCAAGTCAACCCAAATAAAGCATCAAAGGAGAATACCACTATACTATCCTTTAATATGCTAAAACAACGCATGATTCATCCAAGGCACATTAAGAAATATCAATTGTTTATAACAAGTCATGCTACAACAAATAATACTAAGCATAAAGCCAAAACAATATCAAGCATGGCATGACAAAGCATAGGCCACAGTCAAAAACAAACTCTCTTTACCGCTTAAGCAACTTTCCTACTCTTTTCCAAACCAAACTAAACTATTTGCAAACCAACTTATGAAAGAGGAGATCTAACCAATTTATTAAGCAAACTAAGAAAACCAAGAAAACGAAAAACCAAAACAAAAACAAAAAAGAAGACGCTCCAAGAACAATACAACTGTGCATGAAACAATAAAAATAAAGTGTTTCGAAGAAACCTGGGATTTTTATTGATGAAGAAGGGGATGCCTTGGGCATCCCCAAGCTTTGACGCTTGTACCTCTTGAGTATTTCTTGGGGTGACATGGGTGGCATCCCCAAGCTTGAGCTTTAGTCCATCCTTCATCTCATTACTCATTCCTTCCATACACCTAAATTTTTTCCTTCATACAAAACTTCACACAATCTTTATTAGCAACATTAGTGCACTCAAGATAATAAGTCTTTGGGTTCAGTTCCAACACCAATAAAACTTCCATTAAAACACAAGCTACTATAGCACTTCCCTCAAAAAGCTCAATTCCCCAAAAGAACTCAAAAAGGAACCAACAAGAAGCAAATGCAAATAATGGCAGAAATCTGTCAAAACAGACCAGCAGGTAAAGATGGATTTTTTCGAAGACCTTCTGTTGCTCAAATCAAAAAGTGTTGAACTAACAAAAGTTAGATTACAACCTGGGGCAGAAGCTCAAAACTTCACGCCTCAAAAAGACGTTCAGAGATTTTACACGAATTTTTACGGTGAAGCCCAGAAATCTGTTTCGGTACAGCATCTTTCCCAACCATTATTTCTCTCTCATTAGAGGTTACTCTTGGCACAAAAAGCAAATAAAAAGGATAAGGAGCGGTTATTACTGAAGTAATAACTTCCAAGACTCATCTAAAACTTTTGGGTTATCTCCCAATAAGTACTTTTGTTTAACGCCTTTAAGTTAGGCATAAGCAAAAACTAAAATGGATAGAATAGAAGTAATCGGAGATAATCATAGTGAAAACATTGTTTTGTTCAATGAAATCCTTTTGTTAACAAGGTTGATCAGGTCTTGTTACCAAAAAAAATTCATATGAGACAAAATTTTGTATTCCACTAATGATTATGTTACCTCAACCTTGATAGCAATGGTCCCAATCATAATAGTTTCATAATTTTCTCTTGGTATGGGACAATATATTTCTCCAACTTGAATGCCCTCAACATGTTTAATTGAATTCAAACCATAAGTCCTATCAATCTTCTTGGGGAAATAGATAGTATGTTCCTTGTCATTAACATTGAAGGTCACCTTCCCTTGATTACAATTAATAACAGCTCCTGCAGTATTTAAGACAAGGTCTCCCAAGAATAATAGATATATTATCATCTTCAGGCATGATAGTTTGAGAGGATGCTCACAAAAGAAATATGAGTTGAAGTAAAAGAGAGCATCAAGAAGCAAATTCAAAACACACTTTAGTCTAACCCACTTCCTATGCATAGGAATCGTGTATGCAAATAAATTCACAAAGAACAAAGTGACAGGCATAGGAAGATAAAACAAGAGTAACTTCAAAACTTTCAGCACATAGAGAGGTGTTTCAATACCATAAAAACTTCTACAGCCATATTTTCCTCTCTCATAATAATTTTCAGTAGCCTCATGAATAAACTCAACAATATAACTATCACATAAAGCATGCTTTTCATGATCTACAAGCACTAGAGCTTTATTATAAACATTTTCAAAAGGATCCTCAGGAACATAACATTCATCCTCCTTTAGTAAGCATGGGGGACAATCAAGTAATGTAAGGGATAAAGAGTTACTCTCATTAGAAGGTAGGCATGGGTAGCTAATCCATTCATCCTCCTTTTGTTCATCACTCTCCTCCTCTTTTTCATCTAATGAGATTTCAGGTTCATCAATTTCTTCTTCCATAGGATCCTGCAAGGCATTAGTCTCTTCCATTTGTGGAAAGCATCTATTAAAATATTTAAGAATATAGCCATTTTCGTCCTTGTAATTATCAAAGCAAAATTTAAGTATACCATAAACTAGCAAGTTCAAAAGCACCCTTCCAAGAAATAAATTCTTCAATTTGTTTCGCATCATAAAAGTCATAAATTCCTTTAGCATAAGAAGATATGGTAACATTATCATTATACTCACATTGAAAAGGGAGGTGTTTATACCTCTTTATGCAACAAGATTTATCACAGCAATAAGTAACATTATAAGTAGAGCACACGTTTCTAGCAATGGTATACAATTTATCAATTTGTCCCCATAAGTGTTTCCCTTTTTCTGACAAGCGATGTTCCTTATAATAATATTTTTGATCTTCCGTGAACCCACCTTGCCAATAAGATCCAGTTTCAAAGAAACCAACTATTGACATCAAGCATGATAAAGCAAGACAATAACAGACCAACGAAAATAACAACTAGAGTAGGATTTTTTTTGTATTTTTGATAAAGAAACAAGCAAACAGGGCGAAAATAAACTTAGCTTGAACAATAGTGATTCCAAGTGGACTTGATAAATAAAGCTATGCTCCCCGGCAACGGCGCCAGAAAATAGTCTTGATGACCCACAAGTATAGGGGGTGTATCGCAGTATTTTCGAGGGAAGTTAAACCCAATTTCTTGACTCGACAAAAGGGGAGCCAAAGAATATTTATAAGCCTTAACAACTGAGTTGTCAATTCAGCTGCACCTGGAAACAATCTTGCTCACAGCAGTTTATCAGTAGCAACAGTTTTGTAGTAGGAATAGCAAAGTAGCAACAGTAGTAAACTAAAGACAACAGTAACAATAGCACTAAACAGTGGGATTCGAGTGCGGTAGGCATAGGGATGGATGGACGGGCGTTGCATGGACAAGACAATTCACATAGCAATCAGAACATATGGCAATTGCAGATAAATAAGATAAAACATCCAAGTACTAGATAATCCTAGGCATGTGTTCCATATATAGTCATACGTGCTCGCAATGAGAACTTGCACAACATCTATTGTCCTGCCAGCCCGTTTGCAGCGAGGCCTCAAGGGAACTACTGGCAATTAAGGTGCTCCTTTTAATAGAGCACCGGAGCAAAGCATTAACACTCCGTGAACACATGTGATCCTCACGTCAAAGCCATTCCCTCCGGTTATCCCGATTTTTGTCACTTCGGGGCCATTGGTTCCGAACAACAACGTGTGTATACAACTTGCAGATAAGACCAAAAACAATACTATCATAATGAATCAATAACATGTTCAGATCTGAAAGCATGGCACTCGGGCCCTAGTGACAAGCATTAAGCACAACAAGTCGCAACAAAGTCATAAAGCATTAATAAAAGATACTAGGCACCATGCCCTAAAAATCTGATGCCATTACATGAATGATCTCATCCAATCCCTACCATCCCCATAGCCTATAGTGGGGGATTAATCACTCATAGATGGGGGAAACATGGATGGTCGATGGAGAAGCGATGGTGATGATGATGGCGATGATCTTCTCCAATTCCCCGTCCCGGTAGGGTGCCAGAACGGAGTTTCTGGTGCTGTTTCGTGGAATCTGGTGGTGGCGGCGGAGCGGAACTCCTTCTGGAAAAACGTCGACCCCCCCCCAAAGTTTTTAGGTCAGAAGGCTTCTTATAGGCGAAGAGGGAGATCGAGGGGGTGCCTGGGGGCCCACACCACCCCCTGGCGCGGCCTGGCCTGGCCCACGCCACCAGGTGGTGTGGCCACCCTGGCTCTTCTCCGTCTCGTATTCTGGCTCCTGGAGTCTTCCGAAAAAATAGGCACTTTGGCTTTTGTCTCGTCGAATTCCGAGAATATTCATTTTCTGACTTTCCTGGAACCAAAAACAGCAGAAAATAGGCAGCTGGCACTGTGTCTCTTGTTAATAGGCTAGTCCAAGAAATCATATGAAAAGTACTCCAAAGTGTGGACAAAACACAATAAAGTGGATAAAACCAAGCATGGAGCATCAAAAATTATAGATACATTTGCAATGTATCAAGGGGGGAGGGGCCGAACGGCCCCGGGGAGGAGGAACCCTAGGCAGAGGAGAGATGGGGGTGAGAGCTATGCGGGGGTGGGGAGATTCCGCTGGTGATTAGGGTTTTTGTGGAGCTAGCCCTACATATTTGAACAACCGATAGAGAAAAACCAGAACATTTTGACAACATTCATTATGGGGAAGCCCCTCCTTTTTGCCATTTTTCATGCAAAGAGAGCTTGCGATCTTAGGAGTCTAGAAGAAAAAATGTGTGAACCAATTTCACTTCACGAGCCAGAGTGGAAGTGTATTTTTTGTCAATGAAATGAACACACTTATTTGAAAAAAGCTCATTCATCTGATAAAGTCGCGGGGAGGGGGACAAAACCCTACACGCTCTGCCTCGCTCCCCGAGCTGGCGACCGAGGCGGCATCTCCCATCCCTCCTCTCCCAGGCCCCCCTCATCTCTCATACCCTCCCACCGACGATGGGCGTTGCCCGCACAGTGTCGGCGCGACGATCGTCCTTTCCCCGCATGCAGGAGCCCTAGCTTGGGCGGGAGCAGCCGGCAACGGAGCGGACTGCCCTGCAGCGGTCTGGCGGACGGTCTTCAACGGTGGCTTTGGGTGGTCGTCAGGGCGGCGGCGCGGCCGTTGGCGACAGATTGGCGCGGTGGTGTGAGAAGGCAGCAGCTGATACGTCCATTTTGCATCACTATTCTATATCATAATTTACTGTTATTCATTGATATATTTCATATTAAGAGATGATACATATGTTATTTCACCTGTTTTTGCATGGTTGATAACTTTTGGAGCATGGACCGCTGCAGTCAGGATTCTGATGGAAAATGTGTTGTTTGGAGGCAAAATTCACGAAGATCAGAAAATCCGGGAAAATACATGGAAAATCCTATTTTTCCAGAAGACGAAGGAAGCTAGAAGGGAAGGTTGAGAGGACCACAGGGGCCCACACCACCCGCTGGCGCGGGCCAGCCTAGGCTGCGCCACCAGGTGGTGTGGCCGCCCTGGTCCACCCCTGGCTCCCCCCTATGGCGTATATTATCTCCACAGAACCCTAATACCTGGGGAGCAATGATGACCCACAAGTATAGAGGGTGTATCGCAGTATTTTCAAGGGAAGTGAAACCCAATTTATTGATTCGACACAGGGGGAGCCAAAGAATATTTATAAGCCTTAACAACTGAGTTGTCAATTCAGCTACACCTGGGAACAATCTTGCTCACAACAGTTTATCAGTAGCAACAGTTTTATAGTAGGAATAGTAAAGTAGCAGCAGTAAATTAAAAACAGTAGTAACAATAGCAGTAAACAGTAGGATTCAAGTGCAGTAGGCATAGGAATGGATGGACGGGCGTTGCATAGACAAGACAATTCACATAGCAATCAGAACATAGGGCAATTGCAGATAAATAAGATAAAGCATCCAAGTACTAGATAATCCTAGGCATGTGTTCCATATATAGTCATACGTGCTCGCAATGAGAACTTGCACAACATATTTTGTCCTGCCAGCCCGTTTGTAGCGGGGCCTCAAGGGAACTACTGGCAATTAAGGTACTCCTTTTAATAGAGCACCGGAGCAAAGCATTAACACTCCGTTAACACATGTGATCCTCACATCAAAGACATTCCCTCCGGTTATCCCGATTTCTGTCACTTCGGGGCCATTGGTTCCGGACAACAACGTGTGTATACAACTTGCAGGTAAGACCATAAACAATACTATCATAATGAATCAATAAATGTTCAGATCTGAAATCATGGCACTCGGGCCCTAGTGACAAGCATTAAGCATAGCAAGTCGCAACAAAGTCATAAAGCACTAATAGAAGATACTAGGCACCATGCCCTAACAATCTGATGCCATTACATGAATGATCTCATCCAATCCCTACCATCCCCATAGCCTATAGTGGGGGATTACTCACTCATAGATGGGGGAAACATGGATGGTCGATGGAGAAGCGATGGTGATGATGATGGCGATGATCTCCTCCAATTCCACGTCCTGGCAGGGTGTCAGAACGGAGTTTCTGGTGCTATTTCGTGGAATCTAGTGGTGGCGCCGGAGCGGAACTCCTTCTGGAAAAACGTCGAACCCCCCAGAGTTTGTAGGTCAAAAGGCTTCTTATAGGCGAAGAGGGAGACCGAGGGGGTGTCTGGGGCGGCCAGACCAACCCCTAGCGCGGCCTAGGCTAGCCCGCGCGGCCTAGGCTAGCCCGCGCGGCCAGGTGGTGTGGCCTGGGCCTAGCCCCCTCCGTCTCGTATTCTGACTCCGGGAGTCT
Organism: Avena eriantha; assembly: GCA_910589775.1. NCBI lineage: Eukaryota > Viridiplantae > Streptophyta > Magnoliopsida > Poales > Poaceae > Avena > Avena eriantha. Next base: position 62,361,798 of record OU342742.1, on the reverse strand, counting down.
TCTGGTGGAATATGATTTTTGGCATATTTTCTGGGATTTTTCCTAATAGTTGATTTTCTGCACAAAAGGTAGACACCAAGGCAATTCTGCTGAAAACAGCGTCAGTCCGTGTTAGTTGCATCCAAATCACACAAGTTTAGAGGAGAAACAATAGCAAAAGTGTTCGGGAATGTAGATACATTTTGGACGTATCAACTCCCCAATCTTAGCTTATTTCTTGTCCTCAAGCAATTCAGTTGAAAACTAAGTGCGATAAAAGAAACTTTCACGAACATATTTGCTTCATAAGATGTGTATATTCGCAACATGTGATCAACTACTTAGACAATTCATAATAAGGAATATGCAACTAAGTTTACTTAATAGGCATTGCAAGCTATGAAGAGATTCCAACTTAAAAATAATAAGTAGCATGAAGTATAAATATAAGCAACATTACAATGCTCATAACAAGGTATGATAGAGTGGTATCTCGCTTGCCTTTTTATTGTGAATGCCAAGGCACCTCTAAAGTTAAGGTGAAGACTAGAAGTAAAGATGTCAAAGATACAAGCATCAAAGTCATAACACAAATAATCAAGTAATGATACAAGCACAAAGAATGACAACTATGCTCTCAAGAAAGTGCTCATAGAATAAGTGGAGACTCAACAAGGAAATGAAAAGGTTTTGAATAATTTGAAAGGCTTCCAAATGCTGAAAGTATGGTACTCATTAGCTTTGAGCTCTCATTGCCCCTATCATAAGGATCTTTAATATGGTTAAGGTGAAAGTGAGGTCCAATCTGAGTTATATGCTTCACAGACTATAAACTAGAAATCCCAAGTCCCTTGAGTACGAGGGACGCTCCTCATGCTACTCAACTTTAGTTACCGGTAAGTTCTTGTCATCGTAAATATGTGCATATCATAGAGAACCGCCAATGGGGTACCCCTTGCCCGATGATACAGAAGAATCCCCATGTCAAAATGACAAGGCAAGTAGACAATGAGTATCTCAGCAATCTTCTTATTTACCATGGGAAAATGGTGCTTTTTTCTCTCTTTCCTCTTTTCTCAAATCTCTTTTTTTCTTTTTCTCCATGGTTATCTCTTTCTTTTTTTATAAGAAGAATGTTTCATAGATATCATTATGGTTACGCTGCAGGTTTCCACCATGACGGCATGGATTAGACCGGCGGCCTAGGCATTTCTCTAACACACATACATAACTCCATGGACTTACAAGCTGCCCTTTTATTTCACACCGACGACATCCGCAAACAAAAGAGCATGGTATCAACTGCGTATATATTTACAAGTGTTGAAAGCGTTCCCCATGACAGCACGGTTCTTCTAATCCCCAGCCTATAATTTGCAAGTATATAACTTTCATGGACAGTCACAATGGTTCAGGTTTATCAAGTGCAGGAAATAAAGTGTGCCATCAAGTTTGTGAGAGCTTTACTAACTAACTTTCTCATAATAGGCAAACATTTTATTCGGAAGAAAACAAGGCATATTGAATATGCACGGAAATAGAAAACGATGCTAATAGGTAGGTATGGTGGACAATTTGGCAATATTTGGTTTTAGGGAGTTGGAAACATGAGAAAAACATACCCAGTGAAAGTGAAGGCTAGCAATAGTAGGGAGCGACAAACGAGAGAGCAATAGATGTCATAATCATGCTTGCAACAAAACAGCTAATCTGGCATGAAAGTGATTCAAGACCCTCAAGGCAAAGTAATTCATCGAGGCTTAACTGATTATTTCAGTCATATGCATGCGTGAGCATGTGCCAAGTCAATTCAAATGAAACATTCAGAGGAGATACCACGGTGTCATACTCATACATTGCAAATGTATCTATAATTTTTGATGTTCCATGCTTGATTTTATCCACTTTCTTGTGTTTTGTCCACACTTTGGAGTAATTTTCATATGATTTCTTGGACTAACCTATTAATAAGAGCCACAGTACAAACTGCCTGTTTTCTGCTGTTTTTGGTTCCAGGAAAGTTAGAAAATGAATATTCTCGGAATTGTACGGGACAAAAGCCAAAGTGCCTATTTTTCCGGAAGTCATCAAGTGCCAGAATACGAGACGGAGAAGGGCCAGAGGCCGGCCACACCACCTGGCCGCACGGCCAGGCTGGGCCCGCGCCAGGGGTTGGTGTGGTGGCCCCTAGCACCCCCTCGGTCTCCCTTCCACCTATAAGATGCCCTCGGGATGAAAACCCTAAGTGCCTAATCAAAAATCCACGAAAGAGTATGTAGCCACCGTCATCTCCATCCCTAGATCGGGAGGGATCTGAAGCTCTTCCCGGCACCCTACCGAAGAGGGGAATTCACCCTGGAGGCCTTCTTCATCACCATGCAAGCCTCCGGTGTGATGTGTGAGTAGTTCATCCTTGGACTACGGATCCATGTAGTAGCTAGATGGCTGGTTCTCCTCCTTTGTGCTTTCATGTCTAGATCTTGTGAGCTCCGTTCATGATCAAGATCATCTATTTGTAATTCTGCATGTTGTGTTTGCGGGGATCCGATGGATATTGAGATGCTATTTCAGATTGATTATTGATTCTATCATGTCTTTGTTATTTATGATCTTGCATGCTTTCCGTTGTTAGTAGCTATCTTGTCCAAGTAGATGCTAGCAACTCCAAGAGTTAGTATTTATGCTCGATAGTGGGTTCATGCCTCTGGTAATCTGGGGAAGTGACAGAAATCTCTAAGGTACTAGATGTGCTATTGCTACTAGGGAGAAAACAACAATCCTTTGTTCATAGAACAATCGTATTGTTTACTTTACACACAGTTCCTAAAGCAATAATCTGTAGCTTGCAACTTAATACTGGAGGGGGTTCGGATGATAACCTAAAGGTGGATTATTAGTCATAGATGTAGTTGGATGGCGGTCTATGTATAATGTTGTAATGCCCAATCAAGTCTCAAAGGAGTCAATATGATTAGTATATGCATGTATTGCTTTCTCGATGTTTGTCAATTGCCCCGCTGTAATTTGTTCACCCAGCATGTTATCTATCTTAAGGAGAGCCACCTCTAGTGAACTATGGATCCCGGTCCTTGTCTTTTACATACAATCTACAATCTTTTACTATTTGTGTTTACTTTTTGCAAACTTTTACTTCTTTCCATTCGATACGTTTAATCCTTTGTTTTCCGCAAAACACGGTGAGATTGACAACCTCATCGCAAGTTGGGGACAAAGTTCTGTGGTTGTGTTGTGCAGGTCTCCACGTTGCTACTAGCACCGGTAGTGCGCCCTACCAAAGCTCAGCTAGTAACACCTTTGGGGTGTTTCCTTACTCCTACTGGTTCGATTAAACCTTGGTTTCATACTGAGGGAAACTTGCTGCTGTGCTCATCATACCTTCCTCTCGGGGTTCCCAACGAGCTCTACATCAACACCGCTCCAGCATTTTTCGGGCGCCGTGCATTGAGCCATCACATACCAAGTTATGAATGAAGTAATGCAAGCAAACATTCATATGACATGCTACAAACTATTAGCAAGCTGGGACTAACCATATGAAAGCAAGAACTACTAAGCATCCAAAGATAACATACACCCTACACGAATAGACTAAGCATGCCCACAATGATGAGTATATGTACAAAAATGAAAACAAATAGAGTTCGTTACCAGCCTCTTACCACACCTCAAGTTGTCATTAATCCTCATATTGCTCTTCACTTGTGTGGCTTGAATAATAATATGAAAATAATATCCACCGAGGACTGCTGAACCCTGCAACAAACTCTCAAAGCCAAAGAAGAACAGCAAATATTTTTGGTGTTTTCAATTTTTAAAACAAGAACCAAAAAGGAAAAACAAGCAAAGCAAAATCTTTTTGGGTTTTTTCGAATAGTTCAAACAAAGCAAAAAGGGAAAAGCAAACCAAGGCAAAAAGAAGAAGAAACAAACCAAAGAGAAACAACAGAAATATTTTTGGTCTTTTTGTGTTTTAGAAAGCAAAAGCAAAGAAAGAACGAAAACTAAAAAGAGAACGAAATATGAATATACAAAGTACCGACGCAAAATGATAGGGAGATGAGTGCGATGCCGGCGTACCTCCCCCCAAGCTTAGGCTTTTGGCCTAAGTGGGTATGAGTCCCAAGCTGGCCAGGATGAAGTGTCACCGTGGTACGACGAGGAGGTACCCTCGTCCTGGTGAGAGCTCGAGTACGTCCCTTCGTAGTGCGCGGAGTAATCGTAGGAGGGTACATCCTCCTGATGCTGCTTGTGGTAACCCAGCAAGCGAAGCTTCTCGTCCACCTCCTCCTTGGAGCGCGACCACGGTCTCCTGTGAACACTAAACAAAGAAGACCGTGGCAAAGGGATCTCCCTCTCATCCCCGTCAGTAAACAACATCCTATATACTAGACCATCCAAATCAGAATCAGCAGTGACAAAGTGATGAGTTTTCATAGCAACAAGGTCAAGCCTTTGTGGTGCCAATACAGTATCATTAGGGTCCACTGAAAGCCCTCATGCATTGACCATACGTGAGGCAATGATGCCCCCATAGATAGGCCCCCTAGCAGCTAGGCGGCGAGCAATAAGCGAGCCAAGGTTGTATCGAGTATCATTATTGAGCGCAGCAGCAAGGAAGGCTAAATGATAGTTGGAGATATTACTTGTGTTCTCCCTACCAAGTACGCTAGTAGCAAGATAATATGCAAAGTATCTAAGAGCAGGGAGTTGGATATTTCTTATCTTTCCACGCTGCGCCACGCGGTCATCATCATTGGTCACCCCTCGGTAAAGTTCCAGCAAATCAGCGGGTCGCCCTTGAATCTTCTTCACGGTCCCTGTCATTCTTACACCTACAACACTGCAAAATCTTTCCAATGACATGGTGAAGGGCAGGTTATAAATTTTGAAAGAGCCAGTTGACTGATAGGGTGTGTTAGTAAACACGAAGCTCTCAACAAAAGTTTTGGTGAGCATAGCGTATTGCTCACTCTTATCTTGCATATATGAGGTCAAACCAACCCTCTGAATCAGTAGCAAGAAATCATCAAGAATCCCTGCAGCTTGTAAGAAAGTAAAACAAGGAAAAGTAGATGGGTGAGCATCCCCATCATCCCCTTGATTACCAATACGAGTTGCAATGAGATCTTCGTTGTATGATGGCCTAAACTGAGAGGCTGATCTTGAGGGCCTCGACCTCCTAGGTGCATCCCTCTCAAATATCTCTCCAAAGATTGTTGGGTCCGCAACATAGAAAATAAAAAAATTCCTACGATGAGAACTATACGCCAAGATCTATGTACTAGATACAGAGTAACGGGTGGACATACATCCATGGAGAACTTACCCTCGAAGACAACGAGTTTTGTTAACGAGTAGGAACTCGTGGTTGATGTAGTCGTACACTTGCCGATCTCAAGATCGTGTGGAAGTCCGAGCGCCGCAGATCAGCAGCGCATCCGTCCTCGCACACACGTTTAAGCCATCGGACAACCTCCACCTCCTCGCTCCAGCAATGCAGCGGAAGCAACAACTCCTTCCAAACGAAATGCCACCGGGAACATGTGTCTCGCTAATCCGAGACCATGGGGGAATAATTCTAGAGGGGGAGAGAGATCCTTCACAAGGAGGTGTGAGGAAGAAGGAGGAAGAGGGGGCCTTTTATAGGAGGAGCGGGGGAACCCCTCCATGGCCAGTGCCTCATGGAGGTGACCCCTCACCTCCTCCATTCATGTGGTGGTAACTCCCTCCACATTAAAATGCCTCTTCACATTCTCTTTTAAAGTCTCCACTTTAAATGCATTAAGATTCTCTAAGTTTAATGCTCTCTCATTTAATAAAACTCTTTTATTAAATTTATTCAGAATTTTGTTAATTACTTTAATTAACAAACATTCACATAAAACCCCTTGCAACATTTCAATATCACATGCAGAACCACTTTCTGCAATTTCACCCGAAACAATTCCGGTTTCTATCGAAACAATTCCTACGCTTTGCAATCCTTTCGTCTGAAACATATGTGCTCCAAAATGGTGTCCGGTAACCCTTAACTGTGTCACCCTACAGTTCACGAATAATGCAGACATGATTGAGACTCCTCTCAGATCAATAATCAGAAGCGGGACATGGAGATCCATACTGACTCCTGCACATTCAACGATGACTTCTGTGATCGTGAGAACCTTTAACGCTAGTAACTTAATCCCTTTGTCTCATGATATAATACATGTCCGAGATTCGATCATCGGTATCCAAATACCTAGTTTGATCTCGTTACGGACATGCACTCTTTTCTCGTTCCCGTGATATAACATTCTAGTGATCACATCACTTGCTTGCAAGCTATCTTAATGTGATATCACCGAGAGGGCCCAGAGTATATCTATCGGTCATCGGGATTGACAAATTCCACTCTTGGTCCATGAGCCTCAACATAACACCTTCATAGCACTGAACCCATCTTTATAGTCACCCTGTTACGGTGTGACGTTTGATGTTATCAAGATACTCTTCTGGTGTTAGCAATTAACATGATCTCATGGTCTAAGGATAAAGATTACTTCGTATGATGTTATATCAATATAAACATAATGACTTGATCGTAATGCTGGATGACCCACAAGTATAGGGGGTGTATCGCAGTATTTTCGATAAGTAAGAGTGTCGAACCCAACGAGGAGCAGAAGGTGCTGGCTAGTGGTATGGATCAGGAATTCTCTGCAAATACTTAGCAAATGGATTTTTAGGGGTTTTCGATAAAGCAAGTAAACAAAGTACGAGTAAATAAAAGACAGTAAGAATAAATGCAGCAAGTGGCCCAATCCTTTATGCAGCAAAGTACAAGCCGGTTGTATTTCTATAGATGACCAAACGTTCTCGAGGACACATGGGAAGACTGTCAAGTGCTTTCGCTTCATATAGTCGATTAATCTTCTCTAGCTTGCTAAGTGTTGTGTGGGTGAACCTGTGCTAATGTACCGTCCCATCCAAGACTTAATACATACTTGTGATTAAACCCCCTTGCAAACATCCGTAAGTACAAGAAAGTAATTAAGGCAAAAACCTAACCACAACTTTAAACTCTAAGACCCTTACGTCCCTTGTGCAATGGTTTCCTAACGGAGGTTCAGGTTTCTGTCACTCCGGCAACCCCTTCGATTAGTAGCCAAATACACAATGCATTCCCCTATTCCCATATAGGTGAAGTGTCATGTAGTCGACGTTCACATGACACCACTAGAAGAAGTACACCGCAACTTAAATAACAATCTATTGAATCTTTCTCAACACGACTTCACTACTAACAACAAGACTTCTCCCATGTCCTCAAGAACAAAACGAACTACTCACAAGACATCATATGGATCATGATCAGAGATGGAATAATGATGTATAACAATCTGAACATAAACAATAATTCAACGGTTCACTCAATAGCATCAACTACAAAGAGTAATCAACACCGGGAAAGTTTCCCCGAGTCTTAGGGTTTCGAGAGGAAGATATACGCCAGAGGGGAGAGGATGGAGTGGGCCAGGGCGGCCACACCACTCCCTGGCGCGGCCTGGGCTTGCCCGCGCCATGGGGTGGTGTGGGCCCCCTGTGGCCCACCTCCACTCCATCTTCTGGCATCTTGAGTCTTCTGGAAAAATAGAATTTTCCGTATATTTTCCCGGATTTTCTGATCTTCGCGAATTTTGCCTCCAAACAGCACCTTTTCCATCAGAATCCTGACTGTAGCGGTCCATGCTCCAAAAGTCATCAACCATGCAAAAACAGATGAAATAACATAAGTATCACCTCTCAATGTGAAATATATCAATGAATAATAGTGAATTAAGACATAGAATAGTGATGCAAAATGGACGTATCAACTCCCCCTAGCTTAGACTTCGCTTGTCCCCAAGCGAAACTGAGCTCAATAAACATGGCCTTGGGTTTATGGAGTGAAGAGTCGATAAAAGAATATGGACAAGAAGCATCACATTCATCAGAAGCATAGATCATAATCGAAGACAACTCATTATTATATAACTCAACTTGTAATGAGTAAAGGAAACGCAATAAAGATACATAAAGTGAATCATAATTGGTAATGGCAAACTTAGCTCTTGGTCGAAGAATAGTTGATAATTTGCTGGAGTTCACAAATAGCTGGTTTTTCAATTATAGCTTTCAAAGTAGTAAACATGAAGATAAGAGCAAATGTGCAACACAAGGAACATAAGAAACATGAGTGAATAAATCATCATATGAATGAATGAAACACATCAACTCAAAATACTTGCTGAGATAGAAGGGAATAGGTTTACTGACTCAACTACAAAGTAAAAGAAAGGCCCTTCGCAGAGGGAACCAGGGATTGCAAGTCTCATAAAGAGCTCCCAAAAATTATGATACTTATTAGCTTTCAGCTCTCATTGCCCCTATCATAGGCATCTTTTGGTGATTAAGGTTAAAGTGACGCAACTAAGAGGATATGCTTGACAAGTTATAAGTTGAAATCTCATGCCCCTTACTTATGAGTACCGATCCTCATGCTACTCAACGTCAGTCATGTGTAAGCTCTTGTCATTGTAAATACATGCGTATCATTGAGAACCACCAACGGGGTACCCCTTGCACATGACACAGGAGCTATCCCATAATCAAAATGACAAGGCAAGTAGACAGTGAGCAACTCAGCGATCTTTTTATTTGTCTACCTCCCAAATTAAACAAGTTTTTGGCTAGCAAGGCTGGGTAGCAAGTATAAGAGTTGAAGGAAACAAACAAACATACAAATGGTAAAGACAAACATGCTATCTTCCTTGGAAGCACAAAAGATCTTAACTAGAGAAAACTAGACTTATGAGCAAATCAAGAAAGAAAGAAAGATGATGAAATTGTTTTCCTCTAGAGTACTTCTATCTTTTTCTTTTCAACTCTCAAAAAGGTGTTGCTACTGACCGAGCCAGGTTTGCCAAAACTAACTAAATTAACTCAATGATCCCAAAGTGATACCAATACTAACAACAAGATCAATCATATAACCACGAATTGAAAACTAATATAAGCTATGCAAAATGGTGAATGATAGAACTTCTCATTAATATTCCATAACGGAAACTCACACCAAGGGATACATATCTAACGAGAGAGGGGACACTTCCATAATGTAAACCATACTACAAAATAAATCCTCTATTCATGATATGACTCTACTAATAAGGTAAAAAGATAGAAGATAGTGATATGATACCGCGGCACTCCCCCAAGCTTGGAACAAACCAAGGGGATGCCAAACCTGATGACGAATTACTCCTTCGGTGGTGGTGGTATCCTTTTGATGAGCTCCTTGATCAGTTTCCCAAAGTCCTCAATCTCGAAGGTGAGAGTGCGAATCAATTCCGAGTTATGCTCAATACGGCCCATAATCATCTTAGTTTATGGATCCCAGGTCTTGTGATTCTTCTTCCATTCTTCCCACTTGGAGTCTTCTTTTCCTGCACGGTTATGAGCAAAGGTATGGAAGGTACTCTTGGTGTTCGGAGAAGGTGTCCTTTGTGCCAAACAGTGACGAGGAGCTTTCCCCCCAGTCTGCATCCGTGCAGTCCTTCTGATCCTGCCAGGGTTCGCCACCACTCCAATGCTTGCAATGGTAGTGCCGGTGTGTTTTGCCTCCTCTTCACTTTCACTCTTGATATCCTTCTCCTTCCCGGTGTCTTGGAGGTCTTCCTCCATGGGTTCCTTCCCTTTATCCTTGGCGGACACCATTGTGCTTCTAAGCTTTCAAAGAGTATGTCCTGGGAGAAACAGATCGAAACAAAAACACGACGAAAACACGATATACGAACCTCGGGGGATCCGGGGGGGTATATATTACGAAGTTTCACGTCAAAAGGAAGGTACTAGGAGAAAACGGGTCGGAGACGGAGTCCTGGGTGGCCTCACCACCTGGTGGCGCGGCCAGGGGTGGGCCCACGCCATGGGGTGGTGTGGGCCACCCTGGCTCCAGTTCCGTCCCTTTTTCGATTCTTAGCTTTCCTTATTGACTGAAAACTGCAAAAATATAGTTGGATTGTATTTTTGTGGAACTTTTCTTACCAGAACTATTACCTAGTTGGAAACGGACTCTGCAGGTATCTGAATTTGGTATTTAGTGGATTCTTACTGAGTCACCACTTGAATCATCAATATGTTCATCTTCATACACTTATTACTTGAGTCGTAAAACCCTTCTCTTCCTTATTACACCATTATCTCCACTTCCTGGAAATTTCTTTCACACAAAACTTCACATAGTTCTTCATTAGCAACATTAGTATAAGTGAAGTGATTAAACCTTTTGAGTCCAACTTCAACTGAAAACCATCAAAACATAAGCTACTGTAGAAACTCCTTCCGAAAACCCAAAAAGAATTCAAAAAGGAAATCGAATAAAGAAGCAAATGCAAGATTGGCAAAATCTGTCAAAACAGACCAGCAGGTAAAGATCAATTTTTCCGAAAATCTTCTGTTGATCACATAAAAAAGTACAAAAGTAACTAAAGTTAAATAACAACCTGGGGCAGAAGCACAAAAAATTACAGCTCAATCCGACATACAGAGATCTCTCACGAATTTTTACGGTGAAGCACAAAAATCTGTTTCGGGACAGCAACTTCCCCAAATATTACTTATCTCTCATTAGAGGTTGATCTTGATACAAAAACCAAACAAAACGGATAAGGAGCGGTTATCACTGAATTAATAACTTCCAAGACCCAAAGAAACAAAAACAAACTAAAGCAAAAGCAAATTGGGTTGTCTCCCATAAAGCTCTTTCTTTATAGCCATTAAGATGGGCATGATAATTTTGAAGAAGCTCTCATAGGGATATGAATTGAAGTGAAAGAGAGCATTAAGAAGCAAAAACACATACTCTTTTAAGTCTAACCCACTTCCTATGCAAGGGGATTTTGTAAACAAACAAGTTATTGAAACCAAAGGCAACTTGCATAAGAAGGCAAAAGAAGTGCAACATAAAAAACTTTTAGCATAAAACGGGGAAACTTGATATTATTAAGATGCATAAGAACACTTTTCCCTCTCTCATAATAGCTTTCAGTATCATACATAAACTTAACAATATAGCTATCACAAGGACTATCATAGCAATGATCACTTATTCTAACAGAAAACACCGGAATACTAGCTCTCATAACACTACTTTGTGAAACAATATTAGAGGTATCCTTATAAAGGATAGTGTGTCCCTCCTTTTCATACTTAGCAACAAAGTCTTTCACTCTTGCTACCATAGGTTCATCAACCATTTTTTTATCAGGTTCAACAGCCTTATTCATACTTTCATTAACCATACTAGCCATCATAGAATGTTCCTTTACCTTAACTGGGAAAGGCATTTTTCTCAATATAAGGTTCAGGTAAAACATGATTAGTAGTATAAACTTTAGTACTTCTAGCAGGAACACTCTTAGCAATATCTTTATAAGGTTCATGATACTTATTCCACTTCTTTTTAGGCACTTCAATATAAGAAGCAAAGGCCTTAAAATAAGAAGCAATAGCTTGAGAGTCTAAACCATAAGCATTTTTAATATTTTGAAAGTCATCAGTTCCCATAAAAGATTCAATGCATTCATAATCATAATTTATACCTGACTTTCTACCTTTGTCGTTCTCCCAAGCTTCAACATTGTCTTGAATACGGTCCAGAAGGTCCCATTTAACTTCTTCTTCCATACGAGTGAATGATCCAGCACAAGAAGCGTCCAATAAATCTTTATCATGTAGAGGGAGCCTTGCATAAAAGTTATTGATAATAATATTGTTGAGGAGCTCATGAATGGGACATTTGAGCATTAGTAACTTCAATCTCCCCCAAGCTTGGGCTGTACTCTCTCCATCAAGAGGCCAAAAGTTGTATATTTGATTCTGATCTTTATGAATTTCACTAGGAGGATAAAACTTTGAATAAAAGAGAGGAACTATTTCCTCCCATTCCAGAGCTTGACCATTCTTCAGCAGCTTATACCATTCCTCAGCTCTTCCTTTCAGTGATAATGAGAATAACTTCTTCTTAACTTGATCTGTAGTAATACCTGCACACTTGAACAACCCGCATAATTCGTGTATAAAGAGTAAATGATCACCGGGATGGACAGTTCCATCCCCAACATAGTAGTTATCCATAACCCGATCAATAATTCTTGTAGGTATTTTAAAAACATCTTTCTCAGCAGGTGGTGCTTATCTACTACCTTAGCAGTGGTAGTAGCATTACCAAATAAGAAACTCAGCAAACTATCCATAACTGAAATAAAGCAACTAGCAGAAGTAAATAATACTCACAGTAGAAGTTTCCTTTACCAGTTCCACTCTCCAATAGCACTTCACTCCCCGACAATGGCGCCAGAAAATAGTCTTGATGACCCACAAGTATAGGGGGTGTATCGCAGTATTTTCAATAAGTAAGAGTGTTGAACCCAACGAGGAGCAGAAGGTGTTGGTTAGTGGTATGGATCAGGAATTCTCTGCAAATACTTAGCAAACGAATTTTTAGGGGTTTTCGATAAAGCAAGTAAACAAAGTACGAGTAAATAAAAGACAGTAAGAATAAATGCAGCAAGTGGCCCAATCCTTTATGCAGCAAAGGACAAGCCGGTTGTATTTCTATAGATGACCAAACATTCTCGAGGACACATGGGAAGACTGTCAAGTGCTTTCGTTTCATATAGTCGATTAATCTTCTCTAGCTTGCTAAGTGTTGTGTGGGTGAACCTATGCTAATGTACCGTCCCATCCAAGACTTAATACATACTTGTGATTAAACCCCCTTGCAAACATCCATAAGTACAAGAAAGTAATTAAGGCAAAAACCTAACCACAGCTTTAAACTCTAAGACCCTTACATCCCTTGTGCAATGGTTTCCTAACGGAGGTTCAGGTTTCTGTCACTCCGGCAACCCCTACGATTAGTAGCCAAATACACAATGCATTCCCCTAGGCCCATATAGGTGAAGTGTCATGTAGTCGACGTTCACATGACACCACTAGAAGAAGTACACCACAACTTAAATAACAATCTATTGAATCTTTCTCAACACAACTCCACTACTAACAACAAGACTTCTACCATGTCCTCAAGAACAAAACGAACTACTCACAAGACATCATATGGATCATGATCAGAGATGGAATAATGATGTATAACAATCTGAACATAAACAATAATTCAACGGTTCACTCAATAGCATCAACTACAAAGAGTAATCAACACCGGGAAAGTTTCCCCTACGAACTATAGCAAGATTCAAGCAATTGTTACAGCAATATGAAGATGGTGATGAGGGTGCTGATGGTGATGATGGTGGTGATGATGATGATGAGGATCCCGATGAAGTCCATCTTGATGGTGGTGTTGATGGCAACGATCTCCCCTCTCCGAGGAATTCCCCCGGCAAAAATCTGTCTGTCGGAGAGATCTTTATCTCTCGGTGTTTTCCGCCCTACAGAGGCGGCAGAATCTTTCTATGGTCACTCCCCGAGTCTTAGGGTTTTGGGAGGAAGATATACGCCAGAGGGGAGAGGCTGGAGTGGGCCAAGGCGGCCACACCACTCCCTGGCGCGGCCTGGGCTTGCCCGCGCCATGGGGTGGTGTGGGCCCCCTGTGGCCCACCTCCACTCCATCTTCTGGCATCTTGAGTCTTCTGGAAAAATAGAATTTTCCGTATATTTTCCCGGATTTTCTGATCTTCGCGAATTTTGCCTCCAAACAGCACCTTTTCCATCAGAATCCTGACTGCAGCAGTCCATGCTCCAAAAGTCATCAACCATGCAAAAACAGATGAAATAACATAAGTATCACCTCTCAATGTGAAATATATCAATGAATAATAGTGAATTAAGACATAGAATAGTGATGCAAAATGGACGTATCAATGCTATACTTTGGATGAATGTTCATCACATCATTTCACAAATGCTGTGAACTTGTTATTAACAACATCCAATGTCCATGATCAGGAAACCTTGATCATCTTGTTAATCAACAAGTAGTCTATAAGAGAGGCATAACTAGGAACCTTTTTTGTTTATTAAACACACATGTATTGACGTTTCTGATCAATACAATTATAGCATGCAAAATACACATCTATCATATACGAGGAATACATAATAACAACTTTATTATTGCCTCTCAGGGCATATTTCCTTCAAAGGTATGGTTGTTCATGCTTGATATTCTGAAATTTAAACACCTATTAGACAAGTGATTGCAAAGTGAATATAATGAAGGGCACTACTCATAGGGACTTGTAAGAGGCCTAAACATGCATCAAAACTATATCTCTAAGCATCAAACAAGCTTACAAGCTCTCATAACCTGTCACCTACAGCAGCAAAATACTCAAGATATAATCCACTAAACACAAATCTACTTGGACAAGAGGAGGAGTCACATACCGGAGAACAAATGCTCCAAATTTCAGCAACAAAGATGGGCTGAGCAAGGAGATCAAAAAAATCGAGAGCAAGCACAGCAAGAACACGATTTTGAGCAATGAACTGGAGCTTACTCGGGAGAGAGAAGAAAGTGGCAAGTGAGAGAGTAAGTGGAGGGCCAGGGGTGGCCCACACCATGGCATGGCGCCACCTAGGGCAGGCCGCGCCACCAGGTGGTGTGCCTGCCTGGTGGTCCCCCCTGGTACCTTCCAGGCACTCCTCTACCCCTTTTTCACGTAAAAATTTAATATGAATTTTCTGGAATTTTTAGAGACACTTTATTTTTGGGCATTTTTCACGTATAGATGAATGATTTTCTGATAGAAAAAGATTTTCTGGAATGATGCAATGACAAAACAACGCTAGAACTACAGAAGTTCTAAGACACTCTAACATGCAAGCAACTAACAACAGAAAATAAAACTAAACGAAAGCAAAAACTAAATGGATAGAATATAATTAAGCAGAGATAATCATGGTGAAACCATTGTTTTGTTCAATGAAATCCTTTTGTTAACAGGTTGATCAGGTCTTGTTACCAAAACAATTTCATATGAGACAAAACTTTGTATTCCACTAATGATTATGTTACCTCAACCTTGATAGCAATGGTCCCAATCATAATAGTTTCAAATTTTTCTCTTGGTATGGGACAATATATTTCTCCAACTTGGATGCCCTCAACATGTTCAATTGAGTTCAAACCATAAGTCCTTTCAATCTTCTTGGGGAAATAGACGGTATGTTCCTTGTCATTAACATTAAAGGTCACCTTTCCTTGATTACAATTAATAACAGCTCTTAGAGTATTAAGAAAAGATCTCCCAAGAATAATAGACATATTATCATCTTCAGGCATTTCAAGCACAACAAAATCAGTTAATATCAAGCAATTATGAGCCACTTGAACAGGTACATCCTCACATATATCAACATGAATAGTGGTAGATTTATCAGCCATTTGCAATGATATATCAGTTGGTATCAGTTTTTCAAGTTGAAGTCTCTTATAGAGAGAGAAAGGCATAACACTACTCCAGCTCCCAAATCACACAAAGCAGTTCTAACATAACTATTCTTAATAGAGCAAGGGATAGTTGGAATCCCTGGGTCTCCAAGTTTCTTAGGAACCCTACCATTAAAGGAATAATTAGCAAGCAAAGTAGAAATTTCTTCATTAGGGATCTTCCTTTTATTCGAGACAATATCCTTCATATAATTTGAGTAAGGAGGCAATTTAATAGCATCAGTCAAAGGAATTTGCAGGAATAAAGGTTTCATCCACTCACAAAACTTATTATAGTGTTCATCTTCCTTTGACTTGTGTTTCTTATCAGGGAAAGGCATAGGTTTTTGGACCCAAGGCTCTCTTTCACTACCATGTTTCTTAGCAACAAAATCTTCTTTACTGTATTTAGTATTCTTAGTGTGCTTTTCAAATTCTTCTTCAACTTTTTCTTCATTTGGAGCTTCATTTTCTTCATTACCACTTTCAGTTTCAGCATCAGAAATGGATATACTATTAGGATCTTTAGTAGGTTCAGAGGGTTCTACAATAGTTTTATGTTTCTTTTTTTCTTACGAGTAGATCCACTATTTTCAGCTTGGTTAGAATCCTGCTCAATTCTTTTGGGATGCCCCTCGGGATATAGAGGATCCTAGGTAGCAGCACCACTTCTAGTTCTAATTTCATAAGCATGTTTTTCTTTAGCAGCATTAACTAGCAAGTCTTTTTGCACTTTAATGAGTTGATCTATTTGAGTTTGAACCATTTGAAAGTGTTTAACAATCATTTTAACATCATTGGAGGTTCTTTCCACAATATCTTTTAATTCAACAATAGCTCGGGAGTTTTCAATTAGATGATTTTGCACCCTTTTATTAAAATTATATTGCTTAACAATAAAGATATCGAATTCTTCTAAGCATTGATCAGGAGGTTTAGAGTAAGGGATATCACCTTCATCAAAGTGTTGGAGAGAGTGTACCTCAATAGTGGATGAGTAGGGGATAGGCTTACATAATTCTTCTATAGGAGGTAAATTCTTGACATCTGCAGCTTTAATTCCCTTCTCCTTAAGACATTTCTTAGCTTCCTTCATCACTTCATCATTTAATTCAATAACCCCCCTCTTCTTTTGAAGGGCTAATGCCTGAGAGGCAATAATAAAGTGGTTATTATATTATTCCATGTTTATGATAAATGTTTATTTTGCATGCTATAATTGTATTAATTGGAAAAGTTAATACATGTGTGTTTAATAAACAAAATACAAAGTTCCTAGTAATGCCTCTCATATAAACTAGCTCGTTGATTAACAAGATGATCAAGGTTTCCTGATCATGGACATTGGGTGTTGTTAATAACGAGGTCACAACATTGGTGGAATGATGTGATGAACATTCATCCGAAGTATAGCATTGCGATCAAAGTCATTATGTTTATATTGCTATAACATCATACGAACTAATCTTAGTCCTTAGACCATGAGATCATGTTAATTGCTAACACCAGAAGAGTATCTTGATAACACCAAACGTCACACCTTAACAGGGTGACTATAAAGGTGGGTTCAATACTACGAAGGTGTTATGTTGAGGCTCATGGATCAAGAGTGGAATTTGTCAATCCTGATGACGGATAGATATACTCTCAGCCCTCTCGGTGATATCACATTAAGATAGCTTGCAAGCAAGTGATGAGATCACTAGAATGTTATATCACGGGAACGAGAAAAGAGTGCATGTCGGTAACGAGATTAAACTAGGTATGGAGATACCGATGATCGAATCTCAGACATGTAATATATCGCGAGACAAAGGGATTTAGTTACAAGCGTTAAAGTTTCTCACGATCACAGAAGTCATCGTTGAATGTGTAGGAGTCAGTATGGATCTCCAGGTCCCACTTCTGATTATTGATTTGAGAGGGGTCTCGATCATGTCTGCATTACTCGTGAACCGTAGGGTGAAAAACTTAAGGGATACTGACACCATTTGGAGCAAATATGTTTCATATAAAGATTTAAGAAAGCGCTGGAATTATTTCAATAGACACCGAAACTGTTTGGGGTGAAATTGCTGAAATTGGTTCAGCATGTAATATTGAAATGTTGCAGGGGTTTTTATGTGAATGTTTGTTAATTAAAGTAATTAACAAAATTCTGAATAAAAAAATAATAAAAGAGTTTTATTAAATGAGAGAGCATTAAATTTGGAGAAATTTAATGCATTTAAAGTGGAGACTTTAAAAGAGAATGTGAAGGGGCATTTTAATGTGGAGGTGTTACCAGCACATGAATGGGGAGGTGAGGAGTCACCCTCCCATGGGGCGCCAGCCATGGGGAGGGGCACCCCCCTCCTCCTATAAAATGCCCCCCTCTCACTCCTTCCTCACACCTCCTCGTGAAGGATCTCTCTCCCCCTCTAGTATTATTCCCCCATGGTCTCGGATTAGTGAGATACATATTCCCGGTGGTTTTATCTGGAAAGGAGTTGCTGCTTCCGCTGCTTTGCTAGAGCGAGGGACGGAGGTTGTCGGGGTACCGGACGTGTGTGCGATCACAGATGCACCGCTACTTTGCGGTGCTAGACTTGGTAGTGCTGGACTTGCTGGAGCTGGATCTAATGGACGTGCTGGAGCCGGACCTACTGGACTTCATCACGATCTTGAGATCAGCAAGCGTACGACTACATCATCCACGAGTTCCTACTCGTTAACAAAACTCGTTATCTTCGAGGGTAAGTTCCCCATGTATGTATATCCACCCGTTGCTCTGTATCTAGTAGCTAGATCTTGGCGTATAATTCTCATCATAGGAATTTTTTTGTTTTCTATGCTGCGAACCCAACAGTGGTATCAGAGCCTGATCTATGCATAGGTGCTTTGCATGGGTAGTACACATATGTTTATATGTGGGCGATGATGATTATGTTATTGCATCTTCTATGTATTTCTAATATTGGTGGCATAGTGGGATGAAGCGGCCCGGACCAACCTTACATGTCATCGCACATGAGACCGGTTCCACGACTGACATGCAACTAGTTTTGCATAAGTGGCTGGCGGGTGTCTGTCTCTCCTACTATAGTCAATATCTGATTTACACCGAGTTGCTAATAACTTAGTTATCATTGTTGTGGTTCCATGTTCGTAGGTAAGACCGGTACTATCTTCGAAAGCCTTAAGCCACATAAAACTTGCAATGGATAAATTAGAGACGTCTAGTTTAGATCGTTGCTGGGCTAGTGTTATGATATGGTAATGTTGTAAGTAGATGTATGATAGGTATTCTTACAACACACCTAACATGTAAGTTCCATAGACCCTGGCCTTACACACAAAGGAATGATAGAGATCATACCATGATGCATATGATAGAGATCAAATGCATGGACCATATCATCTCACTTTACACATTAGATGTTTGCATCTTATATTGCTAGTTTGGCGTTTTAGTAGCATTTTAAGATGATCCCTCATTTAGATATCAAGATAAAAATGTGTTCTTCCTCAAGTATGCACCGTTCTATGGATCGTGTTTCGAGACATCACGTGATGATCGGGTGTACTCGACTCTACTCTTTTATACAACGGGTGTAAGATGGTTTTACACATGCGAGTACTAAGGTTCTTACTTGGTGAGCCTAGCATGTACAGACATGGCCTCAGAACACAGACCGAAAGGTTAAGCATGAGTCATATAGTTGATATGATGCCCATATTGATGCTCGCCTTTGAAGCTACACCGACTCACGTGATGATCGGACTTGGTGTAGTGGATTTGGTTCATGTAATCACCAAAAAGTCACAAGGGATGTCGTTTTTGAGTGGGAGTTCATTTCTAATTTGGATTAGTCGAACTCAATTTGTCATAAACTAAATCGAAGTGAATTTGCATAATTTGTTGTAGTCATTGGCGTCTGTTCACTACCTTATGCTTAGTTTTAATTGAGATAATAGAACTATAGAATTCTGGATATTTACTTTACGAACTGGTATCGTATTGTTTTGAATGTCAATTTAAAGTTTATAAGTCCTATTGCAAACTTTCAGCAAACTCTATTTACTCCATGAAGTTTAATAAGTAGTATTAAATCAAGAGTAAGAATTCCAATGTTAGTATCAAGTATCATGTTTGCCTCCATGATTATTGATATTCAAAAGTTGTTTTAATATCAAGATTATATAGGAGCTGAAAATTGTTTCAGAAACCATCATGTGTGAAAGATATTGTGATATCTGAAATAATGTTTTTGGTTGCATTATGATAGAGTATAATTTAGCAAAATACATGTTCTCATATTGTATGAGAATTTGTGAAGGATGGAGATGCTAAGCATCCGGATCTCCCAAAAGGTTTTGGGAACTAACATTATACTCGCGATTCTTCCTTACAGGCTATAGTAGCTTGATCATGAAAGTTGTCATGATAAGGATGGATAGAAGATGTAAGTAAAATGTTTACTACACTAATAGATTACTAAAGAATGGATTTTTGAAAGAACACCAAACATTTGATGATGGTGATCCACTTCAAAGTGCAAGTTCAAAGGTATTAGTATTTGACTATATACACTTTGTACTATGTGTCATGTGAATGACACCACTATTGATGTTGATAGATTCTTTTAAAAGAAAAGGAATTGTTGAAAGAGAATCTATAAAATATTTGGCAGAAAAGAAAAAGGTTGGAGATGTCCAACTTAGGTATATAGAAGATATACATGTTATGGATGTATTCCTTGCTTGTTAAACAATGTGGTTCTGAGGTATTGGATACCGGTATTGGATATCGAATTGGTTGGTATGAAGTGTCATACAGGACAACGCAATTCATGAACTGCAATGGCCTAAGTAACTAGCAAGAGAATAAGTGATGATGTTCATCGAAAACAAATAAAGTGTTATTGTGTTTTTCGTTGTCGTCAAACCTAGCCTTCAAGATTTGTTTTAATAATTGTTATTTTGTTCCAGTATTACGAGAACAATGGTTGTTCAGATAATTACCGTATTTCATAAAGGATGGATGAACTTTTACAAGTCTAGTGGGAGAAATCACATCCATAAACACTATTGCTAAAATGTCGCAAGACAAATGATTGAAAGATCACTTATTAAGTGACATCGCTGTTTAAATTATATTGGAAAGAAAACATGAAGAAACTCCATGTTGATGGATTTTTTTGGAGTCGTTTGATTTTGATCAATTGACGCTTGTGAAACTTTCCTCGAGATAATTGAAACTCCGTCCATAGGCCAAAGAGGAACGGATGACTAACTTATTGGATATTATGCATGTTGATGTATATAGTCCATTATGTGTAGCCATATGCGATGGATCTTTTTGCTTCATATGCTTTATCCAGAAATTTAAGTGAATATATCTATATATTTACTTAATAAGGAAGAAGTATGAAACATTTGAAAATTGTTCAAAGTCTTTCAAGATGAAGTGAAAAATCATGGTAACAAGAAAATAAAAGAGTTTATGATTTGATCATAAAGGAAGATATTTGAGTTACATGTTTAGCAAAACACCTAAGATTTGAGGAATTCTTCCATGATTTGTGTTTTCTGGTAAACCATAGGAGTATGGCATATTCGAGAGATGAAATCAAACCATGTTTGACATGGTAAGATCAAAGGTGTCATTTATAAAACTGCCATTATGTTTTAAGGATTGAAGCTTTAGAGACTACTGCTTTTACACTGAAAAGAGCACCATCGTGATCCATTGAATTGACACCATATGAGTTATGGTTTGGGATAAAACCTGAATTGTCTTTTCTTAAATTTTGGTATGCTATGCATAAGTAAAATGTTTACAACCAAAGTTGGATAAGCACGTCTTTGTAGGTTATTCCAAAAGAATTTGTTGGGAATTCGTCCATAACACTAAGGACAAAAGAGTTTGTTACTTGGAACGTCAAGTTTCTTGAGAAGAAATTTTTCGCGAAAAGTTAAGTGGGAGGACAATAGAACTTTGATAAGGTTGTTGAACCTTAGCTATATGTGCTAAGTAGCGGAGCGCCAGAAAATGTCCCGGTGGCGGCCACAATGCTCATGGCTCCCGTGATTACAAAGGTTGTAATCTCAGAGATTAGATTTCATATTGAACCGTGTGGGTCGGTAAGAATCAAATAGTGATATTTGAAAACAAATCGTTATTGTTTTGACAATGATGAACCGACTACATGCAAAGAAGCGATGATGGGCCCTGACTCCATAAAATGACTAGAAGTCATAGAATCCGTGATAGTATCCATACACGAGAATCAAGTTTCTGAACTTGGAAGACCCTCTGAAAAGGCATAAAGCCTATCGGTCGTGTTTGCATCTATAAAGAAATAGACATGGATGTTTAACATCTATGAAATAGTCGACATGTCGGAAAAAAGTTTACGGCAATGTTCAAGGAGTTGACTATGACAATATTTGATCTTTCATAGCGATATATAGTCTTGACGGATTAATGTAGCAACCACTACATATAATTTGGTATATGGTAGTTGAATAAACAAAACAAGGTTCTTCTAATAGAACGGTTACCTAGGACGTGTACATGACATAGTCCGAAGGGTTTTGTTAATTCAAAGGGTGCTAAAAGGGCATGCAAACTTCAATAGTTGAAGTAAGCATAGCGGAGTAGGAATCTTCACCATGATGAAACTGTTAAAAGAGTTTAAATTCATCGGAGATGATGAAGATGCTTGCATTTGCAAGAAATTAGTGGGAGCACTGAGACATATTTCTAATACATTATGTAGAGGACATATTGTTGATTGGAAATGATGTATCTTGTATGGACACAAGTTAAGAATTTCATTAAAATAAGATTTCGATGAAAGACTTGGGCAAAACCGGAATATTTGGCATCAATATCTATATGGATAGATTGAGGCGCTAATATGGTTGTGCTAGACATACATATATGAGATATTGAAAGGGTTCAATATGGAAACAACAAGAAAGGTTATTGCTGCATGGAAAGGATTGTATCAAGATTCAAGTGTTTCAACACTTGGTGAGTAACATCACATGAAGATTTTGATCGATTATACCATGATATGTATATATCCAGAATGTCCTATGCTCTAAATGTTATGAGCACATACCAGAATGATTCATAAGATGATCATTGGACAATAGTAAAGATATTCTTATGAGCTTTGGAAGAACTAAGATATATCATGTATAAGTGACAAATAGTTAAAGGTAGTTCATTGTAAAGTGTTACATTGATACCAGTTTTGTCACAAGATACAAATTAAATTTATCTCAAATTATACTATGGGTGGCACAATGTAATGGAAAGGATGTTCCATGATGGATTTGGATAAGTTCCAAAGTTGAAACATTGTGACGGATACTACAACAAAAGGCTAAGTATATGACTGCTATAGTAGCAGCAAAGGAGGGCATTTGTGTTAAGTAGTTTGTTATCAAACTAGGTGTGGTTCAAAGTGGGCTAATACTATGAAGATATATTGTATGACAATAATATCAACATATTTTTACCCGAACGAACTAAAGGTCTCACCAAAGGACCAAATTTATACAATGCCATCTCATTTGAGAATGAGTGATGTGTAGAGACACAAAGACATGCAAATACACACGGACCTGAAAGTGCCAGATCCGGAAATTATGTTAACCACTAGCAAACACGTATATTCAACACCTAGGTGTGGTATATACAAGTTTACAAACTAGATTATTGACTCTAGTGCAAGTGGGAGACTGAAGGGAATATGCCCGAGAGGCAATAATAAAGTGGTTATTATCTTATTCCATGTTTATGATAAATGTTTATTTTGCATGCTATAATTTATTAATTGGAAACGTTAATACATGTGTGTTTAATAAACAAAATACAAAGTTCCTAGTAATGCATATCATATAAACTAGCTCATTGATTAACAAGACGATCAAGGTTTCCTAATCATGGACATTGGATGTTGTTAATAACGAGGTCACGACATTGGTGGAATGATGTGATGAACATTCATCCGAAGTATAGCATTATGATCAAAGTCATTATGTTTATATTGCTATAACATCATACGAAGTAATCTTAGTCCTTAGACCATGAGATCATGTTAATTGCTAACACCAGAAGAGTATCTTGATAACACCAAACGTCACACCGTAACAAGGTGACTATAAAGGTGGGTTCAGTACTACGAAGGTGTTATGTTGAGGCTCATGGATCAAGAGTGGAATTTGTCAATCCTGATGACGGATAGATATACTCTCGGCCCTCTCGGTGATATCACATTAAGATAGCTTGCAAGAAAGTGATGAGATCACTAGAATGTTATATCACGGGAACGAGAAAAGAGTGCATGTCGGTAACGAGATTAAACTAGGTATGGAGATACTGATGATCGAATCTCGGACATGTAATATATCGTGAGACAAAGGGATTTAGTTACTAGCGTTAAAGGTTCTCACGATCACAGAAGTCATCGTTGAATGTGTAGGAGTCAGTATGGATCTCCAGGTCCCGCTTCTGATTATTGATCTAAGAGGGGTCTCGATCATGTCTGCATTACTCGTGAACCGTAGGGTGACACACTTAAGGGATATAGACACCATTTGGAGCAAATATGTTTCAGATAAAGATTTAAGAAAGCGTTGGAATTATTTCAATAGACACCGAAACTGTTTGGGGTGAAATTGCTGAAATTGGTTCTGCATGTAATATTGAAATGTTGCGAGGGGTTTTATGTGAATGTTTGTTAATTAAAGTAATTAAAAAATTCTGAATAAAAAATAATAAAAGAGTTTTATTAAATGAGAGAGCATTAAATTTGGAGAAATTTAATGCATTTAAAGTGGAGACTTTAAAAGAGAATGTGAAAGGGCATTTTAATGTGGAGGTGTTACCACCACATGAATGGGGAGGTGAGGAGTCACCCTCCCATGGGGCGCCGGCCATGGAGAGGGGTACCCCCTCCTCCTATAAAAGGCTCCCCTCTCACTCCTTCTTCCTCACACATCCTCGTGAAGGATCTCTCTCTCCCTCTAGTATTATTCCCCCATGGTCTCGGATTAGTGAGATACATGTTCCCGGTGGCTTTATCTGGAAAGGAGTTGCTGCTTCTGCTGCTTTGCTAGAGCGAGGGATGGAGGTTGTCGGGGTACCGGACGTGTGTGCGATCACGGATGCACTGCTACTTTGCGGTGCTCGACTTGGTGGTGCTGGACTTGCTGGAGCTAGATCTGATGGACGTGCTGGAGCCGGACCTGCTGGACTTCATCATGATCTTGAGATCGGCAAGCGTACGACTACATCATCCACGAGTTCCTACTCGTTAACAAAACTCGTTTCCTTTGATTGTAAGTTCTCCATGGATGTATATCCACCCGTTGCTCTGTATCTAGTAGATAGATCTTGGCGTATAGTTCACATCGTAGGAATTTTTTTGTTTTCTATGCTGCGAACCCAACATCTTTGATGTTGGAATAGGCACTGGAATAGTTGGTTCAGGTATAATTACTTCAGGTATAGCTGGTTTAGGAGGACTCCAATCCTCATAGTTCTTGCTTATTTTAGCCATTAATTCCTCAGCTTCCTTGGGAGTCCTATTCCTAAAAACACAATCAGCACAACTATCTAGGTATGTCCTAGATTCTTTAGTTAGTCCATTATAAAATATATCAAGAAGCTCATTCTTAGGTAATGGACTTCCAGCTTGTGCAGGAATCAAAGCACAAAACCTTGCCCATGATTCGGGCAATATCTCTTTTTCTCCCTATTTAAAATCAAAAATTTCCTGCAAAATAGCATGTCTAGCACTAGGAGGAAAATATTTCTGCAAGAAAGTACTAATCAAGCAATCAAGGCTATCAATAGATCCAGGAGGTAAATTACTAAACCAAGTTTTAGCTTCTCCTTTCAGTGAAAAGGAAAAAATCTTAGCAACAAAGTAAGTACGCATCTTAATATCATCAGAAAACAAGCCACTCATGGTAGAAAGTCATTCATATGTGCTACTGCACTTTCATTCTTAGTCCCACAAAAAGGTTCTTTCTCAACAATAGCTATGTAAGATAGATCGAGAGAGAAATCATAATCTTTATCTTTAATGTTTATGGGAGAAGGAACAAACTTAGCAATAGCAGACAATTTGGGTCTAATAGTACGCCTCTCAAGGAGACTCTTAGCAACGCTCCTATCATGGTTGTTTTTACATTCTTTAATAAATTCATCGGTCATCTCAACATAACCATCTTCAATATCATAACTCTCACTAGACTCAAGTGAATTAACAGGTGTAGTAGTGTCTTCATTAGGAGTTTTAGTATTTCCAGCTATAGTTCTAGCAATCGTAGCATCTAGGAAAGGACCTAATAAACCACTCTTATCAAGCACAGTAGAAGCAGCATCATAAGTATCAGAAGTTTTAGATTCAGCAGTAATAGCAGTGTGTGTAGCATGTGTGTGGTGGTGGTGTAACGAGCTTACTCATAACAGATGGTGAATCAAGAGCAACAGAGCTGTTCAGAACTGTACCTCTTCTTGTAGTGGATGGTAAAATAGGAGCCTTGCCATCACGAGACTTACCCATGATGGATGGATGGCAGCGAACAATAGAGAATCCATGTGAACTTGACAAATAAAGTTATGCTCTCCGGCAATGGTGCTAGAAAATAGTCTTGATGACCCACAAGTATAGGGGGTGTATCGCAGTATTTTCGAGGGAAGTGAAACCCAATTTATTGATTCGACACAAGGGGAGCCAAAGAATATTTATAAGCCTTAACAACTGAGTTGTCAATTCAGCTGCACCTGGAAACAATGTTGCTCACAACAGTTTATCAGTAGCAACAGTTTTATAGTAGGAATAGTAAAGTAGTAACAATAGTAAAGTAAAGACAACAGTAACAATAGCAGTAAACAGTAGGATTCGAGTGCGGTAGGCATAGGGATGGATGGACGGGAGTTGCATGGACAAGACAATTCACATAGCAATCAGAACATAGGGCAATTGCAGATAAATAAGATAAAGCATCCAAGTACTAGATAATCCTAGGCATTTGTTCCATATATAGTCATACGTGCTCGCAATGAGAACTTGCACAACATCTTTTGTCCTGCCAGCCCGTTTGCAGCGGGGCCTTAAGGGAACTACTGGAAATTAAGGTACTCCTTTTAATAGAGCACCGGGGCAAAGCATTAACACTCCGTGAACACATGTGATCCTCACATCAAAGCTATTCCCTCCGGTTATCCCGATTTCTATCACTTTGGGGCCATTGGTTCTGGACAACAACGTGTGTATACAACTTGCAGGTAAGACCATAAACAATACTATCATAATGAATCAATAACATGTTCAGATCTGAAATCATGGCACTCGGGCCCTAGTGACAAGCATTAAGCATAGCAAGTCATAACAAAGTCATAAAGCACTAATAGAAGATACTAGGCACCATGCCCTAACAATCTGATGCCATTACATGAACGATCTCATCCAATCCCTACCATCCCCATAGCCTACAGCGGAGGATTACTCACTCATAGATGGGGATACATGGATGGTCGATGGAGAAGCGATGGTGATGATGATGATGGTGATGATCTCCTCCAATTCCCTGTCCCGGCAGGGTGCTAGAACGGAGTTTATGGTGCTGTTTCGTGGAATATGGTGGTGGCGGCAGAGCGGAACTCCTTCTGGAAAAGTGTCGAACCCCTAGAGTTTTTAGGTCAGAAGCCTTCTTATAGGCGAAGATGGAGACCGAGGGATGTCTGGGGCGGCCAGACCACCCCCTGGCACGGCTAGGGCTAGCCCGCGCGGCCAGGTGGTGTGGCCTAGGCCCAGCCCCCCTCCGTCTCGTATTCTGGGTCCGGGAGTCTTCTGGTGAAATAGGATTTTTGGCATATTTTCTGCGATTTTTCATGATAGTTGATTTTCTGAACAAAAAGTAGACACCAATGCAATTCTGCTGAAAAACAGCGTCAGTCCACGTTAGTTGCATCCAAATCACACAAGTTTAGAGGAGAAACAATAGCAATAGTGTTCGGGAAAGTAGATACGTTTTGGACGTATCAAGCGACCACATAAAGATTTCGCCGCCTCTGCGGGGTGGAAAACACCGAGAGAGAAAGATCTCTCCAGCAGACATAATTCTGCTAGGGGAATTCCTTCCCGGAGAGGGGAGATCATCGCCATCAACACCACCATCAAGCTGGACTTCATCGGGATCATCATCATCATCATCACCACCATCATCTCCACTAGCACCATCATCACCACCTCCATACCGCTGTAACAATTGGGTTGAATCTTGCATAGTTCTTAGGGGAAACTTTCCCGGTGTTGATTACTCTCTGTAGTTGATGCTATGTTGAATTATTGTTTATGTTCAGATTGTTATACATCATTATTTCATATCTGATCATGATCCATATGATGTCTTGTGAGTAGTTCGTTTTGTTCTTGAGGACATGGGAGAAGTCATGTTGTTAGTAGTGGAATTGTGTTGAGAAAGATTCAATAGTTTGATATTTAAGTTGTGGTGTACTTCTTCTAGTGGTGTCATGTGAACGTTGACTACATGACACTTCACCTATATGGGCCTAGGGGAATGCATTGTGTATTTGGCTACTAATCGTAGGGGTTGCCGGAGTGACAGAAACCTGAACCCCCGTTAGGAAACCATTGCACAAGGGACGTTAGGGTCTTAGATTAAAAGTTGTGGTTAGGTTTCTACCTTAATTACTTTCTTGTACTTGCGGATGCTTGCAAGGGGTATAATCACAAGTATGTATTAGTCCTAGAAAGGTCGGTACATTAGCACAGGTTCACCCACACAACACTAGCAAACTAAAGAAGATCAATCAACTATATGAAGCGAAAGCACTTGACGGTATTCCCATGTGTCCTTGAGAACGTTTGGTCATCTTAAGTAATACAACTGGCTTGTCTTTTGCTGAATAAATGATTGGGCCACTTGCTGCATTTATTCTTATTGTCTTTTATTTACTCGTAGTTAATGTACCTGCATTATCAAAACCCCCTAAAATCCGTTTGCTAAGTATTTATAGAGAATTCCTACTCCAAGCCACTAGCAAGCACCTTCTACTCCTCTTTGGGTTCGACAGTCTTACTTATCGAAAATACTACTATACACCCCCTATACTTGTGGGTCATCAAGACTATTTTCTGGCACCGTTGCCGGGAAGTGAAGCGCTATTGGAAAGTGGAACTGGTAAAGGAAACTTCTACTGTGATTATTGTTTATTTCTGTTAGTTGCTTTATTTTCAATATGGATAATTCGCTGAGTTTCTTATTTCGTAATGCTACTACCACTGCTAAGGTAGTGGATGAACCATCACCTGCTGAGAATGATACTTTTAAAATACCTACAAGAATTATTGATCGTGTTATGGATAACTATTATGTTGGGGATGGAACTGTCCATCCCGGTGATCATTTGCTCTTTATACACAAATTATGCGGGTTGTTCAAGTGTGTAGGTATTACTACAGATCAAGTTAAGAAGAAGTTATTCTCATTATCACTAAAAGGAAGAGCTAAGGACTGGTATAAGCTGCTGAAGAATGGTCAAACTCTTGAATGGGAGGAAATAGTGCCTCTCTTTTATTCAAAGTTTTATCCTCCTAGTGAGATTCATAAAGATCAGAATAAAATATACAACTTTTGGCTTCTTGATGGAGAGAGTACAGCTCAATATTGGGGGAGATTGAAGTTACTAATGCTCAAATGTCCCATTCATGAGCTCCCTCACAATATTATTATCAATAACTTTTATGCAAGGTGCCCTCTTCATGATAAGGATTTATTAGATGCCTCTTATGCTAGATCATTTACACGCATGGAAGAAGAAGCTAAATGGGATCTTCTGGACCGTATTCAAGATAATGCTGAAGCATGGGAGAATGACAAAGGAAGAAAGTCAGGTATAAATTATGATTATGAATGCATTGAATCTTTTATGGGAACTGATGACTTTCAAAATATTAAAAATGTTTATGGTCTAGACTCTCAAGCTATTGCAACTTATTTTAAGGCTTTTGCTTCCTATATTGAAGTTCCCAAAAAGAAATGGAATAAGTATCATGAACCATATAAAGATGTTGCTAAGTGTGTTCTAGCAAGAAATACTCAAGTTTATACTACTAATCATGCTTTACCTAAAACTTACATTGAGAAAATACCTTTCCCAGTTAAGATAAAGGAACATTCTATGATAGCTAGTATGGTTAATGAAAGTACGAATAAAGCTGTTGAACCTGATAAACAAAATTATGAACCTATAATAGCAAATGTGGAAGATTTTATGGCTAAATATGTAGAAGAGGGACACACTATCCTTGGTAAGGATACCTCTAAAGGATACCTCTAATATTGTTTCACAAAGTAGTGTTATGGGAGCTAGTGTTCTTGTGTTTTCTGTTAGGATAAGTGATCATTGCTACCATGGTTCTTGTGATAGCTATATCATTAAGTCTATGCATGATACTAAAAGTTATTATGAGATAGGGAAGACTGTTCTTATGCGTCTCAATAATATCAAGTTTCCTCGTTTTATGCTGAAAGTTTTTATGTTGCACTTGTTTTGCCTTCCTATGCTTGTAGCCTCTGGTTTCAACAACTTAGTTGTTTAAAAAATTCCTTTGCATAGGAAGTGGGTTTTGCTTCTTAATGCTCTCTTTCACTTCAATTCATATCCTATGAGAGCTTCTTTGAAATTAACATGCCCATCTTAATGGCTATAAAGAAAGAGTGTTTTGGGAGACAGCCCAATTTATTTTTGCTTTCAGTTTGTTTTTGTTTCTTTGAGTCTTGGAAGTTATTACTTCGGTAATAACCTCTCCTTATCCTTTTTGTTTGGTTTTTGTGTCAAGATCAACCTCTAGTGAGAGAGAAGTAAGATTTGGCGACGTTGCTGTCCCGAAACAGAATTTTGTGCTTCACCGTAAAAAATCGTGAGAGATATCTGTATGTCAGATTGAGCTGTAATGTTTTTTTCTTCTGCCCCAGGTTGTTATTTAACTTTCGTTAGTTTTACAATTTTTGATTTGAGCAACAGAAGAGTTTCGAAAAAATTGATCTTTACCTGCTGGTCTGTTTTGACAGATTTTGCCACTCTTGCATTCGCTTCTTTAATTGATTTCCTTTTTGAATTCTTTTTGGGTTTTCGGAAGGAGTTGCTACAGTAGCTTTTGATTTGATTGATTTCAGTTGAAATTGGACTTAAAAGGTTTATTACCTTGCTTACACTAATGTTGCTAATAAGAATTGTGTGAAGTTTTGTGTGAAAGAAATTTCCAGGTTAGTGGAGAAAATGGTGTCATAAGACAGTGAAAGGTTTCATGACTCAAGTAATATTTGTATGAAGATGAAGATATTAATGTTATTCAAGTGGTGACTCCGAAAGAATCTACTAAAGACCAAATTCAGAGACCCGCAGAGTCCGTTTTTGAATAGGTAACAGTTCTGGTAAGAAAAGTTCGACGAAAATTCTGTCCAGTTATATTTTTGGAGTTTTTATCTAACAAGAAAAGCTACGAAGCGAAAGATGGACAGAAACGGAGCCAGGATGGCTCACACCACCCCCTGGCGCGGGCCCCCCATGGCCGCGCTAGAGGTGGTGTGGCCACCTCGGCCTCCGTCTCCGACCCGTTTTCTCCTAGTACCTTCCTTTTGTTGTAAAACTTCGTAATATATAATCCCCCGGAACCCCCGAGGTTCGTATATCGTGTTCTCATCGTGTTTTCGTTTCGATCTGTTTCTTCTAGGATCTATTCTTGAAATTTAGAAGCACAATGGTGTCCGCCAAGGATAAAGGAAAGGAGCCTATGGAGGAAGATCCCCAAGACTCCGGACAGGAGGAGGAGATCAAGAGTGAAGAGGAAGAGGAGGCAAAGAAAGGCCAACATCCGCGCACCGGCACTACCATTGCAAGCATTGGAGTGTTGACAAGATCTGTCAGGGTCACTGTTTGGCTCCACGGTCACTTCCTCCATGCACCAACAATCCTTTCCATACCCTTATCCATGAGCATCAATACAAGAATATGCCCAAGGGGAAACTACCCTCTAATTGGGATTTAACTCGTTCTAGCCATGCAGGAAAAGAAGACTTCAAGGAGGAAGAGTGGGGAAGGAATCACAATAGCTGGAATTCTCAATCCGACATGATCATGAGCCACAGTGAGCAAAACTCACAGCTGATTCGTAATCTCACCTTCGAGATTGAGGACTTGGGGAAACTAATCAAAGAGATCATCGAGAGAATACCCCCACCACCGAAGGAGTAATTCATCATCAGGTTTTGGCATCCCCTTGGTTTGTTCCAAGCTTGGGGGAGTGCCGCGGTATCATATCACTATCTTCTATCTTTTTACCTTTTAGTAGAGTCATATCATGAATAGAGAAGTTATCATGTAGGATGGTTTGCATTATGGAAGTGTCCCCCCTCTTGTTAGATATCTATGTATCCCTTGATGTGAGTTGCTGTTATGGAATATTAATGAGAAGTTCTATCATTCACTCTTTTGCATATCTTATTTTAGTTTTCAATTCATGGTTATATGATTGATCTTGTCATTATTATTGGCATCACTTTGGGATCATTGACTTAATTTAGTTGGTTTTGGCAAACCTGGCTCGGTCATTAGCAACGCTATTTTGAAAGTTGAATGAAAAGATAAAAGAAGAAATATAATTTCATCATCTTTCTTTCTTGATTTGCTCATAAGTTTAGTATTCTCTAGTTAAGATCTTTTGTGCTTCCGAGGAAGATTGCATGTTTCTTTTTATCACTTGTATGTTTCTTTGTTTCCTTCAACTCTTATGCTTGCTACCTAGCCTTGCCAGCCAAAAACCTGTACTGAGAGGGAATACTTCTCGTGCATCCAATCCTTAAACCACAACCTATGACATTTTTGTCCACCATACCTACCTATTAGCACTATTGCTATTCCAAGTAACTTCATGTTTTTATCTACCTTCCAAATTAAACTTGTTATGAGAAAATTAGTGATGAAAGCTCTCACGAACTTGATGGCACACCTTATTTTCTTGCACTTAATAAACTTGAACCATTGTGTCCATCTATGTTGCGTATATGCTTGCGCCTTATGAGTTGAAGTTAGCAGAACCATGTATCATGGGGAACGCTTTCAACATTGCATTGGTACTTTGTACCTCATTGATATCATGATTATTTTTCTTACGGATCCCGACGGTTGATACGTCCATTTTGGATCACTATTCTATGTCTTAATTCACTATTATTCATTGATATATTTCGTATTGAGAGGTGATACTTATGTTATTTCATCTGTTTTTGTATGGTTGATGACTTTTGGAGCATGGACCGCTGCAGTCAGGATTCTGATGGAAAAGGTGCTGTTTGGAGGCAAAATTCGCGAAGATCAGAACATCCAGGAAAATATACGGAAAATCATATTTTTCCAGAAGACTAAGGATGCCAGAAGATGGAGTGGAGATGGGCCACAGGGGGCCCACACCACCCCCTGGCACGGGCAGCCTTAGGCTGCGCCAGGAGGTGGTGTGGCCACCCTGGCCCACTCCAGCCTCTCCCCTCTGGCGTATATCATCCTCCCGAAACCCTAAGACTCGGGGAGCGACCACAGAAAGATTCTGCCGCCTCTGCGGGGCGGAAAACACCGAGAGAGAAAGATCTCTCCGGCAGACAGATTTCTGCCGAGGGAATTCCTTCCCAGAGAGGGGAGATCGTTGCCATCAACACCACCATCAAGCTGGACTTCATCAGGATCATCATCATCATCACCACCACCATCATCACCATCAGCACCCTCATCACCATCTCCATATTGCTGTAACAATTGGTTGAATCTTGCTATAGTTCATAGGGGAAACTTTCCCAACGTTGATTACTCCTTGTAGTTGATGCTATTGAGTGAACCGTTGAATTATTGTTTATGTTCAGATTGTTATACATCCTTATTCCATCTCTGATCATGATCCATATGATGTCTTGTGAGTAGTTCGTTTTGTTCTTGAGGACATGGGAGAAGTCATGTTGTTAGTAGTGGAGTTGTGTTGAGAAAGATTCAATAGATTGTTATTTAAGTTGTGGTGTACTTCTTCTAGTGGTGTCATGTGAACGTCGACTACATGACACTTCACCTATATGGGCCTAGGGGAATGCATTGTGTATTTGGCTACTAATCGTAGGGGTTGCCGGAGTGACAGAAACCTGAACCCCCGTTAGGAAACCATTGCACAAGGGACGTAAGGGTCTTAGAGTTTAAAGCTGTGGTTACGTTTCTACCTTAATTACTTTCTTGTACTTACGGATGTTTGCAAGGGGTATAATCACAAGTATGTATTAGTCTTGGACGGGGCGGTACATTAGCACAGGTTCACCCACACAACACTTAGCAAGCTAGAGAAGATTAATCGACTATATAAAGCGAAAGCACTTGACAGTCTTCCCATGTGTCCTCAAGAACGTTTGGTCATCTTAAGTAATACAACCGGCTTGTCCTTTGCTGCATAAAGGATTGGGCCACTTGCTGCATTTATTCCTACTGTCTTTTATTTACTCGTACTTTGTTTACTTGCTTTATCGAAAACCCCTAAAAATCCGTTTGCTAAGTATTTGCAGAGAATTCCTGATCCATACCACTAGCCAGCACCTTGTGCTCCTCGTTGGGTTCGACACTCTTACTTATCAAAAATACTGCGATACACCCCCTATACTTGTGGGTCATCAAGACTATTTTCTGGCGCCGTTGCCGGGGACTGAAGCGCTATTGGAAAGTGGAACTGGTAAAGGAAACTTCTACTATGAGTATTGTTTACTTCTGCTAGTTGCTTTATTTTCGTTATGGATAATTCGCTGAGTTTCTTATTTGGTAATGCTACTACCACTGATAAGGTAGTAGATAAGCCACCACCTGCTGAGAATGATGTTTTCAAAATACCTACAATAATTATTGATCGTGTTGGGGATGGAACTGTCCATCCCGGTGATCATTTACTCTTTATACACGAATTATGCGGGTTGTTCAAGTGTGCAGGTATTACTACAGATCAAGTTAAGAAGAAGTTATTCTTATTATCACTGAAAGGAAGAGCTGAGGATTGGTATAAGCTGCTAAAGAATGGTCAATCTCTGGAATGGGAGGAAATAGTGCCTCTCTTTTATTCAAAGTTTTATTCTCCTAGTGAGATTCATAAAGATCGGAATCAAATATACAACTTTTGGCCTCTTGATGGAGAGAGTACAACTCAAGCTTGGGGGAGATTGAAGTTACTAATGCTCAAATGTCCCATTCATGAGCTCCCCAACAATATTATTATCAACAACTTTTATGCAAGGCTCCCTCTACATGATAAGGATTTATTGGATGCTTCAAGTGCTGGATCATTCACTCGTATACAAGAAGAAGCTAAATGGGATCTTCTGGACCGTATTCAAGATAATGCTGAAGCTTGGGAGAATGAAAAAGGTAGAAAGTCAGGTATAAATTATGATTATGAATGCATTGAATCTTTTATGAGAACTGATGACTTTCAAAATATTAGTAATGTTTATGATCTTGATTTGCAAGTTATTACGACTTGCTTTAGAGCTTTTGCTTCCTATATCGAAATTCCAAAAAGGGGATGGAACAAATACCATGCACCTTACAAAGATATTGTTGACTATGTTCCTATTGGAAGTGCTGAGTATTGCATTATTGATCCCATCTTACCCGAACCTTATATCGAGAAGATTGCCTTCCCCGAAAAGGTAAAGGACCATCCTATGATAACTAATGTAATCACCAAAAGTGAAAAGAGAACTGTAAAACCTGATGAACAAATAAACATTGAACCTGTGGTAGCAATTGTGAAAGACCTTGTGACTAAACGCATAGAACATGGGCACATAGTCTTTTGTGAGGATGCTTCTAATATTGTTTCACATCCTAATAGAACTAAAAAGGCTAGTGTTTCTGTGCTTTCTGTTAGAATTGGTGATCATTGCTATTATGGTTTATGTGATATGGGTGCAAGTTCCAGTGCTATTCCTTATGAGCTTTATAGAGAAATTATGCATGAAATCAGTCCTTGCGAGTTGGAAGAGATTGATGTGGTTATTCACCTTGCTAATAGAGAGACCATCTCTCCAATTGGTATTGTACGAGACGTGGAAGTTCTTTGTGGTAAGATTAAGTACCCTGCTGATTTTCTAGTACTTGGTTCAGCTGCTAGTAAAACTTATCCTATCATTTTTGGTAGACCTTTCTTGAGTACTTGTGGAGCTATTATTGATTGCAAGAGGGAGAAAATCTTGACTAAGTCTGATGGGGAATCTTATGAGTTTAATTTTTCGAAATTTGCTAAAGAACCTTGCGAAGAGGAAACCCATAATGAGGATTTTAGAGTTGAACAACTTGCTTCTATTTCTCTTGCTCCTAACAATGCTTTGCAGCAATTTATGGAAGATCATGAAAGTGAAATCTTCATGGAAGAAAGGAATGAGATTGACAGGATTCTCCGAGATCAACCTAAGATGCTTAAGCATGACTTGCCTGTAGAAGACTTGGGTACCACGATGCCACCTAAAAAGGATCCGGTTTTCGATCTAAAACCTCTCCCTGATGATCTTAAATATGCTTATATTGATGATAAAAAGATATATCATTTTATTATTAGCGCTAAACTTTCAGGGAAGGAAGAAGAAAGGTTATTGGAGGTTTTGAGGAAACACCGAGGAGCTATGGGCTATACTCTGGATGATTTAAAAGGGATTTCACCTACTATATGTCAGCATTCTATCAACATAGAACCAGATGCGAAGCCAGTAGTGGAGCACCAACAACATTTAAATCCTAGGATGAAGGAAGTGGTAAGGAATGAGGTATTGAAACTCCTTGATGCTGGTATTATTTACCCTATTGCTGATAGTGAATGGGTTAGTCATGTTCATTGTGTTCCTAAAAAGGGAGGTATTACCGTTGTCCCTAATGATAATGATGAGCTTATTCCTCAAAGAATAGTGGTAGGCTATAGGATGTGCATCGATTTTAGGAAAGTTAATAAAGTTACTAAGAAAGATCACTACCCGCTTCCTTTTATTGATCAAATGTTGGAAAGGTTGTCTAAAAAGACCCATTTTTTTTCTTGATGGTTACTCTGGTTTCTCTCAAATTGCTGTTAAACAACAAGATCAAGAAAAAACTACTTTTTCTTGCCCTTACGGAACTTATGCTTATAGACGTATGCCTTTTGGTTTATGTAATGCTCCTGCTACTTTTTAGAGGTGCATGTGTGCTATCTTTCATGGTTTTTGTGAGGAAATTGTAGAAGTGTTCATGGATGACTTTTCTGTCTATGGAACTTCTTTTGATAATTGTCTGCACAACCTTGATAAAGTTTTGCAGAGATGTGAAGAAACTAATCTTGTTCTTAATTGGGAGAAATGCCACTTCATGGTTAATGAAGGGATTGTTCTTGGGCATAAAGTTTTTGAAAGAGGCATAGAAGTTGATAGAGCTAAGGTTGAGGCAATTGAGAAGATGCCATGTCCAAGAGACATCAAAGGTATTCGTAGTATCCTTGGTCATGCTGGTTTCTATAGGAGGTTTATTAAAGACTTTTCTAGGATATCAAAACCCCTCACTAATCTTCTTCAAAAAGATGTACCCTTCGTTTTTGATGATGACTATAAGGAAGCTTTTGAAACTCTTAAGAGGCTTTAACTACAGCCCCTATTGTTCAACCACCTGATTGGAGTTTACCCTTTGAAATAATGTGTGATGCTAGTGATTTTGCTGTCGGGGCTGTCCTTGGGCAACGTATTGATAAAAAGTTAAATGTTATCCATTATGCTAGTAAGACTCTAGACGCTGCTCAAAGGAATTATGCTACTACTGAAAAGGAATTTCTAGCTGTTGTTTTTGCTTGTGATAAGTTTAGCCCTATATTATAGACTCAAAAGTCACCATTCATACGGATCATGCTGCTATTAAATATCTTATGATGAAGAAGGACGCTAAGCCTAGGCTTATTAGATGGATGCTACTTTTACAAGAGTTTGATCTACATATAGTAGATAGGAAGGGTGCTGAAAACCCTGTAGCTAATAATTTATCTCGTTTGGAAAACATCTCTTTTGACCCTATGCCTGTTAATGATAGTTTCCCAAATGAACAGTTAACTGCAGTAGGAGTGAGCTCGCGAGGGAGCCCTTGGTACGCTGATTATGCTAACTTTATTGTCTCCAAGTATTTGCCTCCAACTTTTACAACTCAGCAAAGAAGAAAGTTCTTCTATGATTTGAGGCATTATTTTTGGGATGACCCACACTTATACAAAGAAGGAGTGGATGGTATTATGCGAAGATGTGTTCCAGAATATGAACAAAAGGAGATATTGCGTAAATGTCATGGTAGTGCTTATGGAGGACATCATGCAGGAGATAGAACTGCACAAAAGGTGCTACAATCAGGTTTCTACTGGCCTACCCTTTTTAAAGATGCAAGAAAATTTGTTTTATCTTGTGATGAATGTCAGCGTGTTGGTAATATTTCTAGACGCAATGAAATGCCTATGAACTACTCTCTAGTTATTGAACCTTTTGATTGTTGGGGATTTGACTTTATGGGTCCTTTCTCTCCTTCGAAAGGTTACACTCATATTCTTGTTGCCGTTGATTATGTTACTAAGTGGGTAGAAGCCATTCCTACAAAGAGTGCTGATGGGGAGACCTCTCTAAAAATGCTTAAGGATGTTATCTTTCCTAGGTTTGGAGTGCCTAGGTATCTCATGACTGATGGGGGTTCTCATTTCATTCATGGTGGTTTTAGGAAGACCCTTGCTAAATATGATGTTAATCATAGAATTGCTTCAGCTTATCACCCCCAAACTAGCGGGCAAGTAGAGTTATCAAATAGAGAAATTAAATCTATCTTTCAAAAGACTATTAATAGGTCTAGAAAAAACCGGGCTAAGAAGTTGAATGATGCTTTATAGGCTTATAGAACTGCTTACAAAAATCCTATGGGGATGTCTCCTTATAAAATGGTTTATGGGAAAGCTTGTCACCTACCCTTAGAATTAGAACACAAAGCTTACTGGGCAGTTAAAGAACTAAATAGAGATTGTAAGCTCGCTGGTGAGAAAAGATTATTTGACTTAAGTTCTTTAGATGAATGGAGGAGTGAAGCCTATGAAAATGCTAGGCTCTTTAAGGAAAAAGTTAAAAGATGGCATGACAAGCGAATACTTAAGAGAGAATTTCATGTTGGTGAGAAAGTTCTATTGTATAGGTCTCGTCTCAGATTTTTTGCAGGAAAGCTACTGTCAAAATGGGAAGGACCTTTCATTATAGAAGAAGTATACCGTTCAGGAGCAATACAAATTTCTTCTTTAAACGATAATACTACACAAGTAGTGAATAGAGAGCGACTCAAACACTATATTGCTGGAGATTCTTACAATGAAGATGTTGATGCCTTTCAAGTTATAACTCCAGAGAAATTCATCGAGGACCAATTCAGAGACCTGCAGAGTCTGTTTTCAAATAGGTAATAGTTCTGGTAAGAAAAGTTCCACGAAAATACAATCCAACTATATTTTTGCAGTTTTCAGTCGATAAGGAAAGTTATGAAGCGAAAAAGGGACGGAACCGGAGCCAGGGTGGCCCACACCACCCTGTGGCGCGAGCCTACCCCTGGCCGCGCCACCAGGTGGTGAGGCCACCCCAGACTCCGCCTCCGACCCGTTTTCACCCAGTACCTTCCTCTTGTTATGAAACTTCATAATATATAACCCCCTGGATCTTCCGAGCCACAATGTCTTCCACTGGATCAGCCGAGGGAGATTCCTTAGAAGATATCATAAACCCATACATGAGAGAATTGAAGATTCATCCCAAGGAGTTGTTGCTCGAAGGTGGGGAGGTCCGGATTAAAGAGGTTCAAGGCCCTAAAGGTGAAGGAAGTCTGGAGGACAGGATGGAAGCACTGGAGAAAGAAGTCTTTAGGTACAAGAAGATGGCGGAGCGCGAAGTGGATATCATCCCTAAGATTTGTTCCGAACTTACCACTGAGCACCAAAAGGAGACTGCTGAACTCAAAGACAAAGTCCTCTCACTCTGCCAAACAACCAACGAACTGCAAGCACAGTTCTATGACGTTCAAAATCAAAACTGTGAGTATGAGGCTAGATTTAAACGCATAAGTGCTGATGCAAGTTTCAGGATGTTGGAAACCACGATGTCCTTTGTTGATGGGAAGCCTTTACCCTAGAAGACGGACGAAGATGAGAAGATACCACCACCACCAAAGAAGTAATTCGTCATCAGGTTTGGCATCCCCTTGGTTTGTTCCAAGCTTGGGGGAGTGCCGCAGTATCATATCACTATCTTCTATCTTTTTACCTTATTAGTAGAGTCATATCATGAATAGAGGAGTTATTATGTAGTATGGTTTGCATTATGGAAGTGTCCGCTTTCTCGTTAGATATGTATCCCTTGGTGTGAGTTGCCGTTATGGAATATTAATGAGAAGTTCTATCATTTACTCTTTTGCATAGCTTATATTAGTTTTCAATTCGTGGTTATATGATTGATCTTGCTGTTAGTATTGGTATCACTTTGGGATCATTGAGTTAATTTAGTTGGTTTTGGCAAACCTAGCCCGGTCAGTAGCAACACTATTTTTGAGAGTTGAATGAAAAGATAGAAGTACTCTAGAGAAA
Organism: Avena eriantha; assembly: GCA_910589775.1. NCBI lineage: Eukaryota > Viridiplantae > Streptophyta > Magnoliopsida > Poales > Poaceae > Avena > Avena eriantha. Next base: position 62,321,604 of record OU342742.1, on the reverse strand, counting down.
AATAATTTCATCATCTTTCTTTCTTGATTTACTCATAAGTCTAGTATTCTCTAGTTAAGATCTTTTGTGCTTCCAAGGAAGATTGCATGTTTGTCTTTATCACTTGTATGTTTGTTTGTTTCCTTCAACTCTTATACTTGCTACCTAGCCTTGCTAGCCAAAAACCTGTACTGAGAGGGTACTCTTCTCGTGCATCCACCTCCTTTAAACCAAAACCTTTGCCATTTGTGTCCACCATACCTACCTAGTAGCATTATTGCTATTCCAAGTAAATTCTTGTTTTATCTACCTCCCAAATTAAACTTGTTATGTGAAAATTAGTGATTAAAGCTCTCACGAACTTGATGGCACACTTTACTTTCTTGCACTTAATAAACTTGAACCATTGTGTCCTATGTTGCGTATATGCTTGCGCTTTGTAAGTTGTGAATTAGCAGAACCATGCTGTCATGGGGAACACTTTCAACATTGCACTAGTACCTTGTACCAAGTTGATATCATGTTCTTTTGTCTATGGATGTCGTCGGTGTGAAATGAAAGGGGAGCGTGTAAGTCCATGGAGTTAGGCATATGTGTTAGAGAAACGCATGGGCCGCTGGTCTAATCCATGCTGACATGGTGGAAACCTGTAGCGTAACCATAACGAGTATCTATGAAGCATTATTCTTATAAAAAATATATAGAGATTGAGAAAAAGAGAAAAGAAAAAAGATATATTATGAAAAGAGGAAAGAGAGAAAAAAGCACCAAATTCCCATGGTAAATAAGAAGATTGCTGAGATACTTGTTGTCTGCTTACCTTGTCAGTTTGATATGGGGATTCTTCCGTATCATCGGGCAAGGGGTACCCCGTTGGCGGTTCTCAATGATACATATATGCTTACGATGACAAGAAGTTACCGGTGACTAAACTTGAGTAGCATGAGGAGCGGCCCTCGTATTCAAGGGACATGAGATTCTCAACTTACAACTTGTCAATGCATATCCTCATATTTGATCACTTTAACCTTAATCACTTAAAGATACCTATGATAGGGGCAATGAGAGCTGAAAGCTAGTAAGTATCATAATTTTTGGGAGCTCTTTATGAGACTTGCAATCCCTGCGTCCCTCTTTGAAGGGCCTCCCTCTTTGAAGGGCCTTTCTTTTACTTTGTAGTTGAGTCAGTAAACCTACTCCTTTCTATCTCAGCAAGTATTTTGAGTTTTTGTGTTTCATTCATTCATATGATGATTTATTCAATCATGTTTCTTATGTTCCTTGTTTTGCACATTGCTCTTATCTTGATGTTTACTACTTTGAAAGCTATCATTGAAAAACCAGCTATTTGTGAACTCCAGCAAATTATCAACTATTCTTCGACCAAGAGCTAAGTTTGCCATTACCAATTATGATTCACTTTATGTATCTTTATTGTGTTTCCTTTACTCATTACAAGTTGAGTTATATAATAGTGAGTTGTCTTGATTATGATCTATGCTTCTGATGAATGTGATGCTTCTTGTCCATATTCTTTTATCGACTCTTCACTCCATAAACCCGAGGCCATGTTTATTGAGCTCAGTTTCGCTTGGGGACAACTGAAGTCTAAGCTTGGGGGAGTTGATACGTCCATTTTGCATAACTATTCTATGTCTTAATTCACATTGATATATTTCGTATTGAGAGGTGATACTTATGTTATTTCATCTATTTTTGCATGGTTGATGACTTTTGGAGCATGGACCGCTACAGTCAGGATTCTGATGGAAAAGGTGTTGTTTGGAGGCAAAATTCGTGAAGATCAGAAAATCCGGGAAAATATACGGAAAATCCTATTTTTCCAGAAGACTAAGGATGCCAGAAGATGGAGTGGAGATGGGCCACAGGGGGCCCACACCACCCCCTGGCGTGGGCAACCCTAGGCTGCGCCAGGAGGTGGTGTGGCCACCCTGGTCCACTCCAGCCTCTCCCCTCTGGCGTATATCATCCTCCTGAAACCCTAAGACTCGAGGAGAGACCACAGAAAGATTTCGCCGCCTCTGTGGGGCAGAAAACATCGAGAGAGAAAGATCTCTCCGGCAGACAGATTTCTGCCGGGGGAATTCCTTCCCGGAGAGGGGAGATCATCGCCATCAACACCACCATCAAGATGGGCTTCATCAGGATCATCATCATCATCACCACCATCATCACCATCAGCACCCTCATCGCCATCTCCATATTGCTGTAACAATTGGTTGAATCTTGCTATAGTTCATAGGGGAAACTTTCCCGGCGCTGATTACTCCTTGTAGTTGATGCTATTGAGTGAACCGTTGAATTATTGTTTATGTTCAGATTGTTATACATCCTTATTCCATCTCTGATCATGATCCATATGATGTCTTGTGAGTAGTTTGTTTTGTTCTTGAGGACATGGGAGAAGTCATGTTGTTAGTAGTGGAGTTGTGTTGAGAAAGATTCAATAGATTGTTATTTAAGTTGTGGTGTACTTCTTCTAGTGGTGTCATGTGAACGTCGACTACATGACACTTCACCTATATGGGCCTAGGAGAATGCATTGTGTATTTGGCTACTAATCGTAGGGGTTGCCGGAGTGACAGAAACCTGAACCCCCGTTAGGAAACCATTGCACAAGGGACGTAAGGGTCTTAGAGTTTAAAGCTGTGGTTAGGTTTCCACCTTAATTACTTTCTTGCACTTACGGATGTTTGCAAGGGGTATAATCACAAGTATGTGTTAGTCTTGGATGGGGTGGTATATTAGCACAGGTTCACCCACACAACACTTAGCAAGCTAGAGAAGATTAATCGACTATATGAAGCGAAAGCACTTGACAGTCTTCCCATGTGTCCTCAAGAACGTTTGGTCATCTTAAATAATACAACCGGCTTGTCCTTTGCTGCATAAAGGATTGGGCCACTTGCTGCATTTATTCCTACTGTCTTTTATTTACTCGTACTTTGTTTACTTGCTTTATCGAAAGCCCCTAAAAATCCGTTTGCTAAGTATTTGCAGAGAATTCCTGATCCATACCAGTAGCCAACACCTTCTGCTCCTCGTTGGGTTCAACACTATTACTTATTGAAAATACTGCGATACACCCCCTATACTTGTGGGTCATCAGCGGTGTGAAATAAATGGGGAACTTGTAAGATCATGGAGTTTATATGTGTGTTAGAGAAACGCCTAGGCCGCTAGCCTAAGCCATGCCTAATCATGGTGGAAACTTGTAGCATAACCATAATGAGCACTCTATGAAACATCCTCAATAAAAACCTATGCAAATAGCAAATAAAAGGATCGCCGAGATGCTCATTGTCTGCTTGCCTTGTCATTTTGATTATCGGATAGCTCCTGTATCATGTGCAAGGGGTACCCCGTTGGCGGTTCTCTATAATCCATATGTATTTACAATGACAAGAGCTTACTTGTGACTGAAGTTGAGTAGCATAAGGTTCGGTACTCGTAAGTGATAACCCACAAGTATAGGGGATCGTGTGCAGCCTTTTCGATAAATAAGATTGTCGAACCCAACGAGGAGCTAAATGTAGGATAAATATTCTCTCAAGTTCTATCAACCACTGATACAACTCTACGCACACTAAACGTTTGCATTATCTAGGAAATAAAACTAGAGCAACAATATGAGTAATAGAGATAGCTTTGCATGATAATAAATAACAAGAAAGTAAAGCTAGTTGCTGCAGCAATAAAATACACTAAACTAACAGAACCATGAGTGTGGAATAGTGGTGGTAATTGTGGTGGCTCTATCCAAATTTAAATAGCGAATAGATTGGGTTCATTGTCTTCGATGCAGTTTTCTATGTGGGAGAGGCTAAATATACATGCGCTTCACTACTGGAATTACATGTACTATATGATTGGATTGTTAGCAAACATCCGTAAGTACTAATCAATGCATTAAGGTTTCCCCAACCATAGCCTTAAGTTTAATGGTCCTCTTACTCCCATACGTGCAACGTTCCGGTTCGCGTCCTCAGGTTTCTGTTACTCTAGCAGAACTTCCCCCTTCCTCTCACACATACTACAAACCCTATGATGTTTAATCCATGTGTGCACAAATATAATGGACACCAAAGGACTGTACCATATCAACATACAACTCTAATGAACCAAACACGTTCAACCATTCAAACTAAGAACAAAGAAACTATGCAAACATGACATAGATCTTAGGATTATAACTTATAGCATCAAACGCCATGTTTACATAGGACGGTACAGAGATGTGTGGGAGGATGGACAACTGCATACTAGGAGGATTAGGTGATGTAGATGGCGGTTAAGATGGTGAAGAGGGCGGCGGCGGCGCGAGGGACTCTTTCCCCGCTGCCAATATCATGGGGGAGCATCGCCCCTTAGCCCCTTCCTTCATGGATTCTTGGGAGACCTCCCCCATGGAGATGAGATCCATGGGGGAGGCAAAAACATGGCTTTGGTAGCTTCAAATTCGTGGGTGGAGATGCCCTGGACGAATTAGGTTTCCTCCCTTTATATAGCTTCTCGGATTCCCGTCACCCCATCTTGGGCTGCAGTAAATCGGGCCTAAAAGGCCTGTCCGGACTCGGAAATCAGCTAAATTTTATGTCCAGAACATTTGTCACGAAATTTCCAACAACTTCGTAGTTGAAGAGTTTTTCGTTTGACGCCGTCTGCGACCCGAAATGTGACCATTTTCAAAAGGAGTTCTGAGACAGATTTCTGGAAAAATCCCAATTTGACTCCAACAAGGTTTCCACTTGTATTCTTGGTAATTCCTACACATCAAAGTGTAAAACAAAAACATTGTGCACTTTTGCAACTATTAGTAGGTTAGTCCAAATAAATCATAAACTTTATACAAAAAGGAGTGTCAAAAGCATATTATTAGCATAAAACCATCAAAAATTATAGATACGTTATGGACGTATCAACATCCCCAAGCTTAGTTCCTGCTCGTCCTCGAGTAGGTAAATGATCAAAACAATATAATTTTTGAGGTGACATGCAGACAACACAATCTTAATCATCATTATTGTAAAAGTATTGATAGCTGGGATTAAGGTACTCTAAACATGAATCATGGAAGATAGAGTTCTAACAATAAGACATAGTAACTATGTTCTAACATGAAAAGACACAAACAAAAGATTCATGAATAACAGTGCTTTGCAAGACGTTTGTTTATTTCACATAAAGAAAGCACAATGAGAATGGTATTCAGCTTGTCCCTTATAGAGTAGCAAAACATAAATGCATAGGACACCTTCAAAGTTCATAAGGGTGACTAGATACAAATAGTTTAGGAACAAGCAATATCAAAGTTATGCATCAATCAACAAGTCTTGGGACAATGCACATAGAACTAAAAATGACAACTATGCTCTCTTAATTGGTGCATAAAGATAGAAGGTGGAGACTCAATATAAAAGTGGAAGAAAGGCCTTCATAGAGGGAAGCAGGGATTCAAGTCTCATAAAGAGCTTCCAAAAATTATGGTACTTATTAGCTTTCACCTCTCATTGCCCCTATCATAAGCATCTTGAAGTAATTAAGGTTAAAGTGAACAAACTATGGAGTATATGCTTGACAAAGTATAAGTTGGAAATCTCATGTCCCTTGAATACGAGGGCCGCTCCTCATGCTACTCAAGTTTAGTTACTGGTAAGTTCTTATCATAGTAAGTACATGTGTATCATAGAGAACCACCAATGGGGTACCCCTTGCTCGATGATACAGAAGAATCCCCATATCAAAATAACAAGGCAAGCAGACAACGAGCATCTCAACAATCTTCTTATTTACCATGGGAAAATGGTGCTTTTTTCTCTCTTTCCTCTTTTCTCATCTCTTTTTTTTCTTTTTTCTCAATCTCTATCTCTTTTTTATAAGAAGAATGCTTCATAGATTGCTCATTAAGGTTACGCTGCAGGTTTCCACCATGATAAGGCATGGATTAGACCAGCGGCCCATGCGTTTCTCTAACACACATACATAACTCCATGGACTTACAAGCTCCCCTTTCATTTCACAACGACAACATCCATAAACAAAAGAGCATGATATCAACTAGGTACAATGTACAAGTGCAATGTTGAAAGCGTTCCCCATGACAGCATGGTTCTGCTAATCCCCAACATATAAGTGCAAGCATATACAACATAGATGACACAATGGTTCAAGTTTATTAGGGGCCAGAAAAGTAAAGTGTGCCATCAAGTTCGTGAGAGCTTTAATCACTAGTTTTCTCATAACAAGTTTAATTCGGAAGGTAGATAAAAGCATGAATATACTTGGAATAGCAAATGCTAATAGGTAGGTATGGTGGACTCTTTGGGATAACTTGGTTTTATTTGGAGTTGGATGCATGAGTGGAACTCATACTTGGTTATGGAGGCCAGCAAAAGACTGGGAGCGACCAACTAAAAGAGCAATAATGGCCATAATCACACAAAGCGACAAAACATCAATAATTAAAGCATAAAGTGATATTATAAGTCGAAAACAAAAGGATCATCAAGGATATGGTGATTTGGGATAGTCATAACATGGTGTGAGCATGTGCCAAGTCAACCCAAATAAACCATCAAAAGAGAATACCACAATACTATGCTTTAATATGCTAAAACAACGCATGGTTCTTTCAAGGCACATTAAGCAATCCCAATTGTTTATAACATGTCATGCTACAGAAAAAAATCACTAAGCATAAATACAAAACAATATCAAGCATGACATGACAAAGCATAGGCCACCGTAAAAAGAGCTTATTTTACCACTTAAGCATGAACTTTTCCTACTCTTTTTCAATCCAAACCACACTTATTTGAAAACTAATGTATGAAAGAGGGGGTCCAACTAATTTATTCGAGAAAACTAAGCAAACCAAGAAAATGAAAACCAAAAAAAAAACAAAGACGCTCCAAGAACAACACAATTGTGCATGAAACAATAAAAATGAAGTGTTTGGAAGAACTTGAGATTTTTATTGATGAAGAAGGGAATGCCTTGGGCATGCCCAAGCTTTGACGGTTATACTTCTTAGATATTTCTTTGAGTGACACAGGGTGGCATCCCCAAGCTTGAGCTTTAGTCCATTCTTGATCTCATTACATCATTCTTTTCTTAACACCTGAAATTTTTCCTTCATACAAAACTTCACATAATCTTCATTAGCAACATTAGTGTACTCAAGATAATAAGTCTTTGCGTTCAGTTTCAAAACCAATAACACTTCTATTAAAACACAAGCTACTATAGCACTTCCCTTAAAAAGCTCAATTCCCCAAAGAGAACCCAAAAAGGAATCAACAAGAAGCAAATGCAAACAATGGCTGAAATCTGTCAAAACAGACCAGCAGATAGAAACCAATTTTTTCGAACACCTTCTGTTGCTCAAATAGAAAAGTGTTGAACTAACGAAAGTTGGATAACAAACTGGGTCAGAAGAACAAACAATTATAGATCAAACCGACATATGGAGATGTTACACGAATTTTTACAGCGAAGCACAAAAATCTGTTTCGGGACAGCAACTTTCCCAAGTATTACTTCTCTCTCATTAGAGGTTACTCTTGGCACAAAAAGCAAATAAAAAGGATAAGGAGAGATATTACTGAAGCAATAACTTCCAAGACTCAACTAAAACTTTTGGGTTATCTCCCAATAAGTACTTTTCTTTAATGCCTTTAAGTTAGGCATATGATCAAGACTCAAGTATTTTCGAATGAATAAGCATTAATATCAATACCAGAAATATCTTTCTTTTTCAAGGCTTCATGCATTCTTACAAGTTTTTAACTGAAAATCTTCCATGGAAAGATTTGTTTTGGTTTCATAGGCATGAACACAAGTGTTCAAGGTCGACCCCCACTTAACCATTACTCATCTTTCCAATCATTTTCCTTTTTTAAAACGTTTTTAGGTAACAAGTACAACTAATTTTTTTGTAATTCGCAATCCCTATCTATACTAAGATAGAGAACAACTTAAAACTAAAAGTAAAACCTACTTAGAGATAAAGCAGACAAGTGCACACAAGAAAATTAACCCACACGCTATTGCTCCCCGGCAACGGCGCCAGAAAAGGTCTTGATAACACACAAGTATAGGGGATCGTGTGTAGCCTTTTCGATAAGTAAGAGTGTCGAACCCAACGAGGAGCTAAAGGTAGGATAAATATTCTCTCAAGTTCTATCTACCACTGATACAACTCTACGCACACTAAACGTTTGCATTATCTAAGAAATAAAACTAGATCAACAATACGAGTAATAGAGATAGCTTTGCATGATAATAAATAACAAGAAAATAAAGCTAGTTGTTGCAGCAATAAAATACACTAAACTAACAGAACCATGAGTGTGGAATAGTGGTGGTAATTGTGGTGGCTTTGTCCAAGTTTAAATAGCGAATAGATCGGGTTCATTGTCTTCGATGTAGTTTTCTATGTGGGAAAGGCTAAATATACATGCGCTTCACTACTTGGAATTACATGTACTATATGACTGGATTGTTAGCAAACATCCATAAGTACTAATCAATGCATTAAGGTTTCCCCAACCATAGCCTTAAGTTTAATGGTCCTCTTACTCCCATACGTGCAACGTTCCGGTTCGCGTCCTCAGGTTTCTGTCACTTCGGCAGAACTTCCCCCTTCCTCTTACACATACTACAAACCCTATAATGTTTAATCCATGTGTGCACAAATATAATGGACACCAAAGGACTGTACCATATCAACATACAACTCTAATGAACCAAACACGTTCAACCATTCAAACTAAGAACAAAGAAACTATGCAAACATGACATAGATCTTAGGATTATAACTTATAGCATCAAACGCCATGTTTACATAGGACGGTACAGAGGTGTGTGGAAGGATGAACCACTGCATACTAGGAGTATTAGGTGATGTAGATGGCGGTGAAGCTGGTGAAGAGGGCGGCGGCACGGGGGACTCCTTCCCTGCCGCCGGTATCATGGGGGAGCATCGCCCCTTAGCCCCTTCCTTCATGGCTTCTTGGGAGTCCTCCCCCATGGAGATGGGATCCATGGGGGAGGCAAAAACGTGGCTTTGGTAGGGGAGGCAAAAACGTGGCTTTGGTAGCTGCAAATTCGTGGGTGGAGATGCCCTGAACGAATTAGGTTTCCTCCCTTTATATAGCTTCTCGAATTCCCGTCACCCCATCTTGGGCTGCAATAAATCGGGCCTAAAAGGCTAGTCCGGACTCGGAAATCAGCTAAATTTTATGTCCAGAACGTTTGTCACGAAATTTCCAACAACTTTGTAGTCGAAGAGTTTTTCGTTTGACGCCGTCTGCGACCCGAAATGTGACCATCTTCAAAAGGAGTTCTGAGACAGATTTCTGGAAAATCCCAATTTGACTCCAACTAGGTTTCCACTTATATTCTTGGTAATTCCTACACACCAAAGTGTAAAACAAGAACATTGTGCACTTTTTCAACTATTAGTAGGTTAGTCCAAATAAATCATAAACTTTATACAAAAAGGAGTGTCAAAAGCATATTATTAGTATAAAACTATCAAAAATTATAGATACGTTATGGACGTATCAGTAAGTAAGGGGCGTGAGATTTCGACTTATAACTTGTCAAGCATATCCTCTTAGTTGTGTCACTTTAACCTTAATCACCTAAAGATGCCTATGATAGGGGCAATCAGAGCTGAAAGCTAATAAGTACCATAATTTTTGGAAGCTCTTTATGAAACTTGAAACCCCTGCTTCCCTCTGCGAATGGCCTTTCTTTTACTTTTTAGCCGAGTCAGTAAACCTATTCCCTTCTACCTCAGCAAGTATTTTGAGTTATTGTGTTTCATTCATTCATATGATGATTTATTCAATCATGTCTCTTATGTTCCTTGTTTTGCACTTTGCTCTTATCTTAGTGTTTACTACTTTGAAACCTATCATTGAAAACCAGGTATTTGTGAACTCCAGCAAATTATCAACTATTCTTCGGCCAAGAGTTAAGTTCGCCATTACCAATTTTGATTTACTTTATGTATCTTTATTGTGTTTCCTTTACTTATTGCAAGTTAAGTTATATAATAGTGAGTTGTCTTCTATTATGACTTATGTATTGATGAATGTGATACTTCTTGTCCATATTCTTTTATCGACTCTTCACTCCATAAACCTGAGGTCATGTTTATTGAGTTCGGTTTCGCTTGGGGACAAGCGAAGTCTAATCTTGGGGGGAGTTGATACGTCCATTTTGCATCACTATTCTATATCATAATATACTATTATTCATTGATATATTTCATATTAAGAGATGATACTTATGTTATTTCACCTGTTTTTGCATGGTTGATGACTTTTGGAGCATGGACCGCTGCAGTCAGGATTCTGATGGAAAAGGTGCTATTTGGAGACAAAATTCGCGAAGATCAGAAAATCCAGGAAAATACATGGAAAATCCTATTTTTCCAGAAGACGAAGGAAGCCAGAAGGGGAGGCTGAGATGGGCCACAGGGGGCCCACACCACCCCGTGGCACGGGCCAGCCTAGGACGCGCCACCAGGTGGTGTGGCCGCCCTGGTCCACCCCTGGCTCCCCCCCTTTAGCGTATATTATCTCCACGGAACCCTAATACCTAGGGAGCGACCACATAAAGATTCCGCTGCCTCTGCGGGGCGGAAAACACCGAGAGAGAAAGATCTCTTTGGCAGACAGAATTCTGCCAAGGGAATTCCTTCCCGGAGAGGGGAGATCATCGCCATCAACACCACCATCAAGCTGGACTTCATCGGGATCATCATCATCATCACCACCATCATCTCCACCAGCACCATCATCACCACCTCCATACCGCTGTAACAATTGGGTTGAATCTTGCATAGTTCTTAGGGGAAACTTTCCCGGTGTTGATTACTCTTTGTAGTTGATGCTATTGAGTGAACCATTGAATTATTGTTTATGTTCAGATTGTTATACATCATTATTTCATCTCTGATCATGATCCATATGATGTCTTGTGAGTAGCTCCTTTTTTTCTTGAGGACATGGGAGAAGTCATGTTGTTAGTAGTGGAATTGTGTTGAGAAAGATTCAATAGTTTGATATTTAAGTTGTGGTGTACTTCTTCCAGTGGTGTCATGTGAACGTCCACTACATGACACTTCACCTATATGGGCCTAGGGGAATGCATTGTGTATTTGGTTACTAATCGTAGGGGTTGCCGGAGTGACAGAAACCTAAACCCCCGTTAGGAAACCATTGCAAGAGGGATGTCAGGGTCTTAGAGTTTAAAGCTGTGGTTAGGTTTCTACCTTAATTAGTTTCTTGTACTTGCGGATGCTTGCAAGGGGTATAATCACAAGTATGTATTAGTCCTAGGAAGGTCGGTACATTAGCACAGGTTCACCCACACAACACTTAGCAAACTAAAAAAGATTAATCAACTATATGAAGCGAAAGCACTTGACGGTATTCCCATGTGTCCTCGAGAACGTTTGGTCATCTTAAGTAATATAACCGGCTTGTCCTTTGCTAAATAAAGGATTGGGCCACTTGCTGCATTTATTCTTATTGTCTTTTATTTACTCGTACTTTATTTACCTGCATTATCAAAAAACCCTAAAAATCCATTTGCTAAGTATTTACAGAGAATTCCTGCTCCAAACCACTAGCCAGCACCTTCTGCTCCTCGTTGGGTTCGACACTCTTACTTATCAAAAATACTACGATACACCCCCTATACTTGTGGGTCATCAGCGGTGGCATCGACTGCTAGGGCCAGATTTGGGCCCCTTTGGCCCCCATCTAGGTCCAGGTGGGCATGTGGTTCTGCATGCATAGGTGTTGTTCCCTAGAGGTGGGATAGTGAGTTGGGGTACTGGGTGGTGGCGACACTGTCGTCGGCCTGCTGTAGCATGGTGGCGGGGGATTTACAGGCCCGATCTAGGCCTGGACGAGGCCGAGGGGCCTTGCATGCCCCTGCTATCTCATCCGGTCGGCTACCATGATGGAAGTGGAGGTAGTTTCGTCTTTCTCTGCTACGATGCTGCCATCCCCGATTCCTTGCGCTCCGTGATACGTTGCTAACATATCTATAATTTTTGATGTTCCATACTTGTTTTATATCTACTTTCTTATATTTTGTCCACACTTTGGAGTATTTTATACATTTTCTAGGACTAACCTATTAACAAGATGCCACAGTGCCAGTTGCCTGGTTTCTACTGTTTTTAGTTCTAGAAAGTCAGAAAATGAATATTCCCGAAATTGGACGGGACAAAACCCAAAGACAATATTTCACCGAGGGGGACACGGAGCCAGAAGACGAGACGTAGAGGGGCCAGGGGCCAGCCACACCACCTAGCCACGCAGCTAGCCTGGCCCATGCTAGGGGGTGGTGCGGACGCCTAGGGCACCCCCTCGGCCTCCCCTTTCTCCTATTAGAAGCCTCCGATACAGAAACCTTAAGTACCCGAACAAAATTCCACGAAACAGTCTGTAGCAGCCATCATCTCCATCCCTATATCGGGAGGGATCTGAAGCTCTTCCCGGCACCTTGCCGGAGGGGAGAATTCACCCTGGAGGCCTTCTTCATCACTATGCCTGCCTCCGGTGTGATGTGTGAGTAGTTCATCCTGGACTACGGGTCCAGGTAGTAGCTAGATGGTTGGTCCTTCTCCTTTGTGCTACCATGTTTATATCTTGTGAGCTCCATTCATGATCAAGATCATCTATTTGTAATCCTACATGTTGTGTTTGCGGGGATCTGATGGATATTGAGATGCTATTTCAGATTGATTATTGATTCTATCATGTCTTTGTTATTTGTGATCTTGCATGCTCTCCATTGTTAGTAGCTATCTTGGCCGAGTAGATGTTAGCAACTCAAAGAGGGAGTATTTATGCTCGATAGTGGGTTCATGCCTCTAGTAATCTGGGGAAGTGACAGAAATCTTTAAGGTACTAGATATGATGTTGCTACTAGGGAGAAAACAACAATCCTTTGTTCATAGAGCAATCGTATTGTTTACTTTACACACAATGCTTAATGCAATTATCTGTTGCTTGCAACTTAATACTAGAGGGGGTTCAGATTGATAACCTGAACATGGATTATTAGCCATAGATGCAGTTGGATTACGGTCTATGTATAATGTTGTAATGCCTAATCAAATCTCATAGGAGTCAAGATGATTAGTATATGCATGTATGCTTTCTCGATGTTTGTCAATTGCCTCGCTATAATTTATTCACCCAACATGTCATCTGTCTTAAGGAGAATCACCACTAGTGAACTATGGACCCCGGTCCTTTCTTTTACCATCAATCTACAAAGCTATTTACTATTTTCTGTTTACTTTCTGCAAGCAATTACTATCTTCCACACAATACGTTTAATCCTTTGTTTTCAGCAAGACCGGTGAGATTGACAACCTCATTGTAAGTTGGGGGCAAAGTTATGTGATTGTGTTATGCAGGATTCCAAGTTGGAAACAACACCTTGGAGCTGTTTCCTTGCTCCTACTGGTTTGATAACCTTGGTTTCATAACTGAGGGAAAACTTGTTGCTATACTAATCATACCTTCCTCTTGGGGTTCCCCAACGAGCTCAACATATTGAGTAAGCACTCCGCTATTCTGTCCTCTGGGCCTCACGACAGTTACCATAATGAGACGAAAAGGATGGTGACAAGGCCGTGTTGGCGCGTGATGGTGGGTGTCAAGTTGGGTGGATTGCTACAGAGTGTCAGGGGTAGTGGTTTTTTGAGGGGTAAGGAGAAACCCCTGTCGAATGGTCCGATACCGACATGGTGACGCCTGCGGGTGCCACCACTCCTTCCTGAAGGGCATTGGGTACCCTTTCCCCACTCACCTCAGCGTGCCTAGGGAACCCTAGGACATGTCCGGGCAACATCGTCGTCATTGTTGCATTCCTTTTCGAAGTTGTTATTTGATATGTGATGTTTCAGAGTACTAGGAGTGTAGTGGGACAAATTCGGAGGGCGCAGCGCTTGCGCGTGCCATCCTTGTTTTCGTCGATCTGCCGATGTTGGTATTTGTTTTTTTATTCTTTTGGGCTTACCTATGTTGTTTGTCCCAGCAGCTTCACCATGTGGTTGCTATATTAATATAGCGGGGCGAAAGCATGTGTCAAGGAATTATGCAAAAAAAAACCTCGCATCGTCCGCTCGGGCGACTCGAGCGGCGACCAAGCCCTGCACCGTGCCACCCTTCCCCGTCCTCCTTCCTTCCCCACCGCCACCTTAGGAGAACACCAAGCCTGCTCAGGCGGACGCCGGTGAAGGTGGTGGCGAGGCTCCCGTCGCTCCACCTTGTCATGGAGGACTCTGGGATCTAGGCGGCAACGACCCTATGGCAGGCGCCAGCATGGGTGGCTCTGGCCGACGACCTCGACCTTGCGGGAGGTGTGGCGGCATCGACGTGGAGCTCCTGCTCGGTGGTTTTGCGTCAGATCTGAGGTCGATTTCTTCCCTTTCTCTCCATGCCGGTTCCTGCGATGTGCAGCGCTGCTGCCATGATCCGGGGCTCGCTTGGTGGGCTGCTCGAGACCATGGAAAACCCTAGGCTGGCTGGTCCGGCCCAATGACAACAACACCGTTTGGCGCCAATCTTCCTTCTTGGAGGCGTGGCTGAGGTCCCTTCTTCCCACCCCGACCCATCTCCTAGACGAAAGTCCAAAATCTCTTAGATTGGGCGGCGTCAATGCTATGCACGCCGGGTTCTCCTTTGAGGCGTCACCTAGGGAGCTGCTTGGTTTCGGATGGGGAGAGCAGAAGGTGTGAGTTTTGGGTGGCTATGGTTCTCGAGCGACACCGGTTCCCATGGTCTCGCCTTGTTGGCCTTGTTGGGTCCACATCATAGAAAACAAAAAATCCTACGATGAGAACTATACGCCAAGATCTATCTACTAGATACAGAGCAACGGGTGGACATACATCCATGGAGAACTTACCCTCGAAGACAACGAGTTTTGTTAACGAGTAGGAACTCGTGGTTGATATAGTCGTACACTTGCCGATCTCAAGATTGTGTGGAAGTCTGAGTGCCGCAAATCAGCAGCGCATCCGTCCTCGCACACACGTTCAAGCCACCGGATAACCTCCACCTCCTCGCTCCAACGAAGCAGCGGAAGCAGCAACTCCTTCTAGATGAAATGCCACCAGGAACATGTATCTCGCTAATCCGAGACCATGGGGGAATAATTCTAGAGGGGGACAGAGATCCTTCACGAGGAGGTGTGAGGAAGAAGGAGCAAGAGGGGGGCCTTTTATAGGAGGAGGGGGGTACCCCTCCATGGCCGGCGCCTCATGGAGGTGACCCTCACCTCCTCCATTCATGTGGTGGTAACTCCCTCCATATTAAAATGCCTCTTCACATTCTCTTTTAAAGTCTCCACTTTAAATGCATTAAAATTCTCTAAGTTTAATGCTCTCTCATTTAATAAAACTCTTTTATTAAATTTATTCAGAATTTTGTTAATTACTTTAATTAACAAACATTCACATAAAACCCCTTGCAACATTTCAATATCACATGCAGAACCACTTTCTGCAATTTCACCCGAAACAATTCCGGTTTCTATCGAAACATTTCCTGCGCTTTGCTATCCTTTCGTCTGAAACATATGTGCTCCAAAATGGTGTCCGGTAACCCTTAAGTGTGTCACCCTACGGTTCGTGAATAATGCAGACATGATTGAGACTCCTCGCAGATCAATAATCAAAAGCGAGACCTAGAGATCCATACTGACTCCTGCACATTCAACGATGACCTCTATGATCGTGAGAACCTTTAACGCTAGTAACTTAATCCCTTTGTCTCATGATATAATATATGTTCCAGATTCGATCATCGGTATCCAAATACCTAGTTTGATCTCGTTACGGACATGCACTCTTTTCTCGTTCCCGTGATATAACATTCTAGTGATCACATCACTTGCTTGCAAGCTATCTTAATGTGATATCACCGAGAGGGCAGTATATCTATCCGTCATCGGGATTGACAAATTCCACTCTTGATCCATGAGCCTCAACATAACACCTTTGTAGCACTGAACCCATCTTTATAGTCACCCTGTTACGGTGTGACGTTTGATGTTATCAAGATACTCTTCTGGTGTTAGCAATTAACATGATCTCATGGTCTAAGGATAAAGATTACTTCGTATGATGTTATAGCAATATAAACATAATGACTTGATCGTAATGCTATACTTCGGATGAATGTTCATCACATCATTTCACAAATGTTGTGACCTTGTTATTAACAACATCCAATATCCATGATCAGGAAACCTTGATCATCTTGTTAATCAACAAGCTAGTCTATAAGAGAGGCATAACTAGGAACCCTTTTTGTTTATTAAACACACATGTATTGACGTTTCCAATCAATACA
The DNA here is from genome assembly GCA_910589775.1 of Avena eriantha. Taxonomy (NCBI): domain Eukaryota; kingdom Viridiplantae; phylum Streptophyta; class Magnoliopsida; order Poales; family Poaceae; genus Avena; species Avena eriantha. Next base: position 62,305,207 of record OU342742.1, on the reverse strand, counting down.
ATTATAGCATGCAAAATAAACATCTATCATATACGAGGAATACATAATAACAACTTTATTATTGCCTCTCAGGGCATATTTCCTTCAGTCTCCCACTTGCACTAGAGACAATAATCTAGTTCACATAGTGATAAATCTAACACCCATGGAGTTCTGGTGTTGATCATGTTTTTCCCTAGGGAGAACTTTAGTCAACGGATCTGCTACATTTAGGTCCGTGTGTACTTTACAAATCTTTATATCTCCATCCTTGAAATGCTCGCGGATGGAGTGAAACCGGCGCTTAATATTATTGGAATTCTTGTGAGACCTCGGTTCCTTGGCGTTGGCTATGGCTCCACTGTTGTCACAATAGATTACCATTGGGTCCACTGCACTAGGAACAACACCTAGTTCCCTTATGAACTCCTTCATCCAAACCGCTTCCTGCGCCGCTTCTGAAGCAGCAACATATTCCGCCTCCGTCGTTGATCCAGCCACCACAGGTTGTTTGGAACTCCTCCAACTAACTGCTGCTCCGTTCAAGAGAAATACGTATCCACATTGAGCCTTAGAGTCATCCGGATCGGTGTCAAAGCTAGCATCGACATAACACTTAGCGACTAGCTCTTCTTCAGCTCCGTATACAAGAAACATATCCCTAGTTCTTCTCAAGTACTTAAGGATATTCTTGACCGCTATCCAGTGTTCCGAACCTGGATCAGAATGGTACCTACTAGTTAAACTAATAGCATGTGCCACATACGGTCTTGTACATAGCATGGCATACATTATAGAGCCTATGGACGAGGCGTAGGGGATCTTTTCCATTATCTCTCTTTCTTCCGCTGTAGCTGGACTTTGAGTCTTGCTCAATGTCTTGCCTTGCAACATAGGTAAGAACCCCTTCTTACTTCCGTCCATATTAAACTTCTTTAATATCTTATCAAGGTATGTACTCTGCGATAGCCCAATTAGGCGCCTTGATCTGTCTCTATAGATTTTAATGCCTAATATATATGACGCTTCACCAAGGTCTTTCATCGAAAATTTGCTGTTTAGATAACTTTTAACACTGTTTAAAAGATCTATATCATCTCCAATCAATAATATGTCATCCACATACAATATCAAAAATGCCACATTGCTCCCACTCACTTTCTTGTAAATACAAGCCTCTCCATAAGTTTGGACAAATCCAAACTCTTTGATCACCTCATCAAAGCGGAGATTCCAACTCCGGGATGCTTGCTTCAGTCCATAGATGGATCGCTGAAGTTTGCATACCTTATCAACATCCTTAGGATTGACAAAACCCTTATGTTGTATCATATACAACTCTTCTTCAATATTACCATTGAGGAATGCAGTTTTGACATCCATCTGCCATATTTCATAATCGAAATATGCAGCAATTGCTAACATAATCCTAACCGACTTAAGCATCGCTACGGGAGAGAATGTCTCATCATAGTCAACTCCTTGAATTTGTCGAAACCCCTTTGCGACAAGTCGAGCCTTATAGATGGTCACATTACCATCAACATTAGCTTTTCTTCTGAAAATCCATTTATTCTCAACGGCCTTTCGATCGTGAGGTAAGTCCACCAAGGTCCAAACCTGGTTTTCGTACATGGATTCCATCTCGGATTTCATGGCTTCTAGCCATTTGTTGGAATCCGGGCTCATCATTGCTTCTTCATACGTCGCAGGGTCATCTATTTTATCAATCATGAAATTCATAATAGGATTGCCGTACAGTTCAGGAGTTGCATGTGTCGTACTTGACCTGCGAGGTTCGGTAGTGTCCTCTTTCGGAGTTTCATGATCAATATCATTAGCTCTCTCTTCATTAGGTGAAGTTAACTCCGAAACAATTTCCGGTGCTGTGTTACTCGCCATTTCATGAAGAGAAGGTTCAATAACCTCTTCGAGTTCTACCTTCCGACTACTCACACCTTTCGCGAGAAACTCCTTCTCAAGAAAGGATCCATTCTTGGCAACAAAAACCTTGCCCTCGGATCTGTGATAGAAGGTATACCCAATCATTTCCTTAGGGTATCCTATGAAGACGCATTTTTCCGCTTTAGGTTCGAGTTTATCCGGCTGAAGTTTCTTCACATAAACATCTCATCCCTAAACTTTAAGAAATGACAACTTAGGTTTGTTTACAAACCATAATTCATACGGTGTCGTTTCAACGGATTTAGATGGTTCCCTATTTAAAGTGAATGCAGCGGTTTCCAGTGCATAACCCCAAAATGACAGTGGCGAGTCAGTCAGAGACATCATAGATCGAACCATATCCAATAAAGTACGATTACAATGTTCCGACACACCATTACGTTGTGGTGTTCCGACAGGCGTGAGTTGTGAAACTATTCCACACTCTTTTATGTGTGTGCTAAACTCGTAACTTAGATACTCACCTCCACGTCGGACCGTAGAAATTTGATCTTTCTGTTACGATGATTTTCCACTTCATTCTGAAATTCCTTGAACTTTTCAAAGGTTTCAGACTTGTGTTTCATCAAATAGATATACCCATATCTACTCAAATCATCCGTGAAAGTAACAAAATAACGATATCCACCTCACGCCGACACACTCATTGGTCCACACACATCAGTATGTATGATTTCCAATAAATCTGTCGCCCGTTCCATTGAACCGAAAAACGACGTTCTAGTCATCTTGCCCATAAGGCATGGCTCACATGTATCAAATGATTCAAAATCAAGTGATTCCAAAAGTCCATCAGAATGGAGTTTCTTCATGCGTTTAACGCCAATATGAACTAGACGGCAGTGCCACATATATGCAGATATATCATTATCAAGTTTAATCCATTTAGCATTAACATTATGAATATGCGTAATACTACTATCGAGATCCAATAGAAATAAACCATTCAACATAGGTGCATGACCATAAAAGATATCATTCTTATAAATTGAATAACCATTGTTTTCAGATTTAAAGGAATAACCACTTTGCATCAAAAACGATCCGGATACAATGTTCATGCTTAGTGCAGGCACCAAATAACAATTATTCAAATTTATAACTAATCCCGATGGCATATGGAGAGGTAGCGTCCCGACGGCGATCACATCAACTCTTGATCCATTGCCGACCCGCATCTTGACCTCATCCCTTGCTAGCTGTCGCTTGTTCCAGAACCCCTGAATTGAGTTACATATATTAGCAACCGATCCTGTATCAAATACCCAGGTGCTACTGCGAGTACTAGTCAAGTACACATCAATAACATGTATATCACATATACCTTTGTTTACCTTGCCGGCCTTCTTGTCCGCCAAATACTTGGGGCAGTTGCGCTTCCAATGGCTAGTCCCCTTGCAATAGTAGCACTCGGTATCAGAGTTAGGGCCAGCTCGGGATTTCTTTTCAGGTGTGGTAACAGATTTGCCACCCTTCTTTCTCTTCTTCTTGTCTTTCTTGTCCTTCTTGAAACCGGTGGTCTTATTGATCATCAACACTTGATGTTCTTTCCTAATCTCCACTTCTGCAGTCTTAAGCACTGACAGAAGCTCGGGAAGAGACTTCTTCATGCCCTGCATATTAAAGTTCATCACGAAGCTCTTGTAGCTAGGTGGCAGAGATTGGAGAACACGATGTATGCCTAAGTCAATGGGAATCGTTATTCCCAAGGACACAAGCTTATCGGCGTACCCAGACATTTTAAGTACGTGCTCACTAACGGAGCTGTTCTCCTCCATCATGCAGCCAAAGAACTTTTTAGAAGCATTATAACTCTCTACGGCAGCATGGGTATCGAAAATCATTTTCAATTCTCCCATGGTATCAAAGGCATTGCCATTTTTGAAACGCTTTCGAAGTTCTAGCTCTAACCCATACAGTATGCCGCAATGAACTAAGTTGTGGTCCTCCTGACGAGTTATATAGATATTCTTTTCCTCGTCAGGGGCATCAGGAGCTGGTGGGGGCCTAGCGGCGCCTCTAGAACATATTGCTTTTGTGCAGCAGTGAGAAGAATCCTCAAATTCATATCCCAGTTGGTGAAGTTGCTACCATTCGCAACAAGTTTCTCTTTCTCCATGAACATATTGAAATTAAAAGCAGGTGGTGCCATCTACAATAGAATTTGTAAAGTTTATTTAGACTAAGTTTATGATAGAGTGAGTTCAACTAATCCAAATTACTAATGAACTCCCACTCAAAAACGACTCCCCTCGTGTCCTTTTTGGTGATTACATGAACCAAATCCACTATACCAAGTTCGATCATCACGTGAGTCGGTGTAGCTTCAAAGGCGAGCATCTATATGTGCATCATATCAACTATATGACTCATGCTTAACCTTTCGGTCCGTGTTCTGAGGCCATGTCTGTACATGCTAGGCTCGCCAAGTAAGAATCTTAGTATTCACGTGTATAAAACTGTCTTACACCTGTTATATGAAAGTGTAGAGTCGAGTACACCTGATCATCACGTGATGTCTCGAAACACGATCCACAGAATGGTGCATACTTAAGAAAGAACACATTTTATCTTGATATCTAAATGAGGGATCATCTTACAATGCTACAAAAAGCGCCAAACTAGCAGTATAAGATGCTAACATCTAATGTGTAAAGTGAGATGATATGGTCCATGCTTTGATCTCTATCATTTGCATCGTGGTATGATCTCTATCATTCCTTTGTGTGTAAGGCCAAGGTCTATGGAACTTACACGTTGAGTGTGTTGTAAGAGTATCTATCATACATCTACTTACAACAATACCATATCAAGACACTAGCCCAACACCGATCTAAACTAGACGTCTCTAATTTATCAATTGCAAGTTTTACGTGTCTTAGGGCTTTCGGAGATAGAACCGGTTTTACCTACGAACATGAACCACAACGAGGATAACCAAGTTATTAACAACTCGTTATAAATCAGATATTGACTATAGTAGGAGAGCCATACACCCGCCAGCCACTTATGCAAAACAAGTTGCATGTCAGTCATGGAACCGGTCTCATGTACGATGACATGTAAGGTTGGTCCGGTCTGCTTCATCCCACTATGCCACCAATATCCAAAATACATAGAAGATGCAATAACATGATCATCATCGTTCACATATAAACATATGGGGTTATTGGATAGACATCATTGCAATTTCTGGCTATTTGAGAAACACCACTGCAACTTTCGTCTTTTGAAAAACGCTATTGTAATTCTTTATACGTTCCATATACGCCATTATGCTCCATTAAATTCATATACCTCACAATATACACTTGTATTTCTATCATATATACGCATAGACAGTGGGGCCCACCTGAATCAGTGTGAATTGGGCTGAGCGACTAGCAAAAAAATATGTATATATAATGTACAGCCGTATTTCCTAGGTGCATGCGTGTAGTCTGAGCTCGACTGACTTTTGTTTACATAATAATATGTAAAGCACATTGTCAGTCACGTACACGTATACGTACATGCATAGGTAGCAGCTTTCAATCTGGCAAAGTCCGTCACATGGACGTGCGCTTTAAGGAATATGAAAAGAGTTACAGGTTATTAATCAAACACGATCTAAGTAATAAAAGAGCCAATCACGCTATGACACTATGTCATAGCTCCATTGGATATTAACTTACCGACTCGACCAAGAAATACATGAAGTACTACTTGCGCTACTTAATTGCAATGCTAATTACCAAGAAATACGGGAAGTACTACTTGCGCTATTTAATTGCGATGCTAATTATTGTCACAGTTTACTCTACATGTTTTGCTCTCTCTGGCTCGGTCCAGGCTGCATTTTGCCGTATCCCAAAACCTGATTAGGATGAGGCCTGCTGTGTATGCGTATATGTATGTACACAGAATTACAACTGTATATTGTGTGGCATGTGTGTTTATAAGTGAGCATATTGGTATTTATGGAACATATAGAAAATTGTAGTGGTGTTTTTCAAAAGATCAGAGATATAGTGGCGTTTCTCAAATAGCTAAAAGTTGCGGTGGAATTTATCCAATTAACCCAAACATATGTGTACTATCCGTGTAAAGCACCTACGCATAGATCAGGCTCTGATACCACTGTTGGGTCTAAAACATAGAAAACAAAAAATTTCCTACGATGAGAACTATACGCAAAGATCTATCTACTAGATACAGAGAAACATGTGGACATACATCCATGGAGAACATACCCTCGAAGACAACGAGTTTTGTTAACGAGTAGGAACTCGTGGTTGATGTAGTCGTACACTTGCCAATCTCAAGAGCGTGCGGAAGTCCGAGTGCCGCAAATCAGCAGCGCATCCATCCTCGCACACACGTTCAAGCCACCGGACAACCTCCACCTCCTCGCTCCAGCGATGCAGCGGAAGCAGCAACTCCTTCCAGACGAAATGCCACCGGGAACATGTATCTCGCTAATCCGAGACCATGGGAGAATAATTCTAGAGGGGGAGAGAGATCCTTCACGAGGAGGTGTGAGGAAGAAGGAGGAAGAGGGGGGCTTTTATAGGAGGAGGGGGGGGGGTACCCCCTCCATGGCCGGCGCCTCATGGAGGTGACCCCTCACCTCCTCCATTCATGTGGTGGTAACTCCCTCCACATTAAAATGCCTCTTTATATTCTCTTTTAAAGTCTCCACTTTAAATGTATTAAAATTCTCTAAGTTTAATGCTCTCTCATTTAATAAAACTCTTTTATTAAATTTATTCAGAATTTTGTTAATTACTTTAATTAACAAACATTCACATAAAACCCTTGCAACATTTCAATATCACATGCAGAACCACTTTCTGCAATTTCACCCGACACAATTTCGGTTTCTATCGAAACAATTCCTACGCTTTGCAATCCTTTCGTCTGAAACATATGTGATCTAAAATGGTGTCTGGTAACCCTTAAGTGTGTCACCCTACGGTTCGCGAATAATGCAGACATGCTTGAGACTCCTCTCAGATCAATAATCAGAAGCGTGACCTGGAGATCCATTCCGACTCCTGCACATTCAACGATGACTTCTATGATCGTGAGAACCTTTAACGCTAGTAACTTAATCCCTTTGTCTCATGATATAATACATGTCCGAGATTCGATCATCGGTATCCAAATACCTAGTTTGATCTCGTTACCGACACGCACTCTTTTCTCGTTCCCGTGATATACATTCTAGTGATCACATCACTTACTTGCAAGCTATCTTAATGTGATATCACCGAGAGGGCCCAGAGTATATCTATCCGTCATCGGGATTGACAAATTCCACTCTTGATCCATGAGCCTCAATATAACACCTTCGTAGCACTGAACCCATCTTTATAGTCACCCTGTTACGGTGTGACGTTTGATGTTATCAAGATACTCTTCTGGTGTTAGCAATTAACATGATCTCATGGTCTAAGGATAAAGATTACTTCATATGATGTTATAGCAATATAAACATAATGACTTGATCGTAATGCTATACTTCGGATGAATGTTCATCACATCATTTCACAAATATTGTGACCTTGTTATTAACAACATCCAATGTTCATGATCAGGAAACCTTGATCATCTTGTTAATCAACAAGCTAGTCTATAAGAGAGGCATAACTAGGAATCCTTTTTGTTTATTAAACACACATGTATTGACGTTTCCGATCAATACAATTATAGCATGCAAAATAAACATCTATCATATACGAGGAATACATAATAACAACTTTATTATTGCATCTCAGGGCATATTTCCTTCAGGCCTTTTGCCCCTTACTCTGTTGCTGCGCCCGATGGCTTTCCTGCTGCTCTCCGTTGTCTTTGGGCTTCGGTGGTGTGGCCGGTGTGGTGTGCTCTTCTTCAAAAGGTGGTTGTGCTCTGGGATTGCTTCGGGGCGCGAGTTCAGCACCTCTCCAGCTCTCGGGTGAGCTTCTCTCATGTCCGATGGTTCGACGCCTTCGAGCCATGGCGGGAGGGTAGGGGCCCTCTTCGGCATGAGAAAAGGAAGGTGTTTTGGTGCTTCAAGCCTTGGTTTTTCTCCTCATTTAAGACCTCCATTCTGCTCCTGGCAGTGCCTCGCCGTGCCTCTACTGGTGGATGTCCCTGGTGCTGTTGAGCTGTAGTCTTCGCTTAGCAAGTGGTGCTCTCCTTTGTTTTTCTTTTGTGCTTGCTTTTGTGTAGAGTTGTAAGCTGTTCAGAGTGCTCTCTTGTATCGTTCGGCCATGGTGATCTTGTTATGGTGGCCTTGTGTAATCCCTGGCCATTTGATAGGTTCGTTAATTCAAAACCGGACCCGTCTCGTGCCTATCGTCTAAAAAAGCATGTGTCAAGGAGAAACACACTTATTTTACACCACGAGAGAAACCTAAAAATAGAAGGTCAAGATAATGATTGGTCAATATAATTCGTAGTGCAAAAAATGTTGTCGTGAGAAAACGAGCCTGATGGATGCGATCAGATCAGTAAAAAAGTCTGATACTACTATGAAATAAAATAAAATATCAGTATAACGAAGTGTGATAACTTGGTTATTCTTTTCTGTTGCGTAGGGACTTTGCTAACGAAGCTCGAGTTAGAGAGTTCCGTTACTCAACGTGATCTCAAGCAGAAAAAAATAAAATCGTGCGTCCACTTTCCGATGTCAACAAGTTACAACATCTGTCATGCACAAGTGCAGTGCATCGTGTCATCAGAGTTGATCATTCAACATAATCCAATGGTGTTTATCACCATGATTAAATTGCACAAGAAAACCAAACAAATACTCCCTCCGTTTGAAAATATAGACGTTTTAGTTTTATGAATCGAATGTATCTAGACCTTTTTAGTGTATAGGTTCGTAAAGGCATTAAAATGTGTCTAGATACATTCGTTTTACAAAAATAGAATGTCTTATATTTTCGAACGGAGGGAGGGAGCTTATATGGCGTGATATTATTCATTAGAGACGTGGTCGATGCGAGTTCCCCATGCCGATTCCTCTTGACTTTTACTATAGGAAAGGTTTATTTTTCTACGAGTACAATAAAATGTACGTATTTCCTTAGATTTTTTTTGATGCGAGATGTGTACAAAAACCATTAATGGCGGATTAAGAAACGGAACCATAAATTCCTAGTAGAGGATAGTAGTGGGGGAAGCAACTCCCATCCCCCCGACTCTCACTGGCCCCAACCCACTCCACCCGCGCACGCATCCTCGCGTCCCATGGCGTCCCGCGACCTCGCCGAGAGCCTCCTCCCGGGCTCCGGCGCCGGCGCCTCCACCTCCCACGAAGACGAGTACGACGAGCGCGCGTACGACTCGGACGACAAGGTCTCCATCTCCATCTCCGACTCCGACGGCGACGGCGACGACGACTCCGGCGCGCGCCCGGCCTTCTCGTGGCGGAAGCTCTGGCGCTTCACGGGGCCCGGGTTCCTCATGTGCATCGCCTTCCTGGATCCGGGCAACCTGGAGGGGGACCTGCAGGCGGGGGCCGCCGCCGGGTACCAGCTCCTCTGGCTGCTGCTGTGGGCCACCGTCATGGGCGCGCTCGTGCAGCTGCTCTCCGCGCGCCTCGGGGTGGTGACCGGGAAGCACCTCGCCGAGCTCTGCCGCGAGGAGTACCCGACGTGGGCCACGCGCGCGCTCTGGGTCATGACGGAGCTCGCGCTCGTCGGCGCCGACATCCAGGAGGTCATTGGCAGCGCGATTGCCATCAAGATCCTCTCCGGCGGCATCGTGCCGCTCTGGGGCGGCGTCGTCATCACCGCGCTCGACTGGTCAGTCGCTTACTGCTCCAGCTCGGAATCCAATTTCGTATTTTTCCTCCTCCTCCTCCTCCTCCTCCTCCTGGTAACGAACTATAAGAAGTTCATAGATAGATTAGGGTGGGACTGCAGCAGCATCAGTCGGTTAAAATCGAGTCGAGTCGCGTTGCTGTTGTTTGTTTGGAGTTGCGGAGACGAGAATTCGCGAATAAGTTAGTTAGGATGTTCCTTTCTCGGATTAAAAACTGTTACTTTCTTCTGATTGGTAAATTTGGACCTTCGATTTGCTCTTGGCAGCTCCTCTTGTTCTTTTCCTGGTTTTGAATTGAACACCATGATGTCTTCTGTGTGTGTTTTTTCTCGAAGTCGGGCGGTTGGACGCGAATGGATGGCACCCAATTTTCAACATAAATTCGTTTAGCTTCGATCACTGGGTTCCTTGGATTCGTCTGGTTCCGCCATGTTCTTGTTAGGTAACTATATGCAGTCTACATCCATTTGGTGTGCTGTGTTTCCATCCCGTCTGGGACCGCTGTCTTGTTTGCTTCCTGTTGTTGGTTTCTTTGCTGAAAAGTTTCACACGTTTGGGGCATCATCATCTGGCTGCTTAAAATTGGCGCAACAGAACAGCAAAACAATACTAATAAGCTAGTACTAATATGAGACTTGCGGTGTTCTGGTGGGGCTTCTGCCCCTGATTGTGAATTAAATCAAGTTGTGCTGTCAAAACTGTTTGTTGTTTGTACACTTCGGTTGATCTTTTTTGTTCTGGAGATTTGTTTTGTTCTGTTAGCTTTTGTCGATATCATCAGTTCGCCGGTTTTGGAGGTCCAATTGTGCCTTCACTCTCTTAATTTTAAATCTTGTGTGTGTCAGACAACACTACATGTTTATTGGTCGGTTTAATACATCAGTTAGTGACTTGTGCACATGATCCCATTACAGATTTCAATATGGGCCTATTCTTATGTATTAACCGTACAATTGTACCTACTGCTTCTCTGCTCCCTCGAATATTCCTATTCATTTAGGATTAATTATTATCAGTACAAAGTTTGCGATGCTTGCATCATGTGATTGATGACACTGGGTGGAAGCAACAAAAAACGATCAAATTATTGTTTTGAAGAGTCGTGCCAAAAAAGATCTGAGGATTGGTAATGCGTAGACAAAAGTTTCTCTTTCTCCCTATTGTCTTCTGTTTGTGCTATCCATTCTTGTCTGATTCGGACTTCAGATTTGTTTATGTATCGTCAAATGCCTCTTTCCTCGCATGGTGAGGAACTTTTCGGTGAAACTGATATATATATATATTTGGCTCATATGCATGTTCTTGATGCCAGCTTCATCTTTCTATTCCTGGAGAACTATGGCGTGAGAAAGCTGGAAGCCTTTTTTGCTGTATTGATCGCAACCATGGGCATATCGTTTGCGATTATGTTTGGTGAAACCAAGCCTGATGGGAAGGAGCTTCTCATTGGTAATTCTCCAGTTTGACATGTTGGCAGATGCTTTTGTTTATTGATGCACTTTTCAGAAGAAGTAGAAGAGTTTAATCAGTTCTTTTTGTATTCAGGTTTGGTGGTTCCGAAGTTGAGCCCAAGTACCATCAAGCAGGCGGTAGGAATTGTGGGCTGCATCATCATGCCCCACAATGTTTTCTTGCACTCAGCGCTGGTGCAGTCCAGGAAGATTGACACAAAAAAGAAATCCCGTGTTCAAGAAGCAGTTTACTATTACAACATTGAGTCGATTATCGCTCTCATCGTCTCTTTCTTTATCAACATCTGTGTCACAACAGTTTTTGCGAAAGGGTTTTATGGGTCTGAACAAGCTAAGAACATAGGTCTTGAGAATGCTGGCCAGTACTTGCAGGAGAAATACGGATCTGCGTTGTTTCCTGTCCTCTATATTTGGGCTATTGGGTTGTTAGCATCTGGACAGAGTAGCACAATCACTGGCACATATGCAGGCCAATTTGTCATGGGAGGTTTCCTTAATCTTCGGTTGAAGAAGTGGTTACGAGCAATGATTACTCGAAGCTTTGCCATTATTCCAACTATGATTGTGGCTGTATTTTTTGATACGGAAGATCCTACCATGGACATTCTGAACGAGTCACTCAATGTTCTTCAGTCCATACAGATACCATTTGCACTAATTCCTCTCATCACCCTTGTCTCGAGTGAGCAGCTCATGGGGTCATTCGTAATTGGTCCTATCACCAAAGTAAGTTTTTTCTTTGACTTTCTGTTTATCATAAAACTCGTAGGATTCATGTTATCACTGAACTTAACCAGCTTCTCGTATTTGCATTTGATGTATGAGTTGTCGTATCACCGCATAAGGTTATGTAATTGTTCTGAAAGGACTAGAAAAGCTTTTACTTCTGTAATTACTGAGCAAGTGAGTCCTTAATTTCCGATCCTGGTTTCAGTTAGGTGCCATCAGCTACATAGTCGTCGTTCAAATTTTGCAGGCTCTCAAACCACTTTTATGTTTACTTAATCTGCGGTTATTTGTTGGTGACGAAATTATCCTCACATGAGCCAAAACATATGAAGATATATATTTCTGGGTGGGTGTGGGATGATAGACAACAACACAACTTTGCAGAAATAGTAACACTGCTGGTCACTCGTTTGCTAAACTAATTTGTTTTGTGCTCTATTTTAGGTGATTAGTTGGATTGTCACGATTTTTTTGATGCTCATCAACGGATACCTTGTATTCTCCTTCTATACCGACGAAGTCCGGGGTGCATTTGTTCGCTCAAGCTTGTCGGTTGTTCTGGTTGTTTACCTCACATTTGTTGTCTATCTTATCGTGAGAAACACTACGCTGTATTCTCGCCTTCGCTCATCAGTCTCCAAGAGCTCATGAGAACTTCCGGAGACTTCATTCATGAAGATGAGCTGAACTGGATAATATTGGAAGAAAGCCGCTCCCCAGTGTACAACTTGTACGGCCGCCTATTTGTTAGCTCCAGGGGAGAAGTCTATATTGTATATTATTGGTGTTGTACAATTGTATTTGTGGATTAGCAGACTCCCCCTTTAGGATTGGGCTAAACTAAACAGCACCAACATTCATGTATTTGGGGTGATCATACAGTAGATAGTTTTATTTTTCTGCATTTTCAGGAGGATGATCATCCGTGATTGCCATGCAATTTTTTTCTTTGCTTTATATATAAATATAAATACAATGTAGTAAATGTATGTAGGCAACACATCTTTTAATCTGGCACCTGAGTTTTACCAGTGTTGTCAAATGGTAAGCAAAAAGGGTGGAAACCCATCAAGTATCTTTTGTGTCATTGTACCAGTTTATTTCTTGCTGCAAGATTAAGGAAATCATGCTAACCCTAAGCATGTGAATCAGACAAATGTGCAAAAACAGAATTGATCAGTCATCTTTAGCAAGCCTTGCACATCAGCTTGACAAGTGTGAGTAGGCTTGACAGAGGTATCTTTTGTGTCAAAATGTCAGTCCATGTCTTTCTGCAAGGTAGAGGAAATCATGCAAACCGATTGGTAAAACTGTTCTCAGGCCACTAAAATATATGTTAATTATATATGCGTACAATCAATATTTATATTACCGAATAATGTCAGTAGATGGACAGCACTAAATAAATAATATGACATAACAGTCCGGGAGCAGGAGCAGTATATCGCTGGCTTTTCATTTAGTTTTGCCTACTACAGACTTCCCTCTAAATCTGCTAGCACTAGAACAAAATACCTGGACATTGCATGATTTCAAAAGTACTCAAACAAAGTTCAGTATGAAAAAACACAGATTAGTCCTCTACGCAAGAGAGTACCTCCAGACTATAGGTTCAAACAATTACCAACTGATAAATTGGTGGAAACTGTTATGCATGTTTCATTTCTGCAATTTGCAATTTAAACTACAGTACATTCCTAGAAACCTGCCTTCAGTAACCCAGGTGACTTCCCAAAAGAACATTATGTCCAACATGTCCCCTAGCTACTGTACCTCCCCGCCAGAATCAAAAAGTTCAGGGAAACATTGGTACACACTACTCCACAGCTTCTGAAATCCTTGCAAGCTTCATGGAAAGAAGCAAAATTCAGGGTAGGCTTCTCACTATCTGAAAATGCCTTAAACCACATTAGAATCAGGGCTTATCCGTTTTCAGTATCTAGTGCCATATTTTCGCATCAAGCCAATTAGCTGATTATGTTAGATACTACAGCACCAGAGCAGTAACCTTGGTTAAGAAAAATGAAAGAACAGCGATCATGGTAATCTTTCTGAACACTATTTATGCAGATTCGATCTCCTAACTTAAGGTTCCATGGGCAGAGTTTTACCTGTCTTTTATGTGGGCATACAACATGTTTATTTGTCATACTAAGTTATTTAAATATTCAGCAAATTAACTTGTTATGCCAGCTGCTGCCACCTATGTCCATATGGTCATACCTAACTTCTGATATACATATGCTATGTATTCCAATTCTCTTCAGTATAATTCTCGATATGTCCATATTGACATTCTAACCAACACAAACTGTTCTCTTTTTCCAGGTTGACATAGTTAGAGTTAGTTGCAATTCTTCGAAGGACCCGTGGGCATGGAAAAATGAAGGAGTTGTGCTTGCGGTACGTGCGGTTTCCACTGACAGTAGGGGGCCTGCCTGATGAGGCTGCTGATTGCAGCTTCATGTTCCGTCTCTGGTCTTGGGTGTCGATTTACTGGCGCCAGCGGTGGCAGCTCCGCGAGGAATGTACAGATTCTTGAAAATTGAAGTTGATATTATGGTTGTTACGAGCTTGATAGATACAAAGTTTATACATTTGACAAAGCATTATAGGGTGTTATGTTGTATCGACCAGATGTAGATGTTAGCAGAGTTGTAAACATGCAGTTTTCAGTTTGTTCTCTAATCACATAACCGTTGCCTCTGTCCCACGTGCTACCTGCTCGAGGGGTAATAGCTTCAGAAAAATGTGGCTGCACATGCATCTCTTGTCTCAGTTTTAATATCCATAATTGTAGGTTATATTTGACTATCCTATTAGTCATTCAAGATTAGAACACAAACGTGGAAAACAGTTTGGAGACTCAGTACAATAACTATTTTTTTAGTGGATTAACATAAATATTGAACAAAATAATCAATAGTATTGATTGTGAGTACATCATTGACTATCTTGAACGTGGGGATCCATGATCCAACAGCTAAGGTGATTCATATATTGGACACAATAACACGCTAGGGTCTAGTGTTATCCTCCATATGCGGGGGGTTTTGAACAACAAACAACCTTGCCAACGACCCTTTTCTAGAAGGCCAAGGGAAAAGGAGTGTGTGGGTTCTTGCTAGAGCAGAACATCTCATGGTACTAAATGCTTCACAATTGTGTAGCTCAATGATCTGCTCAACAAACCGTCTATTATAAAGGAAGCCTACATTTTTAGAAGAGAACATTATTTGGTATAGAAATAAAACTAAAATAATTACGCTGTAGAGATGCACATAAGAAACTCACCGTGTTGTTGAAGGGTACTGCTGGGTGAGGACTCAGGAGCGCATGGCCGATTTATTAAACGACCAGGACGCAATGCATGAGAGAGGGGCTTCTTTGCTCGGTGACATGATTGAGCGAAATGGCCTGGCGTGTGAGAGAGAATGAGACCATGTGAGGCGAGAATTAAGAGAGGATTATAATGGTGAATAAACAGGGAGTCTAGGAAGGGAGGGGACATCAAGAGACCAACAATTGTTCACGAATTGATGGCTCGATGCCTGTCCGGGGAGGGGAAGCGGCATATGTATGGGTTGGACGCCCGGACGGATGGAATTAAGGAGTTTGGAAGCTGAGCGGATCAGCACTAACCTAAATTGTAGTCTGCAGTTTTTTCTGACGTGGCAACACGAACCACCACAGAACAGAACGGAAAAGAAACCCAGGAAAAAGTGTACAGAAACTGCTGATGTGGTGGATAGGCTGCATGTCAAGAGAAATAGATTAGTGGGAGTGATCTTCTTAGTTATATAGGATTTGCCTGTGGTCTGGACGTCTGGTGTCCAAATTGTTTTGATAGATACTTGTGTCTGTAGCTCGTGCTGAATCACCTCTGTATCTGGTGGCAACCAGTTGGACGTGGACACACAACATGTACAGCAGAATGCAAAGATGTACTGTACTAGAATACAACATTTATAGGGCATATGAACAGAATGAATCTATTAAGAGCTCTGCTCCAGTGCTACCCCCTCCCCCTAAACTCGTATAAATCCATACATAACCAAGCCCATATATATGTCATTTTTTCCGGCCATACCCGCACACGCCCTGAGCCCACTTCCTCCATTCTTCACGGTCAACGCAACCAGCGGCGGCCATCATCGCAAGCACCATCTCCGCCGTCCATCATCACAACCGCAGCCACCCTCATCCATTGACACAATCGCTGCCGCCGCCATCGTGTTTCTTCGACGCCGCCTCCATCACATCCACGAAGCCGGTGGGAGGTACCGCTTCGCCGGACTGTCCGGCAAAGGAAAATCCAGCATGTCCGGCCCAACCAGACAGTCCGGCAATGGAAAAGCCGAAGCTAGACAGACTGGCACACTAGACGCCGGTCTATCCGGTGGTTCAGTCTTCCTGTTTACTCTTCCTTTACTTCATAACGCCATTTGTTTCTCCAAAATACGATGAATTGTGTGTCTTAAACATAAAATTGTATTGCTTAATGTGTAGTGTTTACAAATAGTTATTTATTTCTCGATGCTTTGGAAAAATCCATTACGGCTATAAGTTACTCGCATGTATTTTCGCCACTGCACAGTCTGTCCACGTACACCGGACAGTCCGGCTGGCCGGCCGTGGCCAAGTTTGTGTATCAGAGGAGGCAAGTCTGCACGCCGGACTATCCGGCGGCCTCCGCCATGCCAAGCTTGCGCTTCCACTGGGCCGACACCAAGTGTGGCCGCAGCAGCCGCCGCGCCAGCTCTGCCGGCACACGTCTACAAGGCCAGGACGAGGCGTGTGTCGACTAGGCCGAGCCACCGACTCGTCGGACCCAATCGTGGCCTGCTCGCCGCCACGGGCGGTCGCCGGCGAAGATCCAGCGTACAACTGTACTTGATTTTTCATTTGCATTTAGACATAATTTAATTGGGATTATACGGGTTTTGTACAGGGCCACATATACCTGTTTATACTAATTACGAAAAGGTATCAAACGATCTGAACCGTCCATATGTTTGAGATTATACGAATTTAGGGGGAGGGGTAGCACTGGATCAGACGCCATCTATTAATTCCTCCCAATTAAACCACAGAACAGTCACATGATCTGTACGAGGGGCACTTAAAGATTGTAACCGAACTGAACCGGTACGCTACCGAGAGCTCTCCACGAGGCGGCGGCTGCAGCAAACCCATCTAGGGTTTTCCTTCTCTCGCCGGCGATGCCACTGGTTCATCCCGTCTCCGGCGGCCTTAGGGCCTTGGAGGCGTGGCGGACCACGGCCTCTCGCCGGCGGGAGGTTTCAGTGTTTTCTTTAGACTATTGTCAGTGTCTTCTTCAGGATGTTGAGGCGGTGGCTACGTCCTGAGATCAGAATAAGGTCCTTCCCGCCCTATCCTCGCTCTGGTGGTGCGTCTAGCATCAGCGGAGGACGCGTGAAGTCATGTGTCCGACGGGTTCCTTGGATTCTGGTCTTTTTCGTATGTGTGTTTTGAGGTCAGTCTCTTCCGATCTACGTTGTTCATCTTCGGCGATGGTTGCTGCTCTGGTGTGCTGGTCCTTTGGGACCTTAGCACGACGACTTCCCGTCCGTTACTACAACAAGCTCTACTACAACGAGCTTTGCTTGGCTCCGGTGATGGAGGGGCGAGGACGACGACGCGCCTTCGACTCGTGCCAGTGTTTGTAGTCGTCGTTAGGTGGTCCAATGACCTATTTGTAATTTTTATTACTTTTAGGACTCCTTGCACTACTGTTGGTGATTATTACACTACTAGGAAAACGATTATAGGTAGATTTTAATTCTGTGGCGCATATGCAAAAAATGCTCCACTAAAATTAATTCGGTGGCGCATGTAGCAAATGCGCCACAGAATTCCTGCAATTCTGTGGCGCATATGGATATATACGCCACAGAAAGTGAGAATTATGTGGCGCATATAGCCACATGCGCCACAGAATTCCTGTGGGCCTGACCCCAGCACATGGGCAGGCCAGAATTCTGTGGTGCATATGGATATATGCGCTATAGAATTTTGACATTCTGTGGAGCATTTTCCATATGCGCCACAGAATGTGCGAAACAGATCTACAAAAGGTGGCAGCCCCCCTTTCCCTTGTTCCCACCACCTCCAACTAGCTAGCTCGTCCCCCTCCTTCCTCCCACTCCATTTTGCTCATACTCACCTCCATTGTTGATAGCTAGACCTACTTTGGTTCATGTACTTGTGAGGGGAAGCTACTCCTACTTGTAAAGGTAGTAAACCACTCATACTTTCCTCCTCCACACATCCCAACACCCCCTCTTGCTACACTATGCATATGTGGTTTGTAGATTTGTGAGGCGTGTGTGCATGGGTACTTGTGTGATGCATGTTTTGTGTGGCCGGCGGGCCTCGGCGCGGTGTGTATGGATGTTTTGTAGGTGAAGATGGTCCCGCGGGCGGTGTGCGATGGCGAGAGATGGTGTTCCTTCGCTTTGTGTTGTGCTTGAATACATGTTGCTTGTGGAGGGAGGTTGTGTTGTGCTTGAATGCATGTTGCCGGCGCCGGGTGCATGGAGGTTTGCCGAAATGTTGATTCACGTCCATTTCGGCAAATTTCTGCACTAGCCATACATCCTATTTTTAGGATAGGTCATGCCGAAATTTCCCGGCGATCATGCATGCATGTATGTGTCCTTCGTGTGTGTGTGCATGGTTCTAACATACTCTCTTTAATTTGGTCTATGTTCGCGCACAGGCGACCATGGTCATCCATATGAGCGAACGCTGGGTGGTTAGATACAAGGCTGACGCGGTAGCCGACATGGTTCGGAACAACATGACCAAGATAAGATGTCCGTGCCGAACGTGCAAACACCGGAAGTGGATCAACCCTGATTCCGGACAACTGGAGTCTCACCTGTTGACGCACGGTTTCATGCCTGGCTTCTTAGTGAATGAGGAGACGCCGGTAGATGGCCGTGGCCATGATGAAGAAGAGGCCGGGGGCGGGGGAGAAGACGAAGGGTCTCCTGGACATGGTCATCATGACGAAGGAGATGCCGACGAACATGATCATCATGAAGAAGGAGATGCCGACAGACACGTTCATCATGAAGGAGATGATGCCGGAGCAGATGGTGGTGGTGGCGGTGGAGAAGACGGGAGCACGGACACGCCGCTAACTTCGGCCTTGCGGGACCCTCATCTTCAAGAAATACTCCTCAAGCAGACGGCCAACACGAGAGCTGCAGCTAGAGAGAAAGCCAAGCTGACACAGATGGAGGTAGACAGGAGGACTCCATTGTATCCTGGGTGCCGGCCCGAGGATACACGCTTGAGTGTAACGCTGAAGGCTCTGGAGATGAAGGCGGAGCACAAATGGACCGACACTAGCTTTAACGCTCACATGAAATTCTGGCACGCTCGTCTTTCCAAGGACAACACATTGCCAACAAGTATCGAGGAGGCGAGGAAAGTAGTTTGCCCACTAGACCTACCGTACGTGAAGTACCACGCATGCATCAACGACTACACACTTTACCAGAACGAGTACAAGGATAGAACCACATGCCCGGTGTGCGGCCAGGGACGGTACAAGAGAGGGAACAAGAAAGTTCCTCGAAAAGTGGTGTGGTACTTTCCTATCACTTCCCGTCTGCAGCGGTATTTCGTAGACCCTAAGGACGCAGAGCTTATGCAATGGCACGCGAAGAGGGAGAAGCCGGAAGATGATCCGGAGAAGGGCAAGATCCTGACACACCCCGCGGACGCTAGCCAGTGGAATGCGCTGGACATCGAATTCCAAGATGAGTTCGGGCTCGATCCAAGGAATGTTAGGCTGGGCATGAGCACCGACGGACTCAATCCCTTTGGCAACCAGAGTAGCACGCACAACACCTGGCCCGTGTTTGTATGGCCGTACAACCTCCTCCCCTGGTTGTGCGCGAAGCAGCGGTACGTACACATGAGTATCCTTATCCAGGGGCCAAAACAACCGGGTGTCAACATGCATCTGTATCTCGAGCTCCTGAAAGAGGAGTTAGCGACGCTGTGGGAGACGCCGGCACGTAGTGGGATGCCTACACTAGAGATTATTTCGACCTGAGAGCTGCGTTGCTCATGACGGTGCAGGACTATCCTGGTTACGGATATGTAGCATGTCAGGTGAACCACGGATTCTATGCATGTGTCAGGTGCATGGATAAGACCCCGCATCTGCAGCTGCCGAGGCATCCTGGGTCTTCGAAAACCGTGTTCCAAAGGACTCGAATGTGGCTCCGCAAGGATCACCCGTGGAGAAAACGCGAAGACCTGTTCAATGGCAAAGACGAGCTCGATAATGCCCCACGTCGACGGTTGAGCGGCGAAGAAATCAAGGAGCTTCTGGACAATTGGGAAGAGTGCCCTACGCCAGGAAAGAAGCGGCCGAGGGAACAGCCATCACCGCTGCATGGAGTATGGAAGGCGAGGTCCGTTTTCTGGGACCTTCCTTACTGGAAGGTCCTCCACACGCCCCATAGCCTCGATATGATGCACATCACGAAGAACGTTACCGAGAGCCTGCTCGGCACTCTGATGAACATGCCGGATAGGACCAAGGATGGGTCGAAAGTAAGAAGCGACCTAAAATTGCTTGGCATTAAGAAGGAACTTCAGTACCCCGATAGTGACGATGCCGACGATGACGATGAACAGACGGAAGGGACCCAGGGTCGCCGCAAAAGGGCTAAGAAGAATGAGGTGGTGCTTAAAGCTGCATCCTTCACTCTAAGCGAGGAGGAGATCGAGAGGTTTTCCCGTTGCCTCCTAGGAGTCAAGGTTCCACACGGCTACTCTGGGAAGATAAGCAGATATCTGGACGTAGCGAAGAAGAGGTTCAGTGGGATGAAGTCTCACGACTGTCACGTGCTGATGACACAGATACTCCCCGTTGCGATCCGAGGGATAATGGACGAGCACATCCGTGAGACGCTATTTGGCCTCTGCAACTTCTTCGATGTCATATCTAGGAAGTCTATCGGCGTGAAGCAGCTCGGCAAGCTATAGGAAGAGATCGTCGAGATACTATGCGAGCTCGAGATTTACTTCCCTCCCGCGTTCTTCGACATCATGGTGCATCTACTTGTCCATGTCGTGGATGACATCATCCATCTCGGGCCGGTGTTCCTGCACAACATGATGCCGTTCGAAAGGCTAAACGGTGTCATCAAAGGATTCGTTCGCAACAGGTCCCGTCCAGATGGAAGCATAGCCAAGGGCTTTCTGACCTACGAGTGCATCTCCTTCTACCAGAACTACCTAAGCACCGAGAACCAGGATGTCGGTCTGCCCACCAGGAAGCACCTCGGGAGGCTCGCTGGATTTGGTCACCGCGAGGGCTACCGCGCACTCCACGTCGGCATCGAACTCGAACACACCGAATTTGATAGGGCAAACCGAGTCGCGCTACAACACATACAGTTGGTCGGCCCCTGGGTGGATGAGCACAAAACCTTAATCGAGCAAAATCTCGCCAACATGGGCAAGCCGAGGAAGAAGGGAGACGTAACCAGAGAGCACAAGGCCAGCTTCACAAGGTGGTTCAAGAAAAGGCTACTGGAAAGTCCCATGCCGACGCCTTATACTAAAGATCATAAACTCATATTCTCACTCTCACAGGGCCCCGAGTGCAACGTTAGGACCTATCAGACGTACGACATCAACGGCTACAGATTCTACACCGAGGAGAAGGACAAGAATAGCGAATACCAAAACTCAGGAGTAACTATGCTATCATACGCTGATGACGAGACTGATGTCAAGGAAAGATTCTACGGAAGGATCGAGGAGATATGGGAACTCGACTACTGCGAAGTGACGGTGCCGATGTTTCGTGTCAGATGGGCCAAGAGTGTCGAAAAAGATGGCCGGTTTTTCACCACCATGGTTATACCCGATGCCAAATCAAAGAACGCCTCCATGAAAAATGAGCCATGGGTGCTTGCTAGCCAAGTTGACCAATGCTTCTTCATTACCGACCCGGCAAAGCCAAGCCATGTTGTCGTGAGGAGGGGCAAGAGGAGCATCATCGGAATGGAAGGACCCGCCAACAAGCAAGATATCGACAAGAACGGTGATCCCAAGATCGAAGAGGAATTCGACAAGTACTTCGACAAGCCAACTACTTATGCTAAAGTAAGAAGGAAGACTACCCTACCGGCTAAAGGTTGCCCATACACGAGAAGAAATCTCAAGGTGGCCGGCCTAAAGTATTCTACCGCAAAGAAGAAGGGCAAGAAAGTTGTTGTGAAAAGACACTAGCTACCTCGGAGCCGACTTAGCGGTTTTTGACGCCTTTTTTTGTACTAATTAATGCGCATGTGTGCTCGCGTGCCTGCATATATGTATTACTTTGACAAACTAATGTATGCGGATATTGATGTGGGTGTGACACAAGCATATATATAATATAATATCGAGGCAAATATATTAATTCTTGTTTTTAATAGGCAAATATATTAGTTCTTGCTTTTAATATATTATTACCATCCTGAAAATATTTTTTAAAAAGTCAAAAAAAGATGTGGCAACCAACAATCGAACCTGGCCACCCCAGGTTCAGAACAAAGGAGCAAGCGCTGAACCAGTGTGGTAAGCAAGTGTTTTTGTCAAACAACAGCGCAACGCGCCTTTTATACCATCTCCAACAATTCTGTGGCACATATCTGTACAGATGCGCCACAGAATTCTTTGACTTAGTGTTTTCGATCTCACTGCCCCTTTTCCCCCAAATCGAGTCAATCCCACAGAACCCTAGCTAGCACGCCTCCGCTCTCGCCGCCGCACCCGCCCCGCCGCGCCCGCCCCTTTTCCCCCCGCTCTCGCCCGTCCCGCCGCGCCGCACCCGCCTTGCCTCGCCGTGGCCTCGTAGAGCACCAGGAGGAGGAGGCCCGCTCCAGCGTCCAGGACCACCACCACCACCCCGCAGAGCACCAGGAGGAGGAGGCCCGCTCTGGCGTCCAGGACCACCGCCACCACCACCCCGCAGAGCACCAGGAGGAGGAGGCCCGCTCCCGCGTCTAGGACCACCGCCACCACCACCGCCACCACCACCCCGCAGAGCACCAGGAGGAGAAGGCCCATTCCAGCGTCCAGGACCACTGCCACCACCACCCCGCAGAGCACCAGGAGGAGGAGGCCCGCTCCGGCGTCCAGGACCACCGCCACCACCACCCCGCAGGTGACCCCCTCTGATTGCGTCCATAGATGATGAAACTTACTGTGATCTAGCTATTTTTTGCATGAGAATTCATATTGTGCCAAGCTATTTTTACTGTGATTTGGCTATTAAATCTCCTTTTCTTCTCAAACTTACTGTGATCTAGCTTTATACAGAGAATTTCTTCACCGATATCAGACATGAAACTGATGACACTAGGTTAGTTCTCAGAAGTATTTTCTTGTGATTGTGATTTTGTATCACTTGAACCTGTAAACGCAGAGCAGACAAGCAGATAAATCACTTTCATTCCCATGTTGCTGCTGCACATAATGTCATTTTAGTCTCTTTTCAATTGGTAGATGCGAAGGGAAGAAGAAAACCATTAGGTCATGTTCTTGAGCAGTAGCGCACTAGAAAAAATCGAAATGAGTGGCCAAAATCAGTTGATTTGCAAACCAAAAGTTGATCGACATAGTGATCAGTTTGGTATTTCTAATTTTTCTGGCCGTACATACAGGCTTCCTAATTTTTGTATACTGCAACCGGTCTATTCTGTTTTTTCTCATCTTGACTGATTTGTTTTTGTTAAACCGTACCAGCAATGCAAACAGCCTAGATCATGTTTACTTTGATTTTCCTTCTTAATAATAACTATTTTCCGTTCATGGCACTGTTTGTACCAAAGAAATTGTGGAGTTTATAGTACATATTACTTCCTGCTAAACTAATTGGTTAAATAGAGGTGATATGTATCCATGTGAGTTTACCTTTTCATGCTCTCCTGAAAATAGTCAGTTTTTACTGGGATAACACATGGGTCTTGAGGTGTTTATAATATTTGGCCGAGGATGATCCATCTTGATCTCATTTTTATAAATTGTTCTTTCATGAGTTTTCAATTGATGTTTCTGTATTTTATCGAAAGATGTATGCTGCTTACTTTCCAACTGAGTTGTTTTTTTCATTTTAGCACATCGTTGTCTGAAATAATCTTCTAGTACTATCCTGGGCTTTGTTTTTGTGGGTCTTGTGAACGTAAAGAAAATCTCTAGTAGGCAGGGTCTGAATTTTAATTTCCCAAGTTGTTGTTTCGCCGGCACTCTACCAAAACCAAGATTCCATTAGTTCTTGGCTGATCCCATTTGGTTGAATTCTTGAGTCCTTGTCTTTGGTTCTTGACATCATAGTATATCATCATCCAGTACCACCATATATGCTCTGGCCAATCAGGTGTAGTAATACTACTTAGCTGCACCAAAAAAGAAAAAAATCCGTGGTTAACTTTGCAGTAAATTTGCAGTGAATTTCCTTGCAGTGAGGGTTCCTTGCAGTGAATAAGCCAAACAATAATCTACCCGTTAACTTTGCAGTGAATTTCCTTTTTTATCCATGTGTCAGCCATTAAAAAAAATGCTAGGCTAGCAGTAATAAAGAATGATCAGTGGGTAATGACAGTGTGTATCATGTATGTCTACAATTCCATTATTACGTACCATACCATCCATCCTCTCTGTATTAAACCCCAAAAAAATGAAAACCAAAAAAATTATAGTGTGTATATATACGATGACAGAAATCTCTGTACCCTGTTGGATTATATGGTGTTGGAGCACCATATGTGGCTGTGGAGCACACTTTGTGCATTTTTGTATGTGAAATGTTTGCAGGGAAATCACCCCGAGCTGCCCATTTCTCCTGAAATGTTGATTTCGATCCATTTCGGTTGAGAAATGGGGCTCATATGTCAAAAAATTAGCGAAGGTCATGCCGAATTTTTCGGTCGACACTTAGTGATTTTTTGACATATGAGCCCCATTTCTCGACCGAAGTGGAAGTGAATTGACACTTCGGGAGAAATGGACAACTCATTTTAAATATTGTCAACAATAATTAATACTAACTTTCTTATTTCAATTTGTTTATAAGTGTGCAAACATGTCGGCCGCCGATGGGGCCGGCACTTCTAAGGCCGCCATGAGCGTTGAAGACCAAGCCAGAGCGGCGAACCTCACTTTCTGGGAGGCGGCGAAGCAGCATGAGGCGGCAGAGTCTCAGCATGAGGACATGGCAGCTACCGGATAGATGAAGCCGAGGAGGAGGACTACCGGATAGATGATGAGCAAGAGGGGGACGAGGACTACCGGATAGATGAAGCCGAGAAGGAGGATGCGACCACCTCCGATGGTGGAGGCCGCACGACCGATGGCGGAGGCCGCACGACCGATGTCGGGGACCGCATGGATGGCGGTAGCAGAAACCCGTCCGTTAAGAAGAATAAGAAGCCGAGGAAGGACCGGAAGCCGCAAAAGCTCGCCGACACCACCGACGAGATCACTCTGGTCTCGGAAAGTGGCCTTCCGTTGGAGCCTCCGGATGTTGCCGCCGGGTACGGCATGCAACTCGGGTGCATCATCCGGGAAAGCATGTCGATCAACACGAAGCACCTGAGAAGTGAAGCGAATGAGTGGTTGGTGGCAAACTGCCTTAAGAAGTTTCATCGACGGTACAAGTTCCCATCACCATACACCGACAAACCGGAAAAATCCAATAAGGTGAACAGGTTAGCCATCACGAAGATGGCCAATGCCTTGAGCAGCTGGAGAACCCGGGTGAAGAACAAGATCGCGAAAAAGGAAAGCTGGGAGAAGATCAAGAAGGGTGAGCCCATGATCGACGAAGACGAGTTCAAGATATTCAAGGCGGAGATGGAGACTGACGAAGCGAAGGCATGGACGGAGTGGGGTCGGGAAATGCGGGAACAGAACATAGGTAACCACCGATGTGGAAGCGGCGGTTACAGGGGAAAGAAGGCCATATGGGCAAGGGAGGACACCGAGGTTGAGCGTCTCGGGAAATAAAACCCGTTTTTAAAAATCATGGACGAGCAGACCCGGAACTTTGTCCGGGCCCGCTACTATCTAGACAAGGATTCCAAGGAATTCGTCACCGATGATGACGATGTGAGGAAGTTTGAGAGTAAGCTTGTAAGGAATTTACCCGCGGTCCATTTGCTTTCATTTTGAATAATGAAGGCAAGTTCCTAAATGGGTTCACCTTTCCTTATCTGCAGGACGCTGAAATCAAGGCTACACGCGAGGCGCCGGACTCGTCGTCCCAGGGCTCGACGGAGCCGTGGGACACGATTTTCAACAGGGCGACCAACGCCTTCAAGGGGAGGCCACAGTCCGAGCCACCCACGTCATTTGGCCGTATCTCTGGCTTTGGTACGAGCACAAAGTTCCGCGAGTACTATAGCGAGGAAGCCAAGAAGAGAAAGGAGAGGCGGACCTAGTCGGCAGCTCAGGATCAAGCCGAGAAGGAAGAGCTGAAGCAGAAGATCGCGCATCTAGAGGCCATTAAGGTGGACCAGGACGAGGTGAACGCGATAGTGCAGCAGAAGATCCTCGAGATGCTACCCCCTCGGCTGATGGAGGGGATAGCAAAATGGAATGCGGATGGTCAGGTGGGGCCTATACAAGTGTCCAGCGCCGGCGGCAGCACCTCGAGCCACCAAGTGTCGCCAGACATGGTTACCCCGCCGCCCTCCATCCCCGCGGCGCAGCCGATGGAGTTGGATGCGCCGGAGCTGCCCCCTCCTGCCGAGACTACCAAGGCGCAGCAGCCAGCGGCGGCGGTGCTTCCTAATGCACCCGAGACGGAGAAGAAGAAGGATCAGCCACCGGCCGCCCGTGTCTCGACATTAGCCGAGCTCGGCGCCCTCACCAAGGTAAAATAAGTGGTTAGTCAGCGTGCTCTACTTAATGCCTTTGATTGGCTGCCATCTCATGATGCATATCTGTATGCCTCAGGACACTCCGTGCGTGCTCCTGCACAAGGTGCCCGACGACGAGTTGAAGGATGTTGCCACGGGCAAGCTAATACAACCGGCGAACCGCACGATGCACTGCAAGCCCATGGACGATGCCGTTATGCGCGTCGAGTTGGGTCGGGTGTTGGGGGGTGCGAAGACATGGACCCTCCAATGCAACCTCCGGGAGCCGACGAGCACCTGACCCTGGAAGGTTGCCATGGCTATCCCATGATTTGGCCAAAGACCCAGATTCGTATTGGGTCTCGCTCCACCGGTGCCACCTCGGTCGTCCGGCCGCCAAGGACGAAGCCTCCTGCTACACCGGTCGTCGTCGCCGCCACCACAAGCCGTCACCAGAGACTCTTGGGAGCGTCTGCACCGGCGCCACAAGCAGCCAAGGGCGTGGTTGCTCCTCGACCGCCATCGCCCCCGCCTAAAGGCAAGGCCGTGGCACCGCAACAACCATCGCCACCACCCCAGGATGACATGGACATGGAGGCCTTCGATGCCAACATCGAGGTGGATGATGATGATGATGCAACGATCGACGTCAATGCCTTCATCAACACCGGCGCCAGCAGAGGACCGTTCATGCCTCCTCTCGTTGAAGAACCATCATTCCGCGATCAAGCTAGCCATCCCAAGAAGCGCTTGGTCTTCCGTGGGTTTTCTCAGGAGACGCCTCCGGCCACCGAGACACAACCTCCATCGGCCGGAATCATTTTCAGCCCTGACACACTCCGCAGGACGGCCGGTGACGGGTTAGCATCACCAGTGGAGGCTGCTGATGCGAAGAGGAAGAGGGTGAGGAAGAGGCCGAACAGGAACAAGGACAAGGCTGCGAGCTAGCCCGCTCCGATCCGTTACCGGGACGACGTTGTACCACCCCGCGAGGATGGCTTGACCAGAGTGCACGAAGCTGGTCAGCCCATACTGCTTCCAGAACTGCGCCGCCTGGCTTCGGGAGCTATGATGAGTTTGCATGAAGGTGTCCTGACACTGGAGGGCCTCCTTCTCAAGGACAAGGACCCGAGTTACCCGGTGTTCACCGCCAAGGTGCCGGAGGAAGTCGGCTTCATCACCGATGCCCCCCGCGGATGTGTTCTTCATAGCCTACGAGGACATCTTCAAGCTGTTCCACTCGAGACGGCTGGACTATAACTTGGTCCGCCTATTCGCGCTCAATCTGGCGATGAAGGTCAAGAGAGAGGACACCCCGTTCGTTGCGATAGCGGATCCCTACTACATGCGGGATAGCCAGCTGGAAGAAGGAACAAGGACCCGGGCCCGGACAAAGTCCTACCTTCAGAAGCTATTGATGGACAACAAGAGGAAGGACAACATCCTTGTGCCTTTCTTTCCCGAGTAAGTGTACACATCCTCCTACCGTCGTCGTAACACATAAGTATTTCTTTCCATTGCTCTTTTCCAACATCCCGTTCCACATTGTGTGTTGCGCAGAGACAAGTACTGCACGCTCATCGTCCTCTCCACGAGGTATTCGCTTGCCACCTACTTCGACTCGGGGAGTGCGAGGAGGAAGAACTACGCTAGAGTAAGGAGCGTTCTGGATGATGCTATCGAGGGCTATGCCAATCAGGGAGGCCCCTTCAACTATAAGGGGGAGGCTTACAGGGACGATGGCCGACACAAGTTCAAGCATGTGTTCGAGTTCCCCTGCGTCAAGCAGCCTTCTGACAGTGTGAAGGAGGCCTTCTACGTTTGCCATCACCTCAAAGGGTTTGTCTAGGATTGCGAGATGCTAACGCTGCCATCTTCTCTTCAAGGATGGGCCCAAAAGTTGCATGGGATCAGTGACCCCGATCTCAGGGAAGACTTCCATGATAAGCAGGTGAAGTTGTCACATATCATCATGGAACAGGTCAACACATATGGTAGGCTCTTACACCAGCCCAAGTCGTTCACCAAGGGGGAGATCGAAGCCCGCCTCAAGGCGCAGGGTGACTTCGGGACGTGGACGACGAAAGACATGTACAAGCCGTTCCCGGCGCCCTGCAAGGAGAAGGCTACTTGACCGAGAGAGCGTGTGTATCGGTGGACATGTAGTGTGTGTGTCGAAAAACTTAACTTGCCTAGCTTGAAACCATCGTTGTTATTGTGTCGGACATGTTGTCGTGTTTCTTTCATTGTCATCGACGCATTGTTTTAAGTTTATGAATACCTTGCTCTAATATTTGTCAACATATATATATTTGCATGATGTACTAATATGCCTTGTCAATAGAGATGCCGACGTATGTTGTGTACAAGGGTCGGGTTCCAGGTGTCTACGAGGAGTGGGTGGACTGCCACCAACAAGTGGACAAGTTCAGCGGCAACAGCTACAAGGGATACGCGACTAGAGAGGAGGCGGTGGCCAAGTGGAGGAGACACGTGTGGAAGAAGAACCGGACGAAGATCTTGGTGCCGCTCCTCCTCACCGGCATCACGGTTACGGTGTACTACATTCTATCCTAAGGTATAGGCGGTGACAACATCGCGCAGTTGTAAGTTATGTGAGTGAGATGAACACTTGTGAAATATACTTGTACACTTATTCGGTTCTAAGTGATGTGATTGATGAACACTTGTGAACATTCGTGCTTGTTGATGTATTATATGTGAACTGGAACATTTGTTCTGCTGTGTGCAGCTTTTCTGTGAATTTCTGTTAATTTTTGTGTATTTCCTGTAATATACCTGTATTTGTACCAGATTCTGAAAATTTCAAAATTCTGAAAAAAAAATTATGTAGAGCATGGCACATATAGCTATATGCGCCACAGAATTCGCGCCACAGAATTCTGTGGCCCATATGCATATGCGCCACAGAAATATAATTTTAGTGGCGATAATTTAGTGGCGACTGCTAGGTGCGCCACATAAAGTGGTTTTGGTGCGCCTTCCTAGTAGTGTTAATATTCGGTGGAATTTCGAAAAAAAAAACAGTCACATGATCTGAAAAGAAGACAGTTTGCTCTGCGACTGCGATTCAACTCTGCATAAAACAGTCATATCATTTCTTTACAGTTCGATCGAGGATTTACACGGATCGATCATCCAGGCTCTCCAATTCTACTACTCCTACATCAAACAGTTATGTCGTTTCTCTACGATTCCAAGGCAAGACTAGAATTTACATGGATGGATCATCCAAAGCAGAATTACAATTGAACAGTTTTACACTCTTTGTGCGTTCCACATCGCCACTGGAATCTTGAACGTGATCTTCTCTGGTACCGCCGGTGCCGGTGCCGGTGCGATGAACTTGATGCGCGGCGTCTTCTTTCTCGGCAGCGCCAACGGCGGTTCAACCTTTGCAGCGGCGGCGGCGGTAGGGGGAGCAGCGAACCACGGGTGTTTGAGCGCCTTGGCCGCCGTGAGTCGCTTCTCCGGATTGCACGTCAGAAGCCCTTGCAGCACCTCGAATCCTTGCTCTGACAGCTTCTCTTCAGGGAACAAATCCCGCAGCCTGCTGTGCTTGTGCCCCGCCGGTAGCAGCTGCAGCGCCTTGGCGGTGAGCGGCAGAGACGTGAACCCCGGCCACGTCCTCTCGTCCGGCGTCCCGAGAACTCGGAAGATACGCCAGAGACGAACTATGTCGTCGTCGTCGATCTCGTCCTCTTCCTTGTCGTCATCCTCGCCTAGGAACAGCGCCTTGCCGCCGGTGAGCATCTCGGCCATGACGCAGCCGAGCGACCAGGTGTCGACGAGCGCGTCGTAGTC
Organism: Avena eriantha; assembly: GCA_910589775.1. NCBI lineage: Eukaryota > Viridiplantae > Streptophyta > Magnoliopsida > Poales > Poaceae > Avena > Avena eriantha. The sequence continues at coordinate 62,274,540 of OU342742.1, read as the reverse complement.
CGGCTTCTGCAGGAGCATCTCGGGGGCCATGTAGCACGCGGTGCCGGCCCGGGTGTAGGGCGGAGGCTCGTGCGTGGAGATCGCCAGCCCGAGATCGATGATCTTGACGAGTTCGCCGTCTTGGCCGACGAGGATGTTGGCCGGCTTGATGTCGCGGTGGACGACGTGGCGCTCGTGCATCATCTTGGCGCCGGACAGCAGCTTCCACATGAAGGCGCGCACCGTCGGTTCCGGGAGCGGCGGGCCGTGGCGCCTGCCCCGCAGGAAGGTTCGGAGGCTCTCTGCGGCGACGTACTCCATGGCGATGCAGAGCTCGCCGGTGGTCGGGACGCGCACGAGGCCCTCGAAGCCGACGACGTGAGGGTTCCCGCTGCATGTCTCGAGGAACCGGGCCTCACGCAGGAGCTCCGTGTCGTCGTCCGACGGGGGGAGCCACTTGATGGCCACGGTCTTGCCGGTGACGCAGTGGCGCGCCTTGTAGACGGCGCCGAAGGCGCCCTCGCCGAGGCACGAGGGCTCGTCGTACTCGTCGGTGCAGCCGATGCTGGTGCCGCGGCTCCTCTTGCTGCAGTTTGCCGATCCTTGCGTGGCCGTCGCGTGGGCGGCGTCGAGGACGGCGGCAGGTCGCTTGCGGGCGGCCATGGCGCTCGATCGGCTGCTTGATTGCTGGTGCTGGGAAAGCGCGATGGAAGAGGCGGCCTTGGAAGACAGGCAATCGAAGGTACATTTGGGTGTGGATCGATACAGAACGGAAGAGAAGCCCCGATCTCGACTCGGATTCAAGTTGGAACGAGCTCGATTGGCGGCAACTGTTTCGTTTCCGTGCGGCCTGTGTTTCCATTTGCACGGCACGAACGCTCTTCGATCGACTCGGACTCCCGGCGCGGTGTCTAGTGCTGTGTTGTGCTGCTCGACCGAGATTACCCTGTTGTGTGCTCAGAGTGTTGCTGACATTTTCCTTGCCGCTTGGAATGTAGTGTAAATGTGCAGCAAACACTTGAGTACAACATGTGCCTGGTCTATTGTTTTGCGGGGAAAAGATTGGGATCTATTTCATGAGTATATAAGTAGTAATCCCAAACATAATAAAGTTTACATCGAGCTTCTTGAACCACCTAACGATCACTACCGCTGCAAGAGCGAGCTGTCGCCGCTCCCTTGTCGGAGCTAGCATGACGTTGTTGATGACAGTCGGTAAGTCTTCGTGTACGTGCCCTAAGGACCATGCCTGGTCTATTGTTTTGTTAACAAAAACTTGGAAATTGAATTGCACCTTCTCAAGTTTTAAAAAACTCTGGAAGTTTTTTCACATATACACATATACACTCTAGCTACGCATTCTCATAAATAAATATCTTCATTTGTGAGCTATAGAAAGACAAATATGTGGGTCCATAATATATGTACTTTTTATAATATAGAACCACAATAGTTTGTGCACAACACGTCGTAGTATCGAACATGTTTATATGTGGACCACACCGTATTTACATGTGAGATTAAAGAAAAAATTCTTTGAAACTTCGAAATGAGATTTTTGTTTTTTTATTTCCTGGACCCAATATACATGGGGCTTAACGACCGGCCTCCGCAAACACTTCTCTTCATCTGGTGGTGCATCAAGCTCGAGTGCACAAGTCTTATAGATGATCGATCCAATTGAAGTGGGTGAAGCAAAGCTCGATTATGGTGAAAAGTGAAAACATATCTAGATACATGGTTCTCTATGCAAAGCACTTTATTAAATGTTTTCACTATCCAAATCAATTTCAGGTGTTTTCCGGTGGGGCTTGGTGGCCGGTGAAGACCGGCGGTGTGGGGGCTTCCGGTCTGGCTTTGAATAAAGGGGGTTGGTCCTAGGATCCCTCTCGCGCCAGGACGAAGATCTACCTGCTCCATGACTTCATCGATCTGGTCGGAGTGTTGTGTTTCGGAAGATTCCACTGGTGAACTCAAATGGACGACATGCCTGGAGTTCGCCAGATTGGATGGATCTCGGTCGCGCGCAACCATGTTTTTATCTGACCGTTTGGTTTCAGAGAGAGTGTTGTGAAGTTTTATAGACTGTTGCCATCAAGGACATACCATTAGTCCCATGGTGAAGTCAGTCGTGGAGAATGACATGAAAGCCAAGATCTGAAGAATGGTAATGGTGGTGTGAATCAGTAGTGATATTACACCTTAAAAGTATGTTACTACCTGTGTTACTATAGTTGTAAAAGTCTGTTACTAGCTTATCTAGTAACATGTATGACGCATGTTACTAGTCGAAAAGTTGTAACACAATTTTTAACATATAGGAACAATTATTATGTGTGACAGTGGACACCTCTTAGTAACACGGCCTAACGTAACAACACATGTCAAGATGTGTTACTACACTACCTAGTAACACCATTTTGGACCTACAGTAACACAAGTACGTGTTACCAAAGCTATGTCCTGTCGCGACATCCGCCATTGAACCCAAAGCAAATTCTACAAATTATAGAGCATGTCTTATCTGGCCATTTGCCCTAAAAATAAGAAATTACTAGCCTTCTTGATACTCCAAATCACAACATCAATGCCTACTTCCACAAGTTTTTATATATTTTCCTATAGCTATTTATCTAGTAAGACACACATTGATCAATTGATGAACCTGGAAGTTTATACCAAAAGAACAACTAAATCCATTCCAAATGTGTCTAGCCAGAGGGCACCATGCAAAAGAGGTGAGATATGCATTCATTGTAACTAGAACATAAGCATTAGCTTCACACCTCCCCCTTGGTGTACAACACATCCCTAGTTAGAATGCTTTTTAGCACCAATCCGATAAATGTATTAACCCTAAGTGGGATTTTAACTCTCTAAAGAAATTTATAAGGAACATGTCTATAACCATTCATAGCAGTATAGAAAGATTAGACATAGAAACTACCAGAGCTTGTTAGTTTCAAAACAAGCCTACCATGTTCCTCACACAAAGTGAGGACATCTGAAAGGTTTTGCAATTATAACCAATGTTCTATTAAAGCCCCTATTATTGCGTTTATAAATATGAGGAAATCACCCTCGTCAAACCTTCCTTTAAGAGCAATCTGTATATCCATAGAGACATGGAATAGCCATGTGAATTTCTTGGAAAAACTACAATTAGCATGCCACTGATCTTCGTAAAAGCTCGCCACATCTCCTTTGCCAATTGGACCTTGTAACATGCCCAAAAAGGTGTTTGATATCCATAAATGGGAACCCTAGGTTTGGCTGTCACCTGACACATAATATGATTTCTTAGGTATTTCCTATAAAACTTGTTATCACATCCCAGTCTTATTAAAGAGTTTCACAATTAAGACATTGTCCTGGAGAGGCCAAAGGTAATCTACAATGATCGGATTCCCATTTACATGATGTGGATGCACATAGATGGTACCACCTACACCGAGGCTTTGATCGGCGTGGCTGCAATGACTCTTTGGCTGGCTCGTTCTCCCGCCTCTACAACAAGAGGACACATGACTGTGGAAGCAAAGACATGATCATATTCAAGGATGGGTATACTATTTTGAGGACTCTTTACGTTTATCATCACATACCTCAGTCCATTGCTGGAGCAAATGTTGTCTCTCGTGTTATTTGCTCACCAGAGTGAATAAGAAGAAGACCCACTAGGAGAGGATGGAATGTGTTGCAAGGTGATTAAGCATGTTCTTCTTGTAAAGGATGACACATTGGTAAGCCACACATCTTATCACTTTCTGAGGGTCACTAATGCCAAATTCACTTATCAATTTGACTAAACACCTGAAACACGTAACAATAGGATTAGTTCCTTATATGGTTTCACGAATCATCCAAAATACTTTTAGGGATCCTAGGTGCACTTTCACATGTCCATGAGATGCTCCCCTAAGGAAGGCATAACCATTGTGTGAAGCTCCATATCGTGAAATATTTCTCATGATTTGAAAATATTTATCGAGACATCTACACATGTAAATAATCAAGTATTATATAAAGTTCCAAGTTTACACAAATTTGCAGCCTTTTGGTCTGTGCAAAACAAAAACCATAGTACATACAATTCCTTTTAAAGGTCATGTGCTTGTCTTTAAGTGTATAATACACATCTATTACGTGCTTCACAAAACTATGAAAATACATGGTGTCCATTTGAGATATGCACGCAAAGACCGTTTTCCATTTTTATGGAGCTTCACAGTCTTGACTTTTAAAATTCTCGCTATGAAGAGTGCACATGTGTTTGGATGTACAAAATCCTATATCCCCGAGTTGTCCACCATTTTATTGGTTCTAAAAAAGGTTTCATATTCTATCATTTGATATGATATTAGTCAAACGTCAAATCAGTATTTCTACATCAGGTTTAATCGAGAACTCATGGTCTATTTTAAATTGCAAAATTTTCAAATCCCTCGACATCCTTATTTCCAATTGCATAGTAGAATTTTATGTTAATGCAAATGCACATTGTGGAAAACAAGTTTTGTGAACTATGCAAATTATGGCGTAGATGTCACTAAACACATTAACTTTTTTCTTAAAAAAATCCACAAAGCTTCGTTAATATCCAAAGGCTTGCATCATATTATGCATCTAACCACATAATATTTTGTATGGAGTGGTACCACAATGTTGTATCACCGCCTTAACACTTAGAAAAATACAAACCTAAGGAAATTTAAGTGACATATTTTGGAAGTGGACCCCACTCTAGGTGCTTCCATGACCCCTGTGACACACGCAGAGGAAACATTGTCGCAATGGAGTGGATGTACAATCGTACCAAATATTCGCAAAAAAGAATTTCGATTTCTTCTCCAATTATTGTTTTCAAAAGAGTGAAACAATATAGTTTTTCTCCAGAGAAGAACAACAACACATAAGGAAACCAAAGGAAAGGTTATTGAGAAATACTCGTGCACATAGCCTTCATATGGCATATTGTTTCCTGTTTTGTGTGCTATTTGGCCAGGATAAACCCGGTTTGTTTAAGACACGTGATTTACCAAAATTGTTTTTTAGAATTTTCCACTTTATTGATCAATTAAAATTATTACATAGTATCTCGAGGAGGATAGGAAAGAAGCCGAATAGACGCAATGAGGTACCACTATATCTAAGATCGAGTTTCTAACACAAAAATTCTCAAAACCCGAAGGTCTTTTTTGAAGAAACCGTGGGGTTAGACAATCCCACGTTTTACTTGCTACTTTTCCATTGGTTGCCCATATAGTAGGAAATTACCAAGACCCCCCAACTAGAATACTAAATAGATAAGGGAAAATAAAGAATTTACACCTTCCACTCCTCTGTGCAACTCGCTATAAAATGACCCTAAAATTAAGTGCACACCTCATATGCGCAGCCGCTGCCATGCTGAGACTTTCCACATGAGGGAGGAAAGTCATCGACATCCAAGCCGAGGAAGATGCGATCATTTGAAATTTTATTGTGCACTACTCAAAGGAATTTTACTTGCCGTTTGATGCCACTAGGGAGGACATGCAAGAAACCCCAAAATAGGATATGACCAAGTTGTCTAATACATAAATTCCATGCAAGATGTCACTCTATTTACAGTCGAGTGTCTAATACATAAATTCTCAAAAACTAAAAGTCCTTTTTTGAAGAAACCGTGGGTCCCGAGCAAACATCGAGAGCAGGGAGTTGAGCCAAAAAGTAAAATCCATAGAGTTGCACGACTCCATGCTTTACACACAACTTTCGTTTTTTGGTGCACATATATTAGGAAATGACCAAGTTGTCCTGCTAGGATACTAAACAATGAGGACAAAATAAAGAATTTACACCTTCTGCTCCTCCATGTAACTCGCTATACGCAGATGTTGCCATGTTGAGGCGTTCCAAGGGAGAGAGAGGAAGTCACCGTACATTGAAGCTAATGAAGATTAACCATTTAAAAATTTATCGCCCACCATTTGAAGGAATTTAACTTGCCATTTGATGCCACTTTAACCAAAAGGGATACACCGAGGAGTACACGGGAGAACCCCAAATTAAACACGACGATATACCATTTATTGCAATCGAGCGTCTAATACATAGATTCTCAAAGTTTTTAAAATATATATGGAGTTAGCTGATTCCACGTGTTACATGCAGCTTCCACTATCGTTGCCCATATACTTGGAAATGACCAAGTTGTCATAGCTACCAGTATCGTTGCCCATATACTTGGAAATGACTAAGCTGTCCTAGATAGGGTACAAAAAGAAGAGGGAAAACAAAAAACTTGCATCCTACGCTCCTCCGACGCGACCTGCTAATAAAAGACCCCTCAATAACATGCTCGTACCTCATCTTTGTCGTTGTGAAGCCAAGGTGTTCCATGTGAGAGATGAAGTCGAAGCCGAGGAAAATGCCACCATTTACAATTTATTGCCCACAACTCGAGGGCTCCTAACCTGTCATTTTATGACACTTTAGCGAAGTGGTATACAGCAAGGAGAACATGCAAGGACCCCAAAATAGACATTAAAAGAAGTCACTCGATTTAAGATCGACTGTCTAATGGATAAATTTTGAAAAAATAAAGGCATTTTTAAAGAAAATCCATAGGGTTAACTGAATCCTTAAAATGACCAAGTTCCATAGTATATTGAAAAATGAGGGAAAATAAAAGGCCCCACAAATACATGTCCACACTTCACTTGTGCCTCCGCTGGTGGCCTTAGGTGCTCCATACGATAGAGGAGTTTCCACTGGATTTGAGAAAACAAATGTCATCGTTTGAAAATTTATCGCCCACATAATGAAGGAACCTAATTTGCCATTTAATGCCACATCAATGAAGTACATGGAGAAGAACCTCAAAATAGACATGAAGAGATGCCACTCTATTTAAGATACAAATTCTAAAAAACTAAAGGTCTTTAAAAATATTTTGAGGTTAGTTAATTCCACGTGTTACATGCAACTTTCTCTGTTGAGGTACCCATATACTACGAAACTAACAAATTGCTCCTGCTTGGGTACTGAATATGATGGTGAAATAAAGAATTTATACCCTCCACCCATCCACGCAACCCACTATAAGATGCCCCACAATGACGCACCACATATGTGCAACAACTACGAGACCGAGACATTTCATGTGAGAGAGTAAGTCGCCACCGAAGCCGAGAAAAATGATACCATTTTAAAATTAATCTCCCACAACTCGAAGGGGACATTCAAGACTCCCTAAATAATCTCGAAAGATGTCACTTGATTTAGAATCCCATGTATAATACATAAATTTTGAACAGCTAAAGGTCCTTTTTTTTGAAAAATCCATAGGTTTATCCAATTACACATTTGCTATCTGTTACCTACATAGTAGGAAAATGACCAAGCTGCCCTGCTAGGGTACTAAAATACAAGGGGAAATAAAGAGTTTACACCCTTCGTGACACACTATTAAAGTCATGCAATTACGCGTCGTCACCTCATATGCTCCACCCTAGCCAAGGAGTTCTATGGAAGAGGGTAATGCCTTCAATCCGGATTATGTATGAATTATAGTAGCCTTTTTCTTATAGACCTAGGTTTTATCGAACCGGGAAGTATTATCTTTGAGAGGTTGATTTCAAACAAATATTTATTTCTCTAAATTGTCTTTGTTTACCTGACCACTAATAATCATTTGGGATACCAAAGATAATAATAAGCATTGTCAGTGACACAATAGAGTTATACAAATACTACTAGGAAATACTTTACTACTGGGGCACCGGTTTTGGTTATTAGCGGCACACTGGGGTGCGCCGCTAGCAAGGCACCACTAGTAAATATTAGTGGCCCACCACGTAGTGCGCCACTAGTAACAATTACTAATGGCGCACCATTGTTACTAATGGTGCACCACTAGTAATGTATTTGGAAAACAAAAAAATTCTAAATTTACAGAAAACACCAACAATAGAAAAATAATTTAAATTCAATAAATAAAATGGAGACATAATTTTTATTACAGTAAGAATATTACAATGTCTTTACAAGTATCCACTAAAAGGAAAATTGCAAGGAAATAAAAGAAAAGACTAAAAATAGTCTTATAGTAATCTTTTCTTTTACTTCACTTTATCCCAGCAAAATAGATCAAAAATAAAAAGGAATGTTTTGGGTTAGAGATTACTCTCAGGTTTAGCATAAAAGTGCTATGACAATACATTGAGTTTAATAAACAAAGAACCAAAAATGAATGTTTTGGCCATTTAGCATCTGTTCTTATCAATTTCTTTACACATGCATGATTTGTGTACCTACACTGCCTTTGTATATATGCACATAATAATTCAGTTCAACGTGGATTTCTATCCATACAATTGAATTCAACATAAACTTCTGTCCACACTAGCTAGACATGCTATTTAGCAAGAAATCTTTTAAGGAAGAACAAGGAGGAGAGGGACCTGACCACCAGTGGCAATGTCAATGTGCACATCGTGTACCATCATCTTCTCCAAAAGTTGTCTAGTCTCAAGATCCAAGTCAGAAAGTTCACGCTGGGTATCAACTTCAGGGTCACCCTTGATCGCAGATTTCCACCACTCCATTTGATTATGATTTGTCAGCAATATATACATATATTTTCCATCCTCTAAAAGAAATCATCACATATATCATTAAGAAAATTGTGTCATTAAAAAAATTGTGTCAGTTTTGGGGAGGTGATACGTGACTTTATCCTAAATAAATAGATAGACATATATCATTAAAAAAATTGTGTCAGTTTTGGGGAGGTGACACATGACTTTATCCTAAATAAACAGATAGATGAGGTATAAGTATAACTTTTTCAAAAGTGAACCAGAGTAAAAACATCCTAACAAAGCCCGTCCTTTCTAAGGAGTGCATCAAATTGCCCAGCAAGTATATTATCCATAGATACAACTATGTGACTATTCAGCTTTGAATGGAGCAAGATGCTTACCTAGGGTGGAACAATTTGATTTGTACTTGCAGATCACTTGCAGCTCAGCTTTGAATTATGCATGTGTTCAATAATAATAAAACATTTCTCACAAAAGGGTCCCAAACAACACAAATAGAGAGAAGAAATTAAGTATTGCTCTATCTTATCTCTCAGATTCTATCATTGGACTCATAAATTGAAATAGTAGGGCAGACTCAACCTAAACTCATCAATTATATGCCTCCTAGCTACTCGTGGAAAAATCAAGGCTCTAACCAACCAATCTACTACTCAAGTATTGAATAGTCGAAGCTTTAAACCATATGTCTTAAGATCTACAAATCCTAGACCAGAATTAGCATCAGGACGGAGATACTAAACCCTCCGAGCTAGCAGGATCAACATTATGGTAATAATAATACACTAAGCATCGGAATACCAAAACCGAGCAGCCATAGCAATAAGAAGGACAACAATAATAGGGTACTTACGTTTTGCTTTGCTCTCCTCCTTATATGCATCTATGTCGTTGTCCTTCTCCCCCGATCTCCCTCCCTCCTTCAACGCCGCCGCCTTTCCACGAGTAGCTAGGAGGCATATAATTGTCGACCACCCTATCCATCAACTGAGCAGCAACACTACATCTGCCAATATTTTATCTTTTCTATATATTCAGTAGATAAGGGTGCTTGAAATTCGTCAATTTCTGAAAACTATTGCCTCATTCATGTTCTACAGCGACGCCCACCCCTTCCTTGGTCCCCCAACGCGATCCCCACCCCTCTCTCTATTTCTTAGGTGCTTCCCCTCCTCTGCTGCTCAGCCGAGTGCTACCCTTCCTCTGATATCCGCAAGCAGAGATGTGCCGGTGCGGAGAGATCCGGCCAGAAGAGGTGGCGCGGACGAGCTAGATCGAAAGGAACCGACGACCCTCTCGTGTCTCTATGTACCAAGGAAAAGGACATACCTCGACTCGGCATGCAGGCACGCAACATTGATGTTAGGGGTAGCATCCTCGTCTCCAGAGGTTTCGGGCGGGGGGCGGGGACGGGGCAGTTGCTCCACGACGGCTTTGGACAGCCTCGCTCGGGTGTGGATGTGGAGGGTGTGGCTCCTATTTAGAGGTTGTGGATATTTCCACACTCCTTTACACAAGCTTCTGGATGACGTTTTCCTCCCTCGGTTGTCTATATTTGGTTTCCACACTCGTTTCCACAGGCTAATAGAGATGCTCTTAACCAATTACTGCATGAGCAAGCGAAGAAGGAGAGAGAGGGTGGAGGCTACATCGATCGACCATGTCTGGTTGGTTCTCCTAATTGGGTCGTGGGCTTTGTACATGCCAATACTAGTGGGGCATTAAGGGATACGACACTAATAACCTATCACCTGCTGCCAGATGTGCGGCCTCCCCTTTATAAGTGGCGTATCATATACGAATGCATCACTAGTATGATAAATACTAGTGGCGCATCCCTATTTGGTGAGCTACTTATAAGGGAGGGGAGGCCTAGACAGGCCGTACAACACCTACAAGAGACACATCACTTAAACGGCGTGCCACTAGTATTTGAATACTAGTGGGGCATTAATATAGGATGCACCACTACTATATATAAGTGATGCAGTTTTTAAGAAATGCCCCACTAGTAGTAAATCTACCTATAAGCATTTTCCTAGTAGTGAAACAAGGATATATGTGCCAATGTGTCCTCGTGACACCATAATATTCCACCCTAGAACTATGTGTTCGATCATCCAACCTTTGGCCCTAGTCGTCGAGCGGGGTTGTCTTGGTTATTAAAGATAAATAGACTAACGCGTTAGTGTTCTATGCTTGTTGTTTCAAAGATAATTTACTTTCAGCTATTGTACTACTCTTACTCTCTACAGGTTTCACGCATAGCATTCTGTTCACTTGTATTTGTATCTCTACCTTGATCAATCTTCATGGTCTTGGGGTACCTATCAAGTCCTAGGATAGAGGTGTAGATAATATAACAAATATATGTAGCATAGAGAATCAATTACACTAACAATACCATATCAAAGTGCACATGTGATGTGAGGCTAGGTCTCGGCCCTTAGCCTCGGGGATTACTCACACTTATGATTAGTTCGAAATTAATTGACAATGTAAAAAAGTACATGTAGATGACTGATTGATAGTCTTACAATGTCGCCAATAGCGAGGAAATCCATATTACAACTTTTATGGCCATGGATATGAATAGGGGAAAGGCTATGGAGATGGAGGTGATGGTGACCAAAAAGCTTCATCTTTGTGGAATAGATGGGCTCTCTTGATTGTGATTGTTCCCTCTCCTTTATATCGGGGGACCAGATGAGCATATGCTTTTAGACGTCTTATATTACAAATTTGTTGTGGTTCCCTTCATCAAAGTTTTGTGACTTGATCTAATGGAGCCACCGTCATATGGCACATTGACATAATATGGCAACGACCGATCGTACAATTGCTCATTATGTCTAGTTTTTCTTAATTTTGATGGCCTATTGACTTGCGAATCCTTCCATCACATGATTCCTCCCATATATGCTAAAATTCTTCATTAATTCATCCACTCGGTAAGAAAATAATTAACCAATGATATCCGCACATCTATGCAATTATTGTTGATTAGTGGATGGTAAGAAGAATAATCTACATAGAATATTGAGAATTGTCCGATTTAAACAAGGGTAAAAATAAGTTGAGAAAGATGTCGATGTTTGAAAAATTATCGGATATAACTTCAAAAACCTAACTTTCCATTTGATGCCACTTCAATTAACTGGTATAGATGATCAAGAACCTCAAATTAGAGGCAAACATATGTCACTATATTTAAAATGAAGATACTAAAAAAGTGAAGGTCATTTTTGAAAAAAAAGTGAGGTTAGCCTATTCTACGTGTTACATGGCGCTTTCTATGGTGGGTGCCCATATCTTGGAAATCACCTCCTTCTTGGGTACCAAAATACGACGATGAAATAAAAAAATTACACCGTGCACTCCTCCGTGCAACTGGTTATAAAGGGCCCCACAATGAGGCGTTTGCACATCATATGCGTAGACACCACCGTACCGAGGCATTCCATTTGGGAGGGGAAGTCGTCACCACCAAATATGAGGAATATGCCACCATTTCAAAAACATCTCCCACAAATCGAAGAAACCTTAATTTCTATTGGATGCCACTTTAATGAGATGGGATGCATTTGAGAAGGACATACAAGAACCTCAAAATAGACGTACTGATATGTCACTGTATTTAGGACCAAGTGTCTAATACATATACTATGAAAAACTAAGTTTTTCTATAAAAGAATCCACAGCGCTACACGGTTCCACATTCTGCTATTGGTTGCCGACATACTAGCAAGAACTCCAGGTTGCCATGATAGAGCACCAAAAGACGGGTTAAAAACAACTAATTTACATCCTTTACTTCTCTGCCGAACTCGCTATAAAATGCATGCAATTATGTGTATGCACCTCATCCTCGCGGCCACAGGCAGGCCGAATTCTCCGCCGAACTTGCAATAAAATGCCCCTATAGTAGGAAATTACCAAGATCCCCCTAACTAGAGTACTAAACAAATAAGTGAAAATAAAGAATTTACACCTTGCACTCCTCCGTGCAACTCGCTATAAAATGACCCTAAAATTAAGTGCACACCTCATATGTGCAGCCGCTGTCGGGCTAAGACATTCCACATGAGGGAGGAAGTCATCGACATCGAAGCCGAGGAAGATGCGATCATTTGAAAATTTCTCGCCCACTACTCGAAGGAATTTTACTGGTCATTTCATGCCACATTAGCGAAGTGGGATACACTAGGGAGTACATGCAATAAACTCCAAAATAGATGCGACAATATGACACTGTATTTACAATGGAGTCTTTGATACGTAAATTCTAAAAAAAGTAAAGGTATTTCTTGAAGATACCGTGGGGTTAGACAACTCCATGTTTTACATGTCAACTTTCGCAGTTGAGTGCACATATACTAGGAAATGACCAAGTTGTCTTGCTAGACTACTAAATAATGAGGGAAAATAAAGAATTTACACCTTCTAATCCTCCATGTAACTCGCTATAATATGCCATGTAATTAAGTGCACACTTCCTACAACAGATGCTGCCATGAAAAGACACTCCACGGGACAGATGAGTCGTCGGACATCAAAGCTGAGGAAGATCGACTATTTGAAAATTTATCGCCCACTACTAGAACGAATTTAACTTTTCATTTGATGCCACTTTAACAAAGAGGATACACCGAGGAAGAGATGGAAGAACCGCAAAATACGAGATGTCATTCTATTTGTAGTTGAGTGTATAATACACAAATTCTAAAAAAGTTTTAAAAAAAGATATATGGGGTTAGCTGATCCCACGTGTTACTTGCATCTTCCACTATCATTGCCCATATACTAGGAAATGACCAAGTTGTCCTAGCTAGGGTAAAAAAGATGAGGGAAAACAAAGAACTTACACCTTCCACTCTCCGCGAGACCCGCTATAAAATAAATCTCAATAACTCGCTCGTTCCTCAACTTTTTGTCCGCGAAGCCAAGGTGTTCCATGCAATAGATTAAGTCATCTCCACTGAAGCCGAGGAAGATGCGACCATTTGAAAAATTATTGACCTCAAATCAACACCTAACTTTCCATTTTATGACACTTTAACAAAGTGGTATACACCAAGGAGGACACACAAGCACTGGCGGAGCTACGTTCTGGCCGAAGCGGGCCATGGCCCGCCTAGGATTTTGGTAAAAAAATGCCTATATTGATGCATCGGTAGCTAACCGCTAAATTCCAACTCACTATTACCACATCCACGAGACTAGAGACGAGGAAAAAACAATTTAGAAAGGAGCCGAGGAGGGGCAGTGTAGTAGGCAGCAACAGCGAGCCACCACCATCTTACATTGTCACATCTCGCAATCAAGAAGTGCATCTTCAATTTCTCCCCCGTTTCATCAAGACAACACTCTAGAACAAGTAGTTTTATTTATTTTCCAAATTCTTGTATTTTTTGACAGATCTGACTCATGGGAAAAACTAATTTCTTGTCCGATCATGCAAAACTATTTCAGAATATGACCCTAAGGTCGACGACGTCTAAAATAAAGCCGAAATTGTGCAACTCAGCACCAACACGAAGAAGCAGGAAAGCTGACCAAACGAGGTCGGTGCCATATCACTTGGTGCTGAACTCCCTAGGTGCTTCCCTACTGCTTCGTATTGGCTTCGACCTGCACAAGTTCAGCTCCATTTTAGATGACGTGGACCCCAAAAGTCAGATTCCTCGTTCCCAAATACCTCAAATAACTAGACTTCCTCGTTCCCAAATACAAGTGTGAAGGTTTTATCTAGACCAGTGTCAGATCATGTGCCATGTTTAATATCTATTCAATCTGCTATTCCAAGATGCAAGGTATTTAGATTTGAAAACTTTTGGATTGATCATCCAAGGTTTAAGAAAACAGTGGATGCGGCATGCCAAATTCCTGTGGGTAACAGAAATCCAACTTCTGCACTTAATTTTAAACTTAAGAACACTAGAAGAGCCCTAAAAAGGTGGAGTAAGTCTATTTCTAAATTATCCTTATTAATTGATAATTGTCACAAATTTTTAAATCAAGTGGATCAGTTGGAGAAGCTTAGGCGCTTGACTATTCCTGAATGGAACTTTAGGAAAATCCTCAAGAATCATATAAGTAGACTTTATCTTACAAGCAACAATACTGGAAGAAAAGGTGCACTGAGATATGGATAATATATGGAGATGAAAATACTAATTTTTTCATCGAGTAGCTACAGAGAGGCACATGAAAAATAGTATTGCAACTATACCTAGCTCTGATGGAAATATAGTCCAAGATCATGATGGTAAATCTCAACTTTTATTTGAACCATATAGGCAAAGATTGGGAGTTACTGAACAACATGCAATGAGTTTCAGTATTCAAAACTTATTCAAGCACACTCTAGGTTTAGAGGCCATTTCAACACCTTTTTCTAAAGAAGAAATTGACAAGGCAGTTCAAAAATTACCAATTGCTAAGAGTCCTGGACTTGATGGATTCAATGGTTGTTTCCTTAAAAACTGCTGCGACATAATTAAACCTGACTTTTATAAACTGTGTGACTATTTTATGGAAGGAAATGCTATTCTTGACAGTGTTAATAGCTCTCTTATTACATTAATCCCAAAATAAGTCTTCACCATCTTCTATTAATGACTATCGCCCAATTTCTTTACTGAACACTACTTTGAAGCTTCTCACTAAATTATTAGCTGCCAGATTATAACCGTGGATTTTAAAATTGGTCAGTGAGAATCAATATGGATTTATTAAAGGTAGATCTATTTAAGATTGCTTAGCATGGGCCTTTGAGTTTCTATACCAATGTGAATAGTCCAAAAAGGAAATTATTGTTGTAAAACTAGATTTTGAGAAAGCTTTTGACATGATTAAACATGACACCATTATTGAGATTCTCAAACAAATGGGTTTCAATGAGCTCTGGTTAAAGTGGATAAAATGCCTACTATCCTCTGTTCGCTCAGCTATCCTTCTAAATGGTGTTCCAGGAAAATATTTTCACTGCAAACGAGGTGTAAGGCAAGGAGATCCACCGTCTCCTCTCTTATTTGTACTGGCTTCTGATCTCTTATAACTCGTCGTGAATGGAGAATTGGGTGAGGGAAGGCTAAACCTTCCTATCCCTTGTAGTGGTAAATTCCCTATCATACAATATGCGGATGACACAATTATGGTAGTGCAAGCTAAGAGTGAGGAAGTGGCTCATCTGAAAAATATCTTATTACATTATGCATCTTAACTGGGTTAAAAATAAATTTTCAGAAATCAAGTCTAATTCCTATAAATATCTCAAATGACAAAGCTTAAGAGTTGGCTTCTATATTTGGATGTTCTGTAGCGACCATGCCATTTACTTACTTGGGTTTGCCCATGGGATGGCTAAGCATGCAGTGACTGAGCTAATGCCTTGGTAGACAGAACTGAAAGAAAAGTGACAAGTGCAACATTGTTAATGTCACATGCTGGGAAATCAGCTTATGTTAATGCTATATTGACTTCCGTTGCTACATACACAACGTGTACCATTGATATCCACCCAATTTTTTGGGAATATGTGGACAAGATCAGAAGAAGATGTCTCTGGAATAAGAAGACATATAATGGGGAAAAGTGTTTATCTTTGACTGCATGGGACATGGTTTGTAAGCCCAAGAACAAAGGTGGTCTTGGAGTCCTAAATATGAAAATTCAAAACCAAGGGCTTTTGCTCAAATTTCTGTATAAGTTCTATAATAGGAGACATATACCGTGGGTGCATTTGGTTTGGGAAAAATATTATCAACAGTCAGTTCCTCATGCAGATAGTACTGTGGGTTCCTTTTGGTGGAAATCTGTCAACACCCGAATTTTTAATCCCAAATGCATGTTATGCCATACATCGCAATCCCAGGATTACCATTTTTGCGAGACATAACAGATTGGATATCACAGTACATCATCCATTACAAACCATAATAAGGTCTTACACAAATAAAGGATCTCATGATCCAATCTTAATACAAACAAGTAGCGGAATAAATAGCGTAGCGGTGGGCTCCATCTTCAGTGTCACAGGCAATGCCGACGATGAGAGAGAGTCCTAGTTGTCGTAGTCGTCCTGCTGTCCTTCTTTCGGATAGTCGTATTTATTGTCTGGCCACGGGAATAGCCAGGGACAAAGCCATGAGTACTCTTTAAGTACTCGCAAACTATCACTAACAAGTAAGGTAGTTCTAGTAGGAAATGCTAACTCTAAGTTTATTTGCAAGGTTAAGTTTGAAACCTAAGCTGAGTTCAGAAACAAAGAAAGATAAAATAAAGTTCTAGAAACACATTAGTTGGGAAACTAGCTTTCATGTTCACAACTCTGTTGTGGTCAAGTCATGTCACAATTCATTTCATAAGTCATTTTGAAAACATCTGACAACGGAACAGTATGGCCACTCCAACTGTCCATAACCACGGGCGCGGCTATTCAAATAGTTTGACACTCTGCAGAGATGGTACACTTTCACCACAAAATTCGATACATCTGTCAAGGATAACCCTGAATCATCATACTTAGTATGCAGATAATCAAACATAACATTTCCTTTACACACTCTAGTATAAGCACCTCTCCTATGAGCTTGGTCTCCCAGCCATGGCCATCTGCCATCCTGGGCACTGCATAGGTGGACAACATTGAGAGGTAGCCTCAGCTCAAACCTCTCCAGCGAGGGAACCAATACTAATGCATATAAACTTCCGGCTAAGCCTTACCCAATTCAGGTATTGTGGTTATACGGTAAAATTGGAATGGTATCACATCCGAACCCAACCACCAGTTTTTATAAAGGGCTAAGGCTCATGCCTCAACATTTTCATCATCATAAACCATTTGTGTTTCTCAACACATGTCAAAACATCTCAATAGAATGACTCATCATTCCAAGGTTTTCATAAGTCATTTTCACCAAGTATTCCCATCTAAAGTGATGAAGTTTTTGGTTTTGCTCTAACTACTAAGTTAAGAGTGTTCACTAAGGTAGGATGCTAATATCAATCTCATGCCATATAATGACATCTAAGTCTAACTAGATAGGCCAAGTTTTAAACTCTTTATGCTATCTATAAACAAAGTAAAGAACTTTGGTAAAGTAAAAGAAAGTAAAGCTTGTAAGTAAAACTTGGGTTTGGTATAAATCAAAGAGGTATAACCAAAGCATGCCTAATGCATTTTCTTAGGTTATCAATCTTGTAAGTGTTAGTTTGCATTTGTTAATGATGGCTTGCCTTGGTTAGTGCAGTGGTTGAAATTCTCCTCTTCTTCCTCAGGGTAGAATTCCTCCTCTTCGTAGACTTGGTCGGTACTATCGTCTATAAATACATATGGAATACACAATCACCAAACAATACTTAACTAGTCTATTTAGCACACTAAGGCACACACTTGGTGATCTAGTATCATCACATTCCTCACAAGATTTAATGAATTAGTTTCCTTTAGTTTATTTGAGAAAAGTAATTCCTACTTATTGAAATTAGTTAAGATTTAATATTCTCCAATTAAAATATGGGATCATATGGACACATGTCATCACCACATATTCTAATACATGGGAAAGTGATTTAAATGTTGGATCACCTTTTATAAAGTTTAAGATTAATATTTAAATGATTTAAAGTGACTAGAAATGCCTATATAGCATTATTTTGGTACTAGTACAAAGTCACTACATGCAAACCTGAATATTATTACATATTCAGATAGGTATTTTCAAATGTGATTTTTGAGAGGTGGAATCAACTCAAAAGCTATTATGGTTGATTTATGAAAAATGTTTGAATGTAGAAAAGTCTCTGTTTTGTTATGTTTTCTATAGATGATCTATAACTCTAATTGATTTAAATCCAATGGGCTTGGATAGATATTTGAATCATCTTTCTAACAAAATTTGAATCATTCTATTTGCTTAAGCAGAACTCTCTGAATTGATTTTCAAACTAGTGGACAGAAACTAGATTAAGTCTAAAAGAAAAATCTATATTTGAATTCTAGGGCCAGCGCGGGAAAACTAATGGGCCGGCCCAGTGACACTCCGCGGCACGGCTGGCAACTGACAGGGGGGTCCACATGTCAGCGCCACAACTTAACGAGGAGAAAACGACGGACTCAGGCGTGGTCACGTCGGCTCCTGGGGTGGACGAATTCGACGGGGCTCTTCCTCCTCTGCTGCGGCGAACTCCGGCGCAATTCCGGCGAACTGCTGCTCCAGCGGCTCCGGTGATGGGGTGAGGTGGTTCTGAGAGAGAGGGGAGTTGAGTGGTGTGAGGTATTGGTGTTGGGGAGGGCTCCTTATATAGGCTCGACGAGGGGACCGTGAGGGCGACGGTGAGTTCGTCGATGGCGACGGTACAGGGAGCTAGAGGCATGGGCGGTGTAGGCGGACGGTGGCTTGCCTCCTAGCGGTCAGCTACGACGTGATGGCGACGCTAGGGGCGGTGGCATGCGGTCAGGAAAGGGCGACGCTCTGCGCGACAGAGGTGGTGCTCGACGCGTTTCACGGCGGCTGCTGGTCGCACGGCGGGAAAAGGGCGTGTCTGGGGGTGTGCTGGGGTTATGGTGGAGCGGCGCACGCGAGCTGGGGGAAAGGCGCGGCTTGTGCGGGCCTGTCGGGGATGGCGCTCTGGCGTGCTCCGGGCATGGCACAGAGGCTTGGTGTGCGGGCGATGTGAGGTGGTCTAGGGGCTGGCAACGCTTGGGGAAGGGACCAAGGGCGGCGGTGCTATCACGCCTACCTCCCTGGAGTGGAGGAAAAGGGCGGTGCGTGCTCCTGCGACGTGTGCATGGTCGGCCGATGATCATGGCGTCGGGGGTGGCGCGGCACTGCTCCTCCAGGCTAAATGGTAGCTCTGTGCTGGCTTGGTTAGAGCTAGGGGAGACTAGGGAACAAGAATTAAACCAAATGGCTCGACAATGCTTTGATCACAAATAGTGTTAGTTAGGCAGATTTTATTTGCATGCAACTGTTCGACACAATGGCCGCAAGAACAAAAGTTTTGAATTTTGAAAAGATTTTTGGTGGAGTTGTTGGTCATATGCTTGAGCATCTGTGGTTGCTGGGGATTGTCAAATTGAACTCATTTGTGTGGTTTTTGAAAAAGTGGGATCTATGCACATACACTTGATTCCATTTTCAAATGCCATTTAAAATTAGTGTTCAAATGTTTCTGTAAGATTTCAAAGTGGGCCTTGGTAGATCTTTACTTGTACTAGCAAGGGGTGCAAAGAGTTAGGAATGTTTCTGTTGGAATTTGAGTTCTAGGAACACCTAAAGTGACCTAGTGGGTTAAAATGGCACAAATGACCATTTGCATTTATTAATTCCATTTGATTTCTTTTTCTTTGGATTTTGCTTGGGAATGATCTAGATGATGTGGCATTCACCTTAGAATCATTTTACAACCATTAGAACAAACAAACATAGCAATTCAAAACAATTCTATATTAATGCAACACACATATGCATTCTAAATTATTTAAATGAGAAAAAGTTTTTTGTTAACCCTAAATTGGGAGCTTTGGATCTTAATAACCTTGATTAAAGATTTGGGATGTTACAAACCTTCCTCCCTTAAAAAAAATCTCGTCCCGAGATTTAAGAAAAACTAGGAACTAAAGAGATCTGGGAACTCAGTCCTAATGTAATCTTCTCGCTCCCAAGTGGCTTCTTCTTCGGTATGGTTGCTCCATTGAATCTTGAGAAACTTGATAATCCGGGTCCTGGTGGTTCTGTAAGCTTCTTCCAAGATACGGATGGGAACTTCACGATACGTCAAATCCTTGTTGATATCAATGGCTCGGTGATCGATGTTCTTGAGAACTTTGATCTTCTCTGGCACTTCTAAGCATTTGCGAAGTAATGAGATATGGAACACATCATGGATGGCTGGAATCTCCTCTAGCAGTTCCAGTTGATAAGATACTTCTCCTCGGCGATTCAGAATCTTGAAGGGTCCAATATATCTGGGGGCTAACTTTCCTTTCAGACTAAAGCGCTTCGTTCCCTTCAATGGCGAAACCTTGAGATACACAAAATCTCCGATATTGAAAGTCAGGTCTCTCCTTCTCTTGTCAGCATAACTCTCCTGTCTGGATTGGGCGGTCTTGAGGTGCTCACAGACTTTGTGAACCTTCTCTTCGCCTTCTCATAGGATGTCGGGTCTGAAAATCTGACTCTCTCCTACTTGCGACCAATTCAAAGGGGTACGACACTTCCTTCCATATAAGAACTCAAATGGGGCCATTTGCAAACTGGCTTGATAACTGTTGTTGTAGGAGAATTCTACGAAAGGCAGACAATCTTCCCATTTTGATCCATACTCTAACACACAAGCTCTCAACATATCCTCTAGGATTTGGTTGACTCTTTCAGTCTATCCATCGGTCTGCGGGTGATAAGCTGTGTTGAAATTCAACTTGGTTCCTAATCCTTCTTAGACTTTCTGCCAAAATGTTGAGGTAAATTGGGTTCCTCGATTTTATACTATGGTCTTGGGGGTTCCATACAAACTAACAATTATAGCAATGTATAGCTCTGCTAGCTTAGAACTCTGGTAGGTTGTCTTGATAGGTATGAAATGGGTTACCTTGGACAGTCTATCAACGATGACCCAGATTGAGTCATTTCCCCTACTAGAAGTAGGCAAACCGGTGATAAAGTCCATTCCGACGGAATCCCATTTCCATTCCGGAATCTGCAATGGTTGCAACAGTCCTGCGGGCCTCTGATGTTCCGCTTTGACTCTCTGGAAGATATCACACTTGGCAATGTAGCTTATGATTTCTCTCTTCATCTTTGTGCCACCAAAATTGTTCCTTCAAATCCTGATAAATCTTCGTTCCTCCAGGATGGATAGAATAAAGAGTATCATGAGCTTCTTGCATGATAACTTGCTTCAGCTCCGAATCTGCTGGCACACAGATACGTCTTTTGTATTGTAAAACTCCTTCTTCGTCTTCGGTGAATCTAGGTACTTTTCCTGTACCAATACGACGCTTGATTCCGTCGATACTTGCATTTCCCTTCTGGGCTTCCTTGATCTGGCTGATCAAAGTGGGTTGAAGTTCAATGCTAGCTAAAAATCCCTTGCTAACAAGCTCAGTTCTAAACTACTCCAACTCCTCATGCAAACTTGGTTGCTTCTCCTTGATCATGGTGTTTAGCCTACACGGTAATCTGCTAAGAGCATCCACTACCACATTGGCTTTGCCGGGGTGATAGTGAATGTCAAGGTCATAATCCTTGATTAACTCTATCCATCTCCTTTGTCTCATATTCAGCTCCTTCTGAGTGAAAATATACTTCAAGCTCTTGTGATCTGAGTAAACCTCATAGCGGTTACCCATGAGGTAATGATGCCATGTCTTCAAGGCCAAAACTACGGCTGCTAGTTCGAGATCATGGGTAGGGTAGTTTTGCTCATGTTGCTTCAGTTGTTAGGACAAATATGCTATGACCTTGCCTTCTTGCATCAACACACATCCGAGACCAATCTTGGATGCCTCACAATACACATCGAAAGGCTTCTTGATATCTGGCATAATTAATATTGGGGCTGCAATCAATCTCTTCTTAAGCTCTTGGAAACTTGCTTCACATTTGTCGATCCATTCAAACTTCTTGTCCCTCTTCAACAATTGGGTCATGGGTCTTGCGATGCTCGAAAATCCTTCTACGAACTTGCGGTAATATCCCGCTAATCCGAGAAATGCACGGACTTGGGTTTGAGTGGTTGGGGCTTCCCATTCTTCAACATCTTTGATCTTGGCGGGATCAACAGCGACTCCTCCAGCAGACACAATATGTCCGAGGAATCCTACTTCTTTCAGCCAAAACTCACATTTGCTGAACTTGGCATACAACTGATGCTCTATAAGGGTTTCAATGATGATTCTCAAATGTTGCTCATGGTCTTCTTATGACTTGGAGTAGATAAGGATATCATCGATAAACACAATGACAAACTTATCCAGAAAATTCATAAAGTTCTTATTTATGAGATTCATGAAATAAACGGGGGCATTGGTTAATCCAAAAGACATGACCGTATACTCATATAATCCATATCTGGTGTTAAAGGCGGTCTTTGGAATATCCGTTGCACGAATCTTAAGTTGGTGATAACCAGTCCTAATATCAATCTTAGAGAACACACTGGCACCAGTCAACTGATCAAACAGATCCTCTATCTTGGGCAGTGGATACTTGTTCTTGATGGTGACATCATTTAGCTTCATGTAATCTGTGCACAAACGGTTGCCTCCATCTTTCTTGTCGACGAACAACGCGGGCGATCTCCATGGCGATGCACTTGGTTGAATCAAACCTTTCACCAGCATAGCATCTAATTGCTTTTTCAGCTCCACAAACTCTGAGGGGTTCATGCTATAGGGTCTCTGAGCTATGGGTCCGGTTCTAGGGATTAGTTCAATAGTGAACTCCATATCCCGATCTGGGGCATACCGGGAAATTCATCTAGGAATACGTCGGGGTATTCACAGACTACTCTGACTTGGTCTATGGTGGGCAGGGCTAGACTCTTGTTGCACTTGAATTGATGGGGCAAGGTTTCAGATATATGCTCTACTGATACTCCAGAGCTACTGGTCATGGTGATGGCTTTATCAATCCTTTATGCTTTGACATCCAATCCATTCCTAGTACTACTTCCAAACCTTTGGTTCCAAGTACTCTTAGATTGGCATAAAAATCTATCCCATGTATTCCGATAGGTACAACTTTGCAAATTTTTCTAGCTTTTGTGGTTGAACCAGGTATTTGAACTATCATGACATGCTTCAAGTTGGTTGGCTGAATCTTACTAGTGCATGCAAATTCTTCAGTAACAAACGAGTGCGATGCTCCAGAATCAAACAACACTCTTGCTAAAATGGAGTTGACAGAAAACATACCCAGCACGACAGCTGGCGCTTCTTGGGCTTCTACGGCGTTCATGTGGAAGAGACGGCCGTTGCGACTATGAGGGTTCCCTGGGGCGAATCTTCTTCCAGGTTGAACACGACGTTGCTGCTGAGTGATACATTGCAAATGTATCTATAATTTTTGATGTTCCATGCTTGGTTTTATCTACTTTCTTGTGTTTTGTCCACATTTTGGAGTGCTTTTCATATGATTTCTTTGACTAACCTATTAACAAGAGCCACAGTGCCTGCTACCTGTTTTCTGCTGTTTTTGGTTCTAGGAAAGTCAGAAAATGAATATTCTCAGAATTGGACAGGAGAAAAGACAAAGTCATTATTTTACCGAGGGACACCTAGAGCCAGAATACGAGACGAAGAGGGGTTGGGTCCCAGCCACACCACCTGGCCGCGCCAGGGGGTGGTCTGGCCGCCCCAGGCACTGAAGGAAATATGCCTTGAGAGGCAATAATAAAGTTGTTATTATGTATTCCTTATATATGATAGATGTTTATTTTGCATGCTATAATTGTATTGATCGGAAACTTCAATACATGTGTGTTTAATAAACAAAAAGGGTTCCTACTTATGCCTCTCTTATAGACTAGCTTGTTGATTAACAAGATGATCAAGGTTTCCTGATCATGGACATTGGATGTTGTTAATAACAAGGTCACATCATTTGTGAAATGATGTGATGAACATTCATCCAAAGTATAGCATTACGATCAAGTCATTATGTTTATATTGCTATAACATCATACGAAGTAATCTTTATCCTTAGACCATGAGATCATGTTAATTGCTAACACCGAAAGAGTATCTTGATAACATCAAACGTCACACCGTACATGGTGACTATAAAGATGGGTTCAGTGATACGAAGGTGTTATGTTGAGGCTCATGGATCAAGAGTGGAATTTGTCAATCCCGATGACGGATAGATATACTCTAGGCTCTCTCGGTGATATCACATTAAGATAGCTTGCAAGCAAGTGGTGTTATCACTAGAATGTTATATCACGGGAACGAGAAAAGAGTGCATCTCGGTAACGAGATCAAACTAGGTATTTGGATACCGATGATCGAATCTCGGACATGTATTATATCATGAGACAAAGGGATTAAATTACAAGCCTTAAAGATTCTCACGATCATAGAAGTCATCTTTGAATATGCAGGAGTTAGTATGGACCTCCAGGTCCCGCTTCTGATTATTGATCTGAGAAGAGTCTCAATCATGTCTGCATTATTCGTGAACCGTAGGGTGACACACTTAAGAGTTACCAGACACTATTTTGGAGCACATATGTTTCAGACGAAAGAATTGCAAAGCGCAGGAATTGTTTCACTAGAAACCGGAAATTGTTTCGGGTGAAATTGCAAAAAGTGGGTTTGCATGTGATATTGAAATATTGCAAGGGGTTATATGTGAATGTTTGTTAATTAAAGTAATTAACAAAATTCTGAATAAATTTAATAAAAGAGTTTTATTAAATGAGAGAGCATTAAACTTGGAGAATTTTAATGCATTTAAAGTAGGGACTTTAAAGGGGAATGTGAAGAGGCATTTTAATGCGGAGGGGTTACCACCACATGAATGGGGGAGGTGAGGGGTCACCCCTCATGCGCCGGCCGTGGAGAGAGGGGGTACCCCCCTCCTCCTATAAAAGGCCCCCCTCTTCCTCCTTCTTCCTCACACCTCCTTGTGAAGGATCTCTCTCCCCCTCAAGAATTATTCCCCCATGGTCTTGGATTAGCGAGATACATGTTCCCGGTGGCATTTCGTCTGGAAGGAGTTGCTGCTTCCGCTGGATCGCTGGAGCGAGGAGGTGGAGGTTGTCCGGTGGCTTGAACGTGTGTGCGAGTAAGGATGCGCTGCTGAGTTGCGGCGCTCGGACTTCCTCATGATCTTGAGATCGGCAAGTGTACGACTACATCAACCACGAGTTCCTACTCGTTAACAAAACTCGTTGTCTTCGAGGGTAAGTTCTCGATGGATGTATGTCCACTCGTTGCTCTGTACCTAGTAGATAGATCTTGGCGTGTAGTTCTCATCGTAGGAATTTTTTTCTATGCTGCGGACCCAACATGCACCCCCTCGGTCTCCCTCTTCGCCTATAAGAAGCCTTCTGACCTAAAAACTCAGGGGGGTTTGACATTTTTCCAGAAGGAGTTCCGCTCTGCCGCCACCACCAGATTCCACGAAATAGCACCAGAAACTCCGTTCTGGCACCCTGCCGGGATGGGAAATTGGAGGAGATCATCGCCATCATCATCACCATCGCTTCTCCATCGACCATCCATGTTTCCCCGATCTATGAGTGAGTAATCCCCCGCTGTAGGCTATGGGGATGGTAGGGATTGGATGAGATCGTTCATGTAATGGCATCGGATTGTTAGGGCATGGTGCCTAGTATCTTTTATTAGTGCTTTATGACTTTGTTGCGACTTGTTATTCTTAATGCTTGTCACTAGGGCCCGAGTGCCATGATTTCAGATCTGAACATGTTACTGATTCATTATGATAGTATTGTTTATGGTCTTACCTGCAAGTTGTATACACACGTTGTTGTTCGGAACCAATGGCCCCGAAGTGACAGAAATCGGGATAACTGGAGGGAATGGCTTTGATGTGAGGATCACATGTGTTCACAGAGTGTTAATGCTTTGCTCTAGTGCTCTATTAAAAGGAGCACCTTAATTGCCAGTAGTTCCCTTGAGGCCCCGCTGCAAACGAGCTGGCAGGACAACAGATGTTGTGCAAGTTCTCATTGCGAGCACGTATGACTATATATGGGACACATGCCTAGGATTATCTAGTACTTGGATGCTTTATCTTATTTATCTGCAATTGCCCTATGTTCTGATTGCTATGTGAATTGTCTTGTCCATGCAATGCCCGTCCATCCATCCCTATGCCTACCGCACTCGAATCCTATTGTTTACTGCTATTGTTACTACTGTCTTACTTTACTAATGTCTATTACTTTACTATTCCTACTACAAAACTGTTGCTACTGATAAACTGCTATGAGCAAGATTGTTTCCAGGTGCAGCTGAATTGACAACTCAGTTGTTAAGGCTTATAAATATTCTTTGGCTCCCCTTGTGTCGAATCAATAAATTGGGTTTCACTTCCCTCGAAAATACTGCGATACACCCCCTATACTTGTGGGTCATTAAGACTATTTTCTAGCGCCGTTGCCGGGGAGCATAGCTTTATTTATCAAGTTCACTTGGAATCACTATTGTTCAAGCTTAGTTTATTTCCGCCTTGTTTGCTTATTTCTTTATCAAAAATACAAAAAAATTAGTTCCTACTCTAGTTGGTATTTTCGTTGGTCTGTTATTGTCTTGCTTTATCATGATTTTTTTTATCAATGGTTGGTTTCTTTGAAACTGAATCTTATTGGCAAGGTGGGTTCACGGAAGAACAAAAATATTATTATAAGGAACACCGCTTATCACAAAAAGGGAAACACGTATGGGAACAAATTGATAAATTGTATACCATTGCTATAAATGTGTGCTCTACTTATAATGTTACTTATTGCTTTGATAAATCTTGTTGCTGTAGGAGGTAGAAACACCTCCCTTTTCAATGTGAGTATAATGATAATGTCCCATATGTTCTTATTAAGGTAAATTGTGACTTTTATGATGTGGAAAAAATTGAGGAATTTATTGCTTGGAAGGGTGCATTTGAACTTGCTAGTTTGCTTGAAAATATTGATGATTCACCTTATAAATATGAGGTTTATGGTATACTTAAATTTTGCTTTGATAATTACAAGGAAGAAAATGGCTATATTCTTGAATATATTAATAGATGCTTTCCACAAATGGAAGAGACTAATGCCTTGCAGGATCTTATGGAAGAAGAAATTGATGAACCTGAAAGCTCATTAGATGAAAAAGAGGTGGAGAGTGATGAAAAAAAGGAGGAAGAATGGATTAGATACCCATGCCTACCTTCTAATGAGAGTAACTCTTTATCCCTTACATTATTTGATTGTCCCCCACACTTACCAAAGAAGGATGAATGTTATGCTCATGTTATCTATGATAATCCTTTATTTGTGCTTAACTTCGATTTGCATGGTATTAAAGAGTTTTGCTTAGAAGATGTTTATGATAAAGCTCTAGACGATGGTCCTATATTGAATGATCAACCATCTTGTTATAGAATTGTTAAAAGTGGGATTGAAGGTTTTAATCCCACTATTTTTGAGGTTGATAAAAATTATGTGTTTGTAGATCATGAAAAGCATGCTTTATGTGATAGTTATATTGTTGAGTTTATTCATGAGGCTACTGAAAATTATTACGAGAGAAGAAAATATGGTTGTAGAAGTTTTCATGGTATTGAAACACCTCTCTATGTGCTGAAAGTTTTGAAGTTACTCTTGTTTTATCTTCCTATGCCTGTCACTTTGTTCTTTGCGAATTTATTTGCATACAAGATTCCTATGCATAGGAAGTGGGTTAGACTTAAATGTGTTTTGAATTTGCTTCTTGATGCTCTCTTTTACTTCAATTCATTTTTCTTATGTGAGAATCCTCTCAAACTATCATGCCTAACTTAAAGGCGTTAAAGAAAAGTACTTATTGGGAGATAACCCAAAAGTTTTAGATGAGTCTTGGAAGTTATTACTTCAGTAATAACCACTCCTTATCCTTTTTATTTGCTTTTTGTGCCAAGAGTAACCTCTAATGAGAGAGAAGTAATGGTTGGGAAAGTTGCTGTCCCGAAACAGATTTCTGTGCTTCACCGTAAAAATTCGTGTAAAATCTCTAAACGTCCTTTTGAGGCGTTAATGTTTGTGCTTCTGCCCCAGGTTGTTATCTAACTTTCGTTAGTTCAACACTTTTCGATTTAAGCAACAGAAGGTCTTCGAAAAATTCGTCTTTACCTGCTGGTCTGTTTTGACAGATTTCTGCCTTTATTTGCATTTGCTTCTTGTTGGTTCCTTCTTGAGTTCTTTTGGGGAATTGAGCTTTTTGAGGTAAGTGCTACAGTAGCTTGTGTTTTAATGGAAGTTTTATTGGTGTTAGAACTGAACCTAAAGACTTATTATCTTGAGTGCACTAATGTTGCTAATAAAGATTGTGTGAAGTTTTATATGAAGTAAAAATTTCAGGTGTATGGAAGGAATGAGTAATGAGATGAAGGATGGACTAAAGCTCAATCTTGGGGATGCCACGCGTGTAAACCCAAGAAATATCCAAGAAGTACAAGCGTCAAAGCTTGGGGATGCCCAAGGCACCCCCTTCTTCGTCAATAAAAATCCCAGGTTTCTTCCAAACACTTCATTTTTATTGTTTCATGCACAATTGTGTTGTTCTTGGAGCGTCTTATTTTTTGTTTTCGTTTTTCCTTTTCATTTGTTTTGTTTTCTTAGTTTTCTGAATAAATTGGTTGGACCTCCTCTTTCATGCATTGGTTTTCAAATAGTTTGGTTTGGATTGGAAAAGAGTAGGAAAGTTCATGCTTAAGTGGTAAAGAGACCTTGTTTTTGACTGTGGCCTATGCTTTGTCATGCCATGCTTGATATTGTTTTGGCTTTAGGCTTAGTATTCTTTGCGGTAGCATGACTTGTTATAAACAATTGAGATTGCTTAATGTGCCTTTGAAGAATCATGCGTTTTTTAGGATATTAAAGCATAGTATTGTGGTATTCTCCTTTGATGTTTTATTTGGGTTGACTTGGCACATGCTCACACCATGTTATGACTATCCCAAGTTACCATAGCCTTTATGATCCTTTAGTTTTCAACCTATAGTATCACTTTATGCTTTGATTAATGATGTTTTGTCGCTCTGCATGATTATGGCCATTATTGCTCTCTTAGTTTGTCGCTCCCAGTCTTTTGCTAGCCTCCACAACCAAGTATGAGTTCCACTCATGCATCCAACTCCTAAAACCAAGTTATTCCAAAAGAGTCCACCATACCTACCTACTAGCATATGCTATTCCAAGTATATTCATGTTTTTGTTTACCTTCCAAATTAAACTTGTTATGAGAAAACTAGTGATTAAAGCTCTCACGAACTTGATGACACACTTTAATTTTCTTGCCCTTAATAAACTTGAACCATTGTGTCGTCTATGTTGTATATGCTTGCACTTATTTGTTGGGGATTAGCAGAACCATGCTGTCATGGAGAACGCTTTCAACATTGCACGGGTACTTTGTACCTAGTTGATATCATGCTCTTTTGTCTATGAATGTCGTCGGTGTGAAATGAAAGGGGAGCTTGTAAGTCCATGGAGTTATGTATACGTGTTAGAGAAACGCCTGGGCCGCTGGTCTAATCCATGTTGACATGGTGGAAACCTGCAGCGTAACCATAATGAGTTGTCTATGAAGCATTCTTCTTATAAAAAAGAGTCCTATATTGAGAAAAAAGAGAAAAAAATAGAGATTATGAAAAGAGGAAAGAGAGAAAAAAGCACCATATTACCATGGTAAATAAGAAGATTGCTGAGATGCTCGTTGTCTGCTTGCCTTGTCATTTTGATATGGGGATTCTTCCGTATCATCGGGCAAGGGGTACCCCGTTGGCGGTTCTCTATGATACACATGTACTTACGATGACAAGAACTTACCGGTGACTAAACTTGAGTAGCATGGGGAGCGGCCCTCGTAGTCAAGGGACATGAGATTTCTAACTTATACTTCGTCAAGCATGTACACCATAGTTTGTTCACTTTAACCTTAATCACTTCAAGATGCCTATGATACGGGCAATGCGAGCTGAAAGCTATTAAGTACCATAATTTTTGGAAGCTCTTTATGAGACTTGAATTCCTACTTCCTTCTATGAAGGCCTTTCTTCCACTATATATATTGAGTCTCCACCTTCTATCTTTATGCACCTACTTTGAGAGCATAGTGGCCATTCTTAGTTCTATGTGCATTGTCCCAAGACTTGTTGATTGATGCATACCTTGATATTGCTTGTTTTAAAACTATTTGTATCTAGTCACTCTTATGAACTTTGAAGGTGTCCTATGCATTTTTGTTTGCTACTCTATGAGGGACAAGCTGAATGCCACTATGCTATGGTTTCTTTATGTGAAACAAACAAACGTCTTGCAAAGCATTGTTATTCATGAATCTTTTGTTTGTGCCTTTTCATGTTGCAACATAATTGCTTTGCCTTATTGTTAGAACTTTATGTTTCATGTTATGATTGAAGTACTATGATCCCAGCTTTGAATGTTTTACAAATACTTTGATCAAGTTTATGATGGTGCATGTCACCTCAAAAATTATTCTTTCTTTTTATCACTTACCTACTCGAGGACAAGCATGGGTTAAGCTTGGGGATGTTGATACATTGCAAATATATCTATAATTTTTGATGTTCCATGCTTGGTTTTATCTACTTTCTTGTGGTCTGTCCACATTTTGGAGTGCTTTTCATATAATTTCTGGGACTAACATATTAACAAGAGCCACAGTGCTAGCTGCCTGTTTTCTGCTGTTTTTGGTTCCAGGAAAGTCAGAAAATGAATATTCCCGGAATTGGACGGGACAAAAGCCAAAGTCATTATTTTACCGAGGGACACCTGGAGCCAGAATACGAGACGGAGAGGGGCTGGGGCCCAGCCACACCACCTGGCCGCGGCAGGGGTGGTCTGGCCGCCCCAGGCACCCCCTCGGTCTCCCGCTTCGCCTATAAGAAGCCTTTTGACCTAAAAACTCAGGGGGGGTTCGACGTTTTTCCAGAAGGAGTTCCGCGAAACAGCACTAGAAACAGCACTAGAAACTTCGTTCTAGCACCCTGCCGGGATGGGGAATTGGAGGAGATCATCGCCATCATCATCACCATCGCTTCTCCATCGACCATCCATGTTTCCCCCATCTATGAGTGAGTAATCCCCCGCTGTAGGCTGTGGGGATGGTAGGGATTGGATGAGATTGTTCATGTAATGTCATGAGATTGTTAGGGCATGGTGCCTAGTATCTTTTATTAGTGCTTTATGACTTTGTTGCGACTTGTTATGCTTAATGCTTGTCACTAGGGCCCGAGTGCCATGATTTCAGATCTGAACATTTTACTGATTCATTATGATAGTATTATTTATGGTCTTACCTGCAAGTTGTATACACACGTTGTTGTCTGGAACCAATGGCCCCGAAGTGACAGAAATCGGGATAACCGGAGGGAATGGCTTTGATATGAGGATCACATGTGTTCACGGAGTGTTAATGCTTTGCTCCGGTGCTCTATTAAAAGGAGCACCTTAATTGCCAGTAGTTCCCTTGAGGCCCCGCTGCAAACGGGCTGGCAGGACAAAAGATGTTGTGCAAGTTCTCATTGCGAGCACGTATGACTATATATGGGACACATGCCTAGGATTATCTAGTACTTGGATGCTTTATCTTATTTATCTGCAATTGCCCTATGTTCTGATTGCTATGTGAATTGTCTTGTCCATGCAACGCCCGTCCATCCATCCCTGTGCCTACCGCACTCGAATCCTACTGTTTACTACTATTGTTACTACTGTCTTTACTTTACTACTGTCTATTACTTTACTATTCCTACTACAAAACTGTTGCTACTGATAAACTGCTGTGAGCAAGATTGTTTCCAGGTGCAGCTGAATTCACAACTCAGTTGTTAAGGTTTATAAATATTCTTTGGCTCCCCTTTTGTCGAATCAATAAATTAGGTTTCACTTTCCTCGAAAATACTGCGATACACCCCCTATACTTGTGGGTCATCACTGAGCTGGGGCATTCACATTGGCAGTGGCGACAATCTTCTTGGTACATTCATTGGAGTAGTGACCCTTCACTCCACACTCAAAACAAGTAATATGGGACTTGTCTTTTGCTGCCACAGGCACGACATTGCTTCCAGTCCTTGGGGCAGTGTTGTTGTTGTTGGACTTGGGCGGTGCACGGTTGAAGTTGTTGGAGTTGCCGGGGTGGTTGTTGTTGGTGCCTCCGGACTTCACATTTCCTCCGCTGCGATTGGGGTAGCTTGGACGAGACATTGGGGGTCTATTGTTCCGTGGGGCATATTCGGCAGACAGGTTGGGACGATACTTCTGGTGACTATTGGATCTAGCTTGGTGCATCATCCGACGTTTGTGGTTGTCATTCGCTTGATTGATCTTCCCTTCCATCTGAATGGCAGAGTCGACTAGTTCTTCGAGATCCTCAAAACGGATGTTGACTAGCACCGCCTGCATCTCACCATGCAGTCCGTTCAGGAATCTCTCCTTCTTCTTGGCTTCAGCGTTGATCTCATCAGGTGCATACCTGGTGAGGGACAAGAATCTGTCACGGTACTCCACTACAATCATTCGGCCTTGCTTTAGCTCTCTGAATTCATCTCTCATTATAGTGACTAGACCCTGCGGCACATGGGTGCGGCTGAACTTGACTTTGAAGGCTTCCCACGTCATCACTTGACCGTGGTTCATGTTACGGGTGCTGTTCCACCATGCTCTTGTATCTCTTGCCAGATAGTGGGTGGCAAACCGAACTTTCTTGTTGGCATCCACTCCAGCGACTTCTAAATTATTCTCCATGGTCTGTAACCAATCGTCGGCATCCAGCGGGTCTTTAGACTTGCTACAGATAGGGGGATTGGTATTTTGGAAGTTTTTGAGTTTGGATCCATGATGATCCTGATTTCCATGGCCTTGATTATTTTGGGCCATCTGGGCGATCTGCTGCAGGGTGGCTAGATTTGCTTGGCGCTCTACTCTACTAGCTTCACGGTCTGCAATGAGCGTCTGCAGAATCTGCAGCATTGGGTCCTGCGATGAGCTGCTCCCTCCTTGGTTTCCACGAGTCATCTGAAGATTGAGATAGATAATGGGGTAAGAGGGAAAGTTCTAAGGTTTAGGGTTTTGTTTTCAAAGCTAAGACTTTGAGTTTGACTCAGGTTTTGTAAACTAACTTCTCATTCATTCACTCAAGCAAAGCACACGATACAAACACACACACACCACAACATGAAAGGAAAACAGATGGTTTTAAGAACCATTCTGTAGACTAAGATACAATGGGACCGATACTTCTCACTCCTACGATAGTGCTCTAGTGCATCTAATCATCATCGATGAAGTCGGAGTCATCATCGTCTGGGTAGAAGTCCATGGCATGATCCCCCAGATAGTCATCATCATTGCTGAGGTACGAGTGAATATCTCCCTGGATGTCTTCACCTTCTTCCTCTTCTTCTTTTGCTGCAAGCTGATTTCTTGCTCCTTGATGGTCTTCTCGAGGCCGACCACCTTCTTGCGAAGATGGGCGATGGTGTGATCCTTCTTTGCGCGTTGACAGCAAAGTGACTGACGATCCTTGACGAGCAGTGAGAAAGTCTGGGCCTTCTGGGAGGCAATGGCACGGTTGTGGTTGACGTACTCTTGAGCATTGTCCAATTCCTTCTGTCTGTCATATAGTAGGAAGTGGAGGTTCTCCACTTGGCTCTTCAACTCTGGGTGACTTGGCATCTCCAGAGGCATTCCCATAGAATCACGCCTTGCACAGTGAGCAAAGCGGGTTCCTTGGATGAAGTTGACATTCTATGCACAAAGACGAGCGAGAGCTTCATGCATTGCCTTGGCTAACCCATCTAGCCAGTTGTTCTCTCTCACGGTGAATTGAATCTTCTCGGAAAGTGGTGCCTGTATCTTGCCTCGAAGATCAGCAACTATTAGCCATTGTAAATCTCCTCCTAGGGGACCATTGAGTTGAGCTCCAAAGAATTCCGGATGTGGGCGCTCCAAGTACTCAGACAGTGCATCAAGATCCCTCTCAAAGATCAGTTGGCCTCCGTTGCCCAACTGGTAGAACTTGCAGTACCGAACTTCCATCTACAAGAATTTAGGATGAGAAAGTTAGTGAGGTCCTCAAGTGTGTAAATTTTTATGTAGTAAAATAAGAATTTTTGAGGAACATGTATTTTTTTGAGAGAAAGAATCCCAAGGGTAAGAGAGGAAATAGGTTTTCATAAATACTCACTTCTTTGTTTTTGAAACTAAGTTTTTTTCGGACATCCATTCTAACTAGGGTCTCCTATGGTCAGGATGGCTCTGATACCAACTTGTCAACACCCGGATTTTTAATCCCAGATGCCTATTATGCCATACATCGCAATCCTAGGATTACCATTTTTGCGAGACATAATAGATTGGATATCACAGTACATCATCCATTACAAACCATAATAAGGTCTTACACAAATAAAGGATCTGATGATCCAGTCTTAATACAAAAAAGTAGTGGAATAAATAGCGTAGCGGTGGGCTCCATCTTCAGTGTCACAGGCAATGCTGACGATGGGAGATAGTCCTAGTTGTCGTAGCCGTCCTGTTGTCCTTCTTCCGGATAGTCCTCTTCATATTCTGGCCACGGGAATAGCCAGGGACAAAGCCATGAGTACTCTTTAAGTACTCGCAAACTATCACTAACAAGTAAGGTAGTTCTAGTAGGAAATACTAACTCTAAGTTTATTTGCAAGGTTAAGTTTGAAACCTAAGCTGAGTTCAGAAACAAAGAAACATAAAATAAATTTCTAGAAGCACATTAGTTGGGAAACTAGCTTTCATGTTGACAACTCTGTTGTGGTCAAGTCATGTCACAATTCATTTCATAAGTTATTTTGAAAACATGTGACAATAGAACAGTATGGCCACTCCAACTGTCCATAACCACGGATGCAGCTATTCTAATAGTTTGACAATCTGTAGAGGTGGTACACTTTCACCATAAAATTCGATACATCTATCAAGGATAACCCTGAATCATCATACTTAGTATGTAGATAATCAAACATAACCATTCCTTTACACACTCTAGTATAAGCACCTCTCCTATGAGCTTGTCCTTCCAGCCATGGCCATCTGCCATCCTGGGCACTGCATAGGTGGACAACATTGAGAGGTAGCCTCAGCTCAAACCTCTCCCGTGAGGGAACCAATACTAATGCATATAAACTTCTGGCTAAGCCTTACCCAATTCAGGTATTGTGGTTGTACGGTAAAATTGGAATGATATCGCATCCGAACCCAACCATCAGTTTTTATAAAGGGATAAGGCCCATGCCTCACCATTTTCATCATCATAAACCATTTGTCTTTCTCAACACATGTCAAAACATCTCAATAGAATGACTCATCATTCCAAGGTTTTCATAAGTCATTTTCACCAAGTATTCCTATCTAAAGTGATCGAGTTTTTGGTTTTGCTCTAACTACTAAGTTAAGAGTGTTCACTAAGGTGGGATGCTAATATCAATCTCATGCCATATAATAACATCTAAGTCTAACTAGATAGGCCAAGTTTTATACTCTTTATGCTATCTATAAACAAAGTAAAGAACTTTGGTAAAGTAAAAGAAAGTAAAGCTTGTAAGTAAAACTTGGATTTGGTATAAATCAAAGAGGTGTAACCAAAGCATGCCTAATGCATTTTCTTAGGTTATCAAGCTTGCAAGTGTTAGCTTGCATTGTTAATGATGGCTTGCGTTGGTTGGTGCAGTGGTTGAAATTCTCCTCTTCTTCCTCGGGGTAGAATTCCTCCTCTTCGTAGACTTGGTCGGTATCATCGTCTATAAATACATATGGAATACACAATCACCAAACAACACTTAGCTAGTATATTTAGCACACTAAGGCACACACTTGATGATCTAGTATCATCACATTCCTCACAAGATTTAATGAATTAGTTTCCTTTAGTTTATTTGAGAAAAGTAATTCCTACTTATTGAAATTAGTTAAGATCTAATATTCTTCAATTAAAATATGGTATCATATGGACACATGTCATCACCACATATTATAATACATGGGAAAGTGATTTAAATGTTGGATCACCTTTTATAAAGTTTAAGATTAATATTTAAATGATTTAAAGTGACTAGAAATGCCTATATAGCATTATTTTGGTACTAGTCCAAAGTCACTGCATGCAAACCTGAATATTATTACATATTCTGATAGGTATGTTCAAATGTGATTTTTGAGAGGTGGAATCAACTCAAAATCTATTATGGTTGATTTATGAAAAATATATGAATGTAGAAAAGTCTCTGTTTTGTTATTTTTGCTATAGATTATCTATAACTCTAATTGATTTAAATCCAACAGGCTTGGATATATATTTGAATCATCTTTCTAACAAAATTTGAATCATTAAATTTGGTTAAGCAGAACTCTCTGAATTGATTTTCAAACTAGTGGACAGAAACTAGATTAAGTCTAAAAGAAAAATCTATATTTGAATTTTAGAGCCAGCGCGGGAAAAGTAATGGGCCCGCCCAGTGACACTCGGAGGTGTGGCTGGCAACTGA
Source organism: Avena eriantha (assembly GCA_910589775.1). NCBI lineage: Eukaryota > Viridiplantae > Streptophyta > Magnoliopsida > Poales > Poaceae > Avena > Avena eriantha. The sequence continues at coordinate 62,237,714 of OU342742.1, read as the reverse complement.
CAGGGGGTCCACATGTCAGCGGCACAACTTAACGTGAAGCGGTACGGGGCGATGTGGGTCGTGCGATTAGAACCTAGATCAATGGCTCTAGTTCATCGTCGACGACGGACTGGTCGTCGGTGAGACGGAACCCTAGCGGCTCTGTGGGGGTGCAATGGGGGCATACCAGGGCTCCAGCTAGTGTGGCGATGGGGGCGATCGAACGAGGAGATGACGACGGACTCAGGCGTGGTCGTGGCGGCTCCTGGGGTGGACGAATTCGACGGGGCTCTTCCTCCTCTGTTGCGGCAAACTCCAGCGCAATTCCGGCGAACTGCTGCTCGAGCGGCTTCGGCGATGGGGTGAGGTTGTTCTGAGAGAGAGGGGAGTTGAGTGGTGTGAGGAATTGGTGCTGGGGAGGGCTCCTTATATAGGCTCGATGAGGGGACCGTGAGGGCGACGGTGAGCTCGTCGGTGACGACGGTACAGGGCGCTAGAGGCATGGGCGGTGTAGGCAGATGGTGGCTTGCCTCCTGGCGGTCAACTACGATGTGATGGCGACGCTAGGGGCGGTGGCATGCGATCGGGAAAGGGCGACGCTCTGCGCGGCAGAGGCGGTGCTCGACGCGGTTCACAACGGCTGCTGGTCGCGTGGCGGGAAAAGGGCATGTCTGGGGGTGTGCTGGGTTATGGCGGAGTGGGGCATGCGATCTGGGGGCAAGGCGTGGCTTGTACGGGCCTGTCGGGGACGGTGTTCTAGCGTGCTCCGGGCATGGCATAGAGGCTCGGTGCGTGGGCAATGTGAGGTGGTCCAGGGGCTGGCAACGCTTGGGGAAGGGACCAAGGGCGGTGGTGCTATCACGCCTACCTCCCTGGAGCGGCGGAAAAGGTCGGTGCATGTTCCTGCGACGTGTGCATGGTTGGTTGGCGATCATGGTGTTGGGGTGGTGCGGCACTACTACTCCAAGCTAAATGGTAGCTCTGTGCTGGCTTGGTTAGAGCTAGGGGAGACGAGGGGACAAGAATTAAACCAAATGGCTCGACAATGCTTTGATCACAAATAGTGTTAGTTAGGCAGATTTTATTTGCATGCCAACTGTTCGACCCAATGGCCGCAAGAACAAAAGTTTTGAATTTTGAAAAGATTTTTGGTGGAGTTGTTGGTCATATTCTTGAGCATCTGTGGTTGCTGGGGATTGTCAAATTGAACTCATTTGAGTGGTTTTTGAAAAAGTGGGATCTATGCACATACACTTGATTCCATTTTCAAATGCCATTTAAAATTAGTGTTCAAATGTTTCTGTAAGATTTCAAAGTGGACCTTGGTAGATCTTTACTTGTAATAGCAAGGGGTGCAAAGAGTTAGGAATGTTTCTGTTGGAATTTGAGTTCTAGGAACACCTAAAGTGACCTAGTGGGTTAAAATGGCACAAATGACCATTTGCATTTATTAATTCCATTTGATTTCTTTTTCTTTGGATTTTGCTTGGGAATGATCTAGATGATGTGGCATTCACCTTAGAATCATTTTCCAACCATTAGAACAAACAAACATAGCAATTCAAAACAATTCTATATTACTGCAACAAACATATGCATTCTTAATTATTTAAATGAGAAAAAGTTTTTTGTTAACCCTAAATTGGGTGCTTTGGATATTAATAACCTTGATTAAAGATTTGGGATGTTACAAAATCAATCATGAAACTATCTCCTATTTTTTGAGGAATAGCTTCTTGCATAATTGGAAAACGGGACAAAGTCTTATTTTGGAAAGATGAATGGAATGATGCAATCAGGCAAGAGAAATATCCAAAAATTTACTCATACACGATCAATGAAGATATTACAGTACATTTTTTTTCCTGAAAGTAACAATATTCAAGAGTTATTTCATTGTTCGTTATCTTCAGAGGCCCTAGCAGAATATCAACAATTATAGTTGAGCATGGATTCAGTGCAATTACAAAAGGAAGTCAGGGACAAATGGATCTTTAAATGGGGTGATAAATATACCTCTAGGAAATATTACAACTTGTATTTTCGATTACTTGAGCCCCCAGTTCATTTTAAATGGATTTGGAATTCAAAATTATGGCCCAAATTGAAGATCTTTGCTTGGTTATTATTGTGGGATAGACTAAACACAAACAATATGTTGAGACGTAGGCACCTTAATCTGGGTCAAGGACAGAACTACAATTGTCCTCTCTGTGTTTTGGGGGTGGAGGAGACATTGGAGCACTTATTTTTCTTCCGTCCTTTCAGTGAAGCGTGTTGGACTCGTTTAAACATTAACTGGACAGGCAACTCATGCAGATTTACCGTTCTAAGCCGAGCAAGAGAAAATTTCCAGAATGCGCTTTTATTTGAAATATTTGTGATAGAAGCCTAGGGTATTTGGAAAGAAAGAAACAACTTAATATTTCAAGGAGTGAGGCAGTCAAGAGAAGCCTAGAGGGAAAGAGTAAAGGATGATTTGAATTTGCTAAGGTTCAAGGTCACCCAAAACCTGGAAAACATTATAGACTTGTTTATAGATATAATTTAGTTCTTCTGAAGTGCTTCTTTGTAATGTGATGCTTCATGCATCCTGATGTAAAAAAACTCCTTTATTAATATAGTACCAGATTTTTTAAATATAGTACCAGATTTTGTTAATCTAGTAAAAAAACTCCTTCATTAATATAGTACCTGATGTAATGTGAAGAGCCTCTCCTACTGTTTTATGGTAAAAAAAAGAGTCATATTCCGAAATAATCTTTTCAAATGATTAGACAAATAAAAAGTTTTACATGAAAGTTAGATTTTTGAAAAAGTACAAAATTCATAGATAGCTATTTGATAATTAAAGAAAACTTTGTATCTTTGAATTCCCCTATAACTGCAGCAAGACAGCAGACATAACATGCTAGCTCAAAAACAATTCTTCTCAATATTGCCTTTTTTGTCCTTTAGCTTGGCCCACCTAAGTATTTGTTCGAAGGTCCCCCAGGAGAATCCCAAAATAGACGCAACAAGATGGCACTTGATTTAAGAACGACTGTCTATTAGATAAATTCTAAAAAAGTAAAGGCATTTTTTGAAAAAATCCATATGTTTTGCCAAATCCACATTTTGTTCATGGTTGCTCGTGTACGAGGAAAATAACCAAGTTACATAACTAGTGTAACGAAAATCGAGGGCAAAAAAATGCATTTACACCCTCCGCTCATCCGCACAACTCGATATAAAAGGCCCCACACTTACACCACTTCATCTATGCCTCCATAGTTAGGCCAAGTGCTCCACGAAATAGAGGAGTTGTCAATACATTTGAGGAAAATGTCATCGTTTGAAAATTTATCATGCTAAACTCGAAGGAATTTAACTTACCATTTGATGCCTTTTCAATGAAATGGTATACATAGACAAGAACCTTAAAATAGACGTGAAAAGATGTCACTCTATTTAAGATCAAAATTCTGAAGAATTAAAGGTCTTTAAAAATAGTTTTAGATTACTCAATTCCACATGTTACATGCAACTTTCTATGTTAGGTACCCATATACTAGGAAACTAACAAATTGCTCCTGCTTACTGAAATATGAGGGAAAATAAAATTTTTACACCCCCACTCCTCCACGCAACCCACTATAAGATACCCCCACCCCCCAGACTGAGGCATTCCATCTGAGAGAGGAAGTGGTTGCCACCGAAGTTGAGGAAAATGCACTTTTTCAAAAATTATCCCCCACAACTCGAAGAAACCTAACTTGCCATGAGATGCCACTTTTATGAAATGGGATGCATTCGAGGAGGACATACAAGAATCTCAAAATAGATGCGACTAGATATCACTGTATTTAAGATAACGTGTTTAATACATTTATTATGAAGAAAATGAGGTTTCTATAAATAAATTATAGTATTACATGATTCCACATTCTGCTGTTGGTTCATATTAGGAAGAACCTGCTAGAGCACCAAAAGACGAGGTGAAAACAAATAATCTATACCCACTCTCTGCTGAACTCGTTATAAAATGCCTACAATTATGTGTCTGCACCCCATCCTCGCTACCACTTGCAGGCCTAGGTCTTCCATAGGAGAGCGGAAGTTATCAGTGGAGCCGAGAAAGATGCTGCCATTTGGAAATTATTGCCCACAACTCAAAGGAACCAAACTTGTCATTTTATGCACTTTAATGAAGTGTTATAGAAATACAAGCACCTAACATTAGATGTGCAAACTTTCACTCTACATAATATTGAGATTTTAAAACTAAAGACATATTTTCTGAAAATAACCACGAGGTTAGCTGATTCCACGTGTTACATGGAACTTTCTCGGGTGCCCATATATTAGGAAATTATAAAGTTGCTCTTTCTCATGTACTAAAAGAAGAATGCAAAACAAAAAATTACAACCCTCGTGCTTGTACACAAGTTTCTAAAGCCACACTATGTTGTTGCATTACGTACATTTCCGCAAGGACATCATGAAGTTCCTCCACCAAATCGTATGCAAAATCACCCCAACGATTATGGGCTGAGATGACATATACCAAACATGAAAACCACATGAAGGTACTGGTATAACACATGTCACAGATACCTAGACCTAAGTGCAAAAGATACCATGAGCATAACATTTTTCAATAAACCAGCACACCGTAAATCACAAAACTTAAAGTCATTTTGCACCCCTTCTAACTTACCTACAAATTTATTAGAGTGAATATGAACACTTCATACATACATAATACTTAGCTAATACATGGAAACTGCTCTACATAACTCGCTGTAAAAAGCCCCCCAATGGCGTGCTTGCACGCCACATGCACATCTGTCACCAAACCGAGGTGTTCCACATGAGAGAAGAAGTTATTGCCATGAAATTCTTGAAAGATGCTACCGTCTGGAAATTTATCTCCCACACTGAAAGGAACCTAATTGCCATTTGACGCAACTTTAATAAAACGAGACACATCGAGAATGACAAGCAAGAACGCCAAAATACATGTGATGAGATGCCACTCTATTTAAGTCTGAGTGTGTAATACATAAATTCTAAAAAAATAGAAGATCTTATTTTGAAAATTCCATAGGGTTATCCAATCTAAATTTTCGTTGTCAGGTGCCCATATGCTAGGAAATGACCATGTTGTCCTTGCTAGGGTACTAAAATCCAAGGGCAAAGTAAATAATTTAAACCCATCGGTATCCTCCATGCAACCCGCTATAAAATACCTCTCAATAACGCCTCCACTCCTTATTTGTGCCGCCGCCGCCTCTATGCCAAGGTGTTCTAGGGGAGAGCGGAAGTTGTCACTCAAGTCGAGGAAGATGATGTCATTTGAAAATTATTACCCACAACTCGAGGGAACCTAACTTTCCATTTTATGCCTAAATGATGTGGTATAGAAAGATCAAAACCTCAAAATAGATGAGACGAAATGTCACTCTATGTAAGATTGAGATTTTAAAACTAAAGATATATTTTCTAAAAATAACCACGAGGTTAGTCGATTCCACGTGTTACATGGACTTTCTCTGTCCGGTGCCCATATATTAAGAAATTATCAAGTTTCTCTAGCTCGGATAATAAAATAAGAATGCAAACTAAAGAATTTACAACCCTCAAGCTTGTGCACAAGCATCTAAATCCACTCGATTAGTTGCTGCATTGGGTGTATTTGCTCAACGATATCATGAAGTTCCTCCACAAAATTGTATGCAGAATCATCCCCAACGAACTATGGGCTGAGCCGGCATATCCCAAACATGAAAACCACATGAAGGTACTGGTATAACACATGTCATGGATACCTAGACCTAAGTAAAAAAGATACCATGAGCATAATCTTTTTCAATAAACCATCACACCGTAAATCACAAAACTTAAAGTCATTTTGCGCCCATTCTAACTTACCTACAAATTTATTAGAGTGAATATGAACTCTTCATACATACACAATACTTAGCTAATACATGGAAACTGCTCCGCATAACTCATTGTTACCCCCCCCCCCAATGGTGCGCTTGCACGGCACATGTGCATCTGTCACCAGACCAAGGCGTTCCACATGAGAGAATAAGTTATTGCCCCGAAATCCTTGAAAGATTCTACCATATGAAAACTTATCTCCCACACTAAAAGGAACCTAATTGTCATTTGACGCAACTTTAATAAAATGATACACATCGAGAATGACAAGCAAGAACGCCAAAACACATGTGATGAGATGCCACTCTATTTAAGTCTAAGTGTGTAATACATAAATTCTAAAAAATAGAAGATTTTATTTTGAAAATTCCATAGGATTATCCAATCTAAATTTTCGTTGTCGGGTGCCCATATGCTTGGAAATGACCATGTTGTCCTTTCTAGGGTACTAAAATCCAAGGGCAAAATAAATAATCGGTATCCTCCGCACAACCCGCTATAAAATACCCCTCAATAACGCCTCCACTCCTTATTTGTGCCGCCGCCTCTATGCCAAGGCGTTCTAGGGGAGAGCGGAAATTGTCACTAGAGTCGAGGAAGAGGATGTCATTTGAAAATTAGTACCCACAACTGAAACAAACCTAACTTTCCATTTTATGCTTAAATGAATGATACGTTGTAAACGTATCTATAATTTTTGATGTTCCATGCTTGTTTTATATCTACTTCCTAATGTTTTGTCCACACTTTGGAGTACTTCTACTTATTTTCTGGAACTAACCTATTAACAAGATGCCACAGTCCCAGTTGCCTGTTTTCTTCTGTTTTTGGTTCCAAAAAAGTCAGAAAATGAATATTCTCGAAATTGGACCGGACAAAAGCCAAAGTCGATATTTTACCGGAAGATTCACTGAGCCAGAAGACGAGACGGAGAGGGGCCAGGGGATAGCCACACCATGTGGTGGCGCGGGTTAGCCCAGGTCGCACCACCAGGTGGTGTGGGCCCCTGGTCCACATACCGATCTTGCCTCTTCGCCTATAAGAATCCTCCCGAGGCAGAAACCCTAAGGAACCCAGCCTCCAGCCTCAAAAAGTTCGGCAGCGCCGCCGCCACCGAAGGGGAGATTCGGGGGACAGAAAGTCTCTGTTCCCGCACCCTACCGGGACGGGAAAGTGCCCCCGGAGCCATCTCCATCGACTCCACCACCATCTCCATCGACGTTGCTGATTCCCATGATGATGAGGGAGTAGATCTTCCTCGAGGCTAAGGTTTCTACCGGTAGCTATGTGTTCATCTCTCTCTCTCTATGTATGATCATATTGTGACCATGAGCTTTGTAATCAAGTAGATCTACCTTGCTACTCGAGTGCTTTAATAGATCTCTGGCTCTCCCCATGTATGTGAAAGTGATAGCGTGCACACCATGGTGGCACTTAGGCTAGAGATTACAAATACTTGTTATGAGTTATATTTGGAGTTGGATGTCTTTATGAAATTGTTGTGTTTGTTGGAACCATCTAGCGCTCAAGGTGACAGTGAGGGTTATCTAGATGGGGAAAGCGAACTTTGAGGTGTGCTGTTATAGCCCTACCGTGGATCAGAGTTATCCAACAAGAGAGTAGTTCAGAGTAGTATCATAAAGAGAAGATATTCATATAAGAGTGTTCACTAGTGAAAGTATGACCCCTAGGCCTTGTTTCTAAGCATTGAAACACCATTTGCAACTAGATCTATTACATGTTTGCTTGCTTCCATCTTTATTTCAGATTGCCTTTAGTCTCTTCCTACCCGTCAATCTCTTTTCTAGAACCGTTACCACTTATAATTAGCCATACCACTTGTATTTCACTATCTCTTCGCCGAACTAGTGCACCTATACACTTGTCAAGTGTATTGGGTGTGTTGGGGACACAAGAGACTTCTTATATCTTGATTGAAGTGTTGCTTGAGAGGGATACGTTTGACCACTTCCTCCCTGAGTTCGATAAACCTTGGGTAATCCACTTAAGGGAAACTTGCTGCTGTTCTACAAACCTCTACACTTGGAGGTCCAACAACTGCCTATAAGAATAGAAGTGCGTAGACATCAATTCAGTGGTATAGAAAGATCAGAACCTCAAAATATATGAGACGAAATGTCACTCTATGTAAGATTGAGATCTTGAAACTAAAGATATATTTTCTTAAAATAACCACGAGGTTAGCCGATTCCACGTGTTACATGGAACTTTCTCTATCAGGTTCCCATATATTAGGAAATTATCAAGTTTCTCTTGCTCGCATAATAAAAGAAGAATGGAAACTAAAGAATTTACTCCCCTCAAGCTTGTGCACAAGCATCTAAATCCACTCGATTTGTTGCTGCTTTAGATGCATTTGCGCAACGATATCATGAAATTCCTCCACCAAATTGTATGAAGAATCATCCCCAACGATTATGGGTTGAGCCAGCATATGCCAAACATGAATATCACCTGAAGGTACCATAACACATGGCATGGATACCCAGTCATGAGTGAAATAGATACCATGAGCACAATCTTTTTCAATAAACCATCACATCGTAAATCACAAAACTTAAAGTCATTCCGCTCCCCTTCTAACATACCTACAAATTTATCAAAGTGGATATGAACTCTTCATACATACACAATGCTTAGGTTAATACATGAAAACCGCTTCGCACAACTCGCTATAAAAAGCCCCCAATGACGCGCTTGCACACCATATGCGCATATATCACTAGACTGAGGAGTTCGACCTGAGAGAGGAAGTTATTGCTACTACAGCCTTGAAAGATGCCACCATATGAAAATTTATCTCCCACACTGAAAAGAACCTAATTGCCATTTGGTGCAAATTTAATGAAATGATATACATGGAGAAGGACAAGAAAGAACCCCAAAATAGACGCGATGAGATGTCACTCTATTTAAGTTTGAGTGTAATGCATGAATTCCAAAAACATAAGATCTTATTTTGAAATTTTCATATAGTTAGCCGATCTAACTTTGTGTTGTCGGGTTCCCATGTGCTAAGAAATGACCATATTGTCCCTGCTAGGGTAATAAAATCCAAGGGATAATAAGTAACTTACACCCTTCGGTCGTCTACACAACCCGCTATACAAGACCCCTCAATAACGCGTCCACACCTTATTTGTGTTGCTGCCACTAGGTCGAGGCATTCCAGGGGAGAGTGGAAGTTGCCACTAGAGTCAAGGAAGATGATTTCATTTGAAAATTATTGCCCACAACTCGAAGGAACCTATAACTTGCCATTTTATGTTTTAGTGAAGTGGTATATAAATACCAGAACCTCAAAATAGACGAGACAAAATGTCACTCTATATAAGATTGAGATTTAAAACTAAAGATATATTTTATAAAAATAACAACGAGGTTAGCTGATTCCACGTGTTACATGGAACTTTCTCTGTCGGGTGCCCATATATTAGGAAATTATCAAGTTGGTCTTGCGCAGGTAATAAAATAAGAATATAAACTAAAGATTTTACACCCCTCTAGCTTGTACACAAGCTTCTAAAGCCACTCGTTGGTACATTAGGTGCATTTCCGCAAGGATATCATGAAGTTCATCCACCAAATTGTATGCAGAATCATCCCAACGATTATGGGATGCGCCGGCATATGCCCAATAACAATACCACCTGAAGGTACCAGTATAACAAATGGCATGGATACCAAGTCCTGAGTGAAAAAGTTACCATGAGCAAAATCTTTTTCAATAAATCATCACACCATAAATCACAAAACTTAAAGTCATTCTACGCCCCTTCTAACTTACCTAAAAAATTATCAGAGTGAATAAGAACTTTTCATACATACACAACGGTTAGGCTAATACACAGAAACTGCTCCGTACAACTCGTTGTAAAAAGCCCCCCAATAATGCACGCCACATGCGCATCTATCACCAGATCAAGGTGTTTCACATGAGAGAGGAAGTTATCGCCACTAGAGCCTTGAAAGATGCCACCATCTAAAAATTTATCTTCCACACTGAAAGGAACCTAATTGCGATTTGATACAACTTTAATGAAATGATATACATCGAGAAGGACAAGCAAGAGCCCCAATATAGATGCGATGATATGTCACTTTATTTAAGTTTGAGCGTGTAATACATAAATTCTATAGGGTTGGCCAATCTAAATTTTCGTTTTCCGGTGCCCATATGCTAGGAAATGACCATGTTCTCCCTTCTAGGGTACTAAAATCCAAGGTAAAATATATTTTACACCCTTCTTTCCTCCCTGCAATGACTCTTCGGCTGACCCGTTCTCGCACTTCCACAACAAGCGACCACATGACTGTGAAAGCAAAGACATGATCATATTCAAGGATGGGTATACTATTTTGAGGACTCTTTACCTATATCATCACTTACCTCAGTCCATTGCTGGATTAGATGTTGTCTCTCTTCTTCTTTGCTCACGAGAGTGAATAAGAGGAAGACCCACTAGGGGAGATGGAATGTGTCGGCAAGGTGATTAACCATGTTCTTCTAGTAAAGACTAACACATTGGAAAGCCACACGTCTTCTCACTTTGTAAGGGTCACTAATGCCATATTCACTTATCAATTTGAGTAAACACCTGAAATACGTAACAATAGGATTAGTTCCTTATATGGTTTCACGAATCATCCAAAACCCTTTTAGCGATCCTATGTGCACTTTCACATGTCCATGAGATGCTCCCCTAATGAAGGCATAGGCATTATGTGAAGCTCCATATTGTGAAATATTTCTCATGATTTAAAAAAAATATTGAGACATCTACACATGTAAATAATAAAGTATTATATAAAGTTCCAAGTTTAAACAAATTTGCAGCCTTTTGGTCTATGCAAAACAAAACCCATAGCACCTAAATTCCTTTTAAAGGTCATGTGCTTGTCTTTAAGTGTATACTACACATCTAATATGTGCTTCTCAAAACTTTGCAAATACATGGTGGCCATTTTTGATATGCATGCAATACTGTTTTCCATTTTTCTGGAGCTTCACGGTCTTGCCTTTTAAAATTCTCGATATGAAGAGTGCACATGTGTTTGGGTGTACAAAATCCTATATCGCTGAGTTGCCCACCATTTTATTGGTCCTAAAAAGGTCTCATATTCTATCATTTGGTATGATATTAGTAAAACGTCAAATGAGCATCTGTACATCATGTTTAATCGAGAACTCATGGTCTGTTTTAAATTGTAAAAGTTGCAACTCCCTCTCTCTCCCTTGACATCCTTATTTCCAATTGCATAGTAGAATTTTATGTTTAATGCAAGTGCACATTGTAGAAAACAAGTGATGTAAACTATGCAAATTATGGCGTATGTGTCACTAAGCACATTAACTTTCTTCCTTAAAACATCCACAAAGCTTTGTTAAGATCCGAACGCTCGTATCATATTATGCATCTAATCACATAATATTTTGTATGGAGTGGTACCACAATGTAATATCACCCACCTTAACACTTAGATAACTACAAACCTAAGGACATTTAAGCGACATATTTTGGAAGTGGGACCCACCCTAGGTGCTTCCATGACCCTTGTGACACATGCGGTGGAAACATTGTCGCAATGATCATCTAAGTGTAGGAGTGGATGTACAATCCTAACAAACATTGGCAAAAAAGTATTTCGATTTCTTCTTCGATTATTGTTTTCAAAAGAGTGAAACAATATAGTTTTTCTCTAGAGACGAACAACAACACATAAGGAAACCAAAGGAAAGGTTATTGAGAAATACTCGTGCACATAGCCTTCATATGGCGTATTATTTCCTATTTTGTGTGTTATTTGGCCAGGATAACCCTGGTTTGTTTAAGACGCGTGATTTGCCAAAATTGTTTTATTAGAATTTGCCACTTTATTGATCAATCAAAATTATTACATAGTATCTCGAGGAGGATAGGAAATAAGACGAATATAGATGCAACAAGGTACCACTAGATCTAAGATTGAGTCTCTAATACAACAATTCTAAAAAACCTGGAGGTCTTTTTTGAAGAAACCGTGGGGTCAGATTGGGTGTATAGTAGGAAATTACCAAGTTACCCCAAACAGAATACTAAACAATAAGGGAAATAAAGAATTTACACCTTCCGCTCTCCGTGCAACTCGCCATAAAATGCCCCTAAAATTAAGTGCACACCTCATATGCGCAGCCACTTCCATGCTGGGATGTTCCACATGAAGGAGGAAGTCATCGACATAGAAGCCGAGGAAGATGTGATCATTTGAAATTTTATCGTCCACTACTCAAGGGAATTTTAGTTTTCATTTGATGCCACTTTAACAAAGTGGGATACACCCCGGGAGGACATGCAAGAAACCCCAAAATAGATGCGGTGGAATGTCACTCTATTTACAGGGGAAAGAGTGTCTAATACATAAATTCTCAAGAACTAAACGTCCTTTTTTGAAGAAACCGTGGGGGTCATACAACTCCATGTTTTAGATACAACTTTCATTGTTGGGTGCACATATACTAGGAAATGACCAAGTTGTCCTACCAGGATAGTAAACAATGAGGACAAAATAAAGAATTTACACCTTCCGCTCCTCCATCTAACTCGCTATATGTAGATGCTGCCATGTTGAAGCGGTGGCACTAGAGATACGTCGGTGCATCCAGATCCGGCCAGAAGCGGCGGCGCGGCCGAGCAAGATCGAAAGGAACCAGTGGCCCTCTCGTATCTCTCTATACCAAGTAAAAGGACTTACCTCGGCCCGGCGTGCAGGCGCACAACAACGACATCAGGGGCAACGTCCTCGTCTCCAGCTGTTCAGGAAGGGGAAAGGACGGGGCAGTTGCTCTACGATGGCTTTGGACAACCTCGCTCGAGTGTGGATATGTGGAGGGTGTGGCTTCGATTTAGAGGCTATGGATATTTCCAAACTCCTTTACACAAGTTCCTGGACGTTGTTTTTCTCCCTCAGATTTCTATATTTGGTTTCCACGTTTCCACAGGTTACTAGAGATGCTCTTAACCAATTACTGCATGAGCAAGCGAAGAAGGAGAGCGAGGGTGGAGGCCACATCGGTCGACTTATGAAATGGGATGCATTCGAGGAGGACATACAGGAACCTCAAAACAGACGCGACTAGATGTCACTGTATTTAAGATAAAGTGTCTAATACATTTATTATGAAAAAATGAGGTTTATTTCTATAAATAAATCATAGTGTTACACGATTCCACATTCTGTTGTTGGGTCATATTAGGAAGAAGACCAGGTTTCCCCTATAAGATGTTGGTTCCTAATAGTGAAATGCAGTATTAAAGCAATACAATTACGCATCCTCACCTGATATGCTCCACCACGGGATAGCCAAGGTGTTATACGAAAGAGGGTAATTCCTTCAATCCAGATTATGTTTGAAGTATAGTAGCTTTTTTCTTATGGACCAATATATCGAACAAGGAAGTATTATCTTAGAAATGTTGATTTTGAACAAATCTTTATCTATCTAAATTGTCTTCATTTACCAGACCAACGATAATCTTTCGGAGTTTTCTCAATGAGATAAAATAGGCGATGAAAGAGGTTTTGCCCACAGTTATGCACACAAAATGAGATATCAATAATAATAATGAGTATTCTTAGTGAGTCAACTTACGTGAGCAAAGATATAAGTGGACAATGTATCCTTGTGACACCACAATATTCCGCCATAGAACTATGGTTCGATTGTGCAACGTTGGCTCTAGTCGTCGAGCAAATATATGTAGCATAGAGAATCAACTACACTTACAATTACATATCAAAGTGCACGTGTATTGTGAATTCAAGCCTCGCCCCTTAGCCCTGGGGGACTACCCACACTCGCGATTAGTTCAAAAATAATTGACCATGTAAGAAAAGGTACATGTAGATGACTGATGTCGTAAAATGTGAGAAAATCAAGAATACAAGTGTTTATGGCCATGAAGATGAATTGGGGAAAGGCTATGGAGATGGAGGCGATGGTGACGAAAAAGCTTCGGCTTCGTGGAATGAATGGGCTTCCTTGATTTTGGTTGTTTCCTCTTCTTTATATAGGGGCAGATGAGCATATGCTTTCAGAGGCCTTCTATTGCAAATTTGATGTGGTGCCCATCATTAAAGTTGTGCAGCTTGATCTGACCTAGCAACCGACATATGGTACATTGGCACAATATGGCGACGCTCGACGGTATAGCTCCTTGTTATGTCTAGTTATGCTTAATTTTGATGGCATGTTGACTTGGGAATCCTTCCATCACGTGATTCCTCCCATATATGCTCAAATTTCATCATTAATTCATCCACTTATGTAAGAAAATAAATAATCAATAATATTTGCACATCTATGCAATTATTAGTGATTAGTGTATGTTAAGAGAAATAATATACTCAGAATACTGAGAATTATCTAGTTTAAACAAGGGTAAATGTAAGTTGAGAAAGATGTCGGCGTGTATTGCCTACAACTTTAGAAACCTAACTTTCCATTTTTGATGACACTTCAATTCAGTGGTATAGATGAACAAGAATCTCAAAATAGAGGCAACAAGATGTCACTATTTAAAATTAAGATACTTAATAACTGAAGGTTATTAAAAAACATGTGAGGTTAGCCAATTTCACGTGTTACTTGCTGCTTTCTCTGCAGGGTGCCCATATCTAGGAAATCACCAAGTTGCTCCTTCTTGGATACCAAAAGAAGATGATGAATTAATAATTTACACCCTACGATCCCACATGCAATTGGCTATAAAAGCCCCACGGTGAGGTTTCCGCACATCATATGCATAGCCACATAGCCACCGCCATACTGAGGCATTCCACATGAGAGAGGAAGTGGTCGCCACCAAAGTTGAGGAAAATGACACTTTTTCAAAAAATATCCCCCACAACTCGAAGAAACCTAACTTGCCATGAGATGCCAATTTTATGAAATGGGATGAATTCGAGGAGGACATACAAGAACCTTAAAATGGACACGACTAGATGTCAATGTATTTAAGATAATGTGTTTAATACATTTATTATGAAAAAATGAGGTTACTATAAATAAATTATAGTACTACGTGAGCTATTGGTCCATATTAGGAAGAACCCGCTAGAGCACCAAAACACGAGGTGAAAACAAATAATCTATACCCTCTCTCTGCTAAACTCGTTATAAAATGCCTACAATTACGTGTCTGCACCTCATCCTCGCCACCACTAGCAGGCCTAGGTGTTCCACAGGAGAGCGGAAGTTATTAGTGGAGTCGAGAAACATGATGCCATTTGAAAATTATTGCCCACAACTTGAAGGAACCGAACTTAAATGAAGTGGTATAGAAATACAAGAACCTAACATTAGACGTGACAAAATGTGACTCTACATAAGATTGAGATTGTAAAACTAAAGATATATTTTCTGAAAATAACCACGAGGTTAGCTGATTCCACATGTTACATGGAACTTTCTCGGGTGCACATATATTAGGAAATTATAAAGTTACTCTTTCTCATGTACTAAAAGAAGAATGCAAAATAAATTTTTTACAACCCTCGTTCTTGTATATAAGCTTCTAAAGCCACACCAGTAGTTGTTGCATTACGTATACTTCCGCAAGGATATCATGAAGTTCCTCAATCAAATTGTGTGCAGAATCATCCCCAACGATTATGGACTAAGATGGCATATCCCAAACATGAAAACCACATGAAGGTACTGGTATAACACATGTCATGGATACCTAGTTCTAAGTGAAAAAGATACCGTGAGCACAATCTTTTTCCATAAACCATCACACCGTAAATCATAGAACTTAAAGTCATTTTGTGCCCCTTCTAACTTACCTACAAATTTATTAGACTGAATATTAACTCTTCATACATACACAATGCTTAGGCTAATACATGAAAACTGCTCCACACAACTCGCTGTAAAAATCCCCCCAATGGCGCGCTTGCACGCCACATGCACATTCATCACCAAATCGAGGCGTTCCACATGAGAGAAGAAGTTATTGTCACTAAATCCTTTAAATATGCCCCCATCTGAAAATTTATCTCCCACACTAAAAGGAACCTAATTGCCATTTGATGTAACTTTAATGAAATGATATACATCGAGAAGGACAAGCAAGAACCCCAACATAGATGCGATGAGATGCCACTCTTTTTAAATTTGAGCGTGAAATACATAAGTTCTAAAAAAGTAAGATATTATTTTGAAAATCCCCATAGGGTTAGCTGATCTAACTTTTTGTTGACGGGTGCCTATATGCTAGGAAATGACCATGTTGTCCTTACTAGGGTACTAAAACCCAAGGGAAAAATAAATAATTTACACCCTTTGATTTCCTTCGGGCAACCCACTATAAAAGACCCCTCAATAACACCTCCACACATTATTTGTGCGGCCGCCGCTATGCCAAGGCGTTCCGGGAGAGAGCAGAACTTGTCACTACAATTGAGGAAGATGATGCCATTTGAAAATTATTTCCCACAACTTGAAGGAACCTAACTTGTCAATTTATGCTTCACTCAAATGGTATAGAAAGATAAGAACCTCAAAATAGACGAGACAAAATTTCACTTTTTATAAGATTGAGTTTTTAAAACTAATGATATATTTTCTAAAAATAACCACGAGGTTAGCTGATTCCACGTGTTACATGGAACATTTTTTGCCGGGTGCCCAAATATTAGGAAATTATCTAGTTTCTCTTGCTAGGGTACTAAAATAAGAATGCAAAATAAAGAATTTACACCCCTGGAGCTTGTACACAAGCTTCTAAAGCCACTCGAATAGTTGCTGCATTACGTGCACTTCCGGAAGGATATCATGAAGTTCCTCCACCAAATTGTATGTAGAATCATCCACAATGATTATGGATGAGTGAGATATGCCAAACATGAAAACCACCTGAAGGTACCGGTAGAACACATGGCATGCATCCTAGTCCTGAGTGAAAAGATTCCATGAGAACAGTCTTTTTCAATAAACCATCACACCATAAATCACAAAACTTAAAGTCATTTCGTGCCACTTCTAACTTACCTGCAATTTTACCAGAGTGAATATGAACTCTTCATACATACACAATACTTAGGATAATTCACGGAAACTTCTCCACACAACTCACTGTAAAAAGCTCCGCAATGACGCACTTGCACGCCACATGTGCATCTGTCACCAGACCGAGGCATTCCACACGAGAGAAGAAGTTATTACTACTAAATCCTTGAAAGATGCCACCATCTAAAAAAATTTATCTCCCACACTGAAAGGAACCTAATTGCCATTTGATGCAACTTTAATAAAATGATACACATCGAGGATGACAAGCAAGAACCCCAAAATACACGCGATGAGATGACACTCTATTTAAGTTTGAGTGTGTAAAACATTAATTCTAAAAAGTGGAAGATCTTATTCTCATAACTCCATAGGGTTAGGCAATCTAAATTTTCTTTGTCTGGTGCCCATATGCTAGGAAATGTCCATGTTGTCCCTGCTAATCTGCTATGGTACTAAAATCCAAGGGCAGAATAAATAATTTAAACCCTTCAATATCCTCCGCGCATACCGCTATAAAATACCTCTCAATAATGCCTATCCTTACTTGTGCCGCCGCCGCCTATATGCCAAGGCATTCCTAGGGAGAGTGAAAGTTGTCACTAGAGTCGAGGAAGATGGTGTCATTCGAAAATTATCACCCAAACCTCGAAGGAACCTTACTTGCCATTTTATGCTTAAATGAAGTGGTATAGAAAGATTAGAACCTCAAAATAGATGATACAAAATGTCACTCTATGAAAGATTGATATTTTAAAACTAAAGATATATTTTCTAATAGTAACCACGAGGTTAGCCGATTCCACCTGTCACATGGAACTTTCTCTGTCGGGTGCCCATATATTAGGAAATTATCAAGTTTCTCTTGCGCGGGTAATAAAAGAAGAATGCAAACTAAAGAATTTACACCCCTCGAACTAGTGAAGAAGCATCTAAATCCACTTGATTAGTTGCTACATTAGGTGCATTTGCGCAATGATATCATGAAGTTCCTCCACCAAATTGTATGCAGAATCATCCCCAACGGTTATGGGCTGAGCTGGCATATGAAAAACATGAATACCACCCGAAGGTACCAGTATAACGCATGGCATGGATACCCGGTCATGAGTGAAAAAGATACCATGAGAACAATCTTTTTCAATAAACCATCACATCGTAAACCACAAAACTTAAAGGCATTCTGCTCCCCTTCTAACATACCTACAAATTTATCAAAGTGAATATGAACTCTTCATACATACACAATGCTTAGGTTAATACATGGAAACTGCTTCGAACAACTCGTCGTAAAAAGCCCCCAATGACGCGCTTGTACACCACATGCACATCTATCACTAGACCGAGGCGTTCCACCTGAGAGATGAAGTTATTTCTACTAGAGCCTTGCAAGATGCCACCATCTAAAAATTTATCTCGCACACTGAAAGGAACCTAATTGCCATTTGGTGCAAATTTAATTAAATGATATACATCGAGAAGGACAAGCAACAACTGCAAAATAGACGCGCTGAGATGTCACTTTATTTAAGTTTGAGAGTGCAATACATAAATTCTAAAAACGTACGATCTTATTTTGAAAATTGCATATGCTTGGCCGATCTAACTTTGTGTCGTCGGGTACCCATGTGCTAGGAAATGACCATATTGTCCCTGCTAGGGTAGTAAATTCCAAGGGCTAATAATTAACTTACACCCTTCGGTCCTCCGTGCAACCTGCTATACAAGACCCCTCAATAACGCGTCCACACCTTATTTGTATTGCCGCCGCTAGGTCGAGGCGTTCCAAGGGAGAGTGGAAGTTGTCACTAGAGTTGAGGAAGATGATTTCATTTAAAAATTATTGCCCACAACTCGAAGGAACCTATAACTTGCCATTTTATGTTTCAATGAAGTGGTATATAAATACAAGAACCTCAAAATATACAAGACAAAATGTCACTCTATATAAGATTGAGATTTAAAACTAAAGATATATTTCATAGAAATAACGAGGTTAGCTGATTCCACATGTTACATGGAACTTTCTCTGTCGGGTGCCCATAATTAGGAAAAATCAAGTTGCTCTTGCTCGGGTAATAAAAGAGGAACGTAAACTAAAGAATTTACACCCCTCTAGCTTGTGCACAAGCTTATAAAGACACTCTGGTACATTAGGTGCATTTCCACAACGATATAATGATGAATACCACCTGAAGGCACCAGTATAACACATGACATGCATACTCAGTCCTGAGTGAAAAAGATACCATCAGCACACTCTTTTTCAATAAACCATCACACCGTAAATCACAAAACTTAAAGTCATTCTATGCCCCTTCTAACTTACCTACAAAATTATCAGAGTGATTATGAACTCTTCATACATACACAATGTTTAGGCTAATACATGGAAACTGCTCCGCACAACTCGCTGTAAAAAGCCCCCCAATGATGCGCTTGCACGCCACATGCGCATCTATCACCAGACGGAGGCGTTCCACATGAGAGAGGAAGTTATCGCCACTAGAGCCTTGAAAGATGCCACAATGTGAAAATTTATCTTCCACACTGAAAGGAAGAACCTAATTGCGATTTGATGCATCTTTAATGAAATGATATACATCGAGAAGGACAAGAAAGAGCCCCAATATAGATGCGATGATATGTCACTTTATTTAAGTTTGAGCGTGTAATACATAAATTCTAAAATACATAAGATCTTATTTTGAAAATTCCATAGGGTTACCCAATCTAATTTTTCGTTGTCAGGTGCCCATATTCTAGGAAATGACCATGTTGTCCCTGCTAGAGTACTAAAATCCAAGGAAAAAATATTTTACACCCTTCTTTCCTCCCTGCAATGACTCTTCGGCTGGCCGTTCTCGCACTTCCACAATAAGGGGCCACATGACTGTGAAAGCAAAGACATGATCATATTCAAGGATGGGTATACTATTTTGAGGACTCTTTACCTGTATCATCACTTACCTCAGTCCATTGCTGGATTAAATGTTGTCTCTCTTCTTCTTTGCTCACGAGAGTGAATAAGAGGAAGACCCACTAGGGGAGGATGGAATGTGTCGGCAAGGTGACTAACCATGTTCTTTAAGTAAAGGCTGACACATTGGAAAGCCACACATCTTCTCACTTTCTAAGGGTCACTATTGCATATTCACTTATCGATTTGAGTAAACACCTGAAACACGTAACAATAGGATTAGTTCCTTATATGGTTTCACGAATTATCCAAAACCCTTTTAAAGATCCTATGTGCACTTTCACATGTCCATGAGATGCTCCCCCAAGGAAGGCATCGCCATTATGTGAAGCTCCATATCGTGAAATGTTTCTCATACTTTTAAAAAAATATCGAGACATCTACACATGTAAATAATCAAGTATTATATAAAGTTCCAAGTTTAAACAAATTTGCAGCCTTTTGGTCTATGCAAAATAAAACCCATAGCACCTAAATTCCTTTTAAAGGTTGTGTGCTTGTCTTTAAGTGTATACTACACATCTAATATGTGCTTCTCAAAACTATGCAAATACATGGTGGCCATTTTTGATATGCACGCAATACCGTTTTCCATTTTTCTGGAGCTTCACGGTCTTGTGTTTTAAAATTCTCGATATGAAGAGTGCACATGTGTTTGGGTGTACAAAATCCTATATCGCTGAGTTGCCCACCATTTTATTGGTCCTAAAAAGGTCTCATATTCTATCATTTGATATGCTATTAGTAAAACGTCAAATGAGCATTTCTACATCAGGTTTAATCGAGAACTCATGGTCTGTTTTAAATTGAAAACGTTGCAACTCCCTCTCTCTCCCTTGACATCCTTATTTCCAATTGCATAGTAGAATTTTCTGTTAATGCAAGTGCATATTGTAGAAAAGAAGTGATGTAAACTATGCAAATTATGGCGTAGGTGTCACTAAGCACATTAACTTTGTTCCTTAAAAAATCCACAAAGCTTCGTTAAGGCTCGTATCATATTATGCATCTAATCACATAATATTTTGTATGGAGTGGTACCACAATGTTATATCACCCACCTTAACACATAGACAACTACAAACCTAAGGAAATTTAAGCAACATATTTTGGAAGTGGGCCCCACTCTAGGTGCTTCCATGACCCTTGTGACACAGGCAGTGGAAACATTGTCGCAATGCTCATCTAAGTGTAGGAGTGGATGTACAACCCTGCCAAACATTGGCGAAAAAGGATTTCGATTTCTTCTCCGATTATTGTTTTCAAAAGAGTGAAACAATATAGTTTTTCTCTAGAGAAGAACAACAACACATAAGGAAACCAAAGGAAAGGTTATTGTGAAATACTCGTGCACATAGCCTTCATATGGCGTATTATTTCCTGTTTTGTGTGTTATTTGGCCAGGATAAGCCCGGTTTGTTTAAGATGCGTGATTTGCCAAAATTGTATATTTTTTTATAATTTGACACTTTATTGATCAATCAAAATTATTACATAGTATCTCGAGGAGGATAGGAACGAAGCCGAATATAGATGCAACGAGGTACCACTATATGTAAGATCGAGTCTCTAACACAACAATTCTCAAAACCTGGAGTTTTTTTTGAAGAAACTGCAGGGTCAGACAATCCCACGTTTCACATGCTAGTTTTTCCATTGGGTGTATAGTAGGAAATTACCAAGTTACCCCAAATAGAATACTAAACAATAAGGGAAATAAAGAATTTAGACCTTCCGCTCCTCCGTGCAACTCGCCATAAAATGCCCCTAAAATTAAGTGCACACCTCATATGCGCAGCCACTTCCATGCTGAGATGTTCCACATGAGGGAGGAAGTCATCGACATAGAAGTCGAGGAAGATGTGATCATTTGAAATTTTATGGTCCACTACCCAAGGGAATTTTACTTTCCATTTGATGCCACTTTAACAAAGTGGGATACACCTCGGGAGGACATGCAAGAAACCCCAAAGTAGATGCGGCGGAATGCCACTCTATTTACAGGGAAAGGAGTGTCTTATACATAAATTCTCAAGCACTAAAAGTCATTTTTGAAGAAACCATGGGGTCATACAACTCCATGTTTTACACACAACTTTCATTGTTGGGTGCACATATACTAGGAAATGACCAAGTTGTCCTGCTAGAATACTAAACAATGAGGACAAAATAAAGAATTTACACCTTCCGCTCCTTTGTGTAACTCGCTATACGCAGATGCTGCCATGTTGAGGCATTCCAAGAGAGAGAGGAAGTCATCGGACATTGAAGCTAAAGGAAGATTGACCATTTAAAAATTTATCACCCACTACTGGAAGGAATTTAATAATTACTAGTGGCGCACCAATGCTACTAGTGGTGCGCCACTAGTAATGTATATGGAAAAACATTAAATTTATAGAAAACACCCAAAATGGAAAAATAAATTTAAATACGATAAATATAATGTTATCACAAATTTTATTACAGTAAGAATATTACAATGTCTTTACAAGTATCCATTAAAAGGAAAATTGCAAGGAAATAAAAGAAAATCCTAAAACTAGTCTTATAGTAATCTTTTTATTTTACTTCACTTTATCCCTGCAAAATAGAACAAAAATAAAAAAGGAATGTTTTGGGTTAGGGATTACTCTAAGTTTTAGCATAGAAGTGCTATGACAATATCATCATTGAGTTTAATTAACAAAGAAACAAAAATGAATGGTTTGGCCATTTAGCATCTGTTCTTATCAATTTCTTTACATAGCCAAGATTTTGTGTACCTACACATCCTCTGTATATATGCACAGAATAATTCAGTTAAACATGGATTTCTAACAATTGAATTCAACAAAAACTTCTATCTGTATTAGCTAGACATGCTATTTAGCAAGAATAGTTTTACGAAGAACAAGGAGGGGAGGGACTTGACCAGCAGTGGCAATGTCAATGTGCACATCGCGTACCATCGTCTTCTCCACATTTTTTCTAGTATCAGGTTCCAAGTCAGGAAGTTTGCTAGTCTATGGCTTCACACTTGGGTATCAACTTCAGGGTCACCCTCAGTCCATTTGATTATGCGTTGTCAGTAATATTGACAGATATTTTCCATCCTCTGATGTCAATAAAACAAATTGTGTTAGTTTTGGGGAGGTGACACATGAATTTATCCTAAATAAACAGATAGACAAATATCATTGAACAAATTGTTTCAGTTTTGGGGAGGTGACACATGACTTTATCCTAAAAAAGGATAGATGAGGTATAAGTGTAACTTTTTCAAAAGTGAACGGGAGTAAAAACATCCTATAAAAGAGAGAACGCCATTTCTAAGAATGCAGCAAATTGTCCAGCAAGTATATCATCCATGGCTTCACACGTTGGGTATCAACTTCAGGGTCACCCTTGATCAGATATTTCCATCACTCCATTTGATTATGCTTTGTCAGTAATATTGACAGATATTTTCCATCCTCTGAAACAAATCATCACAGATATCAATAAAAAATTGTGTAATTAAACAAATTGTGTCAGTTTTGGGGAGGTGACACATGACTTTATCCTAAATAAATAGATAGACAAATATCATTGAACAAATTGTGTCAATTTTGGGGAGGTGACACAGGAATTTATCCTAAATAAGCAGATAGATGAGGTATAAGTGTAACTTTTTCAAAAGTGAACCAGAGTAAAAACATCCTAACGAATAGAGCACGTCCTTTCTAAGAGTGCATCAAATTGTCCAGCAAGTATATCATCCATTGATACAACTATGTGACTATTTAACTTTGAATCGAGCAAAATTCTTACCTAGGGTGGAACAATTTAATTTCTACTTGCGGATCACTAGTAGCTCAGCTTTTAATTATGCATGTGTGCAATAATAATAAAATATTTCTCTCGAAAGGGTCCCAAACAACACAAATACAAAGAAGAAATTGAGTATTGCTCTAGCTTATCTCTCAGATTCTATCATTGGACTCATAAATTGAAATAGTAGGGCAGACTCAACCTAAACTCATCAATTATATGCCAGCTAGCTACTCCTGGAAAAACGAGGCTCTAACCAACCAATCTACCACACATGTAGTGCATAATCGAGGCTCTAAACCATATGGCTTAAGATCTACAAATCCTAGACCAGAATTAACATCGGAATGGAGATACTAAACCCTCCAAGCTAGAAGGATCAACATTATACTAATCATAATACACTAAGCATCGGAATACCAAAAACCGAGCATACATAGCAATAAGAAGGACAATGATAATAGGGTACTTATGTTTCGCTTTTTTCTCCTCCTTCTCTGCCTCTGTGCTGATGTACTTCTCCCCAGATCTCCCTCCCTCCATCACCGTTGTCGCCTCTTTCACCTCCCTCTCCTTATTTGTCGCTGCCTTCACCACCCTCTCCTTCCCAGCCGCCGCATTTTTCTCCAACTCCTCTGCCTTCTTCTTGGCGTCCCTCACCTTCCTATCCTCTGCCTCCACCTATGCCCTGGCCGCCAAGGCCATCACGGTGATCTTGCTGACCGCGGAAGGGTCGCGGAAGAGGCCATCATGGTGATCTTGCTGACTTGCGTAGTTTATTTGGTTGGCGACATCACTTGCTCCCCAATTGGACTATCTAGTAGTTGTTGTGAGCCACCAAATGTCAACAAGTCGAGATAGCTTTGGCCTTCATCCATCTGTAACTAATAGTCATGAACAATCATAAGTAATCAACACGAACATCACATATTTTGTGTCTAAATTACTAGGCATAGCAAATCATCGATACATACAACAGCAGCAACACTACATCTTCCAATATTTTATCTTTTCTCTATATGTTTATACCCAAATTCATTAGATAAGATTCAGTAGATAGGGGCACTTGAAATTCGTCAATTTCTGGAAACTATTGCCCCGTTCCTGTTCTACAGAGACGCCCATCCCCCGTCGACCACGAGCCCCACCCTTCCTCTGCTCCTAGTGCCTGGCCACTCCTATGCTGCTTAGGTGAGCCACCCCCTTCCTCGGTTTCCTAGCGCGATCCCTGCCCCTTCCTTTGTTTCTCAGGTTCTCCCCCTCATCGATCTGCTTCTCAGTCGTGTCGCCCTTCGTCTGATATCCAAAAGCGATGGCACTAGAGATACGCTAGTGCAGCCGGATCCGGCCAGAAGCGGTGGCACGGACGAGCAAGATCGAAAGGAACCGGTGGCCCTATTGTATCTCTCTGTACCAAGTAAAAGGACATACCTCGGCCCGGCGTGTAGGCGCACAACACTGACGTCAGGGGCACGTCCTCGTCTCCAGCGGTTCGGGAAGGGGCAGGGACGGGGCAGTTGCTCTATGACGGCTTTGGACAGCCTCGCTTGAGTGTGGATTTGTGGAGGGTGTGGCTTCGATTTATAGGCTATGGATATTTCCAAACTCCTTTACACAAGTTCCTAGACGATGTTTTTCTCCCTCAGATTTCTATATTTGGTTTCCACGTTTCCACATGTTACTAGAGATGCTCTTAACCAATTACTCATGAGAAAGCGATGAAGGAGAGCGAGGGTGGAGGCCACATCGGTCGACTTATGAAATGGGATGCATTCGAGGAGTACATATAGGAACCTCAAAATAGACGCTACTAGATGTCATTGTATTTAAGATAAAGTGTCTAATACATTTATTATGAAAACATGAGGTCTATTTCTATAAATAAATCATAGTGTTACATGATTTCACATTCGGCTGTTGGTTCATATTAGGAAGAAGACCAGGTTGCCCCTATAAGATGTTGGTTCCTAATAGTGAGATGCACTATTAAAGCAATGCAATTACGCATCCTCACCTGATATCCTCCACCGCGGGATAGCCGAGGTGTTATACGAAAGACGGTAATACCCTCAATCTAGATTATGTTTGAAGTATAGTAGCTTTTTTCTTATGGACCAATATAACGAACTAGGAAGTTTTATCTTAGAAAGGTTGGTTTTGAACAAATATTTATCTATCTAAATTGTCTTCATTTACCAGACCATGGATAATCTTTCGATTTTTTCCCAATGAGATAAAATAGGCCAGGAAAGAGGTTTTGCCTACAGTTATGCACACAAAATGAGATATCAATAATAATAATGAGTATTCTTAGTGATTCAATAGACTTACATGAGCAAAGATATAAGTGGACAATGTATCCTTGTGACACCATAATATTCTTCCATAGAACTATGGTTCGATTGTGCAACCTTGGCTCTAGTCGTCGAGCGGGGTTGTATGGGTTATTAAAGACAAACAGACGAACACAAAATGTTCCTTGACTGTCATTTCAAAGATAATTTACTTTCATCAATTGTACCGCCCTTACTCTCTACAAGCTTAGTGCATAGCCTTATGTTCTTCTCTATTCGTGTGTCTACCTTTGGTCAATCTTCGGGGTCTTCGGGTACCTTTCAAATCCTAGGATAGGAGGTAAGATAATAGAACAAATATATGTAGCATAGAGAATCAACTACACTTACAATTACATATCAAATTCCACGTGTGTTGTGAGTCCAAGCCTCAGCCCTTAGCCCTGGGGGACTACCCACACTCGTGATTAGTTCAAAAATAATTGGCCATGTAAGAAAAGGTACATGTAGATGACTGATGCCGTAAAACGTGAGAAAATCAAGATTACAAGTTTTGATGGCCATGAATATGAATAGGGGAAAGGCTATGGAGATGAAGGCGACTGTGATGAAAAAGCATCGGCTTCGTGGAATGGATGGGCTTCCTTGATTTTGGTTGTTTCCTCTCCTTTATATAGGGGAAGATCATCATATGCTTTCAGAGGCCTTCTATTGCAAATTTGATGTGGTGCCCTTCATTAAAGTTCTGCAGCCTGATCTGACCGAGCAACCGACATATGGTACATTGGCACATATGGCGACGCTCAACAGTATAGCTCATTGTTATGTCTAGTTATGCTTAATTTTGATGGCATGTTGACTTGGGAATCCTTCCATCACGTGATTCCTCCCATATATGCTCAAATTTCATCATTAATTCATCCACTTATGTAAGAAAATAAATAATCAATAATATTTGCGCATCTATGCAATTATTAGTGATTCGTGGATCTTAAGAGAAATAATATACTCAGAATATTGAGAATTATCCAGTTTAAACAAGGGTAAATGTAAGTTGAGATAGATGTCGGCGCGTATTGCCTACAACTTTAGAAACATAACTTTCCATTTTTGATGCCACTTCAATTCAGTGGTATAGATGAACAAGAATCTCAAAATAGAGGCAACAAGATGTCACTATTCAAAATTAAGATACTTAAAAACTGAAGGTTATTAAAAAAACATGTGAGGTTAGCCGATTTCACGTGTTACTTGCCGCTTTCTCTGCAGGGTGCCCATATCTAGGAAATCACCAAGTTGCTCCTTCTTGGATACCAAAATAAGATGATGAATTAATAATTTACACCCTACACTCCTCCATGCAACTGACTATAAAAGCCCCACAATGAGGTTTCCGCACATCATATGCATAGCCACCGCCATACTGAGGCATTCCACGTGAGAGAGGAAGTGGTCGCCACGAAAGTTGAGGAAAATGACACTTTTTCAAAAAATATCCCCCACAACTCGAAGAAACCTAACTTGCCATGAGATGCCAATATTATGAAATGGGATGCATTCGAGGAGGACATACAAGAACCTCAAAATGGACGCGACTAGATGTCAATGTATTTAAGATAACGTGTTTAATACATTTATTATGAAAATATGATGTTTCTATAAATAAATTATAGTATTGCACGATTCCACATTCTGCTATTGGTTCATATTAGGAAGAACCCGTTAGAGCACCAAAACATGAGGTGAAAACAAATAATCTATACCTTTCTCTGCTAAACTCGTTATAAAATTCCTACAATTACGTGTCTGCACCTCATCCTCGCCACCACTAGCAGGCTTAGGTGTTCCACAGGAGAGCGGAAGTTATCGGTGGAGTCGAGAAAGATGATGCTATTTGAAAATTATTGCCCACAGCTTGAAGGAACCACACTTCAATGAAGTGGTATAGAAATACAAGGACCTAACATTAGACATGACAAATGTCACTCTACATAAGATTGAGATTGTAAAGTAAAGATATATTTTCTAAAAATAACCACGAGGTTAGATGATTCCACATGTTACATGGAACTTTCTCGGGTGCCCATATATTAGGAAATTATAAAGTTGCTCTTTCTCATGTACTAAAAGAAGAATGCAAAATAAAGAATTTACAAGCCTCATTCTTGTAGATAAGCTTCTAAAGCCACACGAGTAGTTGTTGCATTACGTATACTTCCGCAAGGATATCATGAAGTTCCTCAATCAAATTGTGTACAGAATCATCCCCAATGATTATGGACTAAGATGGCATATCCCAAACATGAAAACCACATGAAGGTACTGGTATAACACATGTCATGGATACCTAGTTCTAAGTGAAAAAGATACCGTGACCACAATCTTTTTCCACAAACCATCACACCGTAAATCACAAAACTTAAAGTCATTTTGTGCCCCTTCTAACTTACCTACAAATTTAATAGAGTGAATATTAACTCTTCATACATACACAATGCTTAGGCTAATACATGAAAACTGCTCCACACAACTCGCTGTAAAAATTCCCCCAATGGCGCGCTTGCACGCCACATGCGCATTCATCACCAAACCGAGGCGTTCCACATGGGAGAAGAAGGTACTGCCACTAAATCCTTGAAAGATGTCCCCATCTGAAAATTTAGCTCCCACACTGAAAGGAACCTAATTGCTATTTGATGTAACTTTAATGAAATGATATACATCGAGAAGGACAAGCAAGAACCCCAACATAGACACGATGAGATACCACTCTTTTTAAGTTTGAGCGTGAAATACATAAGTTCTAAAAAAAGTAAGATATTATTTTGAAAATCCCATAGGGTTTGCTGATCTAACTTTTTGTTGACGGGTGCCTATATGCTAGGAAATGACCATGTTGTCCCTACTAGGGTACTAAAACCCAAAGGAAAAATAAATAATTTACACCCTTCGATTTCCTTCGTGCAACCCACTATAAAAGCCCCTCAATAACACCTCCACACATTATTTGTGCCGCCGCCGCTATGCCAAGGCATTCTGGGAGAGAGCGGAAGTTGTCACTACATTCGAGGAAGATGATGCCATTTGAAAATTATTTCCCACAACTTGAAGGGACCTAACTTTCCAATTTATGCTTCACTGAAGTGGTATACAAAGATAAGAACCTGAAAATAGATGAGACGAAATCTCACTCTATATAAGATTGAGTTTTTAAAAATAATGATATATTTTCTAAAAATAACCACGAGGTTAGTTGATTCCACGTGTTACATGGAACATCCTTTTCCGGGTGCCCAAATATTAGGAAATTATCATGTTTCTATTGCCAAGGTACTAAAAGAAGAATGCAAAATAAAGAATTAACACCCCTGGAGCTTGTACACACGCTTCTAAAGCCACTCGAATAGTTGCTGCATTATGTGCACTTACGGAATGATATCATGAAGTTCCTCCACCAAATTGTATGTAGAATCATCCACAACAATTATGGATGACTCAGCATATGCCAAACATGAATACCACCTGTAGGTACCGGTAGAACACATGGCATGCATCCTAGCCTTAGTGAAAAGATTCCATGAGAACGGTCTTTTTCAATAAACCATCACACCGTAAATCACAAAACTTAGTCATTTCGCGCCACTTCTAACTTACCTGCAATTTTATCAGAGTGAATATGAACTCTTCATACATACACAATACTTAGGATAATACACGGAAACTGCTCCACATAACTCACTGTAAAAAGCCCCACAATGACACACTTGCACGCCACGTGCGCATCTGTCACCAGACCAAGGCATTCCACATGAGAGAAGAAGTTATTGCCACTAAATCCTTGAAAGATGCCACCATCTGAAAATTTATCTCCCACACTAAAATGAACCTAATTGCCATTTGATGCAACTTTAATAAAATGATACACATCGAGGATGACAAGCAAGAACCCCAAAATACACGCGATGAGATGCCACTTTATTTAAGTCTAAGTGTGTAATACATAAATTCTAAAAAGTGGAAGATCTTATTCTGATAATTCCATAGGGTTAGGCAATCTAAATTTTCTTTGTCTGGTGCACATATGCTAGGAAATGACCATGTTGTCCTTGCTATAGCACTAAAATCCAAGGGAAAAATAAATAATTTAAACCCTTCGGTATCCTCCGCGCAACCCGCTATAAAATACCCCTCAATAATGCCTATCCTTACTTGTGTTGTTGCCGCCAATATGCCAAGGCATTCATGGGGAGAGCAAAAGTTGTCACTAGAGTCAAGGAAGATGGTGTCATTTGAAAATTATCACCCACGGCTCGAAGGAACCTAACTTTCCATTTTATGCTTAAATGAAGTGGTATAGAAAGATTAGAACCTCAAAATAGATAAGACAAGTTACTCTATGTAAGATTGATATTTTAAAACTAAAGATATATTTTCTAATAATAACCACGAGGTTAGCCGATTCCACCTGTTACATGGAACTTTCTCTGCAGGGTGCCCATATATTAGGAAATTATCAAGTTTCACTTTCTCGGGTAATAAAAGAAGAATGCAAACTAAAGAATTTACATCCCTCAAGCTTGTGTAGAAGCATCTAAATCCACTTGATTAGTTGCTGCATTAGATGCATTTGCGCAACGATATCATGAAGTTCCTCTACCAAATTGTATGCAGAATCATCCCCAACGATTATGGGCTGAGCCGGAATATGCCAAACATTAATAGCACCTGAAGGTACCAGTATAACACATGGCATGGATACCCAGTCATGAGTGAAAAAGATACCATGAGCACAATCTTTTTCAATAAACCATCACATCATAAATCACAAAACTTAAAGTCTCCCCTTCTAACATACCTACAAATTTATCAAAGTGAATATGAACTCTTCATACATACACAATGCTTAGGTTAATACATGGAAACTGCTTCGAACAACTCGCTGTAAAAGGCCCCAATGACGCGCTTGGACACCACATGCGCATATATCACTAGACCGAGGCGTTCCACCTGAGAGAGGAAGTTATTTCTACTAGAGCCTTGAAAGATGCCACCATTTGAAAATTTATCTCACACACTGAAAGGAACCTAATTGCCATTTGGTGCAAATTTAATGAAATGATATACATCGAGAAGGACAAGCAAGAACCCCAAAATAGACGCGATGAGATGTCACTTTATTTAAGTTTGAGAGTGCAATACATAAATTCTAAAAACATAAGTTCTTATTTTGAAATTTTCATATGCTTAGCCGATCTAACTTTGTGACGTTGGGTGCCCATGTGCTAGGAAATGACCATATTGTCCCTGCTAGGGTACTAAAATCCAAGGGCTAATAATTAACTTACACCCTTCGGTCCTCCACGCAACCTGCTATACATGACCCCTCAATAACGCGTCCACACCTTATTTGTGTTGCCGCTGCTAGGTCGAGGCGTTCCAGGGGAGAGTGGAAGTTGTCACTAGAGTTGAGGAAGATGATTTCATTTAAGAATTATTGCCCACAACTTGAAGGAACCTATAACTTGCCATTTTATGTTTCAATGAAGTGGTATATAAATACAAGAACCTCAAAATATACAAGACAAAATGTCACTCTATATGAGATTGAGATTTAAAACTAAAGATATATTTCATAAAAATAACAACGAGGTTAGCTGATTCCACGTGTTACATGGAACTTTCTCTGTCGGGTGCCCATATATTAGGAAAAATCTAGTTACTCTTGCTCGGGTAATAAAATAAGAATGTAAACTAAAGAATTTACACCCCTCTAGATTGTGCACAAGTTTATAAAGCCACTCGTTATTGGTACATTAGGTGCATTTCAACAAGGATATAATGAAGTTCCTCCATCAAATTGTATGCAAAATCATCCACAACGATTATGGGATGAGACGGCATATGCCAAAGATGAATACAACCTGAAGGCACCAGTATCACACATGACATGCATACTCAGTCCTGAGTGAAAAAGGTACCATGAGCACAATCTTTTTCAATAAACCATCACACCGTAAATCACAAAACTTAAAGTTATTCTATGCCCCTTCTAACTTACCTATAAAATTAACAGAGTGAATATGAACTCTTCATACATACACAATGTTTTGGCTAATACATGGAAACTGCTCCGCACAACTCGCTGTAAAAATCCCCCCAATGATGCGCTTGCACGCCACATGTGCATCTATCACCCGACCGAGACATTCCACATGAGAGAGGAAGTTATCGCCACTAGAGCCTTGAAAGATGACACCATCTGAAAAATTATCTTCCACACTGAAAGGAACCTAATTGCGATTTGATGCAACTTTAATTAAATGATATACATCGAGAAGGACAAGCAAGAGCCCCAATATAGATGCGATGATATGTCACTTTATTTAAGTTTGAGCTTGTAATACTTAAATTCTAAAAAATAGAAGATCTTATTTTGAAAATTCCATAGGATTGGCTAATCTAAATTTTCGTTGGCAGGTGCCCATATGCTAGGAAATGACCATGTTCTCCCTGCTAGGGTACTAAAATCCAAGGAGAAAATATTTTACACCCTTCTTTCCTCCCTGCAATGACTCTTCGGCTGGCCCGTTCTCGCATTTCCACAACAAGCGGCCACATGACTGTGAAAGCAAAGACATGATCATATTCAAGGATGGGTATACTATTTTGAGTACTCTTTACATGTATCATCACTTACCACAGTCCATTGCTGGATTAAATGTTGTCTCTCTTCTTCTTTGCTCACGAGAGTGAATAAGAGGAAGACCCACTAGGGGAGATGGAATGTGTCGGCAAGGTGATTAACTATGTTCTTCTAGTAAAGACTAACACATTGGAAAGTCACACATCTTTTCACTTTCTAAGGGTCACTAATGCCATATTCACTTATCAATTTGAGTAAACACCTGAAACACGTAACAATAGGATTAGTTCCTTATATAGTTTCATGAATCATCCAAAACCCTTTTAGCGATCCTATGTGCACTTTCACATGTCCATGAGATACTCCCCTAAGGAAGGCATAACCATTATGTGAAGCTCCGTATCGTGAAATATTTCTCATGATTTGAAAAAAATATCGAGACATCTACGCATGTAAATAATCAAGTATTATATAAAGTTCCAAGTTTAAACAAATTTGCAGCCTTTTGGTCTGTGCAAAACAAAAACCATAGCACATAAAATTCCTTTTAAAGGTCGTGTGCTTGTCTTTAAGTGTATACTACACATCTAATACGTGCTTCTCAAAACTATTCAAATACATGGTGGCCATTTGAGATATGCACGCAAGACCGTTTTCCATTTTTCTGGAGCTTCATGGTCTTGCCTTTTATATTTCTCGATATGAAGAGTGCACATGTGTTTGGGTGTACAAAATCTATATTTCTAAGTTTCCCACCATTTTATTGGTCCTAAAAATGTCTCATATTCTATCATTTGGTATGATATTAGTAAAACCTCAAATTAGCATTTCTACATCAGGTTTACTCGAGAACTCATGGTCTGTTTTAAATTGCAAAAGTTGCAACTCCCTCTCTCCCTTGACATCCTTATTTCCAATTGCATAGTAGAATTTTATGTTAATGCAAGTGAACATTGTAGTAAACAAGTGATGTAAACTATGCAAATTATGGCGTAGGTGTCACTAAGCACATTAACTATCTTCCTTAAAAAATCCACGAAGCTTCGTTAAGATCCGAACGCTCGTATCATATTATGCATCTAATCACATAATATTTTGTATGGAGTGGTACCACAATGTTATATCACCCACCTTAACACTTAGACAACTGCAAACCTAAGGAAATTTAAGCGACATATTTTGGAAGTGGACTCCACTCTAGATGCTTCCATGACCCTTGCGACACACGCAGAGGAAACACTGTCGCAATGCTCATCTGAGTGTAGGAGTGGATGTACAATCCTACCGAACATTGGCGAAAAAGGATTTCGATTTCTTCTCCGATTATTGTTTTCAAAAGTGTGAAACACTATAGTTTTTCTCCAGAGAAGAACAACAACACATAAGGAAACCAAAGGAAGGTTATTGAGAAATACTCGTGCACATAGCCTTCATATGGCGTATTGTTTCCTGTTTTGTGTGTTATTTTGCTAGGATAAGCCCGGTTTGTTTAAGACGCGTGATTTGCCAAAATTGTTTTTTAGAATTTGCCACTTTATTGATCAATTAAAATTATTACATAGTATCTCGAGGAGGATAGGAAAGAAGCCGAATATAGATGCAATGAGGTATCACTATTACTAAGATCGAGTTTCTAACACAATAATTCTCAAATCCTGGAGGTCTTTTTTGAAGAAACCGTGGGGTCAGACAATCCCATATTTTACATGCTACTTTTTCCATTGGGTGCCCATGTAGTAGGAAATTACCAAGTTCCCGAAATAGAATACTAAACAATAAGGGGAAATAAAGAATTTACACCTTCCGCTCCTCCGTCCAACTCGCTATAAAATGCCCCTAAAATTAAGTGCGCGCCTCATGTGTGCAGCCAGTTCCATGCTGAGATGATCCACATGAGGGAGGAAGTCATCGACATAGAAGCCGAGAAAGATGTGATCATTTGAAATTTTATCGTCCACTACTCAAAGGAATTTTACTTGTCATTTGATGCCACTTTAACAAACTGGGATACATCCGGGGAGGACATGCAAGAAACCCCAAAATAGATGCGGCGGAATGTCACTCTATTTACAGGGAAAAGAGTGTCTAATACATAAATTCTCAAAAACTAAAACTCCTTTTTTGAAGAAACTATGGGGTCATACAACTCCATGTTTTACACACAACTTTCATTGTTGGGTGCACATATACTAGGAAATGACCAAGTTGTCCTGCTAGGATACTAAACAATGAGGACAAAATAAAGAATTTACACCTTCCGCTCTCCATGTAACTCGCTATACGCAGATGCTGGCATGTTGAGGCGTTCCAAGGGAGAGAGGAAGTCATCGGATATTGAAGCTAATGAAGATTGACTATTTAAAAATTTATCGCCCACTACTCGAAGGAATTCAACTTTGCATTTGATGCCACTTTAAGCAAAAGGGATACACCGAGGAGGACATGGAAGAACCCTAAATTAAACATGATGATATGCCATTCTATTGCAATCGAGCTTCTAATACATAGATTCTCAAAGTTTTTTAAAAGATATATGGGGTTAGCTGATTCCACATGTCACATTCAGCTTCCACTGTCGTTGCCCATATAGTTGGAAATGACCAAGTTGTCCTAGCTAGGGTACGAAAAGCAGAGGGAAAATAAAGAACTTACACCCTACGCTCCTCCGCGCGACCTGACCTGCTATAAAAGACCCCTCAATAACGTGCACGTACCTCATCTTTGTCAATGTGAAGCCAAGGTGTTCCAAGGGAGAGATGAAGTCGAAGCCGAGGAAGTTGCCACTATTTGAAAAATTATTGCCCACAACTCGAGGGCACCTAACCTGCCATTTTATGACACTTTAACAAAGTGGCATACACCAGGAAGGACATGCAAGAACCCCAAAATAGACGTGATGAGAAGTCACTCGATTTAAGATCGATTGCCTAATACATAAATTTTGAAAAATTAAAGGATTTTTTAAGAAGATCCATAGGGTTAGCTGAATCCTCTCGTTTCGTTTCCACTTGCCCACATACAAGGAAAATGACCAAGTTCCATAGTTAGTATACTAAAAAACAGCGGGAAATAAGAAGGCCCAGCAAATACATGTCCACCCTTCATCTATGCCTCCGTTGCTAGGCTTAGGTGCTCCGAGGGATAGAGGAGTTGCCACTGGATTTGAGAAAAATGTCATCGTTTGAAAATTTATCGCCCGCATAATGAAGGAACCTAATTTTCCATTTAATGCCACATCAATGAAGTGGTATAAGTGGAGAAGAACCTCAAAATAGACATGAAGAGATGTCGCTCTATTAAAGATAAAATTTCTAACAACTAAAGGTGTTTAAATATACTTTGAGGTCAGTTAATTCCACGTGTTATATGCAACTTTCTCTGTTGAGGTACCCATATACTAGGAAACTAACAAATTGCTCCTGCTTGGGTACTGAAATATGAGGGAAAATAAAGAATTTGCACCCTCCACTCAGCCACGCAACAGACTATAAGATGTCCCGCATTGACAGACCACATATGCACAACAACTACGAGACCGATACATTTCACATGAGAGTAAGTCGCCACCGAAATCGAGGAAAATGACACCATTTGAAAATTTATCTCCCACAACTCAAAGGGGACATACAAGAATCCCGAAATAATCTCGAAAGATGTCACTTGATCCCCTGTATAATACATAAAATTTGAAATGCTAAAGGTCCTTTAAAAAAAATCCATAGGTTTATCCAAACCACATTTTGTTGTCGGTTGCCTACATAGTAGGAAAATGACCAAGCAATACAAGGGAGAATAAAGAGTTTACACCCTCCGTGACACACTATTAAAGTCATGCAATTACGCGTCCTCACCTCATATGTTCCACCCTAGCCGAGGAGTTCTATGGAAGAAGGTAATACCTTCAATCCGGATTATGTATGAAGTATAGTAGGCTTTTCCTTATAGACCCTAAGGTTTTATCGAACCAGGATGTATTATCTTTGAGAGGTTGATTTCAAACAAATCTTTATTTCTCTAAATTGTCTTCAATTACCGGACCACTATTAATCATCTGGGGTTTTCTCGGTGATAGAAATAGGCAAGGACGAAGATTTCACTTACAATTGTGCACACACAATGGGATATCAAAGATAAAAATAAGCATTGTTAGTGACACAACATAGTTATACAAACACTATTAGGAAATACCTTACTAGCCACGTGGTGTGCCACTTATATTTCAAATACTAATGGTGCACCACGTAGTGCGCCAGTAGTAACAATTACTATTGGCGCACCATTGCTACATGCAAATACTATTAGAAAATACTATACTAGCCATGTGGTGCGCCACTTATACTTCAAATACTAGTGGTGCACCACGTAGTGCGCCACTAGGAACAATTACTAGTGGCGCACCATTGCTATTAGTGGTGCGCCACTAGTAATGTATTTGTAAAAAAATTTATAGAAAACACCCAAAATGGAAAAATAAATTTAAATATGATAAATGAAATGGAATCATAAGTTTTATTACAGTAACAATATTACAATGTCCTTACAAGTATCCAGTAAAAGGAAAATTGTAAGGAAATAAAAGAAAATCCAAAAACTAGTCTTATAGTAATATTTTATTTTACTTCGCTTTATCCCTACAAAATAGAACAAAAATAAAAAAAAGGAATGGTTTGGGTTAGGAATTACTCTCAGTTTTAGCATAGAAGTGCTATAAAATATCATCATTGAGTTTAATTAACAAAGAAACAAAAAGGAATGTTTTGGCCATTTAGCACTTGTTCTTATCAATTTCTTTACACAAGCAAGATTTTTGTACCTACACATCCTCTGTATATATGCACATAATAATTCAGTCAAACATGGATTTCTATCCATACAATTCAATTTAACAGAAACTTCTATCCATACTAGCTAGACATGCTATTTAGCAAGATTTGTTTTAGCAAGAACACGGAGGGGAGGGACCTGACCAGCAGTGGCAATGTCAATGTGCACATCACGTACCATCATATTCTCCACAATTTTTCTAGTCTCAGTATCCAATTCAGGAAGTTTGCTAGTCTATGGCTTCACACGTTGGGTATCAACTTCAGGGTCACCCTTGATCAGATATTTCCATCACTCCATTTGATTATGCTTTGTCAGTAATATTGACAGATATTTTCCATCCTCTGAAACAAATCATCACAGATATCAATAAAAAATTGTGTAATTAAACAAATTGTGTCAGTTTTGGGGAGGTGACACATGACTTTATCCTAAATAAATAGATAGACAAATATCATTGAACAAATTGTGTCAATTTTGGGGAGGTGACACAGGAATTTATCCTAAATAAGCAGATAGATGAGGTATAAGTGTAACTTTTTCAAAAGTGAACCAGAGTAAAAACATCCTAACGAATAGAGCACGTCCTTTCTAAGAGTGCATCAAATTGTCCAGCAAGTATATCATCCATTGATACAACTATGTGACTATTTAACTTTGAATCGAGCAAAATTCTTACCTAGGGTGGAACAATTTAATTTCTACTTGCGGATCACTAGTAGCTCAGCTTTTAATTATGCATGTGTGCAATAATAATAAAATATTTCTCTCGAAAGGGTCCCAAACAACACAAATACAAAGAAGAAATTGAGTATTGCTCTAGCTTATCTCTCAGATTCTATCATTGGACTCATAAATTGAAATAGTAGGGCAGACTCAACCTAAACTCATCAATTATATGCCAGCTAGCTACTCCTGGAAAAACGAGGCTCTAACCAACCAATCTACCACTCATGTAGTGAATAATCGAGGCTTTAAACCATATGGCTTAAGATCTACAAATCCTAGACCAGAATTAACATCGGAATGGAGATACTAAACCCTCCAAGCTAGAAGGGTCAACATTATACTAATTATAATACACTAAGCATGGGAATACCAAAAACCGAGCATACATAGCAATAAGAGGGACAACGATAACATGGTACTTAAGTTTCGCTTTTCTCTCCTCCTTCTCCGCCTCTGTGTTTCTGTACTCCTCCCCCGAGCTCCCTCCCTCCGTCACTGTTGTCGCCTCTTTCACCGCTCTCTTCTTCTTTGTCGCCGCCTTCACCACCCTCTCCTTCTCAACCGTTGCCTTTTTCTCCAACTCCTATGCCTTCTTCTTGGCATCCCTCACCTTCCTATCCTACGCCTCCACCTATGCCCTGGCCGCCGAGGCCATTGCGGTGATCTTACTGACTACAGAAGGGTCGCGTAAGAGGCCATCATGGTGATCTTGCTAACTTGCGTAGTTTCTTTGGTTGGCGACGTCACTTGCTCCCCAATTGGACTATCTGGTAGTTGTTGTGAGCCACCAAATGTCAACAAGTCGAGATAGCTTTGGCCTTCATCCATCTACAACTAATAGTCATGAACAATCAGAAGTAATCAACACGGACACCACATATTTTGTGTCTAAATTACTAGGAATAGAAAATCATCGATACATACAACAACAGCAGCAACACTACATCTGCCAATATTTTCTATTTTCTCTATATGTTTATACCCAAATTCAGTAGACAAGATTCAGTAGATAGGGGTACTTGAAATTTGTCAATTTCTGGAAACTATTGCTTCGTTCCTATTGTACAACAACGCACACCCCCCGTCGACCACGAGCCCCACCCCTTCCTCTGCTCCCAACGTGTGGCCACTCCTATGCTGCTTAGGAGAGCCACCCCTTCCTCGGTTCCCCAGCGCGATCCCCACCCCTTCCTCTATTTCTCAGGTTCTCCCATCCTCTGCTTCTCAGCCGAGTGTTGCCCTTCCTCTGATATCCAAAGCGGTGGCGCTAGAGATACGTCGGTGCAGCCGGATCTGGCTAGAAGCGGTGGCGCGGCCGAGCTAGATCGAAAGGAACCGGTGGCCTTCTCGTATCTCTCTGTACCAAGTAAAAGGACATACCTCAGCCTGGCGTGTAGGCGCACAATGGCGACTGATGGCTATTTGCACGGCGCCCAGAAAATTGCTTGATGGCGGTGTTGATGTAGAGCTCATTGGGAACCCCAAGAGGAAGGTATGATGAGCACAGCATCAAGTTTCCCTCAGTTATGAAACCAAGGTTTAATCGAACCAGTAGGAGCAAGGAAACACATCAAAGGTGTTACTATCTGAGCTTTGACAGGGCGCACTACAGGTGCTAGTAGTAACGTGGAGACATGCACAACACAACCACAGAACTTTGTCCCCAACTTGCGATGAGGTTGTCAATCTCACCGTGTTTTGCGGAAAATAAAGGATTAAACGTATCGAATGAAAAGAAGTAAAAGTTTGCAGAAAGTAAACACAAAGCAGTTTGTAGATTGTATGTAAAGAAAAGGACCGGGATCCATAGTTCACTAGAGGTG
Source organism: Avena eriantha (assembly GCA_910589775.1). NCBI lineage: Eukaryota > Viridiplantae > Streptophyta > Magnoliopsida > Poales > Poaceae > Avena > Avena eriantha. The sequence goes on along the minus strand of OU342742.1, from coordinate 62,197,651 downwards.
GCTCTCCTTAGATAGATAACATGATGGGTGAACAAATTACAGCGGGGCAATTGACAAACACCGAGAAAGAAATACATGCATATACTAATCATCTTGACTCCTTCGAGACTTGATTGGGCATTACAACATTATACATAGACCGCCATCCAACTGCATCTATGACTAATAATCTACCTTCAGGTTATCATCCGAACCCCCTCCAGTATTAAGTTGCAAGCAACAGATTATTGCTTTACGAACTGCGTGTAAAGTAAACAATACGATTGTTCTATGAACAAAGGATTGTTGTTTTCTCCCTAGTAGCAACAGCTAATCTAGTACCTTAGTGATTTCTGTCACTTCCCCGGATTACCAGAGGCATGAACCCACTATCGAGCATAAATACTAACTCTTGGAGTTGCTAGCATCTACTTGGCCAAGATAGCTACTAACAACGGAAAGCATGCAAGATCACAAATAACAAAGACATGATAGAATCAATAATCAATCTGAAATAGCATCTCAATATCCATCGGATCCCCGCAAACACAACATGCATAATTACAAATAGATGATCTTGATCATGAACAGAGCTCACAAGATCTAGACATGAAAGCACAAAGGAGGAGAACCAGCCATCTAGCTACTACATGGATCCGTAGTCCAAGGATGAACTACTCACGCATCACACCGGAGGCTTGCATGGTGATGAAGAAGGCCTCCAGGGTGAATTCCCCTCTCCAGCAGGGTGCCGGGAAGAGCTTCAGATCCCTCCCGATCTAGGGATGGAGATGACGGCGGCTACAGACTCTTTCGTGGATTTTTGATCAGGCACTTAGGGTTTTCGTCCCGAGGGCAATATATAGGCGGAAGGAGAGGCCGAGGGGGTGCCGAGAGCGGCCACACCACCCCCTGGTGCGGGCCAGGCCTATCCGCGCGGCCAGGTGGTGTGGTGCCTCCCTGGCCCTTCTCCGTCTCGTATTCTGGCACTTATTCCCTTCCGGAAAAATAGGCACTTTGGCTTTTGTCCCGTCCAATTCCGAGAATATTCATTTTCTGACTTTCCTGGAACCAAAAACAGCAGAAAATAGGCAGCTGGCACTGTGGCTCTTGTTAATAGGTTAGTCCAAGAAATCATATGAAAAGCACTCCAAAGTTGAAAAAAAAACACAAGAAAGTGGATAAAACCAAGCATGGAACATCAAAAATTATAGATACATTTGTAATGTATCAACATCCCCAAGCTTAACTCATGCTCGTCCTCGAGTAGGTAAGTGATAAAAAGAAAGAATTTTTTTTGAGGTGACATGCACCATCAAAGACTTGATCAAAGTATTTGCAAAACATTCAAAGATGGGATCATAGTACTTCAATCATAACATGAAAGACAAGGTTCTAGCAATAAGCAAAGAAAATATGATGCAACATGAAAAGGCACAAACAAAAGATTCATGAATAACATTGCTTTGCAAGACGTTTGTTTGTTTCACATAAAGAAAACATAGCATAATAGTATTCATCTTGTCCCTCAATAGAATAGGAAATATAAATGCATAGGACACCTTCAAAGTTCATAAGAGTGACTAGATACAATAGTTTAAAACAAGCAATAACAAGTTATGCATCAATCAACTAGTCCTGGGACAATGCACATAGAACTAAGAATGGCCACTATGCTCTCAAAGTAGGCGCATAAAGGTAGAAGGTGGAGACTCAATATAACGGTGGAAGAAAGGCCTTTGTAAAAGGAAGTAGGGATTCAAGTCTCATAAAGAGCTTCCAAATTTTTTGGTACTTATAGCTTTCAGCTCTCATTGCCCCTATCATAAGCATATTGAAGGTGGTTAAGGTTAAAGTGACACAACTAAGAGCATATGCTTGACAAGTTATAAACCGAAATCTCATGCGCCTTACTTACGAAGACCGATCCTCATGCTACACAACTTCAGTCATGAGTAAGCTATATTCATTGTAAGTATATGTGTATCATTAAGAACCGCCAACGGGGTACCCCTTGCACATGATACGGGAGCTTTCCCATAATCAAAATGACAAGGCAAGCAGACAATGAGCATCTCAGCAATCTTTTTATTTGCTATTTGCATAGGTTTTTATTGAGGATGCTTCATAGAGTGCTCATTATGGTGATGCTGCAAGTTTCCACCATGATTAGGCATGGCTTAGGCTAGCGGCCCAGGCGTTTCTCTAACACACATACAAACTCCATGATCTTACAAGTTCCACTTTTATTTCACACCGCCGGGATCCGTAAGCAAAAGAACATGATATCAACAGGGTACAAAGTACAAGTGCAATGTTGAAAGTGTTCCCCATGAAACATGGTTCTGCTAATTTCAACTTATAAAGCGCAAGCATATACGCAACAAAGAAGGACCCAATGGTTCAAGTTTATTAAGGGCAATAAAGTAAAGTGTGCCATCAAGTTCGTGAGAGCTTTAATCACTAGTTTTCTCATAACAAGTTTAATTTGGAAGGTAAACAAAAGCATGAATATACTTGGAATAGCATAAGCTAGTAGCTAGGTATGGTGGAACCATTGGAATAACTTGGTTTAGGGAGTTGGATGCATGAGTGGAACTCATACTTTGTTGTGGAGGTAGCAAAAGACTGGGAGCGACAAACTAAGAGAGCAATAATGGCCATAATCATGCAGAGCGACAAAACATCATTGATCAAAGCATAAAGTGATACTACGAGTTGAAAACTAAAGGATCATAAAGGCTATTGTGACTTGAGATAGTCATAACATGGTGTGAGCATGTGCCAAGTCAACCCAAATAAAGCATCAAAGGAGAATACCACTATACTATGCTTTAATATGCTAAAACAACGCATGATTCATCCAAGGCACATTAAGAAATCTCAATTGTTTATAACAAGTCATGCTACAGCAAAGAATACTAAGCATAAAGCCAAAACAATATCAAGCATGGCATGACAAAGCATAGGCCCCAGTCAAAAATGAGCTCTTTTTACCACATAAGTATGAACTTTCCTACTCTTTTCCAAACGAAACCAAACTATTTGCAAAACAATGTATGGAAGATGGGGTCCAACCAATTTATTCAGAAAACTAAGCAAACAAAAGCGAACGAAAACCAAAACGAAAACGAAAAAAAAGACGCTCCAAGAACAACACAACTGTGCATGAAACAATAAAAATGAAGCGTTTAGAAGAAACCTGGGATTTTTATTGATGAAGAAGGGGATGCCTTGGGCATCCCCAAACTTTGAAGCTTGTACTTCTTGGATATTTCTTGGGGTGACAAGCGTGGCATCCCCAAGCTTGAGCTTTAGTCCATCATTCATCTCATTACTCACTCCTTCCATACACCTGAAATTTTTCCTTCATACAAAACTTCACACAATCATTAGTGCACTCAAGATAAATAAGTCTTAAGGTTCAGTTCTAACACCAAATAAACTTCCATTAGAAAACTAGCTACTGTAGCACTTCCCTCAAAAAGCTCAATTCCCCAAAAGAACTCAAAAAGGAACCAACAAGAAGCAAATGCAGAAAATGGCAGAAATCTGTCAAAACAGACCAGCAGGTAAAGAATTTTTTTTTCAAAGACCTTATGTTGCTCAAATCAAAAAGTGTTGAACTAACGAAAGTTAGATAACAACCTAGGGCAGAATCACAAAAAATACAGATCAATCCGAAATACAGAGCTCTCTCATGAATTTTTACGGTGAAGCACAAAAATCTGTTTCGGGACAGCAACTTTCCCAATCATTACTTCTCTCTCATTAGAGGTTACTCTTGTCACAAAAAGCAAATAAAAAGGATAAGGAGCGGTTATTACAGAGGTAATAACTTCCAAGACTCATCTAAAACTTTTGGGTTATCTCCCAATAAGTACTTTTCTTTAACGCCTTTAAGTTAGGCATAAGAAGCAAAGAAAGAATCAAGTGTTCTCAAATGAAGAAGCATTAAGATCAATACCAGAAATATTTTCAACAAGGCAAGGTATATCATCCAAGTAAGTTCTGGAGGATCCTCTCTCAATACTCTTAGGTTCACTATTCTTATCAAAAGGGTTTGCGGGAACAATCCAATCAAGATTCTTTTCTATGGCATCATGTATTGCTACTAGTTTAAAGGGTATTGGTATCTTAGGTTCCTCCCCATTAGGTTCGGTTTTGTTGATATTTTCTCGTGTACCAACAACATCCACACATGAGCCTAGCATATTGAAACGTTCAAAGACTTTCCTAGCTTCCTTGGCAACATCGTAGAACTCCTTAAACAAAGTTTCTAGAATAAAATCCCTCTTTTCAGGGTCTTCAATTTCCTTAAGCTTAAGAAACATTACTTGCATTAAGGGGTTGAGATTAACAAACCTAGCTTCTAACATGTGAATTAAAGAAGCTGCGGCAATCTCATAGATTGGAGCAAGTTCTGCAAGGGATCTATCCTCAGTATCTTCATGCTTACTAACATGATTAAAGAATTCTTCAATATTGTCGTTCCCAATTATAGAACCACTACCAATTGAAAGGTCTTTCAAGGTGAATTTAGGGATCAACATGGTGAGCTAAGGAAGGGGTGACAACTAAAGGAGACTTAATTTTTTTGTGTTTTTATAAAGGAAGCAAACAAGTAAAACTAAATTTTTTTTTGTTTTTGAAAAAGAAACAAGCAAACAAAGCAAAAAGAAACTAAGCAAAACAAAAACAACAAAGTAAAGAGATTGGTTATGAGGGACTCCCCTTGTGAAAATGTCCTTGACTCCCCGGCAACGGCACCAGAATATCGCTTGATGGCTCAATGCATGACGCCCAGTAAATTGCTTGATGGCGGTGTTGATGTAGAGCTCGTTGGGAACCCCAAGAGGAAGGCATGATGAGCACAGCAACAAGTTTTCCTCAGTTATGAAACGGTTTAATCGAACCAGTAGGAGCAAGGAAACACCTCAAAGGTGTTACTAGCTGAGCTTTGGCAGGGCGCACTACCGGTGCTAGTAGCAATGTGGAGACCTACACAACACAACCACAGAACTTTGTCCCAACTTGCGATGAGGTTGTCAATCTCACCGTGTTTTGCGGAAAACAAAGGATTAAACGTATCGAATGGAAAGAAGTAAAAGTTTGCAGAAAGTAAACACAAAGCAGTAAACAGTTTGTAGATTGTATGTAAAGAAAAGGACCGGGATCCATAGTTTACTAGAGGTGGCTCTCCTTAGATAGATAACATACTGGGTTAACAAATTACAACGGGGCAATTGACAAACACCGAGAAAGCAATACATGCATATACTAATCATCTTGACTCCTTTGAGACTTGATTGGGCATTACAACATTATACATAGACCGCCATCCAACTGCATCTATGACTAATAATCCACCTTCAGGTTATCATCCGAACCCCCTCCAGTATTAAGTTGCAAGCAACAGATTATTGCTTTAGGAACTACGTGTAAAGTAAACAATACAATTGTTCTATGAACAAAGGATTGTTGTTTTCTCCCTAGTAGCAACAACACATCTAGTACCTTAGAGATTTTTGTCACTTCCCCAGATTACCAGAGGCATGAACCCACTATCGAGCATAAATACTAACTCTTGGAGTTGCTAGCATCTACTTGGCCAAGATAGCTACTAACAACGGAAAGCATGCAAGATCACAAATAACAAAGACATGATAGAATCAATAATCAATCTGAAATAGCATCTCAATATCCATCGGATCCCCGCAAACACAACATGCAGAATTATAAATAGATGATCTTGATCATGAACGGAGCTCACAAGATCTAGACATGAAAGCACAAAGGAGGAGAACCAGCCATCTAGCTACTACATGGATCCGTAGTCCAAGGATGAACTACTCACGCATCACACCGGAGGCTTGCATGGTGATGAAGAAGGCCTCCAGGGTGAATTCCCCTCTCCGGCAGGGTGCCGGGAAGAGCTTCTGATCCCTCCCGATCTAGGGATGGAGATGACGACGGCTACAGACTCTTTTATGGATTTTTGATCAGGCACTTAGGGTTTTCGTCCCGAGGGCAATATATAGGCGGAAGGAGAGGCCAGGGGGTGCCGGGAGCGGCCACACCACCCCCCGGCGCGGGCCAGGCCTGGCCGTGTGGCCAGGTGGTGTGGTGGCTCCTTGGCCCTTCTTCGTCTCGTATTCTGGCACTTGATCCCTTCCGGAAAAATAGGCACTTTGGCTTTTGTCCCGTCCAATTCCGAGAATATTCATTTTCTGACTTTCTTGGAACCAAAAATAGCAGAAAATAGGCAGCTGGCACTGTGGCTCTTGTTAATAGGTTAGTCCAAGAAATCATATGAAAAGCACTCCAAAGTTGGAACAAAAAACAAGAAAGTGGATAAAACCAAGCATGGAACATCAAAAATTATAGATACATTTGCAATGTATCAGCGACGTCGGGGGAAACGTCCTCGTCTCCAGCGGTTCGGGCAGGAGTAGGGACAGGCACTTGCTCTACGACGGCTTTGGATAGACTTGCTCAAGTGTGGATATGATGGAGGGTGTGGCTCCGATTTAGTGGCTATGGATATTTCCCAATTCCTTTACACAAGTTCCTGGACGACATTTTGCTGCCTCGGTTTTCTATATTTGGTTTCCATGTTTCCATAGGCTACTAGAGATGCTCTTAACCAATTACTTCACAAGCAAGAAGAGAAGGAGAGGGAGGGTGGAGGCCACATCGATCGACTGTGTCTGGTTGGTTCTCCTATTTGGATCGGCTTTGTACGGTCCCAATACTAGTGGGACATTAATAAGGGATTCACCACTAATAACCTTCCACCTACCACTAGATGTGTGATACATTGCAAATGTATCTATAATTTTTGATGTTCCATGCTTGGTTTTATCCACTTTCTTGTGTTTTATTCCAACTTTGGAGTACTTTTATTATGATTTTTTGGACTAGCCTATTAACAAGAGCCACAGTGCCAGCTGCCTGTTTTCTGCTATTTTTGGTTCCAGGAAAGTCAGAAAATGAATATTCTCGGAATTGAACAGGACAAAAGCCAAAGTGCCTATTTTTCCGGAAGGGATCAAGTGCCAGAATACGAGATGGAGAAGGGCTGGGGGCCGGCCACACCACCTGGCCACGCGGCCAGGCCTGGCCAGCACCAGGGGGTGGTCTGGCCGACCCCAGCACCCCCTCGGCCTCTCCTTCCGCCTATAAGTTGCCCTCGGGGCGAAAACCCTAAGTACCCGATCAAAAATCCACGAAAGAGTCTATAGCTGCCATCGTCTCTGTCCCTAGATCGGGGGGATCTGAAGCTCTTCCCGGCACCCTGCCGGAGAGGGGAATTCACCCTGGAGGCTTTCTTCATCACCATGCAAGCCTCCGGTGTGATGCGTGAGTAGTTCATCCTTGGACTACGGATCCATGTAGTAGCTAGATGGCTGGTTTCTCCTCCTTTGTGCTTTCATGTTTAGATCTTGTGAGCTCCGTTCATGATCAAGATCATCTATATGTAATTCATACATGTTGTGTTTGCGGGGATCTGATGGATATTGAGATGCTATTTCAGATTGATTATTGATTCTATCATGTCTTTGTTATTTGAGATCTTGCATGCTTTCCGTTGTTAGTAGCTATCTTGGCCAAGTAGATGCTAGCAACTCCAAGAGTTAGTATTTATGCTCGATAGTGGGTTCATGCCTCTGGTAATCTGGGGAAGTGACAAAAATCTCTAAGGAGTCAAGATGGCGGTCTATGTATTATGTTGGATGGCGGTCTATGTATTATGTTGTATTGCCCAATCAAGTCTCAGAGGAGTCAAGATGATTAGTATATGCATGTATTGCTTTCTCGGTGTTTGTCAATTGCCCCGCTGTAATTTGTTCACCTAGCATGTTATCTATCTAAGGAGAGCCACCTCTAGTGAACTATGGATCCTGGTCCTTTTTCCTTACATACAATCTATAAACTGTTTCTGCTTTGTGTTTACTTTCTGCAAACTTTTACTTCTTTCCATTCGATATGTTTAATCCTTTGTTTTCCGCAAAACACGGTGAGATTGACAACCTCATCGCAAGTTGGGGAAAAAGTTCTGTGGTTGTGTTGTACAGGTCTGCACGTTGCTACGAGCACCGGTAGTGCGCCCTGCCAAAGCTCAGCTAGTAACACCTTTGGGGTGTTTCCTTGCTCCTACTGGTTCGATTAAACCTTGGTTTCATAACTGAGGGAAACTTGCTGATGTGCTCATCATACCTTCCTCTTGGGGTTCCCAACGAGCTCTACGTCGATCGTCGAGTGCATCAAGCCTTTTTCTGGCGCCGTTGCCGGGGAGTCAAGGACATCTTCACAAGGGGAGTCCCTCATAACCAATCTCTTTACTTTGTTGCTTTTGTTTTGCTTAGTTTTCTTTTTGCTTTGTTTGCTTGTTTTCTTCTTCAAAAACACACAAAAAATAGTTTTACTTGTTTTGCTTTCTTATTTGAAAACCCAAAAAAATTAAGTCTCCTTTAGTTGTCACCTCTTCTTTAGCTCACCATGTTGATCCCCAAGTTCACCCTGAAAGACCTTCCAATTGGTAGTGGTTCTATAATTGGGAAAGATAATATTGAAGAATTCTTTAATCATGTTAACAAACATGAAGATACTGAGGATAGATCCCTTGTAGAACTTGCTCCAAACTTTGAGATTGCTGCAGCTTCTTTAATTCACATGTTAGAAGGTAGGTTTGTTAACCTCAACCCCTTAATGCAAGTAATGTTTCTTAAGCTTAAAGAAATTGAGGATCCTGAAAAGAGGGATTTTATTCTAGAAACTTTGTTTAAGGAGTTCTATGATGTTGCCAAGGAAGCTAGAAAAGTTTTTGAACATTTCAATATGCTAGGCTCATGTGTAGATTTTGTTGGTACGCAAGAAAAGATGAACAAAACCGAACCTAATGGGGAGGAACCTAAGATACCAATACCCTTTAAACTAGTAGCAATACATGATGCCATAGAAAAGAATCTTGATTGGATTGTTCCTGCAAACCCTTTTGATGAGAATAGTGAACCTAGGAGAATTGAGAGAGGATCCTCTAGAACTTATTTCGATGATATACCTTGCCTTGTTGAAAATATTTCGGGTATTGATCTTAATGGTTCTTCATTTGAGAACACTTGATTCTTTCTTTGCTTCTTATGCCTAACTTAAAGGCGTTAAAGAAAAGTACTTGTTGGGAGATAACCCAAGAGTTTTAGTTGAGTCTTGAAAGTTATTACCTCTGTAATAAACTCTCCTTATCCTTTTTATTTTCTTTTTGTGCCAATAGTAACCTCTAATGAGAGTGAAGTAATGGTTGGGAAAGTTGCTGTCCTGAAACAGATTTCTGTGCTTCACCGTAAACATTCTTGAGAGAGCTCTGTAAGTCGGATTGAGCTTTAATTTTTTGTGATTCTGCCCCAAGTTGTTATATAACTTTCGTTAGTTCATCACTTTGTGATTTGACCAACATAAGGTCTTCGAAAAAATTCATCTTTACCTGCTGGTCTGTTTTGACAGATTTCTGCCATTTTCTGCATTTGCTTCTTGCTAGTTCCTTCTTGAGTTCCTTTGGGGAATTGAGCTTTTTGAGGGAAGTGATACAGTAGTTAGTGTTCTAATGGAAGTTTATTTGGTGTTAGAACTGAACCTTGAGACTTATTTATCTTAAGTACACTAATGTTGCTAATGAGATTGTGTGAAGTTTTGTATGAAGGAAAAATTTCAGGTGTATGGAAGGAATGAGTATGAGATGAAGGATGGACTAAAGCTCAAGCTTGGGGATGCCACGCGTGTCACCCCAAGAAATATCCAAGAAGTACAAGCGTCAAAGATTGGGGATGCCCAAGGCATCCCCCTTCTTCATCAATAAAAAAATTCCAGGTTCCTTCCAAACGCTTCATTTTTATTGTTTCATGCAGAGTTGTGTTTTTCTTGGAGCGTCTTCTTTTTTGTTTTTTTGGTTTTTAGTTTGCTTGGTTTGCTTAGTTTTCTGAATAAGGTGGTTGGACCCCCTCTTTCATACTTTGGTTTGCAAATAGTTTGGTTTGGTTTGGAAAAAGAGTAGGAAAGTTCATGCTTATGTGGTAAAAAGAGCTCATTTTTGACTGTGGCCTATGCTTTGTCATGCCATGCTTGACATTGTTTTGGCTTTATGCTTAGTATTCTTTGCTGTAGCATGACTTGTTATAAACAATTGAGATTTCTTAATGTGCCTTGGATGAATCATGCGTTGTTTTAGCATATTAAAGCATACTATAGTGGTATTCTCCTTTGATGCTTTATTTGGGTTGACTTGGCACATGCTCACACCATGTTATGACTGTCACAAGTCACCATAGCCTTTATGATCCTTTAGTTTTCAACTTGTAGTATCACTTTATGCTTTGATCAATCATGTTTTGTCGCTCTGCATGATTATGGCCATTATTGCTCTCTTAGTTGGTCGCTCCCAGTCTTTTGCTAGCCTCCACAACAAAGTATGAGTTCCACTCATGCATCCAACTCCCTAAACCAAGTTATTCCAAAGAGTTCACCATACCTACCTACTAGCTTATGCTATTCCAAGTATATTCATGCTTTTGTTTACCTTCCACTTGTTATGAGAAAACTAGTGATTAAAGCTCTCACAAATGTGATGTCACACTTTACTTTACTTGCCCTTAATAAACTTTAACCATTGTGTCTTCTATGTTGTATATGCTTGCACTTATTTGTCGGGAATTAGCAGAACCATGCTTTCATGGGGAACGCTTTCAAAATTGCACTTGGTACTTGTACCTAGTTGATATCATGCTCTTTTGTATATGGATGTCGTCGGTGTGAAATGAAAGGGGAGCTTGTAAGTCCATGGAGTTATGTATATGTGTTAGAGAAACGCCTGGACCGCTGGTCTAATCCATGCTGACATGGTGGAAACTTGCAGTGTAACCATAATGAGCTGTCTATGAAGCATTCTTCTTATAAAAAAAGAGTCCTACATTGAGAAAAAAGATAAAAATAGAAAGAAAAGAGATACTATGAAAAGAGGAAAGAGAGAAAAAAGCACCACATTCCCATGGTAAATAAGAAGAATGCTGAGATACTCGTTGTCTGCTTGCCTTGTCATTTTGATATGGGGATTCTTCCGTATCATCGGGCAAGGGGTACCCCGTTGGCGGTTCTCAATGATACACATGTACTTACGATGACAAGAACTTACTAGTGACTAAACTTGAGTAGCATGAGGAGCGGCCCTCGTATACAAGGGACATGAGATTTCTGACTTATACTTCATCAAGCATGTACACCATAGTTTGTTCACTTTAACCTTAATCACTTCAAGATGCTTATGTTAGGGGCAATGAGAGCTGAAAGCTACAAGTACCATAATTTTTGGAAGCTCTTTATGAGACTTGAATCCCTACTTCCTTTTACAAAAGGCCTTTCTTCCACCATTATATTGAGTCTCCACCTTCTATCTTTATGCACCTACTTTGAGAGCATAGTGGCCATTCTTAGTTCTATGTGCATTGTCCCAAGACTAGTTGATTGATGCATAACTTGTTATTGCTTGTTTGAAACTATTGTATCTAGTCACTCTTATGAACTTTGAAGGTGTCCTATGCATTTATATTTGCTACTCTATTGAGGGACAAGATGAATACTTTTATGCTATGTTTTCTTTATGCGTAACAAACAAATGTCTTGCAAAGCATGTTATTCATGAATCTTTTGTTTGTGCCTTTTCATGTTGCATCATAGTTTCTTTGCTTATTGCTAGAACTTTGTCTTCCATGTTATGATTGAAGTACTATGATCCCAGCCTTGATTGTTTTGCAAATATTGTGATCAAGTCTTTGATGGTGCATGTCACCTCAAAAATTATTACTTTTTATCACTTACCTACTCGAGGACGAGCAGGAGTTAAGCTTGGGGATGTTGATACATTGCAAATGTATCTATAATTTTTGATGTTACATGCTTGGTTTTATCCACTTTCTTGTATTTTGTTCCAACTTTGGAGTACTTTTATTATGATTTCTTGGACTAACCTATTAACAAGAGCCACAGTGCCAGCTGCCTGTTTTCTGCTGTTTTTGGTTCTAGGAAAGTCAGAAAATGAATATTCTCGGAATTGGACGGGACAAAAGCCAAAGTGCCTATTTTTCCGGAAGGGATCAAGTGCCAGAATACGAGACGGAGAAGGGCTGGGGCCGGCCACACCACCTGGCCGCGCGGCCAGGCCTGGCCCGCGCCAGGGGGTGGTCTGGCCGACCCCAACACCCCCTCGGCCTCTCCTTCCGCCTATAAGTTGCCCTCGGGACAAAAACCCTAAGTACCCGATCAAAAATCCACGAAAGAGTCTGTAGCCGCCGTCGTCGCTGTCCCTAGATCGGGGGGATCTAAAGCTCTTCCCGGCACCCTGCCGGAGAGGGGAATTCACCCTGGAGGCTTTCTTCATCACCATGCAAGCCTCCGGTGTGATGCGTGAGTAGTTCATCCTTGGACTACGGATCCATGTAGTAGCTAGATGGCTGGTTTCTCCTCCTTTGTGCTTTCATGTTTAGATCTTGTGAGCTCCGTTCATGATCAAGATCATCTATTTGTAATTCATACATGTTGTGTTTGCGGGGATCCGATGGATATTGAGATGCTATTTCATATTGATTATCGATTCTATCATATCTTTGTTATTTGAGATCTTGCATGCTTTCCGTTGTTAGTAGCTATCTTGGCCAAGTAGATGCTAGCAACTCCAAGAGTTAGTATTTATGCTCGATAGTGGGTTCATGCCTCTGGTAATCTGGGGAAGTGACAAAAATCTCTAAGGTACTAGATGTGTTGTTGCTACTAGGGAGAAAACAACAATCCTTTGTTCATAGAACAATCGTATTTTTTACCTTACACACAGTTCGTAAAGCAATAATATGTTGCTTGCAACTTAATACTGGAGGGGGTTCGGATGATAACCTGAAGGTGGATTATTAGTCATAGATGCAGTTGGATGGCGGTCTATGTATTATGTTGTATTTCCCAATCAAGTCTCAGAGGAGTCAAGATGATTAGTATATGCATGTATTGCTTTCTCGGTGTTTGTCAATTGCCCCGCTGTAATTTGTTCACCCAGCATGTTATCTATCTAAGGAGAGCCACCTCTAGTGAACTATGGATCCCGGTCCTTTTTCCTTACATACAATCTATAAACTGTTTCTGCTTTGTGTTTACTTTCTGCAAACTTTTACTTCTTTTCATTCGATACGTTTAATCCCTTGTTTTCTGCAAAACACGGTGAGATTGACAACCTCATCGCAAGTGGGGACAAAGTTCTGTGGTTGTGTTGTGTAGGTCTCCACGTTGCTACTAGCACCGGTAGTGCGCCCTGCCAAAGCTCAACTAGTAACACCTTTGTGGTGTTTCCTTGCTCCTATTGGTTCGATTAAACCTTGGTTTCATAACTGAGGGACACTTGTTGCTGTGCTCATCATACCTTCCTCTTGGGGTTCCCAACGAGCTCTACGTCGATCGTCGAGTGCATCAATGTGCGGCCTCCCCTTTATAAGTGGCATACCATATATGGATGCATCACTAGTGGGAGAAATACTAGTGGCACATCCCTATTTGGTGTGCTACTTATAAGGGAGGGGAGCCCCAGATAGGCTGGACAATACCTCACTAGTGGAGAACGGGCCGTTAATCCTGGCCCGTAAGAGGCTTTAGTCCCGGTTGTGGTACCGGGACTAGAGAGGCAGGACTAAAGGCTCACCCCCAGTTCCAGCCCGCTTACCAGCCGGGACCAATGGGCTTCCACATGGCCGCCCCTGCGCGCGCTAGGTCCCCCCCATTAGTCCCGGTTCCTATTACAAACCAGGACTAATGGTTCTCTGCCGCGGTAGAGTTTTGGCCCATTTCTCTACCACGACAGATAAATCATTTTGTTTCTATTTATTTCTTTTTTCATTGCAAAATAGTTTTCTATGCTACCACATACTGTACAGGTTCATGCATATATAAGATAACTTGTTTTAGGATCAAGCATACAAATATATACATGATAGTTAAATGGAGACATCACAGTTACCGGGACTAGAGCCCGTCTATTCAATTACACGGTCGAGGGATCATCGGTAGCGCCTATTCACACTAAATTCTCCGGCGTCATCTATCGTCTCGTTCATCAAGAATCCTATCAGTTCTTCGGCAATTCCTAGTACACGTTGCTCTGGTAGGAACTGATCCTGCATTCTATCGAACTGTATATGAAAAGGAGATCAATATGAATACCAATCATGATAACAAATAGTGATGGTAATAAAAACAATGTTATGAATGTATTGCTTACATTGACTTTATAATTTTTATGCTCAGTGATAAACGTGCAAATGAACTCGCGAACGTAGAATCCACATATATTCGTCCTGGGTGGCTACCTAGCGCACTTTACGAGAATAGAATTTAATCAAAATAGTAATCTAGCATCATAATTGTATTCAAACTAGAAGTAAAGAGATGTGTGTACTACTTACCGAGACCGGCTTAAACGTTAGCTTCTCACTAAAGTGACACGTAACCGCACTCTTGAACTGGTTCCAAACCCTGCCAAGTAAAGAAAATGATTGAGTTATTTATTACGTGATATCTCAGGAAATCAACGAAAGAGACCGATGTAGCGCGGAAATTACCTCTGGAGCGTGCCCTGCATGTCCTTAAACTGTTCCAGGGGTCTTTTTAATGGGTCCATGACTTCAACTCTTCCCTTATCAAGTTGAATGTTTAGCAAAATCCAGTGGAATCTACACACGTTTATATATACATCAGTAACTCAGCAATTACACTTAATATCGAGTAAGCAAAAGTGAATGTGTACACCAGAGTAAGACCCTCACTTGAAATTGTAAGGAAACAGTATGTGGTCATAGAAATTTTGCTCCGTTAGAAACCTTAGAAGGTTTTCCTCCGTCTCCTAGGGTTTATCCGTTAGCATCTTTATATGTATTTTATCTGGGTCGATGAACCCAACACTAAAGAGTGACCTTTTACATTCCTAGATCTTCATTCTGCATAATGATAGAGTACAAAAGGATATAATGAGGATAATTATATGCAATGACCTGAACAACTGAACAACTTATATGTCGACAATGAATTCAACAACTTACAGACAATAGCAACTCATGATATATTTGTCGAGGGCGTCGAAATTGTATAACTGGAAGAATTCTGGAAACTCAACATGGACCTCTTCGACTCGGAAGTAGTATTCATGTGGTACTTTCTCCATGATCATAATTCTCTCCTCCTTTGCGGCTTTCAAGTACCAGTTATGTAAACTCCGCATTTGTGTTGGCAATTGTGGCAACCTCTCTAGGGTGACCAACGGCATCCCTGGGACATATTGAGGGACTACATCAGCCTCGGGTAACTTGTCATCCCGCGAACCTAGCAATTCCTCAACAGTCACATTCATAGCGGCCGCAAGCTTCGGAGAATCTTCCATATCCTGTTGGGGAATGTCATAGGATGACACCCTGAGGGGTGGGATTGATTTTTTTGGCTTGTTTCTCGAGCTGGGGGACGTCCTTTCTTTTCCCGGTTGCACTTTGACTTGATGATTTGCTCCTGTTTGCACTTTTACTTGATTTGCTCTTCTTCACTTCCTTTTGAAGTGTGCGTAGATAGTCATCTGGCTTATGGTGCAAGTCATATTGCGATTTTGTGTTCAGAAAAGCAAGTGCATACGCTTTTTGCTTCTCAGTGTATACCAGGGCGGGCTGAGGTTTCTTCTTTTGAAGCTGTGCAACACATTCGGCCTTTGCAATTGTTGCTTTCCTCTTCAGTACGATCGTAAGGTCTGATGGGAAGATTCTTATGAGGTACTCTTGGGAGTGGCGACATTTGTCGTTTTGGGCTACTGTGTCGTTTAGTACCCATCGACAGAGCACGCTTCCGCTTATTGTACTTAGAGGGCGGCAAAGACGGCTGACCCTACGGTGGAGATCGAGATGGACTCGCGATGTGTGGTCGTAGTCATGGGGTGGGCTTCTTGGAGGTGATGGAGGTGAAGGTGACATGCAACGACTCGGAGGCGGTGTTGGCCTTGGCGCTGAGCCTGGAAGCTTGATGTTGTTCTTGTCCCATAGAATGATACCACCCAATAATTCTCCGAGTGTCCTCTCACCTTCAGGTCCAGGAATGTCAAGCTCCACTGAGTCCCACCCTGTTACGATTTCATCCACCCCGACTTTAGCATAGCCAGCTGGAATCTCACGGCCATGTCAGCGTGCATCAGGTGGACAAGGTAAAGCACATCCGACCGCCACCTTGATGGATAGGTTATTCACCCTGTTCCAATGGTTCACCCCATGGTGATACCAGCGTAATTGTATAACGCGTAGATGCGTCCAACTTTTTGGCCGGGCCTCATTTGGAATATTTTTGGCTCGATGTGGAGGCCTAAGAGAAGAATCATTCGTCAATTTATATATATAGAACTCAATTAATGCATCTCATCGGACTTCATATATATACCTCGTCAGACTTAGTTAAGGGTCCACCGGAGCCGTCGTCTTCTCCATCATCGGATCCGTCGGCTTCTCCCTGATCATTTCGGTCGACCTCCTCACCCTCACCAGAGGGATTCAGGTATATCGACGGAGATTTGGGTGGATGAACATGGGGGCGTCATTGATCATATTCTCGAGAATTTCTTCTTGTTCTAGGTCTCTGTGGATTGGACTAGGTGGATTCATAGTTTTTTGCAAAATGCACACAATATAAAATAATACTAAATAATAATATGTACACCTAATTTGCTATAATAAAACTAAACAATAGCAAAATTCTAGTGCACCCTACCACCCTAATCCTAAGTCCGGGGCCCCACGAGCACTACCACCATAACCTTAAGTCCGGGTACCTGCGAGCACTACCACCCTAACCCTAAGTACGGGGGCCCGCGAGCACTACCACCCTAACCCTAAGTTCGGGGGCCCGCGAGCACTACCACCCTAACCCTAAGTCCAGGGGCCCACGAGCACTACCACCCTAACCCTAAGTCCCGGGGCCCGTGAGCACTACCCACGTTTAGATGCGACCGAGCGAATACTTGACTACCCACGTTGATCAACCAAAGGGAAGCCCATTCAGTGGCACAACATGAAAATCCCATATGAACTAGAAGATATTCAAATCACACACAAAAATTAATGCTAGCAATAAAGGATGGCGCGACAAACCGCGCTAGCTCCATCTAGTATACACTATATATTATACTAGAAAATAGATTATAGTATATACTATATTACACTATATATTACACTAAAAATATATACACTAAAAAATACACTATATATTATATTATACACTATATATTAATAATAACACTATATACTACATACTACACTAACATACTATATACTACACTAACATATTATATAATACTACACTAACATACTATATAATACTACATACTATACAATATAATACATACTATACAATATACTACTATATAATATTACACTGCTAAATAATATTACACTACTATATACTACTATATAATATTACATATTATACTATATACTATATACTTCTTATTACACTACTATAAACTACTAAAAAATATATATATAACTAGAAGTGGTCGGGGGCGCCGCCCCGGCCTCCTTGCCCGCACCGCCACCGGCGTGCACGGTTGCCGCCCCGGCCGGCCTACTCGCCCACAGTGGCCGGCGCCGGCGTGCACGTATGGCTGCGCACCGGTGATGCCGGACAGGGGAAAGGGGAGGGGCGAGGTACATGGTCGGGGACGGCGCGCGTGTGGCGGCTAGAGGTAGCGTCCAGAGAGGGGGAACGTCGCGCGTGGCGGCGGTTGGGGGTGGTGGCGGTGGACGGTCGGAGAGTACTCCTCACGCGTGGTCGGGGAGCCTGTCAGCGTCCTGTGCACCGTCGTCCTCGCGCGCTTCGTCCCTACAGAGTGTGGTGATTTGGGGACAAGAAGGGGCGCGGAAATATAAAGGGGATGGACCTTTAGTCCCGGTCTATAGCACGCACCGGGACTAAAGGGTTTTCGGCACCGCCCAAGGGGCGCGCGCCAACGACACCCCTTTAGTCCTGCTGCGTAGCAAGCACCGGGACTAAAGGTCCTTTTTCAAATTTTTGACCAAAATAAGGGGCGCGCCTTCTTAAAAAATTTCAATTTGCATTATATTTTTTAAACATTTGAATTATACAGTTTTTGCATACTTATGAATTTGAAAAAAAAATCAACATGAAAAGTTCTTCAATTTGAATAAGTAATCTAAATCTATTTTCTATTTTATAAAATAATTATTCTAACTAGTCAAACTATTAACCATTTTGCCATTTTCAATTTAAAAATGTATTAACTATTATATTTTGCATATTTTTGGATATCACTAAACTTTTAACATAAAAAATGCTTGAATTTGAATAAGTAATCCAAATTCATTTTCTATTTTATAAAATAGTTACTCTAACTATTCAAACTATTAACCATTTTGCCATTTTCAATTTAAAAATGCATTAACTATTCTATTTTGCATATTTTTGAATCTCACTAAGCTTTTAACATAAAAAATGCTTGAATTTGAATAAGTAATCCAAATCCATTTTATGTTTTATAAAATAATTACTCTAACTAGTCAAACTATTAACCATTTTGCCATTTTCAATTTAAAAATGCATTAACTATTATATTTTACTGAAATCTCTGTTTTGGGTTTAGGGTTTGGGGTTTAGGGTTAGGGTTAGCGTTTTGGGTGTTGGGTTTAACTATTATATTTTGGGGGCTTTTAATCTCGGTTGGAGCCAATAACCGGGTCTTAAGATATTTCTCGCCCTTCTTAGAGTCGTCAAGCCACACGTCATGCTTTTGCCACCATTTCCCTCCGCTTCCCACCATATTTTCCCGCCTTTTCCCTCTATATCTAGGGTGGCCGCCATGGTCATCCACACATCCACATCTTCCCCTCTCACAACAATGGACACCGCATACTAGGTCATTCTGACCCTCAAGGAGACGAAGGCGTTGTGGGCCTCCAGCTCCCCATGCCCGCCAGTCTCGCTTTGCATCAGAAATGACCCGACCAAGATCATCAGCATGCTCATCTGGTTCCCGTTCTTCTTTATTGTCTTCCATTGTGGTATCAGCATATTCAGGGAACATAGATCGGTAGTTGTCATCGTCGTTCTCTTCTTCATCGCCGTCTTCCATCATAACCCCACTTTCTCCATGCTTGGTCCAAACATCATAGCCGGACATGAAGCCAGACCGAAGCAGGTGGCTCTAAATGACTCTTGAGGAAGTGTGAGCCTGCTCATTCCGACATTCAACACATGGACAACACATAAAACCATCTCGTTGCTTGCTCGCCTCGGCCACAAGGCAAAAAGAACGTATGCCTTCTCTGTAAGCGTCAGAGCATCTATCACCGTACATCGATGGATGACTCATCTGCATCATACAACCATATATATCAAACGCAATCACGATGATAAAATTACTACCATGCAGTCTAAACGAGAAAATACTTGCTAACCTTTTAGGACACCTGGGAACAAAGATGAGAAATCTTAAGTGTGGCTCTGGCACCTCATATTATGTTTTGTCTTGTGTGAATTCAAGTGGCATCGCACTAACATGCATTTCACCGAACACCTCTAGTGCATATGAAGAAAAAAAATTAGCACAAAGTTATACCCACGTCACATAGGAAAAAAACAGGGGAGAGAGTGGAGGGTTGGTGCATTATATATAGGGCCAGACCACTAGTTACGGTTACAAACCGGGACTAATGGTTCTACCAGGACCACGCGGGCGTGCCCAGACCCATTAGTCCCGGTTTGTATCTCAAACCGGGACTAATGGTCCCTTGTGGGCTGGGACAAAGGACTTCGGCGACCTCGGGCCGTCCTGTTCGGACCATTAGTCCCGGCCGTGGCTGCGGCCGGGACTAGTGGCCCGAACCAAAGGCCCTTTTTCTACTAGTGCCTATAAGAGACGCATCACTTAAACAGTGTGCCACTAGTATTTCAATACTTGTGGGACATCAATATAGGGTGTGCCACTAGTATATACAAGTGATGCAATTTCTAAGGAATGTCCCACTATTAGTAAATCTACATATAAGCATTTTTCTAGTAGTGACACAAGGATATGTGTGCCAATGCATAATCGTGAAACCATAATATTCTGCCCTAGAACTATGGGTTCGATTGTCCAACCTTTGGCCCTAGTCGTCGAGCGGGGTTGTCTTGGTTATTAAAGATAAATAGTCTAACACATTAGTGTTCTATGCATGTTGTTTTAAAGATAATTTACTTTCAGCTATTGTACTATTCTTACTCTCTACAGGTTTCACGCATAGCGTTTCGTTCTCCTCTATTTGTGTCTCTACCTTGATCAACCTTCGTGGTCTTGAGGTACATGTCAAGTCCTAGGATAGAGGTGTAGATAATATAACAAATATATGTAGCATAGAGAATCGATTACACTAACAATTCCATATCAAAGTGCATATGTGATGCGAGGCTAGGTCTCGGCCCTTAGCCTCGGGGATTAATAGTTCAAAAATAATTGACAATGTAAAGAAGTACATGTAGATGACTAATTGATAGTCTTACAATGTCGCCAATAGCGAGGAAATCAATATTACAAGTGTTTATGGCCATGCAGATGAATAGGGGAAAGGTTATGGAGATGAAGGCGATGGTGACGAAAAAGCTTCAGCTTTGTGGAATAGATGGGCTCTCTTGATTGTGGTTGTTCCCCCTCCTTTATATCGGGGGACCAGATGAGTGTATGCTTTTAGATGTCTTATATTACAAATTTGTTGTGGTGCCCTCATTAAAGTTTTGTGACTTGATCTGATGGAGCCACCGCCATCTGGCACATTAGCACAGTATGACAACGACGGGTCATACAATTGCTCATTATGTCTAGTTATTCTTAATTTTGATAGCCTATTGACTTGGGAATCCTTCCATCACATGATTCCTCCCATATATGCTAAAATTCGTCGTTAATTTATCCACTTCACTAAGAAAATAAATAGCCAATGATACTCGCACATTAGGGGTAAAAAATCTACTTAGAATAAATAGCCAATTTATCCACATTGTTGATTAGTGGATGGTAAGAGGAATAATCTACTTAGAATATTGAGAATTGTTCGGTTTAAACAGGGGTAAAAAATATATTGAGAAAGATGTCGGTGTTTAAAAAATCATCACATATAACTTCAAAAACCTAACTTTACATTTGATGCCACTTCAATTAACTGGTATAGATGAAGAAGAACCTCAAATTAGAGGAAAAAATATGTCACTCTATTTAGAATGAAGATACTAAAAAACTGAAGGTCATTTTTTAAAGAAAAAAACGTGATGTTAGCCTATTCTACGTGTTACATGGTGCTTTCTCTAGCGGTGCCCACATCTAGGAAATCACCTCCTTGGGTAACAAAATACGACGATGAAATAAACAATTTACACCCTGCACTCCTCCCTGCAACTAGTTATAAAGGGCCCCACAATGAGGCGTCTGTCTGCACATCATATGCGTAGCCACCACCGTACTGAGGCATTCCACATGAGAGGGGAAGTCGTTGTTGGGAATATGCCCTAGAGGCAATCATGTATGATGATATTCCTGTGTATTCATAAGGTTATGGTCCATGTATGAACTGCTAATATGTATCATCGAATATGTGATTTGATTGTGGAACTACATATTCATGTTGTTCATACTAATTGTCCTTGGTCATTGAGGTTGTGCCGGACACACAACTTAGACCAATGTGAAAGTCGGCATATGACTAGGTTCCACTTGTCATGGGCATGGAGATGCTATTCCGACTTACACGGATTCGGCTAAAGAGTTTAGCGAGTCGGACTGACCCAAACAGGAAACCTATTTGGGTTGGACCCAAATAGAGCCATGGACTTGGTCAGCAAGTGAGACTTGCAGTGGCTAATATACGCCTTTTTAGTGAATGGGCCACAAGTGAGTGGAGCCCATTTTCACTCCCTATATAAGCTGGGGCGCAGGTGCTTAGAGCATAAGGTTAGGTCACTCCATGTGTTGGAAACCCTAGCCCCAGTCCGTCATGTCGCCGCCGTACCGGACCTAGCAGTCCGTCGTCGGCACTCCTCCTCGTACGTGTGGATACCGGGGGAGGTGCTGTACGTTCAGCACTTCGACGATCGTGAAGAAAGTACGGATCGTGGATCGTGAAACCGGAACGGATCGCGAGGACTGCACTGCATCAAGCGACGTGCTTCATCAATTCCGCAACTGCGCGTCTAGTGGTAATCCTCGTGGCCTTCTACCTGAGCTGGATCTTGGGATCACCGCGTAGGGAAAAAGTTTTGTTTATCTCTACGTGGCCCAACAGTGGTATCAGAGCATTAGCTTCCGGTTTTAGGCTCGAGATCGCGCATATGTGATATGTGGTTGGCGTTAGATTGGATCTAATTGCAGTTTTGGTGGTCGATCTATGAGATAGATCGGTTTTGTACAAAGTTGATTGGATCAACTGTACTCAGGGAATGGATGATCTGGTTTCTGTGATTTAACTGCTAAGGTCGTGGAACGGCATACTCCTACCAGTCGGTTTCCGCCATCGGGGTAGACTGTGACACGTAAACCCAGATGCGGTGATCGAAGATCAAAGGGTTTGATCGAATCTGAGTCCGGATCGGATTTGGGTAAAATTGTTTTATCCGATGATGAAATCCATGCCTTGTCGTAGCGCCTTAGATGTCATTGCGAGTTTCACAACGCCGGTAGATATCGTATCTATGCATAACTTGTTTTTGCAGGATGATGTTGTGAATGGTATGGCTTATGTGCATGTGATGCGTGTAATCCATACGTGATCTGCGTATCACGGTTTTTGTCAGGCGGCTGGAGCCTAGGTGCTGTCATCTTATTGTATAATGGCCTGCATGTCAGATTCTCTGTGTAATTTGCATTACTAGCTAGTGTAGCTGTTTGGAGAATCCGGATGGCATGCAAGTCGGTGTACAAGTCGGCTACAAGGTGTAAGATGGCACGTGACAAGAGTTGACACGAGTCGGATTACAGGCTTTATGGAGATGGAGATCGCCATGAAGAGAGCCATACCATTTCACATTATAATTGCTTTTATTTTGTGTTATTGTTATGTCTCTGTTTTACCTCTATTAGATAGTTGGTAGAATATAATCCCTCAAAGAAGGTCTAGTCGGTTTCCCCACCAAGTGCTGCACCATCACAAGTCGGATATTTTTGGTAGTGGGCTCATAAAATTGAGGTGCTATCAATTCTTTCCGACTAGGTGGGTTCGAGTCAGACTCTTACAGCGGAAGCACTTGGTAATATAAACATGTCTATCACAACGGTTGTAGGACTTGGGGAAAAGTCGGATGGGAGCCGGGGCATGTGATGCCACCCATCCAACAGGAGTCATATGAGATACGATTGACAAGGAGTTGTCTACCTAGATCACTTGACGGCTAGCAGTGATGCTAAAGCTCACTAGTCGACTTGCTTATTTAGGGTCCTGAATCACTAAGTAACCATCGGAGGGGTGTTGGTTCTAGTGGGAGCATAAATATTAAAGTGTTTAATATGCTTGCTCTTTATGGATACATGTCTTAAGTGTTTTGCATATTTTCTATTGTAGATCAATGGCACCTAGCAGTCTTCCTCAGATTTCCGGTTTTGCTTTGAGAACTATCTTAGAGAAAGATAAGCTGAATGGAACTAATTTCACCAACTGGTATCGTAATCTGAGAATTGTTCTCAAACAAGAAAAAAGGGATCGTGTCCTAGACAACCCACTTCCAGCTGAGCCGGATGAGAATGCGACTGTCACAGCCACCAATGCCTACCGTCGGATTTGTGATGAATCCACGGAGATTAGCTGTCTTATGCTTGCTCACATGGAACCAGACTTGCAGCAGCAGTTCGAGAATGTTGAGGCCTACGATATGATCGAAAGCCTCAAAAGTATGTTCCAGGCTCAGGCAAAGACTGAGAGGTATCAAGTCTCTCAGGCTTTGTTGAGCTCCAAGCTTAAGGATGGCGATCCACTGAGTCCGCATGTGATCAAGATGGTTGGTTACGTGCAGTCTCTGGAATGGCTTGGCTACCCAATTAGCGAAGAGTTCGCTACAGACATAATTCTGAACTCTCTTCCTAGTGCGTATGGTCAGTTCATATCGAACTACCACATGCATGGTATGGATAAGAATCTCACCGAATTACATGGGATGCTCAAGCAGGCTGAGGCGGATCTCAAGAAAGGTGCCAGTCAAGTGTTGATGGTACAAAACAAGGCTAAGTTCAAGAAGAGTTCTTGGACTAAGAAGAAGAAGGCAAAGTCAGGAGGTAAGGCGGAGGACCTAGTCCAAAGCGCTTCCTCAGGGACTAAGCCATCTCCTGCAGCCGGATCCACTTGCTTCTACTGCAAGTCGGATGGCCACTGGAAGAGGAATTGCAGCAAGTACTTGGCTGATAAAGCCAAGAGCGGAGGTGTGACTTCCGGCTCAGGTACGCTTGTTTGCAATATTATAGACATTTATCTTGCTGATGCACCTGGTAGTTCTTGGGTATATGATATCGGATCAGTCATTCACATCTGCAACTCGTTGCAGGGACTGGTAAGAACTAGGAGCGTTGCAAGAGGCGAGGTTGACATTAGAGTCGGAAACAAAGCGAGAGTCGCTGCGTTGGAAGTCGGCACAATGCAACTTCATTTACCTTCTGGATTCATAATGGAGCTAAATAATTGTTATTATGTTCCAGTGCTTAGTTGAAACATCATTTCTGCCTCATGTTTGATGAGACAGGGCTATGAGTCGAATATTAAGAATAATGGTTGTTCTTTATATTTGAATGATATGTTTCATGGCTTTGCGCCCGTCCGGGATGGGTTATTTATTTTGAATCTTGAGGGTGAATCTGTCTATAACATAAATGTGAAATGGTTGAAACCAAATGATCTGAATATGACTTACTTTTGGCATTGTCGGCTTGGTCATATAAGTTGGAAACGCATGAAGAAGCTCCATGATGATGGACTCCTAACTTCGTTCGACTTGGAGTCGTTCGAGACATGCGAATCCTGCCTTCTTGGCAAGATGACCAAGACACCTTTTGCAAAGAGTTCTGAAAGGGTGTCCGACTTATTGGGACTAGTACATAGTGATGTATGTGGCCCAATGAGCATGACAGCCAGAGGTGGTTATGAGTACTTCATTACCTTTACTGATGATTTGAGTAGGTATGGATATATCTACTTGATGAAACATAAGTCGGAAGCCTTTGAAATGTTCAAGGATTTCCAGAATGAGGTACAAAATCAACTGGGCAAGAAAATAAAGTTTCTTCGGTCGGACCGAGGAGGCGAGTACATGAGCCATGAGTTTGATGACCATCTAAAGAGTTGTGGAATAGTTCCCCAGCTCACTCCTCCAGGAACGCCGCAGAGAAACGGTGTGTCGGAAAGGAGGAATCGGACCTTGTTGGACATGGTACGATCAATGATGAGTCGGACAGATCTGCCTTTATCATTTTGGGGTTATTGTCTAGAAACTGCAGCGTTCACACTAAACAGAGTACCATCAAAGTCGGTAGAGAAGACATCGCATGAGATGTGGACTGGCAAGAAGCCGAGTTTGTCTTTCCTTAAGATTTGGGGTTGTGAAGCTTTTGTCAAGCGACTTCAGTCGGACAAGCTTACAGCTAAGTTGGATAAGTGTATTTTCGTGGGGTATCCGAGGGAAACCTTGGGTTACTACTTCTACAACCGAGAAGAGGACAAAGTGTTTGTCGCTCGAAACGGTATCTTCCTTGAGAAAGAGTTTCTCAGTCGGGGAGTCAGTGGGAGTACGGTGCATCTCGGAGAAATTCGAGAGATACCGGCTAGCAGCGAGTCGGCAAATGCCTTAGAGGTTGAGCCAGACGTAGTACCTGAGCCGGAAACTGCACCGACACTGCAAAGATCGGCCAGATTGCAAAGTGTTCGTGATGTATTGCTGTTAGACAGTGATGAGCCGACAACTTATTCGGAAGCGATGGTGGGTTCTGATTCCGAGTCATGGCTTGGAGCCATGAGATCCAAATTAAAGTCCATGGATGAAAATCAAGTTTGGAACTTGGTTGATTTGCCAGACGGTGCAAGACCCGTCGAGTGCAAATGGGTCTTTAAGAAGAAAACTGATATGGATGGAGATGTTTCTATCTATAAAGCACGGCTTGTCGCGAAGGGGTTCCGAAAAGTTCAAGGAGTTGACTACGATGAGACTTTCTCTCCTGTAGCGATGCTTAAATCAGTTCGGATCATGTTAGCAATAGCAGCCTATTTCGACTATGAGATATGGCAGATGGATGTCAAGACGGCTTTCCTTAATGGAAATTTAACCGAGGACGTGTATATGATACAGCCCGAGGGTTTTGTCGATCCGGCTAATGCTGACAAGGTATGCAAGCTTCGGAAATCCAGTTATGGGTTGAAGAAAGCATCTCGGAGTTGGAACATTCGCTTTGATGAGGTAGTCAAATCGTTTGGCTTCATCAAGAGCGATCATGATTCTTGTTTATACAAGAAGTTTAGTGGGAGCAAAGTAAACTTTCTGATCTTGTATGTGGATGACATATTATTGATTGGAAATTATGTCCAGATGTTGCAAGAGACCAAGGAATCATTGGAAAAGAGTTTTTCGATGAAAGACTTGGGTGAGGCGACTTACATACTAGGAATCCGGATCTATAGAGATAGATCAAAGCGGCTCATTGGATTGAGTCAGAGTACATATTGGACAAAGTGTTGAAGAAGTTCAACATGGAATCGTCTAAGAAGGGGTTCTTACCGATGTCCCATGGCGTAAAACTTAGCAAGACTCAGTGTCCTTCGACAACTGATGAGCGAAGTCGGATGAGTGCGATTCCGTATGGTTCTGCAATCGGATCCATCATGTACGCTATGATTTGTACTAGGCCGGATGTTTCCTATGCTCTAAGTGTTCTGAGCAGGTACCAGGCTGACCCTGGAGAAATCCACTGGGCAGCAGCTAAAAATATCCTCAAGTACTTGAGAAGGACTAAGAATATGTTCCTGGTTTATGGAGGTGAGGATGAACTCAGTGTAAAGGGTTACACGGATGCGAGTTATCTCACTGACTCGGATGATTCTCGTTCGCAATCCGGATATGTGTTTGTGATAAACGGAGGGGCTGTGAGCTGGAAAAGTTTCAAGCAAGAAACGGTGTCTGCGTCTACGACAGAGGCTGAGTATATTGCTGCCTCGGAGGCGGCAAAGGAAGCCGTTTGGATGAGGAATTTCCTCATGGATCTTGGTGTGGTTCAGGGCTCGTCCAATCCGTTAGACGTGTATTGTGACAACAATGGTGCTATTGCACAAGCCAAGGAACCTAGACAACACCAGAAGAACAAACATATACTCATGCGGTACCACCTTATTCGCTAGTTCATGGATCAAGGTGATATCAAGTTATGCAAGGTACACACGGATGCAAACATTGCGGATCCGTTGACAAAGCCACTTCCACAGCCGAAGCATGAGGCGCACCTGAGAGCAATGGGCATCAGATGCCTAGATATGTGATGTCGGAAGATTGACTCTAGTGCAAGTGGGAGACTGTTGGGAATATGCCCTAGAGGCAATCATGTATGATGATATTCCTGTGTATTCATAAGGTTATGGTCCATGTATGAACTGCTAATATGTATCATCGAATATGTGATTTGATTGTGGAACTACATATTCATGTTGTTCATACTAATTGTCCTTGGTCATTGAGGTTGTGCCGGACACACAACTTAGACCAATGTGAAAGTCGGCAGATGACTAGGTTCCACTTGTCATGGGCATGGAGATGCTATTCCGACTTACACGGATTCGGCTAAAGAGTTTAGCGAGTCGGACTGACCCATATTGAGATGCAATGAACAAGCCGTCATTTGCATGTCTCAATCAATGTAATCCTTAGACCTGAGGTTATTGCACAATCCGAGTTGAGGATCTCCGACTTAGGTTCTGTCAAACTCTGTTCCGTCACTAGGCAGTTATAAAGGTGGAGTTCGGGTCGACTGAGAATCAAGCTGCGTGATGTGAATAACCAAGACGGGATTTTTCCCCTCCATCCAGAGAGATATTCTCTGGGCCCTCTCGGAAGATATGATTCGGAAAGCATGGCCATGCGCGTCTCGGATTAAGTGTTAACCGAGGCAACCGACTAAGAGTTAGTCGGATGAATCACTTATCTCGGATCGAGAAAGAGAGTCGGACTATTTAAGGGATGACGATCATTCGCTTATAGTCCGACAAGGTATATCGTGAGGCAAAAGGGACTCAGACGAAAGTCGCATTGGAAGGTATGTCGTCATGACTTATGGTTACTTGGGAGTTGGCACGTTTTGCTAGGAGCCGCTACCAACTGATCGATCACGAGTGAGACTCGGAATCGTGTCTGGGTTACCATGAGCCTGTCGGGTCACACACTTAAGAGCGGGAGCAAGTTTGGGTTAGACCCAAACAGGAAACATATTTGGGTTGGACCCAAATAGAGACATGGACTTGGTCATCAAGTGAGACTTGCAGTGGCTAATATAGGCCTTTTTAGTGAATGGGCCACAAGTGAGTGGAGCCCACTTTCACTCCCTATATAAGCTGGGGCGCAGGTTCTTAGAGCATAAGGTTAGGTCACTCCATGTGTTGGAAACCCTAGCCCCAGTCCGTCCTGTCGCCGCCGTACCGGACCTAGCAGTCCATCACCGGCGCTCCTCCTCGTACGTGTGGATACCGGCGGAGGTGCTGTACGTTCAGCACTTCGACGATCGTGAAGAAAGTACGGATCGTGGATCGTGAAACCGGAACGGATCGCGATGACTGCACTGCATCAAGCGACGTGCTTCATCAATTCCGCAACTGCGCGTCTAGTGGTAATCCTCGTGGCTTTCTACCTGAGCTGGATCTTGAGATCACCGCATAGGGAAAAAGTTTTGTTTATCTCTACGTGGCCCAACAGTCGTCTCCACCAAAGATGAGGAATATGCCACCATTTCAAAAATATCTCCCACAAATAGAAGAAACCTAAATTTCTATTGGATGCCACTTATTGAGATGGGATGCATTCGACGAGGACATACAAGAACCACAAAATAGACATAACGATATCTCAGTTTTTATGATCAAGTGTTTAATATATATACTATGAAAAACTAAGTTTTTTATATAAGAATCCACAATGCTACACGATCTCACATTCTTCTATTGGTTGCCGACATACTAGGAAGAAGTCCAGGTTGCCCCTGATAGAGCACCAAAAGACCGGTTAAAAACAACTAATTTACACCCTTTACTTCTCCGCCTAACTCGCTATAAAATGCCTGCAATTATGTGTCTCCACCTCATCCTCACTGCCACAGGCAGGCTGAGTTCTCCGCCGAACTCATGTTAAAATGCCCCTACAACTAATTGCACACCTCATATGCGCAGCCGCTATCGGGCTAAGACATTCCACACGAGGGAGGAAGTCATCGACATCGAAGACGAGGAAGATGCGATCATTTGAAAATTTATCGCCCACTACTCGAAGAAATTTTACTGGTAATTTGATGCCACTTTAGAGAAGTGGGATACACCACGGAGTACATGCAATAAACTCCAAAATAGATGCGACAATATGCTACTCTATTTACAATCGAGTGCTTGATACATAAATTCACAAAACTAAAGGTCTTTCTTGAAGATACTGTGGGGTTAGATAACTCCATGTTTTACACGCAACTTTCGCAGTTAGGTGCACATATACTAGGAAATGATCAAGTTGTCCTCCTAGTCTGCTAAATAATGAGGGAAAATAAAGAATTTATAAATTCCACTCCTCCATGTAACTCGCTATAATATGACATGCAATTAAGTGTGCACTTCCTACGGCAGATGCTGCCGTGATTAGGCACTCCACGGGAGTGAGGAGTCGTCGGACATCAAAGCTGAGGAAGATCGACTATTTGAAAATTTATCGCCCACTACTAGAACGAATTTAACTTTTCATTTGATGCCACTTTAACAAAGAGGATACACCGAGGAGGAGATGGAAGAACCGCAAAATACGAGATGTCATTCTATTTGTAGTTGAGTGTATAATACACAAATTCTAAAAAAAGTTTTTTTAAAAGATATATGGGGTTAGCTGATCCCACGTGTTACTTGCATCTTCCACTATCATTGCCCATATACTAGGAAATGATCAAGTTGTCCTAGCTAGGCACAAAAAGAAGAGGGGAAATAAAGAACTTGCACCTTTCACTCTCCGCGAGACCCGCTATAAAATAACCCTCAGTAACTCGCTTGTTCCTCATCTTTTCCTCTGCGAAGCCAAGGTGTTCCATGCAAGAGATGAAGTCGTCTCCACCGAAGCTGAGGAAGAAGCCACCATCTGAAAATTTATTGCCCACAACTCAAAGACACCTAACTTTAAATTTTATGACACTTTAACAAAGTGGTATACACCAAGGAGGACACGCAATAACCCCTAAATAGACGCGACGAGATGGCACTTGATTTAAGATCGACTGTCTAATAGAAAAATTCAAAAAACTAAAGGCTTTTTTTGGAAAAATCCATATGTTCTTTTGAATCCACATTTCGTTCATGGTTGCTCGTGTAAAAGTAAAATGACCAAGTTACATAACTAGTGTACCAAAAAACGAGGGCAAAAAGTCCATTTACACCCTCCGCTCCTCCGCACAACTCGATGTAAAATACCCTGCACTTACATGTCCACACTCCATCTATGCCTCCATCGTTAGGCCAAGTGCTCCATGGAATAGAGGAGTTGTCAATGGATTTGAGGAAAATATCATTGTTTGAAAATTTATCGTGCTAAACTCGAAGGAATCTAACTTACCATTTGATGCCTTTTCAATGAAGTGGTATACATAGACAAGAACCTTAAAATAGACGTGACAAGATGCCACTCTATTTAAGATCAAAATTCTGAAGAATTAAAGGTCTTTAAAAATAGTTTGAGGTTACTCAATTCCACATGTTACATGCAACTTTCTACCATGGGTACCCATATACTAGGAAACTAACAAATTGTCATGCTTACTGAAATATGAGGAAAATAAGGAATTTACACCCTCCACTCCTCCACGCAACCCACTATAAGATTCCTCGCAATGATGCACCACATATGCGACTAAGACATTTCACGTCGACGCCACCGAACTTGAGGAAGATGCCACCATTTGAAAATTTATACCCCACAACTCGAAGGGGACATGCAAGAATTCCTAAATAAACGTGAAATATGTCACTTATTTAACATCCTCTATATAATACAGAAATTTTGAAAAGCTAAAGGTCTATTTTAAAATCCATAGGTTTGCTATGGTACTAAAAGACGAGGAAAAATAAAGAATTCACACCCTTCATGAAATGCACTATTAAAGCCATGCAATTACCCATCCTCGCCTGATCTGCTCCACCGCGAGATAGCCGAGGTGTTATACAGAAGAGGGTAATACCTTCAATCC
Organism: Avena eriantha; assembly: GCA_910589775.1. Lineage (NCBI taxonomy): Eukaryota > Viridiplantae > Streptophyta > Magnoliopsida > Poales > Poaceae > Avena > Avena eriantha. Next base: position 62,166,141 of record OU342742.1, on the reverse strand, counting down.
AGATTATGTATGAAGTATAGTAGCTTTTTTCTTATGGACCAAGGTTATATCGAACCGGGAAGTATTATCTTAGAAAGGTTGATTTTGAACAAATCTTTTGTCTATCTAAATTGTCTTCATTTACCAGACCAACAATAATCTTTCGGTGTTTTCTCAATGAGATAAAATAGTCCATTAAAGAGGTTTCACCTATAGTTATTCACACACAATGAGATATCAATAATAATTACTAGACTTTTCTTTGCGTCCCTCGGGGTGCGGCAGCCAAACCAAAACGCTGCACAGAATGTAGAGCCATGTACCCTTCAACGGCAAAAGCCAAGTATTGGGACTTTCCCTTAGACACTCGAGAAGTCTAAGGGGAGGACCAACAGTTGACTGATCCGAGATGCACCTTTTAGTTTATAAGCTGGTTGAAACCACTTCGAGATTTCAAGGTGGAACTAAACATGCATCGGACGAAAATGGTTCACCTCGCTCGATATATACTCTGCAGGTCTCAGTGATAAAGGACAGAGAATCATGCACCGATCCCATCGTGGACACAGAGGACACGCGAAATATACTACTATACAGTTAAGTAGTAGCCTCGAGGAGTCTAAGGGGAGAACCAACATGTGGCTGACCCGAGATGCACCTTTTATTTTATAAGCTAGATGAAACCACTCCAAGCTTTCGAGGTGGACTGAACATGCATCAAACAGAAATGGTTCACCTCGCTCGATATATACTTTGCAGGTCTCACTGATAAGGGGCAGATAATCATGCACCGATCCCATCATGGACATGGAGTATGCGCGGAATAGACTACTATACAGTTAAGTAGGAGTGGTATTTCCAAAAAATACCGTGCGTGTGATATATATTCCACACACGCACGCAAAGCATGGAGTTTGCATCGTGAGCACCGAAGACACGTGGAATCGTCTAAGGAGGTAGATGACTAAACACAACACGTATTTTCCCATTACATAGAAGAACACGAAATAATTCTTGCACTCGAAAGAAGTTAGTCGTACAAAGAGATATTCTAATTCGAAAATAATATAACGCTGGCGGATGGTTAACGTAAAACAATATACATTTATTATGCTATTATATATATTTTACAATGTACGAAGAAAAGAGTGGACGAATGCATGTTAAGTGTCAACACCCGGATTTTTAATCCCAGATGCCTGTTATGCCATACCTCGCAATCTCAGGATTACCATTTTTGTGAGACATAACGGATTGGATATCACAGTACATCATCCATTACAAACCATACATAAGGTCTTACACAAATAAGGATCTCATGATCCAGTCTTAATACAACAAACAGCGGAAATAACAGATAAGCGTAGCGGTGGAGTCCATCTTCAGGGGCACAGGCAATACTGACGAAGGCAGATAGTCCTAGTTATCATAGCCGTCCTGTTGGCCATCATCTTGATAGTCTCCTTCATAGTCTGGCCATGAGAATAGCCAGGGACAAAAGCCATGAGTACTCTTTAAGTACTCGCAAACTACCACTAACAAGTACTATAGTTCTAGTTAAAGTGCTAAATCTATGTTGAACTATAAAGTTAAGTTTGAAACCTAAGCTGAATTCTGAAGCAAAGAAAGATAAAGTAAAGTTCTAGAATCACTTAAGTTGGGAAGCTATTGTCATAAACACAACTTTGTTGTGGTCAAGTCAAGGTTCATCATTCATTTCATAAGTTGTTTGAAAAACATCTGACAACGAAACAGTATGGCCATTCCAACTGTCCATAACTGCGGACGCGGCTATTCGAATAGTTTGACACTCTGCAGAGGTGGTACACTTTCACCACAAGATTCGATACATCTGTCAGGGATAACCCTGAATCATCATACTTAGTATGCAGATAATCAAACATAACCTTCCCTTTACACACCCTAGTATAAGCACCTCTCCTATGAGCATGGCCTCCCAACCATGATCATCAGTCATCTTGGGCACTGCATAGGTGGACAAAATTGAGAGGTAGCCTCAGCTCAAACCTCTCCCGCGAGGGAACTAATAATAATGCATATAAATTTCCAGCTAAGCCTTACCCAATTCAGGTAGTGTGGTTGTACAGTAAATTTGGAATGGTATCGCATCCGAATCCAACCATCAGTTTTATAAAAGGGTTAAGGCTCTTGCCTCAATAATTCACCATCATAAACCATTTGTGTTTCTCAACACATGTCAAAACATCTCAGTAGAATGACTCATCATTCCAAGGTTTTCATAATTCATTTTCACCAAGTATTCCCATCTATAGTGACTCAAGTTTTTGATCTACTCTAAACTACTAAGTTAAGAGTGTTCACTAAGGTGGATAAGATGGGTTCAATCTCATGCTATAGAATGACATCTACAGGGATTCTAAATAGGTCAAGTTTTATACTCTTTATGCTACCTTCAAAACAAGTAAAGAACTTTGGGTAAACTAAGGGTAGTAAAACTTGTAAATAAGACTTGGGGTAACTAATAGTTAAGGTGAACTGACTCAAGCATGCCTATAGCATCTTGGATCAAGTTAACTAGCTTAATTCTAGTTTACTACAATAGCTTGCCTTGGTTGGTGCAGTGGTTGAAGTTATCTTCTTCTTCTTCTTGGTAGAACTCCTCCTCCTCGAAAGCTTGGTTGGTACTATCATCTATAAATACATTCGGAGTACACAATCACCAAACAATACTTAACTAATATATCTAGCATTCTAAAACACACATTTGATGATCTATTATCATCACAAACATCACAAGTTTAATTCACTAGTTTCATTCTTTTTAATTTAGAAAAGTAATTTCTACTCACTAAAAATAACTAAGATTTAATATTCACCACTTAAAACATGGGATCATGTGGACACATGTCATCACCACATATTCCAACATGTGGGAATGTGATTTAAGGGTTGGATCAACATTACTTTGGTTTAAGTTCATTATTTCATGATTTAAAGTCACTAGAAATGCATATATACCATTATTTTGGTACTAGTCCAAAGTGACTGCATGTAAACCTTAATATTATTACATATTCAGATAGGTATGATGAAATGTGAATTTTGAGAGTTGGAATCAACTCAAAACCTATCTTGGTTGATTTTATAAAAATGTTGCAAGTTGCAAATGCTCCTGTTTTGTTATTTTTACTAGGAGAAATCTATAACACTAATCGAATTAAATCCAACGGGATTGTATAGATAATTTCAATACCTTTCAGGCAAAATTGGTTTAACGCAATTTGGATTTGTCAAACTCTCTGAATTGATTTTCAAACTCAGAGATAGAACTAAGTTTAATCTAAAAAGGAAAATCTTAATTCAAACTAACTAGGTCGTGCGGGAAACTCTAACGGGCTGGCCCAGTGTCACTCCGCGGCGCGAGGCTCAACTGACAGGGGGGTCCACAAGTCAGCGGCTCATAACGCGCGAAGCGGTACGGGGAGATGTGGGCCGTTAGATTAGAACTGGGATCGACAGCTGGGGTCGTCGTCGACGAGGAACTGGTCGCCGGCAAGCTCGAACCCTAGTGGCTCGGTGGGGGTGCATAGGGGGCGTACCAGGGCTCTAGCGACGACGGCGAGGTGGGAAAACGGACCGGTGGTCAACGGCGAGGTCAGGGATGGTCGAGGCAGCTCCTGGGGTGGCCGCAATCAGCGGCGCCCTTCTCCTCCAGAGGTGGCCTGCTCCGGTGCAATTCCGGCGAGCTGCTGCTCCCCTTGCTCCGGCTAGTGTGGTGGGACAATCAGTGAGGTGAGGGGAGTAGAGTGGTGTGCTTCGAATGGCTGGGGGTGCCCTCCTTTTATAGGCTCGACGGCGAGACCGAGAGGGATGGGCAGGCGACGGTAGCGACATGGCTACGGGCGGCTAGCGGCATGGCTGAGGGTGGCGATCGACAGGCGGTCTCCTGGCGGTGCTCTAGGAAGTGAATGCGGGCTTAGGGGCGGTGGTATGCGGTCGGGGGCAGCTGGCGCTCTGAGCGGCAGAGGCGGCGGTGCCCACGGCGAGCGGTGGCTGTGGTGCGTTGGGCGGTGAACGGGCGTGTCCGTCGTGTTCCCTGGGTCGTGGCGGAGCGGTGGGCGTGGGCTGTGGTCGAGCGGCGGCTTGTGCACGTGTGTCGGGTGCGGTGCTCTGGCGCGTGCTCGGCATGGTGCGGTGGCACTGGGCGCGGGCTCTCCTCGGTGGTCCACTGCTGCGCTTGGCTTGGGGAGGGGACAGAGGGTGGCGGTGAGGTCCTGACTATCTCCTAGACATGGCGAGAGAGAGGGAGGTGGTCTGCTGGGGCGAGTGCACGGTCGGTCGGTGAGCTAGTGCTCGGGGTGGCTCGGCACTGTGGCTAGGGACAAGGGATATGGGTGCTAATGGTATGGTTAGATCATGAGGGGACCAAAGGATTAAATGGGGCAAAACCCTGTGCAAAACAGTGAACTATGGTTTAGAGTTTAACCCTGTCTACCAAGTGTTTGATTAAATGGCCGCAAGAAATAAACTTTGGAATTTTGAAAATATTTTTGGTGGGTTTGCTAGGCATAAGCTTGAGACTCTGTGGGTGCTTGAGTTTTGAAAATTGAGCTTGTTTGAGTGGTTTCTGGAATAGTGGGATCTTCCCATATGAAATAGATTCAATTTTAAACTGTCATATAAAATTAGCATTTGAAAGATTTTTGCAGATCACAAAGTGGGCCTTGGTACCTCATTATGTGTACTATCAAGGGGTGTAAAGATCCACACATGTTTCTGTTAAGTTTTGAATACTAGGAATAGCCAAAGTAGGCATGAGAGTTAATTTGGCCAAAATGACAATTCACTTCAAATATTCATTTTGAGTTATTTTTCTTTGGGAAAAGCTTGGGAATGATTTAGATGATGTTTAAATTACCTAAGAAACATTTTACAAGCAAAGAATCACAGAACCATGGCAATTCAAATCAATTCCTAATTTAAATGCACATACACATGAATGCTTTCATTTTTAATTTGGAAAAGTTTTTTGTTAACCCTAATTTTGATGACTTGGATCTTAATAAGATTGGATTGAAGTTTTGAGATGTTACATTAAGCAAGCCTCCAAGTTCTTTATGTAGGGAACACAACTAAATAACGGATAAATTAATTCTTGTCTGCATGGAAAAGGGACTTCATTTCAGAGCTAGTCTGACTACGACGAGCATGTGAACTCTAATGCAGACGTGCAGCTGGCCGGCAAGTACATGTTCCCTCCCTATTTGTACGGGCTTGCTCAGGTACACTGGTCCGCAGAACTTCTACAGCATGGTAAAGCACTAGGACTGCTTTTTATGATCATATAACTCCTCTAAAGACATAAAAAAGTATTATGTCATTAAAATTCTGAAACAAAAAGTGAACTTAAAACTATAAAGTATCGCGATCAACATGTGGCGTCATACAATCGTCTTATATATACGCAGTTCAACATTTCGAGCTCAACGGGTGCCGTTGTATGATGAAAATTGCGCAGTATAGTATATAGGTGAATATTCCGCAATCTACATGTTTGCCTACACATCACGTAGTTCACGTGTATAGTTTAAGGTTTCGCATTCTACGCGTATAGTTAGAGGTTTCGCATGCGACATGCATGTTTCAATGTTTCGTACTTCATGTGTATAGTTTAATATTTCACAGACCATATGTATGTTTCAACATTTCGCAGGTTAAACGCATGGAAGGCAGCAAGACGAAGAAGACGTACACAAAAATCCAAGCAACGTAGATCGTAACGAAATAGTATAGAAAAACCGAGAGTAAATGGTTTCACGTCTCACAGTCCATGTGTATAGTTCCACATTTCACAGTTAATTTTTCTAAACTCCAAATAAATTTTTGTTTCAAATTTCTAGAGAGTTTTTAAGTGGCTAACATCAACCAAGGTAGAGTTGGCCTCTTTAAACACGACATATTTTAAGTTGTAATAAACATTCACTATTGCACTAAATTATTGATCATGTTCGCATCCAATGGGCTCGCGGTCAATATGTTCATCGTCAATTATATGACAACGTATGGTTTCGCAATTAGAATTCTCGTCGTGTTCGCATACGACGGGCTCGCGATAAACTCTTATGTACTCAACGATTTATGCAGTCAACGATTTCACAATCAACGGGTTGGCTGTTACAGTTCTAATCATGTTCTTACGGTACTCAACTATATCACAATTAACTATTTATGCACTCAACGATTTCGCAGTCAATGATTTACACACTCAATGATTTCGCAATCAACAGGTTGCATCTCAGACATGCAAGAACCCAACAAAAAACTGAAAAAGGAAAAGGAAGGAAAAAAGCAGATGGAAAACATAAAAATCCAAAAAGAGAAAGCTCATACATACCTACCGAACACGTCGACAACCAAGAATGCCCATGCCGTAGTCCATGCCTGAACCACCACCGCCCACGCCTTCAACGTCGTTTTGAATAACTACGGCAGAAAGCTAAAACGGACAAAACATAGTAGTGCGAGACCCAGTCTACAACTGCACCGAGGTGAGGGAGGCTAGATACTCGCTGCTAGTCCGTCCCACCGTTTAGTAAGCCCTCCTCTGAGCTCACGCCCTTTCTCCGGTCACATCAGCGGCGCCGGGTGTTTCACCGGACCGTCGCACGCGACCAACGAGGAGAGCAAGCCAAAAAGAGGGCAGAGGTGGAAGAAGAGAGAAACTATCTTACGATTTTCGCGGAGAAAAATACAAAATTAGCTTCTTATACTCCAAAAGGAAGCATGGCATGAGAGATAAGCTAGACGGTACTTGAGAAACCGTCGAGGGATTACACTGCCAGCCAGGCTGCTGGCCGCGAGAACCCTCTGTCGTCTAGAGTCTATGATGGCAGGTCGTCTCTCTCACGCGATAACCCGCAACAGTCTATGGCCTAGGCTTCCAGGTCGGCTCTCCGCCGCGATATCCCGCTCATGCTTAAGGCATACGATGCCACGTTGCCTTCCCGCCGCGAGAAACCGCGTCCTCCCATACCTCCCGATGACAATTGCGCCACCAGTTCAGCTATCCGTCGTGATAACCCGCGTCCGGATAGAGTCTGTGGTGCCACATCTGCTTCCTGCGGGGCCCGACAACCCGGCGGGCGTGGAGCCATGTCGTGACCGGAACACCATCGACGTAGCACGATACAACCCACGAATGTTGACGACGGGCCAATGGCACAGGCGCGGTCTACCATCCGGCAACGTAGGGTAGGACAACCCACGCGTGAGGCATCCGCGTGACGGTATCTTCTGCATTGGCCTGCAACAGGCCCCACCTCCCAAGATCAGGGCTCCATTGCGACCGCGCCGCATGTCCTCTCCTACGTCCATCCCATGGACGAAAAGAATCGGGACGACGTGGATAGAAGGTTCATACAAAACAATCTAGCGCTATTATTTACTTACTCTGATGAGTATTCTTAATGAGGCAATAGACTTACGTAATCAGGGATATAAGTGGACAGTGTATCCTTGTGACACCACAATATTCCGCCATAGAACTATGGTTCAATTGTGCAACATTGGCTCTAGTGGGGTTGTATGGGTTATTAAAGATAAACAGACAAACACGTAGTGTTCTTTGACTATTGTTTCAAACATAATTTACTTTCAGCTATTGTACTACCCTTACTCTCTATAGGTTTCATACATAGTCATACGATCTTCTCAATTCGTGTGTCTACCTTGGTTGATCTTTGGGGTCCTCGGGTACCTTTCAAATCATAGGATAGGAGGTAAAGACAATAGAACAAATATATGTATCATATATAATCAACTACACTTACAATTACATATCAAAGTGCACATGTGTTGTGAGTCCAGGCCTCGGCCCTTAGCCCCGGGGGACTACCCACACTCGTGATTATTTCAAAAATAATTGACCATATAAGAAAAAGTACATGTAGATGACTAACTGATAGTCTTACAATGCCGTCAAACATGAGGAAATCAAGATTACAAGTGTTTATGGCCATGAAGATGAATTTGGTGAAGGCTATGGATATGGAAGTGATGGTGACGACAAAGATTTGGCTGCATGGAATGGATGGGCTCTCTTGATTGTGGTTGTTTCCCCTCCTTTATATAGGGGCACCAGATGAGCGTATGCTTTCAGAGGCCTTGTATTGCAAATTTGATGTGGTGCCCTTCATTAAAATTGTCCGCTTGATCTGTCCGAGAAACCGGCATATGGTACATTGGCACGATATGACAACGTCCGGTGGTATAGCTCCTTGTTATGTATTATTATGCTTAATTTTGATGGCATGTTGACTTGGGAATCCCTCCATCACGTGATTCTTCCCATGTATGCTCAAATTTCATCATTAATTCATCCACTTCTGTAAGAAAATAAATTATCAATAATATTTGCACATATATACAATTATTAGTGATTAGTGGATGGTAAGTGGCGTGGGGTTAATACGTCAATGCCCATGATTGATAGACTTGGGTTTTGAGGAAGAGCAGAGTGCTGGAGAAGTCATTCGGCTAACAGGCAAGCAATACGGGGACACAAGGTTTACCCAGGTTTAGGCCCCCGGGGGGAAAACCCTACTCATGCTTGTCTGCTATTGATTATCGATGATCCGAAGGTTACGAAGGGTGCCTTGGTGGCGATGGTACGCAGATGTAATCCGGCGGGTGTATGCACTAGGATTTTTGATGCCCCCCTCGCTGCTTCCTCCTGGCCTTTATATGGGGAGGCCAGGTCTCAGGATATCAGCCGAGTCGGTTTAAAATTTAGGGTTTTGTCTTTTAAACTTTCTATCAAGATCTTGTCGTATCCTCCAAGGAGTCGCGCTCTTCATGGGCTTCGCCACCCGAATCTTCATGGGTTTCGCCACCGGATATGGATCATCATTTGGGCCTTCGCTAGGCCAAACTGGATAGGCCAATCTTGGGTAGCCATAGGTCATACTCATGTCAGTAAGAGAAAAACTCTACTTAGAATATTGAGAATTATCTGGTTTAAACAAGGGTAAACATAAGTTGAGAAAGATGTCGGCGTTTGAAATATTATCGCCTACAACTTTAGGAAACCTAACTTTCCATTTGATGCCACTTCAATTCAGTGGTATAGATGAACAAGAATCTCAAAAATAGAGGCAACAAGATGTCCCTATTTAAAATCAAGATATTTTAAAACTAAAGGTTATTTTAAAAAACGTGAGGTTAGACGATTTCACGTGTTACATGCCGCTTTCTGTGCAAGGTGCCAATATCTAGGAAATCACCAAGTTGCTCCTTCTTGGATACCAAAATAGGATGTTGAAATAAAGAATTTACACCCTACACTCCTCCATGCAACTGGCTATAAAAGGCCCCACAATGAGGTTTCTGCACATCATATGCGTAGCCACCGCCATACCGAGGAATTCCATGTGAGAGAGGAAGTGGTCGTCACCAAAGTTGAGGAAGATGCCACATTTTCAAAAAATATCCCCACAACTCAGAAGAAATCTAACTTTCCATCAAGAGGCCACTTTTATGAAATGGGATGCATTATTCTAGGAGGACATACAAGAACCTCAAAATAGACACGACTATGTGTCACTATATTTAACATAATGTGTCTAATACATTTATTATGAAAAAAGTGAGGTTTCTATAAATAAATCATAGTATTACGAGATTCCACATTATGCTGTTGGTTCATATTAGGAAGAAGACTAGGTTGCCCCTGCTAGAGCACCAAAAGACGAGGAGAGAACAAATAATATATAACCTCTCTCTGCTGAACTCGTTATAAAATGCCTAGAATTACGTGTCTGCACCTCATCCTCGCCACCGCTGGGAGACCCAGGTGTTCCATAGAAAAGCGAAAGTTATCAGTGGAGTCGAGAAAGATACTGCCATTTGAAAATTATTGCCCACAACTCGAAGGAACCTAACTTTCTATTTTATGAATTTCAATGAAGTGGTATAGCAAGACAAGAACCTAACAATAGAAGAAACAAAATGTCACTATACATAAGATTGAGATTTTAAAACTAAAGATATATTTTCTAAAAATAACCAGGAGGTTCGCTGATTCCACGAGTTACATGGAACTTTCTGTGTTGGGTGCCCATATATTAGGAAATTGTTAAGTTTCTCGTGCCCGTCCAACCTCAAGGTCACGAATCTCCTCGCACGTCACCCATTTTCCAGGTCTTTGTATGATGGTCGGGTCGCTCCAAGTGTAGCTCCCCCAAGTTATCATGCGCATACGGTGCAAGACAACGACTCCCGGGCTTGGATCCCGCCGAGGTTGCGGGAGTAGAACTCCTGGGTGAAATCCCTATAGCATAACAGCGTGCCATAGATGCATTGACTTTGCGCGTATAGTCCTTTCTTCGGACTGTGCCACGGAAGAGGCAACTAAAGAGAGAGGGGGGTTTCTATAAAGAAACTGCCTTAGAGAATATCTAAATTGGTACCTTTAATCCCTCCCATGGGCACCCATTTATATAGGTGGAGGAAGGTGCTCCTTCCCTTTGGGTGTCACATGTGGGAAAACATAAAAGAAAAAAGGCAAAACAGGGAGTTGTAGCTGGCTGTGTTTGAGGCAGTGGCTGGGTGGGCCACCAGCCCCGCACCGGCCTAGCAGCAGCAAACGGCAGCCGGGAGCAGCGGCCATGCGCCTAGCCTAGGTGGGCCAGCCTGGTGGCCCAGGACACCCCCCGTGCGCCAGCCAGCGGCGGCCTGGCGAGGTGGCCCGGATGGGCCGGCGGCTTGGCTTGGCCCAACTAGCCTGGCCAGCCCGCGCGCCCGCGAGCTCCCTCGCGTGCCCGTATGGGTCGGGGTTGAGTAGGCCCGTAGCGGCAGGCGCTCACCCCGCGCGGCGTGTAGTATCTACCGCACACTTATGTGGGCTGGTCAAACCAGCCCAATGCATATTATTGTTTGTTGTCCTTTTCCTGCGGCTTTCTCCTAGGCCAATTTCCTCCGGAATTTTGGCCTAATGAGAAATTTTCTTCATAAATTTTACTTTATATATTTGTTTAATATAATTTAATTCACAATTACCATATAATAAATGCATATCATAAATTTCTATTTATTCGAAACTCCTTTTGGTCCTTTCCTTTCTTTGTTTCTCCGAACAACTTTGGATCTCTCTAGAACGATTTTAGTTTTCTCTCTCTTCTATGATTCCTTCTTACAGGAAGATCTAAGCATCGTAATTCCCTTAAGTGTGCGTCCCTATGGTTCAAGAATGTGATGACCCACAAGTATACGGGGTGTATCGCAGTATTTTCGAGGGAAGTAAAACCCAATTTATTGATTCGAGACAAGAGGAGCCAAAGAATATATACAAGCCTTAACAACTGAGTTGTCAATTCAGCTGCACCTAGAAACAATCTTGCTCACAGCAGTTTATCAGTAGCAACAGTTTTGTAGTAGGAATAGTAAAGTAGCAGCAGCAGTAAAATAAAGACAGTAGTAACAATAGCAGTAAACAGTGGGATTCGAGTGCAGTAGGCATAGGGATGGATGGACAGGCGTTGCATGGACAAGACAATTCACATAGCAATCAGAACATAGGGAAATTGCAGATAAATAAGATAAAGCACCCAAGTACTAGGCAATCCTAGGCATGTGTTCCATATATTGTCATACGTGCTCGCAATGAGAACTTGCACAACATCTTTTGTCCTGCCAGCCCGTTTGCAGCGGGGCCTCTAGGGAACTACTGGCAATTAAGGTCCTCCTTTTAATAGAGCACCGGAGCAAAGCATTAACACTCCGTGAACACATGTAATCCTCACATCAAAGCCATTCCCTTCCGGTTATCCCGATTTCTGTCACTTCGGGGCCATAGGTTCCGGACAACAACGTGTGTATACAACTTGTAGATAAGACCAAGAACAATACTATCATAATGAATCAATAACATGTTCAGATCTGAAATCATGGCACTCGGGCCCTAGTGACAAGCATTAAGCACAACAAGTCGCAACAAAGTCATAAAGCACTAATAAAAGATAATAGGCACCATGCCCTAACAATCTGATGCCATTACATGAACGATCTCATCCAATCCCTACCATCCCCATAGCCTACAGCGGGGGATTACTCACTCATAGATGGGGGAAACATGGATGGTCGATGGAGAAGCGATGGTGATGATGATGGTGATGATATCCTCCAATTCCCCATCCCGGCAGGGTGCTAGAACGGAGTTTCTAGTGCTGTTTCGTGGAATCTAGTGGTGGCGGCAGAGCGGAACTCCTTCTGGAAAAACGTCGAACCCCCTGAAGTTTTTAGGTCAGAAGGCTCCTTATAGGCGAAGAGAGAGGCCGAGGGGGTGCCTGGGTGGCCCACACCACCCCCTGGTGCGGCCTGGCCTGGCCCGTGCCACCAGGTGGTGTGGCCACCCCCTGGCTCTTCTCCGTCTCGTATTCTGGCTCCTAGAGTCTTCGGGTGAAATAGGATTTTTGGCATATTTTCCAGGATTTTTTCTGATAGTTGATTTTCTGCACAAAAAGTAGACACCAAGGCAATTCTGCTGAAAACAGCGTCAGTTCGCATTAGTTGCATCCAAATCACACAATTATAGAGGAGAAATAATAGCAAAAGTGTTCGGGAAAGTAGATACATTTTGGACGTATCAGAATGTCATAGACATGATCTCCATCAATGATCAATAGCAGGACCGGGATACCCATATTGACCCCTATGCACTCCACGAGTCACTATCATGTCAAACCTTAAACGATGTGTCCTATTCCTTTTGTCTCTGCGATACTGCATTGTCCGAGATTTGATCAATGACATCACCATGTCGGGTTCAACCTCGTTACCAACAATTGCTACTTTACTCGTTCTGATAAGTGATATCCCCGTGACCTAGTCATATGTTGCACAACATATAGATATAACTTATCCGAGTAGGACCTGAGTATCTCCCATCACACGGATGTACAAATACCACTCTTGACACATACGCCTCAATCTGCCCCTTTGAGTATTCAATCACACATTTATGATCACCGTTCTAATGAGTGACGTTTGATGCTCTCAGGTGACGATGATTATAAATGGTCTCATGGTCTGAGGAACAAGTCACTACGTTTCTAACAATTGCAACTGTGAACTAAGTGATATGATCGTTTTGCAACAATCATTGGTGAGAACTGTCCATCACATCATCCTCTATGATTTGACCTCATTGTTAGTTGGCTTTAATAGCACCATGATCAGAAAACCTTGATCATCATCCGCCCAATAAGTTAGTAGAACAGGGGCTACTAGGGACCTAGATTTGTTTATATATCACACATATATCAATATTTCCGCTTGATGAAGTTATATCATGATATAAAAATAATATGAACTAATGCGATATGATAATAAACTTCTTTATTATTTGTCTCTACGGCATATCTGCTTCAGCATTACGTGTATTTTCGTAAGGATATATCATGAAGTTCCACCACCAAATTATATGCAAAACCATCCCCAACGATTATGGGATGAGCTGGCATATCTGAAACATGAAAACCACCTAAAGGTACCGGTATAACACATGTCATGGATATCTAGTCTAAAGTGAAAAAGATACCATGAGCACAATCTTTTTCATTAAACCATCACACCGAAATCACAAAACTTAATAGCATTAGGTGACCCTTCTAACTTACCTACAAATTTACTATAGTGGATATGAACTCTTCATATATACATAATTCTTAGGCTAATAGATGGAAACTGCTCTGCACAACTCACTATAAAACGCCCCCCAATGACGTGCTTGCACGCCACATACGCATTCATCATAAAACCGATGCGTTCCACATGAGAGAAGAAGTTATTGCCACTAAATCCTTGAAAGATGCCCCCATTTGGAAAAAAATATCCCACACTGAAAGGAACCTAATTGCCATTTGATGCAACTTTAATGAAATGATATACATCGAGAAGGACAAGCAAGAACCCCAAAATAGCGTAATACATAAACTATAAGAAACAGAAGATCTTATTTTGAAAATTCCATAGGGTTAGCCGATCTAAATTTTTGTTGTCAGGTTCCCATGTGCTAGAAAATGGCCATATTGTCCCTTCTAGGGTACTGAAATCCAAGGGCAAAATAAATAATTTACACCCTTCGATTTCATCAACCCAACCTACCTATAAAAGACCCCTCAATAACCCATACACACCTTATTTGTGCCGTCGCCGCTATGCCTAGGCGTTCCAGGGAGAGCGGAAGTTGTCACAAGAGTCAAGGAAGATGATGCCATTTCAAAATTATTGCCCACAACTCGAAGGAACCTAACTTTCCATTTTATGCTTCAATAAAGTGGTATAGAAAGATAATAATCTCAAAATAGACGAGACAAACTGTCATAGTATATAAGATTGATATTTTAAAACTAATGATATATTTTCTAAAAATAATCATGAGGTTAGTTGATTACACGTGTTACATGGAACTTTCTTTGTCCGATGCCCATATATTAGGAAATTATCAAGTTGCTCTTGCTCGGGTACTAAAAGAAGAAAGCAAAATAAAGAATTTACACCCCTCGAGCTTGTGCAAAAGCTTCTAAAGCCACTCCATTAGTTGTTGCATTACATGCTCCAGAAGGATATTATCAAGTTCCTCCACCAAATTGTATGTAGAATCATCCACAACGATTATGGGCTGAGTCGGCATATGCCAAACATGAAAACCACCTGAAGGTACCGGTATAACACATGACATGGCCATTACTTAGAAAAAGTGAGCCACCGATCAAACCAAGCTTCTGCAATTTCCGAATAACCCTGTAGAGTGGCATGTTCTCCTCGGTCGGAATAGGCAGTTCCTTCCCTTACAACCGTACTTGAGAGTTTCCTACCTCATACGGCTCATAAATTGCTATCTTAATTTACCCTATCTTAACTGAATTCGATTTCTAAAAAATCCATCGAATTTGTTTTTGGGATACCCAGTCCTAAGTGAAAAAGATACCATGAGCACAATCTTTTTCAGTAAACCATCACACCGTAAATCACAAAACTTAAAGTCATTTTGCGCCCCTTCTAACTTACATAAAATTTTACGAGAGTGGATATGAACTCTTCATACATACACAATACTTAGGATAATACACGCATAACTCGCTGTAAAAAGCCCCGCAATGATGTGCTTGCACGCCACATGTGCATCTGTCACCAGACTGAGGTGTTCCACATGAGAGAAAAGTTATTTCCACTAAAGCCTTGAAAGATTCTGCCATCTGAAATTTATCGCCCACACTGAAAGGAACCTAATTGCTATTTGATGCAACTTTAATGATATGATATACATCGAGCATGACAAGCAAGAACCCTTAAATAGATGTGATGATATGCCACTCAATTTAAGTCTGAGAGTGTAACACATAAATTCTAAAAAAAGAAAGATATTATTTTTAAAATTCCATAGGGTTAGGCGATCTAAATTTTTGTTGTTGGTCCCCATATGCTAGGAAATGACCATGTTGTTCCTGCTAGGGTTAAAATCCAAGGGCAAAATAAATAATTTACACCCTTCAATTTCCTCCGAGCAGCCCGCTATAAAAAACCCCTCAAGAATGCCTCCACACCTTATTTGTGTCGCCGCTGCTATGCCAAGGCGTTCCGGGGGAGAGCGGAAGTTGTCACTAGAGTCGAGGATGATGATGTCATTTGAAAATTATTGCCCACAACTCAAAGGAACCTAACTTTCCATTTTATGCTTAAATGAAGTGGTATAGAAAGATAAGAACCTCAAAATAGATGAGACAAAATGTCACTCTATATAAGATTGAGATTTTAAAACTAAAGATGTATTTTCCAAAAATAACCACGAGGTGAGCCGATTCGACGTATTCCATGGAACTTTCTCTGTCGGGTTCCCATATATTAGACAATTATCAAGTTTGTCTTGCTCGGGTACTAAAATAAGAATGCAAAATAAAGAATTTACATCACTCGAGCTTGTGCAAAAGCTTCTAAAGCCACTCGATAAGTTCCTACATTAGGTGCATTTCCGCAAGGATATGATGAAGTTCCTCCACCAAATTGTATGCAAAATCATCCCCAACAATTATGGGCTGATCCGGCATATGCCAAACATGAATACCGCCTAAAGGTACCGGTATAACACATGGCATGGATACCCAGTCCTACGTGAAAAAGATATCATGAGCACAATATTTTTCAATAAACCATCACACCACAAATCATAAAACTTAAACTCATTTCGCGCCCCTTCTAACTTACCTACAAATTAATCAGAGTGAATATGAACTCTTCGTACATATACAATTCTTAGGTTAATACATGGAAACTGCTCCGCAAAACTCGCTGTAAAATCCCCCCAATGATGCGCTTGCATGCTATATGCGCATCTATCACGAGACCGAGGTGTTCCACACGAGAGAGGAAGTTCTTGCCACTAGAGCCTTGAAAGATGCCACCATCTGAAAATTTATCTCTCACATCCAAAGGAACCAAATTTCCATTTGATACAACTTTAATAAAATGATATACATCGAGAAGGACAAGCAAGAACCCTAAAATTGACGCGATGAGATTCACTCTATTTAAGTTTGAGCGTGCAATGCATAAATTCTAAAAAATGGAAGATCTTATTTTGAAAATTCCATAGGGTTAGCCGATCTAACTTTGCACTGTCGGGTGCCCATATGCTAGCAAATGACCATACTGTCCCTGCTAGGGTACTAAAATCCAAGGGCGAAATAAGTAACTTACACCCTTCGGTCCTTGATACATTGCAAATGTATCTATAATTTTTGATGTTTCATGCTTAGTTTTATCTACTTTCTTGTGTTTTGTTCACATCTTAGAGTACTTTTCATATGATTTCTTAGACTAACCTATTAACAAGAGCCACAGTGCCAGTTGCCTGTTTTCTACTGTTTTTGGTTCTAGTAAAGTCAGAAAATAAATATTCTCGGAATTGGACGGGACAAAAGCCAAAGTCAATATTTTACCGAGGGACACACGGAGCCAGAGTACGAGACGGAGAGGGGCTGGGGCCCGGCCACACCACCTGGTCGCGCGGCCAGGCCTGACCCGCGCCAGGGGGTGGTCTGGCCGCCCCAGGCACTCCCTCGGCCTCTCCTTTCGCCTATATATTGCCTCGATACAGAAACCCAAAGTACCCGATCAAAAATCCACGAAAGAGTCTGGAGCCACTGTCATCTCCATCCCTAGATCGGGAGGGATCTGAAGCTCTTCACGGCACCCTGCTGGAGAGGGGATTTCACCCTGGAGGCCTTGTTCATCATCATGCAAGCCTCCGGTGTGATGCGTGAGTAGTTCATCTCTGGACTATGGGTCCATGTAGTAGCTCGATGGCTGGTTCACCTCCTTTGTGCTTTAATGTCTAGATCTTGTGAGATTCGTTCATGATCAAGATCATCTATTTGTAATTCTGCATGTTGTGTTTACGGGGATCCGATGGATATTGAGATGCTATTTCAGATTGATTATTGATTCTATCATGTCTTTGTTATTTGTGATCTTGCATGCTTTCCGTTGTTAGTAGCTATCTTGGCCAAGTAGATGCTAGCAACTCCAAGAGTTAGTATTTATGCTCGATAGTGGGTTCATGCCTCTGGTAATCTGAGGAAGTGACAGAAATCTCTAAGGTACTAGATGTGTTGTTGCTATTAGGGAGAAAACAACAATCCTTTGTTCATAGAACAATCGTATTGTTTACTTTACACGCAATTCGTAAAGCAATAATATGTTGCTTGCAACTTAATACTGGAGGGGGTTCGGATGATAACCTGAAGGTGGATTATTAGTCATAGATGCAGTTGGATGGCGGTCTATGTATAATGTTGTAATGCCCAATCAAGTCTCAAAGGAGTCAAGATGATTAGTATATGCTTGTATGCTTTCTCGATGTTTGTCAATTGCCCTGCTATAATTTGTTCACCCATCATGTTATCTATCTTAAGGAGAGCCACCTCTAGTGAACTATGGACCCCGGTACTTTCTTTTACATTCAATCTACAATCAAACGGTTTACTGCTTTGTGTTTACTTTCTGCAAACTATTACTTCCTTCCATTCGATACGTTTAATCCTTTGTTTTCAGCAAAACCGGTGAGATTGACAACCTCATCGCAAGTTGGGGACAGAGTTCTGTGGTTGTGTTGTGCAGGTCTCCATGTTGCTACTAGCACCGGTAGTGCGCCCTGCCAAGGCTCTGCTAGCAACACCTTTGGGGTGTTTCCTTGCTCCTAATGGTTCGATAACATTAGTTTCATAACTAAGGGAAACTTACTTCTGTGCTCATCATACCTTCCTCTTGGGGTTCCCAACGAGCTCATCAATCATGAGCCATTAGTCCTCCGCACAACCCGCTGTACAGGACCCCTCAATAACGCATCCACACCTTATCTGTGCTGCCACCGCTAGGCCGAGGTGTTCCAGGGGACATTGGAAGTTGCCACTAGAGTGAAAGGAAGATGATTTCATTTGAAAATTATTACCCACAACTCGAAGGAACCTAACTTGCCATTTTATCCTCCAGTGAAGTGGTATAGAAAGGCAAGAACCTGAAAATAGATGAGACAAAATGTCACTCTATACAAGACTAAGATTTTAAAACTAAAGATATAATTTATCAAAATAACAATGAGGTTAGTCAATTCCACGTTGAAAGGACTGACTTTGGTCGACTAGAGGAGGGGTTAGGCGATGACCAATTTTCATTTTTTTAATAAAGTTTAGGATTTGCAAGAGATAAGGGTTCTCAAGATATGTAACTAGATGAACAATCCTATATGCTAGAGAACAACAACAAGTAGCAAAGCGGTAAAGGACAAGAAGTAAAGGTGAAGAGCGAATAAACCGGAGAGGAGACGCTGAGTTGTAATTACTGTAGTTCACTTCCAAAGAAGCTACGTCTATGTTGGAAAGGTGCCAGGGCCACGCAAGGTCACCTGAGCGCCATAAAGGCCTCACCTTCTTCTCCGGTGAGCTCCACCATAAAAGTGGGCTCACGATCCACTAACCGGTGACCTTGAAGGAGCCAACTGAAACCTTTACAACAAGGTTGAGGGCGGTCTCCACAACTCAATTGGAGACCCTCAACGACACCACTGATCTTAACAACTCATGCCCAAACTCCGAGGATGTCCTATACTATCTAGGGTTCCAAGAACCCAAGAGAAACAAGATACACACAAGATGGGTAGGGGAATCAAGATACCTTTGCTGGAAATGAAGATCTAGGTCACCTTTCCACTCCTCAAAAGATCAAGAGGTTTGAATGGCTAGGAAGAGAGATCTAGGAAGAGTGAGATCTTGTATTAATGGAGAAGAGAGAATATTGAAGAGTGGGGAGGAGGAAGAAGGGTGTCTTAAATAGGCCCCTTCAAATCGAACCGTTACCAGGTTTTGCGACACCACGAGTACTACCGGCAGGGCGCTGGAACTTCCGACCAACATATTTCAACGACTCAAAAGCTCAAGGAAATGCCTTAGAGTACGGGCTAGAATTACCGACTCAAGGCGAGCGAAACTTCCACTGGTACTACCGGCCCAACTTCTAATACAAGTTCCATCAAATAGCACACTTCATACAGAGAGGTTACTGAGCCAAGGAAGGGCCTCATCAGAAATGGACCAGAATTAGGCCCGGAAGTCCTAGGTCACGAAACCCCTTGACCGGAACTACTGACGGCTGCTGACGCGTGGTTGGCGCGCCAGTAAGTTGCTTGTTGGCCCAAAATATCGAGCTCGTTGGGGAACCCCAAGAGGAAGGGATGATGAGCACAGCAGCAAGTTTTCCCTCAGTTGTGAAACCAAGGTTATCGAACCAGTAGGAGCAAGGAAACACCTCCCACGTGTTGTTTCCAACTTGGAATCATGCACAACACAACCACATAACTTTACCCCCAACTTACAGTGAGGTTGTCAATCTCACCGGTTTTGCTGAAAACAAAGGATTAAATGTATTGTGTGGAAGAAAGTAATAGCTTGTAGAAAGTAAACAGAAAATAGTAAACAGTAGTAGATTCATGGTAAAAGAAAGGATCGGGGTCCATATTTCACTAATGGTGATTCTCCTTAAAATAGATGAAATGTTCGGTGAACAAATTACAGCGGGGCAATTGACAAATATCGAGAAAGCATGCATGCATATACTAATCATCTTGACTCCTTTGAGATTCGATTGGGTATTAGAACATTATACATAGACCGTAATCCAACTGCATCTATGACTAATAATCCACCTTCAGGTTATCATCCGAACCCCTCTAGTATTAAGTTGCAAGCGCCAGATAATTGCATAAAGCATTGCGTGTAAAGTAAACAATATGATTGTTCTATGAACAAAGGATTGTTGTTTTCTCCCTAGTAGCAATAGCACATCTAGTATCTTAGATATTTCTGTCACTTCCCCAGATTACTAGAGGCATGAACCACTATCGAGCATAAATACTCCCTCTTGCAGTTGCTAGCATCTACTCGGCCAAGATATCTACTAACAACGGAGAGCATGCAAGATCACAAATAACAAAGACATGATAGAATCAATAATCAATCTGAAATAGCATCTCAATATCCATCGGATCCCCGCAAACACAACATGTAGGATTACAAATAGATGATCTTGATCATGAACGGAGCTCACAAGATCTAAACATAATAGCACAAAGGAGAAGAACCAACCATCTAGCTACTACAAGGACCCGTAGTCCAAGGATGAACTACTCACGCATCACACCGGAGGCTTGCATGGTGATGAAGAAGGCCTCCACGGTGAATTCTCCCCTTCGTCAGGGTGCCAGGAAGAGCTTTAGATCCCTCCCGATCTAGGGATGGAGATGACGGCGGCTACAGACTCTTTCGTGGAATTTTGATCGGGTACTTAGGGTTTCTGTATTGGAGGCAATATATAGGCGAAAGGTGAGGCCGAGGGGGTGCCCTTGGAGGCCACACAACCCCCTGGCCGCGCGGCTAGGTGGTGTGGCCGGCCTCTGGTCCCCCTCCATCTCGTCTTCTGGCTCCGTGTCCCCCTCTGTGAAATATTCACTTTGGCTTTTGTCCCATCTAATTCCGAGAATATTCTTTTCTGACTTTCCTGGAACCAAAAACAGTAGAAAACAGGCAGCTGGCACTGTGGCATCTTGTTAATAGGTTAGTCCAAGAAAGTGTATAAAAATACTCCAAAGTTGGGACAAAACATAAGAAAGTAGATATAAACCAAGCATGGAACATCAAAAATTATGGATACGTTAGCAACGTATCAACATCCCCAAGCTTAACTCTTGCTCGTCCTCGAGTAGGTAAGTGATAAAAAAGAAAGAATAATTTTTGAGGTGACATGCACCATCAAAAACTTGATAAAAGTATTTGTAAAACATTGATAGCTGGGATCATAGTACTTCAACATAGCATGAAAGATATAGTTTTAACAATAAAACATAGCAACTATGTTATAACATGAAAAGACACAAACAAAAGATTCATGAATAACAATGCTTTGCAAGACGTTTGTTTGTTTTACATAAAGAAAGCATAATGAGAATGGTATTCAGCTTGTCCCTTATAGACTAGCAAAACATAAATGCATAGGACACCTTCAAAGTTCATAAGGGTGACTAGATACAAATAGTTTAAGAAAAAAACAATATCAAAGTTATGCATCAATCAACAAGTCTTGGGACAATGCACATTAAACTAAGAATGACCACTATGCTCTCTCAATAGGTGCATAAAGATAGAAGATGGAGACTCAACATAAAAGTAAAAAAAAGGCCTTCATGGAAGGAAGCAGGGATTCAAGTCTCATAAAGAGCTTCCAAAAATTATGGTACTTATTAGCTTTCAGCTCTCATTGCCCCTATCATAAGCATCTTTAGGTGATTAAGGTTAAAGTGACACAACTAAGAGGATATGCTTGACAAGTTATAAGCTGAAATCTCATGCCCCTTGATACGTCCATTTTGCATCACTATTCTATGTCTTAATTCACTATTATTCATTGATATATTTTGTATTGAGAGGTGATACGTATATTATTTCATCTATTTTTGCATGGTTGATGACTTTTGGAGCATGGACCGCTGTAGTCAGGATTCTGATGGAAAAGGTGTTGTTTGGAGGCAAAATTCACGAAGATCAGAAAATTCGGGAAAATATACGGAAAATCCTATTTTTCCAGAAGACTAAGGATGCCAGAAGATGGAGTGGAGGTGGGCCATAGGGGGCCCACACCACCCCATGGCACGAGCAGGCCTAGGCCGTGCCTATAGGTGGTGTGGCCGCCTTGGCCCACTCCAGCCTCTCCCCTCTGGCGTATATCATCCTCTCGAAACCCTAAGACTCAGAGAGCAGCCACAGAAAGATTCCGCCGCCTCTGCGGGGCGGAAAACACCGAGAGAGAAAGATCTCTCCGGCAGACAGATTTCTGCCGGGGGAATTCCTTCCCGGAGAGGGGAGATCGTCGCCATCAACACCACCATCAAGCTGGACTTCATCGGGATCATCATCATCACCACCACCATCATCGCCATCAGCACCCTCATCACCATCTCCATATTGCTGTAACAATTGGTTGAATCTTGCTATAGTTCATAAGGGAAACTTTCCCGGTGTTGATTACTCTTTGTAGTTGATGCTATTGAGTGAACCGTTGAATTATTGTTTATGTTCAGATTGTTATACATCATTATTCTATCTCTGATCATGATCCATATGATGTCTTGTGAGTAGTTCATTTTGTTCTTGAGGACATGGGATAAGTCTTGTTGTTAGTAGTGGAGTTGCGTTGAGAAAGATTCAATAGATTGTTATTTAAGTTGTGGTGTACTTCTTCTAGTGGTGTCATGTGAACGTCGACTACATGACACTTCACCTATATGGGCCTAGGGGAATGCATTGTGTATTTGCCTACTAATCGTAGGGGTTGCCGG
Source organism: Avena eriantha (assembly GCA_910589775.1). Classification (NCBI taxonomy): domain Eukaryota; kingdom Viridiplantae; phylum Streptophyta; class Magnoliopsida; order Poales; family Poaceae; genus Avena; species Avena eriantha. The sequence goes on along the minus strand of OU342742.1, from coordinate 62,143,241 downwards.
AGTGACAGAAACCTGAACCCCCGTTAGGAAACCCTTGCACAAGGGACGTAAGGGTCTTAGAGTTTAAAGTTGTGGTTAGGTTTCTACCTTAATTACTTTCTTGTACTTACGGATGTTTGCAAGGGGTATAATCACAAGTATGTATTAGTCTTGGATGGGGCGGTACATTAGCACAGGTTCACCCACACAACACTTAGCAAGCTAAAGAAGATTAATCGACTATATGAAGCGAAAGGACTTGACAGTCTTCCCATGTGTCCTCGAGAACGTTTGGTCATCTTAAGTAATACAACCGGCTTGTCCTTTGCTGCATAAAGGATTGGGCCACTTGCTGCATTCATTCTTACTGTCTTTTATTTACTCGTACTTTGTTTACTTGCTTTATCGAAAACCCCTAAAAATCCGTTTGCTAAGTATTTGCAGAGAATTCCTGATCCATACCACTAGCCAGCACCTTCTGCTCCTCGTTGGGTTCGACACTCTTACTTATCGAAAATACTACGATATACCCCCTATACTTGTGGGTCATCATAAGACTCTAGACGCTGCTCAAAGGAATTATGCCACTACTGAAAAGGAATTTCTAGCTGTTGTTTTTGCCTGTGATAAGTTTAGGCCCTATATTGTGTACTCAAAAGTAACCATTCATACTGATCATGCTGCTATTAAATATCTTATGACGAAGAAGGATGCTAATCCTAGGCTTATTAGATGGGTACTGCTTTTACAAGAGTTTGATCTACACATAGTAGATAGGAAGGGTGCTGAAAACCCTGTAGCTGATAATTTATCTCGTTTGGAAAACATCTCTTTTGATCCTATGCCTGTTAATGATAGTTTCCCAAATGAATAGTTAGAGCAGTAGGGGTGAGCTCGCGAGGAAGCCCTTGGTATGCTGATTATGCTAACTTTATTGTCTCCAAGTATTTGCCTCCAACTTTTACAGCTCAGCAAAGAAGAAAGTTCTTTTATGATTTGAGGCATTATTTTTGGGATGACCCACACTTATACAAAGAAGGAGTTGATGGTATTATGCAAAGATGTGTTCCAGAATATGAACAAAAAGAGATATTGCGTAAATGTCAAGGTAGCGCCTATGGAGGACATCATGCAGGAGATAGAACTGCACAAAAGGTACTACAATCAGGTTTCTACTGGCCTACCCTTTTTAAAGATGCAAGAAAATTTGTTTTATCTTGTGATGAATGTCAGCGTGTTGGTAATATTTCTAGACGCAATGAAATGCCTATGAACTACTCTCTAGTTATTGAACCTTTTGATTGTTGGGGATTCGACTTTATGGGTCCTTTCCCTCCTTCGAAGGGTTACACTCATATTCTTGTTGTCGTTGATTATGTTACTAAGTGGGTAGAAGCCATTCCTACGAAAAGTGTTGACGAGGAAACCTCTCTAAAAATGCTTAAGGACATTATCTTTCCGAGGTTTGGAGTGCCTAGGTATCTCATGACTAATGGGGGTTCTCATTTCATTCATGGCGGTTTTAGGAAGACCCTCGCTAAGTATGATGTTAATCATAGAATTGCTTCAGCTTATCTCCCCCAAACTAGCGGGTAAGTAGAGTTATCAAATAGAGAAATTAAATCGATCTTGCAAAAGACTATTAATAGGTCTAGAAAAAACTAGGCTAAAAATTTGAATGATGTTTTATGGGCTTATAGAACTGCTTACAAAAATCCTATGGGAATGTCTCCTTATCAAATGGTTTATGGGAAAGCTTGCCACCTACCCTTAGAATTAGAACACAAAGCTTACTAGGCAGTGAAAGAACTAAATAGAGATTGTAAGCTCGCTGGTGAGAAAAGGTTATTTGACTTAAGTTCTTTAGATGAATGGAGGAGTGAAGCCTATGAGAATGCTAGGCTCTTTAAGGAAAAAGTTAAAAGATGGCATGACAAGCGAATACTTAAGAGAGAATTTCATGTTGGTGAGAAAGTTCTATTGTATAGGTCTCGTCTCAGATTTTTTGCAGGTAAGATACTATCATAATGGGAAGGACCTTTCATCATTGAAGAAGTATACCGTTCAGTAGCAATAAAAATTTCTTCTCTAAAAGATAATACTACACAAGTAGTGAATGGACAGCAACTCAAACACTATATTACTGGAGATTCTTACAATGAAGATGTTGATGCCTTCCAAGTTATAACTCTAGAGAAATTCATTGAGGACCAAATTCAGAGACCTGCAGAGTCTGTTTTCATGTAGGTAATAGTTCTGGTAAGAAAAGTTCTGCGAAAATACAATACAACTATATTTTTGAAGTTTTCAGTCGATAAGGAAAGTTTCGAAGCGAAAAAGGGACGGAACCGGAGCCGGGGTGGCCCACACCACCCCATGGTGTGGGCCCACTCCTAGCCGCGCCACCAGGTGGTGAGGCCACCCAGGACTCCGCCTCCGACCCGTTTTTACCCAGTACCTTCCTTTTGATATGAAACTTCATAATATATAACCCCCCGAATTCCCCGAGGTATGTATATCGTGTTTTCGTTGTGTTTTTGTTCCAATCTATTTCTGCCAGGTAGAATCCTAGATTTGGAGCCACAATGTCTTCCCCTGGATCATCCAAAGGAGATTATTTAGAAGATATCATCAACCCATACATGAGAGAATTGAAGATTCATCCCAAGGAGTTGTTGCTCGAAGGTGGGGAGGTCCGGACTAAAGAGGTTCAAGGCCCTAAAGGTGAAGGAAGTCTGGAGGACAGGATGGAAGCACTGGAGCAAGAAGTCTTTATGTACAGGAAGATGGCAGAGCACAAAGTGGATATCATCCATAAGATTTGTTCTGAACTCATCACCGAGCACCAAAAGGAGACTACTGAACTCAAAAACAAAGTCTTCTCACTCTGCCAAACAACCAACAAACTGCAAGCACAGTTCTATGACGTTCAAAATCAAAATTGTGAGTATGAGGCTAGATTTAAACGTATAAATGCTGTTGCAAGTTTCAAGATGTTGGAAACCACGATGTCCTTTGTTTATGGGAAGCCTTTACCCTGGAAGACAGACGAAGATGAGAGGATACCACCACTACCAAAGGAGTGATTCGTCATCAGGTTAGGCATCCCCTTGGTTTGTTCCAAGCTTGGGGGAGTGTCGCGGTATCATATCACTATCTTCTATCTTTTTACCTTATTAGTAGAGTCATATCATGAATAGAGGAGTTATTATGTAGGATGGTTTGCATTATGGAAGTGTCCCCTCTCTCGTTAGATATGTATCCCTTGGTGTGAGTTGTCGTTATGGAATATTAATGAGAAGTTCTATCATCCACTCTTTTGCATAGCTTATATTAGTTTTCAATTCGTGGTTATATGATTGATCTTGTTGTTAGTATTGGTATCACTTTGGGATCATTGAGTTAATTTAGTTGGTTTTGGCAAACCTGGCTCGGTCAGTAGCAACACTATTTTTGAGAGTTGAAAGAAAAAGATAGAAGTACTCTAGAGGAAAATAATTTCACCATCTTTCTTTCTTGATTTGCTCATAAGTTTAGTATTCTCTAGTTAAGATCTTTTGTGCTTCCAAGGAAGATTGCATGTTTGTCTTTATCACTTGTATGTTTGTCTGTTTCCTTCAATTCTTATACTTGCTACCCAGCCTTGCTAGCCAAAAACCTGTACTGAGAGGGTATTCTTCTCGTGCATCCACCTCCTTTAAACCAAAACCTTTGCCATTTGTGTCCACCATACCTACCTAGTAGCATTATTGCTATTCCAAGTAAATTCTTGTTTTATCTACCTCCCAAATTAAACTTGTTATGTGAAAATTAGTGATTAAAGCTCTCACGAACTTGATGGCACTTTACTTTCTTGCATTTAATAAACTTGAACCATTGGGTCCTTCTTTGTTGCGTATATGCTTGCGCTTTATGAGTTGAAGTTAGCAGAACCATGTATCATGGGGACCGCTTTTAACACTTCATTGGTACTTGTACCTAGTTGATATCATGTTCTTTTGCTTATGGATCCCGGTGGTGTGAAATAAAAGTGGAACTTGTAAGATCATGGAGTTTATATGTGTGTTAGAGAAACGCCTGGGCCGCTAGCCTAAGCCATGCCTAATCATGGTGGAAACTTGCAGCATAACTATAGTGAGCATTCTATGAAGCATCCTCAATAAAAACCTATGCAAATAGCAAATAAAAAGATCGATGAGATGCTCACTGTCTGCTTGCCTTGTCATTTTGATTTTGGGATAGCTCCTGTGTCATGTGCAAGGGGTACCTCGTTGGCGGTTCTCAATGATACGCATGTATTTACAATGACAAGAGCTTGCTCGTGACTGAAGTTGAGTAGCATGAGGATCGGTACTCATAAGTAAGGGGCATGAGATTTCAACTTATAACTTGTCAAGCATATCCTCTTAGTTGTGTCACTTTAACCTTAACCACCTAAAGATGCCTATGATAGGGGCAATGAGAGCTGAAAGCTAGTAAGTATCATAATTTTTGGGAGCTCTTGATGAGACTTGCAATCCCTGCTTCCCTCTTTGAAGGGCCTTTCTTTTACTTTGTAGTTGAGTCAGTAAACCTACTCCCTTCTATCTCAGCAAGTATTTTGAGTTGATGTGTTTCATTCATTCATATGATGATTTATTCAATCATGTCTCTTATGTTCCTTGTTTTGCACATTGCTCTTATCTTGATGTTTACTACTTTGAAAGCTTTCATTGAAAAACCAACTATTTGTGAACTCTAGAAAATTATCAACTATTCTTCGACCAAGAGCTAAGTTTGCCATTACCAATTATGATTCACTTTATGTATCTTTATTGTGTTTCCTTTACTCATTACAAGTTGAGTTATATAATAGTGAGTTGTCTTCTATTATGATCTATGTATTTGATGAATGTGATGCTTCTTGTCCATATTCTTTTATCGACTCTTCACTCCATAAACCTGAGGCCATGTTTATTGAGCTCAGTTTCGCTTGGGGACAAGAGAAGTCTAAGCTTGGGGGGAGTTGATACGTCCATTTTGCATCACTGTTCTGTGTCTTAATTCACTATTATTCATTGATATATTTCGTATTGAGAGGTGATACTTATGTTATTTCATCTATTGTTGCATAGTTGATGACTTTTGGAGCATGGACCGCTGCAGTTAGGATTCTGATGGAAAAGGTGTTGTTTGGAGGCAAAATTCGTGAAGATCAGAAAATCCGGGAAAATATACGAAAAATCCTATTTTTCCAGAAGACTAAGGATGCCAGAAGATGGAGTGGAGGTGGGCCATAGGGGGCCCACACCACCCCATGGCGTGGGCAGGCCTAGGTCACGCCTGGAGGTGGTGTGGCCACCCTGGCCCACTCCAGCCTCTCCCCTCTGGCGTATATCATCCTCCCGAAACCCTAAAACTTGGAGAGCGACCACAGAAAGATTCCGCCGCCTCTGCGGGGCGGAAAACACCGAGAGAGAAAGATCTCTCCGGCAGACAGATTTCTGCCGGGGGAATTCCTTCCCGGAGAGGGGAGATCGTCGCCATCAACACCACCATCAAGCTGGACTTCATCGAGATCATAATCATCATCATCACCACCATCAGCACCATCAGCACCCTCATCACCATCTCCATGTTGCTGTAACAATTGGTTGAATCTTGCTATAGTTCATAGGGGAAACTTTCCCGGTGTTGAATACTCTTTGTAGTTGATGCTATTGAGTGAACCGTTGAATTATTGTTTATGTTCAGATTGTTATACATCATTATTCTATCCCTGATCATGATCCATATGATGTCTTGTGAGTAGTTCGTTTTTTTCTTGAGGACATGGGAGAAGTCTTGTTGTTAGTAGTGGAGTTGCGTTGAGAAAGATTCAATAGATTGTTATTTAAGTTGTGGTGTACTTATTCTGGTGGTGTCATGTGAACGTCGACTACATGGCACTTCACCTATATGGGCCTAGGGGAATGCATTGTGTATTTGGCTACTAATCGTAGGGGTTGCCGGAGTGACAGAAACCTGAACCCCCGTTAGGAAACCATTGCACAAGGGACGTAAGGGTCTTAGAGTTTAAAGCTGTGGTTAGGTTTCTACCTTAATTACTTTCTTGTACTTACGGATGTTTTGCAAGGGGTATAATCACAAGTATGTATTAGTCTTGGATGGGGCGGTACATTAGCACAGGTTCAGCCACACAACACTTAGCAAGCTAAAGAAGATTAATCGACTATATGAAGCGAAAGCACTTGACAGTCTTCCCATGTGTCCTCAAGAACGTTTGGTCATCTTAAGTAATACCACCGGCTTGTCCTTTGCTGCATAAAGGATTGGGCCACTTGCTGCATTTGCTCCTACTGTCTTTTATTTACTCGTACTTTGTTTACTTGCTTTATCGAAAACCCCTAAAAATCCGTTTGCTAAGTATTTGCAGAGAATTCCTGATCCATACCACTAGCCAGCACCTTCTGCTCCTCGTTGGGTTCGACACTCTTACTTATCGAAAATACTACGATACACCCCCTATACTTGTGGGTCATCACCCCTTACTTACGAGTACCGAACCTCATGCTACTCAACTTTAGTCACAAGTAAGCTCTTGTCATTGTAAGTACATATGTATCATAGAGAACCGCCAACGGGGTACCCCTTGCACATGATACAGGAGCTATCCCATAATTAAAATGACAAGGCAAGAAGACAATGAGCATCTCAGCGATCTTTTTATTTTCTATTTGCATAGGTTTTTATTGAGGATGCTTCATAGAGTGCTCATTATGGATATGCTGCAAGTTTCCACCATGATTAGGCATGGCTTAGGCTAGTGGCCCAGGGGTTTCTCTAACACACATACAAACTCCATGATCTTACAAGTTCCACTTTTATTTCACACCGTCAGGATCCATAAGCAAAAGAATCATGATATCAATGGAATATAAGTGCAATGTTGAAAGCGTTCCCCATGATACATGGTTCTGCTAACTTCAACTTATAAAGCGCAAGCATATACGCAACAAAGATGGACACAATGGTTCAAGTTTATTAAGTGCAAGAAAGTAAAGTGTGCCATCAAGTTCGTGAGAGCTTTAATCACTAATTTTCACATAACAAGTTTAATTCGGAAGGTAGATAAAAACATGAATATACTTGGAATAGAAAATGCTAATAGGTAGGTATGGTGGACTCTTTGGAATAACTTGGTTTTATTTGGAGTTGGATGCATGAGTGGAACTCATACTTGGTTATGGAAGCTAGCAAAAGACTGGGAGCGACCAACTAAGAGATCAGTAATGGCCATAATCATGCAAAGCAACAAAACATCATTGATTAAAACATAAAGTGATATTACAAGTCGAAAACTAAAGGATCATAAAGGCTATGGTGACATGGGATAGTCATAACATGGTGTAAGTATGCGCTAAGTCAAACCAAATAAAGCATCAAAGTAGAATACCACAATACTATGCTTTAATATGCTAAAACAACAAATGATGCTTTCAAGGCACTACTGACTCGTCTAATAACAAGCTCGTTGGGGAACCCCAAGAGGAAGGTATGATGAGCATAGCAGTAAGTTTCCCTCAGTTATGAAACCAAGGTTATCGAACCAGTAGGAGCAAGGAAACACCTCCAAGGTGTTGTTGCCAACTTGTAATCCTGCACAACACAACGACAGAACTTTTCCCCCAACTTACAGTGTGGTTGTCAATCTCATCGGTTTTGCTGAAAACAAAGGATTAAACGTATTGTGTGAAGAAAGTAAAAGCTTGCATAAAGTAAACAGAAAAAATAGTTGTAGATTGATTGTAAAAGAAAGGACCGGGGTCCATAGTTCACTAGTGGTGGTTCTCCTTAAGATAGATAACCTGTTGGGTGAACAAATTATAGCGGGGCAATTGATAAACATCGAGAAAGCATATATGCATATACTAATCATCTTGAGTCCTTTGAGATTTGATTGGGCATTACAACATTATACATAGACCGTAATCCAACTACATCTATGACTAATAATCCACCTTCAGGTTATCATCTGAACCCCCTCCAGTATTAAGTTGCAAGCAACAGATAATTGCATTACGCATTGCGTGTAAAGTAAACAATACGATTGTTCTATGAACAAAGGATTGCTGTGTTATCCCTAGTAGCAAGAGCACATCTAGTACCTTAGAGATTTCTGTCACTTCCCCAGATTACTAGAGGCATGAACCCACTATCTAGCATAAATACTAACTCTTGGAGTTGCTAGCATCTACTTGGCCAAGATAGATACTACCAACGGAAAGCACGCAAGATCACAAATAACAAAGACATGATAGAATCAATAAACCATCTAAAATAGCATCTCAATATCCATCAGATCCCCGCAAAAATAACATGTAGGATTTCAAATAGATGATCTTGATCATGAACGGGGCTCACAAGATCTAAACATGATAGCACAAAGGAGAACAACCAGCCATCTAGCTACTACATGGACCCGTAGTCAAAGGATGAACTACTCACGCATCACACCGGAGGCTTGCATGGTGATAAGAAGGCCTCCAAGGTGAATTCCCCTCTCCGGCAGGGTGCCGGCAAGATCTTCAGATCCCTCCCGATCTAGGGATGGAGACGACGGCGGCTATAGACTCTTTCGTGGAATTTTGATCGGGTCCTTAGGGTTTCTGTATCGGAGGCATCTTATAGGCGAAAGGGGAGGTCGAGGGGGTGCCCTGGGTGGCCGCACCACCCCCTGGCGTGGGCCAGGCCTGGCCATGCGGCCAGGTGGTGTGGCCGCCCCTGGCCCCTCTCCGTCTCGTATTATGGTTCCGTGTCCCCCTCGGTGAAAAACTGTCTTTGGCTTTTGTCCCGTCCAATTCCGAGAATATTCATTTTCTGACTTTCCTGGAACCAAAAACAGCAGAAAATAGGTAGCTGGCACTGTGGCATCTTGCTAATAGGTTAGTCCAAGAAAGTGTATAAAAAGTACTCCAAAGTTGGAACAAAACATAGGAAAGTAGATAAAAACCAAGCATGGAACATAAAAAATTATGGATACGTTAGCAACTTATCAACATCCCCAAGCTAAACTCCTGCTCGTCCTCGAGTAGGTAAGTGATAAAAAGAAAGAATAATTTTTGAGGTGACATGCACCATCATAAAATTGATCAAAGTATTTGTAAAACATTGAAAGCTGGGATCATAGTACTTTAGCAAAGCATGAAAGACAAAGTTCTAGCAATAAGCAATAGCAACTATGTTACAACATGAAAAGGCACAAACAAAAGATTCATGAATAACAATGCTTTGCAAGACGTTTGTTTGTTTCACATAAAGAAAACATAGCATAGTGGCATTCAGCTTGTCTCTCATAGAGTAGCAAATATAAATGCATAGGACACCTTCAAAGTCCATAAGAGTGACTAGATACAAGTAGTTTAAGAACAAGCAATATCAAGTTATGCATCAATCAATAAGTCTTGGGACAATGCACATAGAACTAAGAATGTCCACTATGCTCTCAAAGTAGGTGCATAAAGGTAGAAGGTGGAGACTCAACATAAAAGTAAAAGAAAGGCCTTCATGGAAGGAAGTAGAGATTCAAATTTCATAAAGAGCTTCCAAAAATTATGGTACTTGTTAGCTTTCAGCTCTCATTGCCCCTATCATAAGAATCTTTAAGTGATTAAGGTTAAAGTGACACAACTAAAAGGATATGCTTGACAAGTTATAAGCCGAAATCTCACGCCCCTTACTTACAAAGACCGAACCTCATGCTACTCAACTTTAGTCACAAGTAAGCTCTTGTAGTTGTAAGTACATATGTATCATAGAGAACCGCCAACGGGGTACCCCTTGCACATGATACAGGAGCTATCCCATAATCAAAATGACAAGGCAAGTAGACAATGAGCATCTCAGCGATCTTTTTATTTGCTATTTGCATAGGTTTTTATTGAGGATGCTTCATAGAATGCTCATTATAGTTATGTTGCAAGTTTCCACCATGATTAGGCATGGCTTAGGCTTGCGGCCCAGGCGTTTCTCTAACACACATACAAACTCCATGATCTTACAAGTTCCACTTTTATTCCACACCGCTGGGATCCATAAGCAAAAGAACATGATATCAACAGGGTACAATGTATAAGTGCAATGTTGAAAGTGTTCCCCATGATACATGGTTCTACTAATTTCAACTTATAAAGCACAAGCATATACACAACAAAGATGGACACAATGGTTCAAGTTTATTAAATGCAAGAAAGTTAAGTGTGCCATCAAGTTCGTGAGAGCTTTAATCACTAATTTTCACATAACAAGTTTAATTCGGAAGGTAGATAAAAACATGAATATAATTGGAATAGCAAATGCTAATAGGTAGGTATGGTGGACTCTTTGGAATAACTTGGTTTTAGGAGTTGGATGCATGAGTGGAACTCATACTTGGTTACAGAGGCTAGCAAAAGACTGGGAGCGACCAACTAAGAGAGCAATATGGCCATAATCATGCAGAGCAACAAAACATCATTGATTAAAGCATAAAGTGATATTACAAGTCGAAAACTAAAGGATCATAAAGGTTATGATGACTTGGGATAGTCATAACATGGTGTGAGCATGCGCCAAGTCAACCCAAATAAAGCATCAAAGGAGAATACCACAATACTATGCTTTAATATGCTAAAACAACGCATGATTCTTCCAAGGCATATTAAGCAATATCAATTGTTTATAACATGTCATGCTACAACAAAGATCACTAAGCATAAATACAAAACAATATCAAGCATGGCATGACAAAGCATAGTCCACAGCTAAAAATAAGCTCTCTTTACCACTTAAGCATGAACTTTCCTACTCTTTTCCAATCCAAACCAAACTATTTGAAAAGCAATGTATGAAAGAGGGGGTCCAACCAATTTATTCAAGCAAACTAATAAAACCAAGCAAACGAAAAACAAAACGAAAAAGAAGACGCTCCAAGAACAACACAACTGTGCATGAAACAATAAAAATGAAGGGTTTGGAAGAAACCTGGGATTTTTATTAATGAAGAAGGGGATGCCTTGAGCATCCCCAAGCTTTGACGCTTGTAATTATTGGATATTTCTTGGGATGACACGCGTGGCATCCCCAAGCTTGAGCTTTAGTCCATTCTTCATCTCATTACTCATTCCTTCCATACACCTAAAAAATTTCCTTCATACAAAACTTCACATAATCTTTATTAGCAACATTAGTGCACTCAAGATAATAAGTCTTTGGGTTCAGTTTCAACACCAATAAAACTTCCATTAAAACACAAGATACTGTATCACTTCCCTCAAAAAGCTCAATTCCCCAAAAGAACTCAAAAAGGAACCAACAAGAAGCAAATGCAAATAATGGCAGAAATCTGTCAAAACAGATAAGCAGGTAAAGATGAATTTTTTGAAGACCTTCTGTTGCTCAAATCAAAAAGTGTTGAACTAACGAAAGTTAGATAACAACCTGGGGCATAAGCACAAAAATTCACGCCTCAAACCGACGTACATATATTTTACACGAATTTTTACGGTGAACAACAAAAATCTGTTTCGGGACAGCAACTTTCCCAAGCAATACTTCTCTCTCATTAGAGGTTACTCTTGGCACAAAATGCATATAAAAAGGATAAGGAGAGTTTATTACAGAGGTAATAACTTCCAAGACACATCTAAAAATTTTGGGTTATCTCCCAATAAGTACTTTTCTTTAACGCCTTTAAGTTAGGCATAAAAATTTCGATGATCCTCACATAAGAAATATGAATTAAAGTGAAAGAGAGCATCAAGAAGCAAATTAAAAACACATTTAAGTCTAACCCACTTCCTATGCATGGGAATCTTGTATGCAAATAAATTCACAAAGAACAAAGTGACGGGCATAGGAAGATAAAACAAGAGTAACTTCAAAACTTTCAGCACATAGAGAGGTGTTGTAGTACCATGAAAACTTCTACAACCATATTTTCCTCTTTCATAATAATTTTCAGTATCCTCATGAATAAACTCAACAATATAACTATCACATAAAGCATGCTTTTTTCATGATCTACAAACACATAATTTTTATCAAGCTCAAAAATAATGGTATTAAAACCTTCAAACCCACTTTTAACAATTTTATAACAAGGTGACTAATCATTCTCAAGAGGTATGGGGTTCCAAGATAAGGTCAAGACCCCTCCAATATCATTTTTAATAGTAGTATAACTAATATTATCAACCAATATAGGACCATCATCTAGAGATTTGTCATAAACATTTTCTAAGCAATGCTCTTTAGTACCATGCATTTCGAAGTTAGGCACTAATAAAGGATTATCATAGATAACAGGAGCATGATTATTATCACAAGTTTTACCCATAGTAGATTTTTCAAAAGAACCCACAGAAACATAACATTCATCCTCCTTTGGTAATCATGGGGGACAATCAAATAATGTAAGGGATAAAGAGTAACTCTCATTAGAAGGTAGGCATGGGTAGCTAATCCATTCTTCCTCCTTTTGTCCATCACTGTCCTCCTATTTTTGATCTAATGAGCTTTAGGTTCAACAATTTCTTCTTCCATAGGCTCCAGCAAATTGTGGACATATTCTTGTGCATGACTGAGTCTCTCTTTATAATCAATGATATACCAATTATTGCTGAAATTGTCTATGCAATGATCAAGGATAGAAGAGACCATATCTTTAAGGTCTTTACAAGAAATACAGGTTTCGTAGTTTTTAGAAATAAAGGATTCTATTTCAGAAGCTCCCATAAACAAAACGAATTGTTCTACTTCTTCAAATCCAAGATGAATATAGTTATTCCAATGATAGTTCATAATTATAAATTCTTTACTAAAGCCACATTGGAATTTAAGACGTTTAGTATCCTGTTCAGAGCAACAATTTATATCATGGCGTTTAAGCAAAATTTTAGCAATTAGATCCAACCTTTTTAACACGGCTCTCGTGACTTTACCCTTATAAGATTCTCTATACCTTATAAAATCTTCCATGGAGGTTCTAGCGGGCGATGGTTCATCTACTACCTTAGCAGTGATAGTAGTTTCCCCACATAGCAAACAGAGTGGGTGATACGTGAAGGAGATATGCCCTAGAGGCAAATAAGAAATAGGTTTTTATTATCATATCTCAATTAGTTTATAATAGTTTCATATTGTGCTAGAACTGTTCTAAGTAGAAACATTGGTACAGGTGTGGTATGAAACAACAAAGTCCCTAGTAGCCTCTATTCATACTAGTTCGTTGGTCACGAAGATGATCTAGGTTTCAAGATCATGGGCATTTATGCCGACTAACAACGAGATCATGTCATTGGAGAATGATGTGGTTGGACATTCCTCGAAGGATTGCAACATGATCAAGTCATATAGTTCATTGTTGCAACAGCTATACCTAGACTCCTCCTTAGACCGTGAGCTCATATTACTCACTATTTCCCTAGGCTTCTTTAACTGCATCAAACGTCATCTAGTAATGCGGTGACTATAAAGGTGTATGTTGGGTATTCTGAAGGAACAGTAGATGACATGTGATTAGAAGACCGGGATTTCTTCACCCACATGACGGGTAAAGATACATACGGCCGGCTTGGTGAGATTACATCCATATATGTTGCAACATGTGACTAGGTCACGGGGATGTAATATCACGGTAACAAGAAAACATAACTTGTTGTGAACGAGATTGAACAAGGTATGGGTGTAACACCCTCGCCTGATAAGGCTGAGTTCCTATGTATAGTGCCAATCCCTGGATCGGTTCACTGGCACACACTGTATAGATGAATACCAAAGAACAGAACAGTGCATCATTATTACATCGAATGATCCAAAATTTGTAATTATTACATAGTGCTTAGCTCAAAGGCTAGCTCAAATAACAAAGTAGCATACGGAAGCATAACTAAATAATAGGCTCCATCTTCAATTGTGCCACGGGCGAACAACTGTTGAGTGGAGGGTCGCAACCAACACAACTACTCAGAGTAATCGGAAGAGTAACCTGCAACATAAAACGTAGCAGCCCCGAAGGGTCAATACTTGGAATGTACTGGCAAGTAAAACTATGAGAGAAGCAGCAAGACTAATATCTACATGCATATCTGGCTTGTGGGGTTCAGGCTTAGTTGCAGCAGCAAAAATACTTTATCCTATCATTTGTAAATCATTTGTAAAACATCACACAACCCAATTATGTTTCAACCACAAGTTTTAGCAATTACAAGTTAGAATGAATGAGAACATGTCATAGCACCCACAATTCAGCAACTCAGTTGTCCATTACCGGGGACAGGGCTAAGTACTTAGTTTTAAACCCTGCAGGGGTTGCACACTTTACCCATATGACTTGGTCGACCCGCTCGTACCACGACACGCATATTGAGTCATGATAGGGAGAAGCCCAAGAAGAGACAATTTGGGAAGTAGCTCCCCGAGCCCATCCACGCACCGTACCAACCTATCACATTCACTACATCTTTGGATACGAAGAGCTCGGGTCGCCACGACCTACTAAGTCCATCCAGCCACCCATAACTCACTGGCATATGGTTGCACACAGAAGCTACCAAATCAAGACACTAATCATTTCTCAGAAACCTGGGTGGCCATCCACAAGTGAGCTACTCGGGTAAACCATAGACATGGGCCCGACATTCACGAACCAAGCAATTACCAATCCACCCAGAGAGTTCATTAATTAAGTTGTTTTTAAACTTTCCAAACACGTTCCTTCAAAGCAATCTTTGTCATGGTGTATCCCACCCTCGTCTACATAAGCACAACTAAGCACAACTACTTACGACGGCTCACCTAACGAGATAGACTACGGCATAATAGGATATAGCATAGCAATAGATATAACTTATAAAAAACAAAACAAGCTACAATGCATATAGAAAGTAAATAGGAATTTTATGAAGCTCCACTTGCTTTAGTAGTTGTCGGAGTCAAACACACAATCCGGGCAATCACAAGGGTCACAATCTACACGAAAGCAATGCAACAAATAAACAACAACACATAGAGATCAAACCAGTGCAACATATGCATGCATGGCAATTTAATAAAAGTTTCAGTAGTGTATTTAGGTTCTCTGATCATTATACTTACAGATGACATGCATGGAAAACTTTTTAATGCATCAAAACCATTTATTGTATTAATTAGACCCATTTAATAGGATTTATGCAATTTAATTCAACCTCTATTGTAACCAGTGTGGTTAATTTTTGTTAAACATACTCCTGGATAGAGGTTTCAATTTAGAGCCAGGAGCAAAAGGATTCAGGTCAAAAGGCCTTACAGGTCATTTTGTAGAATTAAAATACTACAAAATGTCTTTTAATGTGTGAAACATTATATGTACTGTCAACTTATAAATTTATTCCAGAATCATGTTCTATACAATTTTGGGAATCCAGGGGTATATCATTTGTATTTTTCTGAGTTGTATATTATTTTCTGTGAATTAATTGCTCCAAAAAGGGTATTAAACCAATTAAATAATCACGACAAATACTTACAGTAAATGTCTGATACAATTACATATTAATATTCTACACAAGATTGTGAGTCCAACAGTATATTATATGCTATTTTTGGAGCTGTAGATATTTTTATATAATTTTTACAAGTTTAATACAATTTTTGCAATTTTAAAGCAATTTCCAATAATCGCTGACTAGCGCTGACGCATCGCTGACTGGGGCGCCACGCGGCAAGAGCCCATTGGGCGGTACTGCTTCGGCCAGCTTGGTTGATCTGAGCCATGCGATGGTGATCGTGCGGCTGAGGTGGTTTTGTTCCTCACCAGCGGATCGTCGGCGAGGTGTGGCGGCGGGGCGGGTCATCGACGGTGCGGGCGACGGTTGAGGCGGTCGTCCCGCGATTTTGAGGGGTCGGCGAGACGCGTCTGAGGGCGGCGGTCCTGGGGGCGTGCTCGACGGTGGTCCTCGCCTTCCCCAACGACGGTGGCAGGCGACTGGGATGCTCGGCTCCGTCCGAGCTCCGGCGGTGTCGGGAGGCGGCTCTGGTGCTCCTACGGAAGTGGAGAGAGGGTGAGGTGAAGGGGAAGAACATGGGGGATGCGACAGGCATAAAATGAGGTGGTGGGGTGCACGGACGGCGTCGAGGTCGAGCTCGTGTTGGGTCAGATGGCGGCGGCGATGCAGGGAAACCGACGAGGAATTTTGTCGACGTGACGGTGTTCTTTAGGGATTTCAGAGAGGGGAAAAAACGGCGGTGGCGAGGGTTATATAGGAGGGGCAGAGGGAGCAGAAGGGGGAAACAGAATCGGGAGTATTCCGCGGAAATCGGCGGCGGTGGTTCGTGTCGATGATGAACTCGTCGGGGGAGATGACAAGTGGGGCCGAGGCTGTCAGCGGCTCAGGGGGCGAGAAAAAAAAGTTGGGAGAGGGCTCTATCCCGCGTGGGCCGCGACGGTGCTTAATGGGCTGCTGCCCGCTGCACGGGAAGCGAGAGCGAGCGGTGGATACCGCGGGCTAGGTGGGTTGGGCCGGGTGGCTTGGCGGGGTAGGGTAGGTTTACTTTTTTCTATATTTTTTTTCATTTTCTTCTTTTCTGTATATCTTTTCCTTAAATAATCCAAATGGATTGATTTTTGTTTCTAAATTTTTCTAAAATTCAAGGGATCATACTAGGATCATTTTTGTATATTTTCCACTAGTTTGCAAATAGTGGTTTTAAAATCCTAATACAATCCTATTGTAGATGCATTTTAGTAATTTAAAATAGGGTTTGAACTAGTGTTTTGCAACCCAAATTTTTCATGAATGCAAATGCTTTTTTTTTCTAGTCCCAATTTTCAAAAATCTTGGAATGTGACAATGGGATACCATTGATCGGATCTCGGACAAGTTGTATCGAGAAACAAAAGGAAGAGGATGCTACATTTAGACGGTTCAAACGACATTGTCATCAGGAATGCATAGGGGTCACATGGATATCCCTGGTCCCTCTGTTGATCATTGATACAGATCATGTCTAGAGCATTCCCGAGCCGTGAGAGGATACACTTAAGGGTACGATGAGAGCGATCATTCGTAAGACGGAATCATAGTAGAGAAAGAGAGAAAGCCGGAATCGTTCCGCGGAGAGATCCGAAGTTGTTCGGAGAAAGAATAAAGGAAAAGACCGAAAAGAGTTTTTGGATAAATGGGAATTTAAATATATATTTATTATATGTTAATTATGAATTAATATATTCTAAATAATATTTAAGTTAATATTTATAAAAGCAACTTTTATATTAGGCCGAATCCCAAAGGGAAAAGACCTAGAAATAAAACTACAGAAAAAGAAATGGAAAAAGAAAAATAGCCAGCCCAAGTGGGCGGCGGATAATGGCCGCCGCACTGGGCGGCAAGCAGCAAGCCGCCGCACCAGGGCCTGCTCGACCTAGCCCACGCGGGCGCCAGGGAACTGGGCCAACGGGCCGAGCTGGCTGTAACATCCCAAAACTTCAATCCAAACTTATCAAGATCTAAATCATCAAAAGTGGGGTTAACAAAAACTTTTCCAAATTTAAAATGAAAGCATCCATATATGTGTGCATTTAAAATAGGAGTTGTTTTGAATTGCCATGATTGTGTGATCCTTTGCTTCTAAAATGTTTCTTAAGTGATTTAAACATCATCTACATCATTCCCAAACTTTTCCTAAAGAAAATCAAATCAAAAAGAATTAAAAAGGAGGAATGGTCATTTTGGCCATTTTAATCCACTACACTACTTTGAGTGTTCCTAGCACTCATTTCTTAACAGAAACAATTCATGATCTTTGTGCCCCTTGCTAGTACACATAATGAGGTACCAAGGCCCACCTTTTGATCTGCTAAAAACATTATTTTCCTTATTTTAAATGGCAATTAAAAATTGAATCCAATGCATATGCATAGATCACCCCTATTTCAAAAACCACCTATTTGAGCTCCACTTCCAAAACCCTTGCAACCAAAGACTACCTCGCACTAGTGGAGATCACTCAAAAAATTTGAACTCAAAATTCAAAATTTTTCTCTTTCGGCCATTTCATCAAACACTTTGTGGGCAAGATCAAAGTGGCCAAACTATTACTGTTTTGGGTTGATCTTGTCTAGAAAATTAATGTGCTTTGATCATATTTGTCTCCCTCAAGCCCAACTAGACCCACACCAGCACATCCCCTACCTCCTAGCTCCACTACATTGCCATGCCGAGCCACTCCTCGCCGGCCGACCGTGCACTCGCAGCAACAGACCTCTCCAGCCTCTCTCACCATGTCTAGCACGTCGCCAGTGGTCCACTTCCACCGTCCAACCAGCCCCAGGCCAGAGCCAGAGACAGGAATGGCCAGAAACCGCCGCGCCCGGAGCTGGTCGACCATGCCGACGTCGCTCGCAGAGCACGCTCTATCCCCGCGTGCACTGACCGCCCCTAGGCCACAGCCCGCGCCCACCGCTCCGCCACGACCTAGGGAACACCCCAGACACCCCCGCTGGCCGCCCAACGCCTCACAGCCACCGCTCGCCGTTGACACTACCGCCTTTGCCGCTCAGAGTGCCACCTCGCCCAAACCGCATACCACCGCCCCTACGGTCACATTCACTTCCTAGAGCACCGCCAGGAGACCACCTGTCGATCGCCATCCTCTGCCATGCCGCTAGCCGCCCGTAGCCATGTCACCGGAGTCACCTGCCCATACACCTCGGTCTCACCGTCGGGCCTATAAAAGGAGGCCACCCCCAGCCGTTTGAAGCACACCACTCCACTCCCCTCACCTCACTGAACCTCACCCACCTCTAGCCAGAGCAAGGGGAGCAGCAGCTCCCCGGAATTTCACCGGAGCAGGCTGCCTCTAGAGGAGAAGGGCGCCTGCGATTTGGGGCACCCCAAGCTCTGCCACAACCGCGCCTCGCTTGGCTGTCATCTTCCAGTTCGGTTGCCCGCCTCGCCGTCATCGCTGGAGCCCTGGTACGTCCCTAGCAGACCCCCACCGAGTCGCTAGGGTTCGAGCTCGCCGGCGACCTGTTCGTCGTCGACGACGACCCTCAGCCGTAGATCTCCCTTCTAATCCTACAGCCCACAGCACGCGTACCGTTTCGCGTGTTAAGACCCACTAACAAGCGGGACCCCCCTGTCAGCTGAGCCCCGCGCCGCGGAGCGCCACTAGGCCGGTCCAAGTTCTTTCCCGCGCTAGCCCAGCCATTCAAATCTGGATTTTTCTTTTTAGTTAAATCTAGTTTCTGTCCACTAGTTTAAAATTCAATTCTGGGAGTTTTACAAATCCAAATTGCATGAAACTAATTTTTCCCGAAAGGTAGTAAGATGATCTATCCAAGCACGTTGGATTTAATTCAATTAGAGTTATAGATCTCTCCTAATAAAAATAATAAACAGAAGTATTTGCAACTTGCAACATTTTTATAAAATCAACCAAGTTAGCTTTGGAGTTGATTCCAACTATAAAAAATCACATTTCATCATATCTATCTAACTATGTAATAATATTAAGGTTTACATGTAGTGACTTTGGACTAGTACCAAAATAATGCTATATAGGCATTTCTAGTCACTTTAAATCATTAAATAATGAACTTAAACCAAAGTAGTATTGATCCAACCTTTAATTCTCATTCCCACATCTTAGAATATGTGGTGATGACATGTGTCAACATGACCCCATATTTTAGGTGGTGAATATTAAATTTTAGTTAATTTTTCAATGAGTAGAAATTACTTTTCTAAAATAAAAAGGATGAAACTATTGAATTACACTTGTGATGCTGGTGATGATAATAGATCATCAAATGGTGATTTAGAATACTACTTAGCCTAGTTAAGTATTGTTTGGTGATTGTGTACTCCGTATGTATTTATAGACGATAGTACCGACCAAGCTTTCGAGGAGGAGGAGTTCTACCAAGAAGAAGAAGAAGAAGAAGAAGAAGAAGAAGAAGAAAACTTCAACCACTACACCAACCAAGGCAACCCACCATTAACAGTGCAAGCTAACACTTGCAAGTTTAGTGCATAGCAAGTTAGGATCAAACTAGATGGTTTAGCAAAGATGCCTTAAGCATGCTTTGATCACGACCCCTTTGACTAGTAATACCCCAAGTCTTATTTACAAGCTTTACTCTCTTAGTTTACACAAAGTTCTTTACTTGTTTTGAAGGTAGCATAAAAGTTATAAAACTTGACCTAATTAGAACCCTTTAGATGTCATTCTATGGCATGAGATTGAACCCATCTTTTCCACCTTAGTGAACACTCTTAACTTAGTAGTTTAGAGTAGATCAAAAACTTGAGTCACTTTAGATGGGAACCCTTGGTGAAAATGAATTATGAAAACCTTGGAATGATGAGTCATTCTATTGAGATGTTTTGACATGTGTTGAGAAACACAAATGGTTGATGATGATGAAAATGTTGAGGCATGAGTCTTAACCCTTTTATAAAACTGATGGTTGGATTCGGATGCGATACCATTCCAAATTTACCGTACAACCACACTACCTGATTTGGGTAAGGCTTAGCTGGAAATTTATGTGCATTAGTATTAGTTCCCTCGCGGGAGAGGTTTGAGCTGAGGCTACCTCTCAATGTTGTCCACCTATGCAGTGCCCAAGATGACTGATCGTCATGGTTGGGAGGCCATGCTCATAGGAGAGGTGCTTATACTAGGGTGTGTAAAGGGAAGGTTATGTTTGATTATCTGCATACTAAGTATGATGATTCAGGGTTATCCCTGACAGATGTATCGAATCTTGTGGTGAAAGTGTACGACCTCTGCAGAGTGTCAAACTATTCGAATAGCCGCGTCCGCGGTTATGGATAGTTGGAATGGCCATACTGTTTCGTTGTCAGATGTTTTCCAAATAACTTGAAATGAATAATGAATCTTGACTTGACCACAACAGGGTTGTGTTTATGATACTAGCTTCCCAACTTAAGTGATTCTAGAACTTTACCTTATCTTTCTTTTCTTCTAAACTCAGCTTAGGTTTCAAACTTAACTTTATAGTTAAACTTGGAGTTAGCACTTTAACTGAGAATTATAGTACATGTTAGTGGTAGTTTGCGAGTACTTAAAGAGTACTCATGGCTTTTGTCCCTGGCTATTATCATGGCCAGACTATGAAGGAGACTATCAAGATGATGGCCAACAGGACGGCTATGATAACTAGGACTATCTTCCTTTGTCAGCATTGCATGTGCCCCTGAAGATGGACCCCACCGCTGCGCTTATCTTTTATTTCCGTTGCTTGTTGTATTAAGACTGGATCATGAGATCCTTATTTGTGTAAGACCTTATGTATGGTTTGTAATGGATGATGTACTGTGATATCCAATCCGTTATGTCTCACAAAAATGGTAATCCTGGGATTGCGCGGTATGGCATAACGGGCATCTGGGATTAAAAATCCGGGTCATATGGCATTACACTACTACTTAAAATTTGACACACTTGATCACTTCACTAACTTCCTCATCCTTAATTCTTGTAGATGGAGACTCAGTTCAGCAAGTTTTACTAGTTGGGAAACGGAGGTCAGCTGATCTTCGAGAGGGATCTGGATTCACTGTCAGAGTTACTGGGATGCCCGCACCCGGAGTTTCTTGGAGCTCAACTTCCAGGACCCCTAGGAGGAGACTTACAGTGGCTAGTCACCGCAGATCTTAGAGGAAGCATTGAAGCACCAACTTCTGGGAGAATTCAGTTCTCCGTGAGAGAGAACAACTGGCTAGATGGCTTAGCCAGGGCCATGCATGAAGCTTTCGCATGTCTATGTGCCCTCAGCGTCAACAAGGTCCAAGGAACCCGTTTTGCCCACTATGCAAGACGTGACTTCATGGGAATGCCAATGGAGATGCTGGGTCACCCCGAGTTGAGGCATCAAGTGGAGAACCTTGACTTCTTGCTTCACGACAGGCAGCAGGAACTGGACAATGCCAGGGAGTTAGCCAACCAGAACCGTGCCATTCCTGACCAGAAGGCCCAGACTTTCGCACTGCTTGTCCAAGACCGCCAGTCTCTTCGCCGTCAGCGTGCCAAGAAGGATCGCACCATCGCCCGTCTTTGCAAGAAGGTGGCCGACCTCGAGAAGACCATCAAGGAGCAGGAAGCTCAGCTTGCAGCAAAGGAAAAAAGAAGATGAGTGTGAAGACATCTAGGGAGATGCAAGAGCTTGGTGGAATAGCATCCGCAATATGAACCATGGTCAAGTGATGACATGGGAAGCATTCAAAGTCAAGTTCAGCTGCACCCACGTGCCGCAGGGACTAGTCAACAAAATGAGAGATGAGTTCCGCGAATTGAAGCAAGGAAGAATGACTGTGGTGGAGTACCATGACAGATTCCTGTCACTTGCCAGATATGCACCTGATGAGATCAACACGGAGGCCAAGAAGAAGGAGAGATTCTTGAACGGACTACATGATGAGATGCAGACTATCCTCGTCAACATCCGTTTCTAGGATCTCGAAGAGATAGTCGACTCTGCCATTCAGATGGAAGGGAAGATTAACCAGGCAAACGACAACCGCAAGCGTCGTATGATGCAGCAGTCTAGATCCAACAGTCACCAGAAGTACCGTCCCAACCCTTCACCAGGATATGCACCAAGGAACAACCGACCCCCAACATCTCACCCAAGCTACCCTAACCGTAGTGGGGGCAATGTGAAGTCCGGAGGAAACAATCACAACTCCAGTAATGCCAACAATTCCAACCGTGCCCCTCCCAAGAACCATAACAACAACAACAACACTGCACCCAGAACTAGCAGCAATGTTGTGCCTGTTGCAGTCAAGGACAAGTCCCAGATCACTTGTTTCGAGTGTGGAGTGAAGGGTCACTACTCAAATGAGTGTCCCAAGAAGACTGTAGCCAATGCCAATGTGAATGCCCTAGCTCAGTAGCAGCGTCGTGTTCAACCTGGAAGGAGATTTGCCCCAGGGAACCCTCACAACAGCAATGGCCGTCTCTTCCACATGAATGCAGAAGAAGCCTAGGAAGCGCCAGATGTAGTGCTGGGTATGTTTTATGTCAACTTAGTTTTAGCAAGAGTATTGTTTGATTCGGGAGCATCGCATTCATTTGTCACCGAAGAATTTGCATGCACTAGTAAGATTCGTCCAACCAACCTGAAGCATGTCATGATAGTTCAAATCCCTGGTTCAACAAGCAAAGCTAGAAAAAATTGCAAAGTTGTACCTATCAGAATACATGGGATAGATTTTTATGCCAACCTAATTGTACTTGGAACCATAGGATTGGAATTAGTACTAGGTATGGACTGGATGTCAAGGCATAAAGGACTGATAGACTATGCTAAGAAAGCCATCACCATGACCAGTAGTTCTGGAGTAACAGTAGAGCATATCTCTGAAACCTTACCCCGTCAATTCAAGAGCAACCAGAGTGTAGCCTTGCCCACCATAGACCAAGTCAGAGTAGTCTGTGAATACCCCGACGTATTCCTAGATGAATTGCCAGGTATGCCCCCGGATAGGGATACTGAGTTCATTATTGAACTAGTCCCCGGAACCGGACCTATAGCCCAGAGACCCTATAGCATGAACCCCTCAGAGTTAGTGGAACTGAAGAAGCAGTTGGATGCTATGCTAGCCAAAGGCTTGATTCAACCAAGTGCATCTCCATGGAGATCACCAGTGTTATTCGTCGACAACAAAGATGGAGGCAACCGTTTGTGCACATATTACAGAAAGTTGAATGATGTCACCATCAAGAACAAGTATCCCTTGCCAAAGATAGAGGATCTATTTGATCAGTTGACCGGAGCTTGGGTATTCTCAAAGATTGATCTTAGGACTGGTTATCACCAACTTAAGATTCGTGCAACAGATATTCCGAAGAGCGCCTTTACTACTCGCTATGGTTTATACGAGTATACGGTTATGTATTTTGGATTAACCAATGCCCCTGCTTATTTCATGAATCTCATGAACAAGATCTTTATGAATTTCCTAGATAAGTTTGTAGTTGTGTTTATCGACGACATCCTTATCTACTCCAAGTCGGACGAAGAGCATGAGCAACATCTGAGAGTTATCCTAGAAACCCTGAGAGAGCATCAGTTATATGCCAAGTTCAGCAAGTGTGAGTTTTTATTGAAAGAAGTAGGATTCCTAGGACATATTGTGTCTGCTGGAGGAGTCTCTATTGATCCCGCCAAGATCAAAGATGTCGAAGAATGGGAAGCCCCAACCACTCAAACCCAAGTCCGTGCATTTCTCGGATTAGCGGGATATTACCGCAAGTTCGTAGGAGGATTCTCGAGCATAGCCCGACCAATGACCTAATTGTTGAAAAAGGACAAGAAGTTTGAATGGACAGACAAATGTGAAGCCAGTTTCCAGGAGCTAAAGAAGAGATTGATATCAGCTCCAATATTAGTCATGCCTGATATCAAGAAGCAGTTTGATGTGTATTGTGACGCATCCAAGATTGGTCTAGGATGTGTATTGATGCAAGAAGGCAAAGTCATCATGTATCTGTCTCGACAACTGAAGCAGCATGAGAAGAACTATCCGACCCATGATCTTGAGCTAGCAGTTGTGGTTCTAGCATTGAAGACATGGCGTCATTATTTGATGGGTAATCGCTGTGAGATTTACTCGGATCATAAAAGCTTGAAATATATCTTCACTCAGAAGGAGCTGAATATGAGGCAAAGAAGATGGATAGAGTTAATCAAGGATTATGACCTTGACATTCACTATCACCCCGGCAAAGCCAATGTGGTAGCGGATGCTCTTAGCAGATTGCCTTGTAGGCTTAACACCATGATCAAGGAGAAGCAACCAAGTTTGTATGAAGAGTTGGAGCAGTTTAGGACTAAATTAGTTAGAAAAGGATTCTTAGCTAGCATTAAACTTCAACCCACTTTGATTAGCCAAATCAAGGAAGCCCAGAAGGGAAATGAAAGTATCGACGGAATCAAACGTCGCATTGGTACAGGAAAGGTACCTGGATTTACCGAAGACGAAGAAGGAGTACTGTGGTACAAAGGACGTATTTGTGTTCCAGCAGATTCGGAGCTGAAGGAAGTTATCATGAAGGAAGCTCATGATACTCTTTATTCTATCCACCCCGGAGGAACAAAGATGTATCAGGATTTGAAAGAGCAATTTTGGTGGCATAAGATGAAGAGAGAGATCGGAAGCTACATCGCCAAATGTGACATCTGTCAAAGAGTCAAGGCAGAGCATCAGAGACCTGCAGGACTGTTGCAACCATTGCAGATTCTGGAATGGAAATGGGATTCCGTCGGAATGGACTTTATCACCGGTTTGCCTACGTCTAGTAGGGGGAATGACTCAATCTGGGTCATAGTTGATAGACTGTCCAAGGTAGCCCACTTTATACCTGTCAAGACAACGTACCAGAGTGCAAATTTAGCAGAACTATACATTGCTAGGATTTTTAGTCTGCATGGAACCCCCAAGACCATAGTATCAGATCGAGGAACTCAGTTTACCTCGAGATTTTGGCAGAAAGTCCAAGAAGGATTAGGAACCAAGTTGAACTTCAGCACAGCGTATCACCCGCTAACTGATGGGCAGACTGAGAGAGTCAACCAGATCCTAGAGGATATGCTGAGCTTATGTGTTGGAATATGGAAAAAAATGGGAAGACTACCTGCCTTTCGCAGAATTCTCATATAACAACAGTTATCAAGCTAGTTTGCAGATGGCACCATTTGAATTCCTATATGGAAGAAAGTGTCGTACCCCTTTGAATTGGTCGCAAGTAGGAGAGAGTCAGATCTTCGGACCCGACATTCTCCGAGAAGTAGAAGAGAAAGTTCACAAAGTCCGTGAGCACCTCAAGACCGCCCAATCCAGACAGAAGAGTTATGCTGACAAAAGAAGGAGAGACCTGACTTTCAATGTCGGAGATTTTGTATATCTCAAGGTTTCACCATTGAAGGGAACGCAACGCTTTAGTCTAAAAGGAAAATTAGCCCCCAGATATATCGGACCCTTCAAAATTCTAAACCGTCGAGGAGAAGTATCATATCAGCTGGAACTGCCTGAAGAGATGTCATCCATCCACAATGTGTTCCATATCTCATTACTTCGCAAATGTTTGGAAGTGCCCGAGAAGACTGAAGTTTTCAAGAACATCGATCACAGAGCTGTGGAAATCAACAATGACTTGACCTACAGAGAAGTACCCATCCGTATCTTAGAAGAAGCCTACAGACCCACCAGGACCAAGAGTATCAAGTTTCTCAAGATTCAGTGGAGCAACCATACCGAGGAGGAAGCTACTCGGGAGCACGAAGATTACATTAGGACAGAGTTCCCAGATCTCGTTAGTTCCTAGTTTTCTTTGTAAATCTCGGGACGAGATTTTGTTTAAGGAGGGAAGGTTTGTAACATCCCAAAACTTCAATCCAAGCTTATCAAGATCTAAATCATCAAAAGTGGGGTTAACAAAAACTTTTCCAAATTTAAAATGAAAGCATCCATATATGTGTGCATTTAAAATAGGAGTTGTTTTGAATTGCCATGATTGTGTGATCCTTTGCTTCTAAAATGTTTCTTAAGTGATTTAAACATCATCTACATCATTCCCAAACTTTTCCTAAAGAAAATCAAATCAAAAAGAATTAAAAAGGAGGAATGGTCATTTTGGCCATTTTAATCCACTACACTACTTTGAGTGTTCCTAGCACTCATTTCTTAACAGAAACAATTCATGATCTCTGTGCCCCTTGCTAGTACACATAATGAGGTACCAAGGCCCACCTTTTGATTTGCTAAAAACATTCTTTTCCTTATTTTAAATGGCAATTAAAAATTGAATCCAATGCATATGCATAGATCACCCCTATTTCAAAAACAACCTATTTGATCTCCACTTCCAAAACACTTGCAACCAGAGACTACCTAGCACCAGTGGAGATCACTCAAAAATTTGAACTCAAAATTCAAAAGTTTTTCTCTTTCGGCCATTTCATCAAACACTTTGTGGGCAAGATCAAAGTGGCCTAACTATTACTGTTTTTGGTTGATCTTGTGTAGCAAATTAATGTGATTTGATCATCTTTGTCTCCCTCAAGCCCAAGCAGACCCACACCAGCACATCCCCTACCTCCTAGCTGCATTGCATTGCCATGCCGAGCCACTCCTCGCCGGTCGACCGTGCACTCGCAGCAGCAGACCTCTCCAGCCTCTCTCACCATGTCTAGCATGTCGCCAGTGGTCCACTGCCACTGTCCAACCAGCCCCAGGCCAGAGCCAGAGACAGGAACGGCTAGAAACCGCTGCCCGGAGCTGGTCGACCATGCCGACGCTGCCCGCAGAGCATGCTATGTCCTCGCGTGCACAGACCGCCCCTTGGCCATAGCCCACGCCCACCGCTCCGCCACGACCTGGGGAACACCCCAGACACCCCTGCTGGCCGCCCAACACCTCACACCCACCGCTCGCCGTGGACACCGCCGCCTCTGCCGCTCAGAGCGCCACCTCGCCCAGACCGCATACCGCCGCCCCTACGGTCGCATTCACTTCCTAGAGCACGGCCAGGAGACCACTTGTCGATCGCCATCCTCCGCCATGCCGCTAGCCGCCCGTAGCCGTGTCGCCGGAGTCACCTGCCCATACCCCGCAGTCTCACCGTCGGGCCTATAAAAGGAGGCCACCCCCAGCCATTTGAAGCACATCACTCCACTCCCCTCACCTCACTGAACCTCACCCACCTCTAGCTGGAGCAAGGGGAGCAGCAGCTCGCTAGAATTTCACCGGAGCAGGCCGCCTCTGGAGGAGAAGGGTGCCTGCGATTTGGGGCACCCCAAGCTCTGCCGCAACCGCGCCTCGCCTCGCCGTCATCTTCCAATTCGTTTGCCCACCTCGCCGTCTTCGCTGGAGCCCTGGTACGTCCCCAGTAGACCCCCATCGAGCCGCTAGGGTTCGAGCTCGCCGGCGACCTGTTCGTCGACGACGACGACCCTCAGCTGTAGATCTCCCTTCTAATCCTACGACCCACAGCGTGCGTACCGTTTCGCATGTTAAGACCCACTGACAAGCGGGACCCCCCTGTCAGCTAAGCCCCGCGCCGCAGAGCGCCACTGGGCCGGCCCAAGTTCTTTCCCGCGCTAGCCCAGCCATTCAAATCTGGATTTTTCTTTTTAGTTAAATCTAGTTTTTGTCCACTAGTTTAAAATTCAATTCTAGGAGTTTTACAAATCCAAATTGCATGAAACTAATTTTGCCCAAAAGGTAGTAAGATGATCTATCCAAGCCCGTTGGATTTAATTCAATTAGAGTTATAGATCTCTCCTAATAAAAATAACAAAACAGATGTATTTGCAACTTGTAACATTTTTATAAAATCAACCAAGTTAGCTTTGGAGTTGATTCCAACTCTCAAAAACCACATTTCATCATATCTATCTAACTATGTAATAATATTAAGGTTTACATGCAGTGACTTTGTACTAGTACCAAAATAATGCTATATAGGCATTTCTAGTCACTTTAAATCATTAAATAATGAACTTAAACCAAAGTAATATTGATCCAACCTTTAATTCTCATTCCCACATGTTAGAATATGTGGTGATGACATGTGTCAACATGACCCCATATTTTAGGTGGTGAATATTAAATTTTAGTTAATTTTTCAATGAGTAGAAATTACTTTTCTAAAATAAAAAGGATGAAACTATTGAATTACACTTGTGATGCTGGTGATGATAATAGATCATCAAATGGTGATTTAGAATACTACTTAGCCTAGTTAAGTATTGTTTGGTGATTGTGTACTCCGTATGTATTTATAGACGATAGTACCGACCAAGCTTACGAGGAGGAGGAGTTCTACCAAGAAGAAGAAGAAGAAGAAAACTTCAACCACTGCACCAACCAAGGCAAGCCACCATTAACAGTGCAAGCTAACACTTGCAAGTTTAGTGCATAGCAAGTTAGGATCAAACTAGATGGTTTAGCAAAGATGCCTTAAGCATGCTTTGATCACACCCCCTTTGACTAGTAATACCCCAAGTCTTATTTACAAGCTTTACTCTCTTAGTTTACACAAAGTTCTTTACTTGTTTTCAAGGTAGCATAAAAAGTATAAAACTTGACCTAATTAGAACCCTTTAGATTTCATTCTATGGCATGAGATTGAACCCATCTTTTCCACCTTAGTGAACACTCTTAACTTAGTAGTTTAGTGTAGATCAAAAACTTGAGTCACTTTAAATGGGAACCCTTGGTGAAAATGAATTATGAAAACCTTGGAATGATGAGTCATTCTATTGAGATGTTTTGACATGTGTTGAGAAACACAAATGGTTGATGATGATGAAAATGTTGAGGCATGAGTCTTAACCCTTTTATAAAATTGATGGTTGGATTCGGATGCGATACTATTCCAAATTTACCATACAACCACACTACCTGATTTGGGTAAGGCTTAGCTGGAAATTTATATGCATTAGTATTAGTTCCCTCGCGGGAGAGGTTTGAGGTGAGGCTACCTCTCAATGTTGTCCACCTATGTAGTGCCCAAGATGACTGATCGTCATGGTTGGGAGGCCATGCTCATAGGAGAGGTGCTTATACTAGGGTGTGTAAAGGGAATGTTATGTTTGATTATCTGCATACTAAGTATGATGATTCAAGGTTATCCCTGACAGATGTATCGAATCTTGTGGTGAAAGTGTACCACCTCTGCAGAGTGTCAAACTATTCGAATAGCCGCGTCCGCGGTTATGGACAGTTGGAATGGCCATACTATTTCGTTGTCAGATGTTTTCCAAATAACTTGAAATGAATAATGAATCTTGACTTGACCACAACAGGGTTGTGGTTATGATACTAGCTTCCCAACTTAAGTGATTCTAGAACTTTACCTTATCTTTCTTTTCTTCTGAACTCAGCTTAGGTTTCAAACTTAACTTTATAGTTAAACTTGGAGTTAGCACTTTAACTTAGAATTATAGTACCTGTTAGTGGTAGTTTGCGAGTACTTAAAGAGTACTCATGGCTTTTGTCCCTAGCTATTATCATGGCCAGACTATGAAGGAGACTATCAAGATGATGGCCAACAGGACGGCTATGATAACTAGGACTATCTGCCTTCGTCAGCATTGCCTATGCCCCTGAAGATGGACCCCACCGCTGCGCTTATCTTTTATTTCCGCTGCTTGTTGTATTAAGACTGGATCATGAGATCCTTATTTGTGTAAGACCTTATGTATGGTTTGTTATGGATAATGTACTGTGATATCCAATATGTTATGTCTCGCAAAAATGGTAATCCTGGGATTGCAAGGTATGGCATAACGGGCATCTGGGATTAAAAATTCGGGTGTTGACAACGGCCCACCCAGGCGGGGCGGGGAGAGCTGGGCCGCGGGAGGCCAGCAGGCCGGTGGGGTAGCCAGCCCACCCGGGCTCGCCTCACCAGGCCACCGCTGCGGGCAGCCAGCGGGTGCGGAGTGGGCCGAGCAAGGCCCACCCGGCCAGGCGCTGTGCTGTTAGCTGCTGCTCACTTTTACTATGGGCGGTTGATAGCATGTTGGCTATTTGGGCTGCCCAGATTCGTCCCATTCGGCTAGGACGAATTTTTCCTGAGTTTCTCCTTTAGTATTAGTCCCACATGGCTTAGTCTTTGAGAAAGGTACACCCCCTTAGCCTATATAAAGGGGTGCCCATGGGTGGGATTAAACACACCAATATTTGGGGAAGTCCTTTGGTTGACTTCCTCCTTCCCTCTCTCTCTATACCTTGTGACCATGGCCCCAAGTCTGGGCTGTGCGATTGAGGCACAACTATAGTACGTCGTTGCGCTGCAGGGATTCGTAGCCGGATATCAAATTCCACACTCCCGGCGGGATCGGGGAGCTGTAGGTCTCATCGTGCACCGGATGTGTACGAAGACATGAGGCGCAACACTTGGGGCGCTTAAATGTCCTGAGCCGGAGCTCTGGCATGATGAAGATGATGAAGATCAAGAAGGAGCAAGGGGTGACCTGCGAGAGCTTTGCGGCCTTGAGGTCGGCTTCGAGTACGACTACATCAACCACGTTCCCCGTGGAACGTTAACCGCGTACGGTCTACAAGGGTATGTATTATCTATGCATCGGCCATTACCGCATTGCTACATAGATAGATCCTAGGCTAAGTTTTTAGGGTTCCGTCGTAGGAAACTTTTTGTTTTCTGCGCCGATCCCCAACAGTGGTATCAGAGCCGATCTATGCATAGGAGTGCTATACGGCCAGTACGCACAAGTTTTGTGCAGGCATTGATCCCTTAGTTGTTACCCTCTAACGTGTACTTGTTTATATCATGGTATTGTTTGATGAAGCGGCCCGGACCAACCTTACGCGTATTCGTACGCGAGACTGGTTCCACGCTCAACATACGGCTTGTACCGTATAAGTGGCTAGCGGGTGTCTGTCTCTCATTCGATAGTTGATATAGCATTTACAACGGAGGGCCCCGAAAGGGGTGTAGTAGAGACAACTGTCGAATCCATGTTGTGGTTGGAAAGTTCGTAGTTTAGAAACGGTTCTAGTGCAAAAGCCCTAACAACCACGTAAAACTTGCAATAGATAAAGTAGAGGCGTCTAACTTTATTTTGCAGGGGGGCATGTGATTATGATATGGCATTGGTCGTTGTGAAGGTAAAGTAGTTTACTTTTATGTTACTAAGTAGTATAGTAATAGTCATCGTTCTGATGGACGACCTGGTGGTGGCGTCGTGGACTTGGCGTCAAACCAAGGGCAAGATGGAGATCATGCCGGAGCGCTCGATGGAGATCAAGGCGCAAGAAAGACCATATAATATCACATTATACATATGATGTTGATACCAGTTTTTACATCTTATTGTGTGCTAGTATTTAGATACTCAACGGTAGAAAATAAGATAATCCCTATAGAATTCCAATGTTCCGTGTTCCCCTTGTGTGTGCACCACTAAGAAAGTTCTTCGGTATGAGGCGATCCAGGGTTACAGGCCTGGGTGTCAGACATATCTGCGTTCGCATACAGTGGGTGTAAGACAAGTTGCACTTCGAATACACACAAGTTAGATTTGGCGAGCCTAGCATGTACAGACATGGCCACGGAACACAAGAGATCGAAAGATCGAGCATGAGTCACATGGATGATGTGATTGGCATTGTTGAATGCCTACCTTTGATAATGCACTGATGGCTATGATGATCGGGGGAGGTGCAGAGGATAGGGATCATGCGATAACTAAAATCGTCCAGGGGATGACCGTTTTAGTGGAGACCAATTATAAATTGATCTCTTATTATAAACTTAGTCTAGATGTCTGTTTGCAAATATCTTAGTAGATCTTAGCCTATCCCATTGAGGTCCTTTGCGACCATGGGAATATATTGCTTAATTTGGAACTTAGCAAAAGGGTCCAACTTCATAGATTAATACCCACGCCTGGGGGATATCCTCGTAAAAGGTGATCTTCTCTTCTTGATACAATAACCATTAGGAGATAATTCGATGACTCTGGAATGTTTGGTAAAAACACTCAGCGATCTTGCATTAGATTTAAGAACTCTTAGAAGGGCTTGATTGCAAATGGAGGTCATGGATGAAAAGGTATATATAAGATATACAAATTATAAATGTAATTCTTACAAAACTCATTGCAGTTGGTAAAGCATTTGATACTTATCCCGTTTTGTGAAAACAGGATGATCTGCTTGAGAATTGCTGGATTTGAGGCAATATGACTTGATGACGGCAAGCAAAACGGTTGATGGCCGACATCACCTCTTCCCTCAAAGTTTGTCATTTGGATTAGTGGACTTGAATATAATTTGTAATCCTTGTATGTGTGTCTTGCTTTTGGCAAGACGATTATTCATATGAACAAGTTACAAACCAGTTTGTACTATTCTTATGAACAATACCTTATGGTCACATTACGATTACAAACAAGTTATTCTCATCACTATGTTGATGATAATAGTTTAAACATTTATAAAAGGATTAGAATGCTAAAAGATATCCAAAGTTTAATAATGAAAAGACACTATAGTTTAAGTCATTTTGGTTACTGCAGGTTCTTTATGAACGATCGGGGTCCTAGATGCTTAATCTAGAGACTTTGCAAAACCATGCCTCTTGGGCAGAATGACTAAAACTCCGCATTCTGGTAAAACGGTGATATGCAAAGAAATGTTGAATCTTATACATAGCGATGTATCACATTTTCAACAAATAGTGGAAATCATTAGTTAATTGTGGACTTAAGTGAATAAGTGTATTTACTTAATGAAATGTGAAGTTTGAAATGATTTGAATTGTTCAAATAAGTTCATAACTAAATGGGATATTGAATTAACTGAATTAACAAGTCTCTTTGATTTGATCGACATGACTAAGGTATTCAAGTTAATTTTAGCATAAAAGGAACTTGTGAAAGATGTTTCACAAATTATGATAATTGGACGAATTCAAACTTTGTTGAAATGTCTAAACATCATAAATGTTTTGTATTAGATACATATGATATCATATTATCTCTTATCGGGGTTATAGTTATCGTTTAGAGTTAAAGATCAAAATAAGCAAACACTCATTTGAAATACAAAGGAACATCTAAAAGATTCGTGGAAACAACACCATAAGTGTCATGGCACATTCGAGTTTTTGGAGATTTCGACAAGTTGAAATCGTGGCGAATAAACAAGTCTTTGTAAGAGCATTCTTAGGAAGCTATGAATGCATCTTCCACAAAGGGGCAAACTTGTGGTTGTCCAAAGTTGACGTGTCTTGATGAAGATACGGGTGGAAGAAAGTAAAAGATCAAAACAAGGTATCTGACCTTCCCTCCGAATTGTTGAGTGGCGCAGCGGAATTTGTTTCGTGAAACCAAACTCTGCAAATAGAGGAGAAATTGTTGATAATGATCATAAAGTTTCAAGGGAATACTTTTACTAAAGAAAGTAGGATTCAACTATATATTCTACAAGTTTGTGGAATTAGATTATTGATTCACTTGTCATGTTTTGAACAAGACATGCCTACAAATTACAAAGAAGCGTGATGGACCTAAGTACGAGAAATGAATGGTCATTGAAATCTCGTTAGTGGAATTCTTGATTTGATAGTGATCAAAGAATTTTGGAATGTCCAAGATTATCGAGAGGACCTAGATTTGAGTGGGAGAAAATTAGCTTGGCTAATTCATAATATGTAACTAACATATTCTGAGTGGGAGCTAAGTGAAATCCCTAGATCTCAAATATGAATGTCATATTTGAGTGGGAGCGTGAAATCATTCTGGATATGTGGACGACATATGTGAATGATGTGATTGGTTTTTAAGTTAGGATGAAGTTGAAGTTATTAAACAAAAGATCTATCGAGATAGATTAGTAAGTTTAATAAACACTGAATGTCAAATGCTTCCTGGACTTGATTCTGAAAGATGTTCAGAATGTCCTAAGCAAAATTCTAAAGAATTTCAGAATAGAACAAGGTAAGAAAGAAGTTCTTATTATATGAAGCATTGAGTATTACAACTATGGTTGAAAGAGATGCGTTGCATCTCCTATGCCTCAATCATAGGTTCTTTCATATAACCATATTGTATACTCCACATAAAGTGACCCGAGGCTCTGGTTGGTAGGACAAAGTCTTAACTGTAAGAACAAGTCTTTAAGTGATTCCTGAGTTAATCACTGAACCAGTATTAAGTTTATACTTAAGTAGCAAGAAGCAATGTAAGTGGTATAGATGCATTTCATGCACTAGGATCTACATAGATATAGAAGTATAAAAGCTACATCTGATGTGATGTATAATGTTATGGCGGGGCTAGTTCGCTTTTAACGTAGAATGATGTGTCCCAGGGCCCAGTGCCCATGAGAAAGCCCTCGAGGTTGATCTAACGTCACTGTAAGCTCCTGGAATCTGGCCTCGTTCTGCTGCCATGACTATAGTATATACACAAAGGATAGCAAAGTGTGTTTCGAAGTTAAGATAACAACAGTGAAAAACGACCGTCATCATAAACACTAGAAACAAAGTCTCGCTTTGTTGCCATACAAATGCTTCGACCCATTATACGATAATGGAGTGAATGTCAAAATTAGGAAGACATTAATGATTTGCAAAAGACATAATGTGTTGGGTCCGCAGCATAGAAAACAAAAAAATTCCTACGGTGTGAACTACACGCCAAGATCTATCTACTAGGTACAAAGCAACGGGTGGACATACATCCAATGAGAACTTACCCTCGAAGACAACGAGTTTTGTTAACGAGTAGGAACTCGTGGTTGATGTAGTCGTACACTTGCTGATCTCAAGATCGTGAGGAAGTCCGAGCGCCGCAACTCAGCAGCGCATCCGCACTCGCACACACGTTCAAGCCACTGGACAACCTCCACCTCCTCGCTCCAACGATCCAGCAGAAGCAGCAACTCCTTCCAGACGAAATGCCACCGGGAACATGTATCTCGCTAATCCGAGACCATGGGGGAATAATTCTAGATGGGGAGAGAGATCCTTCACAAGGAGGTGTGAGGATGAAGGAGGGAATGGGTGGCCTTTTATAGGAGGAGGGGGTGCCCCTCCTCTCCATGGCCGGCGCATAGGGGGGGTGACCCCTCACCTCCTCCATTCATGTGGTGGTAACCCCTCCACATTAAAATGCCTCTTCACATTCCCTTTTAAAGTCTCCACTTTAAATGCATTAAAATTCTCCAAGTTTAATGCTCTCTCATTTATTAAAACTCTTTTATTAAATTTATTCATAATTTTGTTAATTACTTTAATTAACAAACATTCACATATAGCCCCTTGCAATATTTCAATATCACATGCAGAACCACTTTCTACAATTTCACCCGAAACAATTTCCGGTTTCTATCGAAACAATTCCTGTGCTTTGTAGTTCTTTCGTCTGAAACATATGTGCTCCAAAATGGTGTCCGGTAACTCTTAAGTGTGTCACCCTATGGTTCGCGAATAATGCAGACATGATCGAGACCCTTCTCCGATCAATAATCAGCAGCGG
The DNA here is from genome assembly GCA_910589775.1 of Avena eriantha. Taxonomy (NCBI): domain Eukaryota; kingdom Viridiplantae; phylum Streptophyta; class Magnoliopsida; order Poales; family Poaceae; genus Avena; species Avena eriantha. The sequence continues at coordinate 62,107,216 of OU342742.1, read as the reverse complement.
GACCTGGAGATTCGTACTGACTCCTACACATTCAACGATGACTTCTATGATCGTGAGAACCTTTAACGCTTTTAACTAAATCCCTTTTGTCTCGCGATATATTACATGTCCGAGATTCGATCATCGGTATCTCCATACCTAGTTTGATCTCGTTTCCGACATGCACTCTTTTCTCGTTCCCGTGATATAACATTCTAGTGATCACATCACTTGCTTGCAAGCTATCTCAATGTGATATCACCGAGAGGGACAAGAGTATATCTATCCGTCATCAGGATTGACAAATTCCACTCTTGATCCATGAGCCTCAACATAACACCTTCGTAGTACTGAACCCATCTTTATAGTCACCCTGTTACGGTGTGACGTTTGATGTTATCAAGATACTCTTTAGGTGTTAGCAATTAACATGATCTCATGGTCTAAGGATAAAGATTACTTCGTATGATGTTATAGCAATATAAAAATAATGACTTGATCGTAATGCTATACTTCGGATGAATGTTCATCACATCATTCCACCAATGGTGTGACCTTGTTATTAACAACATCCAATGTCCATGATCAGGAAACCTTGATCATCTTGTTAATCAACAAGCTAGTCTATAAGAGAGGCATAACTAGGAACCCTTTTTGTTTATTAAACACACATGTATTGATGTTTCCGATCAATACAATTCTAGCATGTAAAATAAACATCTATATATAAGGAATACATAATAACAACTTTATTATTGCCTCTCAGGGCATATTTCCTTCAGTCTCCCACTTGCACTAGAGACAATAATCTAGTTCACATAGTGATAAATCTAACACCCATGGAGTTCTGGTGTTGATCATGTTTTGCCCTAGGGAGAACTTTAGTCAACGGATCTGCTACATTTAGGTCCGTGTGTACTTTACAAATCTTTATATCTCCATCCTAGACATGCTCGTGGATGGAGTGCAACCGGCGCTTAATATGCTTGGAATTCTTGTGAGACCTCGGTTCCTTTGCGTTGGCTATGGCTCCATTGTTGTCACAATAGATCACCATTGGGTACAATGCACTAGGAACCACACCTAGTCCCGTAATGAACTCTTTCATCCAAACCGCTTCCTGCGCCGCTTCTGAAGCAGCAACATATTCCGCCTCCGTCGTTGATCCAGCCACCACAGGTTGTTTGGAACTCCTCCAACTAACTGTTGCTCCGTTCAAGAGAAATATGTATCCGGATTAAGACTTAGAGTCATCCGGATCGGTGTCAAATCTAGCATCGTCATAACACTTAGCGACTAGCTCTTCTTCACCTCCGTATATAAGAAACATATCCCTAGTTCTTCTCAAGTACTTGAGGATGTTCTTTACCGCTATCCACTGTTCCAAACCTGGATCAAATTGGTACCTACTAGTCAAACTAATAGCATGTGCCACATCCGGTCTTATACATAGCATGGCATACATAATAGAGCCTATGGTCGAGGCATAGGGGATCTTATCCATCATCTCTCTTTCTTCCGCTGTAGCCGGACTTTGAGTCTTACTCAATGTCTTGCCTTGCAACATAGGTAAGAACCCCTTCTTACTTTCGTCCATATTAAACTTCTTTAATATCTTATCAAGGTATGTACTCTGCGATAGCCCAATTAGGCGCCTTGATCTATCTCTATAGATTTTAATGCCTAATATATATGACGCTTCACCAAGGTCTTTCATCAAAAATTTGTTGTTTAGATAACTTTTAACACTGTTTAAAAGATCGATTTCATTTCCAATCAATAATATGTCATCCACATATAATATTAGAAATGCCACATTGCTCCCACTCACTTTCTTGTAAATACAAGCCTCTCCATAAGTTTGGACAAATCCAAACTCTTTGATCACCTCATCAAAGCGGAGATTCCAACTCCGGGATGCTTGCTTCAGTCCATAGATGGATCGCTGAAGTTTGCATACCTTATTAGCATCCTTAGGATCGACAAAGCCCTTAGGTTGTATCATATACAACTCTTGTTCAATATTACCATTGAGGAATGCAGTTTTGACATCCATCTGCCATATTTCATAATCGAAATATGCAGCAATTGCTAACATAATCTAACCGACTTAAGCATCGCTACGGTAGAGAATGTCTCATCGTAGTCAACTCCTTGAATTTTTCGAAACCCCTTTGTGACAAGTCGAGCCTTATAGATGGTCACATTACCATTAGCATCAGTTTTCTTTTGAAAATCCATTTATTCTCAACGGCCTTTCGATCGTGAGGTAAGTCCACCAAGGTCCAAACTTGGTTCTTGTACATGGATTCCATCTTGAATTTCATGGCTTCTAGCCATTTGTTGGAATCCGGGCTCATCATTGCTTCTTCATACGTCGCAGGGTCATCCATTTCATCAACCATGAAATTCACAATAGGATTGCCGTACAGTTCAGGAGTTGCACGTGTCCTGTTTGACCTGCGAGGTTCGGCAGTGTCCTCTTTCGGAGTTTCATGATCAATATCATTAGCTCTCTCTTCATCAGGTGAAGTCAACTCCGAAACAACTTCTGGTGCTGCGCCACTCGCCATTTCATGAAGAGAAGGTTCAATAACCTCTTCGAGTTCTACCTTCCGACTACTCACACCTTTCGCGAGAAACTCCTTCTCAAGAAAGGATCCATTCTTGGCAACAAAAACCTTGCCCTTGGATCTGTGATAGAAGGTATACCCAATCGTTTCCTTAGGGTATCCTATGAAGACGCATTTTTCCACTTTGGGTTCGAGTTTATCTGGCTGAAGTTTCTTCACGTAAACATTGCATCCCCAAACTTTAAGAAATGACAACTTAGGTTTGTTTCCAAACCATAATTCATACGGTGTCGTTTCAACGGATTTAGATGGTGCCCGATTTAAAGTGAATGCAGCTGTTTCCAGTGCATAACCCCAAAATGACAGTGGCAAGTCAGTCAGAGACATCATAGATCAGACCATATCCAATAATGTACGATTATGACGTTCCGACACACCATTACGTTGTGGTGTTCCGGCAGGCGTGAGTTGTGAAACTATTCCACACTCTTTCATGTGTGTGCTAAACTCGTAACTTAGATACTCTCCTCCATGGTCAGACCATAGAAATTTGATATTTCTATTACGATGATTTTCCACTTCATTCTGAAATTCCTTGAACTTTTCAAAAGTTTCAGACTTGTGTTTCATCAAATAGATATACCCGTATCTACTCAAATCATCCGTGAAAGTAACAAAATAACGATATCCACCTCGCGCCGACACACTCATTGGTCCACACACATCAGTATGTATGATTTCCAATAAATCTGTCGCCTGTTCCATTGAACCGGAAAACGGCGTTCTAGTCATCTTGCCCATAAGGCATGGCTCACATGTATCAAATGATTCAAAATCAAGTGATTCCAAAAGTCCATCAGATTGGAGTTTCTTCATGCGTTTAACGCCAATATGACCTAGACGGCAGTGCCACATATATGCAGATATATCATCATCAAGTTTAATCTTTTTAGCATTAACATTATGAATGTGCGTAATATTACTCCGAGATCCATCAGAAATAAACCATTCAACACAGGTGCATGACCATAAAAGATATTATCCATATAAATCGAACAACCATTGTTTTCAGATTTAAACGAATAACCACTTTGCATCAAACACGATCCGGATACAATGTTCATGCTAAGTGCAGGCACCAAATAACAATTATTCAGGTTTATAAATAATCCCGATGGCATATGGAGAGGCAGCGTTCTGACGGCGATCACATCAACTCTTGATCCATTGCCGACTCTCATTCTGACCTCATCCCTTGCTAGTTGTCGCTTGTTCCGCAGCCCCTGAATCGAGTTACATATATTAGCAACCGACCCCGTATCAATACCCCAGGTGCTACTGCGAGTACTAGTCAAGTACACATCAATAACATGTATATCACATATACCTTTATTTGCCTTGCCGGACTTCTTGTCCGCCAAATACTTGGGGAAGTTGCGCTTCCAATGGCCAGTCCCCTTACAATAGTAGCACTCGGTATCGGACTTAGGGCCAGCTCAGGGTTTCTTTTCAGGCATGGCAACAGACTTGCCACCCTTCTTTCCCTTGTGCTTGCCTTTCTTGTCTTTCTTGAAACCGGTGGTTCTATTGATCATCAACACTTGATGTTCTTTCCTAATCTCCACTTCTGCAGTCTTAAGTATTGACAGAAGCTCAGGAAGAGACTTCTTCATGCCCTACATATTATAGTTCATCACGAAGCTCTTGTAGCTAGGTGGCAGAGATTGGAGAACACGATGTATGCCCAAGTCAATGGGAATCGTTATTCCCAAGGACACAAGCTTATCGGCGTACCCAGACTTTTTGAGTACATGCTCACTAACGGAGTTGTTCTCCTCCATCATGCAGCTAAAGAACTTTTCAGTAGCATTATAACTCTCTACGGTAGCATGGGTATCGAAAATCATTTTCAATTCTCCCATGGTATCAAAGGCATTGCCATTTTCGAAATGCTTTCGAAGTTCTGGCTCTAGCCCATATAGTATGCCGCAATGAACTAAGTTGTGGTCCTCCTGACAAGTCACATAGACATTCCTTTCCTCGTCAGGGGCATCAGGAGCTGGTGGGGGGCCTAGCGGCGCATCTAGCACATATTTCTTTTGTGCAGCAGTGAGGAGAATCCTCAAATTCATAGCCTAGTTGGTGAAGTTGCTACCATTCGCAGCAAGTTTCTCTTTCTCCATGAACACATTGAAATTAAAAGCAGGTGGTGCCATCTACAACAAAATTTGTAAAGTTTATTTAGACTAAGTTTATGATAGATTGAGTTCAACTAATCCAAATTACTAATGAACTCCCACTCAAAAACGACATCCCTCGTGCCTTTTTGGTGATTACATGAACCAAATCCACTACACAAAGTCCGATCATCACGTGAGTCGGTGTAGCTTCAAAGGCGAGCATCTATATGGGCATCATACCAACCATATGACTCATGCTTAACCTTTTGGTCTGTGTTCCGAGGCCATGTATGTGCATGCTAGGCTCGCCAAGTAAGAACCTTAGTACTCGCGTGTGTAAAACTGTCTTACACCCGTTGTATGAAAGCGTAGAGTCGAGTACACCCGATCATCACGTGATGTCTCGAAACACGATCCATAGAAAGGTGCATACTCAAGGAAGAACACATTTTATCTTGATATCTAAATGAGGGATCATCTTACAATGCTACCAAAAGCCCCAAACTAGCAGTATAAGATGCTAACATCTAATGTGTAAAGTGAGATGATATGGTCCATGCATTTGATCTCTATCATTTGCATTGTGGTATGATCTCTATCATTCCTTTGTGTGTAAGGCCAAGGTCTATGGAACTTACACGTTGAATGTGTTGTAAGAGTATCTATCATACATCTACTTACAACAATACCATATCAATACACTAGCCCAGCAACGATCTAAACTAGACGCCTCTAATTTATCAATTGCAAGTTTTACGTGGCTTAGGGCTTTCGGAGATAGAACCATTCTCACCTACGAACATGAACTACAACGAGGATAACTAAGTTATTAGCAACTCGTTTTAAATCAGATATTGACTATAGTAGGAGAGACAGACACCCGTCAGCCACTTATGCAAAACAAGTTGCATGTCAGTCGTGGAACCGGTCTCATGTACGATGACATGTAAGGTTGGTCCGGGCCGCTTCATCCCACTATGCCACCAATATCCAAAATACATAGAAGATGCAATAACATGATCATCATCGCCCACATATAAACATATGTGTAGTACCCGTGCAAAGCACCTACGCATAGATCAGGCTCTGATACCACTGTTGCGTCCGCGGCATAGAAAACAAAAAATTTCCTACGGTGTGAACTACACGCCAAGATCTATCTACTAGGTACAAAGCAACGGGTGGACATACATCCAACGAGAACTTACCCTCGAAGACAACAAGTTTTGTTAACGAGTAGGAACTCGTGGTTGATGTAGTCGTACACTTGCCGATCTCAAGATCGTGAGGAAGTCCGAGCGCCGCAACACAGCAGCGCATCCGCACTTGCACACACGTTCAAGCCACCGGACAACCTCCACCTCCTCGCTCCAGCGATCCAGCGGAAGCAGCAACTCCTTCCAGACGAAATGCCACCGGGAACATGTATCTCGCTAATCCGAGACCATGGGGGAATAATTCTAGAGGGGGAGAGAGATCCTTCACAAGGAGGTGTGAGGATGAAGGAAGGAATAGGTGGCCTTTTATAGGAGGAGGGGGAGCCCCTCCTCTCCATGGCCGGCGCATGGGGGGTGACCCCTCACCTCCCCCATTCATGTGGTGGTAACCCCTCCACATTAAAATGCCTCTTCACATTCCCTTTTAAAGTCTCCACTTTAAATGCATTAAAATTCTCCAAGTTTAATGCTCTCTCATTTAATAAAACTCTTTTTATTAAATTTATTCAGAATTTTGTTAATTACTTTAATTAACAAACATTCACATATAGCCCCTTGCAATATTTCAATATCACATGCAGAACCACTTTCTACAATTTCACCCGAAACAATTTCCGGTTTCTATCAAAACAATTCCTGCGCTTTGCAATTCTTTCGTCTGAAACATATGTGCTCCAAAATGGTGTCCGGTAACTCTTAAGTGTGTCACCCTACGGTTCGCGAATAATGCAGACATGATCGAGACCCTTCTCCGATCAATAATCAGCAGCAGGACCTGGAGATTCGTACTAACTCCTACACATTCAACGATGACTTCTATGATCGTGAGAACCTTTAACGCTTTTAACTAAATCCCTTTTGTCTCGCGATATATTACATGTCCGAGATTCGATCATCGGTATCTCCATACCTAGTTTGATCTCGTTTCCGACATGCACTCTTTTCTCGTTCCCGTGATATAACATTCTAGTGATCACATCACTTGCTTGCAAGCTATCTCAATGTGATATCACCGAGAGGGCCAAGAGTATATCTATCCGTCATCAGGATTGACAAATTCCACTCTTGATCCATGAGCCTCAACATAACACCTTCGTAGTACTGAACCCATCTTTATAGTCACCCTGTTACGGTGTGACGTTTGATGTTATCAAGATACTCTTTAGGTGTTAGCAATTAACATGATCTCATGGTCTAAGGATAAAGATAACTTCGTATGATGTTATAGCAATATAAACATAATGACTTGATCGTAATGCTATACTTCGGATGAATGTTCATCACATCATTCCACCAATGGTGTGACCTTGTTATTAACAACATCCAATGTCCATGATCAGGAAACCTTGATCATCTTGTTAATCAACAAGCTAGTCTATAAGAGAGGCATAACTAGGAACCCTTTTTGTTTATTAAACACACATGTATTGATGTTTCTAATCAATACAATTCTAGCATGTAAAATAAACATCTATCATATATAAGGAATACATAATAACAACTTTATTATTGCCTCTCAGGGCATATTTCCTTCATAATGATCTGGTAAAACGAAACATGGACATGACGTATCCCATGAGCATGCATGATCTGTAAATGCATATGGTATATGGTTTATATGAGTAAAATGCGAGCTAGCTTATTTGTACTCTAGTGCAAGTGGGAGACTGAAGGAGATATGCCCTAGAGGCAAATAAGAAATAGGTTTTTATTATCATATCTCAATTAGTTTATAATAGTTTCATATTGTGCTAGAACTGTGCCAAGTAGAAACACTGGTACAGGTGTGGTATGAAACAACAACGTCCCTACTAGCCTCTATTCATACTAGTTCGTTGGTCACGAAGATGATCTGGGTTCCAAGATCATGGGCATTTATGCCGACTGACAACGAGATCATGTCATTGGAGAATGATGTGGTTGGACATTCCTCGAAGGATTGCAAAACGATCAAGTCATATAGTTCATTATTGCAACAGCTATACCTAGACTCCTTCTCCTTAGACCGTGAGCTCATATTACTCACTGTTTCCCTAGGCTGCTTTGACTGCATCAAACGTCATCTGGTAATGCGGTGACTATAAAGGTGTATGTTGGGTATTCCGAAGGAACATTAGATGACATGTGACTGCAAGACCGGGATTTGTTCACCCACATGACGGGTAAAGATACATACGGTCGGCTTGGTGAGATTACATCCATATATGTTGCAACATGTGACTAGGTCACGGGGATGTAATATCACGATAACAAGAAAACATAACTTGTTGTGAACGAGATTGAACAAGGTATGGGATACCATTGATCGGATCTTGGACAAGTTGTATCGAGAAATAAAAGGAAGAGGATGCTACATTTAGATGGTTCAAACGACATTATCATCAAGAATGCATAGGGGTCACATGGATATCCCTGGTCCCTCTATTGATCATTGATACAGATCATGTCTAGAGCATTCTCGAGCTGTTAAAGGATACACTTAAGGGTACGATGAGAGCGATCATGCATAAGACGGAATCATAGTAGAGAAAGAGAGAAAGCCGGAATCGTTCCGCGGAGAGATCCGAAGTTGTTCGGAGAAAGAATAAAGGAAAAACCCAAAAAGGGTTTTCGGATAAATGGGAATTTAAATATATATTTAGTATATGTTAATTATGAATTAATATATTCTAAATAATATTTAAGTTAGGATTTATAAAAGCAACTTTTATATTAGGCTGAATCCCAGAGGGAAAAGACCTAGAAATAAAACTGCAGGAAAAGAAATGGAAAAAGAAAAATAGCCAGCCCAAGTGGGCGGCGGATAATGGCCGCCGCACTGGGCGGCAAGCAGCAAGCCGCCACACCGGGGCCTGCTCTACCTGGCCCACGCGGGCGCCAGGGAGCTGGGTCGTCGGGGCGAGCCGGCCCACCCGGGCGGGGCGGGGCGAGCTGGGCCGCGGGAGGCCAGCCCACCCGGGCTCGCCTCACCAGGTCGCTGCCGTGGGCAGCCAGCGTGCGCAGAGTGGGCCGCGCAAGGCCCACCCGGCCAGGCGATGTGCTGTTAGCTGCTGCTCACTTTTACTATGGGTGGTTGATAGCCTGTTGGCTGTTTGGCTGCCCAGATTCGGCCCATTTGGCCAGCACGAATTTTTTCTGAGTTTTTCCTTTAGTGTTAGTCCCACATGGCTTAGCCTTTGAGAAAGGTACACCACCTTAGCCTATATAAAGGGGTGCCCATGGGTGGGATTAAAAACACCAATATTTGGAGAAGTCCTTTGGTTGACTTCCTCCTTCCCTCTCTCTCTATACCTTGTGACCATGGCCCCAAGTCTGGGCTGTGCGATCGAGGCACACCTGTAGTACGTCGTTGCGCTGCAGGATTCCTAGCCGGCTATCAACTTGCACACTCCTAGCGGGATCGGGGAGCCAGAAGTCTCATCGTGCACCAGATGTGTACGAAGACACGAGGCGCAACACTTGGGGCGCTTAAATGTAGTGAGCCGGAGCTGTTGCACGATGAAGATGATGAAGATCAAGAAGGAGCAAGGGGTGACCTGCGAGGAGCTTCGCGACCTTGAAGTCGGCTTCGAGTACGACTACATCAACCACGTTCCCCGCGGAACATTAACCGCGTACGGTCTACAAGGGTATGTATTCTCTACGCATCGGCCGTTACCTCATTGCTACTTAGATAGATCCTAGGCTAAGTTACTAGGGTTCCGTCGTAGGAATTTTTTTGTTTTCTGCGCTGATCCCCAACAATACGTCCAAAACGTATCTACTTTCCCGAACACTTTTGCTATTGTTTCTCCTCTAAACTTGTGTGATTTGGATGCAACTAATGCGGACTGACGTTGTTTTCAGCAGAATTGCCTTGGTGTTTACTTTTTGTGCAGAAAATCAACTATCAGGAAAAATCCTGGAAAATATGCCAAAAATCCTATTTCACCCGAAGACTCCAGGAGCCAGAATACGGGATGGAGAAGAGCCAGGGGGTGGCCACACCACCTGGTGGCACGGGCCAGGCCATGCCGTGCTAGGGGGTGGTGTGGACCCCCCAGGCACCCCCTCGGTCTCCCTCTTCGCCTATAAGGAGCCTTTTGACCTAAAAACTTCGGGGGGGGGGGGGTTCGACGTTTTTCCAAAAGGAGTTATGCTCTGCCGCCACCACCAGATTTCACGAAACAGTACCAGAAACTCCGTTCTGGCACCCTGCCGGGACAGGGAATTGGAGGAGATCATCGCCATCATCATCACCATCGCTTCTCCATCGACCATCCATGTTTCCCCCATCTATGAGTGAGTAATCCCCCGCTGTAGGCTATGGGGATGGTAGGGATTGGATGAGATTGTTCATGTAATGGCATTAGATTGTTAGGGCCTGGTGCCTAGTATCTTTTATTAGTGCTTTATGACTTTGTTGCGACTTGTTGTGCTTAATGCTTGTCACTAGGGCCCGAGTGCCATGATTTTAGATCTGAACATGTTATTGATTCATTATGATAGTATTGTTTTTGGTCTTATCTACAAGTTGTATACACACGTTGTTGTCCGGAACCAATGGCCCCGAAGTGACAGAAATCAGGATAACAGGAGGGAATGGCTTCAATGTGAGGATCACATGTGTTCACGGAGTGTTAATGCTTTGCTCCGGTGCTCTATTAAAAGGAGCACCTTAATTGCCAGTAGTTCCCTTGAGACCCCGCTGCAAACGGGCTGGCAGGACAAAATATGTTGTGCAAGTTCTCATTGCGAGCACGTATGACTATATATGGAACACATGCCTAGGATTATCTAGTACTTGGATGATTTATCTTATTTATCTGCAATTGCCCTATGTTCTGATTGCTATGTGAATTATCTTGTCCATGCAACGCCCGTCCATCCATCCCTATGCCTACCGCACTCGAATCCCACTGTTTACTGTTATTGTTACCGCTGTCTTTACTTTACTACTGCTGCTACTTTACTATTCCTACTATAAAACTGTTGCTACTGATAAACTGTTGTGAGCAAGATTGTTTCCAGGTGCAGCTGAATTGACAACTCAGTTGTTAAGGCTTATAAATATTCTTTGGCTCCCCTTGTGTCGAATCAATAAATTGGGTATCACTTCCCTCGAAAATACTGCGATAGACCCCTATACCTGTGGGTCATCAAGACTATTTTCTGGCGCCGTTGCCGGGGAGCATAGCTTTATTTATCAAGTTCACTTGGATTCTCTATTGTTCGCTGCTATCCATCCATCATGGTTAAGTCTCGTGATGGGAAGTTTCCTATTTTACCATCCACTACAAGAAGAGGTACGGTCCTGAACACCTCTGCTGCTCTTGATTCACCGTCTGTTATAAGTAAGCTCGTTACACCACCACATACACATGTTACACACACTACTACTACTGCTGATTCTGAAACTTCTGATGCTTATGATGCTGCTTCTACTGTGCTTGATAAGAGTGGTTCATTAGGTCCTTTCCTAGATGCTACGATTGCTACAACTATAGCTGGAAATACCGAAACTCCTAATGAAGACACTACCACACCTGTTAGTTCACCTGAGTCTAGTGAAAGTTATGATATTGAAGATGGTTATGTTGAGATGACCGATGAATTTATTAAAGAATGTAAAAACACCCATGATAGGAGTGCTGCTAAGAGTCTCCTTGAGAGGCGTACTATTAGACCCAAATTGTCTCCTGTTGCTAAGTTTGCTGCTTCTCCCATAAACATTATAGATGAAGATTATGATTTCTCTCTCGATCTATCTTACATAGCTATTGTCGAGAAAGAACCTTTTTGTGGGACTAAGAATGAAAGTGGCTTGTTTTCTGATGATATTAAGATGCGTACTTACTTTGTTGCCAAGATCTTCCCCTTTTCACTAAAAGGAGAAGCTAAAACTTGGTTTAGTAATTTACCTCCTGGATCTATTGATAGCCCTGAGTGCTTGATTAGTACTTTCCTGTAGAAATATTTTCCTCCTAGTGCTAGACATGCTATTTTGCAGGAACTTTTTGATTTTAAACAGGGAGAAAAAGAGGTATTGCTCGAATCTTGGGCAAGGTTTCGTGCTTTGATTCATGCACAGGCTGGAAGTCCATTACCTAAGAATGAGCTTCTTGATATATTTTATAATGGACTAACCGAAGAATCTAGGACATACCTAGATAGTTGTGCTGATTATGTTTTCAGGAATAGGACACCTAAGGAAGCTGAGGAATTAATGGCTAAAATAAGCAAGAATTATGAAGATTGGACTCCTCCTAAACAAGCTATACCTGAAGTAATTGTACCCGAGCCTACTATTCCGGTGCCTATTCCAACATCAAAGAAGAGGGGAGTTATTGAATTAAATGATGAAGTGATGAAGGAAGCTAAGAAATGTCTTAAGGAGAAGGGAATTAAAGCTGCAGATGTCAAGAATTTACCTCCTATAGAAGAATTATGTAAGCCTATTCCCTACTCATCCACTATTGAGGTACACTCTCTCCAACACTTTGATGAAGGTGATATCCCTTACTCTAAACCTCCTGGTCAATGCTTAGAAGAATTCGATATCTTTATTGTTAAGCAAGATAACTTTAATAAAAGGGTGCAAAATCATCTAATGGAAAACACTAGAGCTATTGTTGAGTTGAAAGATATTGTGGAAAGAACCTCTAATGATGTTAAAATGATTGTTAAACACTTTCAAATGGTTCAAACTAAAATAGATCAACTCGTTAAAGTGCAAAACGACTTGCTAGTTAATGCTGCTAAAGAAAAACATGCTTATGAAATTAGAACAAGAAGTGGAGCTGCTACCAAGGATCCTCTATATCCTGAGGGGCATCCCAAAAGAATTGAGCAGGATTCTCAACAAGCTGAAAATAGTGGTTCTACTCGTAAGAAAAGGAAAAAGAAACATAAAATTGTTGTAGAACCCTCTGAACCTGCTATAGATCCTAATAGTATATCTATCTCTGATGCTGAAACTGAAAGTGGTAATGAACAAAATGAAGTTCCTAATGAAGAAAAAGTTGAAGAAGAACCTGAAAACCACACTAAGAATACTAAATACACCAAAGAAGATTTTATTGCTAAGAAACATGGTAGTGAAAGAGAGCCTTGGGTCCAAAAACCTATGCCTTTCCCTGATAAGAAACACAAATCAAAGGAAGATGAACACTATAATAAGTTTTGTGAGTGGATGAAGACTTTATTCTTGCAAATTCCTTTGACTGATGCTATTAAATTGCCTCCTTACTCAAAGTATATGAAGGATATTGTCTCGAATAAAAGGAGGATCCCTAATGAAGAAATTTCTACTTTGCTTGGTAATTATTCCTTAAATGGTAAGGTTCCTAAGAAACTTGGAGACCCAGGGATTCCAACTATCCCTTGCTCTATTAAGAACAGTTATGTTAGAACTGCTTTGTGTGATTTGGGGGCTGGAGTTAGTGTTACGCCTTTCTCTCTCTATAAGAGGCTTCAACTTGAAAAATTAATACCAACTGATATATCTTTGCAAATGGCTGATAAATCTACTACTATTCCTGTGGGTATATGTGAGGATGTACCTGTTCAAGTGGCTCATAATTTCTTAATATTAACTGATTTTGTTGTGCTTGAAATGCCTGAAGATGATAATATGTCCATTATTCTTGGGAGACCTTTTCTTAATACTGCAGGAGCTGTTATTAATTGTAATCAAGGAAAGGTGACTTTCAATGTGAATGACAAGGAACATACTGTCTATTTCCCCAAGAAGGTTGAAAGAACTTATGGTTTGAATTCAATTGAACATGTTGAGGGCATTCAAGTTGGATAAATATATTGTCCCATACCAAGAGAAAAATTTGAAACTATTATGATTGGGACCATTGCTATCAAGGTTGAGGTAACATAATCATTAGTGGAATACAAAGTTTGTCTCATATGGAATTGTTTTGGAAACAAGACCTGATCAACCTTGTTAACAAAAGGATGTCATTGAACAAAACAATGTTTTCACTATGATTATCTCCGTTTACTTCTAGTACTATCCATTTTAGTTTTTTGCTTTCGTTTAGCTTTATTTTTGTTGTTAGTTGCTTGCATGTTAGAGTGTCTTAGAACTTCTGTAGTTCTAGCCTTGTTTTGTCCTTGCATCATGTTTCCAAAAAAATCTGTCTGTTAGAAAAATCATTCTTCTATTTGTGAAAAATGCCCAAAAATAAAGTGTCTCGAAAAATTCCAGAAAATTCATATTAATTTTTTACGTGAAAAAAGGGGCAGATGAGTACCTGGGGGGTACCAGGGGGCCCACCAGGCAGGCACACCACATGGTGGCGCTGCCAGCCCTAGGTGGCGCCATGCCCTGGTGTGGGCCACCCCTGGCCCCCCACTAACTCTCTCACCTGCCACTTTCTTCTCTCTCCCGAGTAAGCTCTAGTTCATTGCTCAAAATCATGTTCTTGCTGTGCTTGCTCTCGATTTTTTCGATCTCCTTGCTCAGCCCTCTTTCTTGCTGAAATTTGGAGCAATTCTTCCCTGGTATGTGACTCCTCTCCTTGTCCAAGTAGATTTGTGTTTAGTGGATTATATATTGAGTATTTTGCTACTGTAGGTGACTGGTTATGAGAGCTTGTAAGCTTGTTTAATGCTTAGATATATAGTTTTGATGCATGTTTAGGCCTCTTACAAGTCCCTATGAGTAGAATCCTTCATTATATTTACTTTACAATCACTTGTTTAATAGGTGTTTAAATTTCAGAATAGAAGATGAGTGAACACCACCTAAACCAACATGAGCTTTGAGTGCCTGAGGTCATGAAGGTCCACCGGGAGGAGGAACTTTTTCCCTCCATTTATCCATGCTCTGAGTTCATGAGAGCTGCAGGAATTCTACAAGACTTCCACACTTTGGTTTCTAATGTAGGGTTAGAGCACTTTTTGGAAGATGAACCTTGTCAATTTGTGAAGCTAACCATGTCTGTGGTGTAGGACTTCCAATTTAGTCACTCTTTGCCTAGCCCCATGGTCCATTACAAAATTTACAATATTGTTGTCGACCTTTCTCTTGATGATTTTTGTGCAGCTATTAAGGTATCTCAATGGGGATCATGTAGAAAGATTAAGGAGAGACCTGAACCACTCATGGATTTATACGCAGAAATTGGCCAAGGGAGTAGCTTCTCGAAGGAGAGTGGAAAAATCCGTAACATTCATCTTCCCTCCATTCGCTACTTTGCCTACTTTATTGCCAAGTGTGTTCTTGCTAGGAAAACTGCCAATAAGTTATCTTCGTTTGATCTAGCATTTATCTCTGCTGCTCTTAAACGAGATAGGTCTTACAACTTAGGTGCTTTGATAGCTTTCCGTCTTGCTGCTAACCGTGCGAAAGGTGGAATTTGTGGAGGCCTCATTGCTTCTCGTTTACTAGCATTGCATGGTTTAGTGCCTCATCATCTAGACCTACAGTTTCCCATAGAAAGGCTTGATCTTAATTCCATGATACAGCATAAATTTGTTTCCTCGTGGGCTAGTATGAGTGAGTTATCTTATGAAATAACCTTTCTCAAAGCTGGTTGGAGAAAGAGCAAGTCCGAGCGTGTTGTTCTTTTGCCTGCACCTGTTTTGTTTAACCTTGATAACAGGGAAGGATGGTCCCTCACTGAGGAGGATCTTGACACGTACTTGGGAGAGCTCTCCCAACAGGAGCAGGACACAAGGGAGGTCACGGATGATTCAGTCCAGCCCTCGAATGAGGGAGATTCTTCATATCAGCATCTTGCTTATGATTGGGGAGCTTCTTCTTCTTCTTCCCACGGGCCCAACTACAACCATTCTTATCAAGATCTGCCTGCTTGGAACCCCTATTAGTACATGGATTGATACCCACTTAGGCCAAAAGCCTAAGCTTGGGGGGAGGTATGCCGACACCGCACTCATCTCCATATCATGTTGCGTCGGTACTTTGTATATTCACGTTTTCGTTCTCTTTTTAGTTTTTGTTCTTCTTTGCTTTTGCTTTCTAAAACACAAAAAGACCAAAAATATTTATGGTGTTTCTCTATGGTTTGCTTCTTCTTTTTGCCTTGGTTTGTTTTTCCCTTTTTGCTTTGTTTGAACTATTCGAAAAACCCAAAAATATTTTGCTTTGCTTATTTTTCCCTTTTGGTTCTTGTTTTTAAAATAAAAAACAACAAAAATATTTGTCGTTCTTCTTTGGTTTTTGTGAGTTTGCTACAGGGTTCGGCAGTCCTCAGTGGAATATTGGTTTCATTCAAGCCACACAAGTGAAGAGCAATAATGAGGATTAATGACAACTTGAGGCGTGGTAAGAGGCTGGTAACGAACTCTATTTGTTTTCATTTTTTGTACATATACTCATCACTGTGCATGCTTAGTCCGTTCATGTAGAGCGTATGTTTTCTTTGGATGCTTAGTAGCTCTTGCTTTCTTATGATTAGCTCCAGCTCGCTAATAGTTTGTAGCATGTCTTATGAATGTTTGCTTGCATTGCTCTATTCATAAATTGGTATGACACCGTGGTATCCTCCTCTGAATGTTTCATTTGAATTGACTTGGCACATGCTCACGCATGCACATGACTGAATTAATCAGTTAAGCCTCAATGAATTACTTTGCCTTGAGGATATTGAATCACTTTCATGCCATGAGTAGTCATGTTTTGTTGCAAGCACCATATTGACAGCTATTGCTCTCTCGTTTGTCGCTCCCTTACTATTGCTAGCCTTCACTTCCACTGAGTGTTACTCATGTTTCCAACTCCCTTAAACCAAATATTGCCAAAGTGTCCACCATACCTACCTATTTAGCATCATTTGCTACTTCCGTGCATATTCAATATGCCTTGTTTTCTTCTGAATAAAATGTTTGCTTGTTATGAGAAAGTTAGTTAGTAAAGCTCTCACGAACTTGATGGCACACTTTATTTTCTTGCACTTAATAAACCTGAACCATTACGTCCTTCTTTGTTGCGTATATGCTTGCGCTTTATGAGTTGAAGTTAGCAGAACCATGTATCATGGGGACCGCTTTCAACACTTCATTGGTACCTTGTACCTAGTTGATATCATGTTCCTTTGCTTATGCATCCCGGTGGTGTGAAATAAAAGTGGAACTTGTAAGATCATGGAGTTTGTATGTATGTTAGAGAAACGCCTGGGCTGCTAGCCTAAGCCATGCCTAATCATGGTGGAAACTTGCAGCATAACCATAATGAGCATTCTATGAAGCATCCTCAATAAAAATCTATGCACATAGTAAATAAAAAGATCGTTGAGATGCTCATTTTCTGCTTGCCTTGTCATTTTGATTATGGGATAGCTCCCATGTCATGTGCAAGGGGTACCCCGTTGGCGGTTCTCTATGATACGTATATACTTACAATGATAAGAGCTTACTTGTGACTAAAGTTGAGTAGCATGAGGATCGGTCTTCGTAAGTAAGGGGCATGAGACTTCGATTTATAACTTGTCAAGCATATCCTCTTAGTTGTGTCACTTTCACCTTAACCACATTAAAGATGCTTATGATAGGGGTAATGAGAGCTCAAAGCTAATGAGTACCATACTTTCAGCATTTGGAAGCCTTTCAAATTATTTAAAACCTTTTCTTGTTGAGTCTCCATACATTCTCTGAGCACCTTCTTGAGAGCATAGTTGTCATTCTTTGTGCTTGTCCCATTACTTGATTATTTGTGTTATGACTTTGATCCTTGTATCTTTGATATCTTTACTTCTAGTCATCACTTGAACTTCAGAGGTGCCTTGATATTCATAATCAAAGGCAAGCTAGATACCACTCTATCATACCTTTTTATGAGCATTGTAATGTTGCTTATGTTTATGCCTCATGCTACTTATTATTTTTGAGTTGGAATCTCTTTATAGCTTGCAATGACTATTAAGTAGACTCAGTTGCATACTCTTTATTATGAACTGTCTAAGTAGTTGATCACATTGCTGAGAATATTTACATCATATGAAGCAAATGTGTTCGTGAAAGTTCTTTTATCGCACTCAGTTTTCAACTGAATTGCTTGAGGACAAGCAATAAGCTAAGCTTGGGGGAGTTGATACGTCCAAAACGTATCTACTTTTCCGAACACTTTTGCTATTGTTTCTCCTCTAAACTTGTGTGATTTGGATGCAACTAATGCAGACTGACGCTGTTTTCAGCAGAATTGCCTTGGTGTCTACTTTTTGTGTAGAAAATCAACTATCAGGAAAAATCCCGGAAAATATGCCAAAAATCCTATTGCACCCGAAGACTCCAGGAGCCAGAATACGGGACGGAGAAGAGCCAGGGGTGGCCACACCACCTGGTGGCGCGGGCCAGGCCAGGCCGTGCCAAGGGGTGGTATGGGCCTCCTAGGCACCCCCTCGGTCTCCCTCTTCACCTATAAAGAGCCTTCTGACCTAAAAACTTTGGGGGGTTCGACGTTTTTCCAGAAGGAGTTCTGCTCCGCCGCCACCACCAGATTTCACGAAACAGCACTAGAAACTCCGTTTTGGCACCCTGCCAGGACGGGGAATTGGAGGAGATCATCGCCATCATCATCACCATCGCTTCTCCATCGACCATCCATGTTTCCCCCATCTATGAGTGAGTAATCCCCCGCTGTAGGCTATGGGGATGGTAGGGATTGGATGAGATTGTTCATGTAATGGCATCAGATTGTTAGGGCATGGTGCCTAGTATCTTTTATTAGTGCTTTATGACTTTGTTGTGATTTTTTGTGCTTAATGCTTGTCACTAGGGCCCGAGTGCCATGATTTCAGATCTGAACATGTTATTGATTCATTATGATAGTATTGTTTATGGTCTTATCTACAAGTTGTATACACACGTTCTTGTCCGGAACCAATGGCCCCGAAGTGATAGAAATCGGGATAACCGGAGGGAATGGCTTCGATGTGAGGATCACATGTGTTCATGGAGTGTTAATGCTTTGCTCCGGTGCTCTATTAAAAGGAGCACCTTAATTGCCAGTAGTTCCCTTGAGGCCCCGCTACAAACGGGCTGGCAAGACAAAAAATGTTGTGCAGGTTCTCATTGCGAGCACGTATGACTATATATGGAACACATGCCTAGGATTATCTAGTACTTGGATGCTTTATCTTATTTATCTGCAATTGCCCTATGTTCTGATTGCTATGTGAATTGTCTTGTCCATGCAACGCCCGTCCATCCATCCCTATGCCTACCGCACTCGAATCCCACTGTTTACTGTTATTGTCACCGCTGTCTTTACTTTACTACTGCTGCTGCTTTACTATTCCTACTATAAAACTGTTGCTACTGATAAACTGCTGTGAGCAAGATTGTTTCCAAGTGCAGCTGAATTGACAACTCAGTTGTTAAGGCTTATAAATATTCTTTGGCTCCCCTTGTGTCGAATCAATAATTTGGGTTTCACTTCCCTCGAAAATACTGCGATACACCCCCTATACTTGTGGGTCATCAGTGGGCTATCCATAATGAAATAGTGATTGGAGTAGAACTAGACATAAAAACAACTTGAAGTGGGAACTAATTTTTTTGTGTTTTTGATAAAGAAAGCAAACTAGTACAACTAATTTTTTTTGCATTTTTGATAAAGAAACAAGCAAACAAAGAAGAAAATAAACTAAGCAAAACTAAAACAACAAAGTAAAGAAATTGGTTATGAGGGACTCCCCTTGTGAAGATGTCCTTGACTCCCCGGTAATAGCGCTAGAAAAATACTTGCTGACTCGTGTAATAACGAGCTCGTTGGGGAACCCCAAGAGGAAGGTATGATGAGCACAGTAGTAAGTTTCCCTTAGTTATGAAACCAAGGTTATCGAACCAGTAGGAGCAAGGAAACACCTCCAAGGTGTTGTTGCCAACTTGGAATCCTGCACAACACAACCATAGATTTTTGCCCCAACTTACAGTGAGGTTGTCAATCTCACCGTTTTTGCTGAAAACAAAGGATTAAACGTATTGTGTGAAAGAAAGTAAAAGCTTGCAGAAAGTAAACAGAAAACAGTTGTAGATTGATTGTAAAAGAAAGGACCGGGGTCCATAGTTCACAAGTGGTGGTTCTCCTTAGGATAGATAGCATGTTGGGTGAACAAATTACAGCGGGGCAATTGACAAACATCTAGAAAGCATACATGCATATACTAATCATCTTGACTCCTTTGAGATTTGATTGGGCATTACAACATTATACATAGACCGTAATCCAGCTGCATCTATGACTAATAATCCACCTTCAGGTTATCATCCGAACCCCCTCCAGTATTAAGTTGCAAGCAACAGATAATTGCATTACGCATTGCGTGTAAAGTAAACAATATGATTGGTCTATGAACAAAGGATTGCTGTTTTCTCCCTAGTAGCAATAGCACATCTAGTATCTAAGAGATTTCTGTCACTTCCCCAGATTACTAGAGGCATGAACCCACTATCGAGCATAAATACTAACTCTTGGAATTGCTAGCATCTACTTGGCAAAGATAGCTACTAACAACAGAAAGCATGCAAGATCACAAATAACAAAGACATGATAGAATCAATAATCAATCTGAAATAGCATCTCAATATCCATCGGATCCCCGCAAACACAACATGTAGGATTACAAATAGATGATCTTGATCATGAACGGAGCTCACAAGATCTAAACATGATAGCACAAAGGAGAAGAACCATCCATCTAGCTACTACATGGACCCGTATTCCAAGGATGAACTACTCACGCATCACACCGGAGGCTTGCATGGTGATGAAGAAGGCCTCCAGGGTGAATTCCCCTCTTCGGCAGGGTGCCGAGAAGAACTTCAGATCCCTCCCGATCTAGGGATGGAGACGACGGTGGCTACAGACTCTTTCGTGGAATTTTGATCGGGTCCTTAGGGTTTCTGTATCGGAGGCATCTTATAGGCGAAAGGGGAGGCCGGGGGTGCCCTAGGTGGCCACACCACCCCTGGCACGGGCCAGGCCTGGCCGCGTGGCTAGGTGGTGTGGCCAGCCTCTGGCCCCACTCCGTCTTGTCTTCTGGCTCCGTGTCCCCCTCGGTGAAAAACTGACTTTGGCTTTTGTCCCGTCCAATTCCGAGAATATTCATTTTCTGACTTTCCTGGAACCAAAAACAGCAAAAAACAGGCAACTGGCACCGTGACATCTTGTTAATAGGTTAGTCCAAGAAAGTGTATAAAAAGTACTCCAAAGTTGGAACAAAACATAGGAACATCAAAAATTATGGATATGTTAGCAACGTATCAGGGACATTAAGCAATCTCAATTGTTTATAACATGTCATGCTACAACAATAATCACTAAGCATAAAGCCAAAAAAATATCAAGCATGACATGATAAAGCATAGGCCACAGTCAAAAACAAGCTCCTTTTACTACTTAAGCATGAACTTTTCCTACTCTTTTCCAATTGAAAGCAAACTTATTTGAAAACTAATGTATGAATGAGGGGGTCAAACCAATTTGTTCAAGCAAACTAAGAAAACCAAGCAAACGAAAACCAAAAACGAAAACGAAGATGCTCCAAGAACAACACAACTGTGCATGAAACAATAAAAGTGAAGTGTTTAGAAGAAACTTGAGATTTTTATTGATGAAGAAAGGGATGCCTTGGGCATCCCCAAGCTTTGACGCTTGTACTTCTTGGATATTTCTTGGGGTGATACGCGTGGCATCCCCAAGCTTGAGCTTTAGTCCATTCTTCATCTCATTACAACATTCTTTCCATACACCTGAATTTTTTCCTTCATAAAAAACTTCACACAATCTTTATTAGCAACATTAGTGCACTCAAGATAATAAGTCTTTGGGTTCAGTTCCAACACCAATAAAACTTTCATTAAAACACAAACTACTGTAGCACTTCCCTAAAAAAGCTCAATTTCCCAAAAAGAACTCAAAAAGGAATCAACAAGAAGCAAAGCAAATAATGGTAGAAATCTATCAAAACAGACCAGTAGGTAAAAACCAATTTTTTCGAAGACCTTCTGTTGCTCAAATCGAAAATTGTTGAACTAACGAAAGTTAGATAACAACCTGGGGCAGAAGAACAAAAATTCACAGCTCAAACCCACGTACAGATATTTTACACGAATGTTTACACTAAAACACAAAAATCTGTTTCGGGACAACAACTTTCCCAAGCATTACTTCTCTCTCATTAGAGGTTACTCTTAGCACAAAAAGCAAATAAAAAGGATAAAGAGAGGTTATTATAGAGGTAATAACTTCTAAGACTCATCTAAAACTTTTGGTTTATCTCCCAATAAGTACTTTTTCTTTAACGCCTTTAACTTAGGCATAAGAAGCAAGAAAAGAATCAAGTGTTTTCAAATGAAGAAGCATTAAAATCAAATTTCTTGCCCTTACCTCTCTTACTTTTATTCTTAACCTTGGGGAACATATGATTGTTTGGTGGAGAAGCAAAGTGCATGGTGCCCTTTTCCACATCTATTATTGCTCCAAGGAGTTTCAATAGGGATCTTCCAAGTGTAATTTGTCCTTTTCCTACACATTCAATAACAAGATAATTAGTAGAAACTATTTTCCCTAGGATCTTTGTAAACACTCCTTCAGCTATTCCAATGGGTAATATTGTGGCATTATTAGCAAGAAATATTTCTCCTCCTCCTTTAGAAAGTCCCCAAAGATTCAAAGATTCATAGATATCCTTAGGCATAAGACATAATTCAGACATAATATCACAGCGAGCATGAAAATTTTCATTATTTATAACAACCTTCATTGTAGGAAGCCATTTCGAGGGTTCAGAATTTATTGGAACATAATCATGATGCTCTCTAAGCGTGTTATAGCCATCTTTTAAACTAGCAGTGTGGGTCTCAAGAGTGTTCAATCTAGCAAATATGTTTATAAAGGAAGAATTAGATTTTCTAGGTAGGTTGTAAGATAAGACCAACTTCTTTATGGCATTAAAAGCATCATCCTCATTGCATTGGAGGAAATCTCCTCCCACTACAGTATCCAAATCATATCTATAGCAAAGAGCAGTTCCAAGGTAAAAACTGCTAAGAAACAAGCTTTGAGTCATTATAGGTTCAGTTTTTTCATGTAAATCAGAGATTCTGGACCAAGCTTCTTTAAAACTTTATTAAATTCCTTGTTTGAAAGTGAAAATCATTTCCTCAGGTGACATAGTAATTGGAGCAATGCTAGACATAATGGCAACTTAAGATAGGAACTAATAATATTTTTTTGTGTTTTTAAAATAGAAAAACAAACTAGTATAACTAATATTTTTTGTGTTTTTGATAAAGAAACAAGCAAACAAAGCAGAAATAAACTAAGCAAAACAAAAAATAACAAAGTAAAGAGATTGATTATGAGGGACTCCCCTTGTGAAGATGTCCTTGTCTCCCCGGCAACGGCGCTAGAAAAACACTTACTGACGTGTGGTTGCCGCGCTAGTAAGTTGCTTGTTGGCCCAAAATATCGAGCTCGTTGGGGAACCCCAAGATGAAGGTATGATGAGCACAACATCAAGTTTTCCCTCAGTTGTGAAACCAAGGTTATCGAACCAGCAGGAGCAAGGAAACACCTCTCATGTGTTGTTTCCAACTTGGAATCCTGCACAACACAACCACAAAACTTTGCCCTCAACTTACAGTGAGGTTGTCAATCTCACCGATTTTGCTGAAAACAAAGGATTAAACGTATTGTGTGGAAGAAAGTAATAGCTTGCAGAAAGTAAATAGAAAACAGTAAACATTTGTAGATTGATGGTAAAAGAAAGGATCGAGGTCCATAGTTCACTAGTGGTGATTCTCCTTAAAATATATGACATATTGGGTGAACAAATTACAGCAGGCCAATTGACAAATATCAAGAAAGCATACATGCATATACTAATCATCTTGACTCCTTTGAGATTCGATTGGGCATTAGAACATTATACATAGACCGTAATCCAACTGCATCTATGACTAATAATCCACCTTCAGGTTATCATCCGAACCCCCTCTAGTATTAAGTTGCAAGCAATAGATAGTTGCATTAAGCATTGCGTGTAAAGTAAACAATATGATTGTTTGATGAACAAAGGATTAATGTTTTCTCCCTAGTAGCAACAACACATCTTGTACCTTAGAGATTTCTATCACTTCCCCAGATTACTAGAGGCATGAACCCACTATCGAGCATAAATACTCCCTCTTGGAGTTGCTAGCATCTACTCGGCCAAGATATCTACTAACAACGGAGAGTATGCAAGATCACAAATAACAAAGACATGATAGAATCAATAATCAATCTGAAATAGCATCTCAATATCCATCGGATCCCGAAAACACAACATGTAGGATTACAAATAGATGATCTTGATCATGAACGGAGCTCACAAGATCTAAACATGATAGCACAAAGGAGAAGAACCAACCATCTAGCTACTACATGGGCCCGTAGTCTAAGGATGAACTACTCACGCATCACACCGGAGGCTTGCATGGTAATGAAGAAGGCCTCCAGGGTGAATTCTCCCCTCCGGCTAGGTGCCAAGAAGAGCTTTAGATCCCTCCTGATCTAGAGATGGAGATGACAGCGGCTACAGACTCTTTCGTGGAATTTTGATCGGGTACTTAGGGTTTCTGTATCAGGGGCAATATATAGGCGAAAGGGGAGGCCGGGGGTGCCCTAGGTGGCCACACCACCCCTGGCACGGGCCAGGCCTGGCCGCGTGGCTAGGTGGTGTGGCCAGCCTCTGGCCCCACTCCGTCTTGTCTTCTGGCTCCGTGTCCCCCTCGGTGAAATATTGACTTTGGCTTTTGTCCCGTCCAATTCCGAGAATATTCATTTTTCTGACTTTCCTGGAACCAAAAACAACTGAAAACAGGCAGCTGGCACTGTGGCATCTTGTTAATAGGTTAGTCCAAGAAAGTGTATAAAAATACTCCAAAGTTGGGACAAAACATAAAAAAGTAGATATAAACCAAGCATGAAATATAAAAAATTATAGATATGTTAGCAACGTACCAACATCTCGTCGGTAGTACCGATCACATGTACCATAGCCACGGGGCCTAGGAAGTGACCCGATAGTGCCAACCGGAAATTCCGTTCAAAGATGATTGATACTTCCGACCAGTAATACCGGTCAACTTCCAACACAAGTTCCAGAAAATATGCACCCTTAAGCCAGTAGGTTACTAAACGCATTCCAGGGGCATTGGAACTTGGGCTAGTACTTGTGTGGATACTACCGCCAATGCTAGCCCTGCAAGGATCTGTGGGCGGAACTACCGGTGCATAACTAGTACTTCTAGCCAGGGTCTAAAACAACTCGAAACCTCCAAAAGAACTCTCTCTCGCTGAAAAATGGGAAGGTTGTGGAGGTGCAAATATGGTTTGTGCAAGAAACGTGATTCCCCACATCCTTCCGAGGTGGAACCCCTCTTGATAGTACGGCCTCCTAAAGCAACAAAACAAAGAGAAATGCAAAACAAGATGCACCGTCTTCAGGAGTCTTCAAGAGACGAGTCCACATACCAAAGTGGCCATGAATAATACCTACAACTTAGGCACACCGTTAAACTACAAGTGGAGTTGTCATCAACACCAACACACTTAGAGAGATCAATGCCCTTTCACACATGTTACATGGAATTTTCTCTGTTGGGTGCCCATATATTAGGAAATTATGAAGTTGCTCTTGCTCGAGTAATAAAACAAGAATGCAAAATAAAGAATTTACACCACCCCTCGAGATTGTGCACAAGCTTCTAAAGCCACTAGATTAGTTGCTACATTAGGTGCATTTCCGCAAGGATATGATGAAGTTCCTCCACCAAATTGTATGCATAATCATCCCAATGATTATGGGATGAGCCAGCATATGCCAAACATGAATACCACCTGAAGGTACCAGTATAACACATGGCATAGATACGCAGTCCTGAGTGAAAAAGATACCATGAGCACAACCTTTTCAATAAACCATCACACCGTAAATCACAAAACTTAAAGTCATTATGTGCCCCTTCTAACTTACCTACAAATTTATCAGAGTGAATATGAACTCTTCATACATACACAATGCTATGCTTATACACAGAAAATGCTCCGCACAACTCGCTGTAAAAAGCCCCCAATGACATGCTTGCACACCACATGCGCATCCGTCACCAGGCCAATATGTTCCACATGAGAGGAAGTTATTGCCACTAAAGCCTTGAAAGATGCCACCATCTGAAATTTTATCTCCCACACTGAAAGGAACTAATTGGGATTTGATGCAATTTTAATGAAATGACATGATATACATCGATAAGGAAAAGCAAGAGCCCCAATATAGACACAATGAGATGTCACTCTATTTAAGTTTTAGCGTGTAATACATAAATTCTGAAAACCGGAAGATCTTATTTTGAAAATTCTATAAGGTTGGCCAATCTAACTTTTCGTTGTCGGGTGCCCATATGCTAGAAAATGACCACGTTGTCTTTGCTAGGGTACTAAAGTACAAGGGCAAAACATATTTTACACCCTTCATTCCTTAGCGCAACCCGCTATAAAAGACCCCTCAATAACGTGTCCACACCTTATGTTGTCCAGAGGAGACTAGAATTTGTCACTAGAATCGAGGAAGATGCTTCAAGGAAGTGGTATAGAAAGACAAGAACCTAAAAATAGATGAGAGAAAATCTCACTCTATATAAGATTGAGATTTTAAAACTAAAGATATATCTTTTCTAAAAATAACCACGAGGTTAGCCTATTCTACGAGTTACGTGGAACTTTCTCTATCGGTGGTCATATATCATAAAATTATCAAGTTGCTCTTACTCGGGTACTAAAAGAAGAATGCAAAGTAAAGAATTTACACGCCTCGAGCTTGTGCACAAGCTTCTAAAACCACTCGATTAGTTGCTGCATTAGGTGCATTTCCGCAAAATCCTCCACCAAATTGTATATAGAATCATCCCAACAATTACCGTCTGAGCGGACATATGCCAAACATGAATATCAACTGAAGGTACTTGTATAACACATGGCATGGATACCCAATTATGAGTGAAAAAAGATACCACATGCACAATCTTTTTCAATAAATCATCACACAATAAATCACAAAACTTAAAGTCATTTCGCACCCCCTTCTAACTTACCTACATATGTGTCGGGGTGAATATGAATTGTTCATACATACACAATGATTTGAACTCCTCTACTCAACTCACTATAAAAAGACCCCAATGACGCGCTTGCAAACCACACGCGTATCCATCACCAGACCGAGGAGTTCCACATGAGAGAGGAAGCCATTGCCACTTAAGCCTCGAAAGATGCCACCATACGAAAATTTATCTCCCACACTCAAGGGGACCTAATTGCCGTTTAATGCAACTTTAATGAAATGTGATTCATCAAGACCCAAAATAGACGTGATGAGATGTCACTCTATTTAAGTTAGAGCGTGTAATCCACAAATTCTAAAAAAGGAAGGTCTTATTTTGAAAAATCCATAGGGTTAGCCGATGTAACGTTTCGCTGTCGGGTGCCCATGTGCTAGGAAATGACCATATTGTCCCTGCTAGGATACTAAAAGCCAAGGACAAAATAGATAATTTACACCCTCCGCTGCTCCACGCAACCCGCTATAAAAGACCCGTTAATAGCGGGTCCGCACCTCATCTGTGCCGCCGCCGCCAAGCCGAGGTGTTGCACGGGAGAGCGGAAGTCATCACCGGAGTCGAGGAAGATGCCGCCGTTTGAAAATATATTGCCAATTTACGAATCTCGAGGCGAAATGGAAGGTATGAAATACATTTCACACAAAACCCTATAGCATAAGCTCTTTCTTTTCTGCCCAGCGTTGTCATCCCCTTCTTCTCCCGTCGCGCCCTTTCCGCCGCCTGCCGCCGTCGGACTCCGACCCCTTTCTTTGCGCTCCTGGTCGCACCCCCTCCCCTCTCGCGTAGACCGAGCGGTGGCTCCGCTGTTCCCGTCGCCGTCGCCCTCCCACTCCCCCTCCCACTCCCCCTCCTCTTGACATTCCACGACCGGCCTCCCTTCTGTTGCCTCGCCCCCGCTTTGCCAGAGCCGCCATTGTCTTCTTTGCGGTGCTCAGATCGGAGGTGTAGCGCGCCGGCTGCGGGGAGTGGGGATTAGGACACTAGGAGCGGGATATTAGCATCAGGTTGCCTAGAAATTTCTCTTCTCCGACTTCGACTTGAATCCTAACGCGCGTCGGCGGGTCGAGCAGCTGCTCGTCCGCGCGCGCGCCCCGCCCACTCCTGGGCGGATTCCCACCTCCTCTTGAAAACCTCCTTTTTTAATCTCCCGGCCCTTCGCCCCTCTTCCCCACTCCCGTCCCGTCGGCCCCGAGAGTTTTTCTAGGGCTTTAGGCGAACGCGCGTCCTCCTCCCCGCCTTGAGGGCTCGCCTCGGGTAGTCGGGTTCCCTTGGCTCGATCTCTACTTCGCGGGTTCCTTGCCTCCCCCTCTTGCGGATAGTGTCGCATCGAGGAGCGGCGGCGCGATGAATGTGCCTATAGTTGGTAAGTTCTCGATGCCATGATTCGAGGGAATTGGGTGAAATTAGCTGGGTATTTTGCAGATTCGTGTTATCCTCGCGCTGATTTGAGGTGAAATTCTAGATTTTTAGGGTGGGGCTGGGCGAATTAGGTCTGCCCTGTTCTGCCCTAGTTTTCCCCTGTTTAGCTGATTTCAGACTTGGAATTTCGGTGTTTGGGTGTGGCTTGAGCTTAAGGGAGATTGAATTTCGATATTACCAATAACCTAGTATTTCTTTTGCCCTAGAATATAGCAGGCTTGCTGGATACTTTAGTAATTATATGTCTGGCAAGTGATTTTGGCTTTGGATTTTGGTCTTCTTACTGCATTTTGGGTATCATCTGGTGTTTTGGGTTTTGCTTCGTTAGAAGTTGCAAATGTAAATTGGTGAGCAGGGGGTTTGAAAGTACTGATACAACTACAAGTGTCTGACTGGGAGCTTTAGAGAAAAAAAAACGAGACCAAACCAGGACTAGCCCTTGGTGGCATATCTTTATAGAAGAAATCTCTATGTGCTGAGTCCAAGACTCGAACCCGGGTGGGCAGGCTGCGCTCCCGCAAGCCTTGCCAACAGAGTGACACTCTGTTCTCTGACTGGCAGCTTTAGAGCGACCATTTTGGCAACTTCCCAATGAGAAGGGGAACATTTATGTTGTTATTTGATAAATAAGCAAGTTTCCTGTGCTTCTGATTTCTTTTAGCGATGAGCCAATGAGCTGTGAGATGTTGCAAGTAAATATGTCTTCTTTATTGTGTAGATCCATTGCAAGGGGATTTTCCCGAGACCATTGAGGAGTACTTGCAGCATGGGAATATGAAATGCATTGCGTTTAACCGCAGAGGAACTTTGCTTGCTGGTAAATATCTATGCCTATTCCTCTAGAAGTATGTCTAAACTATTTGTGTAAATATCATGTTAGTTCATATAATATGCACTGGCTATTCTACATACATTACATGTTTAGTGTTTATTCAACCTTTTGAAGTTCCTTTATGGTTATTGGAAGATCAAACTAGTGATAAAACAGTTTCTGTTTGTCGTGCCTGGTGAGCGGCACCGTTCTTGCATAATCTTCTTGTCCATATGGATATATGGAATTTCTTCTACAAAGGCGTATTATGTTCCTGTCTTTAGCTTTCTTTATAGTCCACATTTTCTTGTATATGAGGACAAATGAGATCTGACAGTAGGAGATTAATTAAATATACTACTTGTTTTCCTTACTGCAATGTTTGATATTTATCTTGCCTTTACGATGATATGACACAATGGTATGAAAAATATAATATTGGGTGGAACTTGTTTACTTTCCCTGTTTACTTCATATGAAGTTGGCGCACTCTTTTGTCTTATTTATATGAAAGGATACCTGAAAAGGTTGTGAATTGGTACGGATGAGAAAACGTTATTATATAATGTGCCAAATTTCTTAGGTGGTGCAGATATTTGTTTTTCCTGTGAAACTGCATTTGGTGCATTTCTATTTGTTATATATATGTTTAATCTTACAACTAAATTGTTTGGGATGCTCATGACTTCTGTTGAAAATTTTCAGCTGGATGTGCAAATGGTAGCTGTATTATCTGGGACTTTGAAACAAGGGGGCTTGCAAGAGAATTTCGTGATAAAGATTGTACTGCACCTATAACTAGTGTCAGCTGGTCGAAGTATGGTCACCGTTTGCTTGCCTCTGCTACTGATAGGTCATTGACACTTTGGAATGTGGTAACTGGTGAAAAGATTGCCCGCATAACTCTTCAGCAGACTCCATTGCATGCCCGTCTTCATCCTGGTTCATCCATTCCATCTGTTTGTTTAGCATGTCCTCTCTCTTCTGCACCTGTTCTCGTTGATTTGAATACCGGGAGCACAATAGTTCTTCCAGTTTCTGCATCTGATAATGGTAATGTCCCTGTGCCTAACTCACGTAACAAATTTTCGGATGGTTCTCCACCTTTTACACCAACTGCTGCAACTTTTGATAAGCATGGAGATCTGATATACGTGGGCAATTCCAAGGGGGAGATATTAATTGTAGATTCAAAAGGCATCCAAGTACTTGCAGTAATTCCCATCCCAGGTGGAACAGTTGTCAAGGATATTGTTTTCAGCAGAGATGGCCAATATCTACTAACAAACTCTAATGATCGTGTCATTAGAGTCTATGAGAATATTCTGCCTATTAATGATTCTGGGAAGGAGATTGAAAAAATAATCGCCAACAACAATAATGACTATGAAAGCCGGTATGAGAAGCTAAAAGCAAATGGTGCACGCTGCCTAGTTTTTTCTTGTGAAGTCTCAGATGCCATCGCAAAGGTACAGTGGAAGGCACCATGCTTCAGTGGTGATGCTGAGTGGATTGTTGGTGCTTCTGCAAGCAAAGGAGAGCACAGGTTGCACATATGGGACCGAGCAGGGCGTCTTATAAAGATCCTTGAAGGTCCAAAGGAAGCTCTCATTGATCTTGCTTGGCATCCATTTGATCCTACGATTGCTTCCGTGTCTGTGGCAGGCCTGACATACATTTGGGCCAAGGAACATGTAGAGAATTGGAGTGCGTTCGCTCCTGATTTCATTGAATTAGAAGAAAATGAGGAATATGTTGAACGAGAGGATGAGTTTGACATAAATGCATACGCAGAAAAGGTGAATGGCAATTCTTTACTTGTTTTTGTCTGTTATTTGTAAAATAAAAGCATACATACATCCAGTTAATCTAAATTTTTGTATGTTGCAGGCTGCAGAAATGATGATAGACGAGGATGTGGATATTGATGTTGAGACATGTGAGAAGAACTCATCATTCAGTGATTTTGAGGAGGGTTCAGCAGAAGAGATCATCTACTTGCCTGCTATTCCTTCCCCAGATGTTCCTGATGAGCAGCCAGATAAGTGCCTAGTAAGCTCATCAAAGTTGGAGGACAGCAATCATTCCGGTTCGCCATCCTCAATGGATGCTGTACAGAATGGTCAAGTTATTCCTCCAGCATCTAGTCCACTGGAAGGTAAGGCCGTAGACTTTCTGTAATTTCTCACAGCAGTAGTCTCTTACTTTGTGCAAGTCATGATTTGTTTTGAGTTGAAATCAATCAGCCAGTGTGGTTCATTTCCTATCGATTCCAAAAACCTGCAGCATGTATCTCAAACAAAGTAGCACACATCTGGATGAGTTATTTAATGGAATTTGGTCATCCTTTTACTTTAAAACAAAATCGCAGCAGTGCAATCGATTTTGTGCTGTATACTTGTAATGTAAATATAGAGTTATATACACACGCTGAGGAATATAAGATCTAAGCATATACAAACTAGATTACGTTGAACCTGTGGTGAGGATTGATGAATGCCAATTTATCTATAGCCAGGGTTGAATCTTGAAAACCTGAACCTTTTAGTGTCTGCTTAATGTATTTGTGGTTAACTGTTAACACTTATGTTGAACCTGTAGTGGTGAATGACAATGTAATTGTAGCCAGGGACTGAATCTTGAAAACCTGAAGGCTTGCTTAATGTATTTGTGGTTAACTGTTGTCGTCATCATGATACTAATAATTCTTGTATTCTTGGTTTGGTTTCCTCTGGCAGTTGATAATTCAACCGCCGAAGGGCCAGCGGAAGCGGCAAACGCAAAGCGTAAGAGGAGGCTGTCAGCCAAGGGGCTGGAGATGCAGCAGGCCGAAAAGGTGAAGAAACCAGCAATAAAGATGTCCAACGGCGGCAAGTCGTCATCGAAATCCAAGAGCAAGATGGTGATGGAACTCGCCAACGGGAACAGCTCAGCCGTCGACATCGACGACGAAGCGACCGAGGATGACGAGATCTAAGTAGTAGTACTAGCTCGTATGTCATGGCATTGACGGCTAGTGTTCAGTTCCGTGGTGCCCCGACTAGGAAAACAACAGGTGAGGGGGGCATAGAGAAGGCTATATATGTGGCCTATGGACTAGTCTAGTGGAGAGTTCCTCCAGAAAGAAAGAAAAATGTTTGGTGCTGTATGTATGCTGGGAGGTTAGCATATGTGCTGTATGTAACTTGAATCAGGTGATTGCAGTATGGTTCTAGTACATGCCTCGTGGTTAAAGCTTGATTCCTTGATGCCGCTAGATGATTGCAGTGATATCTTTTGGTTTAGGCACATGGGTTATGCGATGATTAGCGTCTGGTGGTGCACGGGGCTTTACAGGTCTAATAAGATTGTGTTAATATACATACAGTAGTTGCCAATTGCATCCATCATTGTGCCAGGTGCCGTCGTTTATATCACTGGTCCCTATATATAGTTGTTTGTCCAGTTGCGGTCATATATCACTATTGTACCTTTCTGTTCGTTCTTTGGGCCTGATGAGAAGTCGTGTTATCTTTCTTGCTAATGATAGAAGATCTGTATGCTTGCCAGGGCACTAATTAAAAGTGGCTAAGGTGGTGCCAGTAGGACTTTACCTAAGAAAATATAGTACCAGTAAAGCATGATAAACGTACTACAAGAAAAGGGAACATGGAGCCCTCCCTGGGTTAATGAATTAGTAGGAAGTATAATGAGCACATCCAAATTTTAGTGTTTGTATATGTGCTGATCCAAGGCGAGAACATCTGGAACAGCCTCTGATCGAACCACACACCAGAAGAAATGTGTGGCCTTTCACGGGCAAGACTTGTATAGGATTAGGTGAGATCTTAGGATCAGGTCATAAAAATCCTTTTTCAAAAATTGCAAAGAATTATGAAAATTATATACAACACATCTACGGGTTGTATGTACAACTCCAAGTAATTTCAGCTCTAAATTTTATCTGCATGTAGTAGAGAAACAAAAAAGATAAACTCTACCGTGAAGAGTGTCAGTTGTAGGTGAATAGTATTTCACGCTATTCACATCCTAATTTTATCTTTTTTGGCTCTCTAAGTGTAGGTCGAATTTGAAGCTGCAATTTCTGGGGGTTGCATATATAACAGAGATGTTTGTTGTCATTTTTTTCTAGAATATTTGAACGTATTTTGTATTTTCAAAAAAAAAATGATCTCGTAGATCCTATCTAAATTTTGATCCTACCCAAGTTGCCCCCGGCCTTTCACCTACATTTTACAGAATTGCAACAGAAAATAGTTCAATTCCCACGCGCATCGACAAAGAAAATTCAGTTTCGTCTCCTACTTCTGGTAAGTACATGGATATATCAACTGTGGGTGGGAAGTGTAAGTGTATTTTTTGTTTAAAATGTTCTCACTCTGAAACCCTGATTGACTCCCAGGTTGGTCAGTGACAGTCCTAGTTCTATATCCGGAAAGCGGGCCACTAGAATTTGCTCATCATGTGCGCGCCTAAAGCGCGTTTCATGCCAGTTTAATACTGCGCACATAGGCACTTTTAGTACCATCTAACCAGTGATCTAAGCCAATACAGTACGTCTAACCTAACCACCAAGCGGATCAAACCGGGTCGGCGCGATAGGATACTGGGATACGTGGTACGATCGATGCATATTCTTCTTCGATGGATTATTGCATTGGGGGTCAATCAGGATCGACATGCTTGGCACTTGGCTCCTGCTAATCATGCGTCCCAACGGCCGGATTCAGTGCCTAGTATTTTTAATCACAGATCATTAGCTCCGTATGAGACGAGCAAGATCATGTGAGTGTGAGTGAGACTTTACAGCACGGAAGGCGTTATGGTTGGGAGATCAATTGGTTGTGCTATAAACTAACCATGCATGCTGAGTTGCGTGCATGCGATCTATGGACCTAAGACAGACGATCGCTCGACGATCGACGAGAGATGGCGACTGTAGCTT
Source organism: Avena eriantha (assembly GCA_910589775.1). Classification (NCBI taxonomy): domain Eukaryota; kingdom Viridiplantae; phylum Streptophyta; class Magnoliopsida; order Poales; family Poaceae; genus Avena; species Avena eriantha. Next base: position 62,072,969 of record OU342742.1, on the reverse strand, counting down.
GATCACAATGAGCATTTTGATGTCATTATTCGTTTTCTTTGCGCGTGTGAAAACATCGACCGCCAGGGAAGAGACATTTCCAATTGGGTAAACAGTTAATTAGTTTGTCGTTTACATGTTAGTAATAACGACTTTCTTTACAAAATCAGTACTAACACAAAATGGGCATGTCTCCAATCGTGCTGCAATGTATGTGTATCCGGCCATCAGCGGACGATCGTTGAGGTATGAACTGGAGGGAGTACTACAACATCAGTGGTTTTGCTTCCCAATTGCTGATTTGGAAAGAGTGAGTTTTTACAAGGAGTTTGATTTGTGAGTTCCAAATAGTACCATTTATGGTGAACCGGTGAGCAATACCAACTTGCAAATGCACTTCTTAAAAGATCTGAAATCAGTAACATTTTCCTTTGAAAGTTGGGAAACAGTTCTACATCTCCATTGTGCTACAATGTGTATATCCGGCAATCAGCGAATGTTCGATGCTATGGTTCCAGACAATTCATCATCAATTCATAACGTGTTCTTGAGAGACCCAAGTGCTCGGCCCCGCAATCAAGTCTCGAAATAGTTTGAAAATAATGTGTCATAACTGAAATAGAGCAACGGAAGATCCATCGCTGAGAGTTTCACCCAAAACAAATAATACTGCTCTATACTGAGTGTAAGATACAATATGTTCGTGAACACAAACTTTCTATCGCCAAGAGACACCATGAAAACCTACCATTGTGCCGCAACTTGCTGTTCCGCCTTCCTTCCTCCCTCTCCACACTTCTCTGGTTTTTTCTATGGCGTAGAGTGGCTATCTAGGTGACCCGTAATTTTTTTTAGAGTAAATTCCAGTTTTTACCCTACTGTTTGACTTTTTCGACATTAATTACCCTATTTAACATATTTTCATCTGTATTACCCCATTTAGCAAAAGTTAATGCCATTTTTTACCCTGTGTAAGATTTTGCACTTGATTTGTCTCCCAATCAGCACTTTTTCTCGAGGTTTTACACATGGCTGAGGAAAATCTTGAACCCAAAAAACATGTACATGATCACCATATTGTTAGAAAGCGTGTATTATATTCATCATTGAGTATTAGTGCATCTTGACTTAGTCGTATACGTGTATAATGACGTGAACTGGTCACGTAATTTTGATAGATCGCTAGAAATGCTAAATAAGAAGCACACATGATTGCATGTATGTGGTTAATCGATTCCCAACGTCACCTACCAGCCAGACCCATCTGGTAGATGGCTATGAATTTTTGAAGGGGTAACAGGTGACATTTATTTTACTAAATGGGGTAATATGGATGAAAGAATGCTAAATGGGGTAATTTATGTCAAAAATGTGTAACTATAGGGTAAAAACTGGAACTTTTTTTTATAATCCCTTCATTCCTTGTATAAGGTGTATTATGTTTTTCAGAAGTCCAAATTTTCCATCTTTCACAAGGTTTATAGGAAAACTATCAACATCTACACCACCAAATAAATAAAACATTAAAATACATTTAATGATGAATCCAGTAATGCTGATTTTACATGTTGATAGATTTTTATAAAATTGTTCAAATGTAGTAACGTTTGACTTAAAAAATACACCTTATAAAAAGGAGGTGATGGATTAGTATTTTTAGATTTCTTTAGTATTACCCCTTAAATGATTTTATCAAAATGTTTAGTTTTAATGTTCTCACATGAGTTCTGTCATTGGATTGTACTTTTGTCCATGGTGTGTTTTGTCATTCCAACTCATCTGGACGACATCATGGCCTCTTTGATCCAAAGATTTGTTTTCACAGTTTTTCTAATGATTGGATCACTGAGTTTCTTTCTTTGTGGGTTGTTTGATTTGCAGGATAAAATCCTATGTGAATCTTTCACAAGCAATCGGTTGCACTATATTACAAAGAAAAACACAATTGATTCAAACCACTTGGAAAAATCATTTATTTTCCTATGGCGTAATCAAGAAATTTTTGGTTCAAATCTACTCGATCCGCGATGTTGCAATTATACATTCCTCCTACTCTTGTAGACAACACCGACACCCAAAGTCACATCATGCGAAATCGATGCAAATCAAATTAATCACATCTTATTTTCTTTCATGTAAAATACCACTACCAACGTGAAGGCACATACATCAATACATTAACACTTCTAGAAAGGTTGACACATAATATCGCCACATAGGGTAATTGCTGATGCGAATGAGAATAAAACGGACTCTTTGTTAAGGGTGAGAGTCTTAATAAGAGTCAGACTACGAGTCAACCTCATGACCTTAGTACCTTCTCGCATCTAATGACAACTCTTCATTAAGGAGCACCATATTCTATGAACTACATATTACTGTTGATCCAAACGATATGAAGTGACCAAAAATCCGATGCCTGACTCTAAGTTTGTGGATGTCTTTACCAGAATATAATCTCATGATAAAAATCTCCTGGTCACCAATCAAGTGAATTTTTATGACCAAAGAAAACATACCAGATGGATTTTCAAAATGGATAGTTGTAAGGTACACATGCATATGATTAATACTCCCTCCGATTCATATTACTTGTCGCTAAAACGGATGTATCTAGCACTAAAACATGTCTAGATACATTCATTTCAGAGACAAGTAATATGAATCGGATGGAGTACCAAAAATAAAAATCCTCCAAAAATAGCAAATTGATCATGGGAACATTATAATGCAAGGGTTTATTGGTGATCCTCCACATGAAAATTTAGCAAATTCATCGATCACCCCTTGTCTAGACAGCTAAGAGCAAAAATTAAGCTCTCGAGCCTTAGCTCAGAGAGGATGGGGGACCATGAGATAACAACCGGTTTACACTTCACATCTTCTTCTTCATCCGGGTCAATCTGCTGCTCCAAGTCTCTTCCGCCATGATAGGCAAACCGCTACCTGCGTTGGCTAGCAACATTAACAACTTAGATTCGGCAATTTTTGCAAGATCAAAGATAGGTGTTGCAAGCATAATATGACACACTAACCTGATCTACAAAACCTCAGTTCAGTCTCATAAAATTCCTCCTCGCTTCCATCATGATCACATTCATCGTCATCATCATCTTTCTCGTTGTCGTCGCCATCATCGCCGCCGACACTGCATTGTGGCATGCGACCACCCCTTCCTACATTGCCACCGTCTGTCGACACGCCGGAGAAGAGCCCCGTCGCGCTCATCTGCTTACCGATCATCCGCGCGACGCAGTACGGCAGCTTCTTCATCTGGTTCTCACCGTTCCCGCGCGCCGCCCGCGCTGGCTGCCTCCCGTGCTTCCGGCCGTCGAGCCATGCTCCGGCGAAGGCCAAGCAGTCCAGGAGGCTCTCCCTAGCCATGCCACCCTTCATGTCGTACGCCTGCGCGCGGCGCCACAGGCTCCTGGCGTGCGCGTTCGCCGGCCGCGCCAGCGAAAGCGCGCGCGTCGCGTCGCTCGCCGCCGCGTCGGCCTCGCGCCGCGCGAGCCGGCACTGCGCGCGGTTGCTGTACAGAACCAGCCGATCCCGCCTCCCGCTCAGGGGGCACAGCTCCAGCGCCTCCGTGTACAGCTCGATGGCCCTGTCCACCTCGCCGTGCCAGAACATGTCGTTGCCTTGCCTCTTCTTCTCCTTGGCCAAAAGCTTTCTCTGAAGCAGCTCGTCAGTAGACATGGCTTCTTCCCTCTCCTTCCTCTCGATCTTTTTCTCCCTTAGCCTAGCAATTGCTTCTACCGCTGCCGCGCCTAGCTCCCGGCCATGGTGGACATGTTCATCGTCGTCAATAAGCAACGCGCTTGTTATGGCATCTCCGAGCCGTGGCCGTGGACCAAGACGACGGAGCTCGGCCAGGTCGACGAGGCACGGCGCGGTCGCATCGGCGACCGCGTGCCAAGTGTCGCGATCGTCAAGAAGGAGGAGCAAGCAGTCGATGGCCATGTACTGCCAGTCGTCAGACGAGCGCGCGAGGTCGCAGAGACCGGAAAGCGCGTCGGGGCACGCCGCTATGGCTCCGCGGCCGACGGAGCTCCGGCAAAGAAGGCGAAGCAGCCCGACGCCAGCGGGCGAGTCGCCGTTGGCTAGCCCACCCCACATCCGGCACAGCTCGCGCAAGAAGGCGGTGTCCGGACATATGAGGGCATGAGATGACGGGTCTCGCGAGGCGAGGCAGCTCAGGAAGTAGAGCGACCAGCACTGGAGCTGGCTCGCCCATTCCTCAGCCTTCCGGTCCTCGGCCGCGTCACCGACAAGCCCGCGCGTCAAGAGCTTGCGCTGGTACTTTGGCCGCCCGCTCGGCGCCAGCGCAACGTAGCTCGCGTACACGTCGGCCACGCAGGTGGACGCGGCGCGCACGGCGAGCGGTACCGCCTCGGCGGCGTGGCGCGCGACTGCGGGGAACGTGGCGTCGTAGCTGGCGAGGTGGCCCAGGGCGCGCGCGGCCGCGCGCCGCTCCACCCACGTCATGGCGCCGCCGAGGAGGGCCAGCAAGGGGCGCACGGCGCCGGCGGCCACGGCGAGTTCGGCGTGCGCGGAGGAGCGGATGGTGTAGGTGCCGAGGACGTGCGCGGCGTAGTACGGCAGGGACGCGTTCTGCGTGCGGCAGCGCCACGCCGCGTCGTCGAGCGCGCGGGCGAGGAGGAGCGACATGCACCGGATGGCGCCCAGGGATGGGAGCTCCGGGTCGTCGGGCGCGTCCATGGCCGCGCGCCACACGGCCGCCACGGCGCCGCCGTCGTCGACTTCTTCGCTGTAAGGAAGCTCCCGGAAGAATGCGGCTACGCTGGCGCGGCGGAGTCGGGCGTCCGGCTGCTTCATGGCGCAGAAGAAGCAGCCGCAGCTTAAGCTGAGGTCCTCAGCCTCGTCGTCCTCCTCCTCTTCTTCTTCTAGGATCTTGGCCATGGATTTGGACTTGCTCTTGCTGGCGCTGGATTGCAAGCTTCTGGTGTTGAGTTCCATCTGAATATGTGGCGATCTTGCGTCTGTGCAAGGGATAGAAGGAGGAAAAGGAGCGAGAGAGTAGGGTTTTGTAGGAGCCGGGGGACATGATGCAGAGGGGCAATTAGTCAGTCAATTAGGAGTGTTTTCTAATGCTCTTGTTTACTTCTTTTCATGCCAAGTGTTGTTTATGTTGAGCAGCCGGCTGGGCAGAACTTTTCTGATCCTGTTACTCATGTTCAGGGTTAATATATTGCGAACCTGAAATAGTACCGGAGTTCACTGTTTGACACCTGCATATGCAGTTCAGTACGAGGTAGTATAACTGAAATTTTCGAATGTTGAGCAGGTAATAACAGCCACATCGATCTAGTCTTAATTAATCAGCAGCAAGCCTCGAGTAAAACAAGTCACTTGCTGATCGAAAAAATAGCAAAACTGGTTTTGAGGATTAAACGCGTGCAGATGACTACACACATGTATTTTTTTTTTTTTTTGAGAAAATATCGCTACGGTTTTATTATTCAGTGGACATGTCCAGTACAATTTGGTCTTTTACACAATCTGGTGCAATGCCAAACCAGGTCTTACTACACTTATTAACGCAGCCTTCCTTTGCTAATGTGTGCCGCTTCATTAGCCGATCGCCGCCGTCCGAACTGAAAAATCATCAAAACCTTTTAACAGGAATTTAACTTCTACCACCAAGGATGCATTCAAGACCGATCCCGGTCATCCTTAAGCAACATTGCAGCCACCCCGTGCTATCCGTTTTCAACATCACCTTCGTATCCTGTGTTTCACAAGCTAACTGAAGACCCCTTTTGTAAGCTAGCAGCTCCACACATTCAGCATCCGCCGCGTAGGGAAAAAATGGCATTATGCTCCCGAGACGAACGCACCATGGTGATCTCTAATAATCACCCCACCTCCACCACTGCCACTGTTTGAACGGAACGCTCCATCCACATTGACCTTACTCCATGTATCATCAGGAGGGAGCCAGTGCTCCATCGGTCTCATCGTGGGAGTAGCAGGGTTGGCATGTCATGAACACCACTCCTCCACACCAGCCACAGATTTTGCTGCTATAGCCCTTGGGTCCTCAAGCGTCTTTGTATCATGAGCATCGTTCCTTGCAGTCCACAGGTTATATAGCATCATAAGAACCACCGCCACTTGGGGCCCGTCCGCTTTGCTGTTCCAATCTAGAAGCCACCCCTTGAGTTCAGAATGACAACTGAGATTTTTTGGAGGTTGCTCCAAACCGACGACAGCCCGTTCCTTCAGTGACGACCACGCAACAGTAGAGTGAGGACATGGCCAGAAGCGGTGCACCAATGATTCAGTTTTGCCGCACGCGAGACAGATGACTCCGTCTTTAATTTGCCTTCTACTTAATTCGGTGCCAACCGCTAGGCCATTCTCAATAAACCGCAACATGTGAACTTTCACCTTGCCCAGAACATGTGTTGCCCAGAGGGAGAGCCAACCCTTATACTCGACACAGGAGCCCGACGCTTCAGTCACGCCTCTTCCCAGCCTCTTCTAGTGAACCGCGAGATTGTAGGCTGACCTAACTGGAAAAATTCTAGTTTTTGTGAAGTTCCATGATAGAAAGTCAGCCATGCCCACCCTGCCTACACAAATCTGCAGAATATCTTGAACATCTGGTTCCGCCAGATGAAGCCTTAGCTTTTCCTCGTCCCAACAAACTCCATTAGGTAATAAGAAATCACCAACAAAATCTGGGCACTCATCTGTCAGCCGTCCCAGTGGACGCTGAGCGCTCGACCGAGGGATCCAGTTATCCTCCCATAGCTTTATACTCTTGCCGTCCCCCACCCGCCAAATCAGCCCCTTGCGCAAGAGATCTCTCCCATGGATGATGCCACACCAAGTGTAAGAGGCTCTTTTGGGACACCCAGCCGCTAAGAAGGACCCCTCATGGAAATAACGTTCCTTGAGCACCCGTGCGCACAACGAACCAGGATCAGTGAGCAACCTCCAACCCCGATTGGCTACAAACGCTTGGTTGAAACAGCTATAATCCCTAAAACCCATACCTCCTTGTCTCTTACTCTTGCACACCCGGTCCCAGGAGATCCAATGCACTTTTTTCTGACCCTCGGCCTCACCCCACCAGAAGTTAGATGACACCATACTCAGCTTCTTACATTGCTTCTTGGTAAGCTAAAAACAACTCATCGCATACGTCGGAACAACTTGGAGTATCGATTTAACAAGAATGCTTCTCCCTTCCTTAGACAGCCCCTGTCCTTCCAGTCCTTTGATTTTATTCCAAGTCTGATCCGTTAAATATTGAAAAGATCCTTCTCGCGATCGACCCACAACCGTGGGCAGTCCCAGGTAGCGTTCAGACAGCGCCTCAGAAGCAATACCAATCTCCATTTTCAGCTGCCCCTTCAGATCATCATTACAACCTGGTCCAAAGTAAATAGCGTAGATTTACCTTCTGACCAGAGCTCACTTCATAGTCATGTAGAACACGCCGTAAGGTTTGCATGCTCAATTGCGACACCTCCAAGAAAACCACACTATCGTCAGCAAAGAGGAGATGAGTAATATAGGGGCCATCCGCACCAAATCTCACACCTCTGATCTCATTGTCACGTTGGGATTCCTTTAACGGAGCTGAGAACCCCTCCACGCAGAATAAGAATAGATACGGGCTAAGCGGGCTCCCTGCCGAAGCCCCCTTGTAGGAGAGAAAGACTCGGATAAACCACCATTCAGTTTTACAGTAAACCTCACCGTTGAGATACACCGTAGGATCATGGTCACCTATTGCTGACAGAACCCTAGCTTGAGCAACATTCTTTCCAGAAAAATCCATTCTACCTTGTCGTAAGCCTTCATAATATCCAATTTCACCGGACTTTTCCTTTTCCTGGTCCTTATCGCATGTGTGCATTCATAGGCTACCCGGTACAAAAGCGCTTTGTTCCTCGGATATCAGAGTTGGAAGAATTTGTTTTAGCCGATTTGCCACCACTTTAGAAGCCAACTTGTATAGGACATTACACAAGCTTGTCGGTCTGAATTGCGTTAGATCTTCTGGATTGTTGACCTTTGGGATCAGAACCAGGGCAGAATTGTTGAAATCAGGAGGTCTGTCCCCCTGGCCAGAAATTCTCTCACAGCAGCACGCACATCCATACCTATCAATGCCTAGTGGCGCTGATAGAAAAGGGCAGGGAGCCCATCTGGCCCAGGAGATTTCATCGGGCCCATTGGAGAAGTGCTGCCTCAATTTCCTTGTCCGTGACCGGCGCTAGCAGCATATCATTCATCTCCGCCGAGACAAGCAGCCCCACATGATCGAGGATACGATCCATATTGGCAGCGCCTTCTGAAGAGTGGAGATTGTGGTAGAAAGCCTGTGCTAACTCCCGCATCCCCTCATCCGTATCACATCGGTTTCCATCCTCACGGTGTAAGAACCTTACTGTATTCTTCCTCTTCGAGTGGACCTATTCTGAATTTTTTTTGTATTTCGATCACCCGCTTTTAGCCAGTCTTGTCTAAATTAACACATTTTCACACATGAACACAGAAATAACAACTCTTTTTTATGAGACCTATATCACCTTTATAGCCACAATCCATGGTTGCTATTTCTCTGCACATCTTTGATTTTGTATAGCCATCAAGTCATGTGATCACCAACTCTCGAATTAGTGGAAAACGACCCTCCACCCTCCCCCTCCCCGAGAAAACGACACCCCTTGTCGCATGCCAAGGCGACACCGGGGGCGAGCTACGCGCCGCTGAGAGTCCCCCCACCCCTTGCGCTGGCTCCCCTTTTCGCCGTTACTGCCGACCCTCGCCGCGACGGCAGGCCCAGCAGCCGAAAGTGGTTGGGGTAGCTGGTGCGTCGGAGGCAACTGCTGAAGCTATTGGGGTGGCGGTGGCGGTGGTCGAAGCACAACGACTAGGGCGGCGTCCCTGCGTCAGGGTGGCGGCGGTGATCCCCCATGGTGGCGACATAGCGGCGGAGGCGCACAGATTTTGGGGTTCCTTCGAAAAATCTAGATCATGGCCCTATGCCCCTAGTTGCTGACGAGAGATCGAGGCACATGGTGTCGGGGCCTGGCACAAGGACGGTAGCGTGGGGGGCTACTGGCCTCATTTCGAACAAAGGTGGTTTGGCCCTACGGAGTTTCGAGTGCCAGTGGCGTCGATCTGCTACATGTCGGCCTCCTTGATATGGCCGCTGACAAGTTCCGGTCTTTCTCTCGAAGATTTCCTCAATTTGGCGCAGGATGCTACTTGACATCTCGAGTAAAATCGGTGCGGTCGTGCGCACCCATCTAGGTCGCGGGGCGTGAAGCTTCGTCTACCGTACGATACTATGGGATATGTCTTCATATAGATTTGCATAGACCTGACAGGGATGGAGAAAGTCAAGGTGGCTTAGATCGGAAGTTGGTTTTTTGGTAGCAAGTTTTTGGTTGTGAAGACAATGCGGCATAGGTTCTACCTGTGTGTCGGGTGCTCGGCGACTTGCAGCAACAGGCTTGCCAAGTGTACCTAGCAATGAGTATCGAGCCATAATTTTTAGGGTGAAAACCTAAGGTCCAGCCTTCATCGGCTGTACCTGGCAATGGCCTTGCTGAAGGCATTATTTTGAGAATACGGTCTTTCTCTAGAGTGAAAACCCAAGATCTTCGAACGAGCGACTACAATGCCTGTGCATTGTTTCCTTCTCGGAAGCGTGCTTTGGAGAGCCTAGTTTGTAGTACGGTGTTATATTCGGTGATGGTTAGAGTGCTTCTGTTTCGACTGGTAGTACACCGTGACGGGGTCTTTGTTTTTCTTTCCTCTCTTGTTTATTTTGTTCTTGGCTGCGTACATCCTTGATGTCTCTAGACGTTTTGTTGATGCAGAGGCTGAGTGTAATGAGTATCTTCGCGATATTAATATATTCCCGTTATCGAAAAAATGTCAAGTCATGTATGTTTCTCATGTTGTTCTAGATTATAGAACGTTTTAGATATCTCAATATGAGCAACATACATACTGAAATGAGTGAAACATACATACTAGCGATTTAGAAAAATGCTAGAGGTTCTTACAGTTCGCAACTGGGGTGTAGTAGTTTGAAAGAAGTATGACAAGGCGGCGGGCAAGCTAAGTGGGCCGGCCGTTTAGGGCTACGTGGGGCGCTCACTTGCCTCGCCGTCTAACCATCGACCGGTCGACAGAAAAATGGCGCCGCGGCCAGTTGCTTTAGCAGCACAGATTTACGCCCATGCATGTGGGCATGCCACATTCCCGCCAATCTTCACATAATTTACGAAGTGGTTAAGGTCTAAAGTTGCGGCGGTTAATCCCCATGAGCCAAGACAGAACTACAGGGCAGGCAGCCATTTAATTTAACCGCGCCTTTCTACCTGCTAATCAGATTCCACTTGGCTCTGTTAGCAGCTACTACAGTACATGGAAAGATTAGTAGCTTCGCCTTTGTATATAGAGGTTTCAAAAAAGCAATCCCTGAACTGAAGTTTATTTAGTTACACGGCAATTCTGCACAGAACAGATTTATCCGGTCAACATCCTTCTTACTTCCCCTTAGATAAAAAGTCTAAGCTCTTACTATTTTCTTTCTTTCTTGGCAAAATGATGAAATATTCTTGTACTTTTCTATCATTTCTCAATCTGGAAGTGGCATTCCCACTCACAAAGGCCACACTGACACTTAGCAAAAGCGTGTGGTCCTTCAAGTGAGGAATATGTCATGCCTCCATGTTGTTTGTCGTCGTACGAAGAGAGAGGCCGAAAGAGGGCAGGCAAATCTTTGGGCCCAAAGCTATGCTAGGAACTGGACTAAACTATCCCGTGGGCATATTACTCGAGCGCAACAAACTGCTCGGAAGGCCAATGGCGAGAGCCGAGCCGCCATGGATATATAGGCTTTGGTGTGAGTTCCCATGGATGGCAACCACTTCGATCTTGGCTGCATATGCAGTTCAATTCAATATGAGGTATAACTGAAAATTTCAAATGTTGAGCAGGTGATAACAACCAGATTGGTCTGGTCTTAATTAAAGCAGAAGGTCAGGGCCTCCTCACCAGGCTCGCATCAACAGGCCTCCCACATCGCACCTCGATCTACGCGGACGACATGGTGACCTTCCTGAGGCCGTCAGGGGTGGACTTCTGGGTGATCTTTGGGATGATTGAGGACTTCTGCTCAGCCTCAGGCCTGACAAGTGCTCGGTTAACCTGATCAGATGTTGTGACGAGGACAGGGACCTGGTTTCCCGAGAGTTGCGATGTCCAATCACGCAATTTCCACTCCGCTACCTTGGGCTATCCCTCTCCTTGCGGACACCATCTGTGGCGCAACTCCAATCTCTGGTTGACCTGGTGGCTGTCAAACTGCCAACATGGAAAGCTTCAATGCTGAACAGGGGAGGGAGGCTTGACCTAGTGAGGACAACGCTCTCGGACATCCCAGTCTTCGCCATGATGTCCCTGGATATTCCTATAGTGATCATCGTCGCCATCGAGAAGATCATTCGCGGATTCCTCTGGAAGGGGAGGAAGGATGTCCATGGTGGGCACTGCTTGGTGGCATGGGACAGGGTGTGCATGCCCAAAGAGCTTGGAGGACTTGGCATTCCAAACCTGCGCCTTTTGAACGTCGCGCTGAGAGCCAGGTGGATGTGGTTGAAGCGTGTCGAGGTGGATAAGCCATTGCATGATCTTGACATCCGGGTACCAGAGCTTGCGAAACGGCTATTCGAGGCAGCAACAACCTCGATGCTTGGAGATTGTGCCTCTACTTTCTTCTGGACAGACAAGTGGTTGCCATGTGGACGCATCAGGAATGCTGTGCTGAACCTCTTTGCAGTGGTCCCGGCGAGCGCGATCACGACTCGCCGAGTGCGAGAGGGCCTAGCAGGAGCCTGGCTGCATGATGTCCCCCTGGCCTAAGCGCGGCTGCTATCAGAGAGCTCCTTGAAGTTGCAGATCAGCTGGAGGAGATCACCCTTGTAGTAGGGACGCAAGATGTCCTCAAAGGGAATTGGGACCCGACCTGTTACACCGCGAAGTCGTCCTATCAGGCCCTGGCGTTCCCAAACCCCCGCCAGTTGCAAGGTCTCGCTTTGGCTGGCTGTGAGGAACAAATGTTGGACTGCTGACAGGTTGAGCCGACGTGGATTGCAGCACCCGGACGCATGCCCTTCATGTAATCAATGTGGAGAAACTATTGACCAACTCCTCATGTGATGTGTTCTACCTAGGGAAGTTTGGATGACCTGCCTAGGTTGGTGGGCAAGAGCCAGGGCCAGATCACGAGACAAAGCTCGTCGCCTGGCTACAAGATAGGCGCAGTGGCAAAGACCGCGAGCATGACCTCTGGACGGGGATCGCCTTGGTCTGTTGGCCGCTCTGGCGACACCGAAACGATGTTGTCTTTGAAGGAGCCACCCCGTCTCCTGCAAGGGTAATTGATAAGATTTCTGCTGAGGCGGGTATGTGGAGAGACGCACGGCTATTTCGTGACTGCTTAAGTCAGGTGGACAAGTGGAGATGCCACGAGTAATTGGTTAGAGTGTGCGTGTTGCCCTTGCGGCAGCGTGGGGTTACGTTCGAGACGTTTGTGCCACAGCCGGTTATCCTTGAAAAAATTTAAAGCAGCAAGTCTCGAGTAAGACAAATTATGTTGTTGGCAAGTGTCTGATCGGATGATGGTAGTTACTAGTTATTCTCAGTCGCCGGATAAATAGCAAAACTGTTTGTTTTTTAAAGATTAAAGGCGTGCATGTTGACTACACACGTACTGAAATGAGTAAACATACATAGAAATTTAGAAAAATGCTAGAGGTTCTTATAATTCGCACCTGGGGGTGTAGTGGAACTTTTTTTCCCGAACCACTCCGCATCGCTTCCCGGGCGGGCAACCGGAGAGGCGCCTTCTCCCCCTTCCCCAGGACCCTTTCCCTACCTCGCCCTTCCCGCTACCACCAGTGGGCCACCCGGCGTTGCCCACTCAGTGCTTGCGGCGGCGGACGCTCTTTTACCCCCGCGTGCGGTAGATGTAGATCAGGTGGGTCGTCCGGCGGCGGTGCGGCTCGTCGATGGGGAAGCTCGACATCGGCGGGGTGCTTGGCGATGCGGTGGAGCGACCATTAGTGGCGATCGTTGGTATGGCTACCAGCGGAGCCCGCTTTCCATAGATCTAGGTTCGGATGGGCTGAAGGTCACGCTGCATCGTTGATTCCTGGAGGTGGGGGAGAAGATCGCACAGGCATATGGGTGGTGGTGGCGGTGCTGTCGGCCTGCTGCAGCGTGGCGGCGGGGGATTTGTGGGCTCGATCTGGGCCTGGTATGACCCTGCTATCGCATTCGGTCGGCTACCGCCGTCGCGGAGGAGGTAGTTCCCTTGCGCCGGCATTGCTGCTGTCACTTATGATTCCTGCGGTGCTATTCTACTCCTCTAGGCCTCATGATGGTGATCATAGTGAGACGACGAGGGTGGCGTTTCGATCGTGGTGACATATGTTGGTGGGCGGCAAGTTGGCTTTCGTTTAGTCGATCTATCATTGCTGGCTTTCGTTTCTCTTTTCTTTCTCTCATTTTCGTTTAGGCTTGATTATGATGCTGCCTCGGCAGTAATATTATGTAGTTACTATATTAATAGTGATGCGAAAGCTTTGGAGTGTAGTAGTTTGAAAGAAGTATGAGAAGGTCAGGAGGCAAGCTAAGTGGGCCGGGGCGTTTAGGGCTACATGGTGCGCTCACTCTCACCCGCCGTATAATCATCGATCGGTCGACAGAAAAATGGCATCGGCCAGGTGCTTTAGCAGCACAAATTTACGCCCATGCATGCGTGTGGGCATGCCACATTTCCGCCAATCCCTACATAATTCACGAAGTGGTTAAGTTAAGGTCTAAAGTTGCGGCGGTTAATCCCCGATCGAGAGCCAAGACGAAACTACAGGGCAGGCAGCCACTTAACTTAACCGCGCCTTTCTACCGGCTAATCAGATTCCACTTGGCTCTGTTAGCAGCCAACTACAGTTCATGGAAAGGGTACTGCTAGCTTCGCCTTTGCATATAGGGGTTTCAGAAAAGCAGTCTCTCAAGTGAAGTTTAATTATTTAGTTACACGACAGATTTATTCCAGTCAACATCCTTCTTGCTCCCCATTCGATAAAAAAAAAATTCTAAATCTTACTCTTTTCTTTCTTCTTGCAAAATTGATGAAATATGCTTGTACTTTTCTAGTAGTAGAGTATCATTTCTCAATGTGGAAGTGGCATTCCCACTCACAAAGGCCACGCTGACACATAGCAAAAGCGTGTGGTCCTTCAGTTCAAGTGAGGAGTATGCTATGCAGCATCCATGTTGCTTGTCGTCGTTCAAAGAGGCCGAAAGAGGGCAGGCAAAGCTTTGGGCCCAGAGCTACGCAGGTAGAGGTACGGTTAGGAACTGGACTAAACTATCCCGTGGGCATGTTACTCGAGCGGAACAAACTGCTGGGAAGGCCAATGGCAAGAGCCGACCCGCCATGGATATATACGCTTTGCTTTGGTGTGAGTTCCCATGAATGGCAATGGCCGGACTTGATCGAGAAAGACCTTGGGGATCTCGAATTGCTCGACAAAACGATCACACATGTAGGCTGCAGATAAGGCTCACAGGCACATGATTAGCCGGGCATCTTCACTCTTGCTTAGGCTAAAAGGGAAAACATGATGTGGCTACATGATACGGTTGTGTATTTGCTCTTTAGCAGTACTCTTCGCAGTGGATGTGGACAAATAAGGATACCCACCAACAACTTCAGCGCTTATCGGCATTCTATTTCTCATCTTTTTTGGCTTTTTATTACAAAAGGAGGAGACTCTTGTCTGGCATGTGCCCAACTGTGCCCAACCTTTCAATTTATTTCGTTCCATGTTAATGAAGAACTAATTGGCATACAAAGAGAAGAAAAGGTCAAGATGTCACTAAGACTAAAATACACATGGCCGCTATACATGATTCAACCCGGCCATGTAGGCATGATTAAGAGTTTTTACTCCGAAGCCTGTACGGTTGTGTTGGGGGAGGAGAGACACACAACCTCCCCACTCCTGCTTGCGGTGAATCTTCTGGGATAGTTTCAATCAACATATATGTATCAACATATATGCAGTGGAAATAAAACAACGAGCACGTACACAAGTGATACAAGGATTTACATGAAAAAACCTCCTCAAGGTGAGGAAGAAAAAAACCACGGGTGCAGACCAACCGGTCCATGCGAGTTTCATTATGAACAACCTGGGTACAGAGTCTTCTCTAGAACATCTAGATATGTACAACACACTCAGCATGTTACCAACCAGCAACAACAATAACAATCACTTGAGAGAAAGATTACAGCAAAACAGAGTATCTCGGTTTCTGTCCCCTTCGGTAATCAGCAAACTACTCTTAAAACGCAGATCCAATCAGCACCAAACTTGGTAGACAAGCTGACATACGATTATCCAACATACACACCAAATTCAGGTCAATAGGACACCGTTTTCCTGTCCAAACTGTTCGTCTACCAAAACTGCTCTATGCTGAAACTGCAGCAGTCCGAACTGAATAAACCGCTTCCAAATCTGAAGCTACACTAACCCAAACCTCAAACCAGCTAACCAGATTGAAGTACTCAAATCAAGGAACGAGCGCACCAAGTTTGGAGTCAATCAAAGCACGTTTGAGCCTCCAAACACTAGCTTGAAGACAGACCGGTCAGATCTCAGAAATCTGGACAGAAATCACCTCTCCTTCTTCCTCTCTTCTCACTAGGTTGTGATGTTCTTGTGTGTTCTCTCACCCTCTCACAGCAGCCACGATGGCTTGCTTGCTCAGCTCTCACACTCACTGATTGAGTCACACAGCCACCAAGGGTGGCTAGGGCTTTCTTTTCTACTCCTCTCCCAAGGAGCACCTCAGCCGTTGGATACGAACATCGATCAACGGTTGAAACGTGTTGGACTTCACAGGCTGATGTTGGGCTGCCAACACACCTCCATGTGGAGGGACCTGGCCCAACAAACTCCCCCTCCCGACATCATGGAGGGTCTCACTACCAACCGACAGTCATGCCGGCGAGTCGACGGTATACCTCGAGCTTTCCTCTTGTCACCACTTTGGTCAACATATCAGCCCCATTGTCATCTGTGTGCACCTTCTCAATTTGCATTTGCTTGGAATTCAGCACATCTCGAATCCAATGATAGCGCACATCAATATGCTTCAACCTTGAATGAAAACTTGCATTCTTACTCAGGTGAATGGCACTTTGGTTGTCACAAAACAACACATACTTATCTTGCTCAAAACCAAGCTCACAAGCCAATTGTTTTAGCCACAATAGCTCCTTGCTCGCCTCAGTTACTGTGATGAACTCGGCCTCAGTTGTGTTAAGCGCCACACACTTTTGCAACCTGCTTTTCCATGCCACTGCTCCCCCTGAATGGGTAATCAAATAACCTGAAGTAGACTTCCTTCCATCAACATCTCCAGCCAAGTCTAAATCTGAATATGCAATCAGCTTGGGCTCACTACCACCAAAGCAAAGCTTCATATTAGTGTTGCCCTGGAGATACCTCAAAATCCAGTTCACGACTTCCCATTGTGGTTTTCCTGGATTGGACATAAATCTTCTCACAGTACTAACCGCTTGAGCAATGTCAAGCCGTGTGCACACCATAGCATACATCAAACTCCCAACCGCTGAAGCATAAGGAACTTTCTGCATTTCTTTTTCCATCTCTTCATTGGTGGGGCATTGCTTTTTACTCAACTTGAAATGAGCTGCGAGTGGACAACTCACTTCCTTTTCCTTGTTCATCTTGAACTTGTGAAGTACCTTCTCAATATATTTCTCTTGAGACAAGTACAACTTGTTGGATTTTCTGTCTCTCTCAATTCTCATGCCGAGAATACACTTTGTTGGACCCAAGTTTTTCATGGCAAAACTGTTGCTCAACTCTTTCTTTAGCCTAGCAATTCTTGAGACATTCTTGCCAACAATCAAGATATCATCCACATAGAGCAACAACATGATAAAATCATCACCTGAGAATCTCTGGATAAATACACAATGGTCTGAGCTACACCTCTTGTAGTCTTGCTCCCCCATGACAGATTCAAACTTCATGTACCATTGTCTCGGTGCTTGTTTCAGGCTATAGAGACTTTTATTCAGTATGAACACATAGTCTTCTTTGCCTTTAACAAGAAACCCCTTGGGCTGCTCCATGTAGATTTCTTCCTCCAACTCTCCATGAAGGAAAGCCGTATTCACATCCATTTGCTCAACCTCCAAGCTGAGACTTGCTGCCATGCCAAGGATCATATGGATTGATGACATCTTCACCACCGGAGAAAATATTTTATCAAAGTCAAAACCTTTTCTCTGGCTGAATCCTTTTACAACTAGCCTGGCCATGTACCTTGGATATGACGTGTGCTCTTCTTGCTTGATTTTGTAGACCCACTTGTTCTTTAGAACTTTCTTGCCCTTGGGCAACTTCACCAGCTCATAAGTATGATTCTTATGCAAGGAATCCATCTCTTCTTGCATAGCCTTATTCCACTCCTTCTTATTCTCATCTTTCATTGCATCTTGAAAGCACTCAGGTTCTGAACCATCAGACAATAACACCATATATTGGTCTGAATCATACCTAGTGGAAGGAACATGGCCTCGGCTGGACCGTTTGAGTGGAGTAGCTGGTGAACTATCTGGTTCAGGTGCTTGCTGATCATGATCATCTTCTTCAGCATCATACTCTTGCTGCTGGGTAGCTTCCTCACTTGTACCACTATGTGCATCACCTTGCACATCTTCTGCATCATCATTTTCAACTTCTTCTTCAACTGAATCTATAGGAACTGGGTCAGAATTAGATCTATCTTGATGCTGATTTCGAGGAGGAACATGTACCGGAACTTGCTCCGAAACTTGCACCTTTGTCTTCACAATATCATCAATTGTTTGGTCTTCAACAAACATAACATCACGGCTTCTCACAACCTTTCTTGCTATTGGATCATACAACTTATGGCCGAACTGATCACCTCCATAGACAAGAAATATACACTGCCATATCTTTGAATCAAGCTTTGATCTTTCATCTTGAGGGATATGAACAAAGGCCTTATAGCCCAAAACCTTCAGGTGCTCATACGAGACGTCCTTGTCATAGAAGACCATGTTTGGAACATCTTCCTACAATTGATAACTTGGTGAGAGATTAATAAGATAAACTGTACTCGACAAAGCCTCACCCCAATAATGTTTAGGCAGCTTTGCACTCGATAGCAAGCATCTAACTCTCTCAACAATTGTCCTGTTCATCCTCTCAGCAAGACCATTCAGCTGTGGTGTCTTCGAAGGAGTAAATTGGTGCCTAATTGGTGCCTAATTCCCAAGCCCATTGGTGCCTAATTGGTGCCTAATTCCCAAGCCCATAATGTTCCTTGCAATAGGCATTTTCGTCGGATTGAGGACAAGTACGCCATGAGGGGGTCCTCGAGGCGTGTGGAAGAGAGGGGTGTGAGACGTACGGTATTCCGGGATGGTGAGCACACAAGTTTACCCAGGTTCGAATCCGCCGGCTTTGGAAGGATCCTACGCCTGCTAGCAATCCAGTAATACGGCAGAGCCGGCATATGGGTTACAAGGGTTTTGCCTGTGCGAGTTGAGATTGTAGACTATTGAGGTGCCCTAAAGGCTCTCCCTAGGACGGCTTATATAGATATCCGGCCTAGGGTTTCCAGGAGAGATCAATCCGGCTACGACTAAGAGTTGGTTACAAAGTACATCTTGAACTACAAGTAACATTATGGGCCTAAGTCGGTAAGTCTTCTGGGCCTTCCCGTAGCCAGATTGGACTCCGTCTTTCTCCCTGACTGGGCCGCCCGTGAAGCAAAGCTCTAACCCGAAGTGGGCCACCCTGGTCAGTGAGGAACTGTGAGGATACCCGAAAAGTATATCCCCAACAGCAGCCCCCGGAGGCCTCCAAGATCCAAAGTCGGATTTTATCATCGTCTAGCTTGATCTTCGGCTTGTAGAATCTTGAAGGGTTCCTGAAACTTCACAACAAAAAATACGATCCGGGTCTTAAAAATAAGTCGGACCTATCAACAGGTTACTTGGATTTTCCAGCTTGATTTCAAACTAAGCCGGAACTTGGTTTCTAACGCCACCTGACACAAGTCATGGTCAAGTCACGTCATCTGACAAGCGTGCTGTCAACACGACCGTTGGTGGGTCCGCGGTTCGCGGAACCGAGGCGCCGTTTCAATGCGTGCGTGGAGATCGAGGAGACGCAATCATCGCGCGGGTCCTTCCTAGTTCTTTCCACGACGCGTGGCGGTTACACTGTAGCGTTTGCACGAGTCTTGGCGCAGTTAGGTGGATATAAGGGGTTTGGATTTCTCCTTCTCCTTTCCACTATTTCCTTGCCGTTTCCTTTCCTCCCAATCCTCCTGCGCGCACAGAACCTCCTCGTGCTTCCTCCACAGAACTCCCAGCACCGCCCCTTTTAGGTCAATCTCTCGCCGGAGAAATGGCTTCATCTTCTTCCTCTGGCTTGGCGGCGGCGACGGCGGAAGCGGCAGTGGAGAAAGAGAGCTTCCGGGGAATCTGGATCCCCTGCGCTCTCAACGATGAGGGCCTCAAGAATGTGGAGAAGGAGGGGCTTCTCGTCGCCGGTGACTGGCGGAGCGGCTCCAGGGAGACCGTCCCCAACCCGCGCGACGGTGAGCGGGTCCACTTCGGCACCCACCTCGATAGAGGTCTGTCTTTTCCTCCCTCGGAGTTCTTCTCCGAGGTGATAGATCATTTCGGAGTTCAACTCCATAATCTTTCTCCCAACTCTCTCTTAGAGATGAGTGCGTATGCTTCGCTTTGCGAGGGCTTTCTCGGCATTAGGCCGAGTTTGACTCTCTTCCGGTATTATTTCCATGTCTGGAGAAATTCCATCACTGCCGGTGTTCCTTACATCACCGGCACTATCAGCTTTTCACTTAGACGAGACCGGGCTTATCCCAAAATTTTAGCTAGTGACTCGGTCAAACAATGGCCAGCAAATTTTTTCTATCATAGGGATATTCCGGCTCCCGGCAAAGCTACTACTTTGCCGGCTTTTTTCAACGTAGCCGCCACGGCCCAGCCTTCCTAGGACGAGGCTGCTCCGGCTCTCACCGATGATCTGATCCTCGCGAAGAGGCGGATCGAATATTTGATCAAGCACAAGGCTCTGAAGGGATCCGACTTGGTCCAGTGCTGGGTCTCTTGTCGGATCCAGCCCCTTCAGCACCACGGGGATCGACTGATGCACTCCATCACGTCATCCAAAAAAGACTCCCTCCGCATCAGCCCCAAAGCATACACCACTCAAGGCTACATAAGCCAAATCAAGTGGCTGATCAAGGAGCGGATCGAGAGGAGAATTCCGGAGATTTCTCTGGACATGCACACGGCGGAAAACCATGTAGTGCCGGTAAGTTTACATCAGTACACATTTTTATGTGTTTCAATCTTTGAGTTATATTGCAATACAGATATGTTTTCTTGTTTTCAGCTTGCTGACCTCCCCGAGTTGGAGCTTGCTCCGCTCGAAGGATATCCTCCTGAGTTTTCTCAGGAGACAAAAGTGGTCCCATTGCCGGACCTTGCGCTCAAGAAGCGCAAAGCTCCGATAGTGGCCGTTGGCACAAAGGAGGTGCTTGTTGTGAAGAGGTAACTTTCAGTCACAATTTCCGCCTTTGTACTTTTCTCGAATTTCTTTCCGAGATGTAATGTTTCCGACTTTACTTCATTCTCAGAGCAAAGCCGCTCATCAAGGGCAAGGAGAAAGGGATTCCTTCGAAGCCCCTGCGACAGACGAAGCTCACCATAGCTTCCCCTGCCGTAGCTCCTCCGACTCCTGCCCCTCAACCTTCTGCAACTCCAGCGATCATTCCTTCTCCGGTGGTTGCAGAAGATCCAGCTCCTTCAACAGAGCCAGCGATCCTTGGGTCGCAAACTAACGTCACCATGGGTGCGTCAGATCAAGATAAGGGTGAACCCTCTTCAGGTAATGATCCCTCGGCTGAAACCTTCGCTGAAAACCTCATCAGCAATCCGGGACTTGCCAAGTTTGGCCTGTCCCGGAAATCTGCAGAAGAGATCCAGCGGCTAGCCAGGCAAGTCCTGGAGAAAAGCCACTTATCGCTCGAAGAAGAAGCACAAGAAGCAGAGGACGTCAAGTTCTCTAACCTTCTCGCTCAACTCCACCTTCGCAACGAGAGGATTAGGACTGGCGAGCTTCCAACAGCTCTAGTGATCCCTCTTACTCTTGCCGAGAAGGTGGCCGCTGAAGTGAACGCGAGTTTAGATAAACTCACCCGCGAGCAATATGTAAGTCGGAATTCCAACTCTTGTTTTTCCATTATGTTATATCATATCCTCTAGTCCCCAAGCATGAAGTAGGATATATAATCCGGGTTTATGCTTCATTAGGATGCCAAAGAACGAACTAGTGTAGCCCTCAAGGCTCGTGCTGATATTTAGCAAAAAATATTAGCCCGAGTCTTAAGTAGCTTCCTGACTTTGGGTATTCTGACTTACAGAAAGTATGTTCCTATAACCAGGAATTACTGACCAATGTCTGCGATAAGCGGAGAGAGATCAAAGCTCTCCGGCTTAAAAATGCTGAACTTAAAGTAGCCAAGGATGAAGCCAAAGGTAAACATTCAGAGATTCAAACCTTGTCTTTTGCTTTTTCAATGTCGAATTTTTCTGAACTGTTGTTCTTTTTGACTTACAACGCTGGTGAAACAATCCATCGCTATGATTGAAGAGTCCGAGAACCTCAAGACCCTGGTGGTGGAGAACAAGGGACTTCGCCAAGAGCTGGATAAGCTCAAGGCGGATCATGAAAGGAGCATAGCTCAAGTCCTTGAATCCACCTCCATGGCCACTGAAGAGCGTGATCGCAAGATCGCCTCTCAGGATAAAATAATCTCGAACCTCAAGAATGAGCTTGGCAGAGAGAAGGACATCTCCCAGGCGCTCCGGGCTGAACTCCAGAGTCTCCGGGAGGAAAAGACCAAGATTGAAGACGTCATTCTCGGTACATTCCATCTGTCTGACTTATCTTTTTCTTCAACTTCTATCAATGTCGGATTTTTCTTAATTTGTTTTGTGTATAGGTCCTCTGAACTTGACGGACTCTTCCTCCTCCGAGCCCCGCACCCACCGACTTACCCAAGTCAGTGACCTTCTTCATGACTTCTGCCAGTCCCTTGAGGACATTGGCGAAGCTCTCAAGATTCCGGACATGCCAAGCATGTCGGATTTTCAGGTGCGGGACAAGGCCAAGGAGATGTCGCAGCTTGTTCGGGACTGGAATATGTCCTACGCGCGGACTGTTGCGCAGAACGCTCTCACCATGGTCATGAGCCACCATGGAAACATGGAGATATGGCAAGTGACCAGAGGGTACTGCAAGGTAGACGAAGACGGCCAGGAGCAGGACCTTCAAGCTATCATGCACTCCTGCCGCGGATACGGGTGCCACGTGGCTGATCTGACTAGCTACGAGATCCCCTTCTTCACCCGCGTAGCTACTCCGCCTCCTCCTCCAGAAGAAACCGAAGAAGTTTCCGACGATGAACGGACCACCTCATATCTGGACATCTCGGAACGATATCAAGGCGGAGTAACCAGCGAGCCGGCAGCTCCTTCATCTCCTCCTGCATCATAGACCAGAAACTTATGTATTATTCCGGAAAAAACATGATGCGTTTGTAAATATTAAGTACTATTTATTTTGCTAGTGCTAAGCTTGTGATCTATTCAGCACTTTTGGCTTTGATTTTTTTTTGTGTGCCTGAAATATTTTCATAAGCACTTGCATTTTTTCATCTTTACTTGTCGTTTATCTGGCTTTCCGCCTCGTCCCTTTCGTGAGCCGGCTAAACCTTCAGCCGAAAACTTTGCCGAGCAACAGAGCTCGCTTGCTAAACCAGTTTAAACTCGGAAACAAAGCCGGCTTCCGGTACCAATAATTCACTACTCAGAAAATACCCGCATTCAGCAATCATACAAATAACCAAAGTAAAGACTAGAAATTTTAGAGTTATACCCGAAGGTAGCAATTTTAGAATCGGAAATCTAAACCAGAACGAACATGAGCATAAAGTACTTTCAAGCATTCTAGGATTTTTGATTATGACATGATCATTTGGAAATAAGATGGTAAAAACTTCTCAGAAAAAACTTGAGGCAACCAAAACTTTTATTTCTCAAAGAACATGTACATATGTATGATTATAAAGAAGGATAAACTAATAATAAAAGGGACGTAGTTGAGCAATATTCCACGGTCTGTCTAACTCATCTGGATTTGTACTACCTCCAGCTCTCTTTCTCTTCTTAGTAGCAGGTCTTTCTTTGACTGGCCTCATATCAGTTAAGTAGTACGATCCATTGTGCAATACTCGACTAACTAAAAAGGGCCCTTCCCATACTGGGGAAAGTTTGTGCTTTCTTTGTTGCACAAGCCGGAGAACCAAATCACCTTTATTGAAGGATCTATTTCGGACTCTCTGGCTATGATACTTGCGTAACTTCTG
Organism: Avena eriantha; assembly: GCA_910589775.1. Taxonomy (NCBI): domain Eukaryota; kingdom Viridiplantae; phylum Streptophyta; class Magnoliopsida; order Poales; family Poaceae; genus Avena; species Avena eriantha. Next base: position 62,049,386 of record OU342742.1, on the reverse strand, counting down.
CTGATAGGTTGTAGATCTCATTTCAGCAACGACGTGAACTTCTTCGACTAAGTCGAGATCATTTTGTCGAGAAATCTCGGCATCCTCTTCGATATACGCGGCCACTCTAGGAGAAGTATGAATTAAATCACTAGGAAGAACTGCTTCTGCGCCATAGACCAAGAAGAAAGGTGTGTCTCCTGTTGACCTGTTCGGAGTTGTTCGTAAACTCCAAATTACAGAGGGTAATTCCTCTGCCCAAGCCCCCGCAGCACGTCGTAGTGGTGCTTCTAGTCTCGGTTTCAGGCCTTGTAAGATTAAACCATTAGCTCTTTCGACTTGTCCGTTAGCATGTGGATGTGCGACTGACGCAATGTTACTCCTGTTGTCCGTGATAATGCTATGCGGATAACCATACCGGATTATAACATCCTCGACAAATCTTTTGGCTGTTGCTCCATCACAACTAGTGACAGGTTTAGCCTCAATCCATTTTGTGAATTTATCCACCATCACTAAGTGGTGAGTAAATCCACTTGGAGCTCGTTTAAATGGTCCTACCATATCAAGCCCCCAAACCACAAAGGGCCATGTTATAGGTATTGTTCGCAGCTGATCAGCCGGAACATGAGCTTGCTTGGCGTACTTTTGGCAGCCTTTGCACGTCTTGACTAATCGTTCGGAACCTGCCTGAGCTGTAAGTCAGAAAAATCCATGTCTAAAAGCTTTTGCCACTAAAGATTTGGCTGCAGCGTAGTGACCACACTCGCCTTCGTGGATTTCCCTTAAGATTTCCACTCCTTCTTCTGGAGATACACAGCGCTGAAAAACCCCAGAAACACTCTGTTTATGGAGCTCACCTTTAACAATAGTATAGGCTTTTGCTCGTCAGATAATCTGCCGGCTCAGCACCTCGTCTTCGGGTAATTTGCCATCTACCAAATAATCGAGGTAGGGTTGAGTCTAGCTAAGAATTACAGCCAGAACTGCTATCAAAGGTGAGTCGGATTTGGTCGGATATTCCTCATCTACTCCCTTTATTGAGGGAACTTTGAGGTGCTCTAAAAAAGCGCCATCCGGGACTTCTTTCCGCACAGAGCCTATCCGAGATAGTGCGTCTGCTTCCTCATTTTCTGCTCGAGGGATGTGTTGAACTTCAAACCCTTCAAACGATTTAGATAGATCATCCACGACAGCTTTATATGTTGCCATGTGTTTATTTGTATTACAAATAGCCGACACTTGTTGAGCAACAAGATCTGAATCTCCGTAACACATCAAATGTCGGATGCCAATATCCTTGGCAATCCGGATTCCATGCAGCAGTGCTTCATACTCGGCAATGTTGTTTGTCGCTGTGAAGTGGATCTGCAACACGTACAAAAGTTTATCTCCTTGGGGTGATTTGAGCACCACACCAGCCCCCGAGCCCCCTCGAGCCTTAGACCCATCGAAAAAGAGGGTCCAATATTACGACTTAGGGAGGATCATGTTCTCCTTCGTCTCTGTCCAATCAGCAACAAAGTCAGCAAGGATCTGGGATTTGATTACTGTCCGAGGTTTATACTCAATATCGAAAGCTGAAAGCTCTATTCCCCATTTGGCGACGTGTCCTGTGGCGTCACTATTGTTGATTATGTCTCTCATGGGAGCTTTGCTCACCACGGTAATTGGATGCTCCTGAAAATAATGTCGTAGCTTACGAGATGCTAGAAAAACACCGTAAGCCAATTTTTGATAATGCGGATACCGCTGTTTGGACTCTGTCAGGACCTCACTGACAAAGTAAGTCGGACGCTGCACCAGGTGTTCCTGATTTTCCTCTGGTCTCTCCACCACCATGACGATACTGACAACCTTATTTGTCGCAGCAATGTAAAGCAACATCGGTTCCTGAGGTTCCGGTGCTGCAAGGATAGGAGCAGATGAGAGTACTCTTTTCAGATCTTGTAGTGCAGCTTCAGCTTCGTCCGTCCAGACAAAATCCTTGGTCTTTTTCAGGAGTTTATATAATGGTGCGGCTCTTTCACCAAGCCGGCTTACAAATCGACTGACCACAGCAATGCAGCCAGTTAATCTTTGTACGTCCTTCAGGCGGGTTGGCCTGGAAATATTGAGTATAGCCTTGATTTTGTCTCGATTCACCTCTATGCCTCTTTGAGACACGATGAAACCTAACAATTTTCCGGCTGGTATTCCAAAGAAGTATTTCTTCGGGTTAAGCATGATGTTATATTTTCGTAGATTGGCGAACATCTCCTCCAAGTCGGAAATCAGCGTTTCCTTGTTTTTGGACATTACCGCGATAGCATCCATGTATGCATGTACATTGCGTCCGAGTTGGTCATGGAGGCAATGCTGCATCGTACGCTGGTACGTAGCTCCTGCGTTCTTCAGCCCAAATGGCATCGTAACAAAACAGAAGGTTCCGAAAGGGGTTATGAATGAAGTTTTGACTTTGTCAGATTCCTTCATCCGGATTTGTTGATAACCGGAATATGCGTCGAAAAAGCAGAGGAGTTCTGAGCCTGCCGTAGAATCAATGACTTGATCAATTCTAGGAAGAGCGAACGGATCTTTTGGACAAGCCTTGTTCAAGGCAGTATAATCAACACACATCCTTAAATCAGTGGTGTCCTTTTTAGGGACCATTACAGGATTGGCCGACCACTCAGTGTGGATGACCTCTTCTATGAATCCGGCTAACTCGAGCCGTGCTAGTTCCTTAGCTATTGCCTTACGCTTTTCATCGCCAAACCGTCGTAAGGACTGTTTGACAGGTTTAGCATTCGGGTTTACATTTAGAGAGTGCTCGGCAAGTTCCCTAGGTACTCCGGTCATGTCAGATGGCTGCCATGCGAAGATATCTTGATTTGCTTGGAGGAACTTGATGAGCACGCTTTCCTATGCGCTACTTAGGCCTACGCCTATCTGGGTCACCTTGGAGGGGTCATCATCCTTCAACAGCGTCGTCTTCGTCTCCTCTGATGCCTTGAACTCCTGATTTGGCTTTGTCACCTCCTTCTTCGTTGCGGGCATCTCGGACGGATCTATGCTCTTCTTGATCTCCTGGTACTCCTGGGCGTGCAGCACGTCTTCGGCAAAGGCGGGGACCTGGAATTTTCATCATATTGTAAATGTAACACAGACGAGCCATAAAAGCCCAGTAAGCCGGACGTCCGAATATAGCATGGTATGCACTCTTGAACGGGACCACTTCAAAGGAAAGTGCCTCCGTCCGATAATTCTTTGGAGTTCCAAAGGTAACATCCAAAGTAATCTCTCCCAGGGAATTAGCTTGTCTTCCTGGGACAACTCCGTGAAAGATCACAGAGCCATGGTTCAGTTGTGTTTTCGAGATCTTCATCTGGCGTAGCGTTTCGACATAGAGAATATTGATACTGCTACCACCGTCCATGAGGGTCTTGGAAAAACCATAACCGTCAATAAGTGGGTTGACGATTAAGGCGTATTTTCCTCGCATGTGTAGCTTAGGTGGATGATCAGCGCGGTCAAATGTGATTGCCACTTCTGACTAGTCCAGATACTGAGGGACAGCCAGAACTGTTGCATTGAGCTCGTGGAGAACTGCTTTCTTGACCTTTGCTGGTTGAGATCCGAGGAAGGTGATGTAAGTGTCCTTCTTGGTGGGAAAAGTTTTCTTCCCTTCCGACTTGAGATTTGAAGCATCGGCTTCCTCCATGTCAGAATCTTCCTTGGTCTCCTTGTCCTTTTCGGGATTTTTTTCCCTTCTTCCGCTTAGCTTTGTAGCCCGTGGTATCATCTCTTTTGATGTCATCATTAAAACGACACTCAGCGTTGGTGTGGGACGAGCCCCCATTGGCGTCTAGGTGATGCACACATGGGTTATTGGCAATGTCGGCCTAAGTGTAGGTTTTGCCTGGTTGTTGTTCTCCTCTACCTTGGACCCTTGATGTCCCACGGCCACGCCCACGGCCTCTGCCACGTCCTCCTCGTCCTCCAGACCCGGAAACAGTAGTGGCCACCGCTGTTTCCATGTTGGGTTTTTCTTTTGAGGTATTTTTGCGCTTCTGAGCTTGTTGCTTTGGTTGTCTTGACGACTGAGGCACAGCCAGGACGTTAAGTAATCCCTCTGCGTCGTCGTCAGCATCCGCATACTTGCTCACTATTTCTATCATCTCTCCCAAATCAGTGACCTTGTCACACTTCAAGCGGTGACGTAGTAGACCAATTGGGAGTCCTGCGATGAAAGCTTCAATCGCGGTTTGATCGTTTACTCCTTCATAGGAGTTCTTGGTCTCGATCCATCGTCCAAGGTAATCCCGGCAAGTTTCTCCGGCTTTCTGGGTGCAACGTTGTAGGTCTCCAACCGTACAGGGCCTCCGATATGTGCCTTCGAAATTCCGAAAGAACGCACTTTGCATGTCATACCAGTTGTGGATGGTGTTCTTCGAAAGTTCATTGAGCCATGATCACGCCGTCTTCCGCAACATAAGTGGGAGATATCGGGTTGCGACCAGGCTGTTTCCGCCTTTGGCGATGCAGCAAGCTTGGAAAAAATCATGTAGCCAGGTATCTGGCCGAACAATGCCGTCGTAGGCTTGGATGTGCCTTGAGATAGCAAATCCTTCCGGGAATCTTGTAGCTCTGACGCGTGGTCCAAAACACTTTGGGCCCACGTAGAAATCGTCATTTTCATAGCGTCGCGCCTCTATATTGGAGTTGATCCTGTGCCTTGCGTCTTTCGGGGATAGAGATCGTCCCGAATGTCGGTTGTGGCTGTGGTGCCTTGGAGCCGGACTTCGGCTTCTGCCACCACCTCCTCCGCCATGTCCTCCTTGTCCTCCTTGGGGGCCATTGTGATAACTGCCTGGTGGAGGGGGTGGGGCAGCTGAATTGTTTCCGGCTGATCGCCGGCCTCCATCCGAGCGTCATTATTCCGGTTCCGGGGAGGTTCTTGACTACGACGAGCCCCCTGCCAGCTTGTCCCAGCATGGTTTCCGTCGTTCCTTTGTCCGTCGTTCCCACCATGGTGAGGCTTGGCCGGACGGTTTTCATGTCTAGGAGGTGGCATTCTCTGACGATCTTCCTCCTGACGTTTCTCTTTATCTTCTCCCCTTTGATCGTTAGACTCTCGTCGAGGAGGGTTCCTCGGATTCAGTGCAGCGATGGCGTCATTCTCGGCCGCTGGAGCGACATTGCTCCAGTTATGCGTAGTTCTGCGATGCTGTCCTGACGATCCGGTTCTTGAGTAATTGTCTTCCCTGCGTTCGGGGTGATGATACTGCGCCCGAACGTAATGGGATCTTATGTCAGCCCATGCCGGATCCGTGCGACATTGGTCAGAATCTGAGACCAGTTTTTGACTTCCAGACAGGGCGACCTTTTGCTGCTCCAGTCCCTCGTTGAGTAGCTTAATACCCAAACGTATTTCCTCTGGTCCTGGATTAGCCGATAAAATTTCTCGGGCTGCCACGGTATTCTGTACTAGGGTTGGGTATACCCAATCTCCGTTGCTGTCTTTCCGTGGCTTCCCCATCTCATCCCCCAAAAAGGACGGCACGGACACGTGGGAATTGGTCATCATTAGTGTGACGCTTCCGTGTCTTCTGATGCAACCGGGACATGTAGTCCTTAGTTGACATGCGTTTCTTCTCCACCTCGATGTTTTTGGCTTCATCGAGGAGTTGTTGATGATGCGCTTCTAGGGCTTGCGCCCTTTCGTCCAGCTCATCCGCAGTAAGTTCTTCTTGTTCTTCTTCTTTGCCTTCTTGGCAGCGCCGGTAGCAAAAACGGCTTTGGGTCCGTTTCCCGGAGTCAAGCTCTGATCGGTACTTTCGGACATCTGGACTTTGGGATTATCTCCGACGTCCATGTCATCCTGCGCTTTGGGAGAGTGCTTCCTGGATCCTTCATCCATGGCTTCTCCTTCTTCTGCAGCTTTGGAGTTATACTCCTCTTCATATTCTGCGGAGAACTTTCGGAAATCCGCTGACGTCATTGATTCATCCGAGGATGCGGGTACGTCAGTGTTTGTTCCAATCGCCTCCAGCACAGAGTCGGTGTTTTCTCTAGCATCGGCAGAGCCGGATCCGAATCCTACGTATCCGACGAAGTGTGTTGCGTGCTTCCAGAGGTACCTTAGGAAAGGCCTGTCCGCCCCGGTGTCGTCAGAGCCGGAATCAGTGTCGTTGCTTTGCTCTTCCAGGATTTCGACTTCCACGGGTGGGTCGATTTGGGATCCGGCTTCTCCAGGGAGGTCCACTCCAGATTCGACTTGGTCCGCTAGGTCTTCTTCAGGCTCGGATTTCTCCACTATCTCCGCAACTGGTGCGGGCTAGGTGGGATTAGGGTTTTCCAAGATCCGGAACTCTGTCGGCTCCACGGACAAAGGGGACCCAGAAAATTCTTCTACCTCTATCATCACCGCTGGGGTGGGTTGGGCAGGTTCAGCGAAACCGATGTAAACATCGATCTCACCAAAAGACATGATTGTGTAGGCAGTCACGGGCGCCTTAGCCGGAATCCAAGTCTCGTTGAGAGTGATGAGAGGGACATCGCTGGCATAGAGGATGCGACCGACGGCGATGGTTTCACCGATTCTGATTTTTGCAGATTCCGCTCGGAATGTAGATCCGTAGCTCACTTGCCCCACGGTGGGCGCCAACTGTCATCGGATTGAGGACAAGTACGCCATGAGGGGGTCCTCGAGGCGTGCGGAATAGAGGGGTGTGAGACGTATGGTATTCCGGGACGGTGAGCACACAAGTTTACCCAGGTTCGAATCCGCCGGCTTTGGACGGATCCTACTCCTGCTAGCAATCTAGTAATACGGCAGAGCCAGAATATGGGTTACAAGGGTTTCGCCTGTGCGAGTTGAGATTGTAGAATATTGAGGTGCCCTAAAGGCTCTCCCTAGGACGGCTTATATAGATATCCGGCCTAGGGTTTACAGGAGAGATCAATCCGGCTACGACTAAGATTTGGTTACAAAGTACATCTTGAACTACAAGTAACATTATGGGCCTAAGTCGGTAAGTCTTCTGGGCCTTCCCGTAGACGGATTGGACTCCGTCTTTCTCCCTGACTGGGCCGCCCGTGAAGCAAAGCTCTAACCCAAAGTGGGCCACCCTGGTCAGTGAGAAACTATGAGGATACCCGGAAAGTATATCCCCAACAGGCATCAAATGGGCCAATATACTCTCCCCCATTATCAGTGCGAATGCACTTGATCTTCTTCTCAGTTTCTCTCTCAACTGAGACTTCGAATTGCTTGAACATACTTAGTACTTGATGTTTTTTATTCAAAACATAGACCCAAACCTTCCTGGAAAAGTCATCAATAAATGTGACAAAGTACTTTGCTCCACCCAATGACCTCACCGACATTTTGCAAACATCGGAATGTATCAAGTCCAGCACCTCGGGCTTCTTGTGAGGAGGTTGACTCTTGAATGCAACTCTGTGTTACTTCCCCGCTAGACAATCTGAACATTTCTGATGTGAACACCCTTCACACCTTTCAACAAATTTTCTTCACTAGCACCATCATCCCCTTCTCACTCATGTGCCCAAGTCTCTTGTGCCATAAGGCACACGCATCCTCTTTCTACAATGCATTGGCACATGCAGCTGACGACCCACAAGTATAGGGGGTGTATCGCAGTATTTTCGAGGGAAGTGAAACCCAATTTATTGATTCGATACAAGGGGAGACAAAGAATATTTATAAGCCTTAACAACTGAGTTGTCAATTCAGCTGCACCTGGAAACAATCTTGTGAAGGGTGAAGGGTAGGCTACACTAGCGTAAAATCAAAATTTTCTACCGCGTCAACCAGGAATACTATTGTCATAGATCATGGGATTACCGCTAGACGCGCAGGTGCGGAACTCGATGAAGCACGTTGCGGCAGTGTAGATGTTCTACGTCTCCTCCTCGTCCTCGTCCCACGAGCAGCTCCCCTTTGCGCGGCTCGTCCAAGTGCTATAGATGCAGCACCTCCGAGGTATCCACACGTCCGGAGTGGAAGCCGTCACACGCCAGACTGCTAGGTCTGCGCGTGCAACACAGGCATAAGAGGAGTGGCGGCTGGGTGGAATGCTCTCTCCTTTTCAGCTCGCCTCACTCCCTCTTATATAGGCATCCCTGGTGGGCTTCTACATTAGCAGCCCATTAGCAGCCTAAGCCTGGTCTAATTCGGATCCAATCCTCATTACGCTTCCAGCCCCTAAAGTGTGTGACCCTATAGGTTCATACACGTATAGACATGACGCGAGTACACTTACTCCGTCAATAGTTGGTAGCGGCCTCTAGCAAGACGTGCCAACTCCTAAACGCATATAAAGATCATTCGGACGAACCATCACAAGGTTGAGTACATGTCTTTCCCTTTGCCTCACGATATTTGGTCTAGCTCTAAGCTGACCTCTCTTTCTCGATACTGTGATTCAGAATCCCTTTACTAGGTTAACTCTTAACCATATGTAGCACGGCCATGCATTTCTGGATCCGATCACTCGAGGGGCCCAGAGATATCTCTCTCAAGTAGAGAGGGGCAAATCCCATCTTGATTGACCGATGCCTTGCAGCATGTATCAGGACAAACCCGAAAGCTACCTTTATAACTACCCAGTTACAGAGTAGTGTTTGATAGCCCCAAAGTAGGTCGATCCACATCTCAAGTACATGCGACAATCTCAGGTCTAAGGACAAAACGTACACGATGTGTAGAGAGAGCTGCAAGTATTATTGCTAGTCTCATGTTGGGTCAGTCCAACCCCATGTTCATAACATGTGTCCACATCATTGGTTTGACATCTCTATGTCAATGACTTGCGAAACATAGTCATTAACCAATCGATGTGCTAGTCTAATATTCACGTGTGTCCTCGCATGAACTCCGACTAGGGACAATTATTAGATAACCATACAAGTAAAGAGTTTCACAAACAATTCACATAATTGCCAATCAATACAAGTTGCCTGGTATATGGATATTCAAGGAACATTATAATAACTCATGGATACACATGAAATACAATCATCTCTATGATTGCCTCTAGGGCATATTTCCTTCAGTCTCCCACTTGCACTAGAGTCAATCTAGACAGTAGCTAATACCTATTGCTCTTGTGTGCCCTTCATGCGCAGGCTGCGGGAGTGGCTTAGTCAAGGGATCAGCAACATTTGAGTCTGTATGTATTTTGCATAACATGACACTACCTTCATCAATGAACTCACGAATCAGATGGTAGCGCATGCGAATATGTTTGTTCTTCTGGTGCTGTCTAGGTTCTTTGGCTTGTGCAATAGCACCATTGTTGTCACAATAAACGTCCAAGGGATTGGACGAGCCTTGAACCACACCAAGAGCGATCAGAAAATTCCTAATCCAAACAGCTTCCTTTGCAGCCTCCGAGGCAGCAATATATTCAGCTTCTATTGAAGAGGAGGCCACTGTATCTTGCTTGGAACTTTTCCAGCTCACAGCACCACCATTCATGACAAACACATAACCTGATTGGGATTTCGAGTCATCTGAGTTATTAAGGTAACTCGCATCTGTGTAACCCTTTACACTGAGTTCAACCTCACCTCCATAAACTAGGAACATATCCTTAGTCCTTCTCAAGTACTTAAGGATATTCTTTACCGCTGTCCAGTGAATCTCACCTGGATCAGCCTGGTATCTGCTCGTAACACTAAGAGCATAGGAAACATCTGGGCGAGTACATGTCATTGCATACATGATGGATCCAATAGCCGAAGCATATGGAACCCTACTCATGCGTTCTCGCTCATCAGTGGTCGAAGGACACTGAGTCTTGCTGAGTTTAATGCCGTGAGACATGGGCAAGAACCCCTTCTTAGCCTCTTCCATGCTGAACCGTTTCAACACTTTGTCAATGTACGTACTCTGGCTTAATCCAATTAGCCTTCTTGATCTATCTCTATAGATCTTGATACCCAGAATATATGCCGCTTCTCCCAAGTCCTTCATAGAAAAACTATTTTTCAATGAGGTCTTAACAGACTCGAGCATAGGAATGTCATTTCCAATCAATAATATGTCATCCACATATAAGATTAGAAACACAAGTGATTTCCCATTTTCTTTCTTATACTCACAAGGTTCTTGTTCGTTTTTGGTGAAGCCAAACTCCTTTACAACTTCATCAAATCGAATGTTCCAACTCCGAGATGCTTGCTTCAGCCCATAAATAGACTTTTGAAGTTTGCATACCTTTCCAGCATTGTTTGGATCGACAAAACCTTCGGGCTGCATCATATACACGTCCTCAGAAAGGATTCCATTTAAGAAAGTCGTCTTGACATCCATCTGCCATATCTCATAATCGAAATGTGCAGCAATGGCTAGAATGATCCGTATAGATTTAAGCATCGCTACGGGCGAGAAAGTCTCGTCGTAGTCAACTCCTTGAACTTGTCGAAAACCTTTTGCAACAAATCGAGCTTTATGGATGTGAACATTTCCATCCATATCAATCTTCTTCTTATAGATCCACTTGCACTCGATGGCTTTAAAACCATCAGGCAGGTCAACCAAGTTCCAAACTTGATTGTCTCCCATGGACTCTATCTCGGATCTCATGGCAATCAGCCATTTCTCAGAGTCTGGGTCCACCATCGCTTCTGCATAGGTCGCAGGCTCATCATTGTCTAACAATAATAACTCTCGCGCTTCGCGGAGCCTCGCCGACCTTCGTGGTTGTGGTGCTTCTATTGCCACGGGTTCCTCAACTTGTTCTGCTACAATAGCATCACTCGTAGAAGCATCCCCGACTGGCTCATCTTGAACTTCTTCAAGTCGCACCGACCTTCCACTCGTTCCCTTTGTGAGAAACTCTTTCTCTAGGAAAACACCGCTACGAGCGACAAACACTTTGCCCTCTTCTCGGTTGTAGAAGTAATACCCTAAGGTTTCCCTTGGGTATCCCACAAAAATGCACTTGTCCGATTTGGGTGTTAGCTTGTCCGACTGAAGTCGCTTGACAAATGCATCACAACCCCAAATCTTTAGAAAAGACAAACTGGGATCCTTTCCAGTCCACATCTCATATGGTGTCTTAACTACGGATTTAGATGGTACCCTATTTAGTGTGAAAGCTGTTGTTTCTAGCGCGTAACCCCAAAATGATAATGGTAAATCCGACTGGCTCATCATCGATCGAACCATGTCCAACAAAGTTCGATTACGCCGTTCAGAGACCCCGTTTCTTTGAGGCGTTCCGGGCGGCGTGAGCTGTGGAACAATTCCGCAACTCTTGAGATGATTGCTAAACTCGTGACTCAAATATTCACCTCCGCGATCAGATCGCAAGGCCTTTATTTTCTTGCCACGTTGATTCTCTACCTCATTTTGAAACTCTTTGAACTTTTCAAAAGTTTCAGACTTATGCTTCATCAAGTAGACATAGCCATATCTACTGAAATCATCAGTGAAAGTAATGAAGTAGTGATATCCTCCTCTGGCTGTCGTGCTCATTGGTCCACATACATCAGTATGTATGAGTTCCAACAAGTCTGTCGCTCTCTCGGGAAACCCCGTAAAAGGCGTCTTGGTCATCTTTCCAAGTAAACAAGCTTGACATGTCTCGTATGATTCAAAATCAAACGAAGTTAGAAGACCATCACCATGGAGCTTCTTCATGCGCTTTTCACTTATATGCCCCAAACGACAATGCCATAGATAGGTAGGACTCAAATCATTTGGCCGAAGCCTTTTAGCACTAACATTGTAAACACATGCATTATCAAGATTTAAAATAAATAACCCATTCACAATGGGAGCATCAGCCACAAACATAGCATTCTTAGAGATTACACAACCATTGTTTGTACTCGCGAATGAATAACCATCCCTCATCAAACATGAAGGTGATAAAATGTTTCGACCCATACTAGGAATGTGATAACAATTATTCAACTCCATGATAAATCCTGACGGAAGGTGAAGTTGCATGACGCCGACGAACAATGCAACAACCCTTGCTTTATTTCCGACGCGAAAATCCACTTCGCCTTTCTGCACTTCTCTAGTCCTTATTAGCCCCTGCATCGAATTGCAAATATGAGCAACCGATCCGGTATCAAATACCCAAGAGTTAACATAAGAATCTGCGAGAAAAATGTCCACAACATTTACAACAAGTGTACCTGAGTGGGAAGTACTCTTACTTCCACTTTTCTTCAAAGAAGCCTGGTACTTGCTGCAGTTTCTCTTCCAGTGGCCATATTCGTGACAAAAGAAACACTCAGTGTCTCCTGCAGGACCAGCCTTTTGCTTGGGTGCAGGGTTTGGCTTAGGGATCGTATCCTTAGCCTTGCCCTTCTTCTTCTGCCAAGAAGTGCCCTTTTTCTTGAAGCTAGGCTTGTTCTGCACAGCCATCACATGGCTATGCCATGCACACTTCTTAATGTCACATTCTGCTGTTTTCAGCATCCCACATAATTCATTAAGGCCCCTCTCCACCCCATGCATATGGTAGTTCGAAATGAAATGCCCATAGCTAGATGGAAGAGATGCCAAAATGAAGTCAGTGGCCAACTCTTGGCCTAATGGAAAACCAAGCTTTTCCAAAGTCTGACTGTAACCAACCATTTTGATCACATGGGGGCCTACAGCTGCTCCCTCTGCCAGCTTGCATTCCACAAAGGACTTAGCGACATTGTACCTCTCAGTCCTAGCCTGAGTCTAGAACATGTCCTTAAGCGCAACGATCATATCGTACGCTTCCTGATCCTCAAACTGTTTTTGAAGATCAGGTTCCATGCATGCAAGCATAAGACAACTGACCTCAAGAGATTCATCACATGCTTTCTTGTAGGCATTCTTAAGGGTAGCAGTTGCATTATCAGCAGGTTCATCCGGGATTGGGGTATCCAGAACAGTTTCCTTTTTCTCAGCCCTGAGAACAATTCTCAGGTTACGGACCCAGTCCGAATAGTTTGTTCCATTTAGTTTATCCTTTTCAAGAATCGAACGCAAAGCAAAAGGTGATGAATTGTTCGGTGCCTTTGATCTACAACAAAAAAAATATGCAAAATACTAAGCCATGTAACCATGAAAGAGTAAAACATATTAAACAATTTAATAGCATATACTCCCACTTAAATCAACATCCCTCTATTGATACTAAGTGATTCAAGATCCCCAATTAACAAGTCGACTAGTGAGCTTTAGCATCACTGCTAGAAGACAAGGTAAATCGGTAATCAACCTTTGCTAATCATATCACATATGACTCTTGTTGTTGGGTGACATCTCTATGTCAAAACTAGGCGCCCAACCTTTATGCCCCAAGGTCCTTAACTGTTAAGATGACCTTGTTAAGCTCACCAACCCTTATGCGTGTAGGTATCCGATACAAACCCATCCAGCCAAGGAAAACTGTGGCACCCTAATTTCATAGACCCACCAACGATTGTACAGGGCATAGGATGGTGCAAGGTTTGGTTGGGAGGGCATGGTTTAACTTAAACTTTGTGAGGGATCGTTCTACTTCTATCATCTAAGCATGCATAGTAGTAAAACGTATAAGAATAGCATTCACATAGATGTGATACAGTATGGCCCATTTTCTCATGGTGATCTCCATCGCCATAGAACCTGTCCACCATGATGATCTCCATCTTCATGCTCTATGCGAGCCATCCTCCAAGTGATGAGTTCTCCAAGAACTAATACAAGCTATTACTCCTAACATCTAGTAATCAAAATTACATGGTATTGGGATCATCACAAGTTGGCACGCAGGCCATTACAATAATTGACAACACATATGGCTCCAGCCGTGTTGCCCGACTCATGACACGCAGGTCATGAAAAAATACATACATGCATCACATACATTTTTGGGCCATACTGATCACATAAATCCTGCAAAAACAAGTTGTGCATAGAATTGCATTCTACCGGATCATGTGAAATCGTACCACCTATGAACCTTAACGAGATACAAAAAGGGGGCTACGACTAAGGGGGGTCTAGGGGGTCTCCCCTGCGGGGTTCGAAGGGGCAGCGCCCCTCGCGGTACTTTCGGACATCTGGACTTTTGCCGGGGATTATCTCCGACGTCCCTAGGATAAGTGCTCCATCCGAGTCTTCCTCGTATTCCTCAACGATCACCTCCTCTGTGAGAGGGTCTTTTGCCGGGGTCTTGTTCTTCTTCTTTGCCTTCTTGGCAGCGCCGGTAGCAAAAACGGCTTTGGGTCTGTTTCCCGGAGTCAAGCTCTGATCGGTACTTTCGGACATCTGGACTTTGGGATTATCTCCGACGTCCATGTCATCCTGCGCTTTGGGAGAGTGCTTCCTGGATCCTTCATCCATGGCTTCTCCTTCTTCTGCAGCTTTGGAGTTATACTCCTCTTCATATTCTGCGGAGAACTTTCGGAAATCCGCTGACGTCATTGATTCATCCGAGGATGCGGGTACGTCGGTGTTTGTTCCAATCGCCTCCAGCACAGAGTCGGTGTTTTCTCTAGCATCGGCAGAGCCGGATCCGAATCCTACGTATCCGACGAAGTGCGTTGCGTGCTTCCAGAGGTACCTTAGGAAAGGCCTGTCCGCCCCGGCGTCGTCAGAGCCGGAATCAGTGTCGTTGCTTTGCTCTTCCTAGATTTCGACTTCCACGGGTGGGTCGATTTGGGATCCGGCTTCTCCAGGGAGGTCCACTCCAGATTCGACTTGGTCCGCTAGGTCTTCTTCAGGCTCGGATTTCTCCACTATCTCCGCAACTGGTGCGGGCTGGGTGGGATTAGGGTTTTCCGAGATCCGAAACTCTGCCGGCTCCGCGGACAAAGGGGACCCAGAAAATTCTTCTACCTCTATCATCACCGCTGGGGTGGGTTGGGCAGGTTCAACGAAACCGATGTAAACATCGATCTCACCAAAAGACATGATTGTGTAGGCAGTCACGGGCCCCTTAGCCGAAATCCAAGTCTCGTTGAGAGTGATGAGAGGGACGTCGCTGGCATAGAGGATGCGACCGACGGCGATGGTTTCACCGATTCCGATTTTTGCAGATTCCGCTCGGAATGTAGATCCGTAGCTCACTTGCCCCACGGTGGGCGCCAACTGTCATCGGATTGAGGACAAGTACGCCATGAGGGGGTCCTCGAGGCGTGCGGAATAGAGGGGTGTGAGACGTATGGTATTCCGGGACGGTGAGCACACAAGTTTACCCAGGTTCGAATCCACCGGCTTTGGACGGATCCTACTCCTGCTAGCAATCTAGTAATACGGCAGAGCCAGAATATGGGTTACAAGGGTTTCGCCTGTGCGAGTTGAGATTGTAGAATATTGAGGTGCCCTAAAGGCTCTCCCTAGGACGGCTTATATAGATATCCGGCCTAGGGTTTACAGGAGAGATCAATCCGGCTACGACTAAGATTTGGTTACAAAGTACATCTTGAACTACAAGTAACATTATGGGCCTAAGTCGGTAAGTCTTCTGGGCCTTCCCGTAGCCGGATTGGACTCTGTCTTTCTCCCTGACTGGGCCGCCCGTGAAGCAAATCTCTAACCCGAAGTGGGCCACCCTGGACAGTGAGAAACTATGAGGATACCCGGAAAGTATATCCCCAACAGGCATCAAATGGGCCAATATACTCTCCCCCATTATCAGTGCGAATGCACTTGATCTTCTTCTCAGTTTCTCTCTCAACTGAGACTTCGAATTGCTTGAACATACTTAGTACTTGATGTTTTTTATTCAAAACATAGACCCAAACCTTCCTGGAAAAGTCATCAATAAATGTGACAAAGTACTTTGCTCCACCCAATGACCTCACCGACATTTTGCAAACATCGGAATGTATCAAGTCCAGCACCTCGGGCTTCTTGTGAGGAGGTTGACTCTTGAATGCAACTCTGTGTTACTTCCCCGCTAGACAATCTGAACATTTCTGATGTGAACACCCTTCACACCTTTCAACAAATTTTCTTCACTAGCACCATCATCCCCTTCTCACTCATGTGCCCAAGTCTCTTGTGCCATAAGGCACACGCATCCTCTTTCTACAATGCATTGGCACATGCAGCTGACGACCCACAAGTATAGGGGGTGTGTCGCAGTATTTTCGAGGGAAGTGAAACCCAATTTATTGATTCGATACAAGGGGAGACAAAGAATATTTATAAGCCTTAACAACTGAGTTGTCAATTCAGCTGCACCTGGAAACAATCTTGTGAAGGGTGAAGGGTAGGCTACACTAGCGTAAAATCAAAATTTTCTACCGCGTCAACCAGGAATACTATTGTCATAGATCACGGGATTACCGCTAGACGCGCAGGTGCGGAACTCGATGAAGCACGTTGCGGCAGTGTAGATGTTCTACGTCTCCTCCTCGTCCTCGTCCCACGAGCAGCTCCCCTTTGCGCGACTCGTCCAAGTGCTACAGATGCAGCACCTCCGAGGTATCCACACGTCCGGAGTGGAAGCCGTCACACGCCAGACTGCTAGGTCTGCGCGTGCAACATAGGCGGAAGAGGAGTGGCGGCTGGGTGGAATGCTCTCTCCTTTTCAGCTCGCCTCACTCCCTCTTATATAGGCATCCCTGGTGGGCTTCTACATTAGCAGCCCATTAGCAGCCTAAGCCTGGTCTAATTCGGATCCAATCCTCATTAGGCTTCCAGCCCCTAAAGTGTGTGACCCTATAGGTTCATACACGTATAGACATGACGCGAGTACACTTACTCCGTCAATAGTTGGTAGGGGCCTCTAGCAAGACGTGCCAACTCCTAAACGCATATAAAGATCATTCGGACGAATCATCACAAGGTTGAGTACATGTCTTTCCCTTTGCCTCACGATATTTGGTCTAGCTCTAAGCTGACCTCTCTTTCTCGATACTGTGATTCAGAATCCCTTTACTAGGTTAACTCTTAACCATATGTAGCACGGCCATGCATTTCTGGATCCGATCACTCGAGGGGCCCAGAGATATCTTTCTCAAGTAGAGAGGGGCAAATCCCATCTTGATTGACCGATGCCTTGCAGCATGTATCAGGACAAACCCGAAAGCTACCTTTATAACTACCCAGTTACAGAGTAGTGTTTGATAGCCCCAAAGTAGGTCGATCCACATCTCAAGTACATGCGACAATCTCAGGTCTAAGGACAAAACGTACACGATGTGTAGAGAGAGCTGCAAGTATTATTGCTAGTCTCATGTTGGGTCAGTCCAACCCCATGTTCATAACATGTGTCCACATCATTGGTTTGACATCTCTATGTCAATGACTTGCGAAACATAGTCATTAACCAATCGATGTGCTAGTCTAATATTCACGTGTGTCCTCGCATGAACTCCGACTAGGGACAATTATTAGATAACCATACAAGTAAAGAGTTTCACAAACAATTCACATAATTGCCAATCAATACAAGTTGCCTGGTATATGGATATTCAAGGAACATTATAATAACTCATGGATACACATGAAATACAATCATCTCTATGATTGCCACTAGGGCATATTTCCTTCATCTTGCTCACAGCAGTTTATCAGTAGCAACAATTTTGTAGTAGGAATAGTAAAGTAACAGCAGTAGTAAAGTAAAGACAGTAGTAACAATAGCAGTAAACAGTAGGATTAAAGCACGGTAGGCATAGGGATGGATGGACGGGCGTTGCATGTACAAGACAATTCACATAGCAATCAGAACATAGGGCAATTGCAGATAAATAAGATAAAGCATCCAAGTACTAGATAATCCTAGGCATGTGTTCCATATATAGTCATACGTGCTCGCAATGAGAACTTGCACAACATCTTTTGTCCTGCCAACCCGTTTGCAGCGGGGCCTCAAGGGAACTACTGGCAATTAAGGTGCTCCTTTTAGTAGAGCACCGGAGCAAAGCATTAACACTCTGTGAACACATGTGATCCTCACATCAAAGCCATTCCCTCCGGTTATCCCGATTTCTGTCACTTCGGGGCCTTTGGTTCCGGACAACAGCATGTGTATACAACTTGCAGATAAGACCATAAACAATACTATCATAATGAATCAATAACATGTTCATATGTGAAATCATGGCACTCGGGCCCTAGTGACAAGCATTAAGCATAACAAGTCGCAACAAAGTCATAAAGCACTAATAGAAGATACTAGGCACCATGCCCTAACAATCTGATGCCATTACATGAACGATCTCATCCAATCCCTACCATCCCCATAGCCTACATCGGGGGATTACTCACTCATAGATGGGGGAAACATGGATGGTCGATGGAGAAGCGATGATGATGATGGCGATGATCTCCTCCAATTCCCCGTCCCGGCAGGGTGCCAGAACGGAGTTTCTGGTGTTGTTTCATGGAATCTGGTGGTGGCGGTGGAGCGGAACTCCTTCTAGAAAAACGTCGACCCTCCCAGAGTTTTTGGGTCAGAAGGCTTCTTATAGGCGAAGAGGGAGACCGAGGGGGTGTCTGGGGCGGCCAGACCACCCCCTGGCGCGGCCTGGGCTAGCCCGCGCGGCCAGGTGGTGTGGCCTGGGCCCAGCCCTCCTCCGTCTCGTATTCTGTCTCCGGGAGTCTTCTGGTGAAATAGGATTTTTGGCATATTTTCCGGGATTTTTCCTGATAGTTGATTTTTTGCACAAAAACTAGACACCAATGCAATTCTGCTGAAAACAGCGTCAGTCCGTGTTAGTTGCATCCAAATCACACAAGTTTATAGGAGAAACAATAGCAAAAGTGTTCGAGAAAGTAGATACGTTTTGGACGTCTCAACTCCCCCAAGCTTAGCTTATTGCTTGTCCTCAAGCAATTCAGTTGAAAACTAAGTGCGATAAAAGAACTTTCACGAACATATTTGCTTCATAAGATGTATATATTCTCAGCATGTGATGAACTACTTAGACAATTCATAATAAAGAGTATGCAACTAAGTTTACTTAATAGGCCTTGCAAGCTATGAAGAGATTCCAACTTAAAAATAATAAGTAGCATGAAGTATAAATATAATCAACATTACAATGCTCATAACAAGGTATGATCGAGTGGTATCTCGCTTGCCTTTGATTATGAATGGCAAGGCACCTCTGAAGTTCAGGTGAAGACTAGAAGTAAAGATGTCAAAGATACAAGCATCAAAGTCATAACACAAATAATCAAGTAATGAGACAAACACAAAGAATGACAACTATGCTCTCAAGAAAGTGCTCATAGAATAAGTGGAGACTCAACAAGGAAATGAAAAAGGTTTTGAATAGTTTGAAAGGCTTCCAAATGATGAAAGTATGATACTCATTAGCTTTGAGCTATCATTGCCCCTATCATAAGCATCTTTAATATGGTTAATGTGAAAGTGAGGTCCAATCTGAGTTATATGCTTGACAAACTATAAACTGGAAATCCCATGTCCCTTGAGTACGAGGGCCGCTCCTGATGCTACTCAACTTTAGTTACCGGTAAGTTCTTTTCATCGTAAATACGTGTGTATTATAGAGAACCGCCAATGGGGTACCCCTTGCCCGATGATACGGAAGAATCCCCATATCAAAATGACAAGGCAAGCAGACTATGAGTATCTCAGCAATCTTCTTATTTACCATGGGAAAATTGTGCTTTTTTCTCTCTTTCCTCTTTTCATATACCTCTTTTTTTAATTTTTCTCAATAGCTATCTCTCTTTTTTTATAAGAAGAATGCTTCATAGATATCATTATGGTTACGCTGCAGGTTTCCACCATTACGGCATGGATTAGACCGGCGGCCCAGGCGTTTCTCTAACACACATACATAACTCCATGGACTAACAAGCTCCCATTTTATTTCACTCCGACGACATCCGCAAACAAAAGAGCATGGTATCAACTAGGTATATATT
The DNA here is from genome assembly GCA_910589775.1 of Avena eriantha. Lineage (NCBI taxonomy): Eukaryota > Viridiplantae > Streptophyta > Magnoliopsida > Poales > Poaceae > Avena > Avena eriantha. Next base: position 62,029,564 of record OU342742.1, on the reverse strand, counting down.
TACAAGCGTTGAAAGCGTTCCCCGTGACAGCACAGTTCTGCTAATCCCCAGCCTATAATTTGCAAGGATATAACTTTCATGGACAGTCACAATGGTTCAGGTTTATTAAGTGCAGGAAATAAAGTGTGTCATCAAGTTCGTGAGAGCTTTACTAACTAACTTTCTCATAACAAGCAAACATTTTATTCGGAAGAAAACATGGCATATTGAATATGCATGGAAGTAGCGAATGATGCTAATAGGTAGGTATGGTGGACACTTTGGCAATATTTGGTTTTAGGGAGTTGGAAATATGAGTAAAACATACTCAGTGAAAGTGAAGGCTAGAAATAGTAAGGGAGCGACAAACGAGAGAGCAATAGCTGTCATAATCATGCTTGCAACAAAACAAGACTAATCATGGCATGAAAGTGATTCAAGATCCTCAAGGCAAAATAATTCATCGAGGCTTGATTAATTCAGTCATATGCATGCATGAGCATGTGCCAAGTCAATTCAAATGAAACATTCATAGGAGGATACCACGCTGTCATACCAAGTTATGAATAGAGTAATGCAAGCAAACATTCATAATACAAGCTATAAACTATTAGCAAGCTGGAACTAATCATATGAAAGCAAGAACTACTAAGCATCTATAAATAACATACATCCTATACGAACAGACTAAGCATGCCCACAATGATGAGTATATGTATAAAAATGAAAACAAATAGAGTTCGTTACCAGCCTCTTACCACACCTCAAGTTATCATTAATCCTCATTATTGCTCTTCACTTGTGTGGCTTGAATAATAATATGAAACCCATATCCACTGAGGACTGTTGAACCCTGCAACAAACTCACAAAGCCAAAGAAGAACAGCAAATATTTTTGGTGTTTTTGATTTTTAAAACAAGAACCAAAAAGGAAGAACAAGCAAAGCAAAATCTTTTTGGGTTTTTCGAATAGTTCAAACAAAGCAAAAAAGGGAAAAAGCAAACGAAGGCAAAAAGAAGAAGAAACAAACCAAAGAGAAACAACAGAAATATTTTGATCTTTTTGTGTCTTAGAAAGCAAAACCAAAGAAAGAACGAAAACTAAAAAGAGAACGAAACATGAATATACAAAGTACCGATGCAACATGATAAGGATATGAGTGCGATGTCGGCGTACCTCCCCCCAAGCTTAGGCTTTTGGCCTAAGTGGGTATCAATCCCAAGATGGCCAGGATGAAGTGTCACCGTGGTACGATGAGGAGGTACCCTCGTCCTGGTGCGAGCTCGAGTACGTCCCTCCGTAGTGCGCAGAGTAATCGTTGGAGGGCACATCCTCCTGATGCTGCTCGTGGAAACCCAGCAAGCGGAGCTGCTTGTCCACCTCCTCCTTAGAGCGCGACCACGGTCTCCTGTGAACACTAAACAAAGAATACTGTGGCAAAGGGATCTCCCTACCATCCCCGTCAATAAACAACATCCTATATACTAGACTGTCCAAATCAGAATCAGCAGTGACAAAGTGATGAGTTTTCATAGCAACAAGGTCAAGCCTTTGTGGCGCTAATATAGTATCATTTGGGTCCACTGAAAGCCCTAATGCGTTGACCATATGTGAGGCAATGATGCCCCCATAGATAGGCCCCCTAGCAGCTAGGCGGCGAGCAATAAGCGAGCCAAGGTTATACCGAGTATCATTGTTAAGCACAGCAGCAAGGAAGGCTAAATGAAAGTTGGAGATATTACTCGTATTCTCCCTACCCAGAACGCTAGTAGCAAGATAATATGCAAAGTATCTAAGAGCAGGGAGTTGGATGTTTCTTATCTTTCCGCGCTGAGCTACGCGGTCATCATCATTGGTCACCCCTCGGTAGAGCTCCAGCAAATCAGCGGGTTGCCCTTGAATCTTCTTCACGTTCCATGTCATACTTACACCTACAATACTGCAAAATCTTTCCAGTGACATGGTAAAGGGCAGATTATAAATTCTAAAAGAGACAGTTGACTGATAGGGCGTGTTAGTAAACATCAAGCTCTCAACAAAAGTCTTAGTGAGCATAGCGTATTTCTCACTCTCATCTTGCATGTATGAGGTCAAACCAACCCTCTGAATCAGTAGCAAGAAATCATCAAGAATCCATGCAGCTTGTAAGAAAGTAAAACAAGGAAAAGTAGATGGGTGAGCATTCCCATCATCTCCTTCATTACCAATACGAGGTGCAATGAGATCCTCGTTGTATGATGGCCTAAACTGAGAGGCTGATCTTGAGGGCCTTGACCTCCTAGGTGCATCCCCCTCCAAAGGTACGGTTGTTCATATTTGATATTCTGAAATTTAAACATCTATTAAACAAGTGATTGCAAAGTGAATATATTGAAGGGCACTACTCATAGGGACTTGTAAGAGACCTCAACATGCATCAAAACTATATCTCTAAACATCAAACAAGCTTACAAGCTCTCATAACCTGTCACCTATAGCAGCAGAATACTCAAGATATAATCCACTAAACACAAATCTACTTGGACAAGGGGAGGAGTCACATACCGGAGAACAAATGCTCCAAATTTCAGCAACAAAGATGGGATGATCAAGGAGATCGAAGAAATCGAGAGTAAGCACAGCAAGAACGCGATTTTGAGCAATGAACTAGAGTTTGCTCGGGAGAGAGAAGAATGTGGCAAGTGAGAGAGTGAGTGGAGGGCCAAGGGTGGCCCACACCATGGCATGGCGCCACCCAGGGCAGGCCACGCCACCAGGTGGTGTTCCTGCCTGGTGGTCCCCCCTGGTGCCTTCCAGGCACTCCCCTGCCTCTTTTTTCACGTAAAAATTTAATATGAATTTTCTAGGATTTTTCGAGACACTTTATTTTTGGGCAATTTTCAGGTATAGATGAATGATTTTCTGACAGACAATTTTTTTTGGAATGATGCAATGACAAAACAAGGCTAGAACTACAGGAGTTCTAAGACACTCTAACATGCAAGCAACTAACAACAGAAAATAAAACTAAACGAAAGCAAAAACTAAAATGGATAGAATAGAAGTAAGCGGGGATCATGGTGAAAACATTGTTTTGCTCAATAAAATCCTTTTGTTAACAAGGTTGATCAGGTCTTGTTGCCAAAAACAATTTCATATGAGACAAAACTTTGTATTCCACTAATGATTATGTTACCTCAACTTTGATAGCAATGGTCCCAATCATAATAGTTTCAAATTTTTCTCTTGGAATGGGACAATATATTTCTCCAACTTGAATGCCCTCAACATGTTCAATTGAATTTAAACCATAAGTCCTTTCAATCTTCTTGGGGAAATAGACAGTATGTTCCTTGACATTAACATTAAAGGTAACCTTTCCTTGATTACAATTAATAACAGCTCCTGTAGTATTAAGAAAAGGTCTCCCAAGAATAATAGACATATTATCATCTTCAGGCATTTCAAGCACAACAAAATCAGTTAATATCAAGCAATTATGAGCCACTTGAATAGGTACACCCTCACATATACCAATAGGAATAGTGGTAGATTTATCAGCCATTTGCAAAGATATATCAGTTGGTATTAATTTTTCTAGTTGAAGCCTCTTATAGAGAGAGAAAGGCACAACACTAACTCCAGCTCCCAAATCACACAAAGCAGTTCTAACATAACTATTCTTAATAGAGCGAGGGATAGTTGGAATCCCTGGGTCTCCAAGTTTCTTTGGAACCTTACCATTAAAGGAATAATTAGCAAGCAAAGTAGAAATTTCTTCATTAGGGATGTTCCTTTTATTCGAGACAATATCCTTCATATACTTTGAGTAAGGAGGCAATTTAATAGCATCAGTCAAAGGAATTTGCAAGAATAAAGGTTTCATCCACTCACAAAACTTATTGTAGTGTTTATCTTCCTTTGACTTGTGTTTCTTATCGGGGAAAGGCATAGGTTTTTGGACCCAAGGTTTTCTTTCACTACCATGTTTCTTAGCCATAAAATCTTCTTTAGTGTATTTAGTATTCTTAGTGTGCTTTTCAGGTTCTTCTTCAACTTTTTCTTCATTTGGAGCTTCATTTTCTTCATTACCACTTTCAGTTTCAGCATCAGAAATAGATATACTATTAGTATCTATAGCAGGTTCAGAGGGTTTTACAATGGTTTTATGTTTCTTTTTTCCTTTTCTTACGAGTAGAGCCACTATTTTCAGCTTGTTGAGAATCCTGCTCAATTCTTTTGGGATGCCCCTAGGATATAGAGGATCCTGGATAGCAGCACCACTTCTATTTCTAATTTCATAAGCATGTTTTTCTTTAGCAGCGTTAATTAGCAAGTATTTTTGCACTTTAATGAGTTGATCTATTTGAGTTTGAACCATTTGGAAGTGTTTAACAATCATTTTAACATCATTAGAGGTTCTTTCCACAATATCTTTCAACTCAACAATAGCTCTAGTGTTTTCCATTAGATGATTTTGCACCCTTTTATTAAAATTATCTTTTTTAACAATAAAGATATTGAATTCTTCTAAACATTGATCGGGGGGTTTAGAGTAAGGGATATCACCTTCATCGAAGTGTTGGAGAGAGTGTACCTCAATAGTGGATGAGTAGGGAATAGGCTTACATAATTCTTCTATAGGAGGTAAATTCTTGACATCTGCAGCTTTAATTCCCTTCTCCTTAAGACATTTCTTAGCTTCCTTCATCACTTCATCATTTAATTCAATAACTCCCCTCTTCTTTGATGCTGGAATAGGCACCGGTATAGTTGGTTCAGGTATGATTACTTCAGGTATAGTTGGTTCAGGAGGAGTCCAATCCTCATAGTTCTTGCTTATTTTAGCCATTAATTACTCAGCTTCTTTGGGAGTCCTATTCCTGAAAACACAATCAGCACAACTATCTAGGTATGTCCTAGATTCTTCGGTTAGTACATTATAAAATATATCAAGAAGCTCATTCTTAGGTAATGGACTTCCAGCCTGCGCATGAATCAAAGCACAAAACCTTGCCCATGATTCAGGCAATATCTCTTTTTCTCCCTGTTTAAAATCAAAAAGTTCCTGCAAAATAGCATGTCTAGCACTAGGAGGAAAATATTTCTGCAGGAAAGTACTAATCAAGCAATCAGGGCTATCAATAGATCTAGAAGGTAAATTACTAAACCAAGTTTTAGCTTCTCCTTTCAGTGAAAAGGGGAAATTTTAGCAACAAAGTAAGTACGCATCTTAATATCATCAGAAAACAAGCCACTCATGGTAGAAAGTTCATTCATATGTGCTACCGCACTTTCATTCTTAGTCCCACAAAAAGGTTCTTTCTCAACAATAGCTATGTAAGATAGATCTAGAGAGAAATCATAATCTTTATCTTTAATGTTTATGGGAGAAGCAACAGACTTAGCAATAGGAGATAATTTTGGTCTAATAGTACGCCTATCAAGGAGATTCTTAGCAGCGCTCCTATCATGGGTGTTTTTACATTCTTTAATAAATTCATCGGTCATCTCAACATAACCGTCTTCAATATCATAACTCTCACTAGACTTAGGTGAACTAACATGTGTAGTAGTTTCTTCATTAGGAGTTTCAGTATTTCTAGCTATAGTTCTTGCAATCGTAGCATCTAGGAAAGGACCTAATGAACCACTCTAATCAAGCACAGTAGAAGCAGCATCATAAGCATTAGAAGTTTCAGATTCAGCAGAAGTAGCAGTGTGTGTAGTATGTGTATGTGGTGGTGTAACGAGCTTACTCATAATAGATGGTGAATCAAGAGCAACAAAGGTGTTCAGAACCGTACCTCTTCTTGTAGTGGATGGTAAAATAGGAACCTTGCCATCATGAGACTTACCCATGATGGATGGATAGCAGCAAACAATAGAGAATCCAAGTGAACTTAATAAATAAAGCTATGCTCCCCGGCAGCGGTGTCAGAAAATAGTCTTGATGACCCACAAGTATAGGGGGTGTATCGCAGTATTTTCGAGGGAAGTGAAACCCAATTTATTAATTCGACACAAGGGGAGCCAAAGAATTTTTAGGTCAGAAGGCTGCTTATGGAAAATAGTCTTGATGACCCACAAGTGGTGGCGGCGGAGCGGAACTCCTTCTGGAAAAACGTGGACCCTTCCAGAGTTTTTAGGTCAGAAGGCTTCTTATAGGTGAAGAGGGAGACCGAGGGGGTGTCTGGGGCGGCCAGACCACCCCCTGGCGTGGCCTGGGCTAGACTGCGTAGCCAAGTGGTGTGGCCTGGGCCCAGCCCTCCTCCGTCTCTATTCTGGCTCCGGGAGTCTTCTGGTGAAATAGGATTTTTGGCATATTTTTTGGGATTTTTCCTGATAGTTGATTTTCTGCACAAAAACTAGACACCAAGGCAATTCTGCTGAAAACAACGTCAGTCCGTGTTAGTTGCATCCAAATCACACAAGTTTAGAGGAGAAACAATAGCAAAAATATTCAGGAAAGTAGATAAATTTTGGACGTATCAGCAGCAGAAAGCTTAGCATGAACATGATACAAAATTGAAACCATGTTACCTTTTGCAACAATCAGATTTCTTTTGGTAAGCTTATACTGTTCATTTCCAAATCTGCTCAAGTACCCATCTCTATCAAGCAATCCAACTGAGATAATGTTGAGCCGAAGGGCCTTAACATGCCTCACCGACTTGAGGACTAGTGTCGTACTATTTTTAGTCTCCAAGTGCACATCTCCTCTTCCAATGATTTTTGCTCTATCATTGTTCCCCATCTTTACAACACCAAAATCACCCGCTGTGTAGTTGGTGAAGAGCTCTCTATGATATGTAGCATGTATGGTAGCACCGATGTCCGGAATCCAAGTCATCTCATCACCTCCCTCACTGTCACTATCACTGTTGGTCTTGTTTCTGAACTTTCTTCTTTTTCTTCTTGTCTTTCTTCCATTGTTCACAATGCCACTTGATGTAGTCCTTCTTATGGCAATGATGGCATATAATACCAGCATACTTGTCTTTGCCTCTTGATTTGCTTCTACTTATTTCTCTCTCTTACTCGACCTTTACTCTTGCTTCTCCCCCGTGACTCAGTCACTAAAATTTTAGAATGTGAGGAAGAACCATCCTTATCAGCTATTTTTCTGAACTCTTCATTTAGTACCTTGGTCTTCACAAGGTTCCAAGTGACAACTCCATTAGGTGCTGAATTGCACACGGTGACCTTAAAGGTCTCCCAAGTGTCCGGTAATGAGCCAAGTAGCAGCAAGGCTTGCACTTCATCTTCAAATGTAATTTCCATTGAAGACAGCTGATTTATAATGCCCTGAAACTCATTTACATGATCTGCAATTGGAGTGTCCTCCTTGTACCTCAAACGCATCAATTTCTTGATCAAGAACATCTTGTTGGTACCTTCTTTGCGAGCATACAACTCCTCCAATTTCTACCATAAGGTACGTGCATGTATCTCCTCAATGATATGGTTCAAAACATTATCATCCACCTATTGGCAGATGAACCCACAAGCTTGGAGATGAAGTACCCCCCATTGATCTTCTTTCATATCACTGGGCATCTCAGTGGAGAATACCGGCATCCAGTAATCCTTCACATATAACAAGTCCTTCATCTTGCACTTCCAAGATTGATAATTTGTACCATTCCAAGAAATCATTATGTTGGTATTCACTTCCATCTTTCACAACAAGCAAATGCAATCAGCCCAAAACAAACCTTGCTCTGAAACTGAATACAAAACTGAACCTTAGCTCTGATACCACTTTGTTGGGGGAGGGAGGAGAGACACACAATCTCCCCGCTCCTACCCGCGGTGAACCTTCTAGGATAGTTCCAATCAACAGATATGCAGCGGAAATAAAACACGAACACATGCATAGGTGACACAAGTATTTACGTGGAAAAACCTCCTCAAGGTGAGGAAGAAAAAAACCACGGGTGCGGACCAACCGGTCCACGCGAGCTTCACTATGAGCAACCTGGATACAGAGTCTCCTCTAAAACATCTAGAGATGTACAACACACCCAGCACATTGCCAACCGGCAACAACAACAACCACTTGAGAGAAAGATTACAGCAAATGAGAGTATCTCAATTTCTGCCCCCTTTGATAATCAGCAAACTGCTCTTAAACCGCAGATCCAATCAGCACCGAACTTGGTAGACAAGCTGACATACGAGTACCCAACATACACACCAAATTTCAGGTCAATCGGACGCCGTTTGCCTGCCCAAACTATTCGTCTACCAAAACTACTCTGTGTTGAAACTGCAGCAGTCCAAACTGAATAAAACGCTTCCAAATCTGAATCTACACTGACTCATACCTCAAACCAGCTAACCAGATCGAATTACTCAAAGCAAGGAACAAGCTCACCAAGTTTGGAGTCAATCAAAGCACGGTTGAGCCTCCAAACACCAGCTTGAAGACAAACCGGTCAGATTTCAGAAATCTGGACATAAATCACCTCTCCTTCTTCTTCCTCTCTTCTTACTAGGTTGTGATATTCTTGTGTGTTCTCTCACCTTCTCATAGCAGCCACGAGGGCTTACTTGTTCAGCTCTCACACTCACTGATTGAGTCACACAGCCACCAAGGGTGGCTAGGTTTTTTTTTCTACTCCTCTCCCAAGGAGCACCTGAGCCGTTGGATACAAACATCGATCAACAGTTGAAACGTGTTGGACTTTACGGGCTGATGTTGGGCTGCCAACACACCTCCATGTGGAGGGACCTGACCCAACAGGTTGTACCTATGCACACGACATACTTGTTGCTAGATCCTACTAGTGAAGGCATGATTACAACATGAAAAATAAGGTCTTCAATCAGGAGAAAACATATGGCATAGCATGATCTAACCAATGAAAGTCGGATCAAGGGATTTTTGTAGTGAAAACCATGAAGCAATATCGTTGTCACAAAATCCAACTAATGGAAGTCAGACCGTGATCATCGCCATCATCATATTGGTCTTGTTTGTTGCCTAATATTGGGCGTTTGGCATGTGCGCAATAATAAGTTATCGATAGCATCTAAGGTTATTAGACACCCAACAAATATGATTTACAAAATTGTGATCTTCTTGCAGATGTGAAGTCCAATGCCAAGGCAAAGGACACATAGGGGCTCGAGTGGATGGCAAACGAACTAAACATGCTATACGCATCCATAGCGCCAAGTGATCAAGCAAACTAAACCCTTTGTTGGGTTTGCTGGTGTGGTATCTTTCGGTCTGTCAGTGGGGAGGCCGACCTTGGTGGCTTTTCATAGTTGGTGCGCTGCACCATGAACTTTGGTGAAGATGTATGCCACAACATTGTATTAGCGTGTGGAACTTGGGGCTTTATTAAGTTAAAGTTGGGCTTTATACATTTTATCTAAAAAAGTGTCAAGAGCTAATGCCAAAAAACCACATGAAGCTATGTGTGGATACATTACTGAATATTTTGGATACGAGTCGAAAACGAAATTAGACAAACATGCTAGATCCTATCGGAACCTCCTATATTTTTTAATATTGTAGGAAAAATTATTTAAAATCTAGGTATTCAGGTATCCATTTCCTGGCCAAAGCATACCGCCTTACCACATAACAATAATGTGTCGAATGGACTCTTTTCCCTGTCATTGAAACAAGTGTGTAGCCAGATATATGCTTCGTCCACCAGAGTAAATAGATGAACGAGCATTGATGATCAATGATGTAGGTGTGCTTGTGAAAAATCTTGGATTTTCCTTTCTGACCCACGAGCCATGCACTTTGCATGAGAGATGTGTCACATGTCCAACCTTATTATATATTTTGGTATCTAAGAAAATATTTTTTAAATTCCATTCACAACAATACCTTTTATAGTTGTTAAAAAAATTAACAAGTGAAAAATTAAATTCACATTTGTCAATGCAAAGGTGAAATCAAGGTATAGTTCAACGGATAAAGTGAAAATGGTGAAGAAAATATATTTTTGTAGCACAAACTTGGTAGTTTGAGTTGAATGTCATGAAACTTCCTCAAATATGTGTCCATTTGTGAAACAATGTAATATTTCAACTTTCGATAAATCTTTGGATGTTTGTTGGAAAGTTATGTACCCATAATATGGTACCATGGCAATTTGCATGATTTTTACCACATTTAGACATTATTTTATTTTATTCAAATGCCTTGCAAATACAAGTTCAAATTTTCCATATCAAAATTTTGATTTTTTTCAACTATCTTTTAAATATGATGCAAACTTTTTATAGGTCCTTAAAGGCAACAAAATAGAATTTTAGTACTTCATTTGAGATTCATATAGTTCAAACTAGAATTACTTTCAATAAGGACATAGAAATTGATTTAAACTATAGAAAATAGTAGAGCAATTGGAAAATTATTCAAAACCTTACACAAAAGTTAAAATATGGTCCATTGTATATACACAAAGTAGGGTGGTCATTAACACATAATTGTCCACTTTAGTTCACAAATGCCCCTTGTTTAGATACTCAAAAAATAGAAATAATAATTGCTGGATAATAAGTGGCATATAAATACCCATTTTCAATACAAAGGTGAAAATAAGGTGATCTTGAAAATTTAAGTGAAATGGGTAAAAAAAATGTTTTCTGAAGTACAAACTTGGTAGGTTGAGTTGGGTGTTTTGAATATTCATCAAAGATGAGCCCATTTGTGAACAATGTATACTAGAACTTTCAGAATATGTTCTGATATTTTTAGGGCCACATTATGTACCCATATTATTATTTCATTCCATATTCCATGATTTTTACACCATATCTATAAATGGATTTGTATGTATAGCCACTTCAGTCGTGCTCCTTGTTTCTCGAACGGAAAAAAAGTATCTTCTTTCTGGGAACATGCTAAACCAGAAATTCTTATGTTCGTGATTCTTCATCCACCGGTGCAGAAAATATTTCAGTTTTCCATTCTCATATGAGGCAGGAAAGTTTATGGGCAACAGGTCGGCACGAAGTGATTCATCATGTTCAAACATGAACCTTTCGCTTGTTGGGAACGGTTTATAAATCATCAAATACTATTGATGTCTTGCAAATAAAATTTGAAGTTCCCATTTTTTTTACTTTTCAACTATCTTCAAGATATGCCCTGAAATTACATATATGTCCTTAAATTTATCTTTCATATAATTTTGGAACCTTATTTGAGATACATATAGTTAAACTTCCATGAAGGAGTTCATGCTGAGCTGGTACCCGCTAGGCGCCATCGTGTGCATTGTGGACGTTGATGTGCACCCGAGATTCACTTGGAATGCCTAGAACCAGCGATAATATGTGCAGAGTGCATTGTACAAGCGGATGTGTTGCATGAGCCACGAGACGTACATCTCGTGCTCCTAAATTCGTCCGGTGCACCTCGTTCTTCATGATGGAAATCCCAGTATCTTTTATAGTAAGCCCTTCCTTGGCGTTGGTGGAAGCTCCACCATCGATACTTGTGCAACCGGAGAGCATCAAGTCCTGGTGGGCTTGGAGTGCTCTCATTACTCCCAAATCTGATAACATCATCAAAGTCATGAATAATTCCAAAATAATTATACATTTCAAGTCCTATCAAATGTTATTTCATGCTCCATTTTAACTTTAAGCAAGGAAAATACCGATGCTATTTTTCATACTCCATTTAGACTTTACATGTTTTTTGGAAGTTACAAGATGAAGTGAAAATTAGAAGTAATATTTTCTTATCCTTTTTTTATGTGATATATAATTATTCAATATATTGTGATGTCATACAAAATACATTTTGATACATGAATACATCAATATATTGAGCATACTCTCGTAGAATTGCAATCCCTCATTTTTGCCATCGAGACAACATCTGCCTCAATATCAAGTCCAGGTTATGAATACCTAAACATTCAAACATAAATATTGGCATCCAATCTCAATTTCAGCATCATTGCTATATATTGACATTAAAGTCATTGCAACGTGAAGCCTTGAAATATCTACATTTAGACCCTGCCTTTCATAGAACTTTATTTTAGTATATTATTTCATTTTTCACAAATTTCATGAATAGTATCTAAGAAAATAGTTTCAAAAATATTACTTGATCGTCTTTGGGTTTACCAATTAGTAGTAATCGACCTAAAGATGAATGATTAGCTGCAATGGTATACAACCTGGACGATAGGACCCTGCCGACATGCCTTATATGCTTGTCCTGCATGATAGGTTCTATCATCTTCACCTTAGACGATTGGTTCTTTTTCAGGCAACCTTGATGATATATATAGATATGTACTACATACAGGCAAAAATAACAGAGTCAGCCAAGAAAACGCATATTGATATTGTGATTCCATTCCCGCATCGTTTCCTAACTTCGTTGACTGCTTAATGTTCAATTCCGTGTTCATATTTGAAACTTTTCATACAAATATTGGTCGCACTTTTACAATTTTCTTTTAGAAGTTGTTTCACCTCTCCGTTCCACATAACTTCCGTGTTGTAAGCCTCTCGCTTCGAAGTAGGTCTACATCTCCCTACTACACTACAAAGATGTAGATCTACTTGTTAAAATCAATGAAAAAAATAGCGCGCTATAGCGTATTCGGGAGGCAGACGCTACGCTATGCATAATATGCTCGCTATGACGCTAATCACGTTTTAGCGGCGCTAAATGGCGCTAAACACGCTATACGTTATAACGCAATAGCGCGCTACAAAAAACTTGAAAATATCGGCAGTCCATCTGACTCATTCAGCCCGCGCGAGTCAACAAAGCTAGCTCACCCAACTCCTAGCCCCATGTCGCATCCAATTCCCCACCACGCGACGGTGGTGGCGGCTGCAAGCCGTAGCATCTCCCTTCATCTCCTCCAGCTCCGGCCGGCCGGCCGCCTCCATCCGGCACGTCCCTGACCAAAAGGAGTGCAACTAGCAACACCGCAGCAAGCGACGTCCCGCCTAGCTTCAGCCCTGCGGATCTCCACTTCTCCTCCATCTTGGAGAGCACCGGAATGTACTAATGTAGCATTTAGTATTGTAGATGTAGTGATGTACTGATGTAGTAATTACTAATTAGCTGAATTAGTGATGTAGATGCAACGCTGTGTAGATGTACTGGTTTCTTCAAGGAACACGACCACTTAATGTGTCTGTCTGAAAAATATATGTCCTTCATTTCGAATTTGGTGATCATTTTAATCCGTACTCTGTCATTTGGTCATTACTGGTTAATTGGCTATGCATGTATTACTTTGCACAATTTTTTAGCTACTGAAATTCTTAGTATACAGACTATATCTATCAAAAAATTATTATTTTACAAAACGCTATTTTGAAAAATAACTCGCTATTAGTGCGCTATAATTTGCATAGCGTTTGGAGAGAGGCTGCGCTAAAGCAAATAGCGCGCTATTTTTTTCATTGGTTAAAACAGAAAACTTAGGACACATAAGTTATGATAAGCGTTGAGATAAAGCTATTCTTCAAAGAAAATTTAAAATGGCTGACCATGTACGGTGACTTTGATAAGATTCATCTAAAACCGATTAAAAATTTGCTACAATATATCCCGCTTTTGCTACAAAATGTCCAAATTTGCTACAATATATCCCGCTTTTGCTACATGTAGCAAAAAACGGTTCAATCCAAAAAAAAAATAGAAAAATAGCCTAGATCTTGTCGGAGAGTTTGCCATAGACCTCGCCGGTGACTTTTTAGAAAAAAATTCTAATGTAGCAAAACCGATTTCGCCGGAGACTCTCGTCGGAAAAAACATCGCCGAAGGCCTCGTAGCAAAAAAATTATACTATTGTAACAAAACTACAAAACGATTGTAGCAAAATATTTTTTCTAATGTAGCAGTGGGGACATCGCCGGAGACCTTATAGCAAAACCATAGAGATTGGCTATAGCAAAAAAAATTGTCTGAAAGTAACAAACAATATACAACAATATACAAATACATAGCAAAAATAATATGCCAAATTAGCAAAATCAGAGACAAAAGTAGTGACACCGACCAACTAGAATAGCAATCCCTCTAAACTGTAGTAGCAACACCGGGCACCCTACGTAGCAAAGCCGTCTCCCGGCGCATGTAGCAGACTTCGTCGGCGCATGTAGCGGAAGCCGCCGCTGCTGGTAGCAGAAGCAGACGCCGCTCGTAGTTGATTCCGCCGGCGCAGGTAGCTGACGAGGCGTTCACGGAGGCTGGAAGAGATGGGGACAACTTGAATCGGACTCATAGACTCGTGTCCCTGACCCCCTAGGACGAGCTCAGGCGCCGGCGAGCCCTCCCCTCGCTACTGCTCTGCTGCGGAGCTCACAGGGCGCGAGATCGAGTCCCCCATGGCAAAGAGGGGGCACGCGGTGGTGCATGGCGAGACGCGTGGCGGCCCTGCGAGGCAGCAAAGTGGCGACGCTGCGAGGCGGCACAGCGGTGGCATGGCGATGGAACTCCCATGGCGGGCGGACGCAGGCGCAGGGCGGGTGGGGCGCAGCCGCGCCAGATACAATCGGAGCGTCGGCGGGGAGTCAAAGAGAAAAAGGAAGAAGATAAGATAGAGGAGTACGAAGGAAGGAGACGAGTTCGTGTGGGTCCACGCGGGACGTGCGGCTTTAAGCTAACGGATCCGGGGGGATCAATTAGTTCGATCCCCCGGGGTACTAGTATCGTTTTTTCTTTTTAAAATGGATTTGAGTTTAAAAAAATGAAATGGATTTTTTAATGTTTATTTGTAAAAATTTGCTTAAAACAAAATATTATTTAAAATAAAAAATCCCTTGCATAGACACAAAATATGTTCCAGAGTATTAATTCCAAACAGACATTATAGAAACCAAAAGGAGAAATATATATATATATATATATATATATATATATATATGTGTGTGAATAGTAACCCTGTTTACAATATTGGGCTGTAAATTTAGCCCATTAACATATTCTTGGCGTCCAATTTGACATGTTATTCCTTCCGACCCAAAGCGAGGTTGGATTTAGATTTTTTTTTTTGCAGGTAGGATTTAGATTTTTGTGGTTTAGTAGCATGGCGGACCTAGAGGGTATGCCAGCTAGTATCGTTTTCCAATGCAGTAACTTGGCATACCCTCCGGCGAGCCATGCAGGCTTAGCCTCGTTAATCAACTAGTCTTAATCAAGCTAAGCTATGCATGCAGCCTTCGGGCCATGTAGGCCTCATTTTAGAAACATGGAGTAGTTTACGTGGCCTAGTTATTGCATTGTTTTTTGCCACTAATTTAGTTGTGTGTTGATTAAGAAGTGGGATTTAGCCTCAGGGCGTATGTAGGCATGCTGCAGGGCTAGCTATGGCCATGCACCACGCAATGCTGCACCTAGCTATTTCGATAATGAATTTGATCCGAATAGCTATGGGGATTTAGCTGATTATTTAGTCAATTGATAATTAGTCTTAGATGGTCAGGTATATGATTAATTTTTATTTTTTTCCGTTGAATCTTTTCATAACATCATTTTTATATATTTTGTTATTTATTTTATTACAATCATGTGGTATGTTCTGATAATTAATCATATAGTTCAATATTAGATGTCGATCTGCCGTAAGAGTTTTGAATAGTAGTTTTCAAGATAGATTTGATTTGAACCTAAGGCCCATCAACGGTGCATGTCACTCACAATTTACCTTTTTAATTATAGTGCAAAATTCCTTATTTAGTTAACTATTTTTTTCAAATTCATAATCTTCATTTCTTCTTTATATTCTAAGAAAAAATAATTATCAATAGTAGTGCCAAAAAAATTGGTGCGGCATACCCTTCCCTAAAATCCTAGGTCTGCCACTGCTTAGTAGATGCATATGTGTTGAAAGTGTCCAATTTTTTTTTCATATTTTACGGGTGTAGCAAGAGTGCTCCAAGTCAAAGTACTAGCTATATACTCCTCTCCTAAAATAGATATTGCGAGTTTGTTGTATAGATACACATAAATTTAAACAAATCAACGACAACTTTTTAGAACCAAGTGAATACGTTCTCTGCACCTAGAAAAAGAGTCGTGTTCCTCGTGCGCTCCACCATTTTTGCGTGAAGCAAAGCGAGTAGGACGCAATGCACTTGCGCGATCTCCCTCCTGACACTCAACTCTCGACCATGACGTTCATGTTAGAGCATCTCCACAGCGCGAATGCAGCGCGCGGCAGCCGCGCGTCTTTCGCCAGAAGCGGCAAATGGCCTGGCAAAATAGTGTGGAAACATCCCCGCAGGCGCGCGAATTTAGCGCGTCCAAAACCTGCGCACACACATTTGCAAATCAAACAAGATTTAGAAATAGCGGATAAAATATTTTTGGATGAACATATATTACATCAGACGAACATGGGCAACTAAAACAGAAATTAAACCTAATCTACTCTTCATCCTCCGAGGTGGTGGTGTCATCGGAGTCCGTCCAGAGGTCGTCCCACCTGAGGTCGTCATCCGAGATGGTGGTCGGGCCGGCGAGCTGCGCGTTGATGGACGCCTTGCGGCGGCAGGGGCGCCCGACAAGCCCTTCTCTCGTCCCTCTTGGCAGCGTAGAACTCGTGCTCGGCTTGGACATCCTGTAGGAAGAGGCACCTCCACTCGGCCATGGCCGCCTCGTCGCGCTCGGCAATGACGAGGCGCCGCTATGTCTGCTGGTGGTGGCGGCGTTGCTCCTCGGTGACGAGGACTGGCACAGGCGGGAGGAACTCGGCCTCTTTCAGCGACTCGGTCTCGGAGAAGTTCATGTCATGGCGCGTGCGGCCTCCTCCGGCAAGTTGTACGTGCCGAGGACGAGCCGGAAGCCGGCGGCGCGGAGCTCGGCGTAGAACGTCCCGTTGGAACGCGGGCGCACGCCCCAAAAACAAGATGCGATGTGGCGGCGAGGCGACATGCCGGTGCTGGAAAGGGAGGGGAACGAGCGTCGCGCGCGCGAGGGAGTGTGAGTGTGTGGAGGGGAATACGTGACGGTTGGTCGTACGCGTGGCTCCATATATAGTGCGCACTTCAGTTGGGGCACGATATTTGGCCCTTTGGATAGCGCAAACGCCCGCGCACAACAAAATATTTAGCGCCCCCACTATTTCCCGGCGTTCGTTGGAGGAGTGCGCGCATACGCTGGCGCGGTATATTAGTTAGCGTTGCGCTATAATAACGCCAATGGTGGAGATTCTCTTAGTGTGTTAAGTACTCCCTCTTTACCAAATTACTCTGCATTCTAGGTTTGGCCAAAGTCAAACATATTAAAACTTGTCTAAGCATATTCTATAAAATACCGACATTTATAAAATCAATTGCATATAATATAAATGTATATTTTATGACGAGTCTAATTATATTTATTACATATTTTAGATTAATATTTTTTTAATATATACAGTCAAAGTTTATAAAGTTTGACTTGGCTAAACCTAAAACGTGGAGTAAATTGAGATGGAGGGAGTATGCGAGGATTGAAATCCGATGTACATAGTACTCCTCGTCGTGCGTGCCAGTAGTAGTACCTTGTCATAGTTATACTACATAAAAGTCGTCTAGATATATTAATTTCCCAAAGCTATATTTATAGACCGAGGGAGTACCGTCCACAAATGACAGTGCTATAAATGTTACTGTCGTTTTATAAAGTGGGTCAAATTTTGTTATATTGACTTAGGACAAAGTTAGGAATTATTTGTGAAAAGGAGGGAGCACGTCAGAAATTGATTTCAGCAAAGGACAAGATCTACTTGACCATCGGCCAGACCGCCAGAGTACACACGTAGTCACACAGAAGCGACAGATTAGCACAGCTCAGGGTTTTTCTTCTGGTCTTCTCTTTGTCGACATCACCACGTCATGCGGATCGAACGTTAATAGTAGCCTAGACACGCAGAGTCGCAAATGTAGGTATCGTGTTCCGGAAAAACACCGGACATCTGGACGCGGCGGACAGTGACGTGAGTGAGTGTTTCCGTGTGGGTTTGGTCAGGCAACAGAATGAGATGGAAACCTTTACTCGTGATGACTCGGTCAGCAGGTCAAGCTAGTCACGGCTAGTAGTAGCATACACGTTCTGCTTGCGTACACCGATTAAGAACACGATCCATCGTTTCAGGAATTCAGGTTACTACTCCGGCATTCATGTTTTGGTAATTAAGTTCGGAAGATACATACTCATCGATGATAGTGATTCGTTCAGCAACAAATTAGTACTATGAGACGAGCCCACCACTACAACACTCGCACTGCGTTTAAATCCTCATTTTCGAGCCACCAACAATTTTATTTATTTATGAGGTATATATTTCCATATATGAAGGCCGGGAAGAACCCAAAGCCCTATGAGTACAGCAGAGTTACAGGTTTTGATCGGAATGTCCAGCTTTAGCACTACCACCTTCCTTTTTAATTTCCTCGCACACTGAACGATCTCAATGGCTGTGGAGAAATTCTCAACAATAGTTATGTTTTTGATGAAGCCAGACTGCATTTGGTCCACTAGCCCTGGTATCATTGGTTGTAGCCTGTTGTCTCGGACCTTGGCAATCAACTTTCGGATGGAGTGTTGCGGGGATATCGGCATGTAGTCCGTGAACTCCTGGGGATGTCATGTTTCGGTAGAAGAGGTATAAAGGCTGAGTTTATGCCATCTAGGTCTAGTGTCTTGTTGAGGAATACTTGCAATATTTGCATAATCTTATCTTTTAGTTCTGGGAGATAAAACTTATAGAATTCATTTGTGAAGCCATCAGGTTCTAGACTCTTATTTGCTAGTGAGTCTTGAATCGTCTGCTGAATTTCCTCCTAAGTAAAAGGCTCTACTAGGCTTAGCAGCTGAGGTGATTGTGCTGGCTGTAAAGGTGGTGAATGTTGATACATGGTTCCCATTCCTTTGTTTCTGGAACAATTCTTCAAAATATTCCGTTGCAAATTTTAGTTTGTCATTTTCCTCATAGTAGTCGTGTCGCCCCTGCCTGAACAACTTGATTTTGTTCTTTCTAAACCTGTATCTTGCCATAGTGTGGAAGAACTTTGTGTTTTCGTTCCCAAGCTGACACCACTTTATTTTGTCCCTTGGTGTCCATTTAATTTTGTCTGCATAGCATAGCTGAGACATAGCGATTTGACTATGAATTCCCAGTCAGATAACGGACCCCACTCTTCAATGGCATCAAAGAACATAATTGCATGCTTCACATTTGCCTGCAACTTACTCGCCATGGTCCTGTTTATTTGCCAGGCTCTTGTAGCAGCCCTTATCGTCCTAAGTTTGTAATTTAGTCTCGAAATAGCCGACATGGGCCTCGTCGCCTGTTAGATTATGTCTATTGTTATCTGATTTAGCTCTGCAAACTGTAACCAGTAGTCTTCGAAGCGGAATATTTTTCTTGAGGCTGCAGCAGCTCCAGTGTCTAGCAGAAGCGGTTTGTGGTCAGATGTTGGCCTGCACAAAGTTGTACATGTAGAGTGAATGAATTTCTTGCCCCAAGCTGCATTGATTAAGACTATCTAGCCTGATTAGGGTAGGGTCCCTCCTCTTATTTGTCCAGGTGAATTTTGAGTTGCAGATGTCCACATCCATTAGCTTCAGTTCATCAATCCATGCATTAAATGCCTGCATTTCTCCCCATGAGATATTGCCATTGTTCTTTTCATGGGCAAATCTGTAGATGTTGAAATCTCCAATTAGGGCCCAAGGAGCATCAATGTCTTGCTTTAGCTCCTTCATATCATCAAAGAATAGCAACATGTCTTGTGCATCGCAGGGAGCATAAAAATTTGTGATAATCATGTTGGTGTTGTTGGCTGTTGCAGTTACATTAACTGAAAGGGAGTGTTTTTTCTATGATCTGACTATGACCTCTAGTTCTTTATCAGACCAAGCGATCAGGGTTCCACCTGTAGATCCATCAGCGGGATGGTATGCAAAACTTGAGTACTTGGTTGGTAGGAATTGCCTGGCTTTGAATATATCTATTTTTGCAGCTGTGTTTCCTGTAGGCAAATAACCATAGCCCCTGATTCATCAATTAATTTGTAAATGATAGAGTTTTTGTCCTCATCGCCTAGACCTCTAACATTCCAGGAAAGGATCTTCGTTTTAATACACTTCCAACCCTAAGTGAACCGAACAAATGCAATGCAGTATGCCGTGGTAAAGTGCAAAAAGGGTGTACAAGCAACTAATAAACATTAACCATTTGTTGGCATTACAGGATGCGGTAAAAAGCGAATACATAAAAAGAATATGCATTGTTGGTCTTGTGCATCACACATCGTGAGCAGCACCAACTTTGGAGGAAACGGAAAATGTAGCTGGTGAGGAAAGTAAACTAGCACCCTAACTATGCAATGCCAAGTAGGAAATACAAGCAACGGCGCAACCTCAGTCGTGGGGTCCGAAGCTCTCCGGGACGGTCTCCTTGCCCTTGTTCATGTTCTTCAGGGCTTGCTCCACATTCAACAAACCGCAACAACTGGCCAAGGCGATGAGCGTCTGGCGGCTAGAGCTCGTTGGTGGCTCAGTGATCGGCATTGGTGTGACTTCGTTGATGTCCGAGATCCTCCTTGTCTTTGTAGGGGTTCCGCGTATGAAAACAATAATTTTTACCCTACGCCCCTTAACCCATGATGTTGCCAGGACCTATCTATTAGTAATACAGTAACTGGAGGGGCTTTTCACGAACTTACCCTTGAAGACCGAAAAGCGTTGTCAACGCTCAGGAGAGCGTGGTTGATGTAGACGAGCCGAAGCCGACCTCAAGGTCGTGATGAAGTCCTTGCGCTCCAACAGCTCCAACGACTTGAGTGCCTCAAGTGCGACACCTCGCAGGGAGTTACACACGTGCGGTGCCTGACGATGACTCCCGCTTCCCCAATCCAGCAGCAGTTGCGGAAGTAGAGCTCCTGGATCCGAATCCCGCAGCTCCACGGTGAAGATATCTCTCGTTCGTGTAGTCCAAACTTGGGACCACGGTCACGAGAGAGAGAGAGAGAGAAAGAGAGAGAGAGAATATCAATTGGAGGTCTTTTCAAAAGTGAGAAGACCTTTATTGAATATTGTGTGTATATATCTGGCCAAATACCCCCACTATATATAGGGGGAGAGGAGGTACTACCTCCCTCAAACTCCCGGGGTGGGACTAAAGGAGAGGAGGAGGTGGGGGAGGCGCCGCCGGCTAGCCCCCACCATGGGCCCCACATGGGGAAGGCCCACTAGGGCCGCCGGCCACTCCCCTTGGCCCCTCCTAGGGGTTCGGCCCCTCTTGGGCCCTTTCCCCTCTGGGAATTGGCCCATTAAGCCCTTTGACCATTTAATTGATTTTCTCTTTTATTAAATAATTATGAATAAATGATTAAATCAATATTTAACAATCATTCACATATTATTCAATCTCTGTGGCTATGGAACACCTTCCACCTCCACTCCGAACATCCTCCGAACTTACCGAAACCCTTCCGGTTTTCTCTCTACTATTCTTCGGTGATTCTTCCGATCCTATAAACACTCTATAAGCATCACCAAACCCTTAAGCGTGATACCCTATGGTTTGGGAAAACTCCAGACATGGTCGGGACACTCCCGGACCAATGATTAACAGAGGGACCTGGATGGCCATGTGACCCCTGTGCGTTCCACAAAGATCTTTCGTCATTTAATCCGGGACAGTCGTGTCTTATTCCCTTTGTCTCTCATACTTGCATTGCCCGAGATATGATCAATGACATCACCATGCCGTGTTCAATCTCGTTATCGAACAATGCTACTTGACTCGTTCCGACAAGTGATATCCATGTGATCAAATCACATGTTACGCAGCTATTGGATATAACTTCTCTGAGTGGGCCCTTGAGTATCTTTCCGTCACGTGGATGGAGAAATCCCGCTCTTGACATATATTGCCTCTATGGTTTCCTCCGAGTACTTGAACACACCTTTATAACCACTGTATTACCAAGTGGCGCTTGATGTTATCTAAGCACTCTCGGGAGATAGTGATTGATATAGCCTCACGGTCTAAGGAATAGTCTACGAGGATCCATTTCTAATCATCGTAACTTGATGTTCGTGACATGATCAGGTCACGATGTTTAGGTTGGGTATTGGTTCATCATCTCATTCTCAGAATGAGTTGACTCCATTTCCAACTGGCATAAATGCCACATGATCAGGAAACTTGATCATCTGTTGACCAATGAACCAGTGACTAGAGTTTCACTGGGAACCCCTGGTTGTTTATATATCACACGTGTATTGATGTTTCCACTCAATATAGTTATAGCATGATATAAAACTTAATCATAAACTTTATGAAATATGGTAATAGTCCTTATAACTATTTGTCTCTAGGGCATATTTCCAACAGTCTCCCACTTGCACTAGAGTACAAATAAACTAGCTGCATTTGTTCTTAATCATTGGCACCATATTCGGCACCCTGAACATGCTTGCTCATGAAAGAGGTTGAGTCTTGGGTATGTACTTTACAGTCCCAAATCCTTTGCAACTTACTAATGTCACCTGGATTGACATTAATACTTTATCATCACATGATAACATCTGTGTGTATGCATCGTTGCTATGGCAGCAGAACGAGGCCTGATTCTAGGAGCCTACAGTGACTTTAGATCAACCCCGAGGGCTTTCTCATGGGTACTGTGCCCTGGGACACATCATTCTACGTTAAAAGCGAACTAGACCCGCCATAGCATTATACAACACTTTAGGTGGTACCCTTATCTATTATTATAAATGTAATTATCGAAACTCGAGTGCATTCTAATGCAACTTTCGATGTTTTGTTCACCTCGCTTCCTACTTGACTCTAGTCGGTATTTATAGGAGATTCCAACATATTCCCTTATAACATAACCCTTTATGTTTTAAGATATGCCATCCTTTATAGATTTGGAAAATATGTCTGCAGTTCTCTATTAGACACCATGGACAAACCTAGCTCAACGTTCCATGATTCAAACTTAATCACTTTTAAACATTCCTTATTGGATCATATATTATGTTAAGTTATCATCATGGTTTTCTAAGATAGAACCTATGTCTCAACATAGTGGATGATGATCATCCTTTTCTTCCTTGCAACCATTGATATTAAACTTAATACTATTCCTAACTTGAGTTATTAAGGACCAGTTCCTTAATTAACTTCTATTCTGAAACCCTTTTTAGAATCTCTTAAGGAATACTACATAATATCATAATACACTTATTATTAACTTCTACACCTCATAAATCATTATTTATTTGCGCTTTTATTCTTAACACACTTAAGAATCACTCCTATAAGCTCCCACTCAAAATATGTTCCCAACATATTTGGGTATGAGTCACTACTCTTACTCAAACTATGTTCCTACATATTTGAATTTGAGACTTATATTGCTCCCACTCAAAAATATGTCATTAACATATTATTTTAGGAAGACTTTAATAGCTCCCACTCAATTTCATGCAAATTGCATATCTATTCACTATTTTGAACAACTTCAAATCCTTTGATCAAATATCAAAGTGAGAGATTTACTATGAGACACTAGTACTTTTACTAGTTTTAAATCCACTAGACATTTAGCACACTTGAATCAAATTCATTTGAATTCGTCCAATACTTGACAAATTGTGCTTTTGTCATTCACCCCCTTTTCCACTATGGCTTTGCAATCATTTGGGAAAATTCAAGTAACCCCTTTTACTTGTAAAATTCAGCAACGAATTGCTTTCTAATCTCAAGGGAATTTTGCTACGGGATTTCTCATAACTTTAGCTTACCATTATTTCCTTAGTAGTTCGTAGGTATGTCATATTCCGGTAATCATGAAAAATGATTCATAAATGTCTCCATACAAGATATGGGTTAAATTTTGAATCCTACTTCATGTAGTGAAAACACTAGTGGGGAAATGTCAACACCCATATTTTTAATCCCAGATGCCTGTTATGCCATACATCGCAATCCTAGGATTACCATTTTTGCGAGACATAACAAATTGGATATCACAGTACATCATCAATTACAAACCGTAATAAGGTCTTACACAAATAAAGGATCTCATGATCCAGTCTTAGTACAATCAAGTAGCGGAATAAATAGCATAGCGGTGGGGTCCATCTTCAGAGTCACAGGCAATGCTGACGATGGGAGATGATCCTAGTTGTCATAGCCGTCCTGCTGTCCTCCTTCAGGGTAGTCCTCCTCATAGTCTGGCCACAGGAATAGCCAGGGACAAAGCCATGAGTACTCTTTAAGTACTCGCAAACTACCACTAACAAGTAAGATAGTTCTAGTAGGAATGCTAAGTTCTAAATCTATTTGTAAAGTTAAGTTTGAACCCTAAGCTGAGTTCAGAAACAAAGAAAGATTAAATAAAGTTGGAAAACACCTAAGTGGGAACTTAATTGTCATAGCCACAACTCTGTTGTGGTCAAGTCATGTCACAATTCATTTCATAAGTTGTTTTGAAAACATCTGACAACGAAACAGTATGGCCACTCCAACTATCCATAACCACGGACGCGGCTATTCGAATAGTTTGACACTCTACAGAGGTGGTACACTTTCACCACAAGATTCAATACATCTGTCAGGGATAACCCAGAATCATCATACTTAGTATGCAGATAATCAAACATAACGTTTCCTTTACACACTCTAGTATAAGCACCTCTCCTATGAGTATGGCCTCCCAGCCATGACCATCTGTCATCCTGGGCACTACTTAGGTGGACAACATTGAGAGGTAGCCTCAGCTCAAACCTCTCCTGCGAGGGAACTAATACTAATGCATATAAACTTCCAGCTAAGCCTTATCCAATTCAGGTATTGTGGTTGTACGGTAAAATTGGAATGGTATCGCATCTGAACCCAACCATCAGTTTTTATCAAAGGCTAAGGCTCATGCCTTAACATTTTCATCATCATAAACCATTTGTGTTTCTCAACACATGTCAAAATATCTCAATAGAATGACTCATCATTCCAAGGTTTTCACAAGTCATTTTCACCAAGTACTCCCATCTAAGGTGAATCAAGTTTTGGTTTAGCTCTAAACTACTAAGTTAAGAGTGTTCACTAAGGTGGAATGCTAATCTCAATCTCATGCCATAGAATGACATCTAAGTCTAACTAGATAGGTCAAGTTTTATACTCTTTATGCTACCTATACACAAGGTAAAAGACTTTGGTAAAGTAAATAAGGTAAATCTTGTAAATAAAACTTGGAGTAGGTATAAGTCAAAGGGTATAATCAAAGCATGCTTAATGCATTTGCTTAGGTTATCGAGCTTTCAAGGGTTATCTTGCATTGTTAATGATGGCTTGCAAGTATTAGCTTGCCAATAATAGCTTTCCTTGGTTGGTGTAGTGGTTGAAGTTTTCTTCCTCCTCCTCTTGGTAGAACTCCTCCTCCTCAAAAGCTTGGTCGGTACTATCGTCTATAAATACATACGGGATACACAATCACCAAACAAAGCTTAACTAGTCTACTTAGCACACTAAGGCACACATTTGATGATCTATTATCATCACAAGCATCACAAGGTTTAATGAACTAGCTTCATTCTTTTTATTTGAGAAAAGTAATTTCTACTCATTGAAATTAACTAAGATTTAATATTCTCCAATTAAAATATGGGATCATGTGGACACATGTCATCACCACATATTCTAATATATGGGAATGTGATTGAAAGGTTGGATCATATTTTAATAAGTTTAAGTTTAATAATTAATGATTTAAAGTGACTAGAAATTCCTATATAGCATTATTTTGGTACTAGTCCAAAGTCACTACATGCAAACCTTAATATTATTACATATTCAGATAGGTATGGTTAAATGTGATTTTTGAGAGTTGGAATCAACTCAAAAGCTAATGGGGTTGATTTTATAAAAATGTTTGAATGTGCAAAAGCTTTTGTCTTGTTATTTTTACTAGGAGAGATCTCTAACTCTAATGA
Source organism: Avena eriantha (assembly GCA_910589775.1). Taxonomy (NCBI): domain Eukaryota; kingdom Viridiplantae; phylum Streptophyta; class Magnoliopsida; order Poales; family Poaceae; genus Avena; species Avena eriantha. The sequence continues at coordinate 62,003,651 of OU342742.1, read as the reverse complement.
TTTAAATCCAATGGGCTTGGATAGAGATTTTTCATTAGCTTTCCAACAAAATTGGAATCACTCAATTTGGATTTGTAAAACTCTCTGAATTGATTTTTGAACTAAGGGACAGAATTAAGTTTACTTCTAAAAAGAAAAACATATATTTAAATTACTGGGTCAGCGCGGGAAACTAAATGGGCCGGCCCGTGTACACTCCGAGGGGCTGAGGGCTGCTGACAGGGGGGTCCCGCCTGGCAGTGACTCATTAAACGTGAAGCGGTATGGGGTGATAAGGACCACATGATTAGATCATGGATCAATGGCTCACGGTCGTCGACGACGACGGACATGTCGCCGGCGAGACTGAACCCTAACGCAGTCGGTGGGGGTATGTTGGGGGCATACCAGGGCTCCAGCAAGGGCGGCGACAAGGGCGATCGAACGAGACAACGACGGCGGACTCAGGCGAGGTCACGGTAGGAGCTGAGGTGGACGAAATCGACGGGGACTTCTCCTCCTCTGTTGCGGCTAACTCCGGTGCAATTCCGGTGATGGGCTGCTCGAGCGGCTCTAGCGAGAGAGGGGAAACGACGAGTGGAGAGAGGGAAGTGGAATGGAGTGGCGATTGCGGCTGGGGGAGGCCTCCTTATACAGGCTCGATGAGGGGACCGAAGGGTGTGGGCGGAGCTCGTCGGTGACGATGATACAAGGCGCTATCGGCATGGGCGGCGTAGGCGGACGGTGGCTTGCCTCCTGGCGGTCCTCTACGGCTTTATGGCGCGGCTAGGGGCGGTGGCAATCGGTCAGGCGCGTCGCGCGCTCTAGGAGACAGGGGCGGTGCTCGACGGGGTTCCTGGCGACCGTGGGTCGCGCGGCGGTGCACGACCATGTTTGGCGGGGTGAGGTGGTCAAGGCGGAGCGGTTGCGAGCGGTCTGCGGTTGAGGCGCGATCTATGGCGTGCTGGCGGTGAGGGCGCTCAAGCGTGCTCTGGCTGCACGCAGAGACTTAGTGCGCGGTGTTTCCTCGGTGGTCTAGGGGCTAGCAGGGGCCGTGGGGTGGACCGTGGGCGGCGGTGAGGTGGTGCCTTGCTTCCTAGAGCGGCGGAGAAGGGCTGGCGGTCTGCTGCGAGCTGCGCATGCTCGACCGGCGAGCATGGCGTCGGGGTGGCGTGGTACTGGTGTTGGGGACTAGGGGATGGGTTATTTTAGGCTTGGTTAGAGCTAGTAGGGACATAGGGAGTAAGTGGGGTTCAATTGGGTGACAAACTTCTGTAGAAACAGTGATATCACTAGTGAGTTAGTTCTGTGCATGCCAAGTGTTCGACCAAACGGCCGCATGAACAAAAGATTTGAATTTTTCAAAGATTTTTGGTGGAGTGGTTTATATTATGCTTAAGCATCTAGGTTTGCTTGGGATCTTGAAATGGAGTTCATTTGGATGGTTTTTGAAACAGTGTGATCTAGACATATGAACTAGATTCAATTTTCAAATGTCATTTAAAATTAGAGTTTGAAAGTTTTTGGGAGATCACAAAGTGGGCCTTGGCACATAACTACTTGTACTAGCAAGGGGTGCAAAGATCCATAATTGTCTCTGTTTGTAATTGAGTGCTAGGAACACCCAAAGTGGGCTAGGTGATTAAAATGGCAAAAGTGACCATTTGCCTTATTTAGTTCTTTTTGATTTCTTTTTCTTTGGGATTTGCTTGGGGATGATCTATATGATGTGTAATTCACCTTAGAGTCATTTTAAAACCAATAGATCACTCAATGATGACAATTCAAAACAACTCCTATTTAAATGCACACACATATGAATGCTTAAAGTGTTTAAATGGAAAAAAGTTTTTGTTAACCCTAAATTGGGTAGATTTGATTCTTATTAACCTGGTTTAAAGATTTGGGATGTTACAAACCTTCCCCCCTTAAACAAAATCTCGTCCTGAGATTTAAGAAAGAAACTAGGTACTAAAGAGATATGGGAACTCAGTCCTAATGTAATCTTCTCGCTCCCAAGTGGCTTCTTCTTCGGTATGGTTGCTCCATTGAATCTTGAGAAATTTGATACTCCGGGTCCTGGTGGTTCTGTAGGCTTCTTCCAAGATACGGATGGGCACTTCACGATATGTCAGATCCTTGTTGATATCAACAGCTCGGTGATCGATGTTTTTGAACACTTCGGTCTTCTCCGGCACTTCTAGGCATTTGCGAAGTAACAAGATATGGAACACATTGTGGATGGCTGACATCTCTTCTAGCAGTTCCAGTTGATACGATACTTCTCCTTGATGATTCAAAATCTTGAAGGGTCCGATATATATGGGGGCTAACTTTCCTTTCAGACTAAAACGTTATGTTCCCTTCACTGGCGAAACCTTGAGATATACAAAATCTCCGACATTGAAAGTCAGGTCTCTCCTTCTCTTGTCAGCATAACTCTTCTATCGGGATTGGGCGGTCTTGAGGTGCTCACGGACTTTGTGAACCTTCTCTTCGGCCTCTCGGAGAATGTCGGGGCCAAAAATCTGACTCTCTCCTACTTGCGACCAATTCAAAGGGGTACGGCACTTTCTTCCATATAGGAACTCAAATGGGGCCATTTGCAATCTGGCTTGATAACTGTTGTTGTATGAGAATTCTGCGAAAGGCAGGCAATCTTCCCATTTTGATCCGTACTCCAATACGCAAGCTCTCAACATGTCTTCTAAGATTTGGTTGACTCTTTCAGTCTGTCCATCGATTTGCGGGTGATAAGCTGTGCTGAAATTCAACTTGGTTCCTAATCCTTCTTGAACTTTCTGCCAAAATCTCGAGGTAAATTGGGTTCCTCGATCTGATACTATGGTCTTGGGGGCTCCATGCAGACTAACAATTCTAGCAATGTACAACTCTGCTAGCTTCGAACTCTGGTAGGTTGTCTTGACAGGTATAAAATGAGCTACCTTGGACAGTCAATCAACGATGACCCAAATTGAGTCATTTCCCCTACTAGAAGTAGGCAAATCGGTGATAAATTCCATTCCGACGGAATCCCATTTCCATTCCGGAATCTGCAATGGTTGCAATAGTCCAGCGGGTCTCTGATGTTCCGCTTTGACTCTCTGATAGATATCACACTTGGCGATGTAGCTCCCGATTTATCTCTTCATCTTGTGCCACCAAAATTGCTCTTTCAAATCTTGATACATCTTCGTTCCTCCGGGGTGGATAGAATAAAGAGTATCATGAGCTTCTTGCATGATAACTTGCTTCAGTTCCGAATCTGCTGGCACACAGATACGTCCTTTGTACCACATAACTCCTTCTTCGTCTTGGGTGAATCCAGGTTCTTTTCCTGTACCAATACGACGTTTGATTCCGTCGATACTTTTATTTCCCTTCTGGGCTTCCTTGATTTGTCTAATCAAAGTGGGTTGAAGTTCAATACTAGATAAAAATCCTTTGCTAACTAGCTCAGTTCTAAACTGCTCCAACTCCTCATACAAACTTGGTTGCTTCTCCTTGATCATGGTGTTTAGCCTACACGGCAATCTGCTAAGAGCATCCGCTACCACATTGGCTTTGCTAGGGTGATAGTGAATGTCAAGGTCATAATCTTTGATTAACTCTATCCATCTCCTTTGCCTCATATTCAGCTCCTTCTGAGTGAAAATATACTTCAATCGTTTGTGATCTGAGTAAATCTCACAGCGATTACCCATAAGATAATGACGCCATGTCTTCAATGCCAAAACTACGGCTGCTAACTCAAGATCATGAGTCGGATAGTTCTGCTCATGCTGCTTCAGTTGTCGAGACAGATAAGCGATGACTTTGCCTTCTTGCATTGGTACACATCCGAGACCAATCTTGGATGCATCACAATACACATCAAACGGCTTCTTGATATCTGGCATGATCAATATTGGGGCTGAAATCAATCTCTTCTTCAGCTCTTGGAAACTTTCTTCACATTTGTCGGTCCATTCAAACTTCTTGTCCTTCTTCAACAATTGAGTCATGGGTCTTGCTATGCTCGAAAATCCTTCTACGAACTTGCGGTAGTATCCCGCTAATCCGAGAAATGCACGGACTTGGGTTTGAGTGGTTGGGGCGTCCCATGCTTCGACATCTTTGATCTTGGTGGGATCAACAGCTATTCCTCCGGCAGACACAATATGTCCTAGGAATCCTACCTCTTTCAGCCAAAACTCACATTTTCTGAACTTGGAATACAACCAATGCTCTCTAAGGGTTTCAAGAATGATTCTCAGATGTTGCTCACGCTCTTCTTCTGACTTGGAGTAGATAAGGATATCGTCGATAAACACAACGACAAACTTATCTAGAAAATTCATAAAGATCTTATTCATGAGATTCATGAAATAAGTAGGGGCATTGGTTAATCCAAAAGACATGACCGGATACTCGTATAAACCATAACGAGTAGTAAAGGCGGTCTTCGGAATATCTGTTGCATGAATCTTAAGTTGGTGATAACCAGTCCTAAGATCAATTTTAGAGAACACATTTTCTCCTGTCCACTGATCAAATAGATCCTCTATCTTTAGCAAAGGGTACTTGTTCTTGATGGTGACGTCATTCAGCTTCCTATAATCTGTGCACAAACGGTTGCTTCCATCTTTCTTGTCGACGAATAATACCAGCGATCTCCATGGCGATGCGCTTGGTTGAATCAAGCCTGTTGCCAACATAGCATCCAGCTGCTTCTTCAATTCCACTAACTCTGAGGGGTTCATACTATAGGGTCTCTGGGTTATGGGTCCGGTTTCGGGGATTAGTTCAATAATGAGCTCAATATCCCTATCCGGGGGCATACCTGGCAATTCATCTGGGAATACGTCAGGGTATTCACAGACTACTCTGACTTGGTCTATGGTGGGTAGGGCTAGACTCTTGTTGCACTTGAATTGACGGGGTAAGGTTTCAGATATATGCTCTACTGAGACTCCAGAGCTACTGGTCATGGTGATGGCTTTCTTGGCACAGTCAATCAATCCTTTATGCTTGGACATCCAATCCATTCGTAGTACTACTTCCAAACATTTGGTTCCAAGTACTATTAGATTGGCATAAAAATATATCCCATGTATTCTGATAGGCACAACTTTGCAAATTTTTCTAGCTTTTGTAGTTGAACCGGGGATTTGAACTATCATGACATGCTTTAAGTTGGTTGGGTGAATCTTACTAGTGCATGCAAATTGTTCGGTGACAAATGAGTGCGAGGCTCCAGAATCAAACAACACTCTTGCTAAAACTGAGTTGACAGAAAACATACCCAGCACTACATCTGGCGCTTCTTGGGCTTCTTCGGCATTCATGTGGAAGAGACGACCATTGCGGTTGTGAGGGTTCCCTGGGGAGAATCTTCTTCCTGGTTGAACACGACGCTGCTGTTGAGCTAGGGCATTCACATTGGCAGTGGAGGCAATCTTCTTGGGACACTCATTGGAATAGTGACCCTTCACTCCACACTCGAAACAAGTAATCTGAGACTTGTCTTTTGCTGCCACGGGCACAACATTGCTTCCAGTTCTGGGTGCGGCGTTGTTGTTGTTGTTGTTGTTGTTGTGCTTGGCAGGTGCACGGTTGAAATTGTTGGAGTTGCCGGGGTGATTGTTGTTTCCTCCGGACTTCACATTTCCTCCGCTACGGTTGGGGTAGCTTGGGCGAGACATTAGGGGTCGATTGTTCCGCGGTGCATATCTTGCAGAAGGGTTGGGACGATACTTCTGGTGATTGTTGGATCCAGCTTGGTGCATCATACGACGTTTGCGATTGTCGTTTGCTTGATTGATCTTCCCTTCCATCTAAATGGCAGAGTGGACTAGTTCTTCGAGATCCTCGAAACAGATGTTGACAAGGACAGTCTGCATCTCATCATGCAGTCCGTTCAGGAATCTCTCCTTCTTCTTGGTCTCCGTGTTGATCTCATCAGGTGCATACCTGGAAAGGGACAAGAATCTGTCATGGTACTCCACTACAGTCATTCTGCCTTGCTTCAGCTCTCTGAATTCATCCCTCAATTTGGTTGGGTGCGGTTGAACTTGATTTTGAAGGCTTCCCATGTCATCACTTGACCATGGTTCATTGTGCGGGTGCTGTTCCACCATGCTCTTGCATCTCCTGCCAAATAGTGGGTGGCAAAAAGAACTTTCTCATTGGCATCCACTCCTGCTACTTCTAAGTTGTTCTCCATTGTCTACAACCAGTCATCAGCATCCATTGGGTTTTCAGACTGGCTAAAGATTGGGGGATTGGTATTCTGAAAGTTTTTGAGTTTGGATCCATGATGATCCTGATTTCCATGGTTCTGGTTGTTGTGAGCCATCTGGGCGATCTGCTGTAGTGTTGCTAGATTAGTTTGGCGCTCTGCCCTACTATCTTCACGGTCTGCAATGAGAGTCTGCAAAATCTGCAGCATTGGGTCTTGTGATGACCCGCTCCCTCCTTGGTTTCCACGAGTCATCTGAAGTTTGAGGTAGATAAAGGGGTAAGAGGGAAAGTTCTAAGGTTCAGGGTTTTGATTTCAAAGCTAAAACTTTGAGTTTGACTCAGGTTCTGCAACTAACTTCTTTTTATTCATTCAAACAAAGCACACAATACAAACACGCACACACCACAACATCAAAGGAAAACATATGGTTTTAAGAACCATTCTTTAAGATACGATACAATGGGACAGATACTCCTCACTCTACGATAGTGCTCTAGTGCATCTACTCATCATCGATGAAGTCGGAGTCATCATCGTCGATGTAGAAGTCCGCAACATCTTCCTCTAGATAGTCATCATTATTGCTGAGGTAGGAGTCAATATCCCCTTGGATACCTTCACCTTCCTCTTCTTCTTCTTTTGCTGCAAACTGAGCTTCTTCCTCCTTGATGGTCTTCTCGAGGTCGGCCACCTTATTGCGAAGACAGTCGATGGTGCGATCCTTCTTTGCGCGCTGACGGCGAAGAGACTGACGATCCTTGACTAGCAATGAGAACGTTTGGGTCTTTTGGGTGGCAAGGGCGAGGTTCTGGTTGGCGATCTCTCTAGCATTGTCTAACTCCTTCTGTCTGTCGTACAGTAGGAAGTCGAGGTTCTCCACTTGACGCTTCAGTATTGGGTGACTTGGCATCTCTAGCGGCATTCCCATGGAATCACGCCTTGCATAGTGAACAAAGCGGGTTCCTTGGATTAGGTTGACACTCAGGGCACACAGACGTGCGAGAGCTTCATGCATTGCCCTGGCTAATCCATCTAGCCAGTTGTTCTCTCTCACTGAGAACTGAATCCTCCCAGATACTGGTGCTTCTATCTTGCCTCGAAGATCAACAGTCACTAGCCATTGTAAATCTCCTCCTGGTGGACCCGGGAGTTGAGCTCCAAGAAATTCCAGATGCGAACGCTCTAAGAACTCAGACAGTCAATCCAGATCCCTCTCGAAGATCAGTTATCCTCTGTTGCCCAACTAGTAGAACTTGTTGGATTGGGCTTCCATCTATAAGAATTTAGGATGAGAAAGTTCGTGAAGTGATCAAGTGTGTCAAGTTTTATGTAGTAATGTAATAATTTGGAGGAACATGAATTTTTTTGAGAGAAAGAATTCCCAAGGGTAAGAGAGGAAATAGTTTTCATAAATACTCACTTTGGTTTTTGAAACTAAGTTTTTGGTTCGGACGTCCATTCTAACTAGGGTCTCCTATGGTCAGGATGGCTCTGATACCAACTTGTCAACACCCGGATTTTTAATCCCAGATGCCTGTTATGCCATACATCGCAATCCTAGGATTACCATTTTTGCGAGACATAACAGATTGGATATCATAGTACATCATCCATTACAAACCATAATAAGGTCTTACACAAATAAATGATCTCATGATCCAGTCTTAGTACAATCAAGTAGTGGAATTAATAGCGTAGCGGTGGGGTCCATATTCAGAGTCACGGGCAATGCTGAAGATGGGAGATGAACCTAGTTGTCATAGCCGTCCTGCTATCCTCCTTCAGGGTAGTCCTCCTCATAGTCTGGCCACGGGAATAGCCAGGGACAAAGCCATGAGTACTCTTTAAGTACTCGCAAACTACCACTAACAAGTAAGATAGTTCTAGTAGGAATGCTAAGTTCTAAGTCTATTTGTAAAGTTAAGTTTGAAACCTAAGATTAGTTCAGAAACAAAGAAAGATAAAATAAAGTTGGAAAATACCTAAGTGCAAACTTAATTGTCATAGCCACAACTCTGTTGTGGTCAAGTCATGTCACAATTCATTTCATAAGTTGTTTTGAAAACATCTGACAACAGAACAGTATGGCCACTCCAACTGTCCTTAACCGCGGACGCGGCTATTCGAATAGTTTGACACTCAGCAGAGGAGGTACACTTTCACCATAAGATTTGATACATCTGTCAGGGATAACCCTGAATCATCATACTTAGTATGCAGATAATCAAACATAACCTTTCCTTTACACACTCTAGTATAAGCACCTCTCCTATGAGTATGGCCTCCCAGCCATGACCATCTGTCATCCTAGGCACTACATAGGTGGACAACATTGAGGCCTCAGCTCAAACCTCTCCCGCGAGAGAACTAATACTAATGCATATAAACTTCCGGCTAAGCCTTACCCAATTCAGGTATTGTGGTTGTACGTTAAAATTGGAATGGTATCGCACTCGAACCCAACCATCAGTTTTTATCAAAGGGCTAAGGCTCATGCTTTAACGTTTTCATCATCATAAACCATTTGTGTTTCTCAACACATGTCAAAACATCTCAATAGAATGACTCATCATTCCAAGGTTTTCACAAGCCATTTTCACCAAGTACTCCCATCTAAGGTGAACCAAGTTTTGGTTTAGCTCTAAACTACTAAGTTAAGAGTGTTCACTAAGGTGGGATGCTAATCTCAATCTCATGCCATAGAATGACATCTAAGTCTAACTAGATAGGTCAAGTTTTATACTCTTTATGCTACCTATACACAAGGTAAAAGACTTTGGTAAAGTAAAGAAGGTAAAGCTTGTAAATAAAACTTGGAGTAGGTATAAGTCAAAGGGTATAACCAAAGCATGCTTAATGCATTTGCTTAGGTTATCTAGCTTGCAAGGGTTAGCTTGCATTGTTAATTATGGCTTGCAAGTATTAGCTTGCCAATAATAGCTTGCCTTGGTTGGTGTAGTGTTTGAAGTTGTCTTCTTCCTCCTCTTGGTAGAACTCGTCCTCCTCGAAATCTTGGTCGGTACTATCGTCTATAAATACATATGGGATACACAATCACAAAACAAAGCTTAACTAGTCTACTTAGCACACTAAGGCACACATTTGATGATCTATTATCATCAGAAGCATCACAAGGTTTAATGAACTAGCTTCATTCTTTTTATTTGATAAAAGTAATTTCTACTCATTGAAATTAACTAAGATTTAATATTCTCTAATTAAAATATGGGATCATGTGGACACATGTCATCACCACATATTCTAATATATGGTAATGTGATTTAAAGGTTGGATCATATTTTAATAAGTTTAAGTTTAATAATTAATGATTTAAAGTGACTATAAATGCCTATATAGCATTATTTTGGTACTAGTCTAAACTCACTGCATGCAAACCTTAATATTATTACATATTCAGATTGGTATGGTTAAATGTGATTTTTGAGAGTTGGAATCAACTCAAAATCTAATGGGGTTGATTTTATAAAAATGTTTGAATGTGCAAAAGCTTTTGTCTTGTTATTTTTACTAGGAGAGATCTCTAACTCTAAATGATTTAAATCCAATGGGCTTGGATAGAGATTTTTCATTATCTTTCCAAAAAAATTGGAATCACTCAATTTGGATTTCTAAAACTCCCTGAATTGATTTTTGAACTAAGGGACAAAATTAAGTTTACTTCTAAAAAGAAAAACATATATTTGAATTACTGGGTCAGCGCGGGAAAATAAATGGGCCGGCATGTGTACACTCCTCGGCGCCGAGGGCTGCTGACAGGGGGGTCCCACCTGTCAGTGACTCATTAAACGCGAAGCGGTATGGGGTGATAAGGACCACACCATTAGATCCTGGATCAACAGCTCACGGTCGTCGTCGACGACGGACATGTCACCGGCGAGACTGAACCCTAACGCGGTCGGTGGGGGTACAGTGGGGGCATACCAGGGCTCTAGCGAGGGTGGCGATGGGGGCGATCGAACGAGACGACAACGGCGGACTCAGGCGAGGTCACGGCAGGGGCTGAGGTGGACGATATTGACGGGGACTTCTCCTCCTCTGCTGCGGCTAACTCTGGCGCAATTCCGGTGATGGACTGCTCGAGAGGCTCCGACGAGAGAGGGGAAACAATCAGTGGAGAGAGGGAAGTGGAATGGTTTGGTGATTGAGGCTGGGGAGGCCTCCTTATATAGGCTCGATGAGGGGACCGAAGGGTGTGGGTGGAGCTCATCGGTGACGACGATAGAGTGCGCTATCGGCATGGGCGGCGTAGGCGGACGGTGGCTTGCTTCCTGGTGGTCCTCTACAGCTTTATGGCGTGGCTAGGGGCGGTGGCAATCGGTCGGGCGCGTCGCACGCTCTAGGAGACAGGGGCGGTGCTCAACGGGGTTCCTGGCGACTATGGGTCTTGCGGCGGTGCACGGCCGTGTCTGGCGGGGTGAGGCGGTCAAGGCGGAGCGGCACGCGTGGTCTGCGGTCGAGGCGCGGTCTGTGGCGTGCTGGCGGTGAGGACACTCTGGCATGCTCTGGCTGCACGCAGGGACTTAGTGCGCGGCGTTTCCTTGGTGGTCCACGGGCTAGCAGGGGCCGTGGGGTGGACCGTGGGCGGAGGTGAGGTGGCACCTTGCTTCCTAGAGTGGCAGAGAAGGGCTGGCGGTCTGTTGCGAGCTACGCATGCTCGACCGGCGAGCATGGTGTCGGGGTGGTGTGGTACTGGCGTTGGGGACTAGGGGATGGATTAGTTTAGGCTTGGTTTGAGCTAGGAGGGACAGAGGGAGTAAGTGGGGTTCAATTGGGTGGCAAACTTCTGTAGAAACAGTGATATCACTAGTGAGTTAGTTCTATGCATGCCAAGTGTTCGACCAAATGGCCGCATGAACAAAAGATTTGAATTTTTCAAACATTTTTGGTGGAGTGGTTTATCTTATGCTTAAGCATCTAGGTTTGCTTGGGATCTTGAAATGGAGTTCATTCGGATGGTTTTTGAAAAAGTGTGATCTAGACATATGAACTAGATTCAATTTTCAAGTGTCATTTAAAATTAGAGTTTGAAAGTTTTTAGGAGATCACAAAGTGGGTTCTTGGCACATCACTACTTGTACTAGCAAGGGGTGCAAAGATCCACAATTTTCTCTGTTTGAAATTGAGTGCTAGGAACACCCAAAGTGGGTTAGGTGATTAAAATGGCAAAAGTGACCATTTGCCTTATTTAATTCTTTTTGATTTCTTTTTCTTTGGGATTTGCTTGGGGATGATCTAGATGATGTGTAATTCGCCTTAGAGTCATTTTACAACCAATAGATCACTCAGTGATGGCAATTCAAAACAACTCCTATTTAAATGCACACACATATGAATGCTTAAAGTGTTTAAATGGAAAAAGTTTTTGTTAACCCTAAATTGGGTAGATTTGATCTTGATTAACCTGGGTTAAAGATTTGAGATGATAGGAAAAGACAATGATCAATATCATTGATTCTTTCCTTTATGAAGAGAATCGTTCAGGAACGTTTTCCGTGGCGCTTCTCAACACTCTGAAGCATAGTTTTGAATCCCCGTCGTGTTTTTCACTATCTTCCCTTTGCTCCATAATCGAGAAATATCACTAAAAGTGATCTTTCACAATAATGCACCAAAATCCAAGCAATACAAGTTTTGCTTCTCTTTTGGTTTCAGCTATGGATTTCATATTCAAAGTTTCCAATGAATACTCTACAAGGACTTATTTATTATTGTTTTGGTTATATCGAATAACCCCAAAACTTTTACGACGATCCATACCAGATATGGAGCCGTTTTCACGAATCCAGATGGTTCACTATATATTCTAATTGAGTGCTAACTATTTCTAACTAATGGTCTCTACATCTATACTACAACGATTTATTTGGTGCCATCTATTCACCCACTTTGATATCTAATATCATATTGTGATGCTTTACATTTTGACATTTCAAAACACTTTGCATTCCACAATCTCTTTATGCCATTCTCATAAAGTCAAATTTCATTACTATTGATCAAATCATAGTAATTGGATTCTCTTTTATATTTATACCCTTTGTTGATGAAACACTTTGACCATATCAAATAATTTCATATTCATGTTTCCTTTGGTAAACTACTTTACACTTTTAAACAATCATATAATGATAATTACCATTTTCGTTAAAACACAATACATCGAATATGTATTTACTTTCAGCAATTCATTAAACACTTTATATTCAAGTAATACACGGTGTTCAAGTTATTTTGCCAAACTTTGGCATGATTTATATGTGACAAGAAATCAAATGAATTTCACATATTATCACATAACTTTGAATTTAAACAATTGTTTCATTCATTAGTGAATATATCATTAAGTTCGGTATTTTAAGGCATTTCAATATTTTACAAATGTTCATGCATTATCAATTAGTTTCAAACAACAAGGATAATATATATATAATCAAACAAGATATGAACACAAATAGAACTCATTCATAAAAGTGGAACAACTGTTTGTTACAAACTGATATGAATAATCGTCTCACTAAGTGTGAGACACACTAAAGAAGTTCACAATCTTTTGATTACAATAATTATCCTAAACCATAAACTAAGTGATAAATGTTTAGGGAGAGTGTCGTTGGCCATCATCATCATGCTCGCCATCAACACGCAACGTCACCTTCTCTCCAGCAAGCACCTCTCATGCAGAAGGACCCGTTTTCAGTAAAACAGAACAAGTATCAAATATACTTAACACTGCAAATGTGTTTGTAAGATTATAACATTTATAAAATTGTATATCAAATATATACCTTTGTCATTGATGACCTCAGCGACAACGGGTTCAACCATCACATTCCTAAGATGTGATACGAACCTGTGGAATTCCATCGATTCCGCCTCGCCTCTCATAATGCAAGTCATGACTTGTGCTTGGTAGCTTGGTGGCAGCGACCACATCACAACGCCATCTGCAAAAGATCCCGTCATCCAACTATCCAGGAAGTATGCAGGCCTCATGTACACATCATGCATGCGCTCCAAGTGGTCGTCAAGTGATGAATTCTCCTCCATCTTAATGGAGAGGAAGTCTCCCATCAACTCATGCTCCCATATGCGTACTTGTTCTATGAAATGTGTCCTAAGATGTAGAATTACCGTATGAGGGTTGACATTACCCACGATAGGCCACAACTCGTCCACCATTCCGAAACGCATTATAACTATAATGAAGGAGGCCATCTCCCGACGGTGATAGCGGTCTTCCCGCTGCTCTGGGGTCTCTAGGTCAATGGGCTATCCAAATCCATCTCATCGAGTATGTAGTCGACCATGTCATTCTCTCTAAGGAGAACGTGGAGACGTGCAACCCACATAGAGAAGTTTGATCCGTCTAGCCTAAGCTTCTCTCCTTCTAACCAATCAATCGTCAACGGGAACGGTGGCATCGGGGAGAACATAATTCCTTTCAGAAACACCTATCCCTAGAAGGGTTCCTAGTGATAACACAACCCCTTTCAGCCACATCTCCCCCGATCATCACGGCCATCAATGTGGGTTCAAGGTTGGACGCTAAACGTCGGTCACATCATTCATGCGACTCGTGCTTGATCTTTCGACCATCCGCGTTCCGAGGCCACGTCTCTATAACGTGCTAGGCTCGCCAACTCAACCTTAGTGTATTCGCTGTGCAACATGGCTTACACCCACTATATGCGAACGTAGATATGTCTGCCTCATACCGAAGAACTTTCTTGGTGGTGCACACTAAGGGGGAATACAATCATTGGTAATTTTAATAGGGATCGTCTTATTAGGCTACCATCGAGTATCTAATACTAGGGCACAATAAGATATACAAACAATAACATTGAATATAAATGCGATGTGATATGGTCCTTCACGTCGTGATATCCATCCGTCGTCACCGGATTCCAGTGCCAGGGTTCCGGCGCCGTAGACACCAGGGTACCGGTGTCTTTCCGGCGTGGTAGTCCATCGCCTTCGTGATTATCTACTACTACGTAACATAAGGTAATCACTTTACCTTAGTCACAACCATATCACAAAGCAACGCCCCCTGCAAAACAAAGTTAGACGCCTGTACTTTATCTTTGCATGTTTTACGTGGCTGAATGGGCATTCACACAAGAACCGTTCTTACCTACGAACTTTCAGCACAACGCTGATCAATTAGTTGTCTCTACTACACCCCTTTCGGGGCCCTCCGTTGCAAATGGTATACCAACTAATGCAAGAGAGACAGACACCCCCCTAAGCCACTTTATATGGTACAAGCTATATGTCAAGCGTGGACCAGTCTCGCAAATGAACGCGAAAGTCGGTTGGGGGTTGCTTCATCAAGCATGACTGCGGTATACACAAGTACACGTGGGAGGGTAACAGCTAAAAGATCAACGCCCACATGCTACATATCGTGTGTTCTACCCGTACTAGCATTACTACGCATAGATCTAGCTCTGATACCACTATAGGGGTTTCGCGTATGAAAACAATAATTTTTACCCTACGCCCCTCAACCCCTGATGTTGCCAGAACCTATCTATTAGTAATACAATAACGGGAGGGCTTTTCACGAACTTACCCTTGAAGACCGAAAAGCGTTGTCAACGCTCAGGAGAGCGTGGTTGATGTAGACGAGCCGAAGCCGACCTCAAGGTCGTGATGAAGTCCTTGTGCTCCAACGACTCCAACGACTTCAGTGCCTCAAGTGCGACACCTCACAGGGAGTTACACACGTCCGGTGCCTGACGATGACTCCCGCTTCCCCGATCCAGCAGCAGTTGTGGAAGTAGAGCTCCTGGATGTGAATCCCATAGCGTGACGGTGCTCTGCGGTGAAGATATCTCTCGTTCGCGCAGTCCGAACTTGGGAGCACGGTCACGAGAGAGAGAGAGAGAGAGAGAGAGAGAATATCAATTGGAGGTCTTCTCAAAAGTGAGAAGACCTTTATTGAATATTGTGTGTATATATCTGGCCAAATACCCCCACTATATATAGGGGGAGAGGAGGTACTACCTCCCTCAAAATCCCGGGGTGGGACTAAAGGAGAGGAGGAGGTGGGGGGAAGCGCCGCCGGCCAGCCCCCACCATGGGCCCTACATGGGGAAGGCCCACTAGGGCCGCCGGCCACTCCCCTTGGCCCCTCCTAGGTTCGGCCCCTCTTGGGCCCTTTCTCCTCTGGGAATTGGTCCATTAAGCCCTTTGACCATTTAATTGATTTTCTCTTTTATTAAATAATTATGAATAAATGATTAAATCAATATTTAACATTCATTCACATATTATTCAATCTCCGTTGCTATGGAACACCTTCCACCTCCACTCCGGACATTCTCCGGACTTACCGAAACCCTTCCGGTTTTCTCTCTACTATTCACTCCAGACATGGTTGTAATTCTTCCGATCCTATAAACACTCTCTAAGCATCATCAAACCCTTAAGCGTGATACCCTACGGTTCGGGAACACTCCAGACATGGTCGGGACACTCCCGAACCAATGATCGAAAGAGGGACCTGGATGGCCATGTGACCCATGTGCGTTCCATGAAGATCTTTCGTCGTTTGGACCGGGACAGTCGTGTCTTATTCCCTTTGTCTCTCGATACTTGCATTGCCCGAGATCTGATCAATGATATCACCATGTCATGTTCAATCTCGTTATCGAACAATGCTACTTGACTCGCTCCGACACGTGATATCCCTGTGATCAAATCACATGTTGCGTAGCTATTGGATATAACTTCTCCGAGTGGGCCCTTGAGTATCTTTCCGTCACGTGGATGGACATATATTGCCTCTACGGTTTCCTCCGAGTACCTGAACACACCTTTATAACCACTGTATTACCAAGTGGTGCTTGATGTTATATAAGCACTCTCGGGAGACAGTGATTGATATAGCATCACAATCTAAGGAATAGTCTACGAGGATCCATTTCTAATCATCATAACTTGAACTTCGTGACATAATCGTGTCACGATGTTTAGGTTGGGTATTGGTTCATCATCTCATTCTCAGAATGAGTTGACTCCATTTCAAACTGGCATAAATGCCACATGATCAGGAAACTTGATCATCTGTTGACCAATGAACCAGTGACTAGAGTTTCACTGGAAACCCCTGGTTGTTTATATATCACACATGTATTGATGTTTCCACTCAATATTGTTATAGCATGATATAAAACTTAATCATAAAATTTATGAAATATGATAATAGTCCTTATAACTATTGGTCTCTAGGGCATATTTCCAACAGTATTCCTCCTGCGGGTTGAGGTTGAGTCAGGGGATGGGCCCGAACCTTCGTCTGAGGAAGCTTTGCGCTATGTGGCCCTTTCGACTAGCCCCATTCTCACACCATCTTGCATCTTCTTGATCCTCTCACTGCGACGCCTGTGATACGTCACCAAGATTTTCTTAGGCATCTTTCCCTGTAGCTCACTAATCTCCGATTTAGAATCAGATACCACAACTGACACAGCTCGGCGAGGTAGTGCACCCAACTGAACCCCGCCAAGGGTTGTCCCTGAGGGCGGCATATCCTGCTCCATTGAGCCCTTTCCCTTGTCGACGCTGGCGTGGCCCATGAGGACCATGTCTTCCTGGGCTGGATCCCTTCTCTCGGCAGGCTTGTACAAGAACAACCTAGTACAACCCATCATATTTAGTGTTCTGCCCGCGAGAGGGTTTCCACCCAACAATTGATAGTTCCCTAATTTAGAAACTATATATGAATAAGTTTAGTTGCTAGTACTAATTGGTCAACGATAGGGCTCTTTACATCCAGAGGAACTATGTGGCATTTTCTTCTAAGAATTTTTGTTTGATTCTTAGGATTCGTACGGATTTTATTTGATTCGTAGGATTAGAATTTGTAGGATTTTCTCCTTAAGGCTCTGTTTCACTTTTGTTTGAACATTTATATATTGCTAAATCACCAACCTCTTGCCCCTTTGATGGCCTAATCTCATTCCCCCACCCTCTCTCACTCCTGTCTCCCTCAGTTCCTAAGCGAGTATCGCTGGAGACCGGGCCCCTCCTAGGTCCTCTTCGCCAGAATAGCCAATCGGAAAAGGACAAGGAGAGGTGCCGGAGTAGCTAGGGTTAGTTGTAGTGGCTATATGAATGTAGTGGGCCTTCTGCCCATAGGTGCTGATGCTCCAGTTCATTGCGGCTAGATTTAGAGACTAGGGTTCATCCTAGTTGTGCTCGAGCTCCTCTAGTCGGTGAAGGGGCGGTGAATACGGCCACCACATCTTCCAATAAAGTTACCGATGGCTGCTTCCCCTTCCTCGTCATCGTTGAACCTCTTCATCCCCCTTTGACCTACCGTGGATGCGAGGGGATGGAGGTGTCAGGCTCGACGACGTGTGGAGATGGAGGTGGCGGGGTGTTATTGTTCTAGTGCATGTGCGCATCATTAGATGGTGGTCTGCTTTGGTTGCTGCTCTTTCCCTTCTTCTCTTGGCTGATCATGGAGGCGAGGGAGATAAGAGGGCGAAGCCGAGCCAAACAGCCAACCCCAAGTTCAACAGCAAGCGTCGCCATCTTTCGGTCGGTGGTCTCCAAGTCTCTCTTGTTCTCCTGGTTGGCTGAGGAGTCGTGGGGGAGCATGCTAAAGCATGGGCCGTTCATATGGCGATGGGAGCTTCTAGAGTTTGTGCTCCCTACGGTGATTCCCAAGCGTTAGCGCGGTTTCACCAGAGCTATCTATGATCATAGGGTTGACCACAGACATGTTCTTCTGCAAGAGCTCCTTCTTCCTCCTCCAGATGATCTTCTTCAGCCTTAGTGTAGCCTTTTGAGCTTTGAATCTTCCACGTCGGTGCCTGGAGGCTGGCCTTCAGCGGTGTTGAGCGAGGGCTTGATCGCTTTTCCACAATCCATGTTTGGGTGTTCTGTGTAAAAGTCGAGGGCCTAGTTGTAACTTTTGTTTTTTGTTTGGTCCTTCCTGTAACTGTTCACCCACCGCCGAAGTAATACAAACTCTAGGTCCTTTGGGACCTTTCCCGTGCATTTTTTTTGTTGCTAAATCAGGAAAATCAAATCTAGTTAAACTTACCATGTTGATGGTGGATGGCATAAAGCGAGAAGAAATTTACCATACTCATTAACTTTTCTTGCAAGATTTTTGGAGGATTTGGATTCTTAGAAAATATCCTTTGGCACCTCACACCGTGCAACTCACTCGACAGACATATATAATACATTGCGAAAGAACGAAAATATTAAATGTACTAGTTGTTAAATTTACCATGTTGATAGTGGAAGGCATAAAGTGACAACAAATTTACGGTGCCCACTACGTATTAACTTGTTGACCTCTTTTTCTCTTCGGACTAGTGTACGTTAACTCCACCGCACTAGCACCTGAATCTGACAGCACACAGGTTCTTCGTTGAATTACTCCATGACCTCTTATTATCGTGGAAACAGCCCCAAGCAGAACCAGTCCACTACCACCAAAATCCTGAAAGCACTTAGTATTAACTTTTGTCTGCTTGCTTTCAACAAATCTTGCATAGAGTCATCAAGACATCAATGTCATTTGGAAGATGCAACCCCTTTTGTTGACCGGAGAAGTCATGGTCACGGGTCTCGTTTGAACCGGTCCGCGAGAGTGGCAGCCGGCAGCTAGCGGCCTCTTTCAGGCAGACTATCTGCATGACTACGACTACGACTACGACCGATGATGATTATCCAAAAATAATAATTACGACCGCTGAAGGAGTTTTGCCGCCGGCTGCATACGAGCAAGAGGATCGTTCTTTTTTATTGATCTTCCTTCTGTTTACTATTGCTTCAAAGATCTTGACTAGGCGGTCTTTCTTATTCGAAGAAAAGCTTAGCTGGTCTTGCCTGTTAGTAAAAATCAAGGAAGAAGAGTGACTGAAGAGACAGGAAATTGGAGACACCAAGCTGCCAGTTAAAGAAGAAGGTTCTGCAGAGAGTGCCACTTAACTCTGTGCACACGAACACGATTCCACATTTATACTTCTCAGAACTAATTACACATAATATACTCATAATTTGATCGATGCAGCAATCTCCTCAATCAAGAAACCAAAGAACGCATTGCTTCCGTAACTTGAGTTTACAGAGCAAAAGTCTCGCCGAAATTACGAACGCTACTACTAGTACTACTGAACGTATACGTTCAGTGAAGGTACGGACGTCGTCGCTGACCGGCCGAAGGATCGGTGAACCGATCAACGGAGCACGGGTCTGGCCGGGTCGTCGCCCTGGTCGTCGGAGCTGAGCGAGAACACGTCGACGGGGCCGTACGTCCCGTCGATCTCGTCGGCGCCGCCGCCTGAGCCTGACCGCGGCGAGCAGGGCCTGTTGTCGAGGAAGAGCACGACGACGGTGATGTCGTCGTGGAATCTCCTCCTGCGGCCCTTCTCGATGGCCGCGATGCTCTCGTACCTGATGTCCTTCTTCCTGGCCGCCTCCAGCTGCGCGGCCCTGACCAGCCGCATGGCCACGCCCTTCCTCGGGCTGCGGGCCACCACGTCCACGGCCGCCTCGTCGCTGAGCTGCTCCCACAGCCCGTCCGACGCGAAGATGAGGAACTGGTCCCCCGGCCGCAGCCTGCGCGTCCTGACCGACGGCACGGCCGTCATCACGGGCCGCCGCAGAGGGAACGGGCAGATGGTCTGCATCAGCGCCGGGCTGCACATGTCGGGCCGCTTGAGGTACGCGTCCCCGATGGAGCGGGACACCTGGATGATCCCCTTGATCCGCCACACGCCGTGCGCGCTGGTCACGATGTGCGGGTCGTCCGGGTGCGCCTCCGCCATCTCCCGCCGCACGGCCTCGTCGGCCACGTTGTGGTCGCGCGACAGCCGCTCGGCGACGACCCGCTTCTTGGATTTGTCGCCCGGGGCGGCGCGGCGGCCGAGCACGGCCCGCGAGTCGCCCAGGTTGGCCACGTAGAGCGTGCCGTCCTCGATGGCGCCCACGAGGCAGCAGGACCCCACGGACACCAGCCTCGGCTGCGACGGCCAGGACTTGGCCACCATGCCCATGAACTCCTCCTCCGTCGCGCCGAAGGCCTTCTTGATCACGTCCACCGACAGGCCGCCGCTCTCGGACGCGAACTCTGCAACGAAATTATTCCACACGAATGGTCAGCAAGGAGCGAGGAGGAGGAGAAGTTTTGCTTTTGCACGACGAAGACGCACGCACGCGCGTTGGAGTGGACAAGATGATGGGGTTCTCGTCTGTCTGACCTTGGATGAGGGAGAAGAGGCGGGCGTTGACGAAGCGCGCCGCGTCGGGCCCGCCGTGGCCGTCGTAGACGCCGACGAGCGTGGAGGCGGGGGACACGAGCACCTGCGCCTGGTCCTCGAGCGCCTCGTTGGCCTGCGCCACGGCCACGGAGTAGTCGCCCGACGCGTGCGCCTTGAGCGCCACGTCCCACACCAGCCCGTCGTCGGCCACGCTACCGGAACGGCCGCCGCCGCGGCCGAAGTCGCAGCAGCAGGACGGCAGGCACCGCCGTCGCCACCCCATGCTCTGGCGAGACTGGCAGGGGGCACGTCGATCGATCTTGAGCCGTGCGGTGAATTGCTGAAGCGGAAGAAGCGAGTGTCTTGTGTGTGCGAGTGTGACAAGCAGCTGCGTGGCGTGGCCCGTGTAGTATAGGGGAGGGAGTAAGCGCGTAGCGGTGGAAGGCGGGGGCACGGCACGACGAAAAGGAGGAGTACGTGCGTGGAAGACGCGTTCGTCAGTTAGGCTGCTGTTCAAACCCCTTTTCTTCGGTCGCGGCTCGCGCATGCGACACAGATGACCCTTCCAAGTTTGTCTGCACGCGAACTGCACCAGTCATCACTGGCCGACCGTCTAAACTCCAACGGGTTCTTGCGAGAATTTCGAACATCGATCTGGATATGTGTTGAGTCGACTCGATTCAGTTCATTTCTTTTCAGTTCGTAATAGATTCTAGCTTAATTGTTGGCTCCACCTCGATTCAGTTCATTTCATTGTGTTTGTACTCTGAACGGAAAGGACGCAAGGTTCTACTATACTAGCTCAATTGCTGGCCCAAGATTGCTAGCTACAACAGCACTCCTATCTAATAGACCTCTAAGGAAAACGACATACATCTTTTTGAGATGGAACATTTGTGCATTTGTAGTTATTACTTTATTCTTATATATTTGTGCACTCATCAACTGCTTACGTCCATCTCTATGTACTGACAAGGTTGTGAAGCTGGGATGTGACACGGTGGGGAGGGGCTGGCATTCCCCACCTGGGTTCCATGACGTGCTCCCAGCGGTGAAGCCAGTGGTGCCTGACAGGGTATAGGCAGCGACCCAGCTACTATACAACCATCGTCGCCGGCCAACGTTGGGGCACTTCCCCGGGGCATTGGTTCCTCGTCGGTGCATCGTCCAACTAGACTTGAACGACTTGCACATGCTTGTCATTCCGTTTGTGTTCTAGAAAGGGCCGAAAGAGTGGATCGGGATCCCTCTTCCTGCATTGTGTCGGTGTCTGCCAGTCGCTGGTGCGACAAATGGCTGCAGGTGTACTACTTCAGCGTCTAGATGGTGCTGAAGAAGAACTGGTCGGAATCGTCTACAAGTTTGACCTCGAACACAATGACATCCTAGAGTTCAAGATTCAAGCCTTTGGCTTCAAGATGATGATCTACAAGGCCAACAACTCCATTGCCAGGTAGTACACCTGCCCTCACCACGGCTAGGCGGCGAGCAGATAAGGGGCCCCACCCCCTCAACCACATGTGGGGCATTGTCCCTTTGCGATTCGCATATTGTTGCAGGTTATCACTCTCGTCTTCGAGGAGGAGCACAAAGCCAAGGAGTCTGACTCTTTTGAGTATAAAGCCCCGAAGGAAGGCCATGTGGGAGTCATACCTCTAGCGACACATTGCCTTGGGGAACCTGATACGTCCATTTTGCATCATTATTCTATATCATAATTTACTGTTATACATTGATATATTTTATATTAAGAGATGATACTTATGTTATTTCATCTGTTTCTGCATGGTTGATGACTTTTGGAGCATGGACCGCTGTAGTCGGGATTCTGATGGAAAAGGTGATGTTTGGAGGCGAAATTCACGAAGATCAGAAAATCCGGGAAAATACATGGAAAATTCTATTTTTCTAGAAGACGAACGATGCCACAGGGGGGCCACACCACCCCCTGGCGCGGGCAGCCCTAGGCCGTGCCAGCAGGTGGTGTGGCCACCCTGGCCCACTCCAGGCTCTCCCCTTTGGCGTATATTATCCCCACAGAACCCTAATACCTGGGGAGCAACCATAGAAAGATTCTGCCGCCTCTGCGGGGAGGAAAACTATAGAGAGAAAGATCTCTCCGGCAGATAGAATTCTACCGGGGAATTCCTTCCCGGAGAGGGGAGATTGTCGCCATCAACACCACCATCAAGCTAGACTTCATCGGTATCATCATCATCACCATCATCATCTCCACCAGCACCATCATCACCACTTTATACCGTTGTAACAATTGGGTTGAATCTTGCATAGTTCTTAGGGGAAACTTTTCCGGTGTTGATTACTCCTTGTAGTTGATGCTATTGAGTGAACCATTGAATTATTGTTTATGTTCAGATTGTTACTTATTATTATATCATTTCTGATCTTGATCCATATGATGCCTTGTGAGTAGTTCGTTTAGTTCTTGAGGACATGGGAGAAGTCATCTTGTTAGTAGTGGAATTGTGTTGAGAAAGATTCAATAGTTTGTTATTTAAGTTGTGGTGTTATTCTTCTAGTGGTGTCATGTGAACGTTGACTACATGACACTTCACCAATATGGGCCTAGGGGAATGCATTGTGTATTTGGCTACTAATCGTAGGGGTTGTTAGAGTGACAGAAACATGAACCCCCGTTAGGAAACCTTTGCACAGGGGACGTCAGGGTCTTAGAGTTTGAAGCTGTAGTTAGGTTTCTATCTTAATTATTTTCTTGTACTTGCAGATGCTTGCAAGGGGTATAATCACAAGTATGTATTGGTCCTAGGAAGGTTGGTACATTAGCACAGGTTCACCCACACAATACTTAGCAAACTAAAGAAGATTAATCAACTATATGAAGCGAAAGCACTTGACGATATTCCCGTGTGTCCTCGAGAACGTTTGGTCATCTAAAGTAATACAACCGGCTTGTCCTTTGCTAAAGAAAGGATTGGGCCACTTGCTGCATTTATTATTATTTTCTTTTATTCACTCGTACTTTATTTATCCGTATTATCAAAAACCCCTAAAAATCTGTTTGCTAAGTATTTACAGAGAATTCCTGCTCCAAGCCATTCACCAAGACCTTCTGCTCCTCGTTGGGTTCGACACTCTTACTTATCGAAAATAATGTGATACACCCCCTATACTTGTGGGTCATCAGAACCCGTTGTCTTGAGCGACACGTTGCCTTCAAAACCCAGCGCCCTAAGCCCCATGACGCCTCGAAACCACCAAACTAGAGGAAGAAATGACTAGGAGCCACTCATCATATTCAGAAGAGTAGGGAGGACCGTGAAGGGGCTAAGAAGTAAATGAGTGACTGGATCCGCCACAGGAAAAAAGCTTGCCAGCTCATAGGAACTAACCTTCTAAACCAGGGTACAACCAAATTTACTATCTAGCGTACCCATCAACACTATTTGAAGGAAGAACTTAGCTTCTCTAAATAAATGTGGAGCCCAATGTTCGTGACTCTTGGTCGCCCAGCTCGTGGAGTCGTCTTGAGCACTCTGAGTTAGCAAAAAAACTCGAGTCAAGATAGGTTTAGCCCAAAGATATGCGAGCTTCTAGCAGGCTTGGGTCAAACTTGGCTCAAGAAGGCTCGTGTGCTCAATAACCTTATGTGTTGACATCATGGAGAAAAAGTAGCGTGCTATTTCAGTGCTATAGCGTTCTATAGCATATCTGGAGAGCCCCGCATTAAACTTTCATAATCTTGCTCACTATGGCGTATTGCAATTCATCGAGATAGTAGATATCATTATTTTGTAAACATGATTGTAGATTTAAGCGAATATAATTATTTACTAAATGAATCATGAATCTGAAATTATTTGAATTGTTTAAAGACTTTTGGAATAAAGATGGATATAAAATTAACAAAGGAACGCAAGTCTATGTGATTTGATCAAAAGATTAGTATTTTTGGGTTAAGTTGTAGCAAATAAAAGACTTGTGAAATTAGTTCCACAAATTGTGATGATTGGATATTTCAAAGCGTTTTGATATGTTTGAACGTCATAATCATAATGTATTAGGTACATATGGTCTAAATTATCTCTTACCAGGTTAACTTAGTAGTTTGGAATTATAAGTCAATAATAGCAAAAGACTGAAATAGAATCATCTAGATTCGTGGAAACAACACCATATGAGATATGACACGTTCGAGTTTTTAGAGATTTTGATAATTCGAAGACGTGATGAATAAAATATTTGTAGAGTATTCTTAGACAACTATGAATACGTATTTCACAACAGAAAGGGCAAACTTGTTGTTGCTCAGTATATAGTTTTCAAGAAAGAGTTTCTCAAAGAAATTATTGATGGAAGAAAGTGAAAACTCAACCGAGGTATTTAACATTAGCTTCAAGTGTCAAGTAACATAATGGAATATGTTCCAAGACAAAACTCTACAAGAAGAGGTGAAACTGATGGTATTGATCATAACGTTTCAACTAAGTACTTTTACTAAAGTAAAGTATGATTCAATGATACTCTCCACCACTTGTGGAATTATGTAACACCCCGTGCAACAACAGGACTCGGTCATGGTAGCTTATTAGGATCTCTAGACTGGTCCCACTGATCAACACTAGTCTTGAAAGTAGGATTCAATGGTACTCTCTACCAATTCGGGAATTATGTAACACCCCGTCCAACAATAGGCCCTGGAGGTGTCACTCATGGCAGCTTACTAGGATCTCTAGACTACCCCCACATACTAACACTAGTCTTTTCTATGCATTTTATCCTCACTCATGCGCAACCAGGAATAACTTCCCTATCGGTCACCCATCCTCAAATTGCTCAAAGCCAAGCACGCTTAACCTCGGAGTTCTTTTCAGATGAGCTTTCGGAAAAGAAGTTGCAACTTGTTGGTGTGGGTATCCTATCAATCCTATTAAGCCATACACATGATCTCGCAAATTACATTGTTGATTTACTTGTCATGCTAATGGAACAAGACAAACCTACGAAGTATGAAGATGCGACGATGGACCTAAGTACGAGAAACGACTAGGAGTCATGAAAAAACCTGAAAGCAAGTTACATTTAATATTGCGAATTAATAAGTTACTTGATCTTATTAAGTAAAAGTGTTACTTGATCTTTCAGAATAGCTGAGAAGTTATAAGAAAGAAATGAAAATTTAAGGAAGATATGAATCTCGATTTGTCGCAAAGATTGTCTTTGCAAGTTCAATTGATTGACTACAATGTGTAGAGATGCTTAAAGTCTATTGGATTTACACTAAGCAATTACTACAATTTGATAATTGATAGTTGGTTGTCAAAACTACAAGCTCTTCGATGACTGATTGAAGAAAGGTTCTAGTTGGTACAACAACAGGATTTTGTCAAACCATGTGGATTCTTGTGTCTCATAGTGGGAAATTCTTGATTTGATATATGATCAAAGGAATTTTGGAAACACCAAGATTATCAAGAAGACATGCACTTGTGAAGTATTTAAGTGGGATCTAAATAGTTTCTTATTCGAATGTGTGGATGACATATTTGAGTGGGAGCTAAGTGATTATCCTAATCTCTAAATATGTAAATGACATATTTGAGTGGGAGTTAAGTCAGTGTCCTAGTATCTCATATATGAGTTGCATATTCGAGCAGGAGCATGACAACATTCTAATAAATGTATGTGACATATGGGGAATGGTGTAATTGGTATCAGCAATATTTAAATTAGTAAATATATTATGAATGAAGTTGAACAAAGTATTAAACATTGATGTCTATAAAAGATAGATCGATATGCTTAATGAACATTGGAGCCAAAATGTTTCTATCTTAGATTTTGAATAAAGTTCAAAATGACCTAGACTGAATTCTGAAGAAGTTCAGAATAAAGCAACAAAAGAAGAGATTCTTACTTGTGCAACTAGGTGAAACATTGAGTTTATCTCAATATATGCGAAAATGGTAAATTGGGAAAAAGAGATATGATCATCATAGCCTATGCATCAATCATAGAATCTTCCACATGTAACCATATTGCAAATACTCGATGAAAATGTGACCCATGAAGAACAGGTTCTAAAGTGATTCATGTATAAATCACTAAACCAGAATTAAGCCCATCCTCAGCGTTTAGAGAGTTCCAACTGCATTGATATAGAAGTATATGACTACTTTAAGAGATAGCTAGTATGATAAGTTTGGCTAAGAAAGTTTGACTTCAACTGAGTATGTTTCTAAGAATACATGACAACTGTGAAAGTCTACTTGACTGAACAACCGTCATTGTAGACACTATGAAACAAAGTCTTACTCTGCCGCTAAACGAATATTGTGACACATTATGTGATAATAGAGTAAATGTCAAATTAGGTGACATTAACGATTAGAAAAGAACATGCGGATCTGGTAGAATAGATCAAGGACATGACGTTTTTCATAAGGAAGCATGATCAAAAGCACACTATGTGATACTTTTTTATGATTAGTAACAAATCCAAACTAGATTATATATCCTTGCTCTTTTTGTACAGTTTGCTCCTTTTTGATATATAAAATTCCCACACCATAGGAGCTTCCCCTATGGTAAAGTTGTCAAAAATATCTCAATTAGTTCATAATAGTTTTATATCGTCCTATAACTATATCAAGCAGAAATATTGATATAGGTGTGGTATGTAAACAAACCAAGGTCCCTAATAGCCTCTATACAACTAGTTCATTGGGCGAGTGATGATCAATGTTTCCTAATCATGGTGCATTTATGCCGGCTAATAATGAGGTCATATCGTTGGTGAATGATATGATGAATATTACCCAACATAAGTATTGTAACGCGATCAATTAATGAAGTTCATCATTGCAATGATTATAAACATAGTGACCTTCTCCTTTGACCGTGACATCATATTTAATCACTATCACCCGATGATGCTTAGATTTACATCAACCGTCACGCCGTAACATGGTCATCATAAAGGTGTAAGTTGGTTATTTTAGAGGGATATGTTGAGGTGTATGCATCAAGATCGGGATTTGTTCTCCCACGTGACAGGAAGATACACTAGGCCCACTCGGTGACATTGTATCCAAAAAGCTACAGTGAATGACTAGGTCATGAGGATACAATATCATGTGAACAAGTTAAGTGGACTTGTCGGTAATGAGATTGAACGAGGTATGATTGATACTGATGATCAGATCTTGGACGAGTTATGTATCGAAGTTGAAATGGATCGTATGGGCACCTAGAGGGGGGGTGAATATGTGCTACTCCAAAATTTAATTCTTTTTCAATTTTAGGCTTGACACAAAGGTAAATTCTCTAGATATGCAGCTACGGAGAATTTACCTATATGCAAACCTAACTACTAAGCGAGTAAAAGCGAGGAACGAGCTAACCATAGTGGAGCACGCTGAGACACAGGATTTGTTTGACCACAGTTCCTTCCTTATTAAGGGAAGTACGTCTGCGTTGGAGGGATGGGCGGTACTAAGACCACCACGCCACAATAGGCCCCACCCTGTTCTCCGGTGGATCTCGCCACAAAATGCCTGATCCACCTTTCCACTATTGGCAGCCTTCGAGGCGGGAACTGGTGCCTTTACAACACTAGCGGGGCACACATCCACAACTGAATTGGAGGCTCCCGTGATGACAACAAGCTGCCACAAGAATAAGTATTATCAATAACTGAAAATGAGATCTAGATATTTGCAAGAAATATTAGATCAAGAATCCTCCAAGCGAATGGAGGGGAAGTGAAGCGCTTGATTGGTGTTGATGAAGATCAAAGCCTCCTACTTCGATTCCCCAAAGATTGGAGCCTTCGGGTGGATGAAGATGGAGATCTCGGTTTGGAACTTTAAGAACAGTACTGCACTTTTTCATATGAATCAAGAGTTCTGACAGGAGGAGCAAGTATTTATACCCCTATCGAAACACAGCTGTTGGGGAATTTGGGGCCAGATTATCCGGCCCAAGTGGGGGCCGGATTATCCGGTCGGGGCAAAACTCCGCTTCAGAATCAGATTTTTCGGGATAAAATTTTCCCCATACCGCATGATGCGCCTTGGCTCCCTTTGCAAAAATTCCTGGGGGGTGGATTATCCGGTCCGGGCAAAACTTTGGCCCTCGCTGGACAATCCGAGGGAAAGTCCACCCCCATACAGTGTGACGCGCCTTGTCCACTTTGTCAATCGAGTCAGGGGCGGATAATCCGCCCCCAGAACTCCGTTTTGGCTGCTTTTTGTATGGACAATTATCTGCAACAGTCAACACACATTAAATATTCCTTGGTATTGTTATCTAACACACAAAACACTAGAGATCATGAAATGTACTTTCAATCTCCCCCTTTTTGGTGTTAGATGACAATACTAGGATTTGCAATAACGCCCTACAAACAATATCATTCCAAGGATGAAAAGACTCCCCCTAAATGTGTGCATATAATAAGTTTGCATTTGAATACAAATGCACACAAAAAAGTACAAGTCTTTTTGTTTAATTGGAAACTACAAACACATGATGAGTTAGCCAAAATATCATACCATTGGGAGAATGAAGTCCTCAATAATATCAATATAGCTAATATGATAACCACTTATTGAGACTTCGAAGCATAATATTATTTGGATGCATCCATATAGATAATACCGAAATTCCATGGCATAGAGATCAATCCATACTTCCATAGAGATAAATCCACATGGATAATTCCATAGTCTCGCACAACCAACCACAAAGACTCACACAAATACAAACCAAATAGGAAATTTAAAGTTCAATGCTAAAATGGGCACAAGCAAGGATTAAAAAAACGACAAGATTGCAAATGTTTGCGCCTGACCCACGCAAATCCATGACAGCCTAATAGAACTACTTCTCCCACTTTGGCATCGAAACGCCAAATAGGAAGAAGAGTGATGCTAGCGCCCCAAGGAATCGCTCCTCGTCCTCGTCCTCATCCTCATCATCATCATACTCCTCTTCATCGTCCTCATCACCGGCAGCTAGAGGAGTAGGTTCCCTCTCAAAGGTGGGGAACAAGTGATGCTCAAGCTCTCCATAGTTGGTGCCTGAAGTGTTCCACTGAGCATACGGTGTGGGAGATGAAGGAGTAGGAGGGGGCCTGATGCCCCTGAGACATGGTGGATGATGAGTTGCTGGGTGTGAGCCATATCATGGTGTTGTCGGTAAGCCTCATACAACCCCTTGTGAGTGTCTATACCCATGCACATAATGTTTTGCTGAAACCAATTGAGTTGCTTCACCTCACGGGCAATAGATGGCACTAGGGGCCTTCACCCACAAGAACGAGCATCTCTCATGAAAGACTCTGGAGTTGAAGAGGGATCAGAGGTCTTCCTTGACTTGTTATAAATCTTCTTCACTTTATGTTCACCATTAATGTTGAAGGTCTTAAGAGGAAGAATATGCTTGATGAGCATCACAATGAAGGGATCATATGGAATGGAGAGCCTAACATGGCATCAGTCATCTCATGATAAATAAAATCCATCATGTCCAACCTGTAATTCACATGCTGGTCCTCATAGTTGGGACATTCATGAGAAAAGGTAAGCAGTTGTACGAGGTGGCCACAGATAGTATCATTGTTACCCCCACTCGGAGTGATGGAATCACGAAAAACACTAACCAACTGAGCATAGAGTGGGTAGAGACTTGCAACCTTGCCCATAACACCATTGGGACCACAACAGGGAGAGAGCAAAGTGTCCCTGTTTGGCTTGATGGGGGTAATGATGTGATTCCCGCAAGCACGATCCCGGCCATTGAAGGGATAGCCAAGCACCTGATAGAATATCCGGAAATAAACTTGAATAAGAGTGTCATCTGTCATCCACTTCATAGTGCTACGGTCATCACAACAAATCACAAGAAGGGAAAAGAATTGCTTCAACATGGAGGAATCATAGGAGCACTAAAGAGACATGAGATGGTGCAGCCCCATCCGTTCAGTCACAGCCAGAGCATCAACAAGTTGGGGATTCTCGCTAGCCTTAGTCATATCCATGGGACACATAGGGCGGATCTTCAGAGTGGAATAAGCGTCCTCAAAGATGTACTTTTGATCTGCACACAAAAAGCGGGAATCCCCAAGCTCTTAATCACGCTCAGCCTCATCATACAAATCAAGATGATGAATATATGATTATGTAATAATGTCCATCTCCTTATAGCTGATCCTGGTTTGCTTACCCTTCCGCTTGGAACTCGCCCGAGAGGCCTTTTTTCCCCTTGCATGTTCAGCCATCCTTTCTGATGGGTTCGTAGCATGGAAAACAAAAAATTTCTACCGCAAGAATGAACAAAACCCAGATCTAATCTAGATAAAAGCCAAGATCTAATCTATTAGACATGTGCAACAAGATAGATAGGAACTAACCCTCGTAGATCCGAAAGCGTTAACGAGATTAGATCTCGTGGTTGATGTAGTCGATCACTTGCCGATCTCAAGATCGTGTGGACGATCCTTCCGGCGTCGCGTTCCGGCAGCGCTTCCGCAGTCGGTCAAGTGGACGATCCTTCCAGCGCCGCGTTCGGGCAGCGCTTCCGCAGGCGGTCACACGTGCGGAGTCGAAGCAGACCTTCCTCTCCTCGTTCCAGCGAGCAGCGGAGGTAGTAGATCTTCTCCACGGAATCCCAGCAGCACGACGGCGTGGTGGTGGTGGTGGAGTAGAGAATTCTGCAGGGCTTCGCTTATGCCTGTGCAGAAGAAAGGAGGAGGAGAGAGGCGGCAGAGATTGGGAGTTATGAGAGGAGGGGCAAGGGGTGGCGCCTCCCCCTTCTATTTAAAGGAGGGAGGGCGCCTGGGGAGGGGGAGTCCTAGTAGGACTCCCCACCTCCTTGGGCCGGCGGGTTGGGGAAGGGGGGAGGAGTCCTCCTCCCCCACGACTCCTAGTCTTGACCCACCAGGACTCCTTGATCCCTTCCTTGGTTTTCAAGCAAACTCCAAGAAAACTTCCAGAACCTTCCGGAACATTCCGAAACCTTCTAGAACCCTCATACAAATACTCTGGAACATTTCCTAACTCAGAAAATGATCCCCAATATATGAATCTTATTCTCCGGACAATTCCGGATCTCCTCGTAATGTCCCGGATCCATTTCGAGACTCCGAACATCATTCGGTCTCCAACGCACATTCCATATCTACTTAAAACAACTTCGAACCTTAAGTGTGTCACCCTACGGTTCGTGAATATGTAGACATGACAGAGACACATCTCCTATCAATAACCATCAGCGGGACCTGGAGATCCATAATGGCTCCCACATACTCAACGATGACTTCGTGATCGATTGGACCATTTACATACGAAACCAATTCCCTTTGTCTCGCGATATTATACTTATCCGAGGTTTGATCGTCGGCATCTCCATACCTAGTTCTTCCTCATTACTGATAAGTACTCTTTACTCATTCCGTGGTATGTCATCCCTTGTGACCCATTCATATGCTTGCAAGCTAACTAGATGACATTCCACCGAGAGGGCCCAGAGCATATCTATCCGTCATATGGATGGACAAATCCCAATCTTGGTCCATGCGCTTCAACACATACTTTTAGAATACCCAATGACACCTTTATGACCACCCAGTTACGAAGCGGTGTTTGATGTCATCAAAGTACCCATCCGGTGATGGTGATTAACACAACCTCATGGTCGAAGGATTAGGTTACTATGCATTTAAAAGCTTACAGCAATACGAACTTAATGACTTGATCTTATGCTACGCTTACTACGGGTGTGTGTCCATCACATCATTCTCCTAATGATATAATCTTGTTATTAATCACATCCTTATGTCCATGATCAGGAAACCATGATCATCAGTCAATCAACAAGCTAGTTCAACAAGAGGCTTACTAGGGACTCTCTTATGTTTACAAAACACACATGTATTAGTGTTTCCTAATAGTACAATTATAGCATGGGATGTAAACATTCATCATAAACACAAAGATATAATAATAATCACTTTTATTATTGCCTCTTGGGCATATATCCAACACTTTCAGCCTCTCTCTTTTGCCTACGCAACTCAACCTCGTCAACAAGAACTCCTTCTTTGTTGGGTCTGAAATAGCGAGCACGAGGACGGTGCTTGTATGTTTGAGGATCACGAGAGCCACCTGCGAAGTGAATAAGATAGGTAGCAAGTAGATAAGCACACACAGAAGTCCAGGAGGATTGCTAAAAACAGTAGAAAAACAATCCACAAACCAAAACTACATGATACCAGAATCTGTGAAATTCTAAACTAAGTGCAAACCTTCCAGGCTGGATAATCCGGCCCTAGTGAATTTTTTTAGAATCGCCTCAGATTGATAGCATCAATGAAGATCAGGCAAAAGGGTTACTAGTCTACGGTTTCTAGCATGCATATGAAACAAAAGGCGACCTCTAATCCAAGAAGAGGGTGGTGGACGAAGCCACCATGTTGGAGTGGATGGTATGACACCGCGAAGATATAGCTTGGGTTCATGACCAATACTCATCAATAAGCTCACCTATCACAAAATGATATTAAGAGAAATGTTTTTTCTTGCTTTCGGCATTATGGGGGAGGGTTAGCCCAATCAATTAGGGCCACACTCCCTCTATGTCCATGGTCACACCTAAACCAAATAGAGGAAGAGATGTAAGTGAGTATGCAAGGGTAATCAAGCCAAGCTCCATGAATCCACGATATTTAGCTCATTCCTCAAGTAACAAAATCTTGCTTCATCAAGTAGCTTCGTGAAAATATCAGCAAGTTGGTTCTTCATGCTCACAAAGGGTAAGTTAATATACCACGAGCAACATGGTCCCGAATGAAGTGATTGCGAATCTCAATATGCTTTGTCCTTGTATGTTGCACCAGATTGTAAGCAATTTTGATAGAACTCTCATTATCACACAAAAGATGCACTTTGTCACAATTGACACCATATTCCTTTAAATTTTGCCTCATCCATAGTAATTGAGTGCACGCGCTAGCAGAAGCCACATACTCAGCTTCGGCGGTGGATAGAGTTTGTTTCTTCAAAGACCAACATACCAAAGACCTGCCCAAGAATTGACACGCTCCAAAAGTTGATTTTCTGTCATCCTTGTCACCAGCCCGATCTGAGTCCGTATATCCACATAAAGAGAAATTAGAGCCCTTGGGATACCATAGACCATAGTTTGGGGGAATGAACCAAATATCTAAAGATTCTCTTGACCGCCACTAAGTGGCTTTCTTTAGGAGCCGCTTGATACCTTGCACACACACTTACACTCAACATGATATCGGGTCTAGATGCAGAGAGGTAGAGAAGAGAGCTGATCATGGACCAGTATACCTTTTGGTCCACATCTTTACCATTTGGATTTAATTCAAGGTGACACTTAGTTTTCATTGTGGTAGCAACACCATTAAGACCGACCATCTTGAATCTCTTAAGCATATCTTGAATGTATTTTGCTTGATTAATAAAAGTCCCTTATCGTAGTTGTTTGATTTCAAAACCAAGAAAGAATCTCAACTCGCCCATCATAGACATCTCAAACCTGTTAGTCATAAGCTTTGAAAATTCATCATTAAAAGCTTGGTTAGTAGAGACAAAAATAATGTCATCTACATATAGTTCGCATACGAAGAGCTCCCCTTTAACCTTCTTAGTAAAAAGAGTGGGATCGATCTGCCCAACCTCGAAGCCATGGTCTAACAAAAGCTCTTTAAGGTGCTCATACCACGCATGTGGAGCTTGTTTAAGGCCATAGAGCACCTTATCGAGTTTGTAGACATGATTTGGAAAATCGGGATCCTCGAAACCTGGGGGTTGCTTGACATATACCAACTCATGTAGAGGACCATTAAGAAATGCACTCTTAACGTCCATTTGCTATAATTTAAAGTTATGATGAGTTGCATAAGCAAGGAGGATACAAATAGACTCATGGCGATCCACTGAACCATAAGTTTCGCCAAAGTCAACGCCTTCCACTTGAGAGAAACCTTATGCTACCAATCTTGCCTTGTTTCTTACAAAAATTCTATTCTCATCTTGCTTGTTCTTGAATATCCACTTGGTGTCAATAACATTGTGGCAACCTTTGGGCTTTTCTACTAATTGATGGCAACAGATGTTGCCACTTTTTGTTGGGACTCCAAGTGGAGAGTGTTGTAGCAATCTTCTTTTCCCCAGAAGGGTGACTCGAGGGTTTATATCGAACTCTCAGGGAATTGGTTG
This sequence comes from Avena eriantha, assembly GCA_910589775.1. Lineage (NCBI taxonomy): Eukaryota > Viridiplantae > Streptophyta > Magnoliopsida > Poales > Poaceae > Avena > Avena eriantha. The sequence continues at coordinate 61,968,966 of OU342742.1, read as the reverse complement.
TAGAAGGATGTTTGTCTTCTCCTCTTCAAGCAACCTGTAAAGTAGAATAATTTGTCTTGTGTCCCCAAATCCACCAAGTGGTTGTCAAGCACAAGGTTTCGTATTAGTAATATGAAAAAAAACTGAAAAAAGCAGTAAAAACTAAAGTAATGCAAACTAGATGATATGGAAGATAGTAGAGTTGTTTTGGGGGTTTATAAGTGATTGCGAGTAGAGAAAGTATTTTTGTATTTCGAAATAATAAAATTGCAGAAATTATAAAGGAGAGTAGATGCAAAGGAAAGGTGTTTCTTATGATAAAAATCGGACCGGGGTTCATGGGTTCACTTGTATACTCTCTTTTAAGTTGTAGTGGTCACAAAACAATTCATCAATGATAAAGATTCATGGAAATTCTATAAGTGCTTGATAAAAGGAATTAATATGGGCATCACATTCTAATATTGATATGGAATACATTTCTCTCTTATACTCCTCAAGAAGGGAAATCTCCATACAATCTTGATTTAAGAACAAATCAGAGTATAGTTTTAAGCAATATTATATGATGTTTGAAATACAAAATATGCTACCTTGATCTAGTCAAGGTCATCACATTGTGACGTGATAACTATAACACATGATTTTACTTTACCCCTAGTGAGGCAGCAAAAGAAAGGTAAAAACGAAGGTAGATCTTGAATAATATGTGTCACAATTCAATCTCTACCGCCATGCTACTCCATCTAACACACACTTCTCACCATACAAGTTCTTGCATACAATTTGGATCAAAACAAGCAATGAAGAATGGGGTGCATGATATGCATCTATTAAAACATCTTACACAAAATAGATTCCAATCTAAAATATCAAATCATAGAACAAATATCCACCACATAGGAATTACAAATATGACCATAATCATGTTGGGCAGCTCATATGGTACTAGACCTATGAAGAACAAGAGAGAAATAGATCAAGATACTACCACAAACCCATAGCCCGGAGGTGGACTACTCCCTCTTCATCATGGTGATGAAGCTGGAGATGTTGGAGAGGATGGGGATCTCCCCGGAGGTGGCTCCAGTGGAGTTTTTCCCTCCAATCTTTGCTAGATCTGACTCTGTTTGGTGGTGTTTTCGTCTCTAGTGGCTCTCTCCCCAAGGATGCCCCAGAGGGTCCTTATATAGGGTTTTTAGGTCAAGAGAACTCCGTGGGCGAAAGAATCAAGGCAATCGGACGGTCGAGGAGGGCAAGAGCATGGGTGGCGAGCCCACCAGGCCTGGGCGTGCCCCTTGGGATCTTCTGGCCCTCCTAGCCCTCCTGGTGTGATTCTAGTGCTCAAGAAGCTTCTCGTGTATAAATATTGGCATTTCCCAAAAGTACAGGTCCATTTGACTTCGTTTAGGTCTTAAAACCTCAAAAACATTGAAAACATGGTTTTTCTGCCCTGCGGGGTTATAACCAAAATAAAGGGGGTCATTGGTAAATCCTCAAAAATCAATATAAAACAGGGATATAACATTGTATATGATGCAAATATGTGGGAAAACATGTTAACAAACTACAAAGTTCATGTATGCATTTTACATGCATCAACATCCCCAAGCTTAACCTATGCCCGTCCTCGTGCATGAAGGTGATAAAACTAAACATGGACTTTGGAGTTTGTTACCTTTGCTTCCTTCATTATCATGTAGAGTTCATAGGCTCAATCCTTTCAATGAAACATAATATGTCAATGTACTATCAAGTTGTATCTTCTAGGGAAAGATTGGAGGGAAAAACTCTTTGATGAACCTATAAGTGATGGTGTGATAAAATAAATGATGAACAAAATAAACTTTCACACTTTGATGAACCTATAGAATAAGAGACTCTTTTCATGATTGGCATTGGTGTTTTCATGCCTTTACTTTTGGGCTACTTCTTAGTTTCATGCCCTTGACTGGAAGACTCATTTCTTAGTTTCATGTCTTCCCTTGAGATGTTTTGCATCCCGTAACGAAAGTAAGCATTGAATACATATGTTAATCCTCCATCAAAAATAGAATTTTGAGCTATGTAATTCATGTCAACAATACTAATAAGGATGGGGTTCCCAGCAACTTTTTATTTTCACTTTGTTTTAAAGCATCATATGGTTTATGTGCTAAACATCTTACAAGTTGATTGTTTCATGCACCTAGTCTATGATCTTGCACTCCTCATGGTACTCAACTTAGGCATGTCATTGTATACTCATATTGGTTTTGTGAAACCGCATCACTGAAGTACCTCTTGCCCCTTGTGTAGCTATATGCCCCCCTTTTGGCATTTATTTATTTTCTTATTTATCATAAAAGATAATATAATTCCTTGATTGTGTTCAAGGTGGGAGGGGCAGTATTTCTACTTCATAAGACAAGGAAAACAGACATATGAATCATATCAACAAGGATCATCATGTTGTAAGTTTCCACCATGTCAAGCATGGCTTTGGCTAGCGGTTCAGGAGCGTTTTCTACCAACATGCCTACTCTAGTGTGCACACTTCATTTCACATCGATGCAATCCATAGGTAGAATTTTAAACATGATTGATTATCAACATTCAACATTGAAAGCCTGTGACATGCCAACATGGTTTAGCCAACAATAACTAATAAGATGTAAAGCACAAAAAATTCCATAGTGGTATCACCCCAAACGTTACTTTCTTATGAGCTTTAAAATACATGAAAATGTTGTTTTTAAGAATGTTTAGAGGATTAACATGCATACTATACTTGAAAGTAGCTTTTGCCACAAGTAGGTGGATATGCCTAGTCTAGTTTTAAGGGGCTTGGAACAAGTCTTAGCTTATGCAGAAAAAGGCTTAGCAAAAAGATATCTAAAGAGTGTGCCATCTAGTTCATAATGTCAACATTTATTTTCTCACCTTGCTTCTTAATGTTTAACATAAATATACACAAGCAAAGGATAAAAATTAATAGTCATAAAACATATCATGCTTCATATAAAGTACTTGAGCTTAAGAACTAGACACAACATGAATTTCGTCTTTCGTTTTTATCTCCCCTTTTATTTCATTCCATGGCATTCATTTTCAGTTTTAATCTCATTACGGTAAAGTTACTTTCAGTAGCTGATCATAAAAAATTATAATAATGGTGGTGGTCTTTTTAATGCAAAACAAAAAGTAAGATGACAAAACATACACTCCAAGTTTCTACGATAGTTTTATGTTGCTCAAAAAACAAAGTTTAGATGTTTGCAAACTTAGAGTTGAGTTGGTCCAGTGGGGTGCCTTGGGCATCCCCAAGCTTATGGTTTTCAACATCCTTGGATTTCTCTTGGTGTGGCATTCCTCTATTCACTGTCAAAAATCTTCAACACAAAACTTTTTCTCCCATCTCTTTTCTGAGAGGTGACATTAGTGGCACAAGAATATAATAGTTTCTGCCTATATATCAAAGGAAAAAATCTTTATAAATATTCCAGCAAGCATATAATGTTCCTACATATCCCTAGAATATAATATGACTCATACAAATCATCTTAGGACACTTGGGAATGGTTAAAACAAAGCATGGAAGAATCTGTCCAGATTTTTAGCAATAGCAAAATGAATTTCTTTTGTCCACTTAGACATGTCAGGAATTTAATCCAATTGTTGTGCATACATAGGATGAAACGTTGTAAAAGCTGTATGAATCTGAGCACAATCATAGTTATAGAAAAAAACATAAAATTCATGCATTAAAAACTGTTCTACACGAATTTGCTACTCCATATGTTTAGCAACTTTTAAAACATCCAAAATGGGTTCCACTTGGTACTTTAATAAAAACTACAGAAGGAAAACCAAAACAAAACTCTCTTGCTACATCAAGAGTTCAAAACAAAAGTCCAAAATAAAATAACCGGGTTGCCTCCCGTAAAGCGCCTTCTTTATAGCCATATAGCTAGGATTTACTTACTTGGTTTTAGGTGATGAGGAACTCATGGGGTAGCTTGTGCTTCTTAGCTACCTCCTTCTTCCTTAGAAAGTGTTCCATGCATTTCTTGTGAGGAAATTTAAACTTCACATTTTCTTCTTTTGTATCAATGATTGCACCTATGGTTCTCACAAAAGGTCTACCAAGTATTATAGGACTTGAGGTATTGCTCCCCATGTCCATGACAATAAAATCAACAGGCACAAATGTCATATGTAATTCAACCATAATATCTTGAACTTTTCTAAAGCATATTTAGTTGAATCATCAGCAAGTAAAAGATCTATTGAGCATTTTTTCATAGGTTTCAACTCAAGTAAGTCATATAGATCTTTAGATAAAACTGAGACACTAGATCCTAATCTAGAATAGCATGGTGTGTCTCTTTTCCAATAGTGATTAATACCTTGGGGATCCATACATCCCCAAGATTAGGTGGTATCATATCTTCTCTATTGTATCTTTTAATCTTTTCTTTTATAACATAATTTGCTAGGTAGGAACCAAATCCTGCTTGATGACCATTAAAGGATGGATCATTAGAAAATGTTTGCAATAAATGAATGAGTTCATGCAAGCTACATTTATCAAGATCAAGTAGAGGTTCTTTTGTTTCACTTAACATTTTGACTTCCTCTACTTGTTTATATTTATTATATAAATTGAAGATTTCATGTCTATCATCCAATACATCTTCTAGTACTTTAGCTTTTTCAAGGCTTTCTTTGACTTTTACTTCTAAGAGTAGGCCATCTAACAATATATAAGCATTTTTGGCAGTTATATTTATGAAGGAACTTCCACTTTATTTATCTAAATAATCCATTGAACTTTTAGTTAGCCCTCTATAGAAAATGTGCATTAACATCCAATCTCTAAAACCATGTTCTGTCCCAAAAGCTATTTCTCTAAAATCTTTCCCAGGCTCTTATAAGAGGTTCATGATTTTTTTTGTTTAAACATGATAAGCCTTTCTCTAAGATGACCTATTATTTCAACAAAAGTAGCTTAAACACTAAACCAAGAGCTAAAATTTCTGGGTGGCCATTTTAATATCCAATCTAAAGCCTTACCAGGAAGTGAATATGGAAAAAGTTTAACTTTAATAATACTACTGTTTTTATTACTCATGTTTAGATCTTTGCATCTTTCATTAAAAGTTCTCAAATTCTGCATAGGGTTCTCATTAGGCTTCAAATAAAAACGGTTTTAATAAATAGCTTTAGTAGTTGCAGGGTCTATTTCAAATGGTTCAAATGGTATCTCACTTTCTTTTGGGAAGTCCTTTACACTAAAGGGCCAATAAGCTCTCTTTTCCATTTTTATGTGTTTTTGTGCTTTAAGGAAAAAACTTAAAAAGACTAAAAACAAGACAAAATAAAATACTTTAAAAATCTAAAAGGAGAAAAAAAACCTCACAGTGGTGCAACCTCCCCAATCTTGGGTTGTTGCACAAGTTGATGAAGATGTCGGCGCCAGAAAATAGGCAGTTGTCTTAGGAGTTACCTTGCCATTCAAACATGCTCTTCAAACTTGATGAGGATGCAGTTGTGATGTACCTTCACCAATTCCCTGGCAACGATACCTGAAAATAGTCTGGCAGTTGCAGTGGGAGTTGGCTTGTGCTTCACCATGCAATAACCACTATGATGTATACTTGTTGCAATCCCAGACAACGGTGCTAGAAAATAGTCTCGGTGGCAACAAATGCTGCCACTTTTTGTTGGGACTCCAAGTGCAGAGTGTTGTAGCAAGCTTCTTTTCCCCAAAAGGGTGACTCGAGGGTTTATATCAAACTCTCGAGGAATTGGTTGTAGAAGGATGTTTGTCTTCTCCTCTTCAAGCAACCTGTAAAGTAGAATAATTTGTCTTGTGTCCCCAACTCCACCAAGTGGTTGTCAAGCATAAGGTTTCATATTAGTAATATGAAAAAAAACTGAAATAAAAGCAGTAATAAAAGTAAAGTAATGCAAACTAGATGATATGTAAGATAGTAGAGTTGTTTTGGGGGTTTATAAGTGATTGCAAGTGGAGAAAGTATTTTGTATTTTGAAATAATAAATTGCAGAAATTATAAAGGATAGTAGATGCAAAGGAAAGGTGTTTCTTATGATAAAAATCGGACCGCGGGGTTCATAGGTTCACTTGTCTACTCTCTTTTTAAGTTGTAGTGATCACAAAACATTTCATCAATGATAAAGAATTCATGGAAATTCTATAAGTGCTTGATAAAAGGAATTAATATGGGCATCACATTCTAATATTGAGATGGAATACATCTCTCTCTCTTATACTCCTCGAGAAGGGAAATCTCCATGCAATCTTGATTTAAGAACAAATCAGAGTATAGCTTTAAGCAATATTATATGATGTTTGAAATACAAAATATGCTACCTTGATCTAGTCAAGGTCATCACACTGTCACGTGATAACTATAGAACATGATTTCACTTTACCCCTAGTGAGGCAGCAAAAGAAAGGTAAAAACCAAAGTAGATCTTGAATAATATGTGTCACAATTCAATATCTACCCCTATGCTACTCCATCTAACACACACTTCTCCCCATACAAGTTGGATCAAAACAAGTAATGAAGAACGAGGTGCATGATATGCATCTATTAAAACATCTTACACAAAATAGATTGCAATCTCAAATATCAAATCATAGAACAAATATCCACCACATAGGAATTACAAATATGACCATAATCATGTTGGGCAGCTCATATGGTGCTAGACCTATGAAGAACAACATAGAAATAGATCAAGCTACTACCATAAACCCATAGCCAGAAGGTGGAATACTCCCTCTTCATCATGGTGATGAAGCTGGTGAAATGGATCGTATGGGCACCTAGAGGGGGGTGAATAGGTTCTACTTCAAATTTTAATGCTTTTTCAATTTTAGGCTTGACACAAAAGGTAAATTCTCTAGATAGCTATTATATAGAATTCCCCTATATGTAAACCTAACTACTAGCGAGTAAAGGCGAGTGAGATAGAGGAACGAGTAAACCGTAGTGGAGCACGCATAGACACAAGATTTGTTTTATCGCAATTCCTTCCTTGTTAAGGGAAGTACATCTGTGTTGGAGGGGTGGGCGGTACTAAGACCACCACGCCACAATAGGCCTCACCCTGTTCTCCAATGGATCCCGCCACCAAAGGCCTGATCCACCTTTCCACTATAGGAACCCTTCGAGGCGGGAACTAGTGCCTTGACACAACTAGCGGGGCACAAATCCATAACCAAATTGGAGGCTCCCGTAATGACAACAAGCTGCCACAAGAACAAGTTATCAATAACAAAACGCAAGATCTAGATATTAACGAGAATACTAGATCGGGGATTTCTCCAAGTGAATGGAGAGGAGTTGATGCGCTTGATTCGTGATGATGATGCGTGATGTTTCCTCCTTCAATTCCACCAAAGATCGAAGCCTTCGAGTGGTTGAAGTGGGAGAACTTGGGAGAGAGCTCTTGCAACAGATCTGATCTTTTTCGAATGAATCAAAAGTTCAGACCGAAGGGGATGAAGGGGCTTTTATACCCCGTGTCCCAACTGAGCCGTTGGAGCCTTTGGGGGCGGTTTATCCGGCCCAAGTGAGGGCCGGATTATCTGGCCTAGGGAATAATCCACCCTAGAATCGGATTATCCGGCAAATAATCCACCCCCATTCAGAGCGACGCGCCGAGCTGGCGCTTGCTTGTCTCCTGGGGGCCAGATTATCTGGCCCAAGGTGAGGGCCGAATTATCCGGGCGGGGGAAGAAAGTCCGCCCCTTTTCAGAATTTCCAGGGGGAAATCCGCCCCCAGTCAGAGCATTGCGCCTTGCTTGTCCCAGATCATCTCCTGGGGGCCGGATTATTCGGCCCAAGGCGTGGGCCGGATTATCCGGTCAGGGGAAAAAAACTCCACCCCTTTTCGTAATTTCCGGGGGAAAATCCGCCCCCAGTCAGAGCGACACACCATGCCTGCCTTTGCTAAGTGAGCCAGGCCAGATAATCCGGCCCCTTCAGGGGGCGGATAATCCGACCCCCAAAAAAATAACTTTTCTTGCACACTTAGCACACATGAGAAAACTCCACGGTATTGTTATCTAACACGCAAAACACAGGGAACCACGAAATGGTCTTTCAATCTCCCCCTTTTTGGTGTTAGATGACAATACTAGGATTTGCAAGATAGTTCTCAAGACAATAATATTTTAGTGAATGAAAGAGACTCCCCCTAAATGTGTGCATACTAAAATTTGCATTTGATTACAAATACACACAAGAAGGTACCAGTCTATTTCATAGAAACATACGCGAAAAATTCATACCACCAGAGGGGATATAGATGCGTCCTCAAAATATTATAAGAATATCCAATGATAGCCATAATGAGCGCCTCCCTCGATATAGATATCTAATATCGCCAATATGATAGATGACTCCATAAGACTAATCCACAAGATAAATCCAGAGCCACACAAACATAGTCTCATACAGCACAAATCACAAATAAAAGTTCAACGCTAAATGGGCACAAGCAAGAAAAAGACCGAAAAGCTAAATTGCAAATACTTGTGCCCGACCCATGCAAATCCACGAAGACCTAATAGAACTACTTCTCCCCTTTGCCATCAAAACGCCAAAAAGGAAGAAGTGCGATGCTCGCGCCCCAAGAGATCACTCATAGTGCTCATCGTTGTCCTCGTCCCCATCCTCGTCCTCATCCTCAAGCTCCTCGATGTCATCCTCCTCATCATCAATAGTGGCCGCAGAAGGAAACATGTGACGCTCAATCTCACCATAGTTGATCCCAGACGAAGAGTTCCACCGAGCATATGGGGTGGGAGTAGAAGGATTAGGGGGATCGCCTGCTGCACCGGACACATGGTGGAGAATGAGCTGCTGAGTATGAGGCATCTCGTGACACTGCTTGTATGCCTCATATTGTCCCTTGCGAGTGTCCACTCCCATGCAAAGAATGTTCCGCTGGAACCAATTTACCTGCTTGATCTCACGAGCAATAGGAGGCACTGGAGGCCTACGAGCACTAGCACAAGCATCCCTCATGAGACCCTCAGGAGTAGAAGATGGGCGTGAGGTCTTCCTCACCTTGTTGTAGATCTTCTTTGCCTTGTGTTTCACATCGATATTGGACTCTTCAACGGGAAGCAAGTGCTTGATCAGCATCATGATGTATGGAGCATATGGGATTGATAGCCTATTGAACATGGCATTGATCAACTCATCTTAAATAAAATCCATCACATCCAGCTTGTACGACACGGACTCATCCTCATAGGACGCTACCTCATGAGAGAAGGCAAGAAGCTGAACCAGGTGACCACGGATACTGTCATTGTTTCCTCCACTTGGGGTGATAGAGTCACGAAAGAGACCCACCAAGCAAGCATGTATGGGAGAAAGACCAGCAAGGGTGCCCACAATACCATTGTCAACTGTGCACGGAGAGAGGAATGCATCTTTATTGGGCTTGAGTTGGGTGATGATACGGTGACCACTAGCACGGTCCCTGTTGCGAAAGGAATAACCAAGAACCTCAGCAAAAACACGGAAATCAACTTGCATAGTGATACGTCCATTTTGCATCACTATTCTATCTCATAATTTACTATTATTCATGGATATATTTCATATTAAAAGATGATACTTATGTTATTTCATCTATTTTTGCATGGTTGATGACTTTTGGAGCATGTACCGCTGCAGTCAGGATTCTGATGGAAAAGGTGCTATTTGGAGGCAAAATTCGCGAAGATCGGAAAATCCGGGAAAATATATGGAAAATCATATTTTTCTAGAAGACAAAGACTGCCAGAAGGAGGAGCGAAGATGGGCCACAGGGGGCCCACACCACCCCCTAGTGCGGGCCACCCTAGGCCGCGCCACGGGGTGGTGTGGCCGCCCTGGTCCACCTCCAGCTCTCCCCTCTAGCATATATTATCTCCACGGAACCCTAATACCTGGGAGCGACCATAGAAAGATTCCGCCGCCTCTGTGGGGCGGAAAACACTGAGAGAGATAGATCTCTCTGGCAGACAGATTTCTGCCGGGGGAATTCCTTCCCGGAGAGGGGAGATCGTCTCCATCAACACCACCATCAAGATAAACTTCATCGGGATCATCATCATCATCACCACCATCATCTCCACCAGCACCCTCATCACCATCTCCATATCGCTGTAACAATTGGGTTGAATCTTGCATAGTTCTTAGGGGAAACTTTCCCGGTGTTGATTACTCTTTGTAGTTGATGCTATTGAGTGAACCATTGAATTATCGTTTATGTTCAGATTGTTGCACATCATTATTCCATCTCTGATCATGATCCATATGATGTCTTGTGAGTAGTTCGTTTTGTCCTTGAGGACATGGGAGAAGTCATGTTGTTAGTAGTGGAATTGTGTTGAGAAAGATTCAATAGTTTGATATTTAAGTTATGGTGTACTTCTTCTAGTGGTGTCATGTGAACGTCGACTACATGACACTTCACATATATGGGCCTAGGGGAATACATTGTGTATTTGGCTACTAATCGTAGGGGTTGTCAGAGTGACAGAAACCTGAACCCTCGTTAGGAAACCATTGCACAAGGGACGTCACGGTCTTAGAGCTTAAAGTTGTGGTTAGGTTTCTACCTTAATTACATTCTTGTACTTACAGATGTTTGCAAGGGGTATAATCACAAGTATGTATTAGTCCTAGGAAGGTCGGTACATTAGCACAGGTTCACCCACACAACAGTTAGCGAGCTAAAGAAGATTAATCAACTATATGAAGTGAAATCACTTGACGGAATTCCCGTGTGTCCTCGAGAACGTTTGGTCATCTTAAGTAATACAACTGGCTTGTCCTTTGCTGAATAAAGGATTGGGCCACTTGCTGCATTTATTCTTATTGTCTTTTATTTACTCGTACTTTATTTACTTGCATTATCGAAAAACCCTAAAAACCGTTTGCTAAGTATTTACAGAGAATTCATGCTCCTAGCCACTAGCCAGCACCTTCTGCTCCTCGTTGGGTTCGACACTCTTACTTATCGAAAATACTAGGATACAACCCCTATACTTGTGGGTCATCAAGACTATTTTCTAGCACCGTTGCCGGGGAGTGAACCGTTATTGGAAAGTGGAACTGGTAGAGGAAACTTCTACTGTGAGTATTGTTTACTTCTGTTAGTTGCTTTATTTTCATTATGGATAATTCACTGAGTTTCTTATTTCGTAATGCTACTACCACTGCTAAGGTAGTAGATGAACCACCACCTGCTAAGAATGATACTTTTAAAATACCTACTAGAATTATTGATCGTGTTATGGATAACTACTATGTTGGGGATGGAACTGTCCATCCCGGTGATCATTTAATCTTTATACACGAATTATGCGGGTTGTTCAAGTGTGTAGGTATTACTACAGATCAAGTTAAGAAGAAGTTATTCTCATTATCACTGAAAGCAAGAGCTGAGGAATTGTATAAGCTGCTGAAGAATGGTCAAGATCTTGAATGGGAGGAAATAGTGCCTCTCTTTTATTCAAAGTTTTATCCTCCTAGTGAGATTCATAAAGATCGTAATCAAATATATAAATTTTTGCCTCTTGATGGAGAGAGTACAGCTGAAGCTTGGGGGAGATTGAAGTTACTAATGCTCAAATGTCCCATTCATGAGCTCCCCAACAATATTATTATCAATAACTTTTATGCAAGGCTTTCTCTTCATGATAAGGATTTATTGGATGCTTCTTGTGCTGGATCATTCACTCGCATGGGAAGAAGCTAAATGGGATCTTCTGGACCGTATTCAAGATAATGCTGAAGCATGGGAGAATGACAAAGGAAGAAAGTCAGGTATAAATTATGATTATGAATGCATTGAATCTTTTATGGGAATTGATGACTTTCAAAATACTAAAAATGCTTATGGTCTAGACTCTCAAGCTATTGCAACTTATTTTAAGGCTTTTTCTTCCTACATTGAAGTGCCTAAAAAGAAGTGGAATAAGTATCATGAACCTTATAAAGATGTTGCTAAGAGTGTTCCTGCAAGAAATACTGAAGTTTATACTACTAATCATGTTTTACATGAACCTTACATTGAGAAAATCCCTTTCCTAGTTAAGATAAAGGAACATTATATGATAGCTAGTATGGTTAATGAAAGTACAAATAAAGCTGTTGAACCTAATAAACAAATGGATGATGAACCTATAATTGCAAATGTGAAAGACTTTGTCACTAAATATGTAGAAGAGGGACACACTATCCTTTGTAAGGATACCTCTAATATTGTGTCACAAAGTAGTGTTATGAGAGCTAGTATTCCTGTGTTTTCTGTTAGGATAAGTGATCATTGTTACGATGGCCCTTGTGATAGTTATATTGTTAAGTTTATGCATGATACTGAAAGCTACTATGAGAGAGGGAAAAGTGTTCTTATGTATCTCAATAATATCAAGTTTCCTCGTTTTATGCTGAAAGTTTTTATGTTGCACTTCTTTTGCCTTCTTATGCAAGTAGCCTCTGGTTTCAACAATTTGTTTATTTACAAAATTCCCTTGCATAGGAAGTGGGTTAAACTTAAATGTGTGTATTTTTGCTTCTTAATGCTCTCTTGCACTTCAATTCATATTCCTATGTGAGCATCTTCAAAATTATCATGCCCATCTTAATGGCTATAAAGAAAGAGCTTTTTGGGAGACAACCCAATTTAGTTTTTGCTGTCAGTTTGTTTTTGTTTCTTTGAGTTTTGGAAGTTATTACTTCGGTAATAACTGCTCCTTATCCATTTTGTTTGGTTTTTGTGTCAAGATCAACCTCTAATGAGAGAGAAGTAATATTTGGGGAAGTTGTTGTCCTGAAACAGATTTTTATGTTGCACTTCTTTTGCCTTCCTATGCTAGTAGCCTCTGGTTTCAACAACTTGTTTGTTTACAAAATTCCCTTGCATAGGAAGTGGGTTAGACTTAAACATGTGTATTTTTGCTTCTTAATGCTCTCTTTCACTTCAATTCATATTCTTATGTGAGCATTATCAAAATTATAGTGCCCATCTTAATGGCTATAAAGAAAGAGCTTTTTGGGAGACAACCCAAATTATTTTTGCTTTCAGTTTGTTTTTGTTTCTTTGAGTCTTGGAAGTTATTACTTTGGTAATAACCGCTCCTTATCCTTTTTGTTTGGTTTTTGTGTCAAGATCAACCTCTAATGAGAGAGAAGTAAGATTTGGGGAAGTTGCTGTCCCGAAGCAGATTTTTGTGCTTCACCGTAAAAATTCATGAGAGATTTCTGTATGTCGGATTGAGATGTAATTTTTTGTGCTTCTGCCCCAGATTTTTATTTAACGTTCGTTAGTTTTGCACTTTTTGATTTGAGCAACAGAAGATTTTCAAAAAAAATGATCTAACCTGCTGGTCTGTTTTGACAGATTTTGCCACTCTTGCATTTGCTTCTTAAAACGATTTCCTTTTTGAATTATTTTTGGGTTTTTGGAAGGAGTTGCTGCAGTAGCTTATGTTTTGATGGTTTTCAGTTTAAATTGGACTCAAAAGGTTTTATCACTTCACTTATACTAATGTTGCTAATGAGAATTGTGTGAAGTTTGTGAAAGAATTTTCTAGGTTAGTGGAGAAAATGGTGTAATGAGAAAGTGAAAGGTTTCATGACTCAAGCAATATGAGTATGAAGATGAAGATATTGATATCATTCAAGTAGTGACTCCGGAAGAATCTACTAAATACCAAATTCAGAGTGTCGAACCATTGTGCCCATTGATGACCCACAAGTATAGGGGGTGTATCGCAGTATTTTTGATAAGTAAGAGTGTCGAACCCAACGAGGAGCAGAAGGTGCTGGCTAGTGGTATGGATCAGGAATTCTCTGCAAATACTTAGCAAGCGGATTTTTAGGGGGTTTTGATAAAACAAGTAAACCGAGTACGAGTAAATAAAAGACAGTAAGAATGAATGCAACAAGTGGCCCAATCCTTTATGCAGCAAAGGACAAGCCGGTTGTATTACTTAAGATGACCAAACATTCTCGAGGACACATGGGAAGACTGTCAAGTGCTTTCGCTTCATATAGTTGATTAATTTTCTCTAGCTTGCTAAGTGTTGTGTGGGTGAACCTATGCTAATGTACCGACCTTCCTAGGACTAATACATACTTATGATTATACCCCTTGGAAACATACATAAGTACAAGAAAGTAATTAAGGTAGAAACCTAACCACAGCTTTAAACTCTAAGACCCTTACGTCCCTTGTGCAATGGTTTCCTAATGGGGGTTCAGGTTTCTGTCACTCCGGCAACCCCTACGATTAGTAGCCAAATACACAATGCATTCACCTAGGCCCATATAGGTGAAGTGTCATGTAGTCAACATTCCCATGACACCACTAGAAGAAGTACACCACAACTTAAATAACAAACTATTGAATCTTTCTCAACACAACTCCACTACTAACAACATGACTTCTCCCATGTCCTCAAGACCGAAACGAACTACTCACAAGACATCATATGGATCATGATCAGAGATGGAATAATGATGTATAACAATCTGAACATAAACAATAATTCAATGGTTCACTCAATAGCATCAACTACAAAGAGTAATCAACACCAGGAAAGTTTCACCTATGAACTAATGCAAGATTCAACACAATTGTACAGCAATATGGAGATGGTGATGATGGTGCTGATGGTGATTATGGTGGTGATGATGATGATGATCCCGATGAAGTCCAGCTTGATGGTGGTGTTGATGGCGACGATCTCCCCTCTCCGGGAAGGAATTCCCCTGGCAGAAATCTGTCTGCCGGAGAGATCTTTCTCTCTCGGTGTTTTCCGCCCGCAGAGGCGGTGGAATCTTTCTTTGGTCGCTCCCCGAGTCTTAGGGTTTCAGGAGGATGATATACGCTAGAGGGGAGAGGCTGGAGTGGGCCAGGGTGGCCACACCACCTGCTAGCGTGGCCTAGGGCTGCCCGCGCCAGGGGGTGGTGTGGGCCCCCTGTGGCCCATCTCCACTCTGTCTTCTGGCATCCTTAGTCTTCTGGAAAAATAGGATTTTCCATATATTTTCCTGGATTTTCTGTTCTTCGAGAATTTTGCCTCCAAACAGCACTTTTTCATCAGAATCCTGACTGCAATGGTCCATGCTCCAAAAGTCATCAACCATGCAAAAATAGATGAAATAACATAAGTAACACCTCTCAATACGAAATATATCAATGAATAATAGTGAATTAAGACATAGAATAGTGATGCAAAATGGACGTATCACCCATCTATGTTGCGTATATGCTTGCGCTTGTAAGTTGTGAATTAGCAGAACCATGCTGTCATGGGGAAGGCTTTCAACATTGCACTGGTACTTTGTACCTTGTTGATATCATGTTCTTTTTTCTATGGATGTCGTCGGTGTGAAATGAAAGGGGAGCTTGTAAGTCCATGGAGTTATGTATGTGTGTTAGAGAAATGCCTGGGCCGCCGGTCTAATCCATTCCGTCATGGTGGAAACCTGCAGCGTAACCATAATGGCATCTATGAAGCATTCTTCTTATAAAAAAGAGATAGAGATTGAGAAAAAAGAGGAAAAGAAAAAAAAGGAGATGATAAAAGAGGAAAGAGAGAAAAAAGCACCATATTCCGATGGTAAATAAGAATATAGTTGAGATGCTTGTTGTCTGCTTGCCTTGTCATTTTGATATGGGGATTCTTCCGTATCATCGGGCAAGGGGTACCCCGTTGGCGGTTCTCCATGATACACATGTGCTTACTATGACAAGAACTTACCGGTGACAAAACTTGAGTAGCATGAGGAGCGGCCCTCGTATTCAAGGGACATGAGGTTTTCAACTTACAACTTGTCAAGCATATCCTCGTATTTGATGACTTTAACCTTAATCACCTAAAAGATGCCTATGATAGGGGCAGTGAGAGCTAAAAACTAATAAGTACCATAATTTTTGGGAGCTCTTTATGAAACTTTAAATCCCTACTTCCCTCTGCGAAGGGCCTTTCTTTTACTTTTTAGTTGAGTCAGTAAACCTATTCCTTTCTATCTCAGCAAGTATTTTGAGTTGTTGTTTTTATTCATTCATATGATGATTTATTCAATCATGTTTCTTATGTTCCTTGTTTTGCACATTGCTCTTATCTTGGTGATTACTACTTTGAAAGCTATCATCGAAAATCAGTTATTTGTGAACTCTAGCAAATTGTCAACTATTCTTCGACCAAGAGCTAAGTTTGCCATTACCAATTATGATTCACTTTATGTATCTTTATTGTGTTTCCTTTACTTATTGCAAGTTAAGTTATATAATAGTGAGTTGTCTTCTATTATGACTTATGTATTGATGAATGTGATGCTTCTTGTCCGTATTCTTTTATCGACTCTT
Source organism: Avena eriantha (assembly GCA_910589775.1). Lineage (NCBI taxonomy): Eukaryota > Viridiplantae > Streptophyta > Magnoliopsida > Poales > Poaceae > Avena > Avena eriantha. The sequence goes on along the minus strand of OU342742.1, from coordinate 61,952,589 downwards.
CACTCTATAAACCTGAGGCCATGTTTATTGAGCTCAGTTTTGCTTGGAGACAAGCGAAGTCTAAGCTTGGGAGGAGTTGATACGTCCATTTTGCATCACTATTCTATATCATAATTTACTATTGTTCATGGATATATTTCATATTAAGAGATGATACTTATGTTATTTTATCTGTTTTTACATGGTTGATGACTTTTGGAGCATGGACCGTTGCAGTCAGGATTCTGATGGAAAAGGTGTTGTTTGGAGGCAAAATTCACGAAGATCAGACAATCCAGGAAAATATATGGAAAATCTTATTTTTCCAGAAGACGAAGACTACCAGAAGGAGGACTGGAGACGGGCCACAGGAGGGCCACACCACCCCCTGGCGCGGGCCACCCTGGGCAACGCCACCAGGTGGTGTGGCCGCCCTAGTCCACCTCCAGCTCTCCCCTCTAGCATATATTATCTCCACGGAACCCTAATACCTAGGGAGCGACCACAGAAAGATTCCGCCGCCTCTGTGGGGCGAAAAACACCGAGAGAGAAAGATCTCTCCAGTAGACAAATTTCTGCCAGGGGAATTCCTTCCTGGAGAGGGGAGATCGTCACCATCAACACCACCATCAAGCTAGACTTTATCGGGATCATCATCATCATCACCACCATCATCTCCACCAGCACCCTCATCACCATCTCTATATCGTTGTAACAATTGGGTTGAATCTTGCATAGTTCTTAGGGGAAACTTTCCCGGTGTTGATTACTCTTTGTAGTTGATGCTATTGAGTGAACCATTGAATTATCGTTTATGTTCAGATTGTTATACATCATTATTCCATCTCTGATCATGATCCATATGATGTCTTGTGAGTAGTTCGTTTTGTTCTTGAGGACATGGGAGAAGTCACGTTGTTAGTAGTGGAATTGTGTTGAGAAAGATTCAATAGTTTGATATTTAAGTTGTGGTGTACTTCTTCTAGTGGTGTCATGTGAACATCGACTACATGAAACTTCACCTATATGCGCCTAGGGGAATGCATTGTGTATTTGGCTACTAATCGTAGGGGTTGCCGGAGTGACAGAAACCTGAACCCCCGTTAGGAAACCATTGCACAAGGGACGTCAGGGTCTTAGAGTTTAAAGTTGTGGTTAGGTTTCTACCTTAATTACTTTCTTGTACTTATGGATGTTTGCAAGGGGTATAATCACAAGTATGTATTAGTCCTAGGAAGGTTGGTACATTAGCACAGGTTCACCCACACAACACTTAGCAACCTAAAGAAGATTAATCAACTATACGAAGCGAAAGCACTTGACAGAATTCCCATGTGTCCTCGAGAACGTTTGGTCATCTTAAGTAATACAACCGGCTTGTCCTTTGCTGAATAAAGGATTGGGCCACTTCCTGCATTTATTCTTATTGTCTTTTATTTACTCGTACTTTATATACTTGCATTAGCAAAAACCCCTAAAAATCCGTTTGCTAAGTATTTACAGAGAATTCCTGCTCCTAGCCACTAGCCAGCACCTTCTGCTCCTCGTTGGGTTCGACACTCTTACTTATCGAAAATACTGCGATACACCCCAGATACTTGTGGTTCATCACATAGGCATTTCAAGAGTCATCCACTACATGGTGCGGTGCTCATCACCGCAAATAACCAAGGTGGAGAAGAACTGCTTCACAATCTCATAATCATAGGAGCATTGGTGGGCCATGAGATGGTACAGCCCCATCCTCTCAGTAACATACATGGCATCAACAAGTTGAGGCTTTTCCATGGCCTCAGCAATAATTAGAGGATGCATAGGCCGAATCTTCTGCCAAACATACACATCTTCATAGATACCCTTTTGTTCAACACACCAAAACCGAGAGTCACCCAGCTCAGTATCATGCGGCAGTTCATCAAATAGATCACGATGACGAATGGAAGAGAAAGTAACAGGATCCATCTTCTTATAGTTAATCTTGGGATCTTTGCCCTTCCTCTTGGACACACCCTTCCTATCCCTCTTTGTTTGTTCAGCCATACGTTTTGCCTCGTTCTTCCTTCTCCTCGGCTCAGCCTCGTCCACTAAGTTACCCTCACAGTTGTCCCGAAAGTATTTAGCACGGGGACGATGCTTGTATGTCTTGGGAGCACTGGAACCACATGTGAAGTGAATAAGACGGATAGCAAGGGGATAAGCACACACACAAGTCCAAGAGAGAACGTAGAAATAGTAGACAAATAGTTCATAGTCCAATCATACTCATTGCACAAAATCCATACGAAACTGAACCAGTTTTGACTCTGTCTGGACGGATTATCAGGCCTGGCCAGGGGCGGATAATCCGGCCCTGGTAGAAAATTTCAGAATCGCCTAGATTGAATGCAAAGACGTAGATCGGGCCTAGATACTACAAGACTACAATTTCTACACGAAGGAACAACCTTCTAGACAACGTTCCACCCAACAAGTAACACATCTAGCCAAATATGGGGAGAGAGGGAGTTACCCTCACTCATTGGAGGAAAAACGCAGAGGAGAAGGTACCCAAAGGCGCGAAGAAGAAGATCCGGGGAGGCCTGGAAAATCCGGCGGCCGGAGAGGCTCCGAGGAGGGTGGGGGGCGGCAGGCGGCGGCTGGGGAGAGGGAGAGGGTTGGGGAAGAAGTGCTGCTCGTTATGAGCCCTTCCCCCGACCCTAGCCCTTAAAGACTGTAGCCCCTAGGGCCGGATTATCTGGCCTACACTTGGGCCAGATTTTCCGGCCTAAAATATGAAATTCTGTTATACATAGATTCAAGCCCGCGCGTCCCCAAACAACACCCCCACAAGGTGTACAAGGGACTTGTGTGCAAGAAAAGATGGCTTAGGGGTAGGGAAAGGCTTAGGATTAAGAGAACCAAACTGAGATGGTACTACACACTCAAAATTGTAAGAATCAAATCAACCAAAGGCAAAAATTAAGTGTGATTCCCATAAGAACATGAGATGAGCAAGAACAACCAAAAATATCCAAATAAACCCAACTCTTCTCATGTAAGAGGGCGGTGGCTGAGGCCACCTTGTTGGAGTGCATGGTATGACACCCCGAAGATATATCTTGGGTTCATGACCAATACTCATCAATAAGCTCACATATCACAAAATGATATAAAGAGGAATGATTTGACTTGCTTTCGGCATTATGGGGGGAGGGTTAGCCCAATAAATTAGGACCACACTCCCCCTAAATCCATGCCCACATCTAGACCGAATAAGACTGAGATGTAAGAGTGAGTGCATGGGTAATCAAGACAAGCTCCTTGAATCAACGATATTTAGCTCATTCCTCAAGTAAAAAAACCTTGCTTCATCAAGTGGCTTCGTGAAAATATCAACAAGTTAGTTCTTCGTGCTCAAAAAAGATAGATCAATATCGCCTCGAGCAACATGGTCCCGAATAAAATGATTACAAATCTCAATGTGCTTCATCCTTGTGTGTTATACCGGATTGTACGCAATTTTGATTGCACTTTCATTATCGCATAAAAGAGGCACTTTGTCACAATTGACACTGTATTCCTTTAAAGTTTGCCTCATCCATAATAACTGAGTGCAAGCACTAGCAGCAGCAACATATTCAGCTTCGGCGGTGGAGAGAGATATACAATTCTGCTTTTTGGAAGACCAACAGACTAGAGACCTTCCCAAGAACTGACAAGCTCCAGAAGTCGATTTCCGATCATCCTTATCACCAGCCCAATCTGGATCAGTATAACCACAAAGAGAGAAATTGGAGCCCTTGGGATACCATAGACCGAAATGAGGGGAATGAACCAAATATCGGAAGATCCTCTTGACCGCCACTAAGTGGCTTTCTTTAGGAGCTTCTTGATACCTTGCACACACACCTACACTCAACACAATATCGGGTCTAGATGCGCAGAGGTAAAGAAGAGAGCCTATCATGGACTAGAATACCTTTTGGTCCACATCTTTACCATGGGGATTAAGTTCAAGATGACATTTTGTTTGCATCGGAGTGGCGATGCCATTAAGGTCCATCATCTTGAATCTCTTGAGCATATCTTGGATGTATTTTGCTTGATTGATGAATGTTCCTTCTCTAAGTTGCTTGATCTCAAATCCAAGGAAGAACCGTAACTCCCCCATCATAGACATCTCAAACCTGTCAGTCATAAGCTTTGAAAATTCATCATTAAAAGATTTATTAGTAGAGCCAAAGATAATATCGTCTACATATAGTTGGCATACGAAGAGCTCCCCTTTAACCTTCTTAGTAAAAAGAGTGGGATCGATTTGCCCAACTTCGAAGCCACGGTCTAACAAAAGCTCTTTAAGGTGCTCATACCACGCACATGGGGCTTGTTTAAGGCCATAGAGTGCCTTATCGAGTTTGTAGACATGGTTCAGGAAGTTAGGATCCTCAAATCCTGGGGGTTGCTTTACATATACCAACTCATGTAGAGGACCATTAAGAAAAGCACTCTTAACATCCATTTGCTATAATTTAAAATTATTATGAGCAGCATAAGCAAGAAGGATACGAATGGACTCAAGATGAGCCACATGAGCATAAGTCTCACCAAAGTCAATGCCCTCCACTTGGGAATAGCCTTGTGTCACGAGTCTTGCCTTGTTCCTCACAACAATGCCATTCTCATCTTCCTTGATGTTAAATATCCATTTTGTGCTGATAACATTCCGGCAATCCTTGGGCTTCTCTACTAATTTCCAGACCTTGTTGCATTCAAAGTTATTCAAATCTTCATGCATAGCAACAACCCAGTCCGGATCCTCAAGAGCTTAAAACACTTTCTTGGATTCCACCATTGAGATGTGAGCTTGATGCTCACTGAAACTTGCCAACTCCCTTCTTGTGGAAACCCTTTGTCGAAGATCACCTACAACTTTGTCAAGAGTGTGACCCCTTAACTCAAGGTTCCTATATGCACGAGCTTTGCGACGAAGTTTAGTTAGTTTGTTGTCTCTTGGAGGAATAACTTCATCATTTGAGTCTTTGTTGGAATCATTGGCTTGGACTTGATCTGTAGCTTGATTAGCAGTAGTAGGAGATGATGAACCTAGCCCTTGGAGTTGATCAACAACCGTAATAGGAGGCTGCTGCTCTTCAGGAGTTTCAGGGCCAAATAATCCGGCCATGGGTTGGGCCGGATAATCCGGCCTAGGAGAACCTGAAGCATCTTCACAAACTTGATTGGATCTTGCTCGAATTGGAGAGTGGCTGGATAATCCGAGGTCAGCCGGAAAATCCGGCCTGGGACTTGCAGCAGATTCTTCGATATGTTGATCATTTTGGCCAGCGATGGAGGGATGGCTGGATAATCTGGTGTCGACCGGATAATCCTGCCTGGAGCATTCATGAGCATGTTGATCTTCAGCATTCTGTGTGGTTGGTGTAGAAGATTCTCCAATGGTTGGACCATGTTGAGCTTGTGTCGATGAGGGATCCACTTGAGTAGAGCATTGTCCTTCCCGATCCACCAGAAGGGGTTCCTCAATGGGGCGGAAAAATCCCACACACATTGGCATCTTGGGGTATTTCAACATCTGCATCACAAACATCAACTTGCCCCGCACGGGAGCCATCATTTTCCTTGAACACCACACTACAAGATTCTACAACAGTTCCGGAGAGCTTATTGTAGACTCTATAAGTGTGGGATTCGGCACCATAACCAACAAAAATGCCTTCTAAATCCTTAGACTCCAATTTAGATAACCGAACTCCTTTAATGAGAAAGAAACACTTACAACCAAATACCCGGAAGTAGGAGATGTTTGGCTTGTTACCAGTAAGTATTTCATATGGAGTCTTGTCCAAGATTTTGCGGAGGTAGAGCCGGTTGGATGAATGGCAAGCGGTAGAGATTGCTTCAGCCCAGAAGTTATAAGGAGACTTAAACTCAGCTAGCATAGATCTGGCCATGTCCATTAAGGTCCGGTTCTTCCTCTCGGTAACACCATTTTGTTGAGGGGTGTACGCAGCGGAATATTGATGTCTTATCCCCTCTTCACTTAGGAATTAATTTAAGGTGTCTCTTGAACTCGGAGCCGTTATCACTTCTTATTGCCAATATAGGGACATTGTGTTGACGTTGAACCTCGTTGGCGAAGTTGATGACCGTTTGTTGAGTCTCGCTCTTCAACTTGAAGAAATAGACCCATGTGTATCTTGAGTAATCATCAACAATCACGAGGTAGTACTTCTTCCAACCGAGGCTTGCATGTGATGGAGGTCCAAAGAGATCCACATGAAGGAGCTCCAAAATCCTCTTTGACGAAATAATGGTCTTCCTTCGATGAGGAGAGTCATGTATTTTCCCTTCAACACAAGCCCTGCAAACACGATCTTTGGCAAAGGAAACATTTTCTTTTAGTCCAAGGATGTGGCCACCCTTATGGAGACTTTGCAAATTTCTCATATTAACGTGGGCTAGTCGGCGATGCCATAACCAACCCGCGTTAGCCTTTCCGAAAAGACACATCGGACATGTAGTGGTTTTCCCCGAGAAGTCCACCACGTATAGGTCATTTTCGACATATCCCACGAAAGCGACTTTTAGAGACTTGCTCCACAAGAGTACCACCAAATCAGCATCAATGAAAACTGCAAAACCCATCTTACCAAGGGCGTGGACTGAAAGTAAATTGTAACCGAGGGTCTCAACAAGCATGACGTCCACGAGAGAGAGATATCGTGAGCAACCACAACTTTGTCGAGACCCAATACCTCAGATTTTGACTTGTCACCATAGGAGACGGTTATGTGATCATGATTTGGCTGCATCTCCGTGATGATCTCCTTGCTTCCGGTCATATGACTTGTGCACCCGCTATCGAGTACCCATTTAGACCCACCGGAAGCATAGCCCTGCAAGAAAGTTACTTCTTGGTTTTAGGTACCCATTTTCCAATGGGTCCTCTCATGTTAGTGACAAGGTTCTTGGGAACCCAAATAGACCAAGGAATGTAACTATCATAAGGACCTACATAAATAGCATAAACATCACCATAATAATCACAATATAACTCATAGTTAGGATTATTAGCCCCTGCAAAACCATCATAGTTAGACTTGTCATTAGTGGTGGTGCTAGTCTTTGGTTGAGCAGTTTTGCTCTTCTTCTTCTTGTTGTTGTTCTTCTTCTTTGTCTTGGGGACATAACCAAGACCCTCTCTTCCATTGTTTGCCATTTTCTTGCTAAGAACCTCATTTAGAATTTCTTTACCTTTATGTTGAGATCCCTTTACAAGTTCTTCTTGTCCACAAGATGGAGTAGAGGTGCTGGGCATATCATACTTCCCCAACTGAGTTTGGAGCTGATCACGAGACTCATTTAGAGTAGAATGTTCACTCTCCAATGCCTTGTGAGAAATGTCAAGTTTCTCAAACTTCTCCGAGAGTCTAGCATGAGCAGCCCCAAATTCAATATTTTCCTTCTTTAGTTTCTTTACCTTAGCAAGAGCGTTGTCATGTTCTTTGATGAGCTGAGCGACAACCTCTTCATGGGACTCCTCAATTGACTCGAGTCTCTATTCCAAGGATACTCGAGCTTCCTCTTCTTATTCCAAGGCATTCTCCAAGGAGGCTATTTCCAAGGCATCTTCTCTTTCAATTCTGCCCTTTTCTTCGAGGAGATCTTCGGATTGGGCAAGTTGACTCATAAGAGCATCAAAATGAAGTTTGTGCTCACCTTGCAAGTTAGTGAAAAAGTTGTCCAAAGCAATAACTTCTTCTTTTATCTTAGGACTAGTATGATCATCCATATCCATATTTATGTTAGTCTTAGGAAATGAAGAAATAGAAGATAATACCTCGGACCCTCTTGCCATAAGGCAAGTGACATTGTTGTTGATGATGTTTTCTTTTGGAGAGTCGAAGAGTGATGACGGAGTAGATGTGGTGGCTATAGAAGCCACCTCACGAGTACTATCTTCATCCTCTTCATCTTCACTTGTAGAGGAATATTCTTCTTGTGCCACCAAGACAATCTTGGGTTGCTTCTTGTAAGGGCCATTCTTTTTTATAAATGGCTTATTTCAAGGTGCCTTGGATTTTTATTTAAGGATGAGCCTACCACCATTGTCTTCTCTATTTTGATATGGACACTCAGCCAAAAAATGTAGCCTATCTCCAGAATTGTAGCATGTTCTCAGTTTTGGGCCATTCTCTCTTCTCCACTTGACCCATTCTTGCGCTCGAGTTCCGGCTTGGCCTTGGCTGGATCCTTCCAAAAGTTCCTTGCATAGAAGGCCATGTACACACCATGAGCACGCTTGACTTCCTCGGGGCAACCCATGGAGACACCCTCGAATCCTCTTTCATCCTCATCTTGCTCAACAACATTTGCCTTTAGAGCAACACATTGACCCCTTTTTGCATTCCAATGGCTCAGGCACGGGCATCTTCCGTGTTCTTAGCTGCAACCTTGAATGATGCCATTTCTTGCATGACTTCATTGGAAGTCATTTGATGGTAGTTGTGTCTACCTTGCAAGCTCTTCAAGTTTGTTGGCTCAAAAGGCATTAGAGCACTCACATATTTCCTTTTTATCCAAGCATCATCAATGTGAGTGGCTCCATGCTTTCTAAATGTTGTTGCAATGCCCTTGAGTCTTCTATACATATCTTCATGGTTTTCACCATCCAACATGTAGAATCCTTCAGCTTCATTGGTAAGGGCATCATACCTATTCCTCCTCATGCTTTCATTTCCAATAAAGAGGTCGGTGAGAGCATCCCAAGCTTCTTTAGCAGTGTTGAAATGCTCAATGTGGGGCATGTCCTTGGGACCCACTCCGAGCTGTATCATGTGGAGAGCCGTTGCATTCAATTGGCTATCCACAACTTCTGTTCTTGTTAAGTTGGTGTGATATCCAATGTGAAGACCCTCTTTGATAATCCTCCAAAGTTCAATTGACAAACTGCATACATGAGACTTCATTAAGAATTGCCATTGATTAAATGAAGATGCAGTAAGTTTAGATGGATCACCCCTATTGTTTATATGGGGATGTGGGATAGGTGGGTCCGGAGAATATAGGTGAGGAACCTCACTATAGTCCTCCTTGCCACTTCCCTTCTTAGAGGCGGAACCATTATGTTTTTCACCTACCACTTCATCTTCCTTAGATCCGGCGTGAGCCTTATCCTTGGATGAAGGAGTGGTAGCCTCAGAGGAAGATGGAGATGGGGCTGTAGATGATGTGAGGCGAGCAATCATTTGCTGCATCTCCTCCATCTTGGTCTCAAAGGATTTCAACAAATTTGTTTCCAACGTCTTGAGGTCATCCATTGTAACCTTATCCACATCCTCATTCCCATTTTCCGTAGTACCCATACTTCTCTTAGGCGGTTAAGCCCGAATAAAGAGCCGGGGCTCTGATAACAATTGAAATGGATCTTATGGGAACCTAGAGGGGGGTGAATAGGTGCTAAATCAAATTTTAATGCTTTTTCAATTTTAGGCTTGACACAAAAGGTAAATTCTCTAGATAGCTATTATATAGAATTTCCCTATATGCAAACCTAACTACTAGCGAGTAAAGGTGAGTGAGATACAGGAACGAGTAAACCGTAGTGGAGCACGCGGAGACACATGATTTGTTTTACCGCAGTTCCTTCCTTGTTAAGGGAAGTACATATGCGTTGGAGGGGTGGGCGGTACTAAGATCACCATGCCACAATAGGCCTCACCCTGTTCTCCGATGGATCCCGCCACCAAAGGCCCGATCCACCTTTCCACTATAGGAACCCTTCGAGGCGGGAACCGACGCCTTTACACAACTAGCGGGGCACAACTCCACAACCAAATTGGAAGCTCCCGTAATGACAACAAGATGCCACAAGAACAAGTTATCAATAACAAAACACAAGATCTAGATATTAACGAGAATACAAGATCAGGGATTTCTCCAAGTGAATGGAGAGGAGTTGATGCGCTTCATTCGTGATGATGATGCGTGATGTCTCCTCCTTCAATTCCACCAAAGATCGAAGGCTTCGGGTGGTTTAAGTGGGAGAACTTGGGAGAGAGCTCTTGCAACAGATCTGATCTTTTTCGAATGAATCAAAAGTTCTGACCAAAGGGGATGAAGGGGCTTTTATACCCCCTATCCCAACTGAGCCGTTGGAGCCTTTAGGGGCCAAATTATCCGGCCCAAGTGAGGGACGGATTATCCGGCCTGGGGAAAACTCTGCCCCATACTCGGATTATCCGGCAAATAATCCACCCCCACTCAGAGCGATGCGTCGAGCTGGCCCTTGCTTGTCTCCTGGGGGCCGGATTATCTGGCCCAAGGTGAGGGCTGGATTATCTGGGCGGGGGAAGAAAGTTCGCCCCTTTTCGGAATTTTTGAGGGATAATCCGCCCCTAGTCAGAGCGTCGCGCCTTGCCTATCCTAAATCATCTCCTAGGGGCCAGATTATCCGGTCAGGGGAAGAAACTCTGCCCTTTTCGGAATTTCTGGGGTAAATCCGCCCCTAGTCAGAGCGACACGCCATGCCTGCCTTTGCCAAGTGAGCCAGGCCGGATTATCCGACCCCTTCGGGGGGCGGATAATCTGGCCCCCAAACACAATAACTTTTCCTGCACACTTAGCACACATGAGAAAACTCCACGGTATTGTTATCTAACACGCAAAACATAGGGAACCATGAAATGTTCTTTCAGCTGGAGATGTTGGAGAGGGTGGAGATCTCCCTGGAGGTGGCTCCGGTGGAGTTTTCCCCACCAATTGCTAGATCTGACTCTGTTTGGTGGTGTTTCATCTCTGGTGGCTCTCTCCCTGAGGACGCCTGATACGTCCATTTTGCATCACTATTCTATATCATAATTTACTGTTATTCATTGATATATTTCATATTAAGAGATTATAATTATGTTATTTCATCTGTTTTTGCATGGTTGATGACTTTTGGAGGATGGACCGCTGCAGTTAGGATTCTGATGGAAAAGGCACTGTTTGGAGGTGAAATTCATGAAGATCAGAAAATTCCAGAAAATACATAGAAAATCCTATTTTTTCAGAAGACGAAGGATGCCAGAATGGGGAGCGGAGTTGGGCCATAGGGGGCCCTGTTGGAGATATGCCCAAGAGGCAATAATAAAAGTGATTATTATTATATCTTTGTGTTTATGATGAATGTTTACATCACATGCTATAATTGTATCATTAGGAAACACTAATACTTGTGTGTTTTGTAAACATAAGAGAGTCCCTAGTAAGCCTCTTGTTGAAACTAGCTTGTTGATTAATTGATGATCATGGTTTCCTGATCATGGACATTGGATGTTATTAATAACAAGGTTATATCATTAAGAGAATGATGTGATGGACACACACCCATAGTAAGCGTAGCATAAGATCAAGTCATTAAGTTCGTATTGCTGTAAGCTTTCAAATACATAGTAACCTAATCCTTCGACCATGAGGTTATGTTAATCACCATCACCGGATGGATACTTTGATGACATCAAACGCCGCTTCGTAACTGGGTGGTCATAAAAGTGTCATTGGGTATTCTGAAAGTATGTGTTGAAGCGCATGAACCAAGATTGGGATTTGTCCATCCATATGACGGATAGATATGCTCTGGGCCCTCTCGGTGGAATGTCGTCTAGTTAGCTTGCAAGCATGTGACTGGGTCACAAGGGATGACATATCACGGAACAAGTAAAGAGTACTTATCAGTAACGAGGTAGAACTAGGTATGGAGATACCGACGATCAAACCTCGGATAAGTATAGTGTCGCGAGACAAAGGGAATTAGTTTCATATGTAAGTGGTTCAATCGATCGCGAAGTCATCGTTGAGTATACGGGAGCCATTATGGATCTCCAGATCCCGCTGATGGTTATTGATAGGAGATGTGTCTCTATCATGTCTACATATTCACGAATCGTAGGGTGACACACTTAAGGTTCGAAGTTGTTTTAAGTAGATATGGAATGTGCGTTGGAGACCGAATGTTGTTCGGAGTCTCGGATTGGATTCGGGACATCACGAGGAGGTCCGGAATGGTCCGGAGAATAAGATTCATATATAGGAGATCATTTTATGAGATAGGAAATGTTCCGGAGTGTTTGTATGAGGATTCTAGAAGGTTTCGGAATGTTCCGGAAGGTTCTGGAAGATATCTTGGAGTTTGCTTGAAAATCAAGATAGGGATCAAGGAGTCCTGGTGGGTCAAGATACGGAGTCGTGGGGAAGGAGGACTCCTCCCCCACCTCCAATCCGCCGGCCATAGAGAGGGAGGGGAGTCCTACAAGGACTCCCCCTCCCTAGGCGCCTTCCCTCTTTAAATAGAGGGGCAGGGGCGCCCCCTCCTCCCGAGCTCTCATAACGTCCAATCTCTGCCGCCTCTCTCCTCCACCATCTTCTGCACAGGCATAGGCGAAGCCCTGCAGAATTCTCTACTCCACCACCACCACCACGCCGTCGTGCTGCTGGGATTCCGTGGAGAAGATCTACTACCTCCGCTACTCGCTGGAACGGGGAGAGGAAGGTCTGCTTCGACTCCGCACGTGTGACCGACTGCGGAAGCGCTGCCGAATCGTGGCGCCGGAAGGATCGTCTACTTGACCAAGGGCGGAAGCGCTGCTGGAACGCGACGCCGGAAGGATCGTCTACTTGACCGACGGTGGAAGCGCTGCTGGAACGCGACGTCGGAAGGATCGTCCACACGATCTTGAGATCGGCAAGTGATCGACTACATCAACCACGAGATCTAATCTCGTTAAGGCTTTCAGATCTACGAGGGTTAGTTCCCATCTATCTCGTTGCTCATGTCTAATAGATTAGATCTTGGCTTTTATCTAGATTAGATCTAGGTTTTGTTCGTTCTTGCGGTAGAAATTTTTTGTTTTCCATGCTACGAACCCATCAGTGGTATCAGAGCCGTATCTATGCGTAGATCTGTTGCACGAGTAGAACACAATGTTTTTGTGGGCGTTGATGCTTTTGTTGTCGGTGTCTTAGCGTGTACTTTGCATCTTGCGGCATGGTGGGATGAAGCGGCTCGGGCTAACATTACATGTCATCGCACATGAGACTTGCTCCACGCTTGACGTGCAACTTGTTTTGCACAAGTGGCTTTGCGGGTGTCTGTCTCTCCCACCATAGTTAAGATTCAATTTACAATGAGCATCTTGACAACACTTGTATCAACGTTGTGGTTCTTGTTCGTAGGTAAGATCGGTCTTATGCGAAAGCCCCAAACCACGTAAAACTTGCAAAGAAAATTAGAGGCGTCTAACTTGTTTTTGCAAGGGTTTTGTGATGTGATATGGCCAACATGTGATTGTGATTGTATTTGATGTATGCAATGATCCTTGTTGTAATATGGCAACCGGCAGGAGCCTAATGGTTGTCTTTAATTCTGTTAAGACCTGCGTGTCTATTCATCTTGTAATAGCTTTATTCCAAGTAGTTGTAATAGTTGTTGGTGATGATGGACAACCATGAAGCGGCGCCACTGACCTTGACGCAATGCTGGTGATGATGGAGATCATGTTCGTGCTTTGGAGATGGAGATCAAAGGCGCAAGAAGAAAAGGCCATATCATATCACACTAATTATGAATTGCCTGTGATGTTAATCCTTTATGCATCTTGTATTGATTAGATCGCGACGGTAGCATTATAAGATGATCCCTCTCACTAAATATCAAGTAATAAAGTGTTCACCCTTAGTTGGCACCGTTGCTAAGACTCGTCGTTTCGAAGCATCTCGTGATGATCGGATGTGATAGATTCTACGTGCGCATACAACGGGTGCAAGCCAGATTTGCACATGCGGAAACTAAGGTTGTCTTGACGAGCCTAGCATGTACAGACATGGTCTCAGAACACGGAATACCGAAAGGTAGAGCATGAATCATATAATTGATATGATGAACATGAAGATTGTTCGCCGATGAAACTACATCTTCTCTCGTGAAGATTAGACTTGGTGTAGTGGATTTGGTTCGTGTAATCACTAAGACAATGTGAGGGATGTTGTTTTGAGTGGGAGTTCACCTAGTTAGTTTAATAATTAAATTTGAACTCAATTTATCATAAACTTAGTCTAAACTACTTGCAAATTGTTGTAGATTATGGCTAACCCCTCCATCAATTTCAGTGCGTTCCTAGAGAAAGAAAAACTTAAGAACAATGGAAGCAATTTCACGGACTGGTTCCGTGGACTGAAGATCGTCCTCAGGGCTGGTCAGTTGACCTATGTGCTCGATGCACCGCTAGGTGACCCACCTGCAGATAATGCCGCCGATGACGAAAAGAATGTTTTCGCCACTCGGAAGAATCATTACTCCACAGTTCAGTGTGCCATCCTGTACGGTTTAGAAGCGGAGCTCCAACAGCGTTTTGAGCACCACGACCCGTTCGAGATCATTAAGGAGCTCAGGCTAATTTTTGAGACTCGCGCGGCCATGGAGAGCTATGAGGCCTCCGAAAAGTTCTTTAACTGTAAGATGGAAGAAGGAAGCTCCGTTAGCGAGCACGTGCTCACCATGTCTGGGTACGCAAAGAACCTCCAAGAGTTGGGAATATCGATTCCTAATGAATTGGGGATTCACCGTCTCTTTCAATCACTGCCACCAAGTTACAAGAACTTTGTGATGAACTACAACATGCACTGCATGAACAAGACGTTACCTGAACTATCGTCCATGCTGAAAACTGCTGAAGTGGAGATCAAGAAGGAGCACCAAGTGTTGATGGTCAATAAGACCACCAATTTCAAGAAACGGGGCAAGCCTAAGAACAAGGGCAACTTCAAGAAGGACGGCAAGAAAGCTGCCGCACCTGCTAAGAAGCCCAAGGCTGGTCCTAATTCTGAAACTGAGTGTTTCTACTGCAAGGGTGCTGGTCACTGGAAGCGTAACTGCCCCAAGTACCTGGCGGATCTGAAGAACGGCAACATCAAGAAGAAAGGTATATTTGATATATGTGTTATAGATGTGTATCTTACTAGTAATCGTAGTAGTGCCTGGGTATTTGATACTGGTTCGGTTGCTCATATTTGTAACTCAAAACAGGAGCTGCAGAATAAACGAAGACTGGCAAGAGACGAGGTGACGATGCGCGTTGGAAATGGCTCCAAGGTTGATGTGATCGCCGTCGGCGCGCTCCCTCTACATCTACCTTCGGGATTAGTTTTAAATTTAAATAATTGTTATTTGGTGCCTGCGTTAAGCATGAACATTATATTTGGATCCTGTTTATTGCGAGACGGTTACTCTTTTAAGTCTGAGAATAAAGGTTGTTCGATTTATATGAGTAATATCTTTTATGGTAATGCACCTGAGATGAATGGTTTATTCTTACTGAATCTCGATAGTAGTGATACACATGTTCACAACATAGACGCTAGACGAATTAAATTGAATGATAATTCTACATACATGTGGCCCTGTCGTCTTGGTCACATTGGAGTGAAGCACATGAAGAAACTCCATTCAGATGGACTTCTTGAATCACTTGAAAGATGCGAAGCATGTCTAATGGGAAAAATGACTAAGACTCCATTCTCTGGTACAATGGAGCGAGCTACAGACTTATTGGAAATAATACATACCGATGTGTGCGGTCCAATGAGTGTAGCATCGCGTGGTGGATATCGTTATGTTCTCACTTTCACGGATGACTTGAGTAGATATGGGTATATCTACTTTATGAAACATAAGTCCGAAACTTTCGAGAAGTTTAAGGAATTTCAAAGTCAAGTGGAAAATCATCGTAACAAGAAGATTAAGTTTCTGCGTTCTAATCGCGGAGGTGAATATCTGAGTTACGAGTTTGGCATGCATTTAAAGAAATGTGGAATACTTTCACAGTTGACACCGCCGGGAACACCACAGCGTAATGGTGTGTCCGAACGTCGTAATCGAACTCTCTTAGATATGGTTCGGTCTATGATGTCTCTTACAGATTTACCGTTATCATTTTGGCGCTATGCATTAGAGACAACCGCATTCACTTTAAATAGGGCACCATCTAAATCCGTTGAAATGACACCGTACGAATTGTGGTTTGGTAAGAAACCTAAGTTGTCGTTCCTTAAAGTTTGGGGTTGCGAAGCATATGTAAAGAAGTTACAACCTGATAAGCTAGAACCCAAAGCGGAGAAATGCGTCTTCATAGGATACCCTAAAGAAACGATTGGGTATACCTTCCATCATAGATCCGAAGGCAAAGTTTTCGTTGCAAAGAATGGATCCTTTCTTGAGAAGGAGTTTCTCTCGAAAGAGGTGACTGGAAGGAAAGTAGAACTCGATGAGGTTATTGAACCTTCTCTCGGATTTGAGAGTAGCGCAGCACCGGAAGATGTTGGTGCCGCCTGCACCAATTGGAGAGGAAGCTAATGATAATGATCATGAAACTTCAAATGAAGTTACTGCTGAAACTCGTAGGTCAACAAGGGTTCGTACCACTCCTGATTGGTATGACTCTGCCTTGAACGTCATGTTGGTGGACAACGCTGATGACCCTGCGATGTATGAAGAAGCTATGGTGAGCCCAGATTCCGACAAATGGCTAGAAGCCATGAAATCCGAAATGGGATCCATGTACGAAAACCAAGTGTGGACTTTGGTGGACTTACCGGATGGCCGTAAGGCTGTCGAGAACAAATGGATTTTCAAGAGAAAAACAGATGCTGATGGTAATGTTACCGTCTATAAAGCTCGACTTGTCGCGAAAGGGTTCCGACAAATTCAAGGAGTTGACTTGATGAGACTTTCTCACCAGTCGCGAAGCTAAAGTCTGTGAGGATTTTGTTAGCAATTGCTGCACATTTCGATTATGAGATTTGGTAGATGGATGTCAAAACGGCGTTCCTTAATGGTGACATCGAGGAAGAGTTGTATATGGTACAACCCAAGGGTTTTGTCGATCCTAAAGATGCTGACAAGGTATGCAAACTTCAGCGATCCATTTATGGACTGAAGCAAGCATCCCGCAGTTGGAATCAACGTTTTGATAAAGTAATCAAAAACTTTGGATTTATACAAACTTATGGAGAAGCTTGTATTTACAAGAAAGTGAGTGGGAGCTCTGTAGCATTCCTAGTACTGTATGTAGATGACATATTGTTGATTGGGAATGATATAGAACTTCTTAATAGCGTCAAAACCTATTTGAATAATAGTTTTTCAATGAAAGATCTTGGCGAAGCGGCATATATTCTAAGCATCAAGATTTATAGAGATAGATCAAGACGCCTAATAGGGCTTTCAAAGTACATACTTAGACAAAGTTCTAAAGAAGTTTAGAATGGAAGATAGCAAGAAAGGGTTCGTGCCCATGTTGTCAGGTAAGACCTTGAGTAAAACTCAAAGTCCAGCTACGGCAGAAGATAGAGAAAAGATGAATAATATTCCCTATGCCTCAGCCATAGGTTCTATCATGTATGCCATGTTGTGTACTAGACCGGATATAGCACATGCTGTTAGTTTGACTAGCAGATATCAAAGTGATCCTGGAGTGGAACACTGGACAGCGGTCAAGAACCTAAATAGGACTAAGGATATGGTTCTTTCTTATGGAGGTGATGAACAGCTTGTTGTAAATGGTTACACCGATGCTAGTTGGAACACCGATCCGGATGACTCGAAGTCACAGTCGGGATACGTATTTATTTTGAATGGTGCTGCAGTGAGCTGGAGGAGTGCGAAGCAAAGCGTTGTGGCGAAATCTTCAACTGAATCGGAATACATAGCTGCTTCGGAGGCTGCACAAGAAGCCGTTTGGATGAAGGAATTCATTACTGAACTCGGCGTGGTTCCCAGTGCGTTGGACTCGATGGCCATCTACTGTGACAACACAGGTGCCATAGCTAATGTGCAGGAGCCAAGGTCACATAGCAAGCTGAAGCACATCAAGCTACGTTTCCACGCTATTCGCGAGTATGTCCGAGATGGTGACATAAAGATTTGCAAAGTACACACTGATCTGAATGTGGCAGATCCGTTGACTAAACCTCTCCCTAGGGCAAAGCATGACCAACACCAAAACGCCATGGGTGTTCGGTATATTACCATGTAATCTAGATTATTGACTCTAGTGCAAGTGGGAGACTGTTGGAGATATGCCCAAGAGGCAATAATAAAAGTGATTATTATTATATCTTTGTGTTTATGATGAATGTTTACATCACATGCTATAATTGTATTATTAGGAAACACTAATACTTGTGTGTTTTGTAAACATAAGAGAGTCCCTAGTAAGCCTCTTGTTGAAACTAGCTTGTTGATTAATTGATGATCATGGTTTCCTGATCATGGACATTGGATGTTATTAATAACAAGGTTATATCATTAAGATAATGATGTGATGGACACACACCCATAGTAAGCGTAGCATAAGATCAAGTCATTAAGTTCGTATTGCTGTAAGCTTTCAAATACATAGTAACCTAATCCTTCGACCATGAGGTTATGTTAATCACCATCACCGGATGGATACTTTGATGACATCAAACGCCGCTTCGTAACTGGGTGGTCATAAAAGTGTCATTGGGTATTCTGAAAGTATGTGTTGAAGCGCATGAACCAAGATTGGGATTTGTCCATCCATATGACGAATAGATATGCTCTGGGCCCTCTCGGTGGAATGTCGTCTAGTTAGCTTGCAAGCATGTGACTGGTTCACAAGGGATGACATATCACGGAACGAGTAAAGAGTACTTATCATTAACGAGGTAGAACTAGGTATGGAGATACCGACGATCAAACCTCGGATAAGTATAGTGTCGCGAGACAAAGGGAATTAGTTTCATATGTAAGTGGTTCAATCGATCGCGAAGTCATCGTTGAGTATGTGGGAGCCATTATGGATCTCCAGATCCCGCTGATGGTTATTGATAGGAGATGTGTCTCTCTCATGTATACATATTCACGAACCGTAGGGTGACACACTTAAGGTTCGAAGTTGTTTTAAGTAGATATGGAATGTGCGTTGGAGACCGACTGTTGTTCGGAGTCTCGGATTGGATTCGGGACATCACGAGGAGATCCGGAATGGTCCGGAGAATAAGATTCATATATAGGAGATCATTTTATGAGATAGGAAATGTTCCGGAGTGTTTGTATGAGGATTCTAGAAGGTTTCGGAATGTTCCGGAAGGTTCTGGAAGATATCTTGGAGTTTGCTTGAAAATCAAGATAGGGATCAAGGAGTCCTGGTGGGTCAAGATACGGAGTCGTGGGGGAGGAGGACTCCTCCCCCCACCTCCAATCCGCCGGCCATAGAGAGGGAGGGGAGTCCTACAAGGACTCCCCCTCCCTAGGCGCCTTCCCTCTTTAAATAGAGGGGCAGGGGCGCCCCCTCCTCCCGAGCTCTCATAACGTCCAATCTCTGCCGCCTCTCTCCTCCACCATCTTCTGCACAGGCATAGGCGAAGCCCTGCAGAATTCTCTACTCCACCACCACCACCACGCCGTCGTGCTGCTGGGATTCCGTGGAGAAGATCTACTACCTCCGCTGCTCACTGGAACGGGGAGAGGAAGGTCTGCTTCGACTCCGCACGTGTGACCAACTGCGGAAGCGCTGCCGAATCGTGGCGCCAGAAGGATCGTCTACTTGACCAAGGTCGGAAGCGCTGCTGGAACGCGACGCCGGAAGGATCGTCTACTTGACCATAGAAAGATTTAGCCGCCTTTGCGGGGCGGAAAACTACAGAGAGAGAAAGAGCTCTCCGGTAGGCAGAAATCTGCCGGGGAAATTCCTTCCCGGAGAGGGGAGATCGTCGCCATGAACACCACCATCAAGTTCGACTTCATTGGGATCATCATCACCATCATCTCCATCATCATCTCCACCAGCATCATCATCACCACTTCAAACCGCTGTAACAATTGGGTTGAATCTTGCATAGTTCTTAGGGGAAACTTTCCCGGTGTTGATTACTTGTTGTAGTTGATGTTATTGAGTGGAACCGTTGAATTATTGTTATGTTCAGATTGTTACTTATCATCATTTCATCTCTGATCTTGATCCATGTGATGTCTCATGAGTAGTTTGTTTAGTTCTTGAGTACATGGGAGAAGTCATGTTGTTAGTAGTGGAATTGTGTTGAGAAAGATTGAATAGTTTGTTATTTAAGTTGTGGTGTTATTCTTCTAGTGGTGTCATGTGAACGTCGACTACATGACACTTCACCTTCAAGGGCCTAGGGAAATGCATTGTGTATTTGGCTACTAATCGTAGGGGTTGCCAGAGTGACAGAAACTTAAACCCTCGTTAGGAAACCTTTGCACAAGGGAGTGTAGGATCTCAGAGTTTAAAGCCGTGGTTAGGTTTTTATCTTAATTAATTTCTTGTACTTGCGAATGCTTGCAAGGGATTTAATCACAAGTATGTATTAGTCCTAGGAAGGTCAGTACATTAGCACGGGTTCACCCACACAACACTTATCAAACTAAAGAAGATTAATCAAATATATGAAGCGAAAGCACTTGACGATATTCCCGTGTATCCTCGAGAACGTTTGGTCATCTTAAGTAATACAACCAGCTTGTCCTTTGCTAAAGAAAGGATTGGGCCACTTGCTGCACCTATTATTATTGTCTTTTATTTACTCGTACTTTATTTATCTACATTATCAAAAAACCCTAAAAATCCGTTTGCTAAGTATTTACAGAGAATTCCTGATCCAAGCCACTCGTCAACGCCTTCTGCTCCTCGTTGGGTTTGACAATCTTACTTATCGAAAATACTGCAATACACCCCCTATACTTGTGGGTCATCAAGACTATTTTCTAGCGCCATTGTTGGGGAGTGAAGCGCTATTGGAGAGTGGAACTAGTAAAGGAAACTTCTACTGTGAGTATTGTTTACTTCTGTTAGTTGCTTTATTTTTGTTATGGATAATTCGATGAGTTTCTTATTTGGTAATGCTACTACCACTGCTAAGGTAGTACATAATCCACCACCTGCTGAGAATGATGTTTTCAAAATACCTACAAGAATTATTGATCGTGTTATGGATAACTACTATGTTGGGGATGGAACTGTCCATCCCGGTGATCATTTACTCTTTATACACGAATTATGCAGGTTGTTCAAGTGTGCAGGTATTACTACAGATCAAGTTAAGAAGAAGTTATTCTCATTATCGCTGAAAGGAAGAGCTGAGGAATGGTATAAGCTGCTGAAGAATGGTCAAGCTCTTGAATGGGAGGAAGTAGTACCTCTCTTTTATTCAAAATTTTATCCTCCTAGTGAAATTCATAAATATCGGAATCAGATATACAACTTTTGGCCTCTTGATGGAGAGAGTACAACTCAAGCTTGGGGAGATTGAAGTTACTAATGCTCAAATGTCCCATTCATGAGCTCCCCAACAATATTATTATCAATAACTTTTATGCAAGGCTTTCTCTTCATGATAAGGATCTATTGGATGCTTTTTGCGCTGGATCATTTACACGCATGGAAGAAGAAGCTAAACGGGATCTCCTAGACCATATTCAAGGCAATGCTGAAGCATGGGAGAATGATAAAGGAAGAAAGTCAGGTATAAATTATGACTATGAATGCATTAAATCTTTTATGGGAACTGATGACTTTCGTATTATTAGTAATGCTTATGGTCTAGACTCTCAAGCTATTGCAACCTATTTTAAGGCTTTTGCTTCCTATATTAAAATTCCTAAAAAGAAATGGAATAAGTATTATGAGCCATATAAAGATATTGTTAATAATGTTCCTACAAGAAATACTGAAGTTTATACTGCTAATCATGTTTTACCTGAACCTTACATTGAGAAAATGCCTTTCCCAGTTAAGATAAAGGAACATTCTATCATAGCTAGTGTAATTAATGAAAGTACAAATAAAGCTATTAAACCTGATGAACAAATAGCTATTAAGCCTATGATAGAAAATGTGAAAGACTTTGTCACTAAATATGTAGAAGATGGACACACTATCCTCTGTAAGGATACTTCTAATATTGTTTCACAAAGTAGTGTTATGAGAGCTAGTGTCCATGTGTTTTCTATTAGAATAAGTGACCATTGCTACAATGGTTCATGTGATAGTTATATCGTTAAATTTATGCATGATACTGAAAGTTATTATGAGAGAGGGAAAAGTGTTCTTATGCATCTCAATAATATTAAGTTTCCTTGCTTTATGTTGAAAGTCTTTATGTTACATCTATTTTGCCTTCCTATGCTAGCAGCCTCCGGTTTCAACAATTTATTTTCTTACAAAGTTCCCTTGCATAGGAAGTGGGTTAGACTTAAACACGTGTATTTTTGCTTCTTGATGCTCTCTTTTACTTCAATTCATAATCTTATGTGAGCATTATTGAAATTATCATCCCCATCTTAATGGCTATAAAGAAAGAGCTTTTTGGGAGACGACCCAATATATTTTTGCTTTAAGTTTTTGTTTATTTGAGTCTTGGAAGTTATTTCTTCTGCAATAACCTCTACTTATCCTTTTTGTTTAGTTTTTTGTGTCAAGATCAACCTCTAATGAGAGAGAAGTAATATTTGGGGAAGTTGCTATCCTGAAACAGAATTTTGTGCTTCACTATAAAAAATCATGAAAAATCCCAGAATGTCGTACTGATCTGTAATTTTTTGTGTGCATGTCCGAGGTTATTATTT
Source organism: Avena eriantha (assembly GCA_910589775.1). Classification (NCBI taxonomy): domain Eukaryota; kingdom Viridiplantae; phylum Streptophyta; class Magnoliopsida; order Poales; family Poaceae; genus Avena; species Avena eriantha. The sequence goes on along the minus strand of OU342742.1, from coordinate 61,929,968 downwards.
AACTTCCGTTAGTTTTTCACTTTTTGATTTGAACAATATAAGATTTTCCAAAAAATTGATCTTTACCTGCTGGTCTGTTTTGACAGATTTCTCCTACTCTTGCATTTGCTTCTTATATCGGTTTCCTTTTTTTGAATTCCTTTTTGGGCTTTCGGAAGGAGTTGCTATAGTAGCTTATGTTTTGATGGATTTCATTTGAAATTGAACTTAAAAGGTTTATTACCTCGCATGCACTAATGTTGCTAATGAGAATTGTGTGAAGTTTTGTGTGAAAGAAATTTTCAGGTTGTAGGAGAAAATGGTGTAATAAGATGGTGAATGGTTAAATGACTCAAACAATATGATTAAGAGTATGAATATATTGATGGTATTCAAGCGGTGACTCCGGAAGAATTTTTTAAATACCAAGTTCAGAGACCTGTAGAGTCTCTTTTCGAATAGGTAATAGTTCTGGTAAGAAAAAGGTCCGCGAAAATCTGTCAATTTATATTTTTCCAGTTTTTATCTAACAAGGAAAGCAATGAGTCGAAAAAGGGACGAAAATGGAGCCCGGGTGGCTCACACCACCCCGTGGCGCGGGCCCACCTAGCCGCGCCACCAGGGGGTGTGGCCACCACGGAGCCCGTCTCCGACCTGTTTTCTCGCAGTACCTTCCTTTTGCTGTAAAACTTCGTAATATATAATCCCCTGGACCCCCCGAGGTTCGTATATCATGTTCTCATCGTGTTTTCGTTTCGATCTGTTTCTGCCAGGAAGTATTCTTAAAGTTAGGAGCACAATGGTCTCCGCAACCGATAAGGGTAAGGAGCCTGCAGAGGAGGATCTCCAAGACTCTGAGCAGGAGGAGTATATCGATAGTGAAGTTGAAGAGGAAGCAAAGGAAGACCAGCGTCCGCATGCCAGCACCACCATTGCAAGCATTAGAGTGGTGGCGAACCTTGCCATGTTCAAAAGGACTGCACGGATGTCCACTAGAGGGAAGACTCTGCGTCATTGCTTGGCTTCACGGTCACCTTCTCCACGCACCAAGAATCCCGTACATACCCTTATACATGAGCATCAATTCCAAAATATGCCCAGGGAAAAATTACCTCCAATTGGGATATGCCTCGTTCTAACCACACAGGAAAAGAATACTTCAAGGAGGAAGAGTGGGGAAAGAATCGCAAGAGCTAGGATTCACAACCCGACATGATCATGAACCGCATTGAGCATAACTCGGAGTTGATTCGTACTCTCACCTTCGAGTTTGAGGATTTGAGGAAATTGATTGAAAAGCTCATCGAGAGAACACCAGCACCACCGAAGGAGTAATTCGTCATCCGGTTTTGGCATCCCCTTGGTTTGTTCCAAGCTTGGGGAAGTGTCACGGTATCACATCACTATCTTTTATCTTTTTACCTTTTAAGTAGAGTCATATCATGAATAGAGAAGTTATCATGTAGGATGGTTTGCATTATGGAAGTGTCCCCCCTCTCGTTAGTTATCTATGTATCCCTTGGTGTGAGTTGCCATTATGGAATATTAATGATAAGTTCTATCATTCACTCTTTTGCATATCTTATTTTCGTTTTCAATTACTATTATATGATTGATCTTGTTGTTAGTATTGGTATCACTTTGGGATCATTAAGTAAATTTAGTTGGTTTTGGCAAACCTGGCTCGGTCAGTAGCAACACTATTATGAGAGTTGAATGAAAAAGATAAAAGTACTCTTAAAAAATATAATTTCATCATCTTTCTTCCTTGATTGGCTCATACGCTTAGTATTATCTAGTTAAGATCTTTTGTGCTTCCAAGGAAGATTGCATGTTTGTTTTTGTCACTTGTATGTTTGTTTGTTTCCTTCAACTCTTATGCTTGCTACCCAGCCTTGCTAGCCTAAAACCTGTACTGAGAGGGAATGCTTCTTGTGCATCCAATCGTTAAACCAAAACCTATGCCATTTGTGTCCACCATACCTACCTATTAGCACTATTGCTATTCCAAATAAATTCATGTTTTTATCTACCTTCCGAATTAAATTTGTTATGTGAAAATTAGTGATTAAAGCTCTCACGAGCTTGATGGCACACTTTACTTTTCTTGCCCCTAATAAACTTGAACCATTGTGTCATCTATGTTGTATATGATTGCACTTATACATTGGGATTAGCAGAACCATGCTGTCATGGGGAACGCTTTTGACATTGCACTTGTACATTGTACCCAGTTGATATCATGCTCTTTTGTTTATGGATGTCGTCGGTGTGAAATGAAAGGGGAGCTTGTAAGTCCATGGAGTTATGTGTGTGTGTTAGAGAAACGCCTGGGTCGCTAGCCTAAGCCATGCCTAATCATGGTGGAAACTTGCAGCATCACCATAGTGAGCAATCTATGAAGCATTCTTCTTATAAAAAAGAGATAGAGATTGAGAAAAAGAAAAAAAGATGAGAAAAGAGGAAAGAGAGAAAAAAGCACCATTTTCCCATGGTATATAAGAAGATTGCTGAGATGCTCATCGTCTGCTTGCCTTGTCATTTTGATTATGGGATAGCTCCTGTATCATGTGCAAGGGGTACCCCGTTGGTGGTTCTCTATGATACACATGTACTTACTATGACAAGAACTTACCGGTAACTAAACTTGAGTAGCATGAGGAGCAGCCCTCGTATTCAAGGGACATGAGATTGCCAACTTATACTTTGTCAAGCATATACTCCATAGTTTGTTCACTTTAACCTTAATCACCTAAAGATGCTTATGATAGGGGCAATGACAGCTGAAAGCTAATAAGTATCATAATTTTTGGAAGCTCTTTATGAAACTTGAAATCCCTGCTTCCCTCTGCGAAGGGCCTATCTTTTACTTTTTTTAGTTGAGTCATTAAACCTATTCCTTTCTATCTCAACAAGTATTTTGAGTTGTTGTGTTTCATTCATTCATATGATCATTTATTCAATCATGTTTCTTATGTTCCTTGTTTTGCACATTGTTGACTCGTGTAATAACGAGCTCGTTGGGGAACCCCAAGAGGAAGGTATGATGAGCATAGCAGTAAGTTTCCCTCAGTTATGAAACCAAGGTTATCAATCCAGTAGGAGCAAAGAAACACCTCAAAGGTGTTGCTAGCTGGTCTTTCGCAGGGCGCACTACCGGCGCCAGCAGCAACGTGGAGACCTGCACAACACAATCACAGAACTTTGTCCCCAACTTACGATGAGGTTGTCAATCTCACCGGTTTTGCTGAAAACAAAGGATTAAACGTATCGAGTGGAAGAAGGTAATAGTTTGCAGAAAGTAAACACAAAGAAGTAAACAGTTGATTGTAGATTGATGTAAAAGAAAGGACCGGGGTCCATACTTCACTAGTGGTGGCTCTCCTTAAGATAGATGACATGTTGGGTGAACAAATTACAGTGGGGCAATTGACAAACATCGAGAAAGCATACGAGCATATACTACTCATCTTGACTCCTTTGAGACTTGATTGGCCATTACAACATTATACATAGACCGTAATCTAACTGCATCCATGACTAATATTCCACCTTCAGTTTATCATCTGAACCCCCTCCAGTATTAAGTTGCAAGCAACGGATAATTGCATTACGCATTGCGTGTAAAGTAAACAATACGATTGTTCTATGAACAAAGGATTGTTGTTTTCTCCCTAGTAGCAACAACACATCTAGTACCTTAGAGATTTCTGTCACTTCCCCAGATTACTAGAGGCATGAACCCACTATCGAGCATAAATACTAACTCTTGGAGTTACTAGCATCTACTTGGACAAGATAGCTACTAACAACGGAAAGCATGCAAGATCACAAATAACAAAGACATGATAGAATCAATAATCAATCTGAAATAGCATCTCAATATCCATCGGATCCCCGCAAACACAACATGTAGGAATTACAAATAGATGATCTTGATCATGAACGGAGCTCACAAGATCTAAACATGATAGCACAAAGGAGGAGAACCGGCCATCTAGCTACTACATGGACCCGTAGTCCAAGGATGAACTACTCATGCATCACAACGGAGGATTGCATGATGATGAAGAAGGCCTCCAGGGTGAATTCCCCTCTCTGACTGGGTGCCGGGAAGAGCTTTAGATCCCTCCCGATCTAGGGATGGAGATGACGACAGCTACAGACTCTTTCGTGGAATTTTGATTGGGTACTTAGGGTTTCTGTATCGGAGGCAATATATAGGCGAAAGGAGAGGCCGAGGGTGTGCCTGGGGCAGCCAGACCACCCCCTGGCATGGGCCAGGCCTGGCCGCGTGGCCAGGTGGTGTGGCCGGGCCCCAGCCCCTCTCCGTCTCGTATTCTGGGTCATGGTGTCCCTTGGTGAAAAACTGACTTTGGCTTTTGTCCCGTCCAATTCCGAGAATATTCATTTTCTGACTTTCCTGGAACCAAAAACAGCAGAAAATAGGCAGCTGGCACTGTGGCTCTTGTTAATAGGTTAGTCCAAGAAATCATATGAAAAGTACTCCAAAGTGTGGACAAAACATAAGAAAGTAGATAAAACTAAGCATGGAACATCAAAAATTATGGATACGTTAGCAACATATCAACTTCCCCAAGCTTAACTCTTGCTCGTCCTCGAGTAGGTAAGTGATAAAAAGAAAGAATATTTTTTTAGGTGACATGCACCATCATAAACTTGATCAAAGTATTTGTAAAACATTGATAGCTGGGATCATAGTACTTCAATCACAATCATGAAAGACAAAGTTCTAACAATAAGGCAAAGCAACTATGTTGCAACATGAAAAGGCACAAACAAAATATTCATGAATAACAATGCTTTGCAAGACGTTTGTTTCACATAAAGAATACATAGCATAGTGGCATTCAGCTTGTCCCTTACAGAGTAGCAAACATAAATGCATAGGACACCTTCAAAGTTCATAAGAGTGACTAGATACAAATAGTTTAAAACAAGCAATTCAAAGCTATGCATCAATCAACAAGTCTTGGGACAATGCACATAGAACTAAGAATGGCCACTATGCTCTCAAAGTAGGTGCATAAAGATAGAAGGTGGAGACTCAACATAAAAGTAAAAGAAAGGCCTTCATAGAAGGAAGTAGGGATTCAAGTCTCATAAAGAGCTTCCAAAAATTATGGTACTTATTAGCTTTCAACTCTCATTGCCCCTATCATAAGCATCTTGAAGGTGATTAAGGTTAAAGTGAAACAACTAAGAGGATATCCTTGGCAAGTTATAAGCCGAAATCTCATGCCCCTTACTTACGAAGACCGAACCTCATGCTACTCAACTTTAGTCACAAGTAAGCTCTTGTCACTGTAAGTACATATGTATCATAGAGAACCGCCAACGGGTACCCCTTGCACATGATACATGAGCTATCCCATAATCAAAATGACAAGGCAAGCATACAATGAGCATCTCAGCGATCTTTTTATTTGCTATTTTCATAGGTTTTTATTGGGGATGCTTCATAGAGTGCTCATTATGGTTATGCTGCAAGTTTCCACCATGATTAGGCATGGCTTAGTCTAGCAGCCCAAGCGTTTCTCTAACACAAATACAATCTCCATGATCTTACAAGTTCCCCTTTTATTTCACACCGCCGGGATCCATAAGCAAAAGAACATGATATCAACGAGGTACAAAGTACAGGTGCAATGTTGAAAGCATTCCCCATGATACATTGTTCTGCTAACTTCAACTTATAAAGCGCAAGCATATACACAACAAATATGGACGCAATGGTTCAAGTTTATTAAGTGCAAGAAAGTAAAGTGTGCCATCAAGTTCGTGAGAGCTTTAATCACTAGTTTTCTCATAACAAGTTTAATTCGGAAGGTAGAAAAAACATTAATATACTTGGAATAGCATATGCTAATAGGTAGGTATGGTGGACTCTTTGGAATAACTTGGTTTTAGGAGTTGGATGCATGAGTGGAACTCATACTTGGTTACGGAGGCTAGCAAAAGACTGGGAGCGGCCAACTAAGAGAGCAATAATGGCCATAATCATGTAGAGCGACAAAACATCATTGATCAAAGCATAAAGTCATACTACAAGTTGAAAACTAAAGTATCATAAAGGCTTATAGTGACTTGGGATAGTCATAACATGGTGTGAGCATGTGCCAAGTCAACCCAAATAAAGCATCAAAGGAGAATACCACAATACTATGCTTTAATATGCTAAAACAACGCATGATTCTTTCAAGGCACATTAAGAAATCTCAATTGTTTATAACATGACATGCTACAGCAAAGAATACTAAGCCTAAAGCCAAAACAATATCAAGCATGGCATGACAAAGCATGGGCCACAGTCAAAAACAAGCTCTCTTTACCACTTAAGTATGAACTTTCCTACTCTTTTCCAATCCAAACCAAACTATTTGAAAACCAATGTATGAAAGAGGGGGTCCAACCAATTTATTCAGCAAACTAAGTAGACGAAAACCAAAATGAAAAACGAAAAAGAAGATGCTCGAAGAACAACACAACTATGCATGAAACAATAAAAATGAAGTGTTTGGAAGAAACCTGGGATTTTTATTGACGAAGAAGGGGATGCCTTGGGAATCCCCAAGCTTTGACGCTTGTACTTCTTGGATATTTCTTGGGGTTACATGCGTGGCATCCCCAAGCTTGAGCTTTAGTCCATCCTTCATCTCATTACATTATTCCTTCCATACACCTGGAATTTTTCTTCATATAAAACTTCACACAATCTTTATTAGCAACATTAGTGCACTCAAGATAATAGGTCTTTAGGTTCAGTTCTAACACCAATAAAACTTTCATTAAAACACTAGCTACTATAGCACTTCCCTCAAAAAGTTCAATTCCCCAAAAGAACTCAAAAAGGAACCAACAAGAAGCAAATGCAAATAAAGGTAGAAATCTGTCAAAACAGACCAGAAGGTAAAGACGATTTTTTTCAAAGAGCTTATGTTGCTCAAATCGAAATATGTTGAACTAACGAAAGTTGGATAACAACCTGGGTCAGAAGCACAAAAATTCACACCTCCAAAGGACGTACAGAGATTTTACACGAATTTTTACGGTGAAGCACGGAAATCTGTTTCGGGATAGCAACTTTCCCAATCATTACTTCTCTCTGATTAGAGGTTACTCTTGGCACAAAAAGCAAATAAAAATGATAAGGAGCGGTTATTACAGAAGTAATAACTTCCAAGACTCATCTAAAACTTTTGGATTATCTCCCAATAAGTACTTTTCTTTAACGCCTTTAAGTTAGGCATAAGAAGCAAGAAAAATAATCAAGTGTTCTCAAATGAAGAAGCATTAAAACCAAATTTCTTGCCCTTACCTCTCTTAGTTTTATTCTTAACCTTGGGGAACATATGATTGCTTGGTGGAGAATTAAAGTGCATGGTGCCCTTTTCCACATCTATTATTGCTCCAAGGAGTTTCGATAGGGATCTTCCAAGTGTGATTTGTCCTTTTCCTACACATTCAATAACAAGATAATCAGTAGAAACCATTTTCCCTAGGATCTTTGTAAACACTCCTTCATATATTCCAATGGGTAATATTGTGGCATTATTAGCAAGAAAAATTTCTTCTCCTCCTTTAGAAAGCCCCCAAAGATTTAAAGATTCATAGATATCTTTGCGCATAAGACAAAATTCAGACATGATATCACAACGAGCATGAAACATTTCATTATTTATAGCAATCTTTACTATGGGAAGCCATTTTGAGAGTTCCGAATTTATTGGAACATAGTTATGATGCTCTCTAAGTGTATTATAGCAATCTTTCAAACTAGTAGTGTTGGTCTCAAGAGTATTCAATCTAGCAAATATGTTTATGAAGGAAGAATCAGATTTGCTAGGCAAGTTGTAAGTAAAGACCAAATTTTTTATGGCTTTAACAGCATCATCCTCATTGCATTGGAGTAAATCTCCTCCCACTACAGCATCCAAAGCATATCTATAGCAAAGAGCGATTCCAAGGTAAAAATATTAAGGAACAAGCTTTGAGTCATTTTAGGTTCAGTTTTTTCATGTAGATCGGAGATTCTAGACCAAGCTTCTTTGAAACTTTCTTCAATTCCTTGTTTGAAAGTGAAAATCATTTCCTTAGGTGACATAGTGATTGGAGAAAGGCTAGACATAATGGCAACTTTAAGATATGAACTAATTTTTTGTGTTTTTTAAAAGAAAGCAAACTAGAAAGACTAATTTTTTTGTGTTTTTGACAAAGAAACAAGCAAACAAAGAAAAAAGTAAACTAAGCAAAACAGAAATAACAAAGTAAAGAGATTGGTTATGAGGGACTCCCCTTGTGAAGATGTCCTTGACTCCCCGACAACGGCACCAGAAAATCTTTTGGTGGCGCGTGGTTGACGTGGGAGCTTCTTTTTCTTTGTTCCTCGGCAATGGCGCCAGAAAATCACTTGCTGACTCGTGTAATAACAAGCTCGTTGGGGAACCCCAAGAGTAAGGTATGATGAGCACAACAGTAAGTTTTCCTCAGTTATGAAACCAAGGTTATCAATCCAGTAGGAGCAAGGAAACACCTCAAAGGTGTTGCTAGCTGGTCTTTGGCAGGGCGCACTACCAGCGCCAGCAGCAACGTGGAGACCTTCACAACACAACCACAGAACTCTATCCCCAACTTACGATGAGGTTGTCAATCTCACCAGTTTTGCTGAAAACAAAGGATTAAACATATTGAGTGGAAGAAAGTACTAGTTTGCTGAAAGTAAACACAAAGTAGTAAACAGTTGATTGTAGATTGATGGTAAAAGAAAGGACTGGGGTCCATAGTTCACTAGTGGTGGCTCTCCTTAAGATAGATGACATGTTGGGTGAACAAATTACAGTGGGGCAATTGACAAACATCGAGAAAGCATACAAGCATATACTACTCATCTTGACTCCTTTGAGACTTGATTGGCCATTACAACATTATACATAGACCGTAATCCAACTGCATCTATGACTAATAATCCACCTTCAGGTTATCATCCGAACCCCCTCTAGTATTAAGTTGCAAGCAACGGATAATTGCATTACGCATTGCGTGTAAAGTAAACAATACGATTGTTCTATGAACAAAGGATTATTGTTTTCTCCCTAGTAGCAATAGCACATCTAGTACCTTAGAGATTTCTGTCACTTCCCCAGATTACTAGAGGCATGAACCCACTATCGAGCATAAATACTAACTCTTGGAGTTGCTAGCATCTACTTGGCCAAGATAGCTACTAACAACGAAAAGCATGCAAGATCACAAATAACAAAGACATGATAGAATCAATAATCAATCCTATTTTTCTAGAAGACGAAGATGCCAGAATGGGGAGTGGAGTTGGGCCACACGGGGCCCACACCACCCCCTGGCGCAGGCTACCCTAGGCCGTGCCACCAGGTGGTGTGGCCACCCTGGCCCACCTCCAGCTCTCCCCTTTGGCGTATATTATCCCCACGAAACCCTAAGACTGGTGGAGCGACCACAGAAAGATTCCATCGCCTCTGCGGGGCGAAAAACTGCAGAGAGAGAAAGAGCTCTACGGCAGGCAGAAATCTGCCGGGGAAATTCCTTCCCGAAGAGGGGAGATCGTCGCCATCAACACCACCATCAAGATGGACTTCATCGGGACCATCATCACCATCATCTCCATCATCATCTCCACCAGCACAATCATCACCACTTCATACCACTGTAACAATTGGGTTGAATCTTGCATAGTTCTTAGGGGAAACTTTCCCGGTGTTGATTACTTGTTGTAGTTGATGCTATTGAGTGGAACCATTGAATTATTGTTATGTTCAGATTGTTACTTATCGTTATTTCATCTCTGATCTTGATCCATATGATGTCTCATGAGTAGTTTGTTTAGTTCTTGAGGACATGGGAGAAGTCATGTTGTTAGTAGTGGAATTGTGTTGAGAAAGATTGAATAGTTTGTTATTTAAGTTGTGGTGTTATTCTTCTAGTGGTGTCATGTGAACGTCGACTACATGACACTTCACCTTCAAGGGCCTAGGGAAATGCATTGTGTATTTGGCTACTAATCGTAGGGGTTGCCAGAGTGACAGAAACTTAAACCCTCGTTAGGAAACCTTTGCACAAGGGAGTGTAGGATCTCAGAGTTTAAAGCCGTGGTTAGGTTTTTATCTTAATTAATTTCTTGTACTTGCGAATGCCTGCAAGGGATTTAATCACAAGTATGTATTAGTCCTAGGAAGGTCAGTACATTAGCACAGGTTCACCCACACAACACTTATCAAACTAAAGAAGATTAATCAAATATATGAAGCGAAAGCACTTGACGATATTCCCGTGTATCCTCGAGAACGTTTGGTCATCTTAAGTAATACAACCAGCTTGTCCTTTGCTAAAGAAAGGATTGGGCCACTTGATGCACCTATTATTATTGTCTTTTATTTACTCGTACTTTATTTATCTACATTATCAAAAACCCCTAAAAATCCGTTTGCTAAGTATTTATAGAGAATTCCTGATCCAAGCCACTCGTCAACACCTTCTGCTCCTCGTTGGGTTTGACACTCTTACTTATCGAAAATATTGCGATACACCCCTATACTTGTGGGTCATCAATGCCCTGGGGGGTCCTTATATAGGGATTCTTAGGTCAAGAGAACTCTGCGGGCGAAAGAATCAAGGCGATCGGACGGTTGAGGAGGAAAAGATCATGGGTGGCGCGCCCACCAGGCCTGGGCGCGCCACCTGGGCTCTTTTGGCCCTCCTAGTGAGATTCAAGTGCTCTAGAAGCTTCTCGTGGATAAATATTGGCATTCCCAAAAGTACATGTCCATTTGACTTTGTTTAGGTCTTGAAACATCAAAAGCATTGAAAACAGGGTTTTTCTGCCCTGCAGGGTTATAACCAAAATAAAGGGGGTCATTGGTAAATCCCCCAAAATAAATATAAAATAGGGATACAACATTATATATGATGAAAATATGTGGGAAAATATGTTAACAAACTACAAAGTTCATGTATGCATTTTACAAGCATCACTAACTTCTAGACCTTCTCACGCTCAAAATTATTTAGTTCTTCTTGCATAGCAACAACCCAATCTGGATCTTCAAGGGCTTCAAAAACCTTTTTAGGTTCTACCATAGATATATGAGCTTGATGATCACTAAAGCTTGTTGTCTCCCTTCTTATGGACACCCTTCTTCTTAGGTCGCCTACAACTTTATCAAGTATATGCCTTCTTAGTTCGAGATTTCTTTCAGCACGAGCATTGCGACGAATTTCAATCTCCTTGTTGTTTCTTGGAGGGATTTCTTCATCATTAGAGTCTTCGTATTGACCACTAGCTTGACCTTGATCAACAATTTGTTCATCACGGACTAGTGATGGAGAAGCTTGCCCTTGATCTTGATCAGCAGCCATAACACGAGGCTGTTGTACTGAATTCTTAGGGCCAAATAAACCGGCTGAGGCAGGCGGAAAATCTGGCCTAGGACTTCCAATTTCTTCAATTGATTGATGGACTTCAGGAGGTTGTTGTGTTGGTGAAGTAGTTCATCCAGCAGGTGGAGCTTGTTGATCTTGTGAAGATGACGGCTCTACTTGAGTAGAGCATTGTCCTTCTCGATCCGCCGCAAGGGGTTCCTCAATGGGGCGGAAAAATCCCATGCCCATTCTTCTTATGGCATCTTGGGGTATTTCAACATCTGCATCACAAACATCAACTTGCCCCACATGGGAGCCATCATTTTCCTCGAGCACCACACTACAAGATTCTACAACAATTTCGGAGAGCTTATTATAGACTCTATAAGTGTGGGATTCGGCACCATAACCAACAAAAATACCTTCTAAAGCCTTAGACTCAAATTTAGATAAACAAAATCCTTTAATGAGAAAGAAACACTTACAACCGAACACCCGGAAGTATGAAATGTTGGGCTTGTTACTGGTAAGTATCTCATAGGGGGTCTTGTCCAAGATTTTGTGGATGTAAAGCCGATTTGGTGAGTGACATGCGGTGGATATAGCTTCAGCCCAAAAGTTGTATGGTGACTTGAATTCAGTCAACATAGACCTTACCATGTCCATTAAGGTCCGATTTTTCTCTCGGCTACACCATTTTTTTGAGGGGTGTACACAACGGAATATTGGTGTCTTATCCCCTCTTCACTTAGGAATTCATTCAGAGTGTAGTTCTTGAACTCAGAGCCGTTTTCACTTCTAATTGCCAATATAGGGACATCGTGTTGACGCTGAACCTCGTTGGCAAGGTCGATGACCGTTTGTTGTGTTTCACTTTTTTGCTTGAAGAAGTAGACCCATGTATACCTTGAGTAATCGTCGACAATTACGAGACAATATTTCTTCCCACCAAGGCTTGCATGAGATGGGGACAAAAGAGATCCACATGTAGGAGCTCCAAAATCCTCTTTAATGTAATAATCGTCTTCCTTCAATGGGGAGAGTCATGCATCTTTCCTTCAACACAAGCCCTACAAACACAATCTTTGGCAAAGGAAACATTTTATTTTAGTCCAAGAATGTGGCCACCCTTGTGAAGACTTTGCAAAGTTCTCATATTGACGTGGGCTAGACATCGATGCCATAACCAACCCGCGTCGGCCTTTCCAAATAGACACATCGAACCCGCAGTGGTTTTCCCCAAAAAGTCCACCACATATAGGTCATTTCGATGTATCCAACGAAAACGACCTTTAGAGAGTTGCTCCACAAGAGTACCACTAAATCATCATCAATGAAAACTGCAAAGACCATCTTACCAAGGGCACAAACAGAAAGTAAATTGTAACCAAGGGTCTCAACAAGCATGACATCCATGAGTGAGATATCGTGAGAAACCACAACCTTGCCAAGACCCAATACCTTAGACTTCAATTTATCACCATAGGAGACAGTAATTTGATCATGATTAGGCCTCATCTCGTGATGATCTCCTTGCTTCCGGCCATATGACTTGTGCAACCACTATCAAGCACCCATTTAGATCCACTGGAAGCATAGCCCTACAAGAAAATTACTTCTTAGTTTTAGGTACCCATTTTTCAATGGGTCCTCTCATGTTAGTAACAAGGGTATTTGGAACCTAGATAGACCAAGCAATATAATTATTAAAAGGACCAACATAACTAGCATAGACATCACCATAATAATCACAAAATAACTCATAATGAGGATTGTTAGACCCTGCAAAACCATTATAATTAGTTTTGTCCCTCATGATGTTCTTTTCAGCGGTGCTTGTCTTTGCTTGAGCATTCTTGGCATTCTTATTCTTGGTCTTGGGGACATAGCCAAGTCCCTCTTTTCCATTATTCGTCCTTTGCTTACTAAGGACCTCATCTAGAACATCCTTGCCTTTGGGTAGAGTTGCCTTGGCAAGTTCATCTTTCAACCTAGCATTTTCTTTAGGAACTTCTTCATGTCCACATGTTGGTGCAGAAGTGCTAGGAACATCATACTTGTTCAATCGAGTTTGGAGCTGATCACGAGACTCATTGAGAATAGATTATTCACTCTCCAATTCCTTGTGGGAAATGTCAAGTTTCTCTAATTTCTCGGAGAGTCTAGAATGAGCAGCCCCAAATTCAATCTTTTCCTTTCTTTAATTTCTTTGCCTTGGCAATGGCATTATAACGTTCCTTTACAAGCTTGTCCACAACCTCGTCATGTGACTCCTCAATTAACTCAAGTCTCTCCTCTAGAGAGACTCGAATCTCTTCTTCTTCTAGAACATTCTTCAAGGATGCAATTTCCATTGCATCCTCTCTTTCAATTCTGCCCTTTTATTTAAGGAGCTCTTCGGAGTGAACAAGTTGACCCATAAGAGCCTCGAAATGCATTTTGTGCTCACCTTGCAAGTTAGTGATAAAATAATCCAAAACAATAACTTATTCCTTAAATTTAAGACTAGTTTGATCATCCATATCAACATTCACAGTAGTCTTGGGAAAGGAAGTGATAGAAGGTGATACCTCAGAACCTCTTGCCATAAGGCAAGTGACGTTCTTGTTGATGACATTCTCATTGGGAGAGTCTAAGAGAGACGTGGGTGTAGATGTGGTGGCTACAGCAGCCACCTCACCTGAGTTATCATCATCCTCTTCGTTTTCACTTGCAGATGAGTACTCCTCTTGTGCTACCAAAACAATCTTCGGTTGCTTCTTGTAAGGAGCATTTTTCTTGACAAATGGCTTCTTCCGAGGTGCCTTTGACCTTTCCTTGAGAATGAGCCTGCCCCATTATCTTCTCTGCTTTGATAGGGACACTCAGCTACAAAGTGCAAACGGTCTCCACAATTGTAACAAGTTCTCAGCTTTGGGCCGTTTTACTTTCATACATTTGACCCGTTGTTGTGCTCAAGTTCATATTTTGCTTTGGCTGGGTCCTTCCAAAAATTTCTTGCATAGAATGCCATGTACTCACCAAGAGCACGCTTGACCTCCTTGGGACAGCTCATGGATACAATCTCAAAGCCCCTATGATCTTCATCTTTCTTAATGACATTGGCCTTCAGTGCAACATTCACGCCTTTTTGCACACCAATTGCTTGCGTATGAGCATCTTCGGCGTTCTTCGCCGCAACTTTGAATGCAGCCATTTCTTGCATGACTTCGTTGGAAGTCATTTGGTGAAAGTTGTGTCTACCTTGTAAGCTCTTCAAATCAGTGGGCTCAAATGGCACGAGAGCACTCACATACTTCCTCTTGATCCATGCATCATCAACATGTGTGGCACCATGCTTTCTAACTGTTGTGGCAATTCCCTTGAGCCTTCTATACATGTCTTCATGATCCTCACCATCCAACATATAGAACCCTTCGGCTTCATTTCTTAGAGCATCATACCTATTTCTTCTAGTGCTCTCATTTCCAATGAATAGGTCGGTGAGGGCATCCCAAGCTTCCTTAGCAGTGCTGAAGTGCTCAATGTGTGGCGTGTCCTTGGGACCCACACCGAGTTGAATCATGTGTAGAGCGGTTGCATTGAGTTTACTATCAACAACTTCTCTTCTTGTCAATTTGTTGGGATCCCCAATGAGGAGACCACTTTCAATGATCCTCCAAAGCTCAATGGACGAACTGCAAACATGAGATTTCATCAGGAATTTCCATTGATTAAAAGAGGATATAGTAAGCTTGGGTGGATCACCCCTATTATTTATATGAGGGTAAGGGATTGGTGGACCGGGTGAATATAAGTGAGGGACATCACTATAGTCCTCCTTACCACTTCCCTTTTTGGAGGAGGAGCCATTATTTTTATCTTCACCTTCAAACCCCTTTTCTTCGGAGTTAGCCTTGGCTTTGTCCTTAGAAATAGACTTGAGATCATCCATGGTGACCTTGTCCACGACCTCACTACCATCTCCCTTAGTACCCATACTCTCTTACGCAGTAAAGCCCGAATAAAGATCCAAGGCTCTGATACCAATTGAAATAGATCATATGGGAACCTAGAAGGGAGTGAATAGGTGCTACTCCAAATTTTAATTCTTTTTCAATTTTAGGCTTGATAGAAAGGTAACCGTAGTGGAGAATTTCCCTATATGCAAACCTAACTACTAAGCGAGTAAAAGTGAGAAACGAGGTAACCGTAGTGGAGCATGTTGAGACACATGATTTGTTTGACCGCGGTTCCTTCCTTGTTAAGGGAAGTACATGTGTGTTGGAGGGGTGGGTAGTATTAATACCACCATGCCACAATAGGCCCCACCCTGTTCTCCGATGGATCTCGCCACCAAAGGCCCGATCCACCTTTCCAATATTGGTACCCTTCGAGGCGGGAACCGATGCCTTTACAACACTAGCAGGGAACACATCCACAACTGAATTGGAGGCTCCTGTGATGATAACAAGCTGCCACAAGAAAAAGTATTATCAATAACCAAAAATGAGATCTAGATATTTGCAAGAAATAGTAGATCAAGAATCCTCCAAGCGAATGGAGGGGAAGTGAAGTGCTTGATTGGTGTTGATGAAGATCGAAGCCTCCTCCTTTGATTCACCAAAGATCGGAGCCTTCGGGTGGATGAAGATGGAGATCTCGGTTTAGAACTTTAAGAATAGTACTGCACTTTTTCATATGAATCAAGAGTTCTGACAGGAGGAGAAAATGGGGTATTTATATCCCCTGTCGAAACACACCAGTTGGAGAATTTAGCGCCGGATTATCCGACCCAAATGGGGGCCGGATTATCTGACTGGGGCAAAACTCTGCCCCGTGATCGGATTTTCTAGGGGGGAATCCGCCTCCCATACCGTGTGACGCGCCTTGGCTCCCTTTGCAAAAATTCCTAGGGTGGCAGGTTATCCGGCCCCTTGAGGGGCGGATTATCTGGCTCGGGCAAAAACTTTGGCCCTGGCCGGACAATCCAAGGGAAAGTCTGCCCCCATACCGTGTGACATGCCTTGTCCACTTTGTTGATCGAGCCAGTGGCGGATAATCCGCCCCCAAAACTCTGTTTTGGCTGTTTTTTGTATAGATAATTATCTACAACACTCAATACACATTAAATATTCCTTGGTATTGTTATCTAACACACAAAATACTATAGATCATGAAATGTACTTCCAGAAGTAACAAAAGGAATTGGACTCAATGTTTATGGTTCAAATGACAAGAAATTGTGGAATGCACATGGGTCATTATGGACATCCTGGTCCTACTGATGATCATTCATATGAGAGGTGCCTCGATTATGTTTGTGATGTTCCCAAACCATAGGGTAACACACTTAAGGATTCTACAATGCTTGGATATTCTTTTGGAAGTATCGGGATCACTAGTGGAAAGAAAGAGAGAAACCGAAAGGGTTCTAGGTAAAGTCTGAAGGAGTTTAGAATGATCGAAAAGGTGTTTTGGATCATGTGGAAATGTTAAATATGTTTTTAATTTTAGTTATTGAAATTAATAATAAAACTAATATTTAAAATGATTTTTGGGGCATAACTTCCCTGATGGGCCACTTCCTGGAGGGAAGGGCCCACGAGGGAGGGCACCCGCCTTGGGCACTGATGGGTCCATTTTTGAAGCATATTTATCTTATGTTTTTGCATAAGTAGAGTTAGGATTTTGGTATTTTACAGCGCTCGCATGCAAATTTTCCCTTGTTTCAATGGGATCCCAAATTATTAAGTATTTTGTGAATATATCAATTGGGACTATCATGTTATACAATAATATGATATTTCTAAGTGATATATGTCATTTAAATGATTTTCCATGCACCTAGGATAAGAGAGGATGTGAGGAGAAGCTACTTCAAGCTTAACGACCTACAGTACGGGCGGAGCTTGCCCGTACCGCCCACCCATACTGCCTGCCAGGGTGTCCGCCTCGTCAAATACTCTCACCACACGAAGAAGGATCTAAGATCCAACATTCACAGACACCTCCAGCCATGAAACACCACACAAAGAAGGGATCTAGAGGAAGTACTTGGAGAAGAGCAAATCCTTGCTGCTTCACAGATCATCGGAGGACAACCCATCATCCTCCTCAACATCAACCACTGCATCTCCATCATCCACATTATCCCCTCTCTCATCCATTTAGATCTTGTTGTAATTCCAAATGCAATTGAGGGTTTGCACTTGATTTTACCTTTATACTTTCGATCCATCCATATGAATATGATGATGTTGTTGATTGGTTCCATGTTGAGTAGTTCCCTTTGTTCTTGGGGAGATGGATAAACCTTAGCATTATTATGAAATGAAATAAAGATAATCTATAACTTTGGTCTTTGATCTATGGATTTATGATATTGTGTTAGATCTCTCTCTCTCTAGATGGTATGTGAAGCCGACCACATAGCATTTTCCTTCGGGACTAAAGAGATGGAACTACCCTTTGGACGTGTTTGGTAGTATGTCTGATGCTACTTTGTGACTACAAGCATCGGCTTATAACCTACACGGTCAAAGGGGATAAAAGAGAGATCCATGGGGAAACCCTTAATTGTCTTGGTCTGTAGAAGTGACTTGCTCGTAGGCATCACGGTGGGTATTTAGAGGAGACCTCATTAGAGGGCTCGTAGAAGTGGCTTGCTCGCGAGACTTGTTGGTGAACATCTTATTATGGAACTCTCTCCACATAAATCATGAAGAAAGATATAGGTTATCCTAATTATGAATAATTCTCACATGCTAGTGGTGTATGTTACATCCCCGAGAACATTTACGCCTTTATGAGTTTCAACACGAATCCCAATGCACTTATTACTTTATTTAATTGTTTTTGTTACTTTCTTGCACACATAATACCCATTAAACACCCTTTACTTGAGAACAAAGGCAACCTACAAGTATCCTTTGGTAGATAGTGACAAGGGGCATAAATACCTTAACCACATAGCTTTATCTAGGTTCGATATTCTTATTTCGAAACTAGCTACAATTGATCTGTGCACTTGCAATCATCAAGCTATTTTATAGCACCATTACTAGGGAGCTAAGCACTTTTGGTCTTTGTTCTTAGTTGCTAATCTATTAACTGTTTTGCTAAATTTGTTTACTAGTTTTAGGTGAACACCATGAGTTCCCTTAGGCTGATGAATCAGTTTGATGCAACTAAATACCTCGAGAATTTTAATAGAGGATTCGTCAAGGAATTCCTGAGGGGATACGAACAAGAATATGAGGTTAACCCTCATTTCATTGGTATTATTCATGAGAAAACTTTTGCAAGAGATAATCCCGATCAGGATCCATATGCTCATTTAGTGCATTTTACTGAGTTATGTTGGACACTCAAATTTAAAGCCTACTCTGATGATGAATTAAAACTTAAATTGTTTAGCCAATCTCTAACCAACACTTATCTAGCTTGGTATAGAATTTCCCCTACAGAAAAATTGATACTTGGGAAAAGCTTAAAGGACAATTTATATTTCGATTCTTTCCCAAAGTGAAGACAACTGAGGTGAGAAGGGAGATCACAAACTTCAAGAATCACCTAGGAGAAGGACTGGTAAGAGATTTTAAAAGGTATAAATCTATTCTTAATAGATGTACCCGCCATGATTTACCTGAATGGTATGTATTACACATTTTATATGGGGGACTTAACCAAGAAATTAAGCATGAACTTGACTCAAATTCCGGAGGTCCCTTTATGGAACTAACTATAACTAAAGCTTGGGAACTTTTAGAAAGGATACCTCGTAATAGAGAAACTTGGGGATTCGATCTAAGCGGCAAAGGAGAAATAAAAGTTGAATATGATTGTCTCAATGCTTATAGGGAATCCTGTAAGGTTAAGGAAACTGCTAATGAAATTCAATTTGATGATGATATTATCTTGCAAATCATCCACTCTTTTACAGAACACATTGGAGCTCCGAAGAAAGATTGGCTTTAATATACTCCACCACCTAAGCAAGTTGAAGATGTAGAAATAAGATATTGGCCCCTATTGAGCCATCAAGTGAAAGGGTATCGTATGTTGACCCATTTCATTTCCCAAGGACGGTGAGAGAGCACATGGTAACCCAAGAACTTGAAGAATAGCTAGAGGAGGAAAGAATGTTCCTCAAAAAGATGGAAGAAGAGGCAATGATAGAAGAAAATGTTCAAGGGAGGATGCACTAGATGGGTTAGGTAACGAAATAACCCCCTCAATTTGTTGAAGGGAAGGTAAAATCTAAAAATGTTGGTAAACCTATTCTTCCTTGCACCTTTGGTGGATCTCTTATTATGGCCTTTGTGATATTGGGACAGTTGTAAATGTTATCCCTTATAACTTTTACTTAGATATTCAGGATGAACTCAAATCGGTTGAATTAGAAGATACTGATATGGCAATTATGCTAGCGGATAAAACACTCAAAATTCCCATGGGGATAATTAGAGATGTTAATCTGCGTTGGACCTTACAAGTACCCTATTGATTTTATACTTGTTGATATGCCTACTGATATTTATTGTCCAATTATTTTTCGAAGAACTTTTTTGAATACTGCAGGAGCAAACATTGACTGTAAAAATGAAAAATGTCTCTCATGTTTGGCGAAGATAAAACAAATTTCCATTTTTCGAAATTCCAACACAAGCCAATTTATGAGAAGCTCGAAGAACACGAGCAAGAGAAAGAACAGGAATGTAACATCACTAGCCTTGCTGTTGTGTTTTATGAAATTCTTGATGATAAGCTAGAAAGAAGATTAGTTGAAAATGACAATCTTCCCAAAGATATAGAGAAAATGGAAATTGATGAACATCTTAACTCAGCCCCTATGGTTGATCCTGAAATGAATCAAGTTTATGAGATACCTGAGAGGAAAGGAGATGAGGAACTTCCCCTCCTACACTCAAACCTCTTCGTAAAGAATTGAAATACAGGTTCCTTGATAGTACTAATAAATGTCTTGTTATGATAAGTTCTAATCTTCTAGAGAAAGAAGAGGAAAATTAATGATAGTTCTAAGAATGCACCGTAAAACTCTTGGTTATTGTATGGATGACTTAAAAGGGATTAGTCCCTCGATAGCCACTCATAGAATATTTATGCAAGATGGAGCCCAACCGGTTGCAGATTTCCAAAGAAGACTCAAACCTCAAATAAAAGAAGAGGTAAGAAAAGAGGTAATGTGCCTCTTGGATGCAGGAATCATTTTTCATGTGGAGGAAAGCTAATGGGTAAGTCTTATTCATCGTGTTCCAAATAAAGGTGGGTTCACTGTAGTTCCAAATGAACATAATGAGTTAGTCCCTACTCGAACTGTCGTTGGTTATAGGATGTGCATTGATTTTAGAAAACTTAATAAGGAAACTCGAAAGGATCACTACCCTTTGCCATTTATAGATCAAACTTTAGAGAAAATTGCCATGCACTCTCATTTTTGTTACTTAGATGGATATTCTAGTTTTTCTCAAATAGTTGTCCATCCGGATGACCAACTAAAAACAGCATTCACATGTCATTTCAGTTTATATACTTATCGTCATATGTCTTTTGGTCTTTGTAATGCACCTACTACCTTTTAAAGATGTATGCCTTCTATATTCGTTGATTATGTTGAAAATATTATGAAAGTATTCATGGACGACTTCTCATTCTATGGGATTTCATTTAACCATTGCCTCCATAATCTCCATAAGGTTTTGCAGAGATGTGAAGACACCGAACTAGTTTTGAATTGGGAAAAGTGTCACTTCATGGTTCAGGAAGGTATAGTACTTGGTCACAAGATCTCAGGTAAGGGCATACAAGTCGATAAACAAAAAAACTAGAAGCAATAGAGAGGCTACCACCTCCTCGAGATGTAAAAGGTATAAGAAGTTTCGTAGGTCATGCAGTGTTTTATAGAAGGTTTAAAGAACTTCTCTAAGGTTGCACGACCACTAGCTAACCTTTTACAAAAAATGTTACTTTTAATTTTGATGAAAATGTCTTACTGCTTTCACCATATTAAAATAAGCCCTTCTTAATGGTCCTATTATTAAACCACTGAATCGGAAAAAGGCATTTGATTTATTCTATGAAGGTAGTCATGAAGCCATGGGGGGCGTTCTTTGTCAGCATGATGGTGATCAAATTAATATCATACATCATGCTAGTCGCACCTTAAATGGCGCTCAAAAGAATTACCCAATGGCAGAAAAGGAACTCTTCACTGTTGTTTCCTCATGTGATAAATTTAGATCTTATATAATTGACTCAAAATTTAGAGTGCATACTAATCGTAATAGCTTAAAGGAAATTCTTGAAAGAATTGACATTAAGCGCCAAAGATGATTCATTGGACTACTTTTGCAAGAGTTTGATTTGTAGATCTTGCAAAGAAAAGATGAATAGGACGACACATCAATGACGATCAAAGAGATGAGACCACAAGAAGGAGTGTCATCAATATGCATACCCCCTGGCACTATTTGTCTCGACCAATGGTTTTAGCAATTTCTTGTGACCAACCATATTCAAAGGAATGAAGAAAATAATGCAAAAGATGAAGGGAGGTGCGCCCCCCAAAGCTAACTTTGCAATCACGAAGTAAGTGAGGTAATCTTAACCTTGATCTTCTATGTTTTTGATCGTTGTTTTGCTATTTTCATTTTTGTTTTTGAGTTCCTTGTATTTTTTTCAAGGTTACTGCTAGTTTTCTGACACTGGTATGGGTGGATGGTACTATCGCATCCGCCCGGAGGTCCTTACGCTTGCATTACCTTATGTTGTTTTTGTGTTTGTTTTCGTGCTTTGGTATGGCCGGACCATACGGGTGAATCCCCTGTACGCGAGGTCATTAAACCCTTTGTAAACTTTCATCTTGTTTATTTTTCATTCCGTTAAAAAAACTCCTTACCGCCTCAGAAAAGTCGGTAAGTAATCAGTATAGGCGGTCCGTACGAGCAGCTCACGAATGTACCGATTACTTGGAAAGATTTTACCGACTTTGATCGCTTGGATTTTTGGCAATACGTCGGGTACGGGCGGCGCCCTTACTGTTGGTCGTTACTGGCTCTGATTTTCGCTTTTTTCTCATTTTTTTTCTATTTTTTTGGGATTCTTTTCTTGGCCGACCCTTTTACCTTTGCCACGAGTTTTTCCCTGCTACTAACCCTTCATAAGCCTCCCCAAAGATCTTTCTTCTTCTCATATCAACAAATCTCTCCCACACTCTTCCCCAATCCTCTAAGAACCTTGTAGCTATGTCTAAACCTTGGGACAATGCTCAGGCTAAGGGAGACCTTCAATGATCCTCCTCAAGGGGCATGATCTCGGAAGATGTCAAGAGGATAACCGTCAAAGAGAAGATAGAGGAAGAAGCCCGGTGCAATAAACTAGGAACTAGAGATGGGTTCAAGATGATGGAGATGATCAAGGGCGGGCGTAAGGTATTTAGCTTCATGATAGGTCAAGATGGTGATTTTGAAGAAGTCCATCTCAATCCCAAGGAAGAAGGGGAGTTTTATTTGGAAAAACTGAAGCATCAAGGAAATTAGATACAAACCTCTCTTGATAATTTTGATCATCGCAGCAAGAAGATCGAGGTAAAACCTCTGGGATCTTCTAAGCATATTGAACTGTTGCATAGTTATATAGATCATATGGATCTAAACATAATGAAAGGGTTGGAAGCCTACCTCGATGTTAGCCTTCGATCCATCGAAACTCAGAAGCAGATGATTGAGATGTACAAATCATGTGTGGCTTAGCTAGAAACAATTAGTGAGCAGCGCATGATTCGCATCATGATCCTGGAGGAAACAAACAAGACACTTCATGAAAGGCTCCGTAGCGCAAGGGCTTGTTCTCCAAAATAAGGACACCACTATATCGAATAATCATGAGGGATTATTTGATCCCACCTAGCTTTATTCAAAGCTTGGGGAGATCTTTAACACCTTATAATCTATCTTCTAGTTTAGCATGTTTATCTTCTTGCATGCATGATAGGTTTTAATTCCGAAGTTTGCATTAGTTGCATGATCAACTACCTTGGTCAAAGGGAAGATTTATATCCAATGAGATTTGAGATTTTATGATATTCGAAGTGATTTTGGTTTATGATTATTGTATTAGATGTATGAATAGGATGAGTGTTATGATACTTATACCACTATTAGGATTTTAGGGTCTTCCAGACCAATAAAGTGTTGATAAGATATGAGAAGAAATTTTGATAGCATTTTATAACCATTTTTTAAAATATTAAGAGCCATAAAGTGTATCAACATGATTCAGTTTTGTTGATGAAACAAAAGGAAAATTATGCTATCAAAGAATCAAAAACAAAAATTGCAAGTGCCAAAAGATATTAAAACAATGATCATAGATTGTTCACTACTCAATCAAGTGCTCATCTAAATAAACTTGATGATTATATAATCTTCTTAATATATAGTCTTCATATAAATTATTAATACAAAAGGCGTGGAAGCCTCTAAGTCATGATATGTGTGAGAGTGTGTAGCTCGTGATGCAATTCTATATCCAATATTATAATTATGCTTCAAATTGCCTCATTTATTGTAACGACCCGTGCCTCATGAACATGATGACCATGTCCACAAGTCACTACCTTGTTCGGGGAAGAGCAAGAGTCTAGCTTGGGGAAGTTAATGGGTCCATTTTTGAAGCATATTTATCTTATGTTTTTGCATAAGAAGAGTTAGGATTTTGGTATTTTACAGCGCTCACACACAATTTTTTCCCTTGTTTCAACAAGATCCCGAATTATTAAGTCTTTTGTGAATATATCAATTGGGACTGTCATGTTATGCAATAATATGATATTTCTAAGTGATAAATGTCATTTAAATGATTTTCCATGCACCTGGGAGAAGAGAGGATGCGAGGAGAAGCTACTACAAGCTGAACGACCTGCAGCACGAGCGGAGCTTGCCCGTACCGCCCGCCCGTACTGCCTGCCAGGGTGTTTTCCTCGTCAAATACTCTCACCATGCAAAGACAGATCTGAGATCCAACATTCATAGACACCTCCATCCACGAAACACCATGCTAGGAAGGGATCTGGAGGAGGAACTTGGAGAAGGAAAAATCCTTGCTACTTCACGGATCATTGAAGGACAACACATCATCCCCCTCATCATCACACGCTGCATCTCCGTCATCACCATTATCCCCTCTCCCATCCATTTAGATCTTGTTGTAATTCAAAATACAATTGAGGTTTTGCACTTGATTTTACCTTTATACTTTCGATCCATCCATATGAATATAATGATGTTATTGATTGCTTCCATGTGTGAGTAGTTCCCTTTGTTCTTGGGGAGATGAGAACCCATAGCATTATTATGAAATGAAATAAAGATGATATATATAACTTTGGTCTTTGATCTATGGATTTATGATATTGTGTTAGATCTGTCTCTCTATATGGTATGTGAATTCGACCACATAGAATTTTCCTTTGGGACTAAAGAGAGGGAACTACCCTTTCAACGTGTTTAGGAGTATGTCTGGTGCTACTTTGTGACTACAAACATCGGCTTATAACCTACACGATCAAAGGGGGATAAAAGAGATATTCACTAAGCTCATATCGATACCCATGGGGAAACCCTTAATTGTGGTAATCTGTAGAAGTGACTTGCTCGCGGGCATCACAATGGTTATTTAGAGGTGACCTCATCACATCGCTCGTAGAAGTGGCTTGCTCGCGAGACTTGTTGGTGAACATCTTATTATGGAACTCTCTCCACACAAACCATGACGAAATATATAGATTATCCTAATTATGAAAAATTCTCACATGCTAGTGGTGTATCCTACATACCCGAGAACATGTATGCCTTATTGAGTTCCAACACCAATCCCAATGCACTTGTTACTTTACTTACTTGTTTTCATTTCTTTCTTACACACACATAACACCCGTTAAACACCCTTTACTTGAGATCAAAGGCAACTTACAAGTATCCTTTGGTTGATAGTGACAACGGGTATAAAGACCTTAAACAAATAGCTTTATGCGGGTTCGATACTCTTATTTTGAAACTAGATACAATTGATTTGTGTACTTGCAGTCATCAGGCAACTTGTCCGGCTAGCCATGGGCTACCGCTTGCGGGTGGGTGGGGCCCACCCGTCTGGCCCCTCCTCCCGATGGCGCGCGCCTCCCCTCCCCCTCCTTTAGTCCCACATTGCCAGCTTCCCTCCCTTCTCCTATATAATAAGAAGCAAGGGAGAGGGAAAATACAACACAATAACTGGGAAATTCCTAAGGCATATTTCCTTAGGGATTTTACCCCTCTCTCTTCGGATGGCTCTCTTGTTTGAGGTTCCTAGGAGAACTGCACGCGTGAGAGACGACACCACTCCGGCATGCCGTCGCGCTGCTGGATCCTAGTTCTAGAAGGTCTACTTCCGCGTCCCGGTGGATCAGGGAGAATGTGAGTCGTTCGAGGGCACCAGGCTGTGTGATACCACGGAGGTGCTGCCACTTGTGACACATGGATGTCGTGAGGAGCTTTGTAACCTTGAGGTCATCTACGAGTACGACTACATATTCCACGTTTCCCGTGAAATATTAAACACTTTCGGTCTACAAGGGTATGTGAAGGGGATCCGAGACAGAAAACAAAAAAATTCTACTATAGAACTACCCAACGCCCAAATCTATATATGATTTAATGAAGTAATGGGAATAGAGGTTTGGTGGCATACCCTTGTAGACCGAACGTGGTTAACGTCCCATAGGGAATGTGGTTGAAGTAGTCGAACTTGTAGCCGACCTCGAGGTCACGAAGCTCCGTGCTCGTCTCTTCCTGGTCCTTTCACAACATCCCAACGCCACAAGTGGTAGAGCTATCTGAGTACTCGCACACGTACGATGTCCGACGATGACTCCTATTATCCTTGATCCAAACGGGATACAGAAGTAGACTCTTTAGAACCGGGATCCAGCAGCACGGCAGCGTGCTGGTGTGGTCAACCCCTCGTGCACAGATCTTCGTGGAACCGCACTCGTGAGATTCAACTGAGAAAGAGGAGGGAAAATTCCCTAAGGTAATAGTCCTTAGGAAATCCTTTTTGTGTGTCTTTTTTTCCACCAATATAGACCCCATTATATAGGCGGAAAAGTTGGACCCCCTTCCTTTAAGTCCCCATGTAGAACTAAAGAAATTGGAGAGGAGGGGCAGCTGCCGGCGACCGGCTGGGACCTGCCTGCGCATGCGGCCCGCCCACGGCTTTGCGACCTACGCGGCTGTGGCGGTGGCCGGATGGGCCTGGCCAGTGCGGCCCACCAACGCACGGCAGTCGGGCGGCGGCATCGGCCACCTAGGCCGGCCAGCAGCCCATGGCTCGCCAGCTCCCGAGCATCAACCCACTGTGCACCGCGCAAGCCAGCCTGCGTCCGTGTGGGCTGACCGACGCCCTAGCAATGGTTGCGGCTTTGCTTTTCCGAGGTGGCCTCCCTCTTGGGCTGGTTCCTTCCGGGGAATCGTCCCATTAGTGAAGGTTGCCCCTAATAATTAATTTAAATATTTTATTTAATATATGAATTCATAATTAATACATATAAATGTATATTCAAATCCCCATTAATCCGAAAACACTTTTCGGCTGATTCCTTCTTCTGATACAACTTCGGATCCTCTTCAGAACTTTTCCGGTAATGTTTTACCAAAACAATTATGATCCTCTTCTTTCTCATCTATGATCCCTTCTTTCCATATTGATCTTAGAACGTCGCCAGACCCTTAAGTGTGTGAAAGGGCATGTTTGCCCCCATGTGTGGTTTTGGTAATTAATGATAATCCCTATGGACTAATGTGCAAATTGAGTCTCACTTGTAGGTTTGTCCATCGGCATCGCTTGGACCATGTGTTGGTTTCAAGGATGAAAAGGAAGAAGCATTGTCCAAGGGCTTTGTGCCTATTGGAATCAAGTAGAAGAAGAAGATCAAGTATGTCTTGAAGAAGAAGAAGAAGAAGATGGAGTTCATCATGGCTTTCTTTGAGACATCATCATCAAGAATTGATGTGCAAGCTCACGATGCGCCATCTCTAGAAGATCTCATTCTTGGAGCTTGCCATCCTCGGCAATCATGGAATGATGAAGACATGTTCGAATAAGAGGCTTCCCCATGGAGTATGGGGGAGCATTTCTCAAGTCTTCATCAAGCAAGTGCAATCAAGAAAGGTGTTCCATCTTGAAGATGACAATATCGTCTACATCAAGCTCAAGTGGGATGCTCAAGGCAAAGGTATGTTCTTGTTAGGGTTTCTATTTTACCGGTCTCTTGTAGTGTTGGGAGACCGGGTTTAGGATAGATAGCCGTACTATCAAGAGGGGCTCTCGAGTGCGTGTATCATTCGTATCTTTTGGAGAGAGCTCACACCTTTGCATACATAGGATCATATTTCTTGGTTGTTGTTTGGTTCTTGTCCATGTGAGGATCTAGAGCTTGTGGTTATCCTCATAACAAGCTCTAGTTCATCAAAAAATGAATTTCCCTAATATATCTTATTGTGGTTTTGTTTCTGCGGGTTTTTGGTCTCTACACCTTGGGAGATATCTTATATATATATTCATGGTATTTTATCCCTTGGTGATACCCAATATTTCGTTGTTATCTTTCCAACAAATTTGGTTTCATCTCGTTTGGAGTTTGGATGCAAAAGTTGTGGCAGTTCTGGTTCCGGAGTTTTTGCCTGGCCGGTAGTTCCGGCAGGCCACCGGTAGTACCGCTAGGGCAGTTTGCCGCCGGTAGTACCGGTGTTAATTCTGGTCCAACTTCCGGTAAACCCGATTTTGGTTCAGTACTCTCTCTGCCTGGTTTGCGCTATTTGATGGTACTTCTGTCGGAATCTTGGGCGGTAGTACCGGTGACCACCGGTAGTACCGGTCGTCCTCGTTTTTGTATTCATTTGCATCGCCGTTTTTGTACCATTGGCTGAGTGCCACCGATAGTACCGGCCACCCACCGGTACTACCGGCCGTGCGTGAATCTGTGTGTAATGGGCAGATCGGGGAGCCCTTTAAAAGGAGCTCCCCTTTCCCCTTCGGGTTTAACTAGCTTTTTCTTGGTTTTTTGGCTTTCTCTCTCCTCCATTGTTGACCTTGAAGAGCTTGCCCTCTCCCCTTCCCTCTCCTATGATTCTTGCATCTTTTTGAGGGATTTGAGAGAGGAGATCTAGATCTACAAGCCCCACCAAACCAAATCCCTTCTTTGTGAAGGAATCCTTGGGATCTAGATCTTGGAGAGTTTTGTGTTCTCCTCTTGTGTTCTTCCTCCCTTATTCCCCCAATAGCTTTTGTAGCTTTAGTGGAATTTGAGAGTGAAGGACTTGCCTCTTGCATTTGGTGCATAGGTTTGAGTTCTCCTCGGAGATTCGGCGAGTTCAAGCCCTTGGGCTTGTTTCTCTTGGGTTCTTGGAACCCTCGATGGTTGTGTGGTTGAATTGTTGACCTTTTGTGGTCTTGTAGCCTTTTGTGGCCTTGTTGCCTTTTGTGGCTTTGTAGCCTTTGTGGCATTGTTGTTGGGAGCCTTCAGTTAAGTTATGGAGATTGCCCCAACCTTGTACGGGTTCGGTGACCACCCTCAAGTGTCCCATAGTGGAACGTGAGTAGGCCTTTGTGGCGAGCTCACGGGAGAATAGGGTGAGCCTTTTGTGGTGTCGGTAGGTTGTGTGCCTTCGCATCTTGGGGCGAGGCCTTGTGTGGTGTTGGGTGAGCATCGAGCCACCACACCTCGAGGTGAGCTACTTGTGGCGTTCAAAGTACATTGCACGCCCGCACATCTCCAATGGAGACGTAGCTTCTTTGGAAGTGAACTTCGGGAAACAAATCATCGTCTCCGCGTCCATCGGTTATCTCTCAACCGAGCCCTTTACTTATGCAATTTACATTGTGATAGCCATCGTGCTTCAGTATTATATCTTGCTATCACCTTGTTGTTTATCTTGCTTAGCATAGATTGTTGGTGCACTTAGTGAACCTAGTGAATATAGGTTTTGGCTTGATAAATTAAACGTTAAGTTTTATTCCCCATTTATTAGAGCCTAAACCGTAATAATTTTAAAACGCCTATTCATCCCTTCTCTAGGCGACATCCATTTCCCTTTTAGTGTGTTTTCCTACGGTTCAGGAATGGCATAGACATGATCGAGATCTCTCTCGACCAATGATCAATAGCAGGATCGGGATGTCCATAATGATCCCTATGCATTCCACGAGACTCTATCGTGTTCGAACCATAAACTTTGTGTCCCTATCCCTTTGTCTCTTCGATATATGACTTATCTGAGATTCGATCTATGGTATCAACATACCTTTCTCATTACCAACAAGTCCACTAAACTCGTTATCGTGATATTGTATCCCCTGACCTAGTCAATGGTTGCAACCTATTGGATACAGTCTCACCGAGTGGGCCCGGTGTATCTTCCCATTACCCGGGTGAAAAAATCCTGATCTTGATTCACAAGCCTCAACAATTACTCTGGGATACTTGATGCACACCTTTATGGTCACCCAATTACGGACATAACGTTTGATGTAATCAAAGCAGCCGTGGAGACAGTGATTAATATGATCTCACGGTCTAAGGAGAATGTCACTTAGTTTCTAAGGATTGCAAGGATAAACCATGTGAATTGATCTCATTGCAATACTTTAAGTGGGTAATGTCCATCATGTCATTCTTAATGATACGACTCTGTTGTCAACTGGCATAGAAAGCTCCATGATCAGGAAACCTTGATCATCGGTTGCATAATGAACTAGTTGAATAGAGGCTACTAGGGACCTGGTTTGTTTATATACCACACCTGTATCAATGTTTCCGCTTGATATAGTTATAACACAGTATGAAACTATTAGGAATTAGGTTGAGATATGATAATAAACCTATTTATTATTTGCCTCTAGGGCATATCTCTTTGAGTATGTATCCAAAAGCTTTCTCGTTGCTGCATTAACTTATAGATAGATCTTGGTATTGGTGTTGCGCTATCTAGGAAAAAAATATTTTCTCCTGTGAACCCCTTCAAGTCCCTTCAGGTAGCAGGTACAACCCCATCCGATACATGGGAAGGCTAGATATGCACGAGTTGACTAGGATCGGCTTAGTAACCTTGGTCGTGAGTCGTGCTCGCCAGGGTTCAGCTTTGGACCGAATCCTAGTAACCAGGGGAGCAAGATCCTTAATTAGAACTTTAGTATCCCGTACCGGCATCCCCAGGTATGTGATGGGGCAGACTATCGGTTTGCAGTTGAGGTTGTCTGTGATCCGCTGTCTGTCCTCATCAGAAAAGTCATCCAATCCTTTTTGGTGGATATGAAATCCTCTTCCATATTACATCCCCTAAGATTTCACCCTATAAATCTCTTACCGTGTGAGATCCACTTGTTATTGAGAGGGTTTTTATTTTACTTTATTTCCAAATCGCTCCTTGTGCCCTCCAGACCCCGATAGGATGCACATCGCTGTCCTCCCAGGTGGCCACATCCTAGGGCGGCGGGGGAAGAGACCTCGAGCAAACCCCACAACAAGAAGGTGAGTGGGACGATGAGCGTGGAAGCGGTGAACGACGTGAGTAGGGTGCCAACAAGACAAGCCACCAAATAGGGAGGCATCGTCTCGAGTCGTGCCAACCACGCACGAGCCGAAGTGGCGGCGGGCTAGTACCGGAAGCAACACAACGGGCAGGAGAGAAACGGAGTGATCGGCGACGACGAGGCAGTAGGTCATTGGGGTGGCGGGAAGCCATGACGTCGTTGTCGGCGTAGCTAGCGGTGCATGTGGAAGGGGAAAGCTGAGCGTTTACCGCGCCAAAAATTTGTGGAGGAAAAAAGGCAATTAAAAGCTATACTATCAAGTAATAGATGTGCTATAGTGAAATTCTTGCCTCCGTACTCTATTCTTGATATATTAGATTGGGTAGAGTTGCTCTTACTATCTCTCAACATCCAACATCTTCAAGCGCACCTGGCCGCCAGAAAAGCCAATTCAGGTACTGATGAAAAAAGGCAATTATTTTCTCAACCTATTTTTGGTGCAGCTGATTTATGACCGTATTTTTCTGATCCAGGTTCAACATCGTCTTACCGTCACCGCTCAAACTCAGGTTAACCGGCGTGAGGCCGTCACGACGCACCCCTCCACCAGCGGCAAGCCGGCGGCGATGCTCCCGACGCCGTGATATAGGCCCGTTCCGTCCCAATCAGAACGACACGACCGAGGCCCCAAACCCAGCGTACACAAAGCAAAAGAAATCCCGACCCCACCACCGCCGCCACGATACTCCCATCCCTCATCGCCACCGTCGGCTCCCTCGCCACAGGCACCGTCGCGGCCCTCGCGGCGGCTGCGGCGGGGGCGGCGGCGCACGCAGGATCCCTCCCCCGCGCTCGCTCGGCAGGGGTGGCCGCAGCGGCGGCGGCCATGTCGACGGCCCGCGTCTACGCAGACGTGAACGTGCACCGCCCCAGGGAGTACTGGGACTACGAGGCCCTCTCCGTCCAATGGGGGTAAAAATTAAACTATCGCCTTAATCTGTTCCCATTTTTTATCGTACCCTGATCTAGAGTAGCGTGATCATGCCAGAGGGTCGCATCTAAATTTCACCAAACGAGAAGGTGTTACTGCTGGAGCGTTGGGGATAGATTGTAGATTGTGTGTTTCGAAGGCTTTATGGCCAATTTTCTAGGGGGGTGCTTTATGTGATCTTTGTGGAGTCGTGGAGATTGGAGCGAGCTGGATGGAGTATTGCATTGCTTGATCTGTGTATTTTATATTTGGGGAGTTGCAAGACTGAACTCTGGTTTGTACTTTGTAGGATTATATCTATCTGAAAACCTTCAGTCTTCGAGCTGATTTTGACTACTACTCCTACTAACAAGCATATCGCAGTTTTAGGTCGTTTAACCATATTTATTGTGTGAGATGTTGTGCTTGTAAAGGGGATAACGTAAACAAGTTTCCATTGGTTGGGGTTGCATTGAGAGCACTACATGCTAAAGGAGTAAAATCACCTGTGAAATGGATCATTCAGCGAGACCATTTAAATCATAGAACTGTATACTTGTAGTACTAAAGTACCAGCAAAAATAGCATCAGGGTAGACCATTTAATCTCTCTGTATGTATTGATGGAGGTTAGTTTTAGTAAAAAGTAATGGAGTTGCACCAGCCAAAATGCCTAATTGGACAAATTATTCAAATGTGTAAACAGTAATTATGTGATCCTCAACTGTTTTTATATGGTAGTGAATCTTCTTCTTCCTACCCTGTTTTAAAATTTTTATTCTTGAATCATAACTTTTTATTTGGTAAAATTTGGAGTAAAAGTCACTTACTAGTCAGGTTTCTTTTAGCTATGCACTATCAACTGATGATGATTCTTCCCCATTCAGTGAGCAGGATGACTACGAAGTTGTACGGAAAGTAGGCAGAGGTAAATACAGTGAAGTATTTGAAGGAGTGAACGTAATAAATGATGAGCGCTGTGTCATTAAAATCCTCAAGCCTGTTAAGAAAAAAAAGGTACCCTTGCTTACTTTGAAGAGTAGCACCTTTTGATGGTCTGCTACTATCTTCCGTTTAATTACATCAATGCTTGGTGTAGTTTGATGGGAGTCTGCATTTCTTATGCTTCTCTAACTTCGGTGTCCTCCTTGGTTAATCTACTGAAACGTACCCTGATTCTGTTTAATTCCATTTCGACCATTTCAATTTGTAGCTGATGGGTTTAAGTAAGAAGCAGTTCAAGGGATGCTATGTCTTCTTTTAAATCCACAACTTATTGTGCACCACAGCATGTGACTAACCAATTTGCATATTTCTAAAAGACAATTACTGTTAGAGACCATTTCAGCACCGGTTCTACTATTTAGTCTTGGTGACCTTTCTGCCGACAAGTTTCCTCTGTTTATGGAAGTGCACGATGTTACTTTTGCTCATTTATTGGCTAGTCACCTTCTGCTTCATTCAACTATATTTACTCATGCACTCACCGGACTACTGTGTGTATCCAAATATGGCATTTGTTTGTTTTTGCAGATAAAGAGGGAAATAAAGATTCTTCAGAATCTTTGTGGCGGTCCAAATATTATTAAACTTCTCAATATCGTCCGAGATCAGCAATCAAAGACTCCAAGTTTGGTGTTTGAATATGTAAACAGCACAGATTTCAAAGTTCTCTATCCAACATTTACAGACTATGACATCCGGTTCTATATCTATGAACTTCTTAAGGTACCACCTTCTGAATTTTTAAATCATTGGATGATGCATTGAACCTGTGTCACTTTTAGCGATTAGAGCTGTCAGTATTTGTGTGGCTGTACACATCTAACACTGCTTTGAGCTAAATCCCCCAATGCATTTATCTACAATGGCTTTGTAGTCGCAGTTTTTGTGAATTTAGTACCACGTTGAATGTTTCAAATGTTTGACATGCATATCCTACTTGGGAGGACCTAAGTCTGGACTAATTCGTAACAGTGGGTTTTGGGGATAAGTTCTGCATATGGTCCTTGTGTGTAGAAACATCCCAAATAGGGTTGAGGGTACTGTTAAATAAATATATGCATAAACTGTAAAAGAATAAATATAGTCTTTGGCATGGTAAGTATAAGGCTGTGATACTGAATGACCAATATTTTGAATGTGTCTGAATGCAACAGTATAATTTATTTGCTGCATGGCTAGTCTAGCATGTATACACTCTCCCAAATTCTATGTTGTTGGAGGCGAGGAACCAGGTATCTTATAAAATTTGCTTATTGGAGCATTAAAAGTTGTATGGCATATGTTATTAAGTTAATTTGTGTAAAATATGTGTGTTAGTTCCTTCCAAAAAAATATTATTGCAAAGTGATAGTAGATAAGAAAAGCCAGTGAATTGTGTCACGATGATTTCATAACTTGTTTCCATATGTTTATCTCAATGTAGTTTTCATTTGAATAAGTAATCAAGAGTTGTTTCTTTCTTGTTGGAATATGGTAAGTAGACTGGATCATTTTTACTACTGTGTAAATAAAACTGAGTTTTTTTAGTATGTTGTAATTATAGGATCTCCCATGGTGCTACCTTGTTTAGTTAGTGATTCATTGCATACTCTGGACTTCGTTCCTCCTAGGATTTTCAATATATTACTGAAACTGTGAAACGATTTCTTACCTAGAAAACCATATTTTTAATATAGTACTGATTGCCAGCCTGCTCATATTTCAGGCACTAGATTACTGCCACTCCCAAGGAATTATGCATCGCGATGTCAAGCCTCACAATGTTATGATTGACCATGAGCTCCGCAAGCTTCGCTTGATTGACTGGGGACTTGCTGAGTTTTACTTTCCCGAGAAGGAGTACAATGTTCGTGTTGCTTCGAGGCAAGTTGATAGAATATGACATTCTCTAGCTCAGGTCATTTATGATGAGAAGAGAACCAAATTTCCAGCGTAAATATATTTATGCATTGCTTTGTTTTATCATCAATTCCTCGTACTCCCTCCGATCCAGTCCATTAATTTGGAGGATGTTCATTGCGTTTTTTCTAATTAATACTCCCTCCGTCTCGTAATATAACCTGATGACTCATATATTGGTGTAATAACTTCTTATATTATGGGACGGAGGGAGTATATCTTAAACAACAAATCGTTCTGTCACCCGGCATTCTGTTGTTTCTGGGCGATTTGTTCTACTTAATATCGCAGAATTGTTCTTTGTTTCCAAATTTTGAATACTTTCTGGTATAGCTAAATTATGGTGTGCTGTTTTGATGGGTTAGAGCTTCGTATTTCTGTACGAAGTTTACAGGAACTTATGAGTTTCAGGGCTTCATGAACCCTATATCTGTACATGTGGATATTTTAAATGTGATGCTTTTCTCCGTTCAGGTATTTTAAAGGGCCTGAGTTACTTGTGGACTTCCAAGCGTATGATTACTCTTTGGACATGTGGAGCCTTGGCTGTATGTTTGCTGGAATGGTGTGTTTCCTTTCTGTGATTTGTGAACATTGTGATGAAATACACAAAGGCTTTGCTTTTGTAAATTACTACTTAATATGTTATTAAGCATCAATTGGGATTTATTTTTGTTTCTCACGCAGATATTCCGCAAGGAACCATTCTTCTATGGCCATGACAACCATGACCAGCTTCTCAAAATAACCAAGGTTTGCCATTGTCCATGTCACAGTTCTCTCTGTTTTTGCTCAAATAGGCATGCACATGTGTGTTCATGTGAATATCATTTTTCCTTTTTTTTTGGTTTAAGGTATTGCAGTAATTTAACAATTGCACCTGTTATATTGCTCGGCAGGTGCTAGGTACTGAGCAGCTTAATGCTTATTTGAACAAATACAGAATTGTGCTTGATCCTCAGATAGAGGCTCTGATTGGGAGGTACCTATCAGTACCCTGAACATCTTGTTCTTATGATGTCGTGTTATCGCACATTTTGCACCAGGAAATGACGATTTTCATGCTTCACGTGTACGTTGTTGTTTGTTGCCGAACACAGCCATAGCACGAAGCCCTGGTCTAAGTTTGTCACTGCTGAGAATAGGCATCTCGTCTCGGAAGAGGTTATCTGTTCCCTTCTTTCATACAGGTTTTCCATTCATCTGTGAATTTTTTTCCTGCCCGGTCTAATTGCCGCAATAACCTCATGCAGGCAATTGATTTTCTCGATAAACTTCTACGCTTTGACCATCAAGATAGGCTCACAGCCGAGCAAGCTATGGTATGTTTCTGTCAGCTGTTCATTTATAATGTAAATTTCTGTTAACCTGTCATGTCTTACAAATAGTGCACGCCAACTTGTTTACCTGGAGTTAGCTCACGGAATGGTGTGTCCACAAGTATCATCCTTGGAAAAGTATAACAGGTTTCTTTTGCAGGCGCATGCCTACTTTGAGCAGGTGAGGGCAGCAGAAAACAGCAGAGGGAGAACATAGCCAAGAGAACCAAGAGAATAGACCCGAACTGCCTCTGTCAAACCACACTATGGGTAAGGGGGCATTGCGGAATTGGATCCTTCTAGCATGGAGTTGATGCAAATGTTGATTGCCGGATTATATAGTTGTCACATGCATCTCGGATATGCTCAGGCTTGAAATTTTCTTTTGAATTTTGTAACTTTTTGAAAGGTTAAACTGCGAGCCTACAAAAACATGTAGGCTATGCATTGTCATACCTGATAAGTTTTGACGCAATTAAACTGTTCATCAAGTGGAAGTTTCTCGATGTTTTGTTTAGCTGGGATTCTGGGTGTTTGTGACTATCTTCTTTTTGAACCATGTGTTATCTTCTTTATCTAGCTCCAAACGGCAAGCTCTTGTTTTTTTTGTTTTTTTACAGTGACAACATGTTAGTTTGTGTTAAGCTCCTCTACCTCATTGTTCTGAACATCGAACAGAGTAATATTTTACCAAAGTTACACACCGTCAAAGTCTGCAACTTGCTCAGTGTTGTGCAATTTTAATGGCCGAAACTTTTTCTTCTCTTTTTTAGATAAGAGGCTGATACTTTCAAATAGAAGATTAGCAAAGACGTTTAGAATAATATGATAGTATTTATTG
Organism: Avena eriantha; assembly: GCA_910589775.1. Lineage (NCBI taxonomy): Eukaryota > Viridiplantae > Streptophyta > Magnoliopsida > Poales > Poaceae > Avena > Avena eriantha. Next base: position 61,892,978 of record OU342742.1, on the reverse strand, counting down.
CTAATGTATATGAGCATTCTGTTTACATCGACTGAGGACGCCTGGTAAACAGCTTGTCATCATCAGTACACAAATTCCTTTTAGGTTTCTGGAGATTTGAAGTTTGCATCAACCGAACCAGCACGGGCCAGGCCGCGAAACCGCTGGCTAATGGGTATTATGGGCCTGATGTTGGCGCACCTTGCCTCCATCCGTTGGGCTAAACCCTAACCAGTGCGTCTTCCTCCTCTCCATCCCCACGCCGGACTCCGCCTCCTCGCTCCCCTTCCGCTCCGCCCTTGCTGATTTGGCTCCGCGCCGGACTCCCCTCTCCTCCACCCTCTCCTCCTCCCTCACTGCCGCGGATCTTGCTGGTCTGGGTTGATCCTGAGCGCGGCGGGATGGCGCTGAGGGGCGTTTGGCAGCTGCAGAAGCTCGTGGTGAACTACTGCGATTGGGGAGGGAGCAGCAGGGGGATCAGGTATTCGTTCATCACACCGATACGAGACGGTATATATTTACTAGTACTAAGCAGGTTTTAGAGATTTAATCTGCTCTTCTTTGAATTGATGCGGTCATAAGTTTAGCTTCTGGAGATCCGACTTATTACTCGTTGTGCTGAGTGAGTTGGAGAGCTCTGTTCGCTGTGTGCATGTAGAAATGCGGTGAGCGTCGCCTGTAATTATGTGTTTTGGTCTTTAACTAAGGAAGATCTATTCTTATGAAGCCACTGAAAAAGTAGTTCATCAGTTGAACAGACAATCCTGCTGTTTGTAATTATTAGTTCATCCACTAGAAAGAAAATCAGTGTTGAATTTGAAGAGTTCACTTATGAGAACAGTTAGTTAGACAGTTCAGTCACAGTTTGAGCCAATTGTACAATTTGCTGGTGACATTGTGATCCGTAACATAATTTTATTCACATGGTAACTTTTTGTCTTGTGGATTGGTAGGTTAAGCATCAGTTCTGTGACTGCGGTTTAAAAGTTTCTTGTCCCTATATCTTTGTCATTGGATTTCAGTGTCTGAACAATTAGATCTTTCAGTTTGCTTGCTCCTTCACAATTAGCGCTCCTGGGAATTGCAGGGCATTCATGGAGTCGCACCTTCCAGCTTTGAAGGAAAAGAATCCCCAGTTAGAGGTGGTGACACAGCTTGTCCGGGGCCAACATCCCAACTTGAAGGGCATTTACAGTAAGCTCTTCCTTTCCTTTTGACCATTGTAGTGTTACGGGAAACGCTTTTAACTTGTAATGATGTTGCCTTCTTCTCTGGCAGTGTGTTGGACCATTGTGTTGGTACTGACCAAATGCATAGAATTAGTCCATTTTCACGCAGTCTGTCACAGTCAACCACTGTATTTTAAACTTTCCATATTTAGTTTAGAATTACAGCACACTGTTATTTGTCACTCTTGTCTTCCATGTGCTTGAATACTTGTGATAAATTTGACATGCTCAACTGCCCAAAGGTGAACTCACATGGTTTAAGCATGAGATGGTTTAACTGTCTGCCCTTTGCATGACTAAATGTTCTTAAGGGAACTGTTGGCTTGTCTTAGTTGAGAGGTGCACCTGCTCTATGACAAGTACATCCACCTCGGATGGAGTAGAGACATGCAGCAGATTTTGTGGGAGAACAGAGGCTCAGTTAACAAATACAAATGCATTTCACAAATTTAAGTATTTCCTCTGTCCCAAATTAACTGACGTAGCTTTATCTAGATAAGTCCGAAACCTGTCCGTATCTAGACAAAGCTTGCGTCAATTAATTTGGGATGGAGGGAGTATTTCTTTTTTTCTCTTTCAGTGTTTAGTGCAAGGACAATTCCATTCCATCGCACCAACCAAACCAATCTTATAGCATCAGATAACTGTGGGAGGAGTTTGCTCTTGAAACCAACTTCTGACTAGATCCTATTTTCCTGTTGCATTAGGAGAGTTTTCATAAAATGCAACCACAAAGTTTGGCATGACTGGGAATACCACTCGTCTTACTGACAGGACCAACCCACATGTCAGGGAGACATGGATCAATGTCAAAACACCATAGTTGTTTTATTTCACGAACTCATTGCTACATGTGCTTGCTTTTTGAGTAATATTTTCATGCAACGTTATTCTTGTGCAGAGAATCACAACGAGAGAGTGGTCTGTGTCAGAAATTTAGTGCCTGAGGACATCATGTTGCAGGCTAGTAGGCTAAGGTGTTCTCTGGGCAGGAAAGTCGTGAAGCTGAGAACCAGACACGTGACGAAACGGCCAAGCGTCCAGGGAACGTGGACGGCAGAACTGAAGATGTGAGTCGAAGTTCTCGGACAAGCTGTTACAGTGCTCCTGATGGTGCACCCACAAGAACTGTTTCACCTCTACATCGCAAGAACTTTCTGCTATTAGACCTACCTTTGTCAGCAGCTACAATCTTATGATTTATCCTTCTGATTAGGCCATAATCTGGTAATAACATGTAAACTTGGGAGCTTCTTGTGAGCGACGGCATTCTGCCAGAAAATTGTTCCAAAAAGAGGGCTCTGCATGTCGTGACCAAATTTTCAATGCGTTGGTGGTTAAAGGAACGCACTGCCAGATTTTTCAACGCATTAGTGATTTTGCAATGCATGTCTTCAGATCTAAAACTGTCATGAGATATACATTGTGTGGTGTCTAACTTTCAGAAACACTTAAAAAGTGCCTAAGCCCTATGGGAACTAGTCTTAAAAAAGTGTTTGGGAAGCACCATTCCCTTGACGTAGATACAATTCCATGGAGAAAATTCCAGAAGGACTGGACCGAGAGAAGTAGTGCCACATCAAACGTTTCATTTTTTTTCTCTGTGACGCTTGAATTTTAAATCCAATATTTTAACTTTAAAAACAAACAACAAGTTTCTGGGAAATGAATGGTTGATATGAGTTTAAATTATATTAGGTTGGTCACCGTTTTTTCTGGCTTACTTGAGGGTTTTCAAAATTTCTGTGCATTTTGATTTTGTAACAACAGATTTGAATTTGCAACAAAAACAACAAGTTTTTTCTCAAATCAGATGTAAAATTGAGCACAAATTTAACCTAATTGGTCACTGAATTAATCTTGATTTACTAGAAAGTTTTAACTTTGTGTGGGGCGGTCACACAACAGCTTGCTATTTTAGTTTCAAGTTCAAAATTAAATTGCCTAAAAGTTTTTGAGAATATTCCAATAAATCAGGCATAACTTAGTGACCAATCTTGTACTACTAGTAGTAAATTTTTTCCTCGGAACGTGACGCTTTGGACAAAACCAAAGTGAAAACAAGACGGTTCCGCAAGTATACTCGTGACAAAACGGATTCCATAAGAAAAGAAAACGTTTCCTCACCCGACACACGTAACACTCCCCTCGTCTCTCGATCTGCGACTAGCAGGCAGGCGGAGGAGGAGGTCGAGTAGGCGGCGGCGCGGCGAGGGGATGCAAGCAGGCAGCGGCAGGAACTGAAGCAGAGGAGTTGCAGTGGTAGGGAAGAGGAGCGCCGGCGGTAGCGCCCACGGAAGGGAAGGAGAAGAAGCAGGGAAGAGGAGCTGCAAAAATCAAGGTTCGTCTCACAAATTCCCTGAGCACAATCGTTGTCTCTCTCTCCCCCACCCGATTGTTCAGCTCATAATCCAAAGCGCAGCTGAGACCGCGAGCACGATTTCGCCTCTCAGGTTTAGCCAGGTTTGACTCAAGACAAAATTAAGTGGCCTTCTATAGTTCTATATATGGATTGATGGAGTAGCTAAAAAAATTTAGCTCCTATAAGTTAGTTAGTATTTATAGCAGGCAAGAAAGTTGAATAGAAGAAAACTTGTGATGGGTGGTCGTGGACTCTGGTATTTACTTGTGACGCTCGGTACACACAAGAGTACATGGCAGAATGTTGCTATGCTTTTATAGGATAGTTACTCCTGTTGGTACTTTTCCTCGCGTGGTTATGTTGATGATCAACTTAGCAGGGTCATTGTACTTGGTTGAGTTGCAATATTTTTGAAGTGATTGAAAATTTAAAATAAAAGTATAAGATTGGGTTATAATGCTGCATAGGTAGCTAGCCATATCTTTTGGCAGTGTTGGTGACAAATCCCTGAACAAAATTGTGGGTGAAGGTTGAGTTCTCTTGGTGGAAAGAGTGCTAATTCCTGTGATGTTATGTTAGTGTTTTAACTAAAGTAACTGGTGGATATGTAGTTTGATGACTGTTTGCAGCTAATGAAACCGGTTGAGTTTCCATCATATGTGATATGCTCTCTGGTAGCAATATGCATTTCAGTGATCGATATTTTTTGTTCTGTCAAAGTATTTTATTCACACTGGGTTAATGAGTATTTGTATCTATATGTATCAGTTTCTTTACATCCACCCCCCACCCGTCAGAGAAATCATTGCAGATATGCCGTCATTCTTCTTCCGTAAGTACCGAAGAACTTCAAATCAATTCAAGGCAACTCTCATTTACTTCGCGCTGTTGCTAGCTTACCACCTGATTTTGGGTACCCTTCGTATCCACAGGTCGGAAGTTTTGCAGTAGGTGGCGGTGCCGTCGCCTCAGTGTTTTCAAGAGGAAGCAGAAGGCCAAGGTCCAGATTGACCACCTCCCTCAGGTGCGCTAAGTCACTCCAAGTTCTCTCCCCCACCACACACACAGAGTTTATTGTAGAATTATAGCATTTCCTATGCTTTGCTCACATGCTGCTCTAAAACACTGGTGGAGCTATAATCTCCCCCCCCCCCCCCCCTCCCGCGCGCACGGTGACATCCTCGGCTAGCTCTGCCTAAAAGAGAACAAAGGTATATCCATAACTAAATTACTGTTGTTATGGACTGCTGAAGATTATTATTGAGTTATAGCATTTCCTGTGCTCTGCTCATATGCTGCTCTGAAAGAACACCATAAGTGTAGCCCTAAGATCTGATATGGAACCTGCCGTATGAGGTAACATTCTACCAGTAGATGCTGGTAGATGGTCGATTGTTTCACCTTATCGGTTCAGAACGATGACCTTCTCAAATATCTGCACAAATCCATCAACAAACATGACACTCCGTGGGTTCATCTTATCTGGAGTTACTGCACTTTCACGGTGCCTCCACCTTTGGGCTCCTTCTGGTGGTGCTGCGTCTTTAAACTTTGTGGCAAATTCAGACATTTAGCTTTCTGTCCCATTGCCAATGGTGATACATCGCTCTTCTGGGGCGACAGATGGATGCTGACGTTGTGAGGATCAAATTCACCAGGCTCCATTCCTGCACTCTTGACAATCCTGCCAGATTTAATGCCCTTCTCACCTGCCTTGAGCCCTTGGACCACTTTCACCTTCCTCTGTCTTATCAGGTTTGACGCTTTGGTGTCTCATAAAGGCGGAATATTCTTTCAGTGGGAGGCGACGTTCCCGTCGATAGCGAGGCGCCTGTGGTGACTTCGTCAATCTCAAGACCCGCCGGCTCAGTCTCTCGGAGGTGCTCATAGGGGTAGGGTGTGTTGTGTTTCTCAAAAAAAAAAAAAAAAAAAAACTGTTGAGGCCTCCCCTACAGTTTTTGCTAAAAAAAGATTCCATATTCTTCATTGCACAGAGAACGGCTGGTGATTCGGCAGCCGCAAAATCTCAGTAGTCTAGCAAATATCCTGAAGCGCCAGCCAACCAAAGAATCTATGTCAGTTTGCTGCGAATCTGAATCTACTAGCATTTGCAATGAAAGGAGAAAATAAACTTTTTTTTGCAGTGGTTCTGAATTTTGCTATTATTTTAAAATCTTAAGTTTAGAATTCTTACTCTTACTGCTTTAAATTCTTCTGTTGTAATACCATCTGATATGTTGTTGTACAAAAATCAAACTTGAAGGAAATTGTTGAGATGGTGGTCTCATTTTTGCCAATAAAGGATGCCGCAAGAACTAGTGTGTTGTCGAGTAAATGGAGACAAGGATGGGCAAGCTACCCTAGGTTAACATTCAACTCCGAAACAATGCTTGGCATCAGAAAGGAGAAGGTTGACTATGCTAGCGAAGTGGAACAAAACAAGTGCAGGATAAAATTTATTGAGAATGTTCATGCTGTCATGCAACAGCACCAGGGTTTTGGATTGGATGAGTTTCTACTTGAATTCGGACTCAGTGAGAAGGATGCACCTCATATTGATAACTGGGTTGCCCTTGCTGCCTCCATGAGAATGAAACGGCTTGTCATCGACTTGAGTGGGCTGTCACGGGAACGCAAGATTGCCCCAGGGAAATATGCCTTGCCTTTGCAGCTCCTAGACGACATCGGCACAATAAAGCATCTCCGCACTCTTCAACTAAGTAATGTCTCTTTGAAGCCGCTGGGTGATTTCAGAGGGTTTGTGAACCTTACAATGCTTGAGCTGCAACTTGTGGATGTCGCAGAGGGTGATCTCGAATCATTGCTTTGCAAATGCCTTGCTCTTGAGCGATTAGCACTTAACTCATGCGGACCTTTCTTGTCCCTGCGGATTGGCCATCAACTAAGTAGGCTGGAGCATTTATATCTTGGCGACGGTACCTTGGTGGACAAATTACAGATCGAGGCCATGAACCTGAGGACAATTTCACACAGTTACAACGTCGGAGAAATAGTCGTTAGAAAAGATTCGCAAATCTGTGAGGTCACAGCTGACATGAATATCCCACCAAGGACCCAAGCAGGCAGTGGTTATAAAGACACACTGCAATACATGTTCACCGGCCTTCCCAGTGCTTTGCCCTGTGTACAGAAGATCTCCTTGAATATCTGGGAGGAAATACAGGTTTGTTCAAGCAATGTAGTACAGTATTTTTTATCTTGATTTTCTGCCGTTGTAGGGGAGTATTGCGTTTCAATTTGGCGAGCTACATGCCTTCTTGCAACCATTGGTTTCGTATTGTAATTCATTTTGGCTAACTGCATGTGTTGTCTGTGCATTCATTGACTTTGAGCAGACGTTGGAGGTACCAAAATGTGTGAGCAGATTCATGAATCTGAGGCATCTGACCTTGAGCATGTACCTCGGGTTGCACTGGAAAATTTGATATGCTCCGCCTTGTTCATTTGCTACAAGCTGCCCCATTTCTGGAATATTTTGAGCTAAATGTAAGTTTTATGGCGCTGCATATTGTCATGTTATGATTTTGATGTTGTTGTTGTCTTGTGCGTATACCATTTATTCACCTAGAAGAGTTGTAGATAACTTTTGCTTCTGTCATTATTTCAGATCGATCAACTCTTGTTGCCTCTATATGACGAAGATTTGATAGCATCCTTTCCTAGATGGCCACATGATCACCTCAAGACGGCTTCATTCCAAGGGTTTGTAGGCAACAATGACTTAATCGCGTTGGCCATATATATTCTTAAGAATGCTGAATCACTCGAGCTCCTGACCGTACAAACAACACATGAATGCCACCTGAAGGTCGCAGAAGAGCTTCTTCGCAGAGAGGACTCGCGAAGTGTGCTGAATATTTTGTAACCGTCAGTAGGTGGCGGCCGCTGGCATTCTGTTAAGTTAACTCGATATATTTATGTTTTTTTGTGAAGAGTAATACTACACTTACATTCTAGAAGGGGCGTTACAGAATTAAACTTTCTTGCTGAAGTTTAGATTGGTTGATTTGCCGACTGAGGTTTGGACTGCGTTGCGGATTTTGATGAGTGTTGCCTTGTGCTTGCATGCTTTATAATTTGCTGTTGAAAAATGGTGACAAACGGAGTGAAGACAAATGCTCCCAAATTTTGAAAAAACATAAATCATATCTAGATACAATCGAATCTACACAAATTTGAGTCAACTAATTTGGGTCAGAGGCACTATTTTAAAGTTTCACATAAAACTTTAAAAGTTGGATGTTATTACCAATGCAAAATCTCAATACAAAATTCTTGGTATTCCGGACTGTACAAAAATGATAAAATTTGACAAACATTTTTAAAAAATAAACTGCTATATGGAGCTCGACCTCCGTTTTGTATTTCTGCAAAAGAAAAAGTAGACAGAAACAGAACAAACGAACACTAAAACAGCCAAAAGCCGGTAGGCAGGGAAAGCTGCATAAATGTGAGTTCAGCATTCAAAGCATCTACTGTACCAAAATTGCATATTGAATATCTAACTCTTTCTTCATGTGAACAGCACATATCCATGGATTTCTGGTGTTCTCTTCGTCCTAAAATAAGTGACTTCCCATGTATCTATATATTAAAGCTTGTCTAGATACATACTCCGTGTATAAATCCAAGTTACTTATTTTAAAACGAAGGGAGTACTATTATGTTTAGATACACGTGACAACACGTCCGTGAAGAAACTAGACTCATGAGAGTGTAACAAGCAAGAAACAATAGTCATGTAATACAAGATAGATAACCGAGTGCGTCGATACGGAGGACGAGCTACCTGTCGAACTTTATCTAAGCCGTGGTTATGTGCTCCACGATCCGTCCACAGCGGGGCCACCTCAGTAATACGGGCCGATATACACGGACGTGAATAGTTCGCCGTATACAGGTAGCACATGTGAACCGGTCAGGCGGGACACTTTAGAGCCGGTCGGCCCATTAACAGCGGTGGTAGAACATGTTCCGCTGAACACGTTTCTGCACATTATTAACCGGCCTGCTGGGCTGCTGCACCTCGGTGGACCACTGTGCGCTACTTAGTTAGGTGTGCAGGAGGTGTCGATGCGGCATAGTCTTCTTCCCTGATCCATCTCCATTCGTTCGGTCTCTTTCAAGCTTCGGTCCTACAGTAGTCCTCCTTACCAAAACTACCAATTCTAGTGAATATCATCTGGATCTGATGGCTGAACTATAGACACAGATGAGTACAGGTAGTGAGTCCTGACCTACTCTGTTAATTGCTAATTCGTACCGCTGCTGACTGTTTTTCATGTTCCGAATCTTGCGCCGCAGTGTGGTTGCGGGGGATGAGTGCTCAGCTGAGCACGATCTATCTATCGGAGAGGCCGGATTGGCTGCTGCTGGTGTGGATTCAAGAAATGGAATCGGCTCGATCGGTGGGCTGTGCTCTGGAGGGGGGAGCGATTCAGTTGGCTTCTATGGGGCGGCGGAGGTCAACTCGGAGGCTACATCAGGATGGACAAGGAGGTACGTATCGTGTTCTATTGGCTATAGTTCCAATTGCCATAACAAATAGTCAGTGATCTTGATAATTAATATTATTTATTTTCTGGAATTTGTATATGTCTGTCGGTTGTATCTCGATTTTACGTGTCAATGTAGAATAGATAGTAAAAAATATGACAGTCGACCCTCGGAATATTGAATAGATTCTAATTTGCTATTTTGCATTTCCTTAGAGTTAAACGAAATAACCTGAACGCAAGTCTGCCTTGAGTAAAAAATGTGAATGTGAATTTTTCGAAATAGCTAACGTGGATTTACTTTGAATGAACGATAGGGTTCGAATCGGCAGAGCACCATCAGAACGAGCACCAAACCCTGAACGCAAGTCTGCATTGGAGCTTTCTTTGCGATCTTATGCTGACAAGAAAGTAGGTGTGGTTGTGGATCCAGCCGTTGGGACATCGTTCGATTCCTTGGAAGAAGCTTATGAATTCTACAATTTATACTCGTGGGAAGTAGGGTTTGGTGTTCGTTTTGCTAAGAGCCGCCTCAATGTTGACAGGACAAAATGCATGCAAGAGATTGTGTGTGGATGCGCAGTGAGTTTTCGTTGTCTAGTTAGCTTTTATACCTTATACTCATTATAACTGAGAAAAATGCTAATTAAATCTATATCTGTTAATATCAGGGCACACCTCTGAAGGAAAATAGCAGGTCATCAAGATGTGGATGTTTGGCTAGGATAAGACTATTACGTTCAGCTGACAATGGCTGGTACATCAGCGAGCACCGCTCCTATCACAACCACAAGTTATCATCAACTTGCAGCGAAAGTTGCATTGGCAGTCACATAGACACATTGACAAGTACACAAGGGATATTGTGAAGCAGTTGAGGCAGAACAATATTAGTCTTGGGAAGGTGTACAGTATAATCGGTAGTTTCTTTGGTTCAATGGAGAATGTACCTTTCAACAAGAGGTCCCTGAAGAACCTTTGCAGCAAGCTGAACCGTGAGCAATCGGATAATGATGCGTAGAAAACGATGGACATTTTTGCAGAGATACAGAGCAACGATCCTGAATTCAATTATAGTGTACAGGTAGACTCAGAGAGCAGGGTTAAAACACTGATGTGGGTTTCAGGGAGGAGCATTGACCAGTACAAGTGTTTCGGTGATGTAATAACATTTGACATGACTTACAGGACGAACCTGTATGATATGCTGTTCAGCCTGTTCGTGGGTGTAAATAACCACTCCCAGAGTATAATTTTTGGGGGTGTGATGATGAGGGATGAGAAGAAGGACAATTTTGAATGGGTTTTCAAGGAGTTTGTTAGGATGGTTGGTGGAAAAGCACTAGATACTATTCTTACAGGTAATCAAGTTATCTACAAAGCACAATTATTTTATTCGCATATGAACTTCTGTTAGCTCTTACAAGTTGTTCCGGCTTTCCACTTTATGTGCAGACCAAGCCCGTGCTATGGAATTGGCTATATAATCAGTCCTTCCGGAGACAACACATAGATGGTGCAAGTGGCACGTGTTACGGAAGGCCAAGGAATCACTAGGTGTGATATACGGGAAGAAGTCAGACTTCAAAAATGAATTCCATAAGATTGTACATCACATGATAACTACGGAAGAGTTTGAGAGTGGTTGGGATCAGATGATATCTAAATACAGTTTGGAGAAACATCCCTTCTTGACGCAGATATACGAAGTCAGACACATGTGGGCAAAACCATATTTCAAAGGGGTGTTCTGCGCGAGGATGACAAGCACACAAAGAAGTGAAAGTGCGAATCATCTGCTGAAGTCTTATGTGCCACCATCTTGCCCAATGCATCTGTTCGTACGGCAATTTCAGAAGCTTCAGCACGATAGGGATTCAGCAGAGTGTTATGAGGAGAAAAGGACGTCCCTGGTAATTCTGATCTCTCTCAGCTAGACTTCTATCTTCATACCAAGGGACTATGTGTACGGCACTAATATGGTTATGTTCAAAATTTTCTAGGCTGGAATTGTCTTCAGGTTGAATCTCCCAATAGAAAGGCATGCGAGCAAAGTGTACACAAGGCCCATGTTTGAGCAGTTTGATGAAGCTCTTTTCAAGTCTGGTGCGTATGAACTTCAAGAAATCGAAGACGGCAGGATATTTCTAGCCGAGCATGTAGATGCTGCTTCAAGGGAGAAGTGGTGCAAAGTGGCATATCGTGTAGAAGTTGAGGAATCCCTGTCATTCTTTAACTGTGAGTGTGGCATGTTCGAGCATTCTGGGATGATTTGCTGCCATGCTCTCAAGGTAATGAACATACGTAAATTATGACTCATCTGTCCAGTTATCAAATGTGATGTGCATATGCCGATTAATTTTATCTGGACTGTGTAGGTAATGGTACATCTCAAACTAAGGACAATTCCAGAAAGGCATATTGTTAAACGATGGACAAAAAATGCAAGAGATGTGCTGCCAGATAAATTGCTGAGGTACCAGAAAGACCAAGGTCCGCCAAAGGCGTGCAGTTTCAGGCACACGAGGCTTTACATTAAAGCACTAGAATGTGTACAGCTGGGTGATAGCAATGTGTAGTGCTATGAAGTTTGCATTGCTATGCTAGGAGAAATCGCTGCTAAGCTTGCACCACTCAGTGCGGAGAAAGATGGGATGAGCCTAGTAGACCATGAGGCTGCTGATGCTAGGATGGGGAATGATCTGTGTGATAACAATGTAGAAGGGGATGCAAACCTATCTGAGGATTCACATTTCAAGGTGCCAGGTAAGAATCGGAAAAGAGGCAGGCCAACCACTAGCCGTGACAAACCACCTTATGAAGAGTCGAAGAAAAGGTCAAGATTCTGCACAATCTATAGAGGTGAGGGTCACAAAAGCACTACATGCCCTATGCGTGGCGACCTTCCGAAACCACCGCGGAAGTTGCCAAAGTGTTCGCGATGTGGCGTGCTTGGACATCGGAAGAATGTATGTGAGAACCCCGCCAAGCCATGGGAATTGCCTTTCCTTTGATTTCCATAGTTGGTGGCTGGATTTTTTCCTTATTAATTCATTTAACCATGCAACATGAAACATTGAGGTGTGGATTAAAGTTGTAACCTTAAGTAGGATATCGCCGATTTTTTTTATTGATCCTGGTAAGTTGTTATTTTTTACTGCGATTAGGTGTTAAGTTGTAAGTGTTATTTTAAAATTGTGTATGGTCACTATTTCTGTTAAGCCATTGCCGGAAGGTACTGACGGCCCATCTTTCGGTATGATGGGCCTGTATCGCACATCCATATGTCATCTAATTGGACTCCAGGCTACTTTCTTTAGACACAGATGCGAGCTAACTAATCTTGCCACAACTTGTCCTGATGTGCAGTAGTAGATGGACTGTGAAGTGTGAGCTACTCCATCGAGTGCTCGTGGTGTAGCTTGTTTTTCCAAAAATCCTATCTCTGTGACAAGTAGTAGCTGTGAGATGTTGACTACTCGGTGTGGATGGACAAGTAGTGTGGGACAGTGAGACATGTCTGGGCTCGGACAGATGTGCCATTTACTGCGGGGTGGAAAAAAATGGGTACTGCCCATGTGTGCAGGGTTTTGGTGTCCTCGGTATGTGTTCCTCGTGCCTGTGGAGATTTTGCGTGAGAGGGAAGAGATTTGCTACGCATGCTGGCGCATTCAAGTGTTGCTTCCTCACTGACTAAACGTCTTGTCCGTGTAAATGTTCACAAACAACTCCCTACGTTTAATTATTAAAAAAAGTAGTAATGATATTAATTTGGTAGCTGCTGAGTTGTTGCGCAGTGGGTTATAAATGAACAATTCAAAATTTGAATTTGTTTGAAATGTTGTGGAGGGATCGTGGCCACTCCAAGATTTCGTGCACTACTTAAGGAGGAGGAGGCGGGATTCATAAAATTTGGAGGAGCTGCCGGTAGCAACCACGGTCACTCTGCATCCTAGTTTTGCTCTTCCCGCAAATGGCGCCATCCACTGAATTTGGTGCCCCGTCTGCGATCACTAACAGTGATGGATCAAGTTTGGGCATCACACTTTCCGATGTGAGTACTGCCCAAAAAACCCATGGGTTGTGTCTTATTAATTCCCGACGTGTTTTCTAATGCCTCAAAAATGGTTGATTTTTTGACAGGTGGCAGTAGGACATGAATTAGTTAGTAACGATGAGCATGTTTCCGAAACAATAGATGTTGGTGATGGGTCAGGCGTTGGCTTGGATATATATGAGGTTAGTTCATTTTCCTTACGTGTGCTTGTTACTATAAATTGAAGATCTTTTAAACTCAATCCGTCCGTTGAATGTTAACAGAATGCAGTTCGTGCACCTGATGCTGTAGTTAAATGCAATTTGTTTGTGAATTGCGAACAAGTAAGTACATATTATGTCCATGTCGACTGCTGGAAAAATCCTATACTTATGGACTTACTAACTTGCTCTCTTTCATTTGAAAAAAAGGTACACAAAGAACACAATGGCAGAGAAGAACAACCGGTCGAGGGCTCCAGGGATAACTTCCGGTCATGCTTTCACAAGATCGACGAGGATCCATGCGTCCTTTCTTCGGGGGGCGAGGGTTCAGCGGTCGGAGACTTCGAGGACAACACAAAGTCGAATGATGAGGAAGTTGACGGTCCGGTTGCGAAACGGGCAAAAGTTGAAGCGTAGTAGCCGTGCTGGCTATTATATAGATATTAGGGGAGAATTGGTGTGGGCTTTTCTAGTTTAATTGTGTGGTGTTTTAGGGCATGATGATCGTGGTAATGTCTTTCGTGAGCAGTTTCCGAATCGAATGTTGGTCGCTACTCTTGTATGTCAGGGCAATTTTAAAAGGGATATCGAACTTCGTAGATCTCAAGGAGTGAGGGTGTACGGACAGAAACGGAACGCTTCAGTCCTTGTATTTCATAGCAATTAACATATCTGTTCCGAAAATTCGGAGTTGTGAAGGTGTTCGGGCTTAAGGACATAAACATGACGAGTAGGTTGTTTTAATAACCTATGCTCTTTGCATCGAAAAAAGGAACCCTAGGAAACTTACCTGTCTAATCCATCAGTCTATGGGCCGATTGGAGCTAATAAAAAATTCAGGCGGGCCAGCACATGAGTAACTGAGGAACACCGATGGTTGGGACAATGGAACATGATGATGTGTTCGCCTGCCATGCATGGTGCGGACAAAGAGGCAGGCTTTTGACCAAGTTGACACTTGTATTAGATATAATAAAGATGTTTTTTTCATTTAATCATGATTTGAAATTAATCGAACAGTAACGGAGAGATCTACTAGTGCTGATTGCCCATCCTAGGGGGTTTATATATACACACACCCTCTGCCATCGTGTACTTTCCGCTAACCATCACCAACAAAGTTCACCTAGAGGAGACAAAAGATGAAGAACAAGGTGCAGAAAGAAGAACTCGGCGGTTCTGAAGAACAGGTAGTAACTTTCTAGCTCGTGTTCCTGTGCTGTCCATCTATTCCGGACAAAACTAGCTGGAGCTAATGTTCTTGCTTAATATTATTTCGCAGACAGTTTGATCTGGAGATGGGTCGTCCACGAGGTTCAGGTGGATGGGGGGTGAACCGAAACAACTCGCCAATCCCTGCGCATCTAGTGGGCAGGTTCCCAGCTTCTCCGTCAGCGGCATCAGAGTCTGAAAAATCCAATGTTCAGACTGTCTTCAACCCCCGACTACTGCAGTCTTTGTCAGTCCACTCTAATCCATGTTTGAGTGAGCTCGTAGCCCAGATGGGGATGCCCGGGCTGCTAGCGATGAAGTCCATGGGGAACATCAATAGGTTGTTCTCCATGTGGCTGCTTACTAGATTGGATCCATCTAGTATGCGACTACATTTGGGAGGAGGGGAGTATCTAGAAATCACCGATAAATCCATAGGAAGGGCTTTAGGGATTAGTTCTAGTGGCGAAGTCATTCCAGTGGGGCAACCTGCTCACCGTGATGAATTGCTTGTCATGACCCATGAGCTTCTTGGGACAAGCTTGTCCAGGTGCAACAATGTGCCCGTGCGGAAGCTTAAGGAGATGATACAAGCTGCAAAAGAACAGGAACTGGGGGAGCCAGAGAAGCTGCAGCAGATGGCTGCGTACACCATGGTGGCGGGGGCTTCTTTTCTTCTTCCTCGTGGAGCAACGCAAAAGGTACCCGACGAACTTCTGCAGGTGATTTTTCCTCCGTCAGGAATTTGCAAATACAACATGGCACGGCTAGTGTTGGAGGGGCTGAGAGCAAGCGCTCAAAAGGTTAGAGAAACATTGCCTCTGCGACCGCGTGATATTCATATAGATGGGTGCCTCATTTCATTGTAGGTCAGTACGTTTTTCTTCAGATGTTTCTAGTTTTTACTAGCTGTCTTTTGTACTAGGTTAGATCGGATTAATGGAATTTGAGTAGAACAGAAAATCTGTGCTGCTTCCAATTGGTTGCAGCTTGACATTTTTGTACCTTATTTGCAGGATAATTGTGATCATATTTGTTTTACAAAAAGTCAAACTTGTTCGCTACCTCACAAGAAATATTTACAGTGGAATTAATTAGGGCCTTAAAAAATCATGTCCTGAGTTCCATTGGTGCACTTTGTGCTCCGTTATTCAATTCATCTAATGGTTTATTCCATCAGGTTGGTAGCTACCGTTTAGGACAAATTTTTAGGGGGTACAATAGATGTAGTTTTCTGAATTGCTATGGAATTGTGAATATTTGTACAATTATGGTCAGATGTGCATGACCTGCTTGCTTTCAGGAGTGTCATTTGTTAGTATATGTCAGTTGTGTAATAGATGTATTGTTTTATTGGTGTGTTGCTTGCAAACGGAGTAATCTGGTAAAAAGTGTGGTTACTATTGTTTCCATGATAAAAATGTTTGAAGGACCAGCGTGAGAATTGAGACCGCACTCGCTTTCTGTTTTCTAAGTTCTATTGTGAATGTGAAGTGTATACTGAGTAGATCATCCAATTATAGATATTGTTCCTGGATCGGATCGCATGGAGCACGGGGAAGATGGTATGCAACTACTGCCCGTGCCCAGGATTGAACATTACAGGGAAGCCTTGTTGAAGAAGCAAATTAGAAAGCACTCGCCAAGGACTTATGATTTTGGGGTGTCGGTGAGGATAATTTCTTCATGTCTTTTAAACTAAATTGTAAAATCGTCAGGGGATTGCTGGGGCTTATTCAGACGTATTCTTGCAGGTCGATGGACAGGAAATGAATGGGACTACGGCTGATACTCACACTCCAATTGCAATATCGGCTGCGACACCTTCTTGGGGGGTACTGGAGTGTGGGAGGAGGGTAGTTCTGGTGCAGCTGGTGAAGGGGTTAGTACAAGGTGCCTGACAAGGTAAGGGGAAGAGTATATCTGTTTCAATTCACATGTTGGAAAACCTGAATAACTTGCTACCTGGCGTTTAAGAGCGAATAACGGTTCTGCATGAATACAGATTGTAGAGGCTGCTAGAGCCATTCTGTTGATTCAAGCTGAGAAGGTTTCAGCGTGTGACGCTGAGACAGATGCAAAGATAGCTGCTGCACATAGACGCCTTGATGAAGCACGTGATCGTTTTTCGCTGAGATGAAGCAGACCCGTGATGCTAATCGAAAAAGAACTTTGGAAGAGACACTTGATTTCGTGCTGACAGGGTTGGGAAAAAGACATGCTGCATCTGGAAATAGCCAGGAATGGTGGCGAATAACTGAAGAATTCTTGGTGTCCCTACATACAACTACAAATTCAACTGGTGAGATAAATGCGTCGTATGCTTGGAGTTTTTATGTCTCCATTTATCCAATGAATGGTCCTTAACTAATACACTTATTATATATGTGTAGCACCGTTACAACAAGATGTTGCTGCAACAATGGTGGCGATGGCCGGATCAAGCCAAGGTATGATAATTGAACTGCGTGTACACAATACCTCGTAATAACAGTCTGACATTTATTTGTGTTTCAGTGGTACAAGCCGCTACTACAATTTCTGGCATGGCATCTGCTCCAGCATCTACTAGGTTGGAACCGGGGTTTCAAGATAAGTTTGTAGTGGACAATAAAGGGAAAAGTTTAATGCCTGAAAGCAGTAGTAGGCAAAAAAGCAGGTTTCATTCTGCTGCAACACTTACTGGTGTAAGCAGAGGTATATGTTTGAAATGACCTATCCTATCTTTTCTGGCTAGGTTCAATAGTTGAATTTCTGACAGAGATATTTGTGTCATGCATGACAGGTATTCTGATCCGTGAAAATCCGGTTGAATCCGCGGTCAGCCAGGGTGGGGTGGATGGAATTAGGTTGGAAAATCCAGCTGTTAGAGCAGCCGGAGAGGTCACGGACGAGTCTGTTCAGACAAGACTATCAAAGTACACTCCTATCAGGAACAAGCGACTACAACACCCACAGATTGTTGAAGATGTGGTGATGCATGAAAGTGGTCGAGAAGGTTTGTTTATTTTAGTTTTGTTTTAGTGAAGATGATGTCAAAGGATGGACAGTAACACCAGTTTCAATTAACTGTTCTGGCAGCGGCTGAACCGGTTGTACCAGAAAACACTGCCGATGGGGATGAATTTGGGTACTCACCTTTCGAACTAGAGCTCCGACACAAGAAGCATTCAGATGGAATCTGTCTTGATTTCTATGAGACAGTGATGTCAATTAGTTTAGAGTTCCTGAAGGGGTGAGTTTATTTTCTATTATTGAAAGGTTTTTTGTTTTGTTTTTCCTGACCATAGGCTTTGTAAAGTGCATTACATGGTTCAAGCACAGCAACCCAACTCCAATTTCAATGGATGGGCGTAAACTAAGGATCAACTTTGATGTAAATGATATTATGATGTACACTAGTCTATCTGCTTGCATACGGATGTTCGATGAGAAGGAGAAGGAAATGATGTCTGAGTTTCCAGACTCAACGTTTTGGAGGTGCTTCGCTGGCCTTGAGTTGGCGGTAAGTTTGCATTGCGCATTATCATTATTTAATTCTTCTTTGCTACATTAAAATATATTGGCTAAATATGTTCTACTGGTACAAGCTGCACTTCACTACGACCATGGATATAGCTGGACAGCAGGAAGTTCTCTCCATGTTCAGCACTGCTATTAAGGGATATGAAGTGGGAAAATGTAGGATGGTAATACACTTCGGAAAACTTCTTACATAATTTACGAGACATGGTGAAATTATTACTGATTCAATCCTGGTTTGTAGATCATGGTGCCGCTGCCGCTGTTGGGTTCGTACTGCTTATATGTGTATGACAGGTTGAAGAAGCGTATAAATGTGCTTGATCCTGTGCTGACTCTGCAAGATGAGGAGGTTTACAAGGACAAGCATGAAGATACTGCGATGAAGTTGCTTAGGGCTATAAAGATAATTGGGTTGACTCTTGATGATGGGTGGACCATGAACTGTTCGGAGTGGTCAATCAGATACCACTCTGACTTGCACCTTCCATGCGAGATGTAAGTTTTCTCTATGCACTGGATTGCACGAATATGTAGTTCTGGATGGACAGACGTGCATAGTGTGGGTAATGATGGATGTTTTGTTTTGTTTCTGTTTACCTTGGCAGGTGCAAGTCTGTCGGTTATATTCTGCACTATGCTGAACATTTTGATGGAGGATATCTGGATGTTCCTATCCCACCTATAAGGGTTACTAAGATGAATTGTTATCATCTTTTTTAGAACCTGCATTCATATGTTTGCTAATAGTTTCTTATTGTTTCAGGGGGGGTTAAATTTTTTATGAAGAAGCTATTGTATGAGGTCGTCGCAATGAAGAGCAACACTGGTGATCGCCCGGGTTTCATGCTTGAAGAAGAGTGAAAATGTGTGATTGGAGACCAGTGTGCTGATACAACATTTATGCTGGAAGTTTGGTTGCATTGTTGGCTCTACTTGTTCTGCTTTAATCTGGTTCTGCTGCAGAAATGGCTATCTAAGTATGGTTTACTAATGTAAAAAGTACTAGTTTTATTGTAATAAGAACTACATATGGGTACTGCATGTGATGGGTACACCATCTAGTAATTGAACCTATGAAGTTTGAGCAAATTTGTGATGAAACTGTTTTATGAGTTAGCTGCCATGGATAGCAAAAATGGACTTCACCGCGCTTTCGTCCTTCAAAAACAGAGCATGGGTTTTGGTGGAGAGAAGATAGGAGATGAACTCGTGCTGGTCCATTGGTTGGGATGCTAGGGTCAGGTTCTGTGCTTCCAACGGGTTGTGCTCCATAGATGGCTACCTATTTATAATAAAGAACTGCGCTAACTATGTTGGGGATACTCATGTGGTGAAAGTGGGTTGAGAAGAATTAATGTGATGCGATTAAATTCGGTGTACTGCAGGTGATGGCTATTAATTTTAGTTGTTAGGGCTGTGTAGTTTGAAAGTCTGCCAACACACAATGGTCGGCCTGGGATGGGATCAACTAGCAGTTATGTGTACATGGGTACTATATATAGCAGCGATGGGTAGATGGACTTGGAGTGCTCTGAGCAGTGCCACAAAAAAATTCAGAACAATTCCATCGTGTGTAGTAGGAGAGGAATTGAGGTGATGAGATCTTCCTCACGTTCTTCATCTTCCTCACCATGGAACCGTGGTGTGCAGCCAGTTCGGACTCCAATCAGGTACCGCCATGGTCCATTCGATTACTATCCGGCAAAGATCTGTGCGTGCGGCATGAAAGCTGCTTTGTGGATCTCCTGGAGTGACGACAATCCAGGAAGGAGATACTACAAGTGTGGTCGCTCGAGGGTGAGTAGATTCAACATTTTTCGTACGATTTGTTTAAGATTAAGTTACTTCCAGAAACTAATGTCGGATAACATTGCAGCAACACGTCGGGTGTGATTTCTTCGGTTGGCACGGGGAGCTTGTAGATGATTTCCTAAAGCAGATCCTCGTCGATCTGCGAAATGAGGTTTGGAAACTGAAAAGAGTTAACCAAGAGATTGGTACTGTGGGCAAGGAGTTCAGCAGAGCTGGCGATGCATCTACCAATTATCATAGGGTGGAGGAGCTACAGACAACGAGAGATAGGGTTGCATCTATGGAGGAAGCAATCTCCCGTAAAGACATCGAGATAGTCCAACTCAAGAAGAAAGTGGAGCATCATCTGTTTCTGTTTTTTATAGCATGCTTCATAACATTTACGGTCTACTCGGCCATTCATAACTAGAGTAACCAGTAAAGCAGTTCATCATAGAATTCACGGGTAGTACTATTCGATTAGATTTGTAGTATTTTCGTTCTACAGTAAGATGGCGGAGGTTCGGGCCATGATATATGTTGTTTGGGTGAGCGAGAAAGAAGGTCTGTTGTGTGAACTAAAGAATTAGCTTTACCTTGATTCGTTGTTCATTTTATCTATGATGGCTGGATAACTGAAGAGGATCACACATATGAATTAGGTTATCAACTCACTTGGAGACAACAATCTATATAATACTTGCATTCTGTTACTTCAGAATGTAAATGGTCTAGTCGTTGCTTTTCCAAATAATTCGTTTATGTCCCACAATTAATATAAAATGTGCTTTACTTCGATGCGAAATACAGATCCATGATACACTAGTAGACCTCTGTGTCTCCGGAAAGCTTTTAGAATATAAAAAAGGTAGGTTCTCTCGAATAACGGTTTGCATGTTAGTATAGATATTTGTGCAGGTTAAGTAATGATAATAAACAAGATACATGAAACCTGAAAAGGTTGGGTCCATTTCGTAAAAAATGAAGATCTGGAAAATATCGCCTTAGAGTACGCAAAAAGAGTTCTTGATCGCCTCGAGAGCATCACTAGGGAGTGATGAGTGGTTTCCCTCAATACGCATGATCTCGTATAGTGTGTTTTGCTTGTGAGTCTGAAGCGTTTCCTGCATTAAGATGACAATTTTATAAATTGACATGTCTACAAGTATTCTGGTATACAAGTGTCAGATGGGGGTGTGGGGGTTCGTAAAAGTGGTAAAATGTATACGTACCTGAGACAATGGTATGAGAAGTCTCTCTCCGTCATAGTGCCTAACAAAGAATGTGGCTACAAGACCTGATTCCTCACTGTAAAAATGAAGACGGGTGAGATATCGTTGGGCAACATATTGTTTGTGATGTGATAACTGGAACAAGAATATTGGTGTGGTCTCTGACCTGGTGAAATTTTCAGCCATGATAATTGGAAAGGACCTGGTCCATTCTTCCTTAGTACAAATCCAGTTGCTATAGAACTTCTCGAGGCAGTGGAATAGTGCTCCATGCAATTTGTTAGACACATACTCGTGCATCTTAACACGCTCAGTACTGAAACCAAATGGGCCAACCGCTCGGTCTAGCACTTGTATTCTTCTGCGTAACATGTCGAACAAATATACAACCTAGCCATCCTCCATTACAGCAGAGACATACCACTGAAAAAGAATCACAATCAGGTGTAAAATCTATATAAATATTGAAAGTGCGATGCAGTGGCAGAGTTTATTATGGAAAATACCATGCAACATGATTCTATTTTGTAGTCATTCTCATCGGGCCGCAGCTCATCGTGGACAGTCTGCATTACCATGGGATCGGCATTGGATAGGGGACTGTAGTCTGCAAAGAAATATAGAGTTATACAGATCTATAGGGAGGAAAATTTATTCCAAAGAATGAGCTATGTCCATGAATTTTCTCCAACGCATTCCGACAGAATCCCTGCTATTAAATTTGTCAATCTGTCCAAATCTCCACATTGCAACAACACACAACTCGTGGGAAAGTTGGTTATTAAAGACAAGCCGGTCCCGGATCGAAATGCCATCCACTAACACCAAACGAGGATTGGGGTGAATGATCCAGACCCTGCATAGATGATCATGGAATACTGAGCTTTGGTAGGTACAAGTACTTCGGTGTTCGGAAATCAGTAAATAATTGATGTCCACTTACTTCTGAAGATTTTTTCTGCTGCGTGTCTGATCCAATCCTGGATAGCTCGGGTTGCTGTGCTACTTGGTCCTGGTGGGCAAGATCCAACTGCCCATGGGGGACGTGCAAGGTTGGTAGACAGAATGCCTCTTCTAAAAACCATGGCTTCGGTAGTCTGCCCAAAGCGAACATACTCACTAGATGGGTGAAACTCAGCCTGCGTAGTAACTATCGACGAAGCGACATCATCAACAAATCTTATTATTCTCGCAGCCATAGCGAATGCAGGCCTGATGCCTGCCGCTGCGGAAGAAGGTGTTACTGCCGTGGCTAGACAACTATCAAACTTTGGTTGATCTATGTGGAACCTCTTTTGCACATGAGAACCAGAATTTGCACCACCACTTCCAGATAGCTGTCACTTTCTTTTGACATTACTCTAGGCGGACGTGCTTTCTGCAGAAAAGGGCATGGTTAGTGCATGGATGTATGCTTGTTTTAACAATTATTGAGTTCGTACGTACCGTCGCACTCTGAATGCCCTGATCTGTGTGACAAAGTTTTCTCCGCGATAGGCGTTCTGTATGTATTGGCTCCTGCATGTCCGTGTTGAACTTGCTCCACTAATTGATTGTTTTCTCCGGAACAATTTGGCGGATTAACCTTCAGAATGCATTGGCGACGGCCTGCTGACTTGCAGCATGTACAGTTATCAGCTATGCATGCCATGAACTTGTCAAGAAAATTGATCATCGAACTGAGCTGTGATTGCCTCATCTCTGAAATGGATCTAAGCCCCTTAGCATGGTATTCCTTGAATAATATGCCTAATTTTTCTGCAGCCTATAAAAGAAAATAACATATGATGGATGATTTTTAGTTGTTGGGAGAAGCAGACTTTGTTTACTATTTGAAGCTTTGATCGGACTTCGCCTTACTATTGCTGGGTATTTTGTCTTGACATAATTTGCAAATTCCACGGACCCGGATCTGCCATACGATGATCTCATAATCGGGGTGCATGCCAGGGCTGCTGTCTAGTGGCAGCGCAACTGTTGTTGACCTGATGCAAGCCTGATGGTTTGTCTACATTCCTGAACTACAAGTGTCCGGCACAAAACAGGTTAACACATAGATACATGATCATGGAGATGATGCATGGGAGTACACTCACATTTGCACCATGGAATGAGGTGTCGATTCCTAAGTTGACTGAAATCTTGTCAACGATTTTTTTCATTGAATCATAGTCGTACAATCCAATGTGTGGCCTTATATTAACAGGCCGAGAATGTGTTCCAAGGTCAAGAAGATCTAGATACTTTACCTGCAAATGGGTATAGTCAAATTAGGATTGGTAATGTTGGCGTTGCCGATGAGTAAGATAAATATAATGGCCTGGCGCATCAGCGCACTGCATCGGAACTTTACCTGCAGGAAAATGTGATTGCCGACCAGGTGTATGGTACTATTTCGCTTTGCCACGTATGTCTTGAACTTTCGCACGGCAGCGAACAAATGTTTTAGAACATATGCACACCAGTTCCAATCAGTGAGTTTGGATGAGTCATTTAGAGCAGCCCAGAAATCTATAGATATGTAATCGTGCTTAGCTGATGGAGCTAGCACATGACCGACATAAAAGATTACGGATGCTATCTTGAAGCATTCAATTTCTAATGCAGACGATTCACTGGTAATATCTCTCATAAGATAAACCTCAGCTGCCTTCAAACTATGTGTTTCTTTATGGCTGAGTGTTGCTGCAAATCTGGTGTACTCAATGCAGGCATTGGATGGATCAACACCTTCAGCAGAAATTGTTCTTTTACCACATGGGAGGGCTAGCACATCCTCTACATCCTGATCAAATATTACAACTGGGGGGGGGGGGGGGGGGGGGGGGGGGCCTTCTATGTTTATTGAGCATGAATCAACATCTACACGATCCATTAGCCAGGAGCTAAGCTTGAGATTTATCTTCTGCCATGGCTGGATGACAAGAGCACCACCAAAACCAATCTCTTTGACGAGGTCTCTCTTGAAGTCCGAGAACTGTGATACAACCGAACATAATTTCTGTAGAGACAACCTAGATGTAATGGACGGGTTATCTGCAGGCCCAACTGAATCCATAGTATCATCTGCGTCACTAAAATGATCATCGATTACAGGCTCACTGGATGAATTTGTGTTGATAACAGTTTGGACTAGAGATTCATGATGTTCAGTGTTGTACATTGGATCTACATCCAAGAAAATGAAGAGAATTTAGTACAGACGGGAGCAAGCATACTTGAGATCCAGCATGTTAATGCTTAGGAGGATGAGATACTACCAGTCATGAACATTCATGCTTAGGAGAGTTGAGCATATTCGTGGATGTCATACCTACTCCGATGGCGGGTGTGGAGATCGAACTGGACGGCTGCGTCTCCATAGCTGTGGTAGATCCAAAGCGCTGATGCGAGGGGCGCAAAGAAGAGGGTGGAGGTGATGGATTAGGGACACCGGGGCTTGGGGGATGGTTGGAGGGTGGGCATCTTTCTACAAATCGCCATGGACAGAGGCATTCAAGTGCAGCAGAGGGTAGTTGGTAGATGAAGATTAACTGTGGGAGTCAAATCCTATCCTCGTACATGTCAGGGGAGGGTACTTCCCAGGAACGTTGCGTCATAGCACATGTCCAGCTACACACGAATAGCTAGGATAGAGTAATATGGTTTTTGCACTAATAATGATACGTATTAATAATTAGAACTAGCAAAAAAATTACACAAAGAAACAAACCACGATAAAGTGTGCGTACTAATGTTGGTTATTTGAATTTGTGAATTCGGAATCCAACCAAACTGCATGTTCCGATATTGCGTGCCGCCGGTTTCTGTTAAATAATATGTTCTGTGGTTGATTAACTAAAGATCTTCGCGGAACTCTAATTAATCAAGTAGCTTAATGTTTTCTGACCGCCAGCACATGATATTGCGGCGGCTGAACATGTGTGCCTAGCCTCCCGACACAATTGGAACTGCGCATTTCACCGCCGTCTGACAGGAAGAACAACTGTTTGGTACAGATAAGTCTTGTTCGAGTGTGGGCCTCCGAAAAGACATATACGTGCATATACGGTCTATTCTTAAAACGGGTAAAGCTGGCATAGGGGGGGTGTGGATCGCGACGCAGGCTGAGCGGCAGGGATAACGTCCTACACGTAGGACGTCCTCCAAAACGATTTTTCGATAGATCACCGGACTACAGCGGCGGAGCTTGAAAGAAAATCTTGGGCAGGCCAACCTAAAGCAGAGCATAAAAAATTGCAATTGTAGACATACTTCAGCAGGAAACTATGCATTATTCAATACTCAATACCTTTGATTTAGCTGGGTGTATACATATATGAATTGTTCCACACACAAAAAAGTTGACATGTCTCGGAACGAAGGCGGGGATCGCCACCGTGCCTGCCAAAGCCACGCCACCGGCGCACTGCATCCTCCTCGATAGCCCCCCGTCGGAGATCCTCAGGCCCCGGCCAGCGACGGTCGTGCCACTCTGTGCCCCCATGGTGCCTACTGAAGTATATAGTCTACAATTGCAATTTTTTGTGCTCTGCTTTAGGTTGGCCCACCAAGATTTTCTTTTAAGCTTTGCCACTGTCTGGAGGCTCCTCCACCACCAAACTCTAGTCACCCTCTCCGCCCTCTCCCCCTCTGGCCGCCACCGCTTCCCGTGTCGGCGGTGGTAGTGACCCCCTTCTCGTCGAGCGCGGTTGGGATGGAGAGGTGCTGCCCGACGGTTTTTCATAGGAGACGGTGCGGCACTAGTGGGGGCACAGAGCGGAACGACCGTCGCTGGCCGGGGCCTGAGGATATCCGACGGGGGGCTATCGAGGAGGAGGAGGAGGTATGCCAGTGGCGCGACATCGGCGGGCACGGTGGCGATCTGCGCCTTCGAGACAGGATCTGGGTTGTGAGGCCCGATCTGACCGGATGGGCTCAGCTAGGGCCGGTGTTGCATGGTCTATAGCTGCCCTCGGGACACCAGTGACCTGTAGCCTTGCGCTAGACTACCTTCTTCCTCTTCGGCCAATCTGGCAAGGAGACGACTAGCGGTGTGGGGGCCTGCTAGTCTTGCAAATAATGGTGACGGTCCTAGGGTTCCTCCTCGCGCCAAGATGAATACTTGTCGAATGCATATCCTTATCGATCCGGATGCAGTGGCGTGTTCCGGAAGGCTCTGTCGGCGAACTCCACTAGGCGACTAATACCTGGAGATTGCTGGATCGGGTGAGATTTGGTCGTGCATACCCGTGTTTTACTCTGGTTGTTTGGTTTCAGAGGGAGCGCTTCAAAGCACTGCTGGCTGTTAATATGATGGGACACATTCTCATTCTATAGTGCTGGCAGAGAATGTCATGGAAGCCGAGATATGAGGACTAGCAATGGTGGTTCGAATATTTGTGGCGATGAGGAATTGGCTTGGTGTTTCGTGACTTGGAGGAGCGGCATGCAAGTGGGAGCGACTGCACATGAGAAGTTCAAAGTCTTATCTTTTAGGGTGAATCCAAGGTTTGGCCTTAATTGATTGTGTCTGACAATGATCTTGTTGAAGACATTGTTTTGAGAGCGAGGACATTCTTCAAAGTGAAAACCTAAGATCTGTGATCGAGCATCGGTGCTTGTGAAATGTTCTCTTCTTGAAGGCGTCGCTTTTGGAGAAATTGGACTTCTGGTGCTGTCCTGGTGTTGTTAGTGCTGCTGTTACAAGGAACATATCACTGTAGCGGTGATTTTTTTTGTAATTTCTCTTCCGTTTTTTGGATGTGTGCACCCGTATTGCTGCTAGGGAAATGCGTTATTGCAGAGGCTAGGTGTAATTTCTTATTTTCGTGATATTAATATATACTATTTATCAAAAAAATCAAGTATTGGCTTCAGCCCAGGCTGGTTCACATTTAGGATCAGTGGGTCAATCAGGAAAGCCTAGTGTAGCCTCGACTACTCTGGAGTCATGCTTTGGGGGAGGTGCAGCGGAGACGGTTTGGCAGCTGAAAGGGCAAGCATCCACATAAATATAAAATATTGTATTGCATACTTCGTTTTAAAATAATCAACATTCTGGACTAAATTTTTGTTCCATATTAATCTATATTCTACATTTTACTAGACAATAATTGCATTCTAGATAATCAACGACAACACGGTAAACAAAGCAGTATTGCTCCCTCTATTGGATGGATATCATTAACTAGATTTAGGGGTGCGCCTTGGCGCACCGACCCGGTATTTTCGATCAGTGTGTGCGGTAAAAATCGGCAATAGTAAGAAAGTAAAAGTAAGCTAAAACTTGGGAACAAAACTGAAATAGTTACGAATTTAATAGGATAACACGTCTGGTCTAACATGGGTAGATGCACCGGATGATTACATACGAAGAGCAAAAGCATAATTAAGTTTTTTAGAGAAAGCACAAGCAGTACAAGAAGCCCTTATGTAAGCAGACGGCGTCATGACTGAAATCCATGCACAGAAAGTGTACTTGTTTCAAAAAGACCTAGACCACCAGAAGTGGATGATATCTGTAGTCACGGGTAGCCGGAGTAGTGGCCTTCACGGTCTCAGAAGAGGGATCTACGCGCAGACGTACTTGGGAGTTCTTTCTGCCTGTCCAGCAGAGATACAAATTCAAAATGGTGCATGAAGGGGAAAAGCGCGGAAGCCGCAACGATATATTGATGGTGTTTTTTTACCTCCTTGAAGTATCACCAGGGGTTTCCACATGCGAACCTTTAGGCGGGACAGCATGCATGCTCTAATTCCAGTAAACCAGAAACATATTTGCCAGGGATGATGCTTCAAGCCAAGGAATTGTTGCAACTCCAATAACATGGATACTCGGCACAATGAGACAGGGTCAGTATAGTAGTGTAGGATAATTTTTAGATAAGGTCAACAACAAGGTAAAAAAGAACAAAGGGAGACAGAAAAATACAAAATTAATAGCATCTACAGTTCTTTAGTGACATTTTTACTATTCAGAACTCCAAAATTGAGCAAAGGGGTAAGATATGAAGAGCAATCGGGTACCATGTTTGTTTTCCGCTCTCCAATTCAGTATAAATGTTAGGAGGATGCTATCTCAATAACAGTGCAATGAACATGGTATTTGTGAAAGGAGATGAACATCTGAAATCAAAACTTCCTCCGGCTGCTACTTGTCTTTTCTTATTTTGATTTATCATCAACTACAAACCAGTAAATAGAACTGCTATAATATGTGTTATAATTTGGTTACTATAAAAACAAAAGAGCTCATGCCATAAATCTATTTGAAATATTTCATGATCTAGTTGACAGAATATTATGGGGAGACTTGAAATTAAATATGGCCAAGCATTGCAAACAAATAATGGGATGGAGAAAGTAAATATAGGGAGCAAGCTGAAATATTGTAAATACGAAAGAAAGAATGAGCGTTCTTACCTTCTCAAGGCTCTCAAATTTGGTAGACAATAAGCAATTTCGTCAAATATCAGCCAATCTGCTAGCTGCAGTCTATTAAGATAATCCCTCCACTTGATGATAGAAAATCCCTCCAGCTGATGATATAACCATTGACATATCTATAGAACGAAAATTAAATTATATCATGCACCCAAGTGATACAGTGGAATAGGATAACTGATGGGGGTGCACCATAAGAAGGGATATATTGCTATGAAATTGATGAGGGTGATTTGTATCCTACACATAATCAGTATCAACCAATGCATGGATACTGATTTGCAGTTTAGAGCATATGCAGTAGCTGTACTATTAAGTATTAATGCTCCAAGCTCATGTATCAACCAATCAGAAGAAAACTTTTCTTTTGTTATTTCATTTTGAAGAAAGATTTTTACCATTAAGTGGAAGGAGCCATACACTCGATCAGTACAACGTGAGAGGCAGAGGGGTGATGACAATCTGTTATAGGAGAGCTAGCATACATATTTTGAGTTAGGGAAGGACAATCTGTTAAAGCAGATACGAATAAATAAGACATTTAGGTCGAGAGGAAAATACCTTATAGTAAAATCCAGAGTGAAAATTATACTAAGATATTTTTCAGCACTCATAATGATACGAAGACCATGACCTGAAATTATTAAAGAGCATTGGTAAAGACAAAGCCATCGTAGAAAGATCGTCCCAGAACCATCCTATAAGCAAACAATGCATGAGAAGAAATACAAATTAGCTGCAGAGACAGAGATCCTATCGAGGGAATGAGAAGTAAAACAAATAAAGAATACTCAATCCGAAGAGGACGTGCTCACCCCACTACTTCAGGAAGCAACTCATTTGAAGAACTATCCAGCCACAATTATACTTCTATAGAAAATATATTCAAGATAGTGACCTGGTAATATTCGTCTTTCCACACAGCTGCTGGATACTCATTGGAACTGCCTTTTATCATCCGCACCAGGCATGAAATTTTCTGGGACACCAGCTGAAAAATCAAACATATTGTTCACATTATATAGTTAACAAAATGCAGTAGAACTACAATTTCAGTTTTACTTTGATGGTAACACGAAATGAGAAGAACTGAAAAAGATACTATAGACCACTAATACTAAAACATGTTCTCAACTGGAAGGTTCAAAAGATCAGATAACTTGTTCAACCTTCTTAAAACTCCAGAAGTAAGAACCCAACAGGAAATAAACCAATAAAGGTGAATTGATTCAATAGCCCATGATCAACGGCAATGGCTCAAACAAATTTCAAACATCATTTACTTAATTAAATATTTGGCTGCATGACACATGCAATCATTCAAGCTATGTGTTATATAGATTGTCTAGGACATTATCAGTAAAATTGTTAATGAAGAATTTTATGAAATAGTATGTACACATGGTATGCTATATAAGTTATGATGCATATCAGCATCTATCAAGCCAGAACTGTGTCGCGGGTGGCATGCAACAATTGCAGTATTGGCACACGATAACATTAGGACTAAGAACATTTCAATAACTAAATACTCATAATTTGCACTCTTCCCATATGCCACTCAAAAAGCATGGAGAAATTGCTCTGCAGTGTGATACTTGGGACAACCAATCATCTTTAAATAAGACAGGAAGCAAATGCAACACAATTGGAACTGAATCAATCATGCCACCCATTCTGAGAATTGCTGTTATCCTGCGTCAATATCCAAAACCTCTACATGCAAATCAAGATCAGAATAAGAACCAATTTTAACTCCCAAAACCTCTACTAAAATAATGGCAAAAGAAGTGAATTTTTTGCCAAAAACATAAAAGGGAAGGAATCATGGCATACATGGTTAGGAAAACTAACTATATGATTATCAGACAACTTTCATTCAGCATGTTCTATTCGTTTGGGTTGTGGGTTTATGCAGACCAAAGATATGATAATCATGTGATGCACCATTGTTCAAAATTCAAAATAAAGAAAATTACCATGATGTTTCTAACAATCCAATTAACCAAATATAGATCTTTCAGTTTGTAGTCATGAGCAAAGACAACTTTGTGTGGTCTAAACTATCTTAAGATAAGGAATTGTAAAAACAAAATTGTCTACTCAAAATACGTATAAAAGGGGCACACAAATAATGAATTGATCGAGAGGGACAGAGATATCACCTAGGTGCCTAGGTTAATTAATTAATTGAGAGGGGCGGACAAATCACCTTCAATATTCCCAGGTTCTACGATTGAATTCAGTGGAATTTGGCCTTTCATGTAGCAGGGTTGCTACTATAAAACGTATGTGCCAACTGCCAAGGCATACCAAGTATATACACGCTTGAATTTTTCTAACATCAACTATCATATGCTTAGATTGAACAATTAAGAATGTTAGCTGAATAGTACAGTTTGTGGTGTCCGCCACTGTACTCTTTTTGACGTGCACCAGCAGCAAGGGGAAGTAAGAAAATATCAGAAATGGAGACAAGAAAAACAAATGAGTACATAAACCAGGAAAGCTGCAACCGTAATTCTTCTGGGGAAATATGTCAGCAGGTTTCTCTCTACTTCATTCATTCTACTGATGCTCACCTCAACCAGCGGGTAAGATTAAAGGTGAAGCCGGTAGCTAACCTGTCAGATTACGATTAATCAATATCGCAATCTGGAAACAAAGAAAGAAGGGAAGGGAAGTTATTAATAGCCTAAATGGGCATTGTGCAGTACCACACAATTACAAAGGCTGCAGCGACTCCTCCACAAGCCCTGCAATCCTCAGTTATCAGGAGAAATGAACTTCGTTCTTTTTCACAAAAGGAAAATCCTAGTTATATGGTGGGAACATAAGCAAAAGGCATCTACACAATAGACTAACCCAAAGAGACATGGCACACAACTTCTGTACTCCTTCACAAGGCATTATGAGCGCACGTAGAAGATGTTGCTAAATGACCACTACAAAAAAAGACCAGCAACTTGTTTTTACCGCTGCGACTAAATGGCTGAACCAAATTGAGTGAATGACCACTCAAAATGACCAAAGGAAAGATACCTATAAAACACTCTAAATAAACCTCATCTGATTCAGCCATCTGGATACTCAAAAATAAAGTTTTTTGTTACTGGTTGTACAGAAACGGGAATATTGAAACAAGTTCCTTCTAATTTTCACTTGATCTTGACAATTCCCTGCCCTAAGAACATGAGAACCACCATGTACATCACATGAGAGAATCATAGAGGGTCGGGGAACTCACCCTTTAAGCTGGAGCGAGGGAAATCAGCAGGGGACTGAAGGATCTTCACTTCTTCTTCCTTCTCTTCCTTTTCCACAACTTCTTGTTCTCTCTTCTTCTACCTCAAGAACATGCCTAGAGTTGGCCTTACAGAAGGGTTTCCTGTTGGTGGGCAGTGCGGCCGCCCAGGGCCTGACCTCGTCGCCGCTGCGGTGGCCGCTCGCCCATCGCTGCCATGGCCGCCTGCCTGTCACCGCCGTCGTGGACGCCCGCTCACCGTCGCCGTGGACGGCTGATGAGCTGCTCTCTCCGGCTACCCGTCGCGGCGGCACTGCAGCGGCACGGCGACCAAGCGGTGGCGCGGCGGCGGCCAGCAAGGGCGTGGAGGAGGAGGTCGCGCGTGGCGCAGCGGCGGCACGGTGGCGGCACCCAGGGCCTGACCTTGTCGCCGCTGCCGTGGCCGCTCGCCCATCGCTGCCATGGCCGCCCGCCTGTCGCCGCCGTCGTGGACGCCCGCTCGCCGCCGCCGTGGACGGCTGATGAGCTGCTCTCTCCGGCTACCCGTCGCGGCGGCGCTGCAGCGGCAAGGCGACGGAGCGGTGGCGTAGCGGCTGCCAGCAAGGGCATGGAGGAGGAGATCGCGCGTGGCGCGGAGGGCTCTGTCCGGCTACCCGTCGCAGCGGCGCTGCAGCGGCGCGGTGACGACGCGGTGGCGTGGCGACGGCCATCAAGGGCGTGGAGGAGGAGGTCGCGCGTGGCGCAGCGGCGGCGCGGTGGCGGCGCCAGCAAGGGCGTGGAGGAGGTGTAGCATGAAGGAGTTTAGGTCTCACCCGCGTCTGTTTGATTTGCCCACTCGACGCGGTGACTTTGCCCTCCCAGAGCCGGGTACCCGAAAAATGACCCTAAAAATATTAAGAGTGAGACTGCCTAGCGGGCCTAAACCGGATTTTTTTAATAGACCGAAACAAGGAAGAGAGAGACGTGGCTCTAGGTACAAAACTGAGCGCGCGTAGAAATAGCCCCATGAGGGTAAAAACGACTTACCGCGGTCGGACGGTCCAGATTCGCTGTAAAGGCTCGATCCAATGGTCCACAGCAGCTAATCTCCCTAGGAGCCCCATGGGGGACACCAATTACACCTTTGGATTTTAAGCTGTCCGTAGCTTCACCTTTTAGTACGTCAGCGCCAGGGAGTTGTGAATCAAACTGAATACTCTGAATACATGCAATATGAATACCTTTGCTGGAATGCATTGTGAATCAAACTGAATACTCTAAATCAGCAACACTTATTATAGATCGGATAGAGTACTAGTCCGTGACTTAACCTGGGTCCACAACAACTAAGAAAGTAACTGAATAAATAAATAATCTGGTTAATTTTCCTTGCTACTTTCTGGCGTGTCAGGTTGGAAGCCTATATGATGTGATACCTAATTTTCCTTGTATGAACAATGATGCTATAAAAGGAAAATAAATCCCACTCAACTAGTCTTGGACCTTTTTCTGTTTTAGAAGTTTTACCACAACAATGTACTATTTCCTAATACAGTACTAGAGTTGATTTCAGCATGCCACTAAATCTGTCTAAATTCGTACCCGTATCCTATTCTGAAACATGGACACACGCTTGTTTTGTTATTAATTTTATACCCCATTTTGACCCTAAGATCCTAACAGCGTTTGTCGTATTCAATGTACAGTTGCCTCTGCAGACCCGCTCTGATACCACTGAAGGGTTCCATAGCAGAAAACAAAAAATTTCTATCTACTCGAACACTAATATCAGGATCTATACAATGTAGACATAAGTAACGGAAGAGAAAGACGGTATTCATACCTTTGAAGACCGAGGAACGCCTTACGCAGGAAGGCGTATATTGATGAAGACGAGCAACACCTCAAGTGTGGTGCCTCCGAAGTTCGTCACACGTCCGGTGTAGGTGACGTCAACCGGACTCCGGTCCAGCCGAGTAGTGAAAGAAGTAGATGCCAGATCACTGATCACATGACGGTAGTGTGAAGGTGGACAACTCACGAGAGGTCCTCTCTAATATTCCGAAGAAGTCCTCAATGGATGAGAGAGAGAGAATGAGAGGGAATGGGATGATTCCAAAGGGGAGGGAGACCCCTATATATAGTGGGAGGGGGCACACCACCCAGGGGCCAGGCAGTGTGGGACTAATCCCCACACCCGCCGGCCACCTAGGGGCAGCCGTCGACCCTAGGGTGGCCCACTGAGCCTAGGCCGGCTGGCCCCCTCTCCCTAGGCGCCTTGCTTCATGGGCCTCCCCTTCGGGTGAGGCCCATTAGCATTGGGATGCCTTTAATAATAAAATAAAAAATATATTTAATATTAATTCTCCAATTAACATTCAAATACTCATACTATCTTATTCCTTCACTCAGGAACACCTTTCGGACCCCTTCTGATCTCCATCGGATGTTACCCGGAACTATTCCGGTTTCTCTCTCTCTCTATTTCTCCTACGATACCTCATCTATCATAAGCGTCCCCACCCTTAAGCGTGACATCTTTCAGTTCGGAAACACTCTAGACATGATCGAGACCACTCTCACGTCAATGATCAACAGAGGGACCTGGATGGCCATGTGACCCCCATGCGTTTCACAAATATAATCGCTAGAACCGTGAGATAGTCGTTTCCCGTTCCCTTTGTCATTTGATACCTAATTCATCCGAGACTTGATCTTCGGTATCCCCATACCTTAGTTCGGTCTCGTTACCGATGAACTTGTTTACTCGTTCTCATGTTGTTGCATTCCGTGACCAAGTCACATGCTTGCAAGCTTCATTAATGCAACGTCACCGAGATGGCCACATGTATCTATCCGTTACATAGATTAGACAAATCCTGGTCTTGATATGTACTCCTCTACGCAAACTTTGGAAAACCTAAGTGGCACCTTTTTTATCACCCTTTTACGAGATGATACTTGATAACCATCTAAGCTTCCTCCAGAACGGTGATTTGCATTACCTCACAGTCAAAGGATCAGGTTGCGAGGTTATCTGTGTTTTATCATCAATGGTGAACTTTGTAACTAGATCTCATTAAGATATAACAGTCGGATGTATGTCTATCATGTTATTCAACTAATGACTTGACCTCATTGTCAATTGGCATAAATGCCCATGATCTTGAAACCTAGATCATCCTCATGACCACTGAACTAGTTCGCTAGAGGTAACTAGAGACACGGTTTGTTTACATACCACACGTGTATTAATGTTTCGTATTAACACCGTTATAACATGATATGAAACGTATTATGAACATATAGGAGATATATCAAATAATACACTTTATTATTCGCCTCTAGGGCATAACTCCTTCACCACCGTGGTGTCCCAAGTGGTGTAGTCCCTGGCGACGGTTGTCCAAGCTTGCCTGTAGATCGGTGGAGATGGAGCTGGACCAGATTGTGTTCTACAAATTAGATATAAGGTCCTCTGTGCAATTAGTCAGGATCTGGTTGTAATTTTCTATATGTTTGGGGGTCCTTTCTGTAATTTGTACCTCCACCGATGATAAGTAATGCACCTTCTCGGTCCTTTGGATCCATTCCCTGTTAAAAAAAAAGAAGAACCTGGTCATTACCGTGCTCAATTCAAGGGTGTTATTTTACAAAGAAAAGGCACAGAAGAAGTTTATATAGCATGTCTCGCCATGACGCAAGGCTGCGGCTAAAGGACCTCCATGGCGAGTTGAACAGAGCTGAATAGGAAACTAGGGCAATCAACTCGGAGGTGGTGTTTTGGCTCCCACGTGCAAATGAACCCATTACGAAAAATACATAAAAAATTAAATTTAAATTATAAAAAAATCCGCATGTACATCCAGATATTTTATGCCCGTACACAAGTTTTCAGAATGAATGAACATTTTATGTGGCTTGTGCAAAAACACAAAAAACATGTTCGTGAATAGACACGTTGGTGCATTGAAATTTGTCTTTTTTATATGGAACATCTAAAATGTTTTTTCACCTGCAAACTTGTGTATGAATATTTAGTGTCCGGATGTACATGCAAATATTTTTTCGTAATTTTTTTAATATTTTAAAATGTGATTTCACACAATGGGTTCATTTGCACCCGTGCGCCGAATTGGATTTCCGAATCAACTCCAGAATCTTCAACCTTCATCACAATATCAAAACAATAATGCTTATTCATGCGGGTAAGTACTATTTAGTTCTTTAATGAAGTGGTCCCATGTGATTGTATTTGTGTTCGTTAGTGTTTGTTAAATTCTGTTTGTGGCATAAACGGCACCGGTTCACTGCAATTAAGCATGCAAGTTGAAAAATTGTACAAAGCATGTCTCGTATAATTTACTCCCTCTATTTCAATATAATCTACAGTATATTCTATAAATATTATCTAAAGGCTTAAGCTTGAACAAAACCGAGCGATATGAGGCCATTTGCGGGGCGTTTTGCCAATCTTGTGCCTCTGCATGTGGGCCCTCTATTGCTTCCTATCGCTGTCGGTGGACCTGGTAGGTGTGTGCCTTCCTCGGCCCCAAGGCAGAAGCCCAAAACGGTCTCTTCGCTTCCACGAGGACTCTCTCTGGAGCAGGTCCTCTCACCCCTAGGGTTTCTCATGCGTCGGCTAGGGCCGCTCGTCCTCCCTCCTGTTGTGCCTCCTCCCCCTTCTGGTGTCCTCCTCCTTCCACCGCGCAGCTGGCCGCCAGCCTCATCTCCACCCCTACTTCTCGCTGCAGGAAACCACAGGCGCCGCTGCGCCGCACGAGGTGGTCTGGACTTCACCACCCTGGTCAAGTCATGTCATCTGACAGACATCCTGTCAGCACGACTGTTGGTGGGTCCTCAGTTTGCAGAACCAAGGCACCGTTTTAATGCATACACGGAGATCGAGGCGACGTGATCATCGCGTGGGTCCTTCCCAGTTCCTTCCGTGACGCGTGGCGGTTGCACTGTACCATTTGCACGAATCTTGGCGCGGTTAGGTGGATATAAGGGGTGAGGATTCTCCTCCTCCTTTCTTCACTTGTTCCTTTGCCGTTTCTTCTCCTCCAAATCTCCCCCGCGCATAGAGCTCCTCTGCTTTCCCCAAAAACTCCCAGCGCCGCCCATCTTAGGTCACCGGCGCACCGGAGAAATGGCTTCGTCTTCCTCTTCCGGTTTGGCTGTGGCGGTGGCGACGGCGGAGGCGGCGGAGAAGGAAAGCTATCGCGGGGTCTGGATCCCCTGCGTGCTGGACGACTATAAGCTCCACGGTGTGGAGACAGAAGGGCTCCTCTGTGCCGGCGGCTAGCGGAGCAGCGTCGGGGAGACCGTCCCCAACGCGTGCGCCGGCGAGCGGGTACACTTCGGCACCCACCTCGACAGAGGTTTGTCGTTTCCTCCCTCGAAATTCTTTTCCGAGGTGATAGATCACTATAGTGTTCAACTCCACCATCTTCCTCCCAACTCTCTCCTAGAGATGAGCGCCTATGCGGCTTTGTGTGAGGGATTTCTCGGCATTAGGCCGAGTCTTACCTTATTCCTGTATTACTTCCATGCCCGGAGAAATTCTATCACTGCCGGTAATCCTTACATTACTAGTACAATTAGCTTTTCACTTAGACGCGAGCGCGCATATCCTAAGATTCTTGCCAGTGACTCGGTCAAACAATGGCCAGCCACCTTCTTTTATCACAAGGATATTCCAGCTCCCGGCAAAGCCACTGCTTTGCCGGCTTTCATCGACGGAGCCGCCACGGCCCAACCGTCTTGGGACAAGGCGCCTCCGGCTCTCAGTGACGATCTGATCCTCGCTAAGAGGCGGATCGAATATCTGATCAAACACAAAGGACTAAAGGGATCCGACTTGGTCCAATGTTGGGTGTCATGCCGGATCCAACCCCTTCAGTACCACGGAGACCGACTGATGCACTCCATCATGTCGTCCAAAAAGGATTCCCTCCGCATCAGCCCTAGAGCCTACACCATACAAGGTTATATAATCCAGATTAAATGGCTGATAAGGGAGCGGATCGAGAGGAGGATCCCGGAGGTTTCTCTGGATATGCATACAGCTGAAAACCCCGTTGTGCCGGTAAGCTTCTATCAATAAAACCTTTTTAGGTGTTTCATTCTTTAGGTTATATCGCAATACTGATATGTTTTCTTCTTTTCAGCTTGCTGACCTCCCCGAGCCGGAACTTGCTCCTCTCAAGGGATATCCTCCAGAGTTTTCTCAGGAGGCGGGATTGGTCCCATTGCCAGATATTGTGCCCAAGAAGCGCAGGGCTCCGACAGTGGCTGTTGGCACAAAGGAGGTGCCTGTTGTGAAGAGGTAACTTTCAACACAACTTCCGCCTTTGTACCTTACTCGAATTTTCTTCCGAGATGTAATGTTTTCGACTCTACTACATTCTCAGAGCTAAGAAGCTCATCAAGGGCAAGGGGAAGGGAACTTCTTCGAAGCCCCTGCGACAGACGAAGCTTACCATAGCTTCTCCTACCGTGGCTCCTCCGACTCCTGCCCCTCAACCTTCCACAACGCCGGTGATCACTCCTTCTCCGGCTGTCGCAGAAGATCCGACTCCTTCAACGGAGCCTGCGATCCTTGAATCGCAAACTGACGTCACCATGAGTGAGTCAGGTATAGATAAGGGTGAACCCTCTTCGGGTAATGATCCCTCAGCAAAAACCTTTGCCGAAAACCTTCTCAACAATCCAGGACTTACCAAGTTTGGCCTATCTCGGAAATCTGCAGAAGAGATCCAGCGGCTGGCCAGGCAGTGCCTGGAGAAAAGAAATCTATCTGCCGAAGAAGAAGCACAAGAGGCAGAGGACATCAAGCACTCTGACCTTCTTGAACAAGTGCGTCTTCACGACGAGAGGATAAGGACCGGTGAGCTTCCAACAATGCCAGTGGTCCCTCTGACTCTCGCCGAGAAGGTTGCCATTGAAGTAAATGCGAGTTTGGATAAACTTACTCGCGAACAATATGTAAGTCGGAATTCTAACTCCTATTTTTCCTTTATTTCATATCATATCCTCTAGCCCCCAAGCATGAAGTAGGATATATAATTTGGGTTTATGCTTCCTTAGGATGCCAAAGAATGAACTAGTGTAGCCCCCAAGGCTCGTGCTGATATTAGAAAAAATATTAGCCTGAGTCTTTAGTAGACTTCTGACTTTGGGTATTCTGACTTACAGAAAGTATGTTCCTATAACCAGGATTTGTTGAAAAATGTCTGCAACAAGCGGAGAGAGATCAGGCTCTCCGACTTAAGAATGTTGAGCTTAAGGTCTCCAAGGATGAGGCCGAAGGTAAACATTCCGAGACTCAAACCTTGTCTTTCATAGTCGAATTTTTACTGAACTGTTGTTCTTTTTGACTTACAGCGCTGGTAAAATAGTCCTGTGCTATGATTGAAGAGGCTGAGAACCTCAAAACCTTGGTGGTGGAGAACAAGGAGCTTCGCCAAGAGCTGGATAAGCTCAAGGCGGATCATGAGAAGAGCATAGCTCAAGTTCTCGAGTCCTCCTCCATGGCTACTGACGAGCGTGATTGTAAGATTGCTGCTCAGGATCAGAAAATCTCGGACCTCAATAATGAGCTATGCAGAGAGAAGGACCTTTTCGAGGCGCTACGGGCTGAACTCCGGAGTCTTCGGGAAGAGAAGAGCAAGATCGACGACGTCATCTTCGGTATGTTCCATTTTCTTAACTATTTTGTGTATAGGTCCTCTGAACTTGTCCATTTTCTTCGACTTCTTTCAATGTTGGATTTTCTTAACTATTTTGTGTATTGGTCCTCTGAACTTGACGGACTCCACCTCTGCCGAGCCCCGCACCCACCGGCTTACCCAAGTCGGTGACCTGCTTCATGACTTCCACCAATCCCTTGAGGATATTGGCGAAGCTCTCAAGATTCCGGACATGCATAGCATGTCGGATTTTCAGGTGCGGGACAAGGCGAAGGAGATGCCGCAACTTGTCCAGGATTGGAACATGTCCTACGCGTGATCCGCAGCACAGAATGCTCTCACCATGGTCATGAGCCACCATGGAAACATGGAAATATGGCAAGTGACCAGAGGGTACTGCAAGGTGGATGAAGACGGCCAGGAGCAGGACATCAAGGCCATTATGGACTCCTGCGCCGGATATGGGTGTCACGGGGCTGATTTGACCAGCTACAAAACTCCTTTCTTCACCCGCGTGGACACTCCGCCTCTGCCTCCAGAAGAATCAGCAGAAGTTTCTGACGATGACCACACCGTTTCGGATGTGGATATCTCAGAACGATATCAAGGCGATGTATCCAGCGAGCCGACAACTCCTTCCTCTCCTCCTGCATCATAGATTGCCAGAAACATTTGTATTATTCTGAAAAACATGATGGATCTATAAATATGCAGTACTATAAATTTTCTAGTGCTAAGATTTTGATCTATTGAGCACTTTTGGCCTTAAATTTTTTGTGTGCCTGAAATATTTACATAAGCACTTGTATTTTTTCGCCTATACTTATCGTTTATCTGGATTTCTGCCTTGTCCCTTTCGTGAGCCGGCTAAACCTTCTGCTCGAAAACTAGCAACGGAGCTCAATTGCTAAACCAGTTTAAACTCGGAAACAAAGCCGGCTTCCAGTACCAACAATTCACT
Organism: Avena eriantha; assembly: GCA_910589775.1. Classification (NCBI taxonomy): domain Eukaryota; kingdom Viridiplantae; phylum Streptophyta; class Magnoliopsida; order Poales; family Poaceae; genus Avena; species Avena eriantha. The sequence continues at coordinate 61,852,569 of OU342742.1, read as the reverse complement.
ACTCGGAAAATACCCGCATCCGGCAATCAGACAAATAACCAAAGTATAGACTAGAAACTTTAGGGTTATACCTAAAGGTAGCATTTTTAGAATCGGAAAGCTAAACCAGAACAAACATGAGCATAAAGTACTTTCAAGTATACTGGGATTTTCGACTATGACATGATCATTAGGAAATAAGATGGTAAAAACTTCTCAGAAAAAACTTGAGGCAACCAAGACTTTTATTTCTAACAGAACATGTACATATATATGTTTACAAAGAAGGATAAACTAAGAATAAAAGGGACGTAGCTGAGCAATATTCCATGGTCTGTCTAACTCATCCGGATTTGTACTACCTCTAGCTCTCTTTCTCTTCTTAGTAGCAGGTCTTTCTTTGACTGGCCTCATGTCAGTTAAGTAGTACGAACCATTGTGCAATACTCGACTAACTAAAAAGGGCCCTTCCCATACTGGGGAAAGTTTGTGCTTTCTTTGTTGCACAAGCCGGAGAACCAAATCGCCTTTATTGAAAGATCTGTTTCAAACTCTCTGGCTATGATACTTGCGTAACTTCTGTTGATAGGCTGTCGATCTCATTTCAGCAACGACGCGAACTTATTCGACTAAGTCAAGATCATTTTGTCGAGAAATCTCGGCATCCTCTTCAATATACGTGGCCACTCTAGGAGAAGTGCGAATCAAATCACTAGGAAGAACTGCTTCTACACCATAGACCAAGAAGAAAGGTGTGTATCCGGTTGACCTGTTCGGAGTCGTTCGTAAACTCCATATTATAGAGGGTAATTCCTCTGCCCAAGCCCCCGCAGCACACCGTAGTTGTGCTTCGAGTCTCGGTTTTAGGCCTTGTAGGATTAAACCATTTGCTCTTTCGACTTGTCCGTTAGCCTATGGATGTGCGATTGACGCAATGTCAAGCCGGATATTTTGCTTGTTGCAGAATTCGGCCAATTCTACCATAGAGAAATTACTCCCGTTGTCCGTGATAATGCTATGCGGATAACCATACCAGATTATAACATCCTCGACAAATCTTTTGGCTGTTGCTCCATCACAACTAGTGACAGGTTTAGCCTCAATCCATTTGGTGAATTTATCCACCATTACTAAGAGGTGAGTAAATCCACTTGGAGCTCGTTTAAACGGTTCTAGCATATCAAGCCCTCAAACCGCAAAAGGCCATGTTATAGGTATTGTTCGCAGCTGATCAGCCGGAACATGAGCTTGTATGGCGTACTTTTGGCAGCCTTTGCACATCTTGACTAATCGTTTGGCATCTGCCTGAGCTGTAAGCTAGAAAAATCCGTGTCTAAAAGCTTTTTCCACTAAAGATTTGGCTGCAGCGTGGTGACCACACTCGCCTTCGTGGATTTCTCTTAAGATTTCCACTCCTTCTTCTGGAGATACGCAGCACTGAAAAACCCCAGAAACACTCCGCTTATAGAGCTCACCTTTAACTATAGTATAAGATTTTGCTCGGACGATCTGCCGGCTCAGAACCTCGTCTTCGGGTAATTTTCCATCTACCAGATAATCTAGGTAGGGTTGAGTCTAGCTGGGAATTACAGCCAGAACTGCTATTAGAGGTGAGTCGGATTTGGTCGGATATTCCTCATCTACTCCCTTTATTGAGGGAACTTTGAGGTGCTCTAGAAAAGCGCCATCCGGGACCTCTTTCCGTGCAGAGCCTATCCGAGATAGTGCATCTGCTTCCTCGTTTTTTGCTCGAGGGATGTGTTGAACCTCAAACCCTTCGAACAATTTAGATAAATCATCCACGACAGCTTTATACGCTGCCATGTGTTTATTTGCATTACAAATATCCGACACTTGTTGAGCAACAAGATCCGAATCTCCATAACACATCAAACATCGGATGCCAATATCCTTAGCAATCCGGATTCCATGTAGTAGTGCTTCATACTCGGCAATATAATTTGTCGTTGTGAAATGGATCTGCAACACGTATAGAAGTTTATCTCCTTGGGGTGATTTGAGCACCACGCCAGCCCCCCAAGCCCCCTTGAGCCTTAGACCCATCAAAGTAGAGGGTCCAATATTCCGACTCAGGGAGGGTCATATTCTCCTTCGTCTCTGTCCAATCAGCGACAAAGTCAGCAAGGATTTGGGATTTGATTGCTGTCCGAGGTTTATACTCAATATCAAAAGCTGAAAGCTGTATGCCCCATTTGGCGACGCGTCCTGTGGTGTCACTGTTGTTGATTATATCTCTCATAGGAGCTGTGCTCACCACGGTAATTGGATGCTCCTGAAAATATTGTCGTAGCTTACGAGATGCTAGAAAAACACCGTAAGCCAACTTTTGATATTGCGGATACCGATGTTTTGATTCTGTCAGGACCTCATTGACAAAGTAAGTCGGACGCTGCACCAAGTGTTCCTAATTTTCCTCCGGTCTCTCCACCACCATGATGATACTAACGACCTTGTTTGTTGCAACAAGATAGAGCAACATCGGTTCCTGTGGTTCCGGCGCAGCAAGGATAGGAGCAGACGAGAGTACTTTCTTTAGGTCTTGTAGTGCAGCTTCAGCTTCATTGGTCCAAACAAAATCCTTGGTCTTTTTCAGGAGTTTGTATAATGGTGCGGTTCTTTCACCAGGCTGGCTTATAAATCGACTGACCGCAGCGATGCAACCAGTTAGTCTTTGTACGTCCTTCAGGCGAGTTGGCCTGGAAATATTGAGTATAGCCTTGATTTTCTCCCGGTTCACCTCTATGCCTCTTTGAGACACGATGAAACCTAACAATTTTCCGGCTTGTATTCCAAAGAAACATTTCTTCGGGTTAAGCATGATGTTGTATTTTCATAGATTGGCAAATGTTTCCTCCAAGTCAGAAATCAGCGTTTCCTTCTTTTTGGACATCACCGCAATATCATCCACGTATGCATGTACATTGCATCCGAGTTGGTCATGGAGGCAACGCTGCATCGTGCGCTGGTAGGTAGCTCCTGCGTTTTTTAGCCCAAAGGGCATCGTAACAAAACAGAAGGTTCTGAAGGGGGTTATGAATGAAGTTTTGACTTTGTCAGATTCCTTCATCCGGTTTGGTGATAACCGGAGTATGCGTCGAGAAAACAGAGGAGTTCCGAGCCTGCCGTCGAATCGATAACTTGATCAATCCTAGGCAGAGCAAATGGATCTTTTGGACAAGCCTTGTTCAAGGCAGTATAATCAACACACATCCTTAAATCAGTGGTGTACTTTTTAGGGACCATTACAGGATTGGCTGACCACTCAGTGTGGATGACCTCTTCTATGAATCCGGCTAACTCGAGCCGTGCTAGTTCCTTAGCTATTGCCTTACGCTTTTCATCACCAAAATGTCGTAAGGATTGTTTGACAGTTTTAGCATTCGAGTTTACATTTAAAGAGTGCTTGACAAGTTCCCTAGGTACTCCGGTCATGTCAGATGGCTGCCATGCGAAGATATCTTGATTTGCTTGGAGGAACTTGACGAGTGCGCTTTCCTATGCGCTACCTTGGCCTACGCCTATCTGGGTCACCTTGGAGGGGTCATCATCCTTCAACGGTGTCTTCTTCGTCTCTTCTGATGCCTTGAACTCCGGATTTGGCTTTGTCACCTCCTTCTTCGTTGCGGGCATCTCGGACGGATCTATGCTCTTCTTGATCTCCTAGTACTCCTGGGCGTGCAACACGGCTTCACCAAAGGCGGCATTTCCATCCTTGCACTCTCGTGCTTTCTTCGGGTCTCTCCTGATAGTGATTACGCCGTTGGGACCTAGAATTTTCATCATATTATAAATGTAACACAGACGAGCCATAAAATCCCAGTAAGCCGGACGTTCGAATATAGCGTGGTATGCGCTCTTGAACAGGACCACTTCGAAGGAAAGTGCCTCCATCCGATAATTCTTTGGTGTTCCAAAGGTAACATCCAAAGTGTTTTCTCCTAGGGAATTGGCTTGTCTTCCTGGGACAACTCCGTGAAAGATCACAGAGCTATGGTTCAGCCGGGTCTCCGAGAATACTGATACTGCTACCACCGTCCATGAGGGTCTTGGAGAAACCATAACCGTCAATAAGTGGATTGATGATTAAGGCGTATTTTCCTCGCCTGTGCAACTTAGGCGGATGATCAGCATGGTCAAATGTGATTGCCACTTCCGACCAGTCCAAAAATTGGGGGACAGCCGGAACTGTTGCATTGAGCTCATGTAGAACTGCTTTCTTAACCTTTGCTGGTTGAGATCCGAGGAAGGTTGAAAGGGTAATTTCCCATATGTGTGGTTTTGGTGATTAATGACAATCCCTATGGACTAATGTTTTCATTGAGTTTTATATGAAGGAATATTCAATAGGTCATGCTTGTAGTTCATGTGTTGGATTCAAGTATGGATGCCATGAAGATAAAGATATAGCTTGAGTTTTGGCATCAAGATCATCAAATTGAAGAGAAGAACATGATATGTTCAAGATCTTGAGAGTGTGATCTCAATAGAAGAATTTAAGATATGGCTCTAAGCCGGTGTCATGATAGCCTCATTAGTTGAGCTATGGTTGACTAAGATTTAGAGCATGTAATCAAATGAAGAATTCTTTATGTACCTCAAGATATTGAGATGGAGCATGAGAAGATACTTGGTTAACCAATACAAAGAGTGAAGAGTGATTTCAAGTTGGTCAACACATGAAGCATAAAGAATGTACCACATGGATCTTGTGGTATGGTAAGCCTTGTCATTTATGCATCATGAACTAACCCATTATATATGTGCCTTTGCGTTTTCCATATGGGATAGGTATCTTTCCATGGCAATGCTTCAAAAGTGAAGATCTCATATAGCCCATGAGAGGATGACATCAAGTGGTGATCGTCATCAAAGTTTGAGAAGGGCAAGTTCAAGATAAGCAACTCGAGAAGATCATTTGCTTGAAGCCTGCCATCCATATTGGTGATAATGGGCATGTGAAAATGTGTCTTAATGAAGCTATCCCATAGTGGTGTATGGGGGAGCATATTACGAGTCTTCACAAAGCAACAATGATCAAGTGATGCATTCCGGCTTGGATGGAGCTTGAAGCGATGTCATCAAGATCAAGTAGGATGCACAAGGCAAAGGTATGGCCTTGCTAGGTTTTCCTTTTACCGGTCTTAAGGTGGTTGTTGTGGGACCGGGTTATAGGATAGATAGCCACACTATCAAGAGGGGCTTTCGGTTGGGTAACTTGATCACATTATCTTAGGGAGCTCAATCCTTTGCATACTTTGCATCTTCCTATTTTGTTGCTTCTTTGTATTTTGTCTATGTGAGGTTTTTGAGCTTGTTGCTAGCTCTTCAACAATCCCAAGTTCATCAAAAACGGAATTCGTATGCATCTTATATGGCGTTTTCGAGTTTGAAGGTTTTACCTTGAGCCTCCATACCTTTCCTCATTTGGCTCTATCTTCCTTTGTTGGACTATGATGTTTTCATGCACCATATTGTAGAGATTGTTGTCCTCGTCAAAACAAGCCCAAGATCATCGAAATCGGAGCCCGGATGCAAAAGTTATTGCGTTTTTCAGTTTCATCCCGGTTGTGGATCCGGTTCAACCGAGCCCCACACCGGACGGTCCGGTTCCAGCTCCGTTAGACCGGATCTCAGACCGGATTTTCCGGTTTTCGCGACCGAGTCTATTCCGGGTTGGCAAACCGAGGTATTTGTGTTTGTAGGTCGGTCCTCCGGCCTGGGGACCGAGTTTCCCGGTTCTGGGGCCGGTCCAACTGACTTTGGAACCGAGTTTTCGCTGTTTTCTCTCCAACGACCATATTTGCTTTTCCCTATAAAAGGGGGTTCTTCCCCCAACGTTTTTGGGGGGTTCTTGACCATGAAATTGACCTCCATTGTTGAACCTGTTGAGCTTGCTTCCTCTCCCTTCCCTCCTATGATTCTTGCATCTTTTTGAGGGCTTTGGAAGAGGAGATCTAGATCTACAATCCCCACCAATCAATTCCTCCTCTAAGTGAGGGGAACCCATTGGATCTAGATCTTGGAGTTATTGGTTGACTTCCACCATTGTTCTTCCTCTCTAATTCCTCCCTAGCACTTGTTGCTTTGGTGGGATTTGAGAGTGAGGGATTTGAATGCCCTTGGTGTTCTTGCTTTGCATTCTTGCATAAGTGTTGAGCTCTCCACTACGATTTGTTCGAGTGAGAGACCGTGAGCTTGTTGCTTTTGGGGGGTGACCTCCTAGTTGGCTTGGCGGTTGGTGCCGCGGTGTCCTCTTCGTGGAAGATTGAGAAGAGACCCGGGCTTCTCCTCCGTGGAGCTTGTGAAGTGGTTGTGGAGCTTGCCATCTCCGGAGTGGAGGAAAAGCTAGCCATAAGGAAATGGTCTATTCCTTCGTGGGATAGACTCGGAGAAGAAGGTGAGCCTTCGTGGCATTGGGAAATCCTTCGTGGAATCCCACACCTCTCCAACGTGACGTACCTTACTTGTAAGGGAACACGAGAATACACCTTCGTCTCCGCGTGCCTCGGTTATCTCTATACCCGAGCTTACTTTCCTTGTGATAGCCATCGAGCTTGAAGTACTTATATCTTGCTTATCACTTGTGGTATATTTATCTTGTGCTATCTTGCTTAGCTTATCTTGTTGTTAGTGCACTTAGTTGAGCCTAGTGTATTTAGGTTTTGTGCTTGTAAATAAACGTTAGTTTAACTCCGCTTTCTATCAAGCCAAAACCGTAATAATTTTGAAATTGCCTATTCACCCCCCCTCTAGGCGACATCTCTATCCTTTCAATTGGTATCAGAGCAAGGTCTCTTCTTGTTTAGGCTTCACCGCCTAGAGTGTAAAGATGTTGGCTAGTAGTATAGTGCACAATGGCACAATTATCTTTGATGGCACAAATTATATTTTGTGGAGAAATTGCTTCCTTTGTAATCTTCGGACCTTGTGTCCAAATATTGAGCGATTTCTAGATGTAGGTTTTTCTCCTCCGATGGATCCTCAAAATCTATCTTTAGAGGATGAGAAAAATTTACATCTCGAAGCTCAAGTATCTAATGAGCTTATTTTCTCTTTGAGCCCCATAGTTAATTTGTTCTTGACAAATGTAAAGCGCAAGTCATCTCATGAGATGTGGACCAAGCTTAAAGAAATATTTGGTGGGTCCATTTCTCATAGGGTCGGTGGTATCTCCGAGGAGCTCTCTTCTCCTTCACATCATGAAGAGCTCCAAGTGGCTTCCACCTCCGGCCGCGATGAGATTTCAATTCCCTCCACTTCACCTACATGTGACAAGTCACAAGGTAATGGCATGGTGAGTGGATAAATCATATGTAATGATGGTAGTGGTTCTCTTTACACCAATGATTCATGTTCTATAAATGCTAATGGTGTAGAGAGTTTGGACTTAAGCACTTCTTGCAACGATAATTATATATCCCCTCGTGTTGCTAGTCCTTGCATATTGTCTAGAAATTATTTGAGTACTAGTGTAGATGATATGCTTGATTTTTCTTGTTCCAATAAACAAAATGCTTCTATTTCCTCTAGGTGTGTATCTAACAATGTAGAGGAAATCAAACACCCTATGGAGCAAGACACAATCATGAATGAAGATTCAAGAATATCCTCATCTTCATCCTCCCATGCTCACATGTGCCTTATGGCAAGACGATCAAAGGTATCTCCTACTTTGGATCCCAAGATATCTTCTGTAGATAATAGCAATGATAATGATGATAGTGATGATGACCTTGATGAGGATACTAGAGCTCTTGTGCTTGAGCTGACCTTTTTGTGTACCTCTCTTCGTGATAATAATAAGGCCATTGCTTGTATGAAACATGTTATGGACACCATAACTAAACAAACGGAAACCATAGAGGAGTTGGATTTCCAACTTGATGATGGGAGTCAGAGATTCAATCTCCTTAAGCAAGAGATTGCCGAGGAGAAGCACACTAATTGTCTCCTCATACAAAAAATTGAATCTTATGAGCTTGAAAATGAAAAATCTATTAATGATGCTAGTGCTACTAACTCTACTTCTTGTGAAGCATCTACACTAAAGGAGAATGTTGAGCTAAGGGATCAACTTGAGTTGATAACTAGAAATTATGGGAAATTGGAAGAAAGTCATGAAAAGCTCTTAGCCTCTCATAATGATCTTCTAATCTCCTATGATGGGCTAAAGTTAGCTCGTGAGGCAAGTATCACTAAGGTAACATCTTGTGAGCCTCATTTGGACATTAGCACAACTTCTACTCAAAATGCTATTTTGCCATGTGCTAGTCCTAGTGATCCTTCTTGTCATACTATGATAAAACTTGTGTTGGATTACTTGCTTTGCCTTGTTGCTCTAACAATGAAGCTTCCACTTCCTCCAGTACCTCTATTTATACTAACCATGTAGAGGAAATCAAAGAGCTCAAGGCCAAAGTGACTTCTTTGAAGAAAGACTTGGAAAAGAGTCATGAAGGCAAATCCACACTCGATAATATTTTGAGTGTGCAAAAATGCCCCAATGATAAAAGTGGACTTGTATTCAACTCCAATAACAAGAACAAGTCCAAGAGCAACAAGAAGAAGAGCCAAGACCAAGTCAAGAATTTGTCTAAGATTATTTGCTTCAAGTGCAAGGTTGTAGGACATCATGTAAGGTCTTGTCCATTGAAGAAAAAGCACTTGAATGATAAGCAATAAGGGAAGCGGCCACAAGGTCAAGGTCAAGCCCAATCTCAACCTCAAGTTGAAGCTAGGACACTTCCCAAGAAGAATCAAGATAAGGCTCCCCAAGACAAGAAATCAATAAAGAAGAGAAAGGGGAGCACTTGTTGCTACATATGTCATGAGAAGGGGCACTTGGCCTCTTCATGTTCAAATGGTACCTTATCTAACCCTATCATTGTTGATGATTATTATTCTCTTGGGAAGGATAAGGATGGCAATGTGTTTGCCAAGTTTGTTGGAACTCAAAGTGGAGTCAAGAAACGAACCATTTGGGTTGCCAAGCCTATTGTGACTAACCTCTTAGGACCCAACTTGGTTGGGGACCAACAAGCTCAAACTTGATCAATAGGTGTTATTGGAGGGCATTGGAGACTTGGCTAACTCATGAAGAATTAAGGGATCTTCATATATTATATTTTATAAAGCCAAGTTATAAGGATTATCATCTCCCTACCATATACCCAATGTGCCTCTTTGCGGTAACTCGAACTCAACTCTTTTATATTGTAAGTTACTTGCCCCTTTACATATTTTGGTTTTGTACCAAGTATGTGTTTGTATTTGTTGTGCCTTATGCTTGCTTATTTTGTGTATTCAAGTATGTCTATGTGTTTGGCACATCATTTACTTGTATGTTTTGCTTTGAGCCTCTAATGCATCTTGATGATATCTTTTTTGGCTCTTTTCGAGTGATTAATGGAACATCCCATTTTGGGAGAGTGATATGCCTTGCGCATCCCTCAAACATTAAAATGTATGTACATGAGTACTACCACTTAGTATTGATATTGCTTATCTAGTCACTATGTGGTGTGTCATACTCATGAGAAATTCAAATTATAAATGTCCATTAATTATCTCTAGTTGAGGTTGTTTTTCCTCTTATTAAGAAAAAATAGAATACCACATTATGGGGGAGTAATATGCTTCTTTTGCATATCACAATCCTAGGAAATGTGAGCATATGAGGTGGTGCCACTTAGAGTTGATATTGTTGATTATCTTGTATCTAGGTGGCATGTTTGCTCAAACAAGATCCTATTTCTTGTTAGAATCTTTTATTGCTCATCTTTTTGGTCTTTTTTTGAGTAAGAAATTCTTGGTGTGGCCTTCCTCAAATGCATATCTCTATATCTTATTTGGGAGACCATTTGCTTCAAGTTATTCTAATCATTGCTGTGCATGATTGTGCGACTAGTTGAAGCTATCAAGAATCTCTATCTTTGCATAGTGCTTAATCTTTTTATTCCTGTCCTATGCTTTTTATTGTGAAGATTTATCTTTAATATCTGTGCAATATACCACCAGAAATAAATTCCAATACACTCATTGTCTTCGACAATTGATATACTTGGGTGTGGTAGAATTTGTGGATTATCTTCACCTTGGATTTCACCTCCTATTGCCTTTTTTCTTTCCAAAAATTTTTGTGGCTCCCTTTGTCTTCCTTGGATTTCGAACATCTCTTTGATGGTGTTTTTGATTATTATCAAATGTGCTTTTAGTGGAAGATAAACCTTTTCTTCTCGGAACCTTGTGCCATTGTGAAAAGTGTTAAGGGTTTGGTTTATTTGTTGAAACCTTGCTCTTTTAGGAGTTTGTTATCTCATTATTTCTTCTCTATGTTATTTGCTTGAATGAGATAAATATTTGGGCATTTATGTTTTTATCTCATCTTTTATGCTCAATAGTTTTTGCTTGGTTCATTTGTTGAACTTTGTTGAACAAATCTTGTGTTGATTTGATTCTCTGATATAGTTTGGACAACAAATGTGTTTTGTCACACCTTGTATGCCTTCTTGAATATTTTGGTGTTTTTTCCAAATTATATCTTTGTTGGTTCTTGAAAGTCTCGTGCATGCATGTTTACTAAATGTATATCTTATATCATGTTTTGCTTTCTTTGATCCCATATATAGGGTATACTCCATCAAATCCTTAAACGGCTATGATGTGCATTAAATTCAAATTTCATCTCTAAATATGCACACATTTTTATGGAGTATGTCCTATGTGTTGTGGTTAGTCTAACCACTTTGGACCCAATAAGTTTGGGGACCAAGATGTACTTGAATGTTGTTTTAGGTACATTGGAGATGCAATGGATGCTTGTCTTATCTATAAGGAAGGTGATGTCACCACATTATAATTGGAGCCAAGCTAGGATGATCGAAGAATTCTTATCTACTACATCATACCATTTCTATCTCGGTAACAAGTATCTTATTCATGCGTACTATTCTTCCATCCAATCTCTCATAGGTTGCATCTTGGCATGAATTTATTTGTTTGTAAATGTTGCGGTTCTTGCAAGGATCTTTGAAAGACTTTTCTATCCTTATTGCTTATGTGAGTAATTTGAGATGATGCATATAATGGGGAGTATATAAAATCATGCTCATGATTCACCAATCCCAAATATGCCTTCTAGCTATTTATTGCATGCCAATTCCTCAAGGTACTCTCATGTGCAATATTGTTGAAATTGCATTGAATCCTTCCTTTTTGATACTTGTTACCTTTCTCAAAATATCCCAACTAGCATTAGTTCCCTTAGTGTTAGTTGTGATGTTTTTGAGGTTTTTGTTTTTCTTTGGTGAAGTTCTTTGATATACCACAAGAGAAAATAGAGCCATGGGCTATATATGCACTTAAGAAAAAATATACTTTTTGGTATATCTTATGACTTCCTCTTGGATATCATGTATTCTTTTTTCCCCTCTTATGTGTGGATGTTTCCTTGTGGATTATTCTCATGTTTTTCTCACTTAGAAACTTATATACACAAGAGTGTTAATCTCTCGCCTTGATATCCTCGCCTTTTGCCAACCATCTCACTTATCCACTTAGTTTTTAATGGTTTTGGTAAGGTCTTGATTTGTGAGTGCTCGGTCTACTTTTATTGCATCTTCACACACTCATATCTCATATTTGGTTTATTTTGGACTTAAGCTTGTCTTGACAAGTGTATTGATTTATATCCATACTCCTTGTATCTTGGTTATGTTCTAAATGATATATAGGGAGTGAGGCTTCCATGTTTGTGCATATTGTATTCAAATAAAACAACTAATTTATGCACGAACCTTAGGGAGCTTCCTTATCTCATTTAGAGCACTATTTGTCCATTTGATTATTTGGATCTTTTGATTGCTTGCTTCATCCTTTGAAGTTTCTTCACCTTGTTATCCTTTAAGCAATATTTGATCCTCAATATAGTTGATTTCCTGTAAGTATTCGTCATTGGATATGTGCATATGATTTCACTCATATTATGAGAAATGCACACCTTGGGAGGAACTTGAACTATATTGGCCTTCTAACTTTGTCATCCATTTTGGCACTTGTTGTCAATGGGGGATAAGTTTAGAGGGTTTTAAGGGAAATGGTTCTCTACTTAATATTGGTTTGTTCTTAAGTGTTTGCCTTTCATGAATTTCATCTTTATTATGTATTGCATGGTTGAATATATAGTGGAAACTCTCCCAAAGGTTATGCTTGACAATGTATGCAATGAAATTCAAGTTCATCACACGTGCATATATTGTGGGGGAGTTTGCTCTATGTATGTTGGTTCTACTCACATTTCTTGCATTAGTTGTAGTTTGTGTGAGTAGAATCGGTTTTGATATGGGCTAGTATCTTTGTGTTGCTTAACCATATCACATACAACCTCTTGTATACAACTTATTCTCGGATAAGTTGCGTACTTGTTTACAATATTAATTATATACACCCTCTTGTTGTGACTGTCATCAATTACCAAAATGGGGGAGATTGAAAGGGTAATTTCCCATATGTGTGGTTTTGGTGATTAATGACAATCCCTATGGACTAATGTTTTCATTGAGTTTTATATGAAGGAATATTCCATAGGTCATGCTTGTAGTTCATGTGTTGGATTCAAGTATGGATGCCATGAAGATAAAGATATAACTTGAGTTTTGGCATCAAGATCATCAAAGTGAAGAGAATAATATGATATGTTCAAGATCTTGAGAGTGTGATCTCAATAGAAGAATTCAAGATATGGCTCTAAGCCGGTGTCATGATAGCCTCATTAGTTGAGCTATGGTTGACTAAGATTTAGAGCATGTAATCAAATGAAGAATTCTTTATGTACCTCAAGATATTGAGATGGAGCATGAGAAGATACTTGGTTGACCAATACAAAGAGTGAAGAGTGATTTCAAGTTGGTCAACACATGAAGCATAAAGAATGTACCACATGGATCTTGTGGTATGGTAAGCCTTGTCATTTATGCATCATGAACTAACCCATTATATATGTGCCTTTGCGTTTCCCATATGGGATAGGTATCTTTCCATGGGAATGCTTCAAAAGTGAAGATCTCATATAGCCCATGAGAGGATGACATCAAGTGGTGATCGTCATCAAAGTTTGAGAAGGGCAAGTTCAAGATAAGCAACTCGAGAAGATCATTTGCTTGAATCCTGCCATCCATATTGGTGATAATGGGCATGTGAAGATGTGTCTTAATGAAGCTATCCCATAGTGGTGTATGGGGGAGCATATTACGAGTCTTCACGAAGCAACAATGATCAAGTGATGCATTCCGGCTTGGATGGAGCTTGAAGCGATGTCATCAAGATCAAGCGGGACGCGCAAGGCAAAGGTATGTCCTTGCTAGGTTTTCCTTTTACCGGTCTTAAGGTGGTTGTTGTGAGACCGGGTTATAGGATAGATAGCCGCACTATCAAGAGGGGCTTTCGGTTGGGTAACTTGATCACATTGTCTTAGGGAGCTCAATCCTTTGCATACTTTACATCTTCCTATTTTGTTTCTTCTTGGTATTTTCTCTATGTGAGGTTCTTTATCTTGTTGCTAGCTCTTCAACAAGCCCAAGTTCATCGAAAACGGAATTCGTATGCATCTTATATGGCGTTTTCGAGTTTGAAGGTTTTACCGGTTCTTCTTATAGGGAGCCTCCATACCTTTCCTCATTTGGTTCTATCTTCCTTTGTTGGACTATGATGTTTTCATGCACCATATTGTAGAGCTTGTTGTCCTCGTCAAAACAAGCCCAAGATCATCGAAATCGGAGTCCGGATCCGGTTCAACCGAGCCCCACACCGGACGGTCCGGTTCCAGCTCCGGTAGACCGGATATCAGACCGGATTTTCCGATTTTCACGACCGAGTCTATTCTGGGTTGGCAAACAGAGGTATTTCGGTTATTAGGTCGGTCCTCCGGCCTGGGGACCGAGTTTCCCGGTTCTGGGGCCGGTCCAACCGACTTTGGAACTGCGTTTTCGATGTTTTCTCTCCAACGGCCATATTTGCTTTTCCCTATAAAAGGGGGTTCTTCCCCCAACATTTTTGGGGGTTCTTGACCACGAAATTGACCTCCATTGTTGAACCTCTTGAGCTTGCTTCCTCTCCCTTCCCTCCTATGATTCTTGCATCTTTTTGAGGGCTTTGGAAGAGGAGATCTAGATCTACAATCCCCACCAATCAATTCCTCCTCTAAGTGAGGGGAACCCATTGGATCTAGATCTTGGAGTCATTGGTTGACTTCCACCATTGTTCTTCCTCTCTAATTCCTCCCTAGCACTTGTTGCTTTGGTGGGATTTGAGAGTGAGGGATTTGAATGCCCTTGGTGTTCTTGCTTTGCATTCTTGCATAAGTGTTGAGCTCTCCACTATGATTTATTCGAGTGAGAGACCGTGAGCTTATTGCTCTTGGACGGTGACCTCCTAGTTGGCTTGGCGGTTGGTGCCGCGGTGTCCTCTTCGTGGAAGATTGTGAAGAGACCCGGGCTTCTCCTTCGTGGAGCTTGTGAAGTGGTTGTGGAGCTTGCCATCTCCGGAGTGGAGGAAAAGCTAGCCATAAGGAAAGGGCCTATTCCTTCGTGGGATAGACTCGAAGAAGAAGGTGAGCCTTCGTGGCGTTGGGAAATCCTTCGTGGAATCCCACACCTCTCCAACGTGATGTACCTTACTTGTAAGGGAACACGGGAATACACCTTCGTCTCCGCGTGCCTCGGTTATCTCTATACCCGAGCTTACTTTCCTTGTGATAGCCATCGAGCTTGAAGTACTTATATCTTGCTTATCACTTGTGGTATATTTATCTTGTGCTATCTTACTTAGCTTATCTTGTTGTTATAGTTGAGCCTAGTGTATTTAGGTTTTGTTCTTGTAAAATAAATGTTAGTTTAATTCCGCTTTCTATCAAGCCAAAACCGTAATAATTTTGAAATTGCCTATTCACCCCCCTCTAGGCGACATCTCTATCCTTTCAAAGGTTACATAAGTGTCTTTCTTGGTCGGAAATTTTTTCTTCCCTTCCGACTTGGGATTTGAAGCATCAGTTTCCTCCATGTCGGAATCTTCCTTGGTCTCTTTATCTTTTTCGGGATTCTTCTTTCCCTTCTTTCGCTTAGCTTTTAGCCCGCGGTGTCATCTCTTTTGATGTTGTCATTGAAACGACATTCGGCGTTGGTGTGGGACGAGCCCCCATTGGCGTCTAAGTGATGCACACATGGGTTATTGGCAATGTCGGCCCAAGAGTAGGTTTTGCCCGGTTGTTGGTCTCCTCTACCTTGGACTCTCGAAGTACCACGGCCACGCCCGAGGCCTCCGTCGCGTCCTCCTCATCCTCCAGACCCAAAAGTACCAGTAACCACTGCCGTTTCCGCGTTCGGTTTTTGTTCCGAGGTATTTTTTGCGCTTCTGAGCTTGTTGCTTTGGTTGTTTTGCCAACTGTGGCACAACTAGGGCATTGAGTAATCCCTCTGCATCATCGTCGGCATCTGCATACTTGCTCGCTGTTTCTATCATCTCTCCCAAATCAGTGACTTTGTCACACTTCAAGCGATGGCGCAGTAGACGAATTGGGAGACCTGCAATGAAAGCTTCAATCGCAGTTTGATCATTTACTCCTCCACAAGAGTTCTTGGTGTCGATCCATCGTCCGAGGTAATCCTGGCAAGTTTCTCCGGCCTTCTAGGTGCAACGCTGTAGGTCTCTGACCATACAGGGCCTCTGGTATGTGCCTTCGAAATTCTGAAAGAATGCACTTTCCATGTCATCCAGTTGTGGATGGTGTTCTCCGGAAGTTCATTAAGCCATGATCGTGCCGTCTTCCGCAACATAAGTGGGAGATGTCGGGTTGCGACTAGGCTATTTCCACCTTTGGCGATGCAGCAAGCTTGGAAGAAATCTTGTAGCCAGGTATCTGGCCGAGCAATGCCGTCATAGGCTTGGATATGGCTTGAGATAGCAAATCCTTCTGGGAATCTTGTAGCTCTGATGCGTGGTCCGAAGCATTTTGGGCCCACGTAGATATCATTGTTTTCGTATCGTCGTGCCTCTATGTTGGAGTTAATCATGTGCCTTGCGTCGTTCGGGGATAGAGATCGTCCTGAATGTCGGTTGTGGCTGTGGTGCCTTGGAGCCGGACTTCGGCTTCTGCCACCACCTCCTCTTCCACGCCGTCCTCCTTGTCCCCCTTGAGAGCCGTTGTGATGACTGCTTGGTGGAGAGGGTTGAGCAGCTAGATTGTTTCCGGCCGTTCGCCCTCTCCGTCCGGGACGTCATTATTCCGGTTCCGGGGAGGTTTCTTCACTACGACGAGCCCCCTGCCGGCTTGACCCGGCGTGGTTTCCGTCGTTCCTTCATCCGTCGTTCTCACTACGGTGAGGCTCAGCCGGACGGCTTACATGTCTAGGAGGTGGCATTTTTTGACGATCCTCCTCCTGACGTTTCTCTTTATCTTCTCCCCTTCGATCGTTCGACTCTCGTCGGGGAGGATTCCTCGGATGCAGTGCAGCAATGGCCTCTTGCTCGGCCACTGGAGCAACGTTGCGCCAGCCACGTGCAGATCTGTGATGCTGCCCTGATGATCCGGTTCTGGAGTGGTCGTCTTCCCGTTGGTCGGAACGGTGGTGCTGTTCCGGAATACGCTGGGGCCTTTTATCATTCCAGGCTGAGTCCGTGTGACATTGGTTGGATTTGGAGACCAGTTTTCCACTTCCAGATTTCGCAGCCATCTGTTGCTCCAGACCCTTCGTGAGTAGCTTGATGCCCAATCGAACTTGTTCTGGGCCTGGGTTATTTGATAGGATATCTCGAGCTGCGACAGTGTTCTGTACCGGTGTTGGGTACACCAGATCTCCTTTGCTGTCGAGATGAGGCATCCCTAGGTCTCCTTCAAAGAGGACCCTGTTCACTTCCGGAAATTAACCGTCACGTGTGTAATGTTTCCGTGTCTTCTGATGCAACTAAGACATGTAATTCTTAGTTGCCATGCGTTTCTTTTCCTCCTCGATGTTTTTGGCTTCATCCAGGAGTTGTTGACGACGCGCTTCTAGGGCTTGAGCCCTTTCGTCCAGCTCTTTAGCAGTAAGTTCTGCAGCTGTAGGGATAGGTGTGGTTAATGCAGCATCGATGAGTTTAAGCGCACCTTCAGTGATCACGTGTCCATCCACCCATTCTTCTTTTTTCGGCTCTTTTGGGATAAGTGCTCCATCCGAGTCTTCCTCGTATTCCTCGACAATCACCTCCTCTGTCAGAGGGTATTTTGCCGGGGTCTTGTTCTTCTTATTCTTCTTCTTTGCCTTCTTTGCAGCGTCGGTAGCAAAGACAGCTTTGGGTCCGTTTCCCGGAGTCAAGCTCTGATCGGTACTTTTGGACATCTGGACTTCGGGATTATCTCCGACTTCCATGTCATCCTGCGCTTTGGGAGAGTGTTCCTCGGATCCTTCATCCATGGCTTCTCCTTCCTCTACAGCTTTGGATCTATACTCCTCTTCATATTCCGCGGAGAACTTTCGGAAATCTGCTGACGTCATCGATTCATCCGAGGATGCGGGTACGTCGGTGTTTGTTCCAATTGCCTCCAGCACAGAGTCAGTGTTGTCTCCAGCATTGGCAGAGCCGGATCCGGATCCCACATATCCGACAAAGTGCGATCCATGCTTCCTGAGGTACCTGCGGCTCTCGCGATCAGCCTCGTCGAAACTTTTGATGGTCTCGAGAATTGCGTCTACGCCTGAGTTTTGCATTATCATACGTCACAGTGTGTACCTTAGGAAAGGCCTGTCTATACCGGCGTCATCAGAGCCGGAATCGGTGCCTATGATCCTCTTGGATTTCGACCTCGGCGGGAGGGTCGATCTGGGATTCAGTCTCCTGGAGGAGATCCACTCCAGATTCGACTTGGACCGCTAGGTCTTCTTCAGGCTCGGATTTCTCCACTATCTCCGCAACTGGTGCGGGCTGGGTGGGATTAGGGTTTTTTGAGATCCAGAACTCTGCCGCATCCGCAGACAAAGGGGACCCAGAAGATTCTTCTGCCTCTATCATCACCGCTGGGGTGGGTGGGACAGGTTCAGCGAAACCGATGTAAACATCGATCTCGCCAAAAGACATGATTGTGTAGGCAGTCACAGCCTTCCTCTCCGGGATCCAGGTCTCGTCGAGAACGATGAGAGGGACGTCGCTGGCGTAGAGGATGCGACCGACGGCGATAGTCTCGCTGATTCCGATTCTTGCAGATTCCGCTCAGAATGCAGATCCGAAGCTCACTTGCCCCACGGTGGGTGCCAACTGTCGTCGGATTGATGACACGTACGCCATGAGGGGGTCCTCGAGGAGTGCAGAAGAGAGGGGTGTGAGACCTACGGTGTTCTGGGACGGTGAGCACACAAGTTTACCCAGGTTCAAATCCACCGGCTTTGGATGGATCCTACTCCTGCTAGCAATCCAGTAATACGGCAGAGCCGGAATATGGGTTACAAGGGTTCGCCTATGCGAGTTGAGATTGTAGACTATTGAGGGTGCCCTAAAGGCTCTCCCTAGGACGGCTTATATAGATATCCGGCCTAGGGTTCACAGGAGAGATCTATCCGGCTACGACTAAGAGTCGGTTACAGAGTACATCTTGAACTACAAGTAACACTATGGGCCTAAGTCGGTAAGTCTTCAGGGCCTTCCCGTAGCTGGATTGAACTCCGTCTTTTCTCCCTGACTGGGCCGCCCGTGAAGCAAAGCTCTAACCCGAAGTGGGCCACTCTGGTCAGTGAGGAACGTTGAGGATACGCGAAAAGTATATCCCCAACAGTCATAGATGTAGTTGGATTACGGTCTATGTATAATGTTGTAATGCCCAATCAAATCTCATAGGTGTCAAGATGATTAGTATATGAATGTATGCTTTCTCGGTGTCTGTCAATTGCCCCGCTGTAATTTGTTCACCCAACATGTCATCTATCTTAAGGAGAATCACCTCTAGTGAACTATGGACTCTGGTCCATTCTTTTACCACCAATCTACAATCTACTATTTACTATTTCTGTTAACTTTCTGCAAGCAATTACTATCTTCCGCACAATATGTTTAATCCTTTGCTTTCAGCAAAACCGGTGAGATTGACAACCTCACTGTAAGTTGGGGGCAAAGTTTTTTGGTTGTGTTGTGCAGGATTCCAAGTTGGAAACAACACCTTAGAGGTGTTTCCTTGCTCCTACTGGTTCGATAACCTTGGTTTCATAATTGAGGGAAAACTTGCTGATGTGCTCATCATACCTTCCTCTTGGGGTTCCGCAACGAGATCGACGTGTTGAGTCCGATCATCACTGCTTCACCTACAAAAATGGACTGTGAACAATTTAAATTAAACTGATGATGCACTGTATGGTTGAAAGAGAACACGCATATTCTAGTTCAACTTCTTTTTCCCATGATATTGTCTTCAAAGTGTGTTCATGAGTAGCAAAATAGTTATTTTATCACATCCCATAATATGTGTTGTTGCATACACATAAAAACCCATGCATGTCCAGCTCTGAGTAGAAGTGTTCTGTGTAAGTGCATAACAAAGAACATATGTTAAGACAAAATCCATCGGAACAAAAAGTTCTTATACAGTGCTATTATAATTTAGCACACAAATAAACTTCTCTGTAATCCATGTGGTGATGTAGGAACATATAATCCATGCTCCATTTGAAAAATAACAAAAGTAGATTTCATTGAGCTATACAGGTTGCAAGGCTTCAGCAAAACAATAAAACAACAACCTATACATGATCGAAGTGTGAAGTAGAACACAAATATTTGTACTTATATACTTCTAGACAGAAGGGAGTCCTTTGACAACATCAGCAACCAGAAGTATATGAATACCAAACACTAAGGGACACATCATTCATATGAACCGAATCTTCCACACATTGCTAGTATAACAGAAATTGCATGTATATATTCAATCATCTAAGATTTTTACTACTTGGTAGTTCTATAATGCAGGTAAATAAGCACATGCAGGTGTAGCTCATGGATTTGGAACTCAAGAATGTATAGACTAAAAAAATCACAATGAGAACCCACAAACATAAAGGATGATCTTGGATGATTATTCAAGATGAGGAAGTTAAGTTTTGTCAGTGACAAGGTGGAGAATGAACCATGCTAAGAAGTTATATTTCATTACACGACGACGCTTCTGCCAGTAACGACTTTTCCCAAAAGAATGTGCAATTTCACTATGCTTGTCTTGTCAAATCATATGAGTATGCATTATTTTTTCATACAAGTATTATTTTAGGTGCCAATGAATGAAGCTTCTTGCCTCTTATATGAAAAGGGATTATCTGAGTTAATTGTGCCATGAAAAGATAAGAAAAATGGACATCTTGTCTCCGTGTGGTACCTTTTATAGCTCAGTAAGATACAATCGATCACTTTCGCAAGCTGAGGGGCGGGCTTTTAACTCACTCAATCTGTATAATCAAGAAAGGAACAATATCAGTCACTATGTGATATGAACTTAAGTTCATATAAAGTAATTACATGAAAAGAATTGGGTCGCCCATGGCCTTAAGTTCATCAAGGCCCCTAGCAGCATCAAATCACCAAGATGGTTCTCCCTACGTAAATTTCAGTCCACCTGAAAAAGACATCATACCTAAAGAAGATCAAATTGCAGGTATAATCGACAATTGCATTTCTTGCTACTCCAAATCTGCAAAAAGCATGCCTGGCATGAGTATTTTCAGTGAATTGTGTCTCCCTTTTTATCAATTCGGCCTCCCTTTTAAGAAGTATAGGCTCTCAGCATCTATACTGTCAGTTACACTGAGTAATTGAGTAATTTTCAGTTATACTTATGTTCTGTATTCACAGCAATATATATTCACAATATATTTACACAAGCAAAAAATGCTCCAATAATAAACTATAGTGAAAAATCAAGATTACTGAACCTATTTCATTATACTGTCAGAAGTAAACTGAGATTAATAAATCAAGGACAGGCAAGTAACTGAGATTAATTAATCCATCAATATGCTGGACTGTTGGTGCATCAGATCAATCATCAAGGCAATGCTATAGTATCATGTAAATGTGCTACAACTTCGGCATGTGGATGGGCGGGTGAGGGCGAGCTGTAGGCAAGTGGCCAGGGTAAAGCTGGATGGAGGCGAGATCCAGGTCGATGATGACCCTGCAGTGGACGAGCACCTTGGTGCAAAGATCTCCATGGAGTGGAGGTCAACGGCGAGGCAGAGATGGAAGACGAAGACAACTTTACCGGGTAGAGGCGC
The DNA here is from genome assembly GCA_910589775.1 of Avena eriantha. Lineage (NCBI taxonomy): Eukaryota > Viridiplantae > Streptophyta > Magnoliopsida > Poales > Poaceae > Avena > Avena eriantha. The sequence goes on along the minus strand of OU342742.1, from coordinate 61,831,288 downwards.
GAGGTGAAGGTTGGGGCCAAGATGTGGATGGTGATGAGGAGTTCTAGAGCTTGAAGGCGAGCGACGGGATGGGTGCTAGGTGGTGGGCGAGCAGGAGGGATGGGGACAACATCGTTTCCCCTCCTCCCACCACCGAGGATGGCGCTCCGGCAAGTTCGCCACCGATGTGGCCACCATAGAGTCCTCCGCTCTTCCTGCGTGGTCCTACGCCGAAAACAACGTCGAAGACGAAGAATTCTACTGGGACACCGCGGCCGAGGCGGAGCTCTAGGCCATCGAGGTCGCCTAGGTCGCGGAGTTAGCCAAGCGCCGCCACCTCCCCGACTGGTCAACCACCTCCGTCACGCCAGCCGCCCCATTCCGGCCCCGACATATCCCTGTCCCTTTGGCCGCATCATCGTCATCGGTCCTCCCGCCTCCGACTTGCCGAGGTGATTTGAGCCACAAAGAAGAGGATCAGGGGTGTGTGCCTTGATCAGGAGGTCCAGCCATGGCCTCCTCTTGGTGTGCTTTCACTGCTGCACGTGTGCTGATTGTGAGGATTTCTTCCTGGTGCTTTTAGTGTTGATCTTGATCGGTGAGTGAGGGAAAAGTGAGTGAGAGAGAAGATTGGCCTACCCTAGCTTCAGCTCTCAGTTCACTTTTATAGCAATACTAGCAACAGGGGAACCTTCACCATAAGATGGATGGCTAGGATGCCCCCGATCAGGGCATCCAATGGTTGTAATTAAAAGCCTCCTAAAAGGCCTTAATCTAACTTATTAGATCTACAAAACCTGTAGCATCAGCCGTGGTCAATACCAGGGTATACCCATGAAGCGGAGTCTCCCATGGCGGGTCGACTCGCCGAACATAGTGACTGGCGCATACCGGACCCGGATGGCTCGCCGACTGGAGGCCCAAGATGGCGACTCCAATAGAAAGCCCATTAGCACTTGTAAACCCTAACTGGCTGCATATATAAAGCCACCAGGGGCACCCCCACGGGGACATCAGATTAGAGACATCTCTCATATCATATTAGATCTAGTCTCCCCCTCCACCTCCAGCGGCTCCATGTAAACCAATCTGTGAACATATACTGGATTGATAGCAGGACGTAGAAATCCTCCATCGAGGGAACGTGAACCTGGATGCATCGTGTGCCAATATCGCTCCCGGATTCTCCTACGTTGTCTTGCCCCTTTCCTCTACGTAAGCTACCCCATAGCATCTGCCGTGGTCAATACCATGACAGTTGGCGCCCACTGTGAGGCAAGCGACGCTTAGATTCGATAATCCGGGCGGGATCCTCCGCCATCTTGATAACCTCCAGATCGCATCTGGCGCAGCTCAACAATGGTCAAGATCAGGTCTTCTACTGATTTGGCATGACCAAGTTAATTCCAACGTTAGATATTTGTCACAGTCAGGTCGGCGGTCATCAAGCCGGATCCAAGTTCCAAAGACAAGACAAGAGCAAGCGACCAAAAGCTGAAATTCTCAAGGAAAATATGCCATAGCATATCGTCGCACGTCACCAGGTCGTCTTTTCTCTCCTTTATAGATCACAAAGTCAGCTTAATATTATATTCTATCTGGATCTGATCTAATCCGTACATGTACGTCAGATTTATTTGATATATGCATGTCCTGTTTCTAACAATGGAATCGTGAGACAAGATCGGATTTTAAAAGCACAGCAGCTGTGCGACTTCTACATCGCACATCTCCGCAGCTCGGCGATTTCGACATGCCGGATCTGTGCGCTTGGACTCAGCGACCTTGGTGGCACATTCCGACTACACAACAATCTTGGCTGATGCACACACAACTGCACGTACTGCTGCGCCGACCTCATCACGACCACTTCGTCGGTGCAACGGCTCGATCGACTCCACCACAACGACTCCATCCCTCTGAGGTCCATGACGACTTCAGCACTGCGTCTCCGCTAATAAAGCAACTTCTCTCAACTCAAGTTTCTCTTTAATTATTTAATATATTTATTAATCAATTTGTTTACCAAACAATTGTAGATACATGAACAAGGAAGAGCCAAACTCACCACAGTGACTTTGTCTGAGTCGCCTCCATCCGCGTCAACTCTCCCGGCTAAAACACCGCATGTCTTTGCCACACGACTCCATCCGACCAACGGCCCGACCGAGCTCACTGCCGTGCCTCCGTCTGTTGCGACGATTTCGCCGCGCCCACTCCTTCTGGCTACATGCCATACTCAGGGACTCGCGACTCGCCGCTCTCGTGGACTCTCTATGCCCGGGGACTCGTCCATCGCCGACTCACCATTCTACCGACTCAACGACGTACAACACGTCTGCCGCGTCGACCCCGTGTCCGCCGCGTCGACTTTGCTCCAGCGCGACCTACGTCCGCCGCGTCGACCCCGTGTCCGCCGGGTCGACTTCGTCCCAGCGCGACCTACGTCCGCCGCGTTGACCCCGTGTCCGCCGCATCGACTTTTCCGCAACGCGACCTACGTCCGCCGCGTCGACCCCGTGTCCGCCACGTCGACTTCACCCTAGCGCGACCTACGTCCGCCGCGTCGACCCCGTGTCTGCCGCGTCGACTTCGCCCCAGCGCGACTACATCCGCGACGACCCCATGTCCGCCACGTCGACTTCGCCCTAGCACGACCTACGTCCGCCGTGTCGACCCCGTGTCCGTCGTGTCGACTTCGCCCCAGCGCGACCTATGTCCGCCGCGTCGACCCCATGTCTGCCGCGTCGACTTCGCCCCAGCGCGACCTACGTCCGCCGTGTCGACCCCATGTCCGCCGCGTCGACTTCGCCCTAGCGCGACCTACATCCGCCGCGTCGATCCTATGTCAGCCGCGTCGACTTCACCCCAGTGCGATCTACGTCTGCCGCGTCGACTTCGCCCCAGCATGACCTACGTCCGCCGCGTCAACCCCGTGTCCGCCGCGTCGACTTCGCGCCAGCGCGACCTACGTCCGCCGCGTCGACCCCTTGTCCGCCGCGTCGACTTCGCTCCAGCGCGTCCTACGTCCGCCGCGTCGACCCCATGTCCGCTGCGTCGACTTTGCCCCTAGCGTGACCTCCGTCCGCCGCGCCGACCCCGTGTCCGCCGCGTCGACATCGCCATAGCGCGACTCAGTCCGCCTGGTCGACCGCGTGTCCGCCGTATCGACTTCGCCAAAGCGCGACCCCGTCCGCCGCGCGACCATATGTTTGCCGCATCGAATCCGCCAAAGCGCGGCCTCCCTTCGCCCTAGCGCGACCTCCGTCCGCCGCGTCGACCCCGTGTCCACCGCGTCGACTTCGCCCTAGCGTGGCCTCCGTCCGCCACGTCGACCCCGTGTCCGCCGCGTCGACTTCGCCAAAGCGCGACCATACGTCTGCCGCGTCAACCCTTTCCGGCTACGTCGAATGCATACGCCGTGCCTACTAAGGGACCTTCATCGTCCGAGTCGCCAGAGAGGGTCGCATGCCATGCTACATGGACTCACCACTGGGCGTCTCTTCCCCCCGGGAAAATCAGTCCGCCTTTTTCAACCTTTGAAAGAGCGACTCGCAATGGCCAAGTAGTGCGGATGAGGACTCACAAACCGAGACTCGGATCGTCCACGAAAAACGCTAACCGAGAGACATCATTGGAGTCGCCTTGCTCGACTGGCCTTACGGGCCAAGACAAATGGCAGTGCTACACAAACAGTACCATGTCCTCCTCAACCTTAGATAGTGTGACTCGCAGGGCCAAGTACTGCAGACAAGGACTCACAAACCGAGCCTTGGATCGTCTAGGAAGAATGCTAAGCCGAGAGCCATCTTTGGAGTCGCCATGCGACTGGCCCCCCGGGCCAAGATGAGAGACTCGCTAACAAAAACAGCGCTATCAACGTCATCTCGGACTTGCAATCATCGCAGACTCGCCACACTCGGGGACTCTCCCCTCGCAGACTCGCAATCATCGCGGACTTGCCACACTTGGGGACTCTCCCCTCGCGGACTCGCTCACCGGAACTCTCCGCACGTGGACTCGCCATGCTCGGCAACAACCACTACTATTTTCAGAATATGCATCTCTAAAGAGCCTCAAGTCGCCTCTACAAGCCAACTCGAGCCTTGGGGACTACTCCTAGGCATACTGTGTGTGCGCGTGGTTCCACGACCGTGGCTCGCCACGCTCGAGGAGTCGCTACAGCGGACTCGTCCTCGCGTACTCAACATGCTCGGGGACTCGCCACCATGGACTTGCCCTCGCGTACTCAACATGCTCGGGGACTCGCCACCGCGGACTTGCCATCGCGTATTCAACACGCTCGGGGACTCGCCACCGCGGACTCACCCTCGCGTATTCAACACGCTTAGGGACTCGCCACCGCGGACTCACCTCGCGTATTCCCCTGCACCGACTTGGCGACTTCACCATCAATGATTTGGTGGCCTCCACATCCTCTATGACAGCAAGTTGACAAGGCGCCGGCCAAACTTCTCCAAGGGGCGACTCCGTCCAATGACGACTTGACCGACGCATCGACTCGCCTTGGCGATCGGGCTACTTCATGAGCTATTTCTCTGTTTCAGGAGCTCGCCAACGACTCACCATCGACTCCACCCTAGAATCACCTGCGTCGATTCGGCGGCTTAAAGTCATCGCCGAGTCCCTGACGTGCTCGGGGACTACTAATGGGGGAATACCAATCGGGGTATACCCATGAAGTGGAGTCGCCAGCTGGATCGAGCCGACTGAAGCCAAGCCCAGGTTGGGTCGACTCGCTGAATACGACGACTTGCATATACTAGACCTAGACGCCACGCTGACTGAAGGCCCAACATAGGGACTCCAATACAAAGCCCATTAGTGCACTTGTAAACCCTAACTGGCTACATATATAAAGCCACCAGGGGAACCCTTTTGGGAGACATCTTTGACACCATATTAGATCTAGTCTCTCCCTCTGCCTACGGCGGCTCTCATATAACAAATCTATGATCATATACTGGATTGATAGCAGGACGTAGCGATCCTCCATCGAGGGGACGTGAACCTGGGTACATCGTGTGCCAATCTCGCTCCCAGATTCTCCTACGTCGTCTTGCCCCTTTCCTCTATGTAAGCTACCCGTAGCATCTGCCATGGTCAATACCACGACAGAACTGAAGTGGATCATCAAGTTGATTGCGATAAGTTTCAATATGACCTTTGCTAAAACCTTATCTTTGGGTAATATAATTTGATCTAAGGGTATATCAAATTTAATAAAACTAAGTCACAACACACTACTTAATAATGAGTACTTGATCTTCTAGAGATCATTACATGGTATTCCATACAACAACTCAAGGATGAATACTTAATCTTCTAAAGATTATATCAAGGTATTATCTACAGCAAACCCTGAATACCAAGTTAAGTATATAACTTACGTAAAGAAATCTCATAACTAAAACTTGAGACACTTGCTTGCCATAGTTAATTATACCATGGGTATCATGGTAGTTCTTAAACATTATCTCTTATAACTAATAGAGTGGAAGAGGAAGTCAAGCCAAGACCATTCATCTCATGTCCTTGTTGCCATATTAGTAGGTGACATTCCTACTTAACCAAGTCCTAGTGTCTATTGATATTCAATGTTGAGTGATCAATTCTTGACCTAGCACTCGTGGATTCTTAGCTTTGACCTATTATATTGACCTCCCAAAGACCTTAAGTAAATTAATAAGAAGGAGGAGTTAGTTATAGTAGAGTGTGCCATCATCAATGGAATGTCATCCTTAGTGGTGATCAAACCATTTGATATTAGAGGAGTTAACTCACTGATACGTTGCAAACATATCTATAATTTTTGATATTCCATGCTTGTTTTATATCTACTTTCTTATGTTTTGTCCATACTTTGGAGTATTTTTATACACTTTCTGGGACTAACCTATTAACAAGATGCCACAGTGCCAGTTGCCTGTTTTCTGCTGTTTTTGGTTCCAGAAAAGTCAGAAAATGAATATTCTCGAAATTGGATGGGACAAAAGCCAAAGTCGATATTTTACCAGAAGACTCACCGAGCCAGAAGACGAGACGGAGAGGGTCCAGGGGCTGGCCACACCATAGGGTGGCGCGGGTCCCCCTGGCCGCACCACCAGGTGGTGTGGCCCCTGGTCCACCCTCTGACATCGCCCTTTCGCCTATAAGAAGCCTCCAATGCAGAAACCCTAAAGAATCTAGCCTCCAGGCACGAAAACCTCCGCAGCGCCGCTGCCACCGAAGGGGAGATTCGGGGGACAGAAAGTCTCTATTCCAGCACCCTTCCAGGACGGGGAAGTGCCCCCGGAGCGATCTCCATCGATCTCCACCACCATCTCCATCGCCGTTGCTGATTCCCATGATGATGAGGGAGTAGTTCTTCCTCGAGGCTAAGGGTTCTACCGGTAGCTATGTGTCCATCTCTCTCTATGCATGATCATATTGTGATCATGAGCTTTGTAATCAAGTAGATATACCTTGCTACTCAAGTGATTTAATAAATCACTGGCTCTCCCCACGTGTGTGAAAGTGATAGCATGCGCACCGTGGTGGCACTTAGGCTAGAGATTACAAATACTTGTTATGAGTTATATTTGGAGTTGGATGTCTCTATGAAATTGTGGTGTTTGTTGGAACCATCTAGTGCTCAAGGTGACAGTGTAGGGTTATCTAGATGGGGAAAGCGGACTTTGAGGAGTGCTGTTATAGCCCTACCATGGATTAGAGTGTCCAACCGGAGAGTAGTTCAGAGTAGTATCATGAAGAGAAGATATTTATATGAGAGTGTTCACTAGCAAAAGTATGATCCCCAGGCCTTATTTCTAAGCATTGAAACAACGTTTTCAACTAGATCTATTACATGTTTGCTTGCTACCATCTTTATTTCAGTTTGCCTTTAGTCTCTTCCATGCCATCAAGCTATTTTCTGACACCGTTGTCTTATATCCATACCACTTGTATTTTACTATCTCTTCGCCAAACTAGTGCACCTATACACCTAACAAGTGTATTGGGTGTGTTGGGGACACAAGAGACTTCTTGTATCTTGATTGCAGGGTTGCTTAATAGGGATGCCTTTAACAACTTCCTCCCTGATTTTGATAAACCTTGGGTGATCCACTTAAGGGAAACTTGCCGCTGTTCTACAAACCTCTGCATTTGGAGGCCCAACAACTGTCTACAAGAATAGAAGTGCGTATACATCAAGCTATTTTTTGGCGCCGTTGCCGGGGAGGTAAGGTAAAAGGTACTCACATCCTCTGGCTACTAAGCTATCTTCTAGAGTTGTTGCTGGTGTGTGAGTGCTCAAAGTTATTTCCTTTAGATTCTACAATCATATCTTTTTGTTTCTTGTTTTTATTTTCACTAGTTAGGCTTAATGGAAAACAACAACAAAATTAGAGAGCTTTATAGTATTAATCTTGAGTTAGGACATGAAGTGTTTGAACAGAAAATTAAAAAAAACCTATGGAACTTTATTTGCATGCTAATAGCAATGTTATTAGTATGAATTCTTTGAACACCATTATTGCTAATGCTATGGAAAAGTCTAAGTTTGGGAAAGCTGGTTTTGATGAGCATGATATTTTAGTCCCCCAAGCATGGAGGAGGAAAATTACTTTGATGATACTATACCTCCAAATATGATGATTACAATGATAAATATGATATTTCCAGTCCACCTACTATTGAGGAGGAAATTAATTATGACTACAGTATGCCTCCTATATTTGATGATTATGGTGATGATAATAATAATGATATCTATTTTGTTGAATTTGCTCCCACAACAATTAATAAGAATGACTATGCTTATATGGAGAGTAATGATTATTTTATGCATGTGGCTCATGATAAGAATGTTTTATGTGATAGTTATACTGTTAATTTTATTCATGATACTACTGAAAGTTATTATGAGAGAGGGAAACATGGTTTTATGTATCTCAACAACATTAACTTCCCCTCTTTATATTGAAATTTTTGAAGTTGCACTTGTTTTGCTTTCCTATGCTTATTGCTTTGTGCCTTTATGACTTGTTTCTTTACAAGATTATTTTTCATAGGAAGTGGGTTAGGCTTAAATTTGTTCTATTTTGCTTCTTGATGCTCTCTTTTACTTCAATTCATATATCTTATGTGAGCATCATAGAAATTATCATGCCTATCTTAAAGGTGTTAAAGAAAAGCACTTATTGGGAGATAACCCAAATTTTTAGTCAATAAATTTTTCTTTTGTTGAGTCTTGGAAGTTATTGCCTCAGTAATAACCTCTCCTTATCATTCTTGTGTGGTTTTTGTGCCAAAAATAACCTCTAATAAGAGAGAAATAATGCTTGGGAAAGTTGCTATCCCGAAACAGATTTTTGTGCTTCGCTGTAAAAATTCGTGAAAAATCTCTGTTCATCGGATTGATCTGTAATTTTCTGAATAAATCCCCCATGTTGTTAGATAACTTACGTTAGTTCAGCACTTTTCTATTTGAGCAACAGAAGGTCTTCGAAAAAATCGGTTTTCACCTACTGGTCTGTTTTGTTAGATTTCTGCCATTATTTGCATTTGCCTCTTAATCTCTTTCTCTTTGAGTTCTCTTTGATCATTTGAAATTTTAAAAGGAATTGCTACAGTAGCTTGTGTTTTTAATGAAAATTTTGCTGTTTTAAAACCAAAACCCAAAGGTTTATTATATTTTGAATACACTAATGTTGCTAATGAAGATTGTGTGAAGTTTTATATGAACGAAATTTTCACGTGTAGGGAAAGAATGATGTAATGAGATGAAGAATGGAAAAAATCTCAAGCTTGGGGATGCCACCCCGTGTCACCCCAAGATAAATTCAAGAGGTGCAAGCGTCAAAGCATGGGGATGCCCAAGGCACCCCCTTCTTCATCAATAAAAATCTCAGGTCTTTCTAGACACTTCGTTTTTATTATTTCATGCACTGTTGTGTTGTTCTTGGAGCATCTTTGTTTTTTTAGTTTTCTTTTGCTTGGTTTGCTGCAATAAGTTGGTTGGATCCTAATGTCTACGCACTTCTATTCTTGTAGATAGTTGTTGGGCCTCCAAGTGCAGAGGTTTGTAGAACAACAGCAAGTTTTCCCTTAAGTGGATCACCAAGGTTTATCGAACCCAGGGAGGAAGTGGTCAAAGGTATCCCTTCTCAAACAACCCAGCAATCAAGATACAAGAAGTCTCTTGTGTCCCCAACACACCCAATACACTTGTCAGGTGTATAGGTGCACTAGTTCGGCGAAGAGATAGTAAAATACAAGTGGTATGGATAATTATAAGTGGTAACAGTGCTAGAAAATAACTTGATGGCGTGTGGTTGACGTGGGAAAAGACTAAAGGAAAACTGAAATAAAGATGGAAACAAGCAAACATGTAACAGATCTAATTGCAAATGGTGTTTCAATGTCTAGAAACAAGGCCTAGGGATCATACTTTCACTAGTGAACACTCTCATATAAATATATTCTCTTTATGATACTACTCTTAACTACTCTCCGGTTGGACACTCTAATCCATGGTAGGGCTATAACAGCACACCTCAAAGTAAGCCTTTACCATCTAGATAACCCCACACTGTCACCTTGAGCACTAGATGGTTCCAACAAACACCACAATTTCATAAAGACATCCAACTCCAAATATAACTCATAACAAGTATTTGTAATCTCTAGCCTAAGTGCCACCATGGTGTGCATGCTGTCACTTTCACACACATGGGGAGAGCAGATATCTACTAAAGCACTTGAGTAGCAAGGTCGATCTACTTGGTTACAAAGCTCATGATCATAATATGATCATGCATAGAGAGAGATATGAACACATAGCTACCGGTAGAACCCTTAGCCTCGAAGAAGAACTACTCCCTCCTCATAATGGGAATCAGCAACGACGATGGATATGGTGGTGGCGATCGATGGAGATGGCTCCAGGGGCACTTCCCCGTCCCGGCAGGGTGCCAAACAGAGACTTTCTGTCCCCCGAATCTCCCCTTCGGTGGCGGCGGCGCTGTAGAACTTTTTGTGGCTGGAGGCTTGATTATTTAGGGTTTATGCATCAGGAGGCTCTTATAGGCGAGAGGGGAGACCGAGGGGGTGCCGGAGGGGCCCACACTACCCCCTGGCGCAACCTGGCTTGGCCCGCACCACCAGGTGGTGTGGCCATCCCCTGGCCCCTCTCCGTCTCGTCTTCTGGCTCCGTGAGTGTTCCGATAAAATATCGACTTTAGCTTTTGTCCCGTCCAATTCCGAGAATATTCATTTTCTGACTTTCTGGAACCAAAAACAGCAGAAAACATGCAACTGGCACTGTGGCATCTTGTTAATAGGTTAGTCCAAGAAAGTGTATAGAAAGTACTCCAAAGTGTGGGCAAAACACAAGAAAGTAGATAAAACCAAGCATGGAACATCAAAAATTATAGATACATTTGCAATGTATCAACATCCCCAAGCTTAACTCCTGCTCGTCCTCGAGTAGGTAAGTGATAAAAAGAAAGAATAATTTTTGAGGTGACATGCACCATCATAAACTTTATCAAAGTATTTGTAAAACATTCAAAGCTGGGATCAAAGTACTTCAATCATAACATGAAAGACAAAGTTCTAGAAATAAGACAAAGAAAGTATGTTGCAACATGAAAAGGCACAAACAAATGATTCATGAATAACAATGCTTTACAAGACGTTTGTTTGTTTCACATAAAGAAAACATAGCATAATGGCATTCAGCTTGTCCCTCATAGAGTAGCAAATATAAATGCATAGGACACCTTCAAAGTTCATAAGAGTGACTAGATACAAATAGTTTAAAACAAGCAATATCAAAGCTATGCATCAATCAACAAGTCTTAGGACAATGCACATAGAACTAAGAATGGCCACTATGCTCTCAAAATATGTGCATAAAGATAGAAGATGGAGACTCAATATAATGGTGGAAGAAAGGCCTTCATAGAAGGAAGTAGGGATTCAAGTTTCATAAAGAGCTTCCAAAAATTATGGTACTTATTAGCTTTCAGCTCTTATTGCCCCTATCATAATCATCTTGAAGTGATTAAGGTTAAAGTGAACAAACTATGGTGTATATGATTGACGAAGTATAAGTTGGAAATCTCATGTCCCTTGAATACGAGGGCCGCTCCTCATGCTACTCAAGTTTAGTTACCAGTAAGTTCTTGTCATTGTAAGTACATGTGTATCATAGAGAACCTCCAACGGGGTACCCCTTGCCCGATGATACGGAAGAATCCCCATATCAAAATGACAAGGCAAGCAGACAACGAGCATCTCAGCAATCTTCTTATTTACCATGCGAATATGGTGCTTTTTTCTCTCTTTCCTCTTTTCATAATCTCATTTTTTTATCTTTTTCTCTTTTTCTCAATGTAGGACTCTTTTTTCTATAAGAAGAATGCTTCATAGATAGCTCATTATGGTTACGGTGCGGGTTTCCACCATGTCATCATGGAATAGACCAGCGGCCCAGGCGTTTCTCTAACACATATACATAACTCCATGGACTTCCAAGCTCCCCTTTCATTTCACACCGACGACATCCATAGACAAAAGAGCATGATATCAACTAGGTACAAAGTACCAGTGCAATGTTGAAAGCGTTCCCCATGACAGCATAGTTCTGCTAATTCCCAACAAATAAGTGCAAGCATAGACAACATAGACGACACAATGGTTCAAGTTTATTAAGGGCAAGAAAATTAAAGTGTGCCATCAAGTTCATGAGAGCTTTAATCACTAGTTTTCTCATAACAAGTTTAATTTGGAACGTAGATAAAAACATGAATATACTTGGAATAACATAAGCTAATAGGTAGTTATGGTGGACTCTTTGGAATAACTTGGTTTGGGGAGTTGGATGCATGAGTGGAACTCATACTTGGTTGTGGAGGCTAGCAAGAGACTGGGAGCGACAAACTAAGAGAGCAATAATGGCCATAATCATGCAGAGTGACAAAACATCATTGAGCAAAGCATAAAATTATACTACAAGTTGAAAACTAAAGAATCATAAAGGCTATGGTGACTTGGGATAGTCATAACATGGTGTGAGCATGTGCCAAGTCAACTCAAATAAAGCATCAAAGGAGAATACCACAATACTGTGCTTTAATATGCTAAAACAATGCATGATTCTTCCAAGGCACATTAAGCAATCTCAATTGTTTATAACAAGTCATGCTACAGCAAAGAATACTAAGCATAAAGCCAAAACAATATCAAGCATGGCATGACAAAGCATAGGTCACAGTCAAAAACAAGCTCTCTTTATCACTTAAGCATGAACTTTCCTACTCTTTTCTAAACCAAACCAAACTATTTGAAAACCAATGTATGAAAGAGGGGGTCCAACCAATTTATTCAGCAAACTAAGAAAACCAAAGAAAACGAAAAACCAAAATGAAAACGAAAAAGAAGACGCTCCAAGAACAACACAACTGTGCATGAAACAATAAAAATGAAGCGTTTTGAAGAAACCTAGGATTTTTATTGATGAAGAAGGGGAATGCCTTGGGCATCCCCAAGCTTTGAAGCTTGTACTTCTTGGATATTTCTTGGGGTGACACGCGCTTGAGATTTAGTCCATCTTTCATCTCATTACTTATTCCTTCCATACACCTGAAATTTTTCCTTCATACAAAACTTCACACAATCTTTATTAGCAACATTAGTGCACTCAAGATAATAAGTATTAAGGTTCAGTTCCAACACAAGTAGACTTCCATTAGAACACTAGCTACTGAAGCACTTCCTTCAAAAGGCTCAATTCCCCAAAAGAACTCAAAAAGGAACCAACAAGAAGCAAATACAGAAAATGGCAGAAATCTGTCAAAACAGACCAGCAGGTAAACACGATTTTTTTCGAAGACCTTCTGTTGCTCAAATCGAAAAGTGTTGAACTAACGAAAGTTAGATAACAACCTGGGGCAGAAGCACAAAAATGCACGCCTCAAAAGAACGTACATATATTTTACACGATTTTTTACGGTGAAGCATAGAAATCTGTTTTAGGACAGCAACTTTCCCAATCATTACTTCTCTCTCATAGAGGTTACTCTTGGCACAAAAGGCAAATAAAAAGGATAAGGAGCGGTTATTACTAAAGTAATAACTTCCAAGACTCAACTAAAACTTTTGGGTTATCTCCCAATAAGTTATTTCCTTTAATGCCTTTAAGTTAGGCATAATAGTTTTAGAAGATGCTCACATAAGAAATACGAATTGAAGTAAAAGAGAGTATCAAGAAGCAAATTCAAAACAAATTTAAGTCTAACCCACTTCCTATGCATAGGAATCTTGTAAAGAAACAAGTCATGAAAGCACAAAGGAACAAGCATAGGAAAGCAAAACAAGTGCAACTTCAAAAATTTCAACATAAAGAGGGGAAACTTAATATTATTGAGATGCATAAAACCATGTTTCCCTCTCTCATAATAACTTTTAGTAGCATCATGAATAAAATTAACAATATAACTATCACATAAAACATTCTTATCATGAGCCACATGCATAAAAGAATTAATACTCCCCACATAAACATAGTCATTCTTATTGATTGTAGTGGGAGCAAATTCAACAAAATAGCTATCATTATTATTTTCATCACCATAATCATCAAATATAGGAGGCATATTGTAATCATAATTAATTTCCTCCTCAATAGTAGGTTGACTGAAAATATCATAATCATCATTGCAATCATCATAAGCAATAGAATAGTTATCTTCCAAAGTGTGTTCATTTGTAAACATATTATCATTGGAAGGATCATGGATATCACTAATAGTATAGCAATTATTAATATCATCATTTTTAGAATTGGTACCGAAGAGATTTTCAATATCAAAGGTAGTGTGCTTTTCCCAATCATGGTCACTACTATAGGTAATAGGCATAGGGACATCATCGAGTTCAGACTCATCAAAAACTATAATAGGAGCAACATGCTTAGGGGAAAATACCGTTTCCTCTCTTCTTTTACTCCTCCTCTTCTTATTTTTCTTCCTCTCTTTAGGAGGGAGAGGCTTGAAAGGAAGCTTCTCCATATACCCTGGTTTATTGTTAGAGACAATAGAAGAAACTTTGGAGGATTCCTTCTTTTCATTAATAAGATTAAAACACATATTAGTCCTGTCATATTTTGGTAAAATCTCATCTTCTATAATATTTTGTATGTAAGTATTTGTGTGACAATTATCAACACAATAAAGATGACAACCATGCAGGACGCTAATCATATCCAAAGCACTCATATCTACCAAAGAAGTTTTTCTTGATACTTCTTCACACCCCAAAATTAATGTAAGTTCATCATGCTGATTAGGAGTGATCATGTCATCACAATACAAACTTGTAATACTCATTGGATTAGAAGGGCTATTATTATGGCCTGAACATTGAAAATTGAAATGACCCATTTCAAAGCACAGTTCACAAATAAAAGGATAGAGGGCACAAACTTTTTACCAAGATCATTTAGAGCCCTATACCACATTCTAGTTTTTTCATTCCTGTGGGTGATACAATATTCTTCTTCAATTTGATTATTATCACAAGGTCTATGTATTCCACAAAATATAACATGCTTATAAGAGTAGTACTTTCAGAGGTTTTTGCATGTTTATTGCTATCATTAATAACAATTTCATTTTCCATGCAAGTGTCTTTATAAGGCTCATGATACATGTCCCATTTTTATTTTGGAGCATTAATATGAGAAGCAAAGGTTCTATAACAATCAACAAGAATTTGAGGATCAAGACCATATTTAGCACTAAGCTCTTGAAAATCAATAGTTTCAGCAAAATACTTAATGCAATCATACTCATAGTTTATACCTGGTTCTTTACCTTTGTTGTTATCCCAATCTTCGGTATTGCTTTGAATTGTTTCAAGAAGATCCCACTTAGCTTTGACCTCCTTACTTGTGAAGGATCCCTCTAAACAAGTATCTAGATAGTCCTTGTAATGCCCTAAAAGCCTTGCATAGAAATTATTAATAACAATATTGTTGGGGAGCTCATGAATGGGACATCTGAGCATTAGTGACTTCAGTCTCCCCCATGCTTGGGCAATACTTTCTCCATCATGAGGATGAAAATTATAAATGTAATTCCTATCTTTATGAATTTCATGAAGAGGATAAAATTTAGAGTAAAAGAGAGATTCAAGTTCCTTCCAGTCCAAATGATGAGGATCATCTAGTAGCTCATACCACTCCCTTGCTTTGCCCTTAAGTGAAATAGGGAATAGCTTCCTCTTAACTTGGTTCATTGAAATACCTGCACACTTGAATAACTCGCGTAATTCATGTATAAGGAGTAAATGATCACCAGGATGGACAGTTCCATCTCCAAAATAGCAGTTATTCATAACACGTTCAACCATTTTTATAGGTATTTTAAAAGGGATGCTTTCAGTATGTGGATTTAAAATATCACAAGTATCATCAGAATTACCACATATGGGAGATAAAGTATCATCAGAGCAAATTTTCTTCTTTAAAGCTGGGGAACTAAAAAGATCATTTTCATAAAAACTAACTTCCCCAAGTTTAGACATTTCCATAGCATTAGTAACAAAGGTGTTCAAAAGATTCATACTAATAACATTGCTATTAGCATGCAAAGAAAGTTCCATGGGTTTTTTTAATTTTCTTTTTAGACAATTCATGTTCTATCTTAGGAAAAGTACTAAAAATCTCTCTAATTTTGTTGTTGTTTTCCATTAAGCCTAACTAGTGAAAACAAGAAACAAAAATATAAAATTGCAGAATCGAAAGGAAATAACTTCGAGCACTCACACCGGAGGATGTGAGTACCTTTTACCTTACCTCCCCGGCAACGGCGCCAGAAAATAGGCGTTTGCCGTGGGAGGTTCTTCTTCTTTAATCCTCTGGTGTGAATACCTTTTACCTTACCTCCCCAGCAACAGCGCCAGAAAATAGCTTGATGTCTACGCACTTCTATTCTTGTAGACAGTTGTTGGGCCTCCAAGTGCAGAGGTTTGTAGAACAGCAGCAAGTTTTCCCTTAAGTGGATCACCCAAGGTTTATCGAATCCAGGGAGGAAGTGGTCAAAGGTATCCCCTCCCAAACAACCCTGCAATCAAGATATAAGAAGTCTCTTGTGTCCCCAACACACCCAATACACTTGTCAGGTGTATATGTGCACTAGTTCGGCAAAGAGATAGTAAAATACAAGTGGTATGGATAATTATAAGTGGTAATGGTGCTAGAAAATAACTTGATGGCGTGTGGTTGACGTGGGAAAAGACTAAAGGAAAACTGAAATAAAGATGGAAGCAAGCAAACATGTAACATATCTAATTGCAAACGGTGTTTCAATGTCTAGAAACAAGGCCTAGGGATCGTACTTTCACCAGTGAACACTCTCATATAAATATATTCTCTTTATGATACTACTCTTAACTACTCTCCGGTTGGACACTCTAATCCATGGTAGGGCTATAATAGCACACCTCAAAGTAAGCCTTTACCATCTAGAAAACCCCACACTGTCACCTTGAGCACTAGATGGTTCCAACAAACACCACAATTTCATAAAGACATCCAACTCCAAATATAACTCATAACAAGTATTTGTAATCTCTAGCCTAAGTGCCACCATGGTGTGCACGTTGTCACTTTCACACACATGGGGAGAGCAGATATCTATTAAAGCACTTGAGTAGCAAGGTAGATCTACTTGATTACAAAGCTCATGATCACAATATGATCATGCATAGAGAGAGAGATGAACACATAGCTACCGGTAGAACCCTTAGCCTCGAGGAAGAACTACTCCCTCCTCATAATGGGAATCAGCAACGGCGATGGAGATGGTGGTGGAGATCGATGGAGATGGCTCCAGGGGCACTCCCCATCTCGGCAGGGTGCCAGAACAAAGACTTTTTGTCCCCCGAATCTCCCCTTCGGTGGCGGCGGCGCTGCGGAACTTTTCATGGCTGGAGGCTTGATTATTTAGGGTTTATGCATCAGGAGGCTCTTATAGGCGAGAGGGGAGACCAAGGGGATGCCGGAGGGGCCCACACCACCCCCTGGCGCGGCCTGGCCTGGCCCGCGCAACCAGGTGGTGTGGACAGCCCCTGGCCCCTCTCTGTCTCGTCTTCTGGCTCCGTGAGTCTTCCGGTAAAATATCGACTTTAGCTTTTGTCCCGTCCAATTCCGAGAATATTCATTTTCTGACTTTCTGGAACCAAAAACAGTAGAAAATAGGCAACTCACACTATGGCATCTTGTTAATAGGTTAGTCCAAGAAAGTGTATAGAAAGTACTCCAAAGTGTGTACAAAACACAAGAAAGTAGATAAAACCAAGCATGAAACATCAAAAATTATAGATGCGTTTGCAACGTATCAGATCCCAGCATTTCTTTTGGAGAGAGACACACGCCGTTATTCATTGCCTAGAACACTCTAGTTTTCACTCTTATTGTTATGTGAGTGTTCTGTTTTGCTAGCACTATGTTTAGCCTTAGTTTCCTTGTGATTTCAGCTTAGAACTTTTTAGTTCTTCTTTGTGGATTTGTGAGACAATCTCACTGATCTTTATTTATTATTATCTTTGTGAGATGTTTCAAATAAGTCGATTGGTGTTGGAAGAAAGTAGGAAAGTTCATGCTTAAGTGGTATAAAAGGAGCTTGTTTTTACTATGACTTAGACTTTATCATGTCATGCTTGATATTGCTTTGGCTTTATGCTTAGTGATTTTTGCTGTAGCATGACATGTTATAAACAATTTAGATTGCTTAATGTGCCTTGAAAGAATCATGCATTGTTTTAGCATATAAAAGCATAATATTGTGGTATTCTCCTTTGATGCTTTATTTGGGTTGACTTAGCGCATGCTCACACCATGTTAAGACTATACCAAGTCACCATAGCCTCTATGATCATTTAGTTTTCGACTTGTAATATCACTTTATGGTTTAATTAATGATGTTTTGTCGCTTTGCAAGATTATGGCCATTATTGCTCTCTTAGTTGGTCGCTCCTAGCCTTTTGCTAGCCTCCATAACCAAGTATGAGTTCCACTCATGCATCCAACTCCAAATAAAACAAAGTTATTCCAAAGAGTCCACCATACCTACCTATTAGCATTTGCTATTCCAAGTATATTCATGTTTTTATCTACCTTCCGAATTAAACTTGCTATGTGAAAATTAGTGATTAGGCTCTGACGAACTTGATGGCACACTTTACTTTCTTGCACTTAATAATCTTGAACCATTGTGTCCATCTTTGTTGTGTATATGCTTGTGCTTTATAAGTTGAAGTTAGCAGAACCATGTATCATGGGGAACGCTTTCAACATTGCACTTATTATTCCGTTGATATGATGATTCTTCTGCTTATGGATCCAGGTGGTGTGAAATAAAAGGGGAACTTGTAAGATCATGGAGTTTGTATATGTGTTAGAGAAACGCCTGGGCCGCTAGCCTAAGCCATGCCTAATAATGGTGGAAACTTGCAGGATAACCATAATGAGCATTCTATGAAGCATCCTCAATAAAAACCTATGCAAATAGAAAATAAAAAGATCGCTGAGATGCTCATTGTCTGTTGCCTTGTCATTTTGATATGGGATATCTCCTATGTCATGGAGCAAGGGGTACCCCGTTGGCGGTTCTCTATGATACATATGTACTTACAATGACAAGATCTTACTTGTGACTGAAGTTGAGTAGCATGAGGTTCGGTACTCGTAAGTAAGGGGCATGCGATTTCAACTTATAACTTGTCAAGCATATCCTCTTAGTTGTGTCACTTTAACATTAATCACCTCAAGATGCTTATGATAGGGGCAATGAGAGCTGAAAGCTAATAAGTACCATAATTTTTGGAAGCTCTTTATGAGACTTGAATTCCTGCTTCCTTCTATGAAGGCCTTTCTTTTACTTTTATGTTGAGTCTCCATCTTCTATCTTTATGCACCTATTGAGAGAGCATAGTGGATATTCTTAGTTTAATGTGCATTGTCCCAAAACTTGTTGATTGGTTCATAATGTTGATATTGCTTGTTCTTGAACTATTTGTATCTAGTCACCCTTATGAACCTTGAAGGTGTCCTATGCATTTATGTTTTGCTACTCCATGACGGACAAGCTGAATGCCACTATGCTATGTTTTCTATATGTGAAACAAACAAACGTCTTTCAATGCATTGTTATTCATGATATTTGTTTGTACCTTTTCATGTTACAACATAGTTACTATATCTTATTGTTAGAACTTCATCTTTCATGCTCATGTTTAGAGTACTTTGATCCCAGCTTTCATGCTTTGCAAATGGTTTGATTCTTGATTCTGATGGTGCATGTCACCTCAAAAATTATTCTTTTTTATCACTTACCTACTCAAGGACGAGCATGAGTTAATCTTGGGGATGTTGACACGTTGCAAACGTATCTATAATTTTTGAAGTTCCATGCTTGTTTTATATCTACTTTCTTATGTTTTGTCCATACTTTGGAGTATTTTTATACACTTTCTGGGACTAACCTATTAACAAGATGCCACGGTGCCAGTTGCATGCTTTCTACTGTTTTTGGTTCCAGAAAAGTCAGAAAATGAATATTGTCGGAATTGGACGGGACAAAAGCCAAAGTCGATATTTTACCGGAAGACTCACGGAGCCAGAAGACGAGACGGAGAGGGTCCATGGGCTGGCCACACCATAGGGTGGCACGGGTCCCCTTGGCCGTGCCACCAGGTGGTGTGGGCCCCTGGTCCACCCTCTAACATCGCCCTTTCGCCTATAAGAAGCCTCCAATGCAGAAACCCTAAAGAATCTAGCCTCCAGCCACGAAAACCTCCACAGCGCCGCCGCCACCGAAGGGGAGATTCGGGGGACAGAAAGTCTCTGTTCCAGCACCCTGCCAGGACGAGGAAGTGCCCCCGGAGCGATCTCCATCGATCTCCACCACCATCTCCATCATCGTTGCTGATTCCCATGATGATGAGGGAGTAGTTCTTCCTCGAGGCTAAGGGTTCTATCGGTAGCTATGTGTTCATCTCTATCTATGCATGATCATATTGTGATCATGAGCTTTGTAATCAAGTAGATCTACCTTGCTACTCAAATGCTTTAATAGATCTCTGGCTCTCCCCATGTGTGTGAAAGTGATAGTGTGCACACCGTGGTGGCACTTAGGCTAGAGATTAGAAATACTTGTCATGAGTTATATTTGGAGTTGGATGTCTCTATGAAATTGTGGTGTTTGGTGGAACCATCTAGTGCTCAAGGTGACAGTGTGGGGTTATCTAGATGGGGAAAGCAAACTTTGAGGAGTGTTGTTGTAGCCCTACCATGGATTAGAGTGTCCAACCAGAGAGTAGTTCAGAGTAGTATCATGAAGAGAAGATATTTATATGAGAGTGTTCACTAGCGAAAGTATGATCCCTAGGCCTTGTTTCTAAGCATTGAAACACCATTTGCAACTAGATCTGTTACATGTTTGCTTGCTGCCATCTTTATTTCAGTTTGCCTTTAGTCTCTTCCACGCCATCAAGCTATTTTCTGGCATCGTTGTCTTATATCCATACCACTTGTATTTTACTATCTCTTTGCCGAACTAGTGCACCTATACAGCTGACAAGTGTATTGGGTGTGTTGGGGACACAAGAGACTTCTTGTATCTTGATTACAGGGTTGCTTGAGAGGGATACCTTTGACCACTTCCTCCCTGAGTTCGATAAACCTTGGGTGATACACTTAAGGGAAACTTGTTGCTGTTCTACAAACCTCTGCACTTGGAGGCCCAACAACTGTCTACAAGAATAGAAGTGCGTAGACATCACTCATTCATGAGTTAACTAGAAGAAGTATTTAAACCCAAGAATTTAGATAATAATTATGACGCCATGGGAAAGCTAGTAGTAGAGAATCCAATGATAACCTCGTTAAGCCAAGAAGGTATAAACTTAAAGTAAGTTTTCTTAACAAGAAAAGCCTGTAGAGAGACTAGTACAAAGTCTACTACCTAGTGATAATAGTTCTTGCTCAGATAAATAGAGGCCTAAGCTTTGTATGATCAAAGGTTGGTGGTCATTATTCTCAAGTCATTTGAGAATAGATGATCAGCTGATAAAGAAGAGTTGTGAGTATACCAAATTAGGCAAAACCTTAGTAAGATGAATCATCTAGCTTGATCATGAGAAGTCAAGCTAGAATATGATGAAGTGTGTAACATAGTTGTATGGAGTAGTTGGAGGCATAGTAGTTTAACAAGTTAATACAAGAAAAACTTGTATTATGGAGAGTAGTACCATACCTATTCTAGAGGATTGATATCACATGTGATATAGAGAGAATTGTAGTCTTGCAAGCCCTGGAAGTAGATGTAAGGTGAACATAGAGGAGTAAATATATGGAGTTAGAAGTAGCTGCATTGATGGATTCATCAAGGGTAGTAAGAAGTGCAAGTTATGTAGTAAAGGAAGAATGTCAGAAAAGTGGATTAATGAAATTAGAACTAAATAGATGAATGACTTCCTTAATAATAATTTAGAAATGGAAGACATATATACTAGGAGAAGAATGAAGTAGTAATGTTGATGTGGCATGACCATGTGATCATATGATGATGGATATGGTGGAGTCAGATGAATGACTTATTCAGGAAGATGTTGTGGCGCCCCGCAAAACCACTACTAGAAAATCGCGTTGTTTTGTGCATTGCATCGTCATGACCGCATGCTCATGTCATCATGCTACCTTTCATTTGAGCATCGTCATGTCATCTTGCATTTGTTTGCATAAAACTATTTTTCGAAAAGTCTGTTTTTGTTTTCTAAACGCCCCGTCTTTATTTCAAATTAAAACCCGGGTCTCCGGAATATTTTGTTTTGTCTATCAACGGTTTGCAAAAGCCTCGTTTTTAATAAATAAAATATTTAAATTATTTTTGGGAGGCAGCCAGCCAGGCCCGAAAGCCCAGCCGGCCACCTCCAGATAAAAATCCTACCTACCCAGGACCAACCAAAACATTTTCCCACCAAATAACCTAACCAGCCTATCCTACCCAGCCCCTCCACCTCACTCCCACCACTCGCGGTGCGCCACCTCATCCCCCTGGCCAATCCCCATCCACCGCCACCTCCCCTCACACCCACCTCCTCTTCTTTTTCTCGCCACACAGCCGCCACCCCCTGGTGCAGCGCACGCCCCGCCCACCCCGTGCCGGCCACCTCGGGATCCTGGCCCTATCCCGCGCCCCCACCTGCACCGTCCCGCACGCAGCGCACAAAGCCACCTAGCCTCGCGCGTTCCCCTGGACTCACATGACACCGTCCGCCCGTGCGAGACACGCACCCCTCCTCGCGGGCCCACTCCCCATGACCCCGACGCGCCCTCCTCCTCGCCGTGCGATCCCCACTGCTGGAGCCGCCTCCGCGACCTCGCCCTCCTTCCCCACCGACGGACGCCGCCGTCGCCGCCCCGGGGCCCGCTCATCCCTGCCGCCGTTGTGGCCCATCCCCTCCACTCGAGCCTGCCTCCATCTGCAAGCCGCGGCCGCTCCTACTACCCCCCTCTCCTCATCGGATGCCGCCCCGTCGTCCCCAGGCGCCTCTTCCCCAACCTCTGCCACCGCAGCGCCTCTCTCTCGCCAGCCGCTTCTCCTCCTCCCTGCTGGCCCCAAGCACGTCGCCGTCCGCTCTCTCTGCGCGGCCCCTCACCGGCCCAGCCCTTCGTCGCCACCACCTGCCTCCGCCGCCAGCGCATCCACCGCCTGGCCTCCCTCCTACATCGTGCCGCCGTGGCCTCCTCGAATCCGACCACCGCCAAGCCCGCCTGCGGCCTTCCCGGCCCGACCTCGCAGCGTCTCCTCCGGCGAGCCCGCCTTCCGTCGGCCCGCCCAAGCCCCGCGAGCACCTCCTCGTCGCTCTGTCACCGCGTCTCCTCTGACGCCAGGCGCCGGCCTCGCCTTCCGCCGCCGTCGCGGCGCCCTCCTGCGAGCGCCTGGGGCCGCCACCACCAGATCCCCGTCGTGAGCCTCCCCGCCGCCAGGACCTCGCCATGTTGCGTCGCCGACTCTGCTCCCCTCCATGTCCTCGAGCTGTGCATGTCCTCTCTCTATATGCCTACCTCCAGTGTTCCCGTCGCGCGTCACCAGCCGTGAGTCTCTACAGCGCGATCCAAGTTCCGTTCGAGATCAACATATGCTTTGGGTCGCTCCCTTCGCTCTGGTTGCGGCAAGACTTGTACCCGGACGCGATGACCGAAGACTAGCCCCACTGATCCGAAGATCTCTACACCGGAACCAAGTCCTCTGTCATCCGAGGCCAAACACCCAAGTTCTCCATCACGGACAAGACCATCGGCATGGAACCGAAGACCGTATCAAACCGGAGGTTCCCGATAAGCACTCCTTCCTGAACCCGATGGCCGAGGCTCGAGGACCCTGACACGCCAAGATCTTCTCCCAGGACGCCAAGTTCTCCGTCCTCGGATCCTGAAGCCCGATCCCGGAGTCCGACCCCGAAGACCGATCCTGCCGGAACCGAACCCCACCGACCCCCGGTGAACACCAAGTTCGCCGAACCCTAATGTGATCCCCTCACCAAGACCCCTATTTTTATAAATGACATTTATATGAATTGTTGCATATCAATTGAACATGCCTGCATACATATTTTGTGGGTCCGGGTTGTATTGTCGTTTCACCTCATAATTAAATATGGAGACTATATGCGGGCTATACTTGTCTCATATCGCCTCCATTTGAATTTGCGTAGCAAAACGATGACATGCTTTGCATTAACAAATCAACATTTAAATTGCGGGGGTTCTAAATAACTCAAACCGTTTAATTAATTGTCGGGACCCCAGTTCCGCTTAATACTGCCTAATTGCACCGCATGTGCATCATATCATAATCATGCCAGATCTTCTGTCGTGGTATTAAATATTGCATCCGGTGTTTCTTTTAGTGCTTTGCTTTTTTGCGGATTATCCCGATGAGTGGATGCGAGTATCGACAAGTTCTCCGGATATGATCCTTTGATAGTGTTTCCCAGGCGAGCATCTCTTTCCCTTCTACCTATTTTGTATTTATAGTCTTTATTCCCTCCTGTTGATCTATTGCTATACGTGTCGTGATGCTTTAGTTTCCGTACCCCAGTTATATCCCGTGCAGCCTCTGTATTGCCTTGGACACCTCCTATTACCTGTGTTTGGTAGATAGTTGGCCTTGCGAGTCGTAGTCGCTTGCTCAGGTGTGATCTCGTGTTGTCAAGTATCACAATTGTTGGAACGCTGGCAGATGTTTATCGATGGAGATGTTTAGTGGTGGATATGATCATGACTTTAAATACAACTATTAAAATGCTAGATATAACTAATGCAGAGGCATCGGTGGGCAATAGATGTTATTTGGTTCTTCCATGCTCACTTGTGTCCCGTAGGACCTCGAGTACTTGATACCTGTTCCTTGATTTTTTGCACTATCCACATCCGAGAGGCCTTATGGACCCCCCTGAGCCAGAGCTTGATTCATTTCTATTTCTTGGGGCCACAAAGTAGTTTGGGGCTTTATTACTACCCTGTACTTATGCCATGCTTTACTGCTTTATTTACGATTGTGCGTGGAGCACCTGTACTGTTTAGGATCGTGACACGTTTATGCTGTATCGACAAGCCCAGTCACACTTTCGGGTTCCAAGTCATTTACAGCCGTCCACACAAACCCTGGGTCCGTTCCGGAGCCGGCCAACTTCGTTGCGGGTAGCTTAGTGGGGTGGCGCCCTGAAATATTTCTGAATCCTGTGATCGCTTTGTCGTAAATGCCTCGTTGGGTTTTGAGTTGATTTTTCTGAGGTTGATCAAGTGTGTGTTGCTATTTGTGCACCCCTGCAGGGTAAAACTTTCTGAAAGCCGTGTCCGCGGTTATGGACGACTTGGAGCACAGTATCTTGATCATAGACAAGCATAACTAAAGTAGTATTATAAATTTGACTTAATATGTGACTAGTAATCAACTTCAACTATAACGAAATGGATAATAAAAATGCCAACAACTGGTGGATCGGTGGTGATCTGTGTCATACTATATCTGTCTAGTAAGTATTGCAACTCCAACAGAATGTGATAAAAGTGTCAACAACTGCTGGGTTTTGGGATTCCTCAGGACAATTATATCTGCCTAGTAAATGTTCCAACTACAACAGAATGGTAATTAAACTTCCCACTACTTATGCTATCAGGATGGCCCACGCTATCTATATCTGACTAGTAAGTGCTTCAATTATAATGGAATGATTAAAACTGCCAACTGTGTGAGTTCCTTGGTCCGACTTCCTCGTTTGGTCTCGAGGGGGAAATACCAGGATGGGTTTGTTTGGTGTTAGCTTCAGGTTGGATCCGAATAGGTCTTTCTTATCCCTCTCTAATAGCCGCCAGTGATACCGAGTCTCTATAGGTTGTTTAGTGCCACTGCGCTGCCGCTTCAGCCTACCATACCTATGTAGGCGAGAGCTGCCGAATTCTATCCTCGCCGTGTACTGGCCTCAGTACTGACGCTCCTCTTTTCCCTTTGCCCTTTGTCGGCACCCCTTTTGTTTTAGCAGGTTTGAGATCGACGTCGTTAGCAGGGTTACCCTTCCGGCTTGTCCTGGGCAGGGTTATGGACGCCATTGGTTATTCTTCAGGGCTCTTAGCCCCATTTGCATCTTGTCCGTAGACGGACGCTCTATCGTTTTCAAGGTGACTTGGATCTTTGTACTGTATATCTGTATTCTTGATTCATGGAGTCGTGTTGTATATATATCTGTTCTGTGGGTCCCATCGAGGACTGTTGTGTATTGGTATTACTTCGTGTTCCACCCGCACGAAAGTGCCTGGTGGGCGTCCTTGAATCGTTTCTATGCGGGTTTATAGATGTTATCTTTGTGAATAAGATAAGTGAGATTTATAGAGTATATTTAGGAAATGAATTCCTTATCTAAAGATAACCTTAGTGAGGTATTACGGTAAGGATTCTTTAGAAGCCTTAACCAAGATCATATCAAACCATGACAAAATCCATGTCTACCTCTTTATTTAAAATCCTAGAATAAAGAGGGTAATTAAACAAGTTCCTATTCTTAGGCAGCCAATGGATAGTATCTCTTAGTCAAATGAAATGTCTAAGAGATAAGTAGAATACCAGTTGAGAGTGTATTGATGGAAGCCTTGTCCACCTGTTTGTCTTAAACCCTAAAAAGGACCTAGCCTCATATACCATAAGATTTAATGAATATACATTAAATCCTAGATGATGCTAAGTATGAATAGCATTTTTATAGATATCATTAATCACCTTAAATCATTACCCTTACTATTATCATGGTGAAAACAGAATCATTTTTATAAAGCTTTTGGATAATAAACAAAATATTAAACCCTAAAGGAATAAATGTTGCCATCAATAAAATAGTTTCCAAATAGTTTAAATTTATGAAAAATCATGAAAAGTACAAGCACCACTTAGTCCCCAAGATTCCTGCTGATTTAATGTGTTCCATGAAAATTCTGGATATTTAAATCCTTATGGAAATTCATAATTGAAAAGGTTTTACAAAAACAGGAAATAGGATAAGAAAAAGAAAAGAAGTATAGCCAGTGGACTCGGCCCACATGTTAACCGTCACCGCGCACGCGCCTCGCAACATCCCGCTCGCTCCGCTATGGCCCAACAGTAGCTCGGCCAATGTACCCCTTTGTTGACTCAATCCATCGTCTTCCTCCTCCGGTCAAGCAACTCGCTGGAGGGGATGGCGACTGCCTGATGCCGCCTCGTGGCCATGACGCCGCCGACAGTCCTGCGAGGATAAGAATGCCACGACGATGCTCTCATCCTCATCCTCTCATTCTTTCTTTTGCAATCGCTCTCTCTGTTCCCCTCCAGGGACAGAAACCCTAGCTCGAAGCCACCGTGTAGCACCATCGCTCTGAGCCTCCCCATGCTCCATTGATCACGCTCTATTCTTTGTGTTGTGGTGGTGTCACGACAGATACCATGGATAGGCTAAAGGTGGGGACTAAATGCACTAGGGGAATCCAGGGAGGGATAGTGTGGTGATTCCACACACGGTAGCTTTGTATTTGATTCACTTCCACAGATTACAAATGCTCCTTGAGCTGTATTGGGGAGAGGAGGAAGAAGAACTCTCTTACTCTCACCACTTGTTCAATACCACCCTCAAGGGATCAACCAGAAAAACCCAACCCTTTCTACAGAGGCCCTAGCCCTCCTTATATAGGGGTGGCTAGGTCTCCGATTAGGGCATATGTGGAGGCCTATTCCACGGAATATGCCTCTTCCCAAAATAGTAAGCCGACTGGGTCACCTTTTCTCCGCGTCATCCCATGCAGAGGCTACGTGAGCCTCTGCGGCGCCTGCGTCATCCGACATAGGCTTCATCACCTTTGTCGGCCATGCCTCGGTGGTCCTCCCTCTGTCTGCTTCGCTCACGCTCTGCGTACAGTGGTCACCTTTGACCAGCGAGATACCTTCCTTCTCTTACAAGCTTGATATGACCCGGATCCTACATAGTTGATCCGGCCACACCTGTTCCTGCATACAAGTTAGATACATCTTACCGACATACGGCATAAGTCGGTTGAGACCGAGTTAGGTGGACGTCCCCTGGTCCGAGCTACTCCGTGATTCGGCTTGCCTTGAGGTGACTCGGCCAGCACTTGCTTTGACCTTGCCGTACCTCGGCTAACTAGGGCTTTATACCCCGGCGTGACCCTACCCGGGGGTATCTCCCAACATTAGTCCCCGAAGCTGGTGCGGTCTTAGCTGCCTTAGCCGCTAAGGCCATAGCAGGTTCAATCTTACTGAGCTCCTTGCTGCTTCTCCGAGTTACCTCATGATCCGGATTCCATAGGTTTATTTTCCCTTGGCACATTCCAAGTTTTTACTTGCTGGCCGGGTTACCTCGTACTCATCCGGGTCATTCTTCCTTCTCTCGTACGCTTCCCCACGTGGAGGCTAATCATTACTTTGCCTCATTTTAAGGGCCTGCTACAGTAACCGCCGCAGTTATTGTCAGAAGTTACTGTGGCGCATGTCACGTCATGCATGCCTCCTCGTTAACTGTATCACAATGTCACGTCGTGGGATCCACTGCGCCCTGTGGCCCTTCCCGTGGCTCGTCGCTGATTGGTCAATCCGGATCGTACACGGCCACACGGTGTGGCCCGCCCGCAAAACGCGATCCCACTACCCCCTTAAGGGAGTGGTTAAATAGGGGAGGGGCGCGCCCCTTGGGTCATTTCCCCACTTCCGCGCCCCTCTGCCTCTGCTGCTTCGTCATCTTCTCCAGCGACAGCGCCGCCGCCACCGCATCTGAGTAGCAGCGCCGCCACCGCACTGCTTCCACGCGCACTAGCGTTGCCGCCACCTCCGCGCATCTCCTCCGCCACGGGTCCCCACCAGTCTAGGCCACTACCCCCCACCGCTGCCAGCGCAAGCGAGGGGAGCGACCTTGAGATGACTGAGGAGGAACTCACCGTCGCAGAGCAAGAAATGGAGGAAGACACGGCGAATGCCGACCGCGGCGCGTGGGCCGGATCCTGGGTCTGCCAGGATGACCTGAATTGGCTCTATCGCACTAGGCGCATCCCGGAGGGCGTCGCCGCACGTCTCGCTTCCGCCGAGCTTGCCCCCTCACCCAATCCGTGTGAGTATGTGGTGTTTCTATCCCACTTCCAGCGCGGGTTTTGTCTGCCAGTTAGCGATTTTTTCCATGACTGGCTCAATACGTATGAGCTTCAGCCGCACCACCTTCCAGCTAATGCCATCACGCCGGACTATGGCCCACGAAGGAGCTCTGGATCCATTTCTTTGGCCTTCGCCGGAACGTGATTCCGAACATAGAGCTTAATCCGGAGGATAAACAGCTCACGCAGTTCGGCGCTGCGTCAATCTCTCCCCGGAAGCAGTCCATCTTACCCCGAGTTACGGGGCTTGACTCTTGCAAGGGATGGGCCCGGACCTTCTTTTATGTCCGGAACAGCACATCCGAGGATCTGATCCGGCTGCTTCCCTACACTCCGGGTCCTCCTAACCCGGATTTATGGGACAAGGTCCCCAAGAAGCCCACTGTCTTGGCGAACCAAGTCAACAAGAGGTTTCAGGAGTTGAAGGATCTGGGATTGCGAAATGAAGCCACGATGATCACGTTTGTTCGCAACTGGTTCTCCCCCCTCCAGAAACACACACATAAGCTCTGTCATATGAGCTGGGGCCGCGACCCCAACCGGACCTCCTCATTCGAATTAAGCAACACCGAGATCTACCACCGGGTCAAGGACCTCTTCACCACCCACAAGGACTTCTCCTCTGAGTGGACGTGGGGGATTGAACACTTTTGCTGAGATAGGCTTCCTCCCGCGGTAAGTCTCGTGCCCCAAACTCTTTCCGAATTAAATCACATGTCGGTCCCTGTTGTATGTTTGATCTTGTTGCCTTTTCTTTCCCTTAGATGTTTCTTCAGCAAACCATCGAGGATGGCACCGAGCCTTCTCTCAAGTGGGCGGCCGATCGTGATACCTCAGACAAGGAGGAACCAGATTAGGAGATGTTCCTGCCTATGGCAGATGCGACCAAGCGACCCACCAGTAAACTCTCTTCCATTAGAGATTGGCCCGACGATGAAGATGATTCGGACGTTGAGGTGATGGAGGCATTTGACGCTGTCCCCCTTTCTTATGCTTTTCTGGCATCAGCTAACCCCGGTGGGCAGATCCATGAAGATCCTACCCTTGCCGTGGGTGAGCCTGTCCCGGTCGCGCCGAAGAAGAATAGGGGAGCTGCATCAGCGTCTTCCTCCGGACCTTCTCATCCAGCTAAAAGGCGAAAGAAGTCCAGGGACAAAACTGCCACCAAGCCTCCATCCAAGGCCACAGCCTGGAGGGCCCAGAAGCCCAAAGAGCCTCTGACCTCAGATGAGTAAGCTACTTCACCCTTTGCTATTTATCTGTTCTTCCTTTACTATAATTTCTCATCATTTGTAATTTGATTCGGCAGGGCCGTGGTGGAGGTCCCCCAGAGCGGATCGGGTATTGCTTCACCGCTCTGGCATAGCCCTTCTCCCCCTCGTGGCGACGATTCACGCCCGTTGAGCCCCATTCAGGAGGGTTCAGCGACTGCTCCGGGTTCCAGCCCACCTCGTCAAGAGGAGGGCAACCTCGGAGCGGGGGAAACTAGCTCTGCCGAGGCAGCAACAACCACCACTTTGGCTCCGCCGCAACCAGCTTCGTCCGAGATACCCTCAGTACCTCCGCCAAAACGGAAATCAACACCAGCACCATCTCCGGCACCAGCCGCAAAGGCACCAGCAACAACCAAGGCACCAAGTCCCTCCGCCTCGTCCGAGTCTTCCAAGGCTCGGCGAGAAGATACCAGCAGCACCAAGGCAAGCACCAAGGCAAGCACCAAGGCAGCTTCCAAGGGCAAATCCGTTGCAGCTACTTCCGCCTCACAGCAGCAACCCAAAGGCAAGAAGGCTCCTTACGCCGCCAGGGCAACGTTCATTGAGACTAGACAGCGCACACTTGCATCCATGCTCCCAAAAAAGACTCCACCGCCGAAGGACGCCCCTGCCGAGCCAGCTGGTACGCAACTTGCTTTGCACACCAGTCTGGCCCTTGCCTAGGTTGAGAGGAGGGAAGCTCATGCCAAGGGTCTAGTTGCACCCCACATGCTCAGCGGCGAACGATATCCTCCGACCTTGATCGAGTTTGTGAACAGCTGGAACAAGGCGGAGTTCGTCCACAATGACGATCTCCCGGAGAAGTTCGGTCCCGCCGAATTTGCTGCGCAAATGAATACCGCTACCAAGGCAATCAACCTTGCAGGTCGGATGATGGAGGTACGTTGCTTCACCTTTTCCTTAGCATGCAGAAGATTACTAGTGATATAACCATTAGTCCTCGAGCCTCCGGGGGAGTAACTTGTTACTCGGCCGGATGCTCCTTAGAGAATTAATGTAGCTCCTTAATAACTTCGAATATGCACACACCTAGAGCCGGGTTAAGTTCCACCTGGCCCGGATTTTGTACACTTCGAATATGCATACACCTAGAACCGGGTTAAGTTCCACTTGGCATGGATTTTGTACACTTCGAATATGCACACACCTAGAGCCGGGTTAAGTTCCACTTGGCCCGGATTTTGTACACTTCGAATATGCACACACCTAGAGCCGGGTTAAGTTCCACTTGGCCCGGATTTTGTACACTTCGAATATGCACACACCTAGAGCCGGGTTAAGTTCCACTTGGCCCGGATTTTGTACACTTCGAATATGCACACACCTAGAGCCGGGTTAAGTTCCACTTGGCCCGGATTTTGTACACTTCGAATATGCACACACCTAGAGCCGGGTTAACTTCCACTTGGCCCGGATTTTGTACACTTCGAATATGCACACACCTAGAGCCGGGTTAAGTTCCACTTGGCCTGGATTTTGTACACTTCGAATATGCCCAAGACTAAGCTGTCCATTTTTTCTCTTTCAGGTGACCACCAATCGTCGGAGTGCTGAATTTCAGTGTCTCTGATACTCACAAGATGCTGCGCGCAAAGCATAGTGCGCTGCTCGCCGAACACGATAAAAGGGGTAAGTTTTCTCCTTGTCAATTTTCCATCTCTCTTCATCTTTTTCCGACGAACTAATCCCTCATTCAGATTTCACAGCTAGTGTGGAGGATGAGAATATCCTTATGAGGAGAAATCTGGACCAGATAAAGGGTAAGTTAATCTTGCTCCGCCTTGCTGTGCTTACTATCTCCTTTTCTCCTTGGCTCGGCAAATATTCATACCTCGGCTTTGCCGGGTCAACAAACTATTTCAGCCTCTCTTGAAGATAGTGTGCCCGTGCCTGACATAATGTTGCATTTTCTCGAACAAGCAGGGCAGCACCAAGCTGAACTCAAGAAGAAAGACGACGAGCTTGCCCTCCTTTGGACCAAAGATGAAGAAATTGCCCAGCTTAAGGCGGATATGAAGAAACTTAAGGCGCAGCACAAATCCGAACCGGAGAAGGCAGGCCAAGATTTTATCGAAGAAAGAGAGCACCTCAGCCTCCAGATCGCCAAGGACTAAGAACTTCTCAAGGAGGCCAACGCCAAGCTTGAGTCTGCGGATGCTGAACTTGTGCAGCTTCAGAAAAGGCGTGATGACTGTACCAAGGAGTTGACCCGGATCCACAACCATATTTCACGTAAATTCTTTTCCTTTATCCGGCATACTTATCCGGGTTGCTTCACATGTCTTTTCCTTACTTGTTTCACTTGTCTTGTTTTTAGACAAATTTCCAGAGGGTGATGCCATTGCATCCACTGCTGTTACCAAGTTCCGCCAGCAGAGAGGTACTCCATCTGGTCCTGGCACAATTCCTCTTGATCTGGAGGACCTGCTTGTCAGCTTGTCCTCTAGAGTTGAAATCATGAAGAACCACAACAAGGATATTCTAGACGCAACAGTCCGGGTCTTTAATGCCCTTTGGCCTGGTGAAGACACTTCGGAGGGTTCCGCTGCTCTAATTAACAAGTTGATGGAGTGTGAGACCCAGCTAGACCTCTAGAGGGAATCCGCCGGACGCGCCGGAGCTGAGACCATTCTCCACTATGTGCTCACATGGTACGAGAAAATTAATCTCGATCTTCTCGAGCGCATGCGCACCAGGTCAAGGTGGTCCACCGATCCGGATTGTGTAACTCGTCGCAAGGCTTGCGCTCATAACGTCATTCAATATGCCCCCATCCATCAATGGAACGAGGGACCAAGCTTTCTTGATGTCATTGACGACGAATACGTCGAAGATGGTTCGGGTGGAGATGATGAGAGCGAAGCGTCGGACGTCAAAGACGATGAAGGTGAAGTTGAAGCCGAGGCTAGAGCTGCACCTGCTGGCGCCGAATTACCTCCTCCTGCTGCTCCTTGAGCGAAAAAACTTTGAAATTTATCAGATCCCCGGTATGCCGGGTGCAATTGTATCTAAGCACATCAGTCATATTTTGCTACTAAGTTTTTATGCCGGATTAACTTGGGCGTGGTCCTCGAGTTTCATTTTCTTGTTCCTCCAATTTCTTGGCTCGGCTCGTGTCCACCTTGGTTCGGTTTTATGACTTACGAATGCGAGTTCCAAAAATTGACTTAACAATACTTGGAAACTTTAGGATTAGCTCAAAATAATTCAGCGTAATAAATTTAAAGTAAGCACAAGGTTAGTCCGAAAAACAAACGTCAGGTCGATTAAGTTTCTTTCCTTGGTCGTTTTTCATGTGCTACGCAATTCCAAACTTGCTCTCTTGCTTGCCATGAAGCCAAATCTTGTTGGACAGCAGCAAGTCGAAGAGTTAGGTTTTTGGTGCTCACACACTACTAATCCGGCTTAAGTAGAAGCAACTTACGCTAGCCGACATATCAATAGTAAATATAGAAGACAACTAAAATTACTAAGGCAGTCCCCGAGTTGCTGCTCGAGGTGCCAAGATTTCATTGATAAGCTCATTGCCGGCATACATACCGACATATGAGAGACTCGGATACATACACTTCTCTGCTAAGTATAGAAAGGACGAAGTAGAGCTACATTCCATGGACGCTTGGATTCCTCCCTAGACCTGTCCGCCCTGTTCTTTTCCTGTGGTTTTGCATCGATAAGATAATAAGAATCATTGTGCAATGCTTTGCTCACAATGAATGGCCCTTCCCATGGGAGGGATAATTTATGCATGCCAGCAGTACGTTGTACCAACCGGAGTACCAAATCGCCTTCCCGGAAAACTCGGGGGCTTACTTTCTGGCTATGATAGCGTCAGAGATTTTGCTGATATATGGCGGATCTGGACAATGCCAATTCTCTCGCTTCTTCCAGCAGATCAACGTCATTTTGCCAGGCTTCTTGCACTTCGGCTTCTGTGTATTGGGTGACCCTAGGCGAGTCATGCTCTATGTCGGCTGGTAGTACAGCTTCTGCCCCATATACCAGAAAGAATGGCGTATAGCCCGTTGATCGATTCAGAGTTGTTCTTAAACTCCACAGTACCGCTGGTAGTTCTTCTATCCAGCACCCCGCTGATCTTTGCAGCGGCTCAATGAGCCGGGGTTTTATCCCGGATAACACTAATCCATTGGATCTTTCCACTTGTCCGTTCGATGCAGGGTGGGCTACCGTGGCAACGTCCAGCCGGATCTTCTTATCTCGGCAAAAACGCGCAAATGCTCCTTCAGCAAAATTTGTGCCATTATCCCTGATTATACTGTGAGGATAACCGTATCTCAAGATGATGTCTTTGAGGAAAGTTACGGCAGTAGCTCCATCACATTTTCTTATTGGCTTCACTTCAATCCATTTTGTAAATTTGTCAACCATGACCAGGATGTGGGTCATGTTCCCTCTTGCTGGTTTAAATGGGCCAACCATATCCAAGCACCATACGGCAAATGGCCATGTAATTGGTATGGTCTTGAGCTCCGACATTGGCATATGTGTCTTTGTCGCATATCTCTGACAGCCATTGCATTTTCTCACCAAATCTTCTGCTTGTTCCAAGGCACGTGGCCAGTAAAACCCATGGCGGAAAGCTTTTGCTACCAAGGCTCTGGACGAGGCATGATGCCCACACTCCCCTTGATGTATATCTCGGAGGATGTCAAGTCCTTCCTCCGGGTCAACACATCGCTGGAGGACATTAGTCACACTCCTTTTGTATAGCTCGGAATTGATGATTGTGTATGCTTTTGCTCTCCTCTGAGTTTGCCTGGAAAGCACCTCCTCAGCATGTAAAGTTCCATCTTTTAGGAATTGGAATATGGGTAGTGCCCAAGCTGGTACAGCTCGCACTGGGAACACATCCTCATCAATTTCCATTTGATCCATCGGCATAACTTCTACCGGATCACGCTGTGCAGTCCCCGGGTTTGCCCAGGCAGTCCCCAGGTTTTGCATACTGCTCCCCACATCAATGTCCATGGGCACAACCTCTGATTCCGGGTTTACCGGGATAAAAATTGAGTCGGACTCCGGGGATGGCCTGATAGATGGTTTTCTGAGGTGCTCTAATGCTACACCCAATGGAATTGCTTGTCGGGTTGATCCGAGCTTCGACAATACGTCGGCAGCCTCATTTTCCACCCGGGGTATATGGTGAAATTCGCATCCCTCAAAGTAACCAGATATCTTCTGTACATGAAATATGTACAGTGCCATATTTGCATCCAAAGCATCCCATTGTCCGGAGACTTGCTGGACTACGAGATCCGAGTCACCGAAGCATTGGATCCGACGTATTCCAATCTCCTTTTCCACTTTGAGCCCATGTACAAGTGCCTCGTATTCTGCAACGTTGTTTGATGCAGTGAAGTGGATCTGCAGCACATATTTCAGCTGGTCCTTCTTTGGCGAGGTAAGCACAACTCCGGCACCTAACCCTGTTTTTGTTTTTGAACCGTCAAAGTGCATTCTCCAGTAGTTCGGATCTGGCAATGGTGGCTCATATTGCACCTCGGCCCAATCCACAAAAAACTCCACCACAGCTTGAGATTTGATTTCCTCTCTTCTGTCATATTGTGGCGCATAAGGAGCCAGCTCAATTGCCCATTTTGCAATCCTGCCACTTGCATCTTTGTTGCTCATTATCTCGGATATGGGAGCTTCACATATTACCTTGATTGGGTGCTCCTCGAAATAGTGCTTCAGCTTCTTAGCTGCCATATACACACCATATGCCACCTTCTGATAGTGAGGATAATTCTGCTTTGAGGCTGATAATACCTCGCTTAGGTAATACACTGGCCTTTGCACTGACTTACCCTCTTCGTCGCGCTCTACCACAATTACTGCACTTACAACTCGGCTGGTTGCGGCTATATAGAGCAACATTGGCTCCTTTGATAGTGGAGAGGCTAACATTGGTGCAGTGGCTAACATCTTCTTTAGTTGGATAAAGGCTTCATTGGCCTGCGGCGTCCAAATGAACTTGTCCGACTTTTTCATGAGTTGATAGAGAGGCAGTGCCTTTTCTCCCAACCGACATACAAACCGACTTAAGGATGCCAGACAACCAGTGAACTTCTGGACATCGTTAAGACACTTCGGTAGTTCCATTCGCTCTATGGCCCAGATTTTAGTTGGATTAACTTCGATACCTCGGCTGGAGACAAGAAAACCGAGTAACTTTCTAGCCGGGACACCGAAGGTACATTTCTCTGGATTAAGCTTCATTCGGAACCTCCTTAGGTTCGCAAATGTCTGCCTGATATCGTCAAGGAGTGTTTTGCTTTCCTTGGTCTTTATCATAGCATCATACACCTGCACATTTTGACCAATTTGTTCATGCAAACATTTTTGCATACATCTTTGGTACGTTGCCCCCGCATTACGTAAACCAAAAGGCATGGTGCGATAGCAATAAGCCCCATACGGGGTGATAAATGCAGTCTTTATTTGATCACTTGGGTTCAGAGGTATCTGGTGGAAACCAGAATATGCATCGATGAACGACAACAACTCACACCCAGCAGTGGAATCTATGACTTGGTCTATCCTTGGCAGTGGGAATGGATCTTTTGGACACGCCTTATTCAGGTTCGTGTAATCGATACACATACGCCAAACCACTGCCACGTTCGGATCATCCTTCTTCTTCTCCACCAGCACCGGATTAGATAGCCAATCCGGGTAAAGCACTTCCATGGTAAATCCTGCAGCCAACAACCAAGCTATCTCATCTCCTATGACCTTTCTCCTGTCTTCGGCGAAGCGGCGGAGAGGTTGCTTCACCGGCTTTGCTCCAGGTCTGACATTCAAAGAGTGATCGGCCAACTCCCTCAGAACATGTTGCAAGTCCTGTGTGGACCAAGCAAAAATATCCCGATTCTCACGGAGGAAGTTGACGAGCTCGCTTTCCTATTTGTCATTTAACCCGGCACCAATTGTTACGGTACGCTCAGGGAACATATCATCAACATGCACTTTCTTGGTATCCTTTGTCGCTTGGAATGAGACACTATCATGCGGGTTACTCAGCGCCAGCATATACTGTTGCGCGGACTGAGCCAATGCCGCCACCTCTTGGATCTTTCTCTTTTCTTGCGCAATCACGAGTGACTCGGCCAGGTTAGACCCGGCAGATGCACACTCAATGGAACGTCGGAAATCACCAGCGATGGTAATTACACCATTTGGCCTAGGCAACTTCATCTTTAAGTAACTGATGTGACAACTTGCCATGAATTTGTTCAAAGATGGCATGCCGAGCAACGCGTGATATGCGCTCTCCAAATTTACAACCTAGAACTCCAAATTCTCAGTCCGGCAGTTATCTCTTGTGCCGAACAATACGTCAATCCGGACCTTGCCTATGGGCTCACAAGAAATGCCTGGCACAATGCCATGGAAAGTTGTCCTTGTAGCTTGGAGCATATTTTCCGAGATACCCAACTTGCGCATCGTGTCCACATACATGATGTTGATGCTACTGCCATTATCAATTAGCACCTTTGAGAACCTCACATTGATGTTAGGCCTAATGAACGTCGGATCCAACACGAGTGCATACGAACCAGGGCTTGGCATGAGCTTCGGATGATCTTTGATGCTCCAGGTAATCTCCTGATCCGACCAAGGCATATACCTCGTCACGGCCGGCATTACTGCATTGACCTCCATATGTCGGCGCTGCAAGGTCTTTCTGTCTGTCTCTTCCATAGTAAACACACAATAACTCTGATGATGCTCTCTATACTCATTCCTCCCCTAGTTTCTGGGGTACCTCTGATCCTGTTGGTTTTGGTTCTCCACCTGGTGCACTGCATCCCTTCTCTCATGGTTGTCATACCTCGGCGGAGGGGGAGGCAACATTAGCTATTGCGTGTTCGCTCTGGAGAGCAATTTCTGCCGGGGTAACTCCTGCCGAGGTTGATCATTCCGAGGTGCCTGAGCATTCCCCGAACCACTTTGTTCTATCTTTCACATCCACTCACACTGCCTGGTTGTGTGACCCGCTGGGTTGCTCGGATTAGGCGTGTGAAATTTACACGGCTGATCGAGCATTGCCTCATAGGTGTACCTCGGACGGTCCTTCTTTTCTTGCCACTGTTTTTTCTGCTCTGGCGTCCAAGTTTTCTTTCCATCATTCCTTGGTGTCCATTGCTGTCCTCCAGTTTTTTGACGTTGACTGCTTCCTGCTTCGGGTTGATCCTGATTCACAGCTGCAACTTGTTGCGAACTGTACCGATAATCCGGTCCGTCATCCCTTCTTTTACCTCGGTAATCATTTCTTCGGGATGACCCGGCCCCATCTCGCTGACAATACTCCTCACTTGACTCGTTTGACGTGAGCCTAGGTTGCGTCGGATCACCCAAGGCATATGAATCAGCAATTCGGATCGTTTCTGCCAAGGTAGTTGGCATATCCCTCTGCAACCTTTGCCATAGCATGCTCGCATATCTGCATCCCTGAGCAAACCATGCTATGGCCTGTGACTCAATCACGCCCTCACAGGAGTTTCGCACAGTGCACCAACGGGTTAAAAACTCCCGGTCAGTCTCATTCGGTCTCTGCCTGCACATCGCTAGGGTCTGTGGCCTGTTAGGCCTCTGATACATACTTGAGAAATTGCTAACAAACATCTCCTCAAAATCGATCCAACAGTTAATAATTCGGGTTGGCAAATTGTTTAGCCATACCCTCACTGGCCCCTCTAGTATCTGGGGTACATATCTCACAACCCATTTCAAGTTGCCTGTGGCAATTTTTACAGCAGTTGCATAGTTAATCAACCAATCCTCTGGCTTAGTGCTACTGTCATACGTCTTTGTGCCTCTAGGTAACTGGAAGTTAGGTACCAGAGGTTCCTTCATGATTCGGGGCCCAAAACATGCTGGACCCGGAGGACCTTGACACTCAATTTGCTCTGACCTATACAGCCGATCCAATTTCAATCTGGCGTCATCAGGCATCAAGTTCCTGCCTCCCAATCTTGACCCTATCACGTGATAGTCTGGCCTAGGATAGCCAGCATTCACCATTTCCGAATCACCATCATTGTATCTATCTTGCTCCTGTGGAGCTGCTCTCTGTTGCATACCTTGGCCGACACTGCGCTCTTGCCGTGGTATATTCCACTGCTGCGGTTGACCTGCACCTACCGTATTACGCTGTCCGGCATTGCCATTTACAGCATTCCCTTGACCGGCATTGCCTTGGTCGCGGTTACCTCGGCCAGCTTCACCTCGGCTCACACTCCTTCGATCGTCATTTCTCTGCACTTCTTTTCCTTTCCCTGCCCTTGCCGGGTCATATGAGACTATCTGCTTATTCCTCCTGGCCAAAGTTACAACCTCTTATCTCCTAGGACCACCATGAGGAAACGATGCGGCTCCAGCGGATTTCTCCGGGTTACTCACCGCCGAATGAACGATCTTGGAGGCCCCAGCTCTCTCTCCGGGTTTGCCCTGAGCAACTCCTCGTTTTGCCTGTTCGCGATCCGAACCAACTCATTGACTCTATCCTGCTGTCGTTGATGGGCTTCACCCGTCAGACCTTCTAACTCAGATGCAGCTGCATCTGCTGCTCTGAGGTTCTTTGCCGGTGTACTGTACTTCGGCATCCCCACGGACAGACAGTTTTCTGATTCCTCAATCCTAGTATCACCCTCTCTGTTAATTTCACTCATGAGATTTCTCCCCTTCACTTTTATAGCATCTACCTTATTTGCCTTTGCGTACTCACCCAGTGGCATGTTCAACGACTGCTGAGCTGCGGCTATCTTTTTCGCACCCTCTAGTATTTTTTGCCTAGTCTCCTCTAGCTCGGCCTGTGCCTGAGCCGGATCTACTGCTGCTGCTACTGGGTTTGCCAAGCTATCCATCGCCTGCTGCAGCACATTCTCAGGCCTCTCTAGCGGAGGACCTCTACTTTTCCTCGGTGCCTTAGGTGTTACCTCCGGATCTGGTGCCGGATCCTTGCTTGCGCCAGTGCCAGGCGCGGTCATCATTACCTCAGCGTGGTCCGGGGAGCGAGTGATACGCGCCCCGCGAACCGCACTAAGGGGTGGCTCGCGTCCTTCGACGACGTGTCGCGGATGAATGCAAGACACATCGACAACAACGTAGACCTTGTGCGCGCCGAGCTTGACGAAGAGGCCATTCCGCGGGAGAGGACGCTTGTCGAAGCAGCCTGCGTTGTCGCTGATGAAATCCAGCACTCCAAAGCGCTGAACGGGCCCGGAGACGATGCGTTCGCCGGTGCCGATGAAGTTTCCCGTCCGGATCTTCACCCCTGCTAGCGCTGCTAGCCCCACGGTGGGCGCCAACTGTCATGGTGGTGTCACAGCAGATGCCATGGATAGGCTAAAGGTGGGGACTAAATGCACTAGGGGAATCCAGGGAGGGATAGTGTGGTGATTCCACACACGGTAGCTTTGCATTTGATTCACTTCCACAGATTACAAATGCTCCTTGAGCTGTATTGGGGAGAGGAGGAAGAAGAACTCTCTTACTCTCACCACTTGTTCAATACCACCCTCAAGGGATCAACCAGAAAAACCCAACCCTTTCTACAGAGGCCCTAGCCCTCCTTATATAGGGGTGGCTAGGTCTCCGATTAGGGCATACGTGGAGGCATATTCCAGGGAATATGCCTCTTCCCAAAATAGTAAGCCGACTGGGTCACTTTTTCCTCCGCGTCATCCATGCAGAGGCTACGTGAGCCTCTGTGGCGCCTGCGTCATCTGACATAGGCTTCATCACCTTTGTTGGCCACGCCTCGGTGGTCTTGCCTCTGTCCGCTTCGCTCACGCTATGCGTACAGTGGTCACCTTTGACCAGCGAGATACCTTCCTTCTCTTACAAGCTTGATATGACACGGATCCTACATAGTTGATCCGGCCACACCTGTTCCTGCATACAAGTTAGATACATCTTACCGACATACAGCATAAGTCGGTTGAGACCGAGTTAGGTGGACGTCCCCTGGTCCGGGTTACTCCATGATCCGGCTTGCCTTGAGGTGACTCGGCCAGCACTTGCTTTGACCTTGCCGTACCTCGGCTAACTAGGCCTTAATACCCCGGCGTGACCCTACCGGGGGGTATCCCCCCAACACTTCGCCTCGCCTCTCCGAGCTTCCTAACCAAAGGAATCGAGTTGGGGTGCTTCCAATTGATGGCCACGACCACTTCTTCCCGAGCTCCGACCAAGCTCCACCGAGACTATGCCGTCACCTCCGCCCTCCACAGCTTCATCTGAGGCCACCGTCGTGTCGAGGGTAAGCGTATGAGTCTCTCAGTGCCCTTCGCTCGCTTTCTCTTGCCCTGTATCATCCTATCACCGTAGACCACCGAGCACCGCCGCTAGTCATCGCCGTTGTCGATGCTCTGGTGACTATTAGAGAGCGCAACCGCCTTAGCTAGGTTTCCCCTACTTCCCTCATTCGAGCGCATCTCTCCGTGATGTCTATGGTGTCATAGATTGGTGTTGCCGCTGTGCTCCGGTGGGATGACGTCATCCTCCGGCGAGGTGAGGCCAGTGAAGACCATCAGGTCATTTTGACTCGGTCCATGCCCATGTAGCATGTGACATGGCGGGAGCCCCACCAGTTAGTGACTCCGGGGTAGAATAGAATCGATATAAAAAGTCTGCACCGTGATGTCTACGCACTTCTATTCTTGTAGACAGTTGTTGGGCCTCCAAGTGCAGAGGTTTGTAGAACAGCAGCAAGTTTTCCCTTAAGTGGATCACCCAAGGTTTATCGAACTCAGGGAGGAAGTGGTCAAAGGTATTCCCTCTCAAGCAACCCTGCAATCAGGATACAAGAAGTCTCTTGTGTCCCCAACACACCCAATACACTTGTCAGGTGTATATGTGCACTAGTTCGGCGAAGAGATAGTAAAATACAAGTGGTATGGATAAAAGAGAACGGTGCCAGAAAATACTTTGATGGCGTGGAAGAGACTAAAGCAAAACTGAAATAAAGATGGAAGCAAGCAAACATGTAACAAATCTAGTAGCAAACGAAGTTTCAATGCTTAGAAACAAGGCCTAGGGATCATACTTTCGCTAATGAACACTCTCATATAAATATCTTCTTCTTTATGATACTATGCTGAACTACTCTCTGGTTGGACACTCTAATCCATGGTAGGGCTATAACAGCACACCTCAAAGTAAGCCTTTCCCATCTAGAAAACCCCACACTGTCACCTTGAGCACTAGATGAGTCCAACAAACACCACAATTTCATAAAGACATCCAACTCCAAATATAACTCATAACAAGTATTTGTAATCTCTAGCCTAAGTACCACCATGGTGTGCACGCTGTCACTTTCACACACATGGGGAGATCAGAGATCTATTAAAGCACTTGAGTAGCAAGGCAGATCTACAGATTACAAGCTCATGATCTCAATAAGATCATGCATAGAGAGAGAGATGCACACATAGCTACCAGTAGAACCCTTAGCCTCGAGAGAGAACTACTCCCTCCTAATCATGGGAATTAGCAATGGTGATGGAGATGGTGGTGGAGATCGATGGAGATGGCTCTGGGGGCACTTCCCCGTCCTGCCAGGGTGCTGGAATAGAGACTTTCTGTCCCCCGAATCTCCCCTTCGGTGGTGGCGGCACTGCGGAACTTTTCGTGGCTGGAGGCTTGATGATCTAGGGTTTATGCATCAGGAGGCTCTTATAGGCGAAGGAGACAAGGTCGGTGGCCGGCCAGGGGGCCCACGCCATGCCCTGGCGCGGCCTAGGCTGGCTCGCGCCAAGGGGGTGTGGCCACCCTATGGCCCCTCTCCGACTCTCCTTCTGGCTCCGTGAGTCTTCCAGGAAAATAGTAACTTTGGCTTTTGTCCCGTCCAATTCCGAGAATATTCATTTTCTGACTTCCTGGAACCAAAAATAGTAGAAAACAGGCAACTGGCACTGTGGCATCTTGTTAATAGGTTATTCCAAGAAATCATATGAAAAGTACTCCAAAGTTGGAACAAAACACAAGAAAGTAGATAAAACCAAGCATGGAACATAAAAAATTATAGATACATTTGCAATGTATCAACATCCCCAAGCTTAACTCCTGCTCGTCCTCGAGTAGGTAAGTGATAAAAAGAAAGAATAATTTTTGAGG
Source organism: Avena eriantha (assembly GCA_910589775.1). Classification (NCBI taxonomy): domain Eukaryota; kingdom Viridiplantae; phylum Streptophyta; class Magnoliopsida; order Poales; family Poaceae; genus Avena; species Avena eriantha. The sequence goes on along the minus strand of OU342742.1, from coordinate 61,788,127 downwards.
TGACATGCACCATCATAAACTTGATCAAAATATTTGTAAAACATTCAAAGCTGGGATCATAGTACTTCAATCATAACATGAAAGACAAAGTTCTAGCAATAAGCAAGAGACTATGATGCAACATGAAAAGGCACAAACAAAAGATTCATGAATAACAATGCTTTGCAAGACATTTGTTTGTTTCACATAAAGAAAACATAGCATAGTAGTATTCAGCTTGTCCCTCATAGAGTAGCAAATATAAATGCATAGGACACCTTCAAAATTCATAAGAGTGACTAGATACAATAGTTTAAAACAAGTAATATCAAATTATGCATCAATCAACTAGTCTTGGGACAATGCACATAGAACTAAGAATGGCCACTATGCTCTCAAAGTAGGTGCATAAAGATAGAAGGTGGAGACTCGATATAATGGTGGAAGAAAGGCCTTTTGTAAAAGGAAGTAGGGATTCAAGTCTCATAAAGAGCTTCCAAAAATTATGGTACTTATAGCTTTCAGCTCTCATTGCCCCTATCATAAGCATCTTGAAGTGATTAAGGTTAAAGTGAACAAACTATGGTGTACATGCTTGACGAAGTATAAGTCAGAAATCTCATGTCCCTTGTATACGAGGGCCGCTCCTCATGCTACTCAAATTTCATAGTATCTCTTTTTTTCTCTTTTCTCTTTTTTTTTTCAATATAGGACTCTTTTTTTATAACAAGAATGCTTCATAGACAGCTCATTATGGTTACGCTGCAGGTTTCCACCATGTCAGCATGGATTAGACCAGCGGCCCAGGCATTTCTCACACATATACATAACTCCATGGACTTACAAGATCCCCTTTCATTTCACACCGACGACATCCATATACAAAAGAGCATGATATCAACTAGGTACAAGTACCAAGTGCAATGTTGAAAGCGTTCCCCATGAAAGCATGGTTCTGCTAATTCCCAACAAATAAGTGCAAGCATATACAACATAGACGATACAATGGTTCAATTTTATTAAGGGCAAGAAAAGTAAAGTGTGCCATCAAGTTCGTGAGAGCTTTAATCACTAGTTTTCTCATAACAAGTTTAATTTGGAAGGTAAACAAAAGCATGAATATACTTGGAATAGCATAAGCTAGTAGGTAGGTATGGTAGACTATTTGGAATAACTTGGTTTAGGGAGTTGGACGCATGAGTGGAACTCATACTTGGTTGTGGAGGCTAGCAAAAGACTAGGAGCGACAAACTAAGAGAGCAATAATGGCCATAATCATGCAGAGCGACAAAACATCATTGATCAAAGCATAAAGTGATACTACAAGTTCAAAACTAAAGGATCATAAAGGCTATGGTGACTTGAGATAGTCATAACATGGTGCGAGCATGCGCCAAGTCAACCAAATAAAGCATCAAAGGAGAATACCACTATACTATGCTTTAATATGCTAAAACAACGCATGATTCATCCAAGGCACATTAAGCAATCTCAATTGTTTATAACAAGTCATGCTACAACAAAGAATACTAAGCATAAAGCCAAAACAATATCAAGCATGGCATGACAAAGCATAGGCCACAGTCAAAAACAAAATCTTTTTACCACATAAGTATGAACTTTCCTACTCTTTTCCAAACCAAACCAAACTATTTGAAAACCAATGTATGAAAGAGGGGGTCCAACCAATTTATTCAGAAAACTAAGCAAACAAAAGAAAACGAAAACGAAAAAGAAGACGCTCCAAGAACAACACAACTGTGCATGAAACAAGAAAAATGAAGCGTTTGGAAGAAACCTGGGATTTTTATTGATGAAGGGAGGGATGCCTTGGGCATCCCCAAGCTTTGACGCTTGTACTTCTTGGATATTTCTTGGGGTGACACACATGGCCTCCCCAAGATTGAGCTTTAGTTCATCCTTCATCTCATTACTCATTTCTTCCATACACCTAAAAAATTTCCTTCATACAAAACTTAACACAATCTTTATTAGAAACATTAGTGCACTCAAGATAAATAAGTCTTAAGGTTAAGTTTTAACACCAAATAAACTTCCATTAGAACACTAGCTACTGTAGAACTTCCCTCAAAAAGCTCAATTCCCCAAAAGAACTCAAAAAGGAACCAACAAGAAGCAAATGTAGAAAATAGCAGAAATCTGTCAAAACAGACCAGCTAGTAAAGAAGAATTTTTTCGAAGACATTCTGTTGCTCAAATCAAAAAGTGTTGAACTAACGAAAGTTAGATAACAACCTGGGGCAGAAGCACAAAAATTCAAGCCTCAAAAAGACGTACAGAGATTGTACACGAAATTTTACGGTGAAGCACACAAATCTGTTTCGGGACACCAACTTTCCCAATCATTACTTCTCTCTCATTAGAGGTTACTCTTGGCACGAAAAGTAAATAAAAAAGGATAATGAGCGGTTATTACTGAAGTAATAACTTTCAAGACTCATCTAAAACTTTTAGGTTATCTCCCAATAAGTACTTTTCTTTAACGCCTTTAAGTTAGGCATGATAGTTTGAGAAGATGCTCACATAAGAAATATGAATTGAAGTAAAAGAGAGCATCAAGAAGCAAATTCAAAACACATTTAAGTCTAACCCACTTCCTATGTCTAGGAATCTTGTCAAGAAACAAGTCATGAAAGCACAAAACAACAAGCATAGTAAAGCAAAACAAGTGCAACTTCAAGAATTTCAACATAAAGAAGGGAAACTTAATATTATCGACATGCATAAAACCATGTTTCCCTCTCTCATTATAACTTTCAGTAGCATCATGAATAAAATTAACAATATAACTATCACAAGAAACATTCTTATCATGAGCCACATGCATATAATAATTATTACTCTCCACATAAGCATAGTCATTCTTATTAATTATAGTGGGAGCAAATTCAACAAAATAGCTATCATTATTATTCTCATCACCATAATCATCAAATATAGGAGGCATATTGTAGTCATTAATTTTCTCCTCAATAGTAGGTGGACTGAAAATATCATATTCATCATTGTAATCATCATATATTGGAGGTTTGGTATCATCATAAGCAATAGAATAGCTATCTTCCAAAGCTGGGGAACTAAAAAGATCATTTTCATCAAAACCAGCTTCCCCAAGCTTAGACTTTTCCATAGCATTAGCAATAATGGTGTTCAAAGAATTCATACTAATAACATTACTATTAGCATGCAAATAAAGTTCCATAGGTCTTTTAATTTTCTCTTCAAACACTTCATGTCCTAACTCAAGATAAATACTATAAAGCTCTCTAATTTTTGTTGTTGTTTTCCATTAAGCCTAACTAGTGAAAACAAGAAACAAAAAGACAAAATTGTAGAATCTAAAGGAAATAACTTCGAGCACTCACACTGGAGGATGTGAGTACCTTTTACCTTAGCTCCCCGGCAACGGCGCCAGAAAATAGCTTGATGTCTATGCCCTTCTATTCTTGTAGACAGTTGTTGGGCCTCCAAGTGCAGAGGTTTGTAGAACAGCAGCAAGTTTTCCCTTAAGTGGATCACCCAAGGTTTATCGAACTCAGGGAGGAAGTGGTCAAAGGTATTCCCTCTCAAGCAACCCTGCAATCAAGATACAAGAAGTCTCTTGTGTCCCCAACACACCCAATACACTTGCCAGGTGTATATGTGCACTAGTTCGGCGAAGAGATAGTAAAATACAAGTGGTATGGATAAAAGAGAACGGTGCCAGAAAATACTTTGATGGCGTGGAAGAGACTAAAGGAAAACTGAAATGAAGATGGAAGCAAGCAAACATGTAATAGATCTAGTAGCAAACGAAGTTTCAATGCTTAGAAACAAGGCCTAGGGATAATACTTTCGCTAATCAACACTCTCATATAAATATCTTCTTCTTTATGATACTATGCTGAACTACTCTCCGGTTGGACACTCTAATCCATGGTAGGGCTATAACAGCACACCTCAAAGTAAGCCTTTCCCATCTAGAAAACCCCACACTGTCACCTTGAGCACTAGATGAGTCCAACAAACACCACAATTTCATAAAGACATCCAACTCCAAATATAACTCATAACAAGTATTTGTAATCTCTAGCCTAAGTGCCACCATGGTGTGCCCGATGTCACTTTCACACACATGGGGAGAGCATAGATCTATTAAAGCATTTGAGTAGCAAGGTAGATCTACAGATTACAAGCTCATGATCTCAATAAGATCATGCATAGAGAGAGAGATGAACACATAGCTACCGGTAGAACTCTTAGCCTCGAGAGAGAACTACTCCCTCCTCATCATGGGAATCAACAATGGTGATGGAGATGGTGGTGGAGATCGATGGAGATGGCTCTGGGGGCACTTTCCTGTCCTGGCAGGGTTCCGGAAAAGAGACTTTCTGTCCCTCGAATCTCCCCTTCGGTGGTGTCGGCGCTGCGGAACTTTTCGTGGCTGGAGGCTTGATGATCCAGGGTTTATGCATCGGGAGGCTCTTATAGGAGAAGGAGACAAGGTCGGTGGGCGGCCAGGGGGCCCACACCATGCCCTGGTGCGTCCTGGGCTGGCCCGTGCCAAGGGGGGTGTGGCCACCCTATGGCCCCTCTCCGACTCTCCTTCTGGCTCCGTGAGTCTTCCGGGAAAATAGTAACTTTGGCTTTTGTCCGTTCCAATTCCGAGAATATTCATTTTCTGACTTCCTGGAACCAAAAACAGCAAAAAACAGGCAACTGGCACTGTGGCATCTTGTTAATAGGTTAGTCCAAGAAATCATATGAAAAGTACTCCAAAGTTGGAACAAAACACAAGAAAGTAGATAAAGCCAAGCATGGAACATCAAAAATTATAGATACATTTGCAATGTATCACACCGCGTGCGCTGTATCATGCTGACGTCAGCAGTGATGCAATAAATAATTTATTAGTTATTTAAATAAATCCAGAAAATATATAAATCTTGTTAAATCAATATGTTTTGTTTTATAATTTGGAAAAAATCCATATAATATATCAAAATGTTCAGAAAAATAAACTCTATAATGCAAACCTATTATCATATTTAATTTTCCAACTTAAATAAAATAATTAGTATTTATTAGTAAATAACCTATTAGGGATAAATCTTAAATAAATATATTCTATTATTTAAAAATAAGTATAATATATCAAAATTCTTAGAAAAACAAAATACATATTTATAAACTTATTTTGACATTTTTCTGATAATTAACTAAGTATTTATTATTTATAAAGTGACAAAACTTATAAAAATAATATCTTATTATTTAAAAATCACAAAACTATTTATAATATACCAAAATTCATCACAAAAATAATATCTACATGTTAAAAATATAATAATCCACAAATAATCCTAAATACAATATTTGTTAAACTATTATTCACAAATAAGTGTGTATTATTTTCCAAAAAGATTCTTATGAAATATAAAATCCTTAAAAATGATAGTTTTTATTTTACATAATAAAACCTTGGGATTCACTCAAGAATTCTACGTGATGAAGTACGATTTGGTTTAGAATCAACTATAAAAAGATAAAAAGAGGAGTTATCATGGTGAGATTAGCTCCGAGACCATGCTAAGTTTTTAATTAGGACTAGTACAAAGTAAATAATCTTGAGTCTGTTGCCATATTACTAGGTGACATTCCTACTTAACCAAGTCCTAGTGTCTATTGATCTTCAATGTTAAGTGATCAATTCTTGACCTAGCACTCGTTGAGTCTTAGCTCTGACCTATTATATTAACCTCCCAAAGACCTTAAGTAAATTAATAAGAAGGAGGAGTTAGTTATAGTAGAGTGTGCCATCATCAATGGAATGTGATCCTTAGTAGTGATCAAACCATTTGATATTAGAGGAGTTAACTCACTCATGAGTTAACTAGAAGAAGTATTTAAACCCAAGAATTTAGATAATAATTATGAAGCCATGAGAAAGCTAGTAGTAGTAGAGAATCCAATGATAATCTCGTTAAGCCAAGAAGGTATAAACCTAAAGTAAGTTTTCTTAACAAGATAAGCCTGTAGAGAGACTAGTACAAAGTCTACTACCTAGTGATAATAGATCTTGATCAGATAAATAGAAGCCTAAAGATAACCTTAGTGAAGTATTAATAGATCTTGATCATATAATAGATCTTAATCAGATAAATAGATCTTAATTCAGGAAGATGTGATCTTTGTGAATAAGATAAGTGAGATTTATAGAGTATATTTAGGAAAAGAATTCCTTATCTAAAGATAACCTTAGTGAGGTATTAAGGTAAGGATTCTTTAGAAGCCCTAACCAAGATCATATCAAACCATGACAAGATCCATGTCTACCTCTTTGTTTAAAATCCTAGAATAAAGAGGGTAGTTAAACCAGTTCCTATTCTTAGGCAGCCAATGGATAGTATCACTTAGTCAAATTAAATGTCTAAGAGATAAGTAGAATAGCAGTTGAGAGTGTATTGATGGAAGCCTTGTCCACCTGTTTATCAGCCTTGTCCACCTGTTTGTCTTAAACCCTAAAAAGGACCTAGCCTCATATACCATAAGATTTAATGCATATACATTAAGTCCTAGATGATGCTAAGTATGAATAGCATTTTTATAGATATAATTAATCACATTAAATCATTACCCTTACTATTATCATGGTGAAAAAATAATCATTTTATAAAGCTTTTGGATAATAAACAAAATATTAAACCCTAAAGGAATAAATGTTGCCATCAATAAAATAGTTTCCAAATAGTTTAAATTTATGAAAAATCATGAAAAGTACAAGCACCACTTAGTCCCTAAGATTCCTGCAGTATTTAATGTGTTCCATGAAAATTTTGGATATTTAAATCCTTATGGAAATTCATATTTGAAAAGGTTTTACAAAAATAGTAAATAGGATAAGAAAAAGAAAAGAAGTATAGCCAGCAGACTCGGCCCACACATTAATTGTCGCCGCGTGCGCGCCTCGCAACATACCGCTTGCTCCGCTATGGCCCAACAGCAGCCCGACCAAATGTACCCCTTTATCGACTCAATCCGTCGTCTTCCTCCTCCGGTCAAGCAGCTCGCTGGAGGGGACGGCGACCGCCCGATGTCGCCTCGTAGCCATGCTTCCGCCACCGACACTCCTGCGAGGATAAGAATTCCACGATGATGCTCTCATCCTCATCCTCTCATTCCCTCTCTCGCGCTCTCTCTCTCTCTATGTTCCCCTCTAGGGACAGAAACCCTAGCTCGAAGCCACCGTGTAGCACCATCGCTTTGAGCCTCCCCATGCTCCATTGATCACTCTGGATTCTTCGCCTCGCCTCTCCGAGCTTCCTAGCCAAAGGAATCGACTTGGGGTGATTCCAATTGATGGCCACGACCACTTCTTCCCGAGCTATGACCAAGCGCCGCCGAGATCATGCCGTCACCTCCGCCCTCCACTACTTCATCTGAGGCCACTGTCGCGTCAAGGGTAAGCATATGAGTCTCTTAGTTCCCTTCGCTCGCTTTCTCTTGCCATGTATCGCCGTATCACCGTAGACCACCGAGCACCGCCGCTAGTCATCACCATTGTCGATGCTCCGGTGACTATTAGACAGTGGAACCGCCTTAGCTAGGTTTCCCCTACTTCCCTCGTTCGAGCGCATCTCTCTGTGATGTCTACGGTTCCATAGATTGGCTTCGCCGTCGTGCTCCGGTGGGATGGCGTCATCCTCCGGCGAGGTGACAGCAGCGAAGACCATCAGGTCGTTTTGACTTGGTCCATACCCATGTGGCATGTGACATGGCGGGAGCCCCACCAGTCAGTGACTCCGGGTAGAATAGACATTGTATAAAAAGTCTACACCGCGTGTACTGTATCATGCTGACGTCAGCAGTGATGCAATAAATCAATTATTAGTTATTTATAAATCTTGTTAAATTAACATCTTTTGTTTTATAATTTGGAAAAATCCATATAATATATCAAAATGCTCAAAAAGAATAAACTCTATAATGCAAATCTATTATCATATTTAATTTTCCATCTTAAATAAAATAGTTAGTATTTATTATTAAATAACCTATTAGGGATAAATCTTAAATAAATATATTCTATTATTTAAAATTCATAAAAATAAGTATAATATATCAAAATTCTTAGAAAAACAGAATACATATTTATAAAATTATTTTGTGCATTTTTTGTGATAATTAACTAAGTATTTATTATTTATTTAGTATTTATAAAGTGATAAAACTTATACAAATCATATCTTATTATTTAAAAATCACAAAAATATTTATAATATACCAAATTTATCACAAAAATAATATCTACATGTGAAAAAATATAATAATCCACTTTTGAATGAAATAAATATTTAGTACTCCAATAAACTTGAATTAAACTTATTTCCTTAATGGATAAATCATAAAAGGATATGTAAAATTGCTAATGCTTCTAATATTATCCATTAAAGGTCTAATAATAGTGTTAATATTAAGTAATGCTACTATAAAGTCAAAATATTCTAAAGCATCCTAAATACAATATTTGTTAAACTATTATTCACAAATAAGTGTGTATTATTTTCCAAAAAGATTCTTATGAAATATAAAATCCTCAAGAATGATATTTTAATTTTACATAATAAAACCTTTATCATCACTTCAACCACAAGTTTATAAACGTATTAAAAATCCAAAGGTAATTCATAAGTAGTTAAATAATATTATTTCCTTGATTAAAAACCATAACCACTCATTTATAAGGAGACAAATGATTCTATTAAATCCTAAAGATAAGAAACTACTACTCAACTAAAAGGAATATTACTCTTAATTAACCTTAAAGCAACATTATAAAGTGAACAAATTATAATATCATATAATGACCAAGATAGATAAGTCTCAACTACTAGTGTCGTCCTTATTCAAATGAAGTAGTTCTTTCTTCTTTGAGAATTATAACTAGTAAGAAAACCTTAAGAAACCTTAAGAAAACCTAAAGGCTCTAATTGATTAATAATCAGGCTTAAGAAATCTTTCAGATACCATGCCCATTTGAGTGCTACTATTATATGCTACTCATTGTACTTGTATGTTATTTCACACACTCTCGCAAGCCTTAATAAGAAGCACACGTATGAAGCTGATATAATAGTGAAACACATTCTAAAGAACCATTCCCAGTTTCCGAACCCTAGATCAAATACGATTAGTTCGGGGGTTCACGTTTATCAAACTAGATTACATTACTTATGCATAATTGCATCTTGCTTCTTTAAACATTAGTCCTTACCGGACCAATGATGCTATTTACAGAATTTGGATCTTATATTGTCTCAAAGACCGTGAGTACATAATCCTACAATCACATCAGGCAAGTTCACACTTGCTCATGTCCTTTGATTATTTTCTACGCTTGTAACCAACTATTGTCACCACCTGCATTTCAAAAAGGTCAAAAACACTATTTTCATAATTAAATGGAAGTAGCAGTTACTGATCCAGGGTGATCAACTAATCTATTATAACTCACAATGGAAAAGCCATTGTACAAGAATGTATCATAGTACTTAAGAACCAATATCGCTAGTGATTCTAGCGCCGTATATCATGCGTTAACCATAAGATCTATAATGGCTCTAGGGAAGTCAGCTGGATCTTCTCCCTTTCGTATGCTAACGAACAACTTTTATTGGATCTATGATCCTATATCTAGGCACGTGCAAGGGTGGGAACTGTTAATTCCCCGGTTGACGAGGGTTTAACTCATCAATGCCCATTGTTATGGACTTGGGTTTTGGAGAAGGAGGTATGCACTAGAAGTCTCGATCGGCTAGCAAACAAGCACATAGGTGAAATGAGGTTTACCCAGGTTCAGGCCTCATAGAGGATCCTATTCCTGCTTGTCTGCTCTTGATTGATGATGATCCGAAGGATTACAATGTCGCCGATGGCGGTGTATGCGCAGATTAGATCTTGCGTATGTGTATGCTACGGGTGTTGTCTAGATCTATTGTGGCGTATGGGAGATCGTAGATCTGTCTATTGTCTATTGTGGTGTCTAGATCTATTGTCTATTATGGGAGTCGCGATGCCCTTCTTATTGGACCCTCCTAGCCTTTATATATGGGGAGGCTAGGTCTCAGGTACCAATAAGAGTTGGTTACAAGTTGTATTCAAACTCTAGACTTGAACTTTCCTTGTCTTGCGCATTTGGGAGTCCGTGTCCATATGGGCTTCATACCAATCGAACCATCATAGGTGTCATGGACCTTGACAATTCGTCGAGTGGGCCTTCCATCAAGCCACACCAGGTAGGCTGTAGTTGGGTGCCTGATGGCTCAATGCACGGCGCCCAGAAAAGTGCTTGGTGCATGGTGTTGATGTAGAGCTCGTTGGGAACCCCAAGAGGAAGGTATGATGAGCACAGCAGCAAGTTTCCCTCAGTTATGAAACCAAGGTTTAATCGAACCAGTAGGAGCAAGGAAACACCTCAAAGGTGTTAATAGCTGAGCTTTGGCAGGGCGCACTACCGGTGCTAGTAGCAACGTGGAGACCTGCACAACACAACCACATAACTTTGTCCCCAACTTGCGATGAGGTTGTCAATCTCACCGTGTTTTGCGGAAAACAAAGGATTAAACGTATCGAATGGAAAGAAGTAAAAGTTTGCAGAAAGTAAACACAAAGAAGTAAACAGTTTATAGATTGTATGTAAAGAAAAGGACCGGGATCCATAGTTCACTAGAGGTGGCTCTCTTTAAGATAGATAACATGCTGGGTGAACAAATTACAGTGGGGCAATTGACCAACACCAAACAAAGCAATACATGCATATACTAATCGTCTTGACTCCTTTGAGACTTGATTGGGCATTACAACATAATACATAGACCGCCATCCAACTGCATCTATGACAAATAATCCACCTTCAGGTTATCATCCGAACCCCCTCCAGTATTAAGTTGCAAGCAATAGATTATTGCTTTACGAACTGCGTGTAAATTAAACAATACGATTGTTCTATGAACAAAGGATTGTTGTTTTCTCCCTAGTAACAACAGCACATCTAGTACCTTAGAGATTTCTGTCACTTCCCCAGATTACCAGAGGCATGAACCCACTATTGAGCATAAATACTAACTCTTGGAGTTGCTAGCATCTACTTGGCCAAGATAGCTACTAACAACGAAAAGCATGCAAGATCTCAAATAACAAGGACATGATAGAATCAATAATCAATCTGAAATAGCATCTCAATATCCATCGGATCCCCGCAAACACAACATGCAGAATTACAAATAGATGATCTTGATCATGAACGGAGCTCACAAGATCTATACATGAAAGCACAAAGGAGGAGAACCAGCCATCTAGCTACTACATGGATCTGTAGTCCAAGGATGAACTACTCACGCATCACACCGGAGGCTTGCATGGTGATGAAGTAGGCCTCCAATGTGAATTCCCCTCTCCGGCAGGGCGCCGGGAAGAGCTTCAGATCCCTCCCGATCTAGGGATGGAGATGACGGCGGCTACAGACTCTTTCGTGGATTTTTGATCGGGCCCTTAGGGTTTTCGTCCCGAGGGCAATATATAGGCGGAAGGAGAGGCCGAGGGGGTGCTGGGAGCAGCCACACCACCCCCTGGCATGGGCCAGGCCTGGCCGCGCGGCCAGGTGGTGTGGTGGCCCCCAGGCCCCTCTCCGTCTCGTATTCTGGCACTTGATGACATCCGAAAAAATAGGCACTTTGGCTTTTGTCCCGACCAATTCCGAGAATATTCATTTTCTGACTTTCCTAGAACCAAAAACAGTAGAAAACAAGCAACTGACACTGTGGCTCTTGTTAATAGGTTAGTCCAAGAAAGTCTATGAAAAGTACTCCAAAGTTGGAACAAAACACAAGAAAGTAGATAAAACCAAGCATGGAACATCAAAAATTATAGATACATTTGCAATGTATCAGTGCCTATTGGGCATACCCATGTTAGTAGCCCCTGAGTGTCCATGCGAATCATAGATTCGGGTGGAGACTTAAAAGTCTTGAGTTTTGCATTAGGATGTCGGAGTCGATAATTGTGTCGAGTGCGAAGCACTCCACCCAGAAGTTCATCGGGTCAATCAAATTTATAGTAGTTCATAGGGATGATGGTAAACGTGCCTGGTCGATGCTAGTCACCTTTGAAGCTGCTAGTCACCTTTGACCAGCAGCTCAACCACTTCGGAGCCAACGCCGTGTCGATGCTGTTGAAAGGGCATTTATGTGATTTTGATTTTTGTTGACAACACATGTGTCGGACTAATTGTTTGCTAAGTGAATCACATGTTTTAACAAAAAAAGGGCATTCGGTTACCCTCTAAAATGTTCTCTCAAGATATAGTTTTTCTAGGGCTTTTTGCTTGAGTCGTAGGAACACCGTACTATCAAGAGGGGGTCCGTGTTGGAAAGTTTGGGTGGAATCATCTCTGTTTTGCAAAACCTGAAGCTTTCCCTCTGGTGGAGATATCAGAAGGTATCTACCCTTGCGGTTGTGGCATCCTGCTCTGTGTTGTCCGGTAGTACCGGATTTCCTAACCGGTACTACCGCTTAGCGCCCGGTAGTACCGCTTGGCGGTACCGCGGGAGTCTGAGGCACCTTGGCGATTTGCGCCTCCCCTCTGTTCTCCCCGGTACCACTGAACGGTACCACCACCCTCGTCCGGTACCACCGCTCTGGTAAGCGGTACTATCGCTTAGCGGTAGCACCGCTTCCTAGAGCCACTGCCACCGCGGGGGACAGAAGCCACGCCGATGTAACTAGCGCCAACCCGGTACCCTGTCCGGGTACCTGTCCAGTAGTACTGCTGTTTTCCGGTACTACCGCTCATAGGTCCAGTACTACCGGTTGGCGACTGGCTGCAATGGGCAGATCTTTCTTGAGGGTATAAATACAGCCTTCTTCTCAAACGATAAGTTTGACTCTTTTATCTCTCTCCTCCATTGTTCTTCAGCTTCATTTCTACTAGATCTCCCACCCCAGCCCTCCAATCTCCTTGATACTTTGAGGCTTGGTGAAGGAGGTCTAGATCAAGGTTTTCACCAAAGCAAAGTTGATTCCCTCGTGTTTTCCTTTGTGGATCTTGTTACTCTTGGGTTCTTTGAACCCTACACGGAAGAGGTCGATCTCGGAGCTCGGGCATTTGTTGTAAAGCTTCGGGATTGTGTTGGGAGACTCCAGGTGTGTGGAGGTCTTCTCAACAAGTTTGTAAAGGTTTCGGTTGCCAGCTTCAAGATCACCGCATAGTGGATCGGGTGCTTGCCGTGAGGAGGGTGCTTGGGAGAATAGGGTGAGGCCTTCTGTGGCACTGGTGCTCTTAGTACCACCCACCCCTCCAACGAAGATGTACTTCCCCTCAAAAACAAGGAACTTTGGGAAAACATCTTCGTGTCTACTCTTGGTTACTTCTATCCTCTACTCTTTCCTTATTGTTACTTGCTTGCTTGTATCCTTTAAGTTCTCTCACTTAGTGAACATCTAGAGAACTTACTTTGTGTTTAGCCTTAATTTGAAAAGTAGTTAAAATTTGAGTAGCTGCTATTCACCCCCCCCTCTAGTCGCCTATACCGATCTTTCAATTGGTATCAGAGCAAGGTGCTCCTTTTGGCTTAACTTCCTAAGAGAAGTATGGGCGATTTGAAGGGAAGTGAAACCACCTCCGAAGTAACACCCATCTCTAAGAGTGAGCTATCCGCATCCATGGATACGCTTCGCCAAGAAATGCAAGACTTGCTTGAATTATATCTTGGTAAAAGGAAGTGGTTGTTGCTGATACCATTGATAACCCATCAAGTGGTTCAAAGCCGGTGGAAGATCCTCTCAAGGATTCTCCCAACGGCGATGAGGGCAATAAGGAAAAAAGCAACCCCATGGGAAACATGCCACCACCGCTTAGTTATAAGCATTCTCCTCTTCCTATGCCACATATCAATCATCGTGGCCCACCACCTAAGCTTGATGTATCTAATTTCGCCAATTGGCAATATGTCATGCGCTCTTACTTCAAAAGTTCTAGTGTGCATCTTTGGAAGGTTGTGGAGTTCAGCTTCTATCCACACGACCCCTACAACATGACTCCTACCGAGGAAATCAACAATCAACTCAATGCCACGGCAATGGCAATTCTCCAAGATGCCATGACTCATGAGCAAATGACTCACATTCGGTCTTATGACACCGCCAAGTAAGCTTGGAATGCTCTTCAACGTGTCTATCTCGGTAATCAAAGCATTCAAAAGTTTGAAGAAATGCACTATGAAGCCGATGCTTTTGTTGGGAAGGAGGATGAGACTCCCAAGGATCTCTATCAAAGGTTCACGACTCTTTCAATTAGGATGATCGATCATGGTAGTAGGGATGTGGATGACAAGTGGATCAAGCGCAAGTTCATGGAAGCCATCTTGCCCTTCCAACGGGAGTTGGCCAACAACATTCGCTCAAGACCGGACTTCTATGCCATGTCATCCCATGAAGTGTTAAATGAGTTTGTGGCTCTTGGAATCATGAACAAGACGGCCGATGATGCTCTTGCTCGTGCTCGGAGATTGGACTCTCCCACTCTTGGCTTTAAAGGCCAAGGCTCATGTCTATGAAGAAGATGTTGACTCCTTGGGAAGATTGAAGGTGATGATGAAGACATCAAGTGTGCTCTCCATGAGCAATTAGCTCTCGTCTCTAGAAGGTTTTGGAAGAACCAAGGAAGGTGCAATGTGTCCAAGGCTACCACAACTACCTCAAGACCCAAGTTGAGGACATGTTACAATTGTGGAGAAACCAACCATTTCATTGCCGAATGCCCATATGAGAAGAGAGAAGACCATGGTGGAAGACTTATATTGAAATCTAAGTTCAAGCCAACTCCCAACAAGAACTTTGTCAAGAAGGTCCAAAACAAGAACTTCCCCAACAAGAAGGAGCCTCAAAAATACGTGTCGGTGGCCCGTGAAGAATATGAAGAGAACGATGACAATGATAGTGATGAGGAAGATGATGGAGAGATTGTTGGAGTGGCCGCCATTGCTACAATTGCCACCACCTCCTGTACCACCACCTCAACCTCTTCACCGACGTCCCTCTTCGATTCTCCCAATGAGAACAAGCGGGCATCCAAGTCTATGTGTCTCATGGCTACTACTCCTACATCAACGACCTCACCAACCTCCCTCTTTGACTCTCCCAATGAGGATAAGCTCGTCACCAAGGCCACATGTCTTATGGATAAGGCCTCTATGGTAACCACCCCATCCACTATCTCTCTATTATTGATGCATCTACACTTGATGATGAGATGAGTCTTAATATTAAGAAGGAGATATTGGAATCCACTAGTTGCTTGAATTATCTAGAAGGTGAAGCTAAAATATGTGTTGAGTCCTTGATGAGTCAATTAGGTGGAGCCCGCGATATCATTGACGAGAGGGATGAGTCCATCTCGAAAATGTTTGGCCATGCTCGGGAGGCCGCCATGGAGATTGCCGCCTTAAACGATGCTCTTGAGGAAGAGCAAAAGAAAAGAGTTGCTCTTAAGGAAACCTATGTTGCCCATGAAGAATCCTTTAACTTGAATATCTCTAAACTTGTTAAAGAACATGATCATGCTATTGCCCTAACTAATGTGCTTAAAAAGGAAAAACTTGAGTTTGGGGTTAGTCATGATAGATTAAAGGAAGGAATGGAGAGACTCAAGAAGGACAATGAGGCCTTGTTGAGCAAATTCTCTACCCTTTCAAAGTCACATGAGCAACTTCAAACTTAAGTGACAAAAAATGCTTCAACCTTGTCATCTAGTAGTGTTTCATGTTCTACTAACTCTTGTTGTGAGCATGGAGATCTTTTCGAGGAGAACAAGAAGTTTAAAGCTACCATTGAGAAAGGCCTCGTCTCATGCATACAAGGAGAGAAAATCCTCAATGACCTTTTGAGCAATCAAAGGGACAATGTGGATAAAGAAGGACTTGTATTTGCTTCTAAGTCAAAGAAGAAGAACAAGAGCAAGAAGAAGAAGACTTTGTCCACTCCCCCTTCTAAAATGATTACTTTTGTGAAGGAGGGGGAGATGGAAAAAGAGAAGGAGCCAAGTATCTGCAAGGGTGGTGATGAACCCTCTCACAATGACTTTGCGGGAAAATATAATCCTTCCTATGTTCTTATGAAATCTTATGATGGTCATGTCTATGCTAAATATGTAGGCACCACTTATGGTGATGATTACCATTGGGCCATTTGGGTTCCTAAGATTCTTGTGACTAACAAAAGAGGACCCATTCAATGATGGGTACCTAAAACCAAGAATTAATCTCTTGTAGGGATAGGCTTCCGATGGAAGAAAATGGGTGGTTGATAGTGGTGCCACGAGTCATATGACCGGAAGCAATGAGATGCTTGATGAGACAAGACCTAATACTTCCAATATGTGTGTCACTTATGGAGATGGATCAACATCTACGGTATTGGGTTTGGGTAAGGTAGTGGTCACTCCGGATATATCCATTGTGGACATTATGCTTGTCAAGACCCTTTCATACAATTTACTTTCCATACATCAACTCACGCTTATGGGATATAATGTCTACTTTACCCCGAAGGTTGTGGTTCTCATGTGGAGCAAGACTCTCTCTATAGCCTTTGTTGGGTATGCTGAGAACTGTTTGTATGTGGTAGATTTCGATAAGAAATCCACACCGTCCGCGTCATGCAAAATGGCTAAAGGTGACGTGGGATGGCTTTGGCATCGCCGTCTTGCCCACATCAACATGAGGTCTTTGCAAAGTCTCCACACGGGAGGCCACATCCTTGGTTTAAAAGATAACATGTGTTTTGTCAAATATCTTATGTGTAGGGCATGCATCGAAGGAAAGCTCCATGAGTCGGCTCACCCCCCAACTACAACCATTTACTCCGATGGGATCTTGGAACTCCTTCATATGGACCTCTTTGGTCCTTCTTCCTTTGATAGTCTTGGGGGGAAGAAGTATTGTTTGGTTATTGTTGATGACTACTCAAGATACACATGGTTATATTTCTTCAAGAAGAAGAGTGAGACTCAACAAACTATCATCAATTTTGCCAATGAAGTGAAACGTCAACATAATAAGAAGATCTTGGCCATTAGAAGTGACAATGGGACCGAGTTCAAGAACTACACCCTTGATGAGTTTCTTGGTGATGAGGGGATCAAGCATCAATATTCTGCTCCTTATACCCCTCAACAAAATGGTGTGGCGGAAAGGAAGAACCAGACTCTTATGGATATGGCAAGGAACATGATTGCGGAGTTCAAGTCTCTTTATAATTTTTGGGCCAAAGATATCTCTACCGTTTGTCATATTGCCAACCGGGTTTATCTTCACAAGTATTTGGATATGACTCCATATGAGATCCTCACCGGCAAGAAGCCAAGCATTCACTATCTTCGGGTGTTTGGGTGCAAGTGCTACATTCTCAAGAAAGGTAACCGGCTATCTAAGTTCGAGTCTCGCACTATTGAAGGTATCTTTGTTGGCTATGCACCGGACTCTCATGCCTATAGGGTCTATAACAAGTCCACCGGACAAGTTATAGTATCCTCTAACTTGAAGTTCGATGAGCATAATGGCTCCCAAGTGGGGAAAATAGATCTTGGTGATGTAGGTGATGAAATTCCTCCTCAAGCCATAAGAAGAATGGGTGTGGGATTTTTCCGCCCCGTTGAGGAGCCCCTTGTGGTGGAAGGAGAAGGACAATGCTCTACTCAAGTGGAGCCCTCACCTACTCAAGATCTACATCAACCCCATAGCCATCAAGATGTTATTGTTGAAAAGATAGCACATGATCAAGGTCAAGCTCAAGCCAATGATGGGTGTTCTTCACCCCTTATTGATCAAGGTCAAGCTCATGAAGGTGATCAAGGTCAAAATATCGAGCAAGCTCAAAGAGAGGAGCAAGCTCCTTTTCAAGGTCAAGACGAGGATCAAAATGGTGGTGATGACCAAGTAGCTTCTCAAGAATCCGTTGAAGAAGCTCATTTTCGTCGTGAAGCAAGAAGGATCGCCAAGCTCATCCGTGAAGGAATTACTCTTGAAAATGTTGTTGGTGATCTTGAGAGGGGCATTTCTACCTGTAACCAAGTGGCTAACTTTGTTGGCCACAATAGTTTTATCTCTTGTGTAGAGCCCCAAAAGGTGTATGAAGCGCTCGAAGACCCGGATTGGCTTGAGGCCATGCATGAAGAACTTCACAACTTCAAGCGCAACAAAGTGTGGTCATTGGTGGAAAGACCCAAGGAGTGCCGTAATGTCATCGGGACCAAGTGGATCTTTAAGAACAAGCAAGATGCAAATGGGATGGTCGTTCGCAACAAGGCAAGATTGGTGGCTCAAGGCTTCTCTCAAGTCGAGGGTGTCGACTACGGTGAAACTTTCGCCCCTGTAACACCCTCAAATGGGCCCTATGCAAGTTTTAGCCCTTTCCGCCAAACCCGCATAGAAACGATTCAAGGACGCCCACCAGGCACTTTCGCGCGGGTGGAAAACGAAGTAATACCATTACACAACAGTCCTCGATGGGACCCATAGAACAGATATATATACAACACGACTCCATGAGTCAAGAATACAGATATACAATACAAAGATCCAAATCACCTTGAAATCGATAGGGCGTCCGACTACGGACAAGATGCAAATGGGGCTAAGAGCCCTGAAGAATAACCAATGGCATCCATAACCCTGCCCAAGCCAAGCCGGAAGGGTAACCCTGCTAACGACGTCGATCTCAAACCTGCTAAAACAAAAGGGGTGCCGACAAAGGGCAAAGGAAAAGGAGGAGCGTCAGTACTGAGGCTAGTACACGGAGAGGCTAGAATTCGGCGGCTCTCGCCGACATAGGTATGGTGGGCTGAAGCGGCAGCGCAGCGGCACTAAACAACCTATAGAGACTCGGTATCACTGGCGGCTATTAGAGAGGGGTAAGAAAGACCTATTCGGATCCAACCTGAAGCTAACACCAAACAAACCCATCCTGGTATTTCTCCCTCGAGACCAAACGAGGAAGTCGGACCAAGGAACTCACACAGTTGGCAGTTTTATTCATTCCATTATAATTGAAGCACTTACTAGTCAGATATAGATAGCGTGGGCCGTCCTGATAGCATAAGTAGTGGGCAGTTTTAATCACCATTCCATTGTAGTTGGGACATTTACTAGTCAGATATAATTGTCCTGAGGAATCCCAAAACCCAGCAGTTGTTGGCACTTTTATCACATTCCATTGGAGTTGTAATACTTACTAGGCAGGTATAACAAAACAATCCAGGTCCACCAGTGGTTGGCATTTTTAATATCCATTCCGTTATAGTGAAGCTGATTACTAGTCAGATATATTAAGTAAAATTTATAGCACTACTTTAGTTATGCTTGTCTATAATCGAGATATTGTGCTCCAAGTCGTCCATAACCGCGGACACGGCTTTCAGAAAGTTTTACCCTGCAGGGGTGCACAAATAGCAACAGACACTCGATCAACCTCGGAAAAACCAACTCAAAACCCAACGAGGCATTCACGACAAAGCGTTCATAGGATGCATAAATATTTCAGGGGGCCATCCCACTAAGCTACCCGCAACAAAGTTGGCCGGCTCCGGAAAGGACCCAGGGTTTGCGTCAATGGCTGTAAACGAGTGGGAACCCGAAAGTGTGACTGGGCTTGTCGATACCACGAAAACACTCCGCGATCCTAAACAGTACAGGTGCTCCACGCACAATCTTAAATAAAGCAGTAAAGCATGGCATAGGTACAGAATAGTAATAAAGCCCCAAACTACTTTGTGGCCCCAAGAAATAGAAATGAATCAAGCTCTGGCTCAAGGGGGTCCACGGCCTCCTGGATGTGGATAGCGCAAAAAATCAAGGAACATGTATCAAGTACTCGGGGTCCTATGGGACACAAGTGAGCGTGGAAGAACCAAATAACATCTATTGCCCACCGATTCCTCTGCATTAGTTATATCTAGCATTTTAATAGTTGTGTTTAAAGTCATGATTAACTCCACCATAACCATCTACCAGCAATAACCATCTGCCAGCATACCAACATCTGTGGTACTCGACGCCACGAGATCGCACCTGAGCAAGCAACTACGACTCGCAAAGCCAGCTATCTACCAAACACAGGTAATAGGAGGTGTTCAAGGCAATATAGAGGCTGCACGGGATATAACTGGTGCACGGAAACTAAAGCATCGGATAGCAATAGATCAACAGGAGGAAATAAAGACTATAAATGCAAAATAGGTAGAAGGGGAAGAGATGCTCGCCTGAGAAACACTGTTGACGGTTCATATCTGGAGAACTTGCCGATACTCACATCCACTCATCGGTCTAATCCGCGAAGAAGCAAACACTAGCAGAAACACCGGATACAATATTTAATACTATGGCAGAAGATCTGGCATGCTTATGATATGATGCATGGCATGGCACATATGCAGTGTAATTAGGCAGTATTAAGCGGAACCGGGGTCTCGATAATTAATTACATGGTTCGAGTTATTTAGAACCCCCGCAATTTAAATGTTGTATTAACAGGGAGAAACATGGCATCGGTTCGCTACACCAATTTAAATGGAGTCCGGAATAAGACAAAGATATCCCGCATAAACACTCCATATTTAATTATGAGGTGAATCGGCATAATGCCCCCAATCCACATGATATGCATGCGAGATGAACCATTAATATGCAACAAGTTTTATATATAGCATTTATAAAATAGGGGCTCGGGAAAAGGTTCACACATCTGGGTAGAAAATCTTGGGGTTCCGAAGGTTTGATGGGGTTCGGGCTTGGAGGATCGGTCTTCAGACTCCGGGAATGGGGCTCCAGGATCCGTGAGGAGATCTTGGCGTCCGGGGTTCGGTCTTCGGATCCATGTAGGAGACCTCGGGGTTTGATCTTTGTTTGGCGAAAACGAGTCATGTCGTTGTAGCACTCAGGTTCACATTTGTTCATTGGGGCCAAACATCACTTAGCATCGATCACTTGGGCTTCGAAGGATCTTGGGCACATGGCATCATCAGCAAAACGCTGGCCTTGGCGTTGAGCAACGAGTGCATGGCAGACTTAGCTGGCGACTCCTGGACAAAACAGAGCACGCACATATACGATAGCCAATGTCACAGCCAGGTTAACACAACACCACACTAACGCACTAGTACATGCAGAACAACCGAACGGAAGGAGCAGGACGGAACCGAGGATGGCGAGAGGAAGCTCGGGCGGTGCTCGGGCAAGGCGGAGGGAGGAGAGGCGGGCCGAGGCGGCGTTGCAGAACTCCGATGGCGGGGTGCAGAGAGGGCGCAGGGAGAGCCGGAGAGGAACACGGCCGGAGCGGCTCGGGAGGCGCGGGGTGGATGGGACGCCGCCGGCGGCGACTCCGGTGGAGGGAGGAGAGGCAGCCGCGGGCGCCTGGGAAGCTGCAGGAGGCGGGGGTGAACCGCGGCGGTGGCAGCCTCGACAGGGAGGAGAGGAAACGGGGCCCGGGACGGCGAGCGCGGCGGTGAAGAACTGGGCCAGCGTGGTGGTCGACGGCGTCCATGGCGCGGGGACGGACCGGTACGCGGGGAGGAGCGGCGCGCAAGGACGGGCGCAGGCAGGGAAGAGGGCCCCCCTCGGTGGCCGGCGAGGCGGTCCTGGCGGTGGCAGGCGCGCGGAGGCAGCGGAGGGGAGGCGCGGGGAGAGAGAAGCCTGGGGCGGGGAAACCGAGGCGGCTGTCGGTGGAGCAGGGTCACGCGGGGATGCGCGCAGGTAGAGGTTTGTCCGGGAGCAACGGTTGGTGAGGAGTGGTTGGCAGGGAGAAGCGGGGTGGGGCCGGGCAGGAGCGTGTCTGCGCGGGCGACGGGGCGTGAGGTGCGGGCGCGGTGGGATTTGGGCCCAGGCGGGAATTTTGGTGGCTGGCGAATTCGCCTGACGGCGGGGAGAGGGAGCTGTGCGGCTGGGGTGGCTGCGTATGAGTGGGGACAGGTGGATGAGGTGGCGAGCACCGATTGGTGCAGGTGAGGTGGAGGCCTGGGATTGGCCAAGGTGAGGTGGAGGGTTGGTGGCGGCTGGGTAGATTAGGTTAGGTGTTTTAGATAAGGTTTGGGGGTGGCCAGCCGGGCTTTCGGGCCTGGCAGGCTGCCCCCTAAAAATAATATAAATATTTTATTTAACACAACAAGACTTTTAGAACCTGTTTTTTAGACGAAACGAAATATTCCGGAGACCCGGATTTTTAATTTGAAATAAAGACAGGGGATATTTAGAAAACAAATATAGGCTTTTTCGAAATAGTTTTAGACAAAATCATGCATGATGATGACGATGCTCAAATGCAAGGTGGCATGATGACATGAGCATGCGGTCATGATGAGGCAATGCACATTTTCTAGTAGTAGTTTTAGCGGGATGCCACAGCCCCCGTTGCCCATCTTGCTTGCATATGCATCTCATCATAACTTTAAGTTACAACAAATGGATGTTAAGAGTGCATTTCTTAATGGTCCCTTAAATGAGTTGGTGTATGTCAAGCAACCTCTGGGTTTTGAGGATCCCAAGTTTCCGAACCACGTCTACAAACTTGATAAGGCACTCTATGGCCTAAGAAAGCTCCCCGTGCATGGTATGAGCACCTTAGAAAGTTGTTGGTAGACCGTGGTTTTGGAGTTGGGCTAATCGACCCCACTCTTTTTACTAAGAGAGTTGGAAGAAACTTGTTCATATGCCAAATGTATGTTGATGATATTATATTTGGGTCTCCTAACAAAGCCTTCAATGATGTCTTTGCTAAGCTAATGACCGATGAGTTCGAGATGTCTATGATGGGTGAATTGCAATTCTTCCTTGGATTTGAAGTGAAACAATTGATTGGAGGTATCTTCATTAATCAAGCCAAGTACATTCAAGATATGCTCAAGAGGTTCGAGTTGACGGACTTAAATGGAGCCAAGACTCCCATGCCTCTCAAGTGTGATCTTACTCTTGATATAAAGGGTAAAGATGTGGATCAAAAGGTATATCAATCTATGATTGGTTCTTTGCTTTATCTTTGTGCATCTAGACCGGATATCATGTTAAGTGTGGGTATTTGTGCACGGTTTCAAGCCACCCCAAAAGAAAGCCACCTTGTGGCGGTCAAGCGAATCTTTAGATATTTAGTTGGTACCCCAAACTTTGGCTTATGGTACCCCAAGGGCTCAAGCTTTGTTCTTCATGGTTTCACGGATTCGGATTGGGCGGGAGACAAAGTTGGAAGGAAATCAACCTCCGGGGCTTGCCAATTCCTTGGTAGGTCCTTGGTGTGTTGGTCATCAAAGAAACAAAATTGTGTCTCCTTGTCCTCCGCCGAAGCCGAGTATATTGCGGCCGCTAGTTGTTGTGCTCAACTCTTGTGGATGGGGCAAACTTTAAAGGATTACAGTGTCACATGTGACAAAGTGGCTCTTCTTTGTGATAATGAAAGTGCCATCAAGGTCGTGCACAACCCGGTGCAACACACAAGAACGAAGCACATTGATATTCATCACCATTTCATCCGGGAGCATGTGAACAATGGTGATATTTATCTCTCGTATGTGAGCACCGATAAGAATCTAGCGGATTTATTCACCAAACCCCTTGATGAGAAGAGATTCCGAGAGTTAAGGCATGAGCTAAATATCATTGATTCGAGTAATGTGGCTTGAGATCATGCACCCATACCCATGCTTCATATGTTATTCCATCTAAATGTAGGCATGGACATAGGGGGAGTGCGGTCCTAACTTATTGGGCCATCCCTCCCCCCATTACGCCCAAAGTGACCCAAATCATTCTCTTAATATCATTATGTGATATGTGAGCTTCAATGATGAGTTTTGGTAATGGACCCAAGATACATCTTCGCGGTGCCAAGCCGAATATACTCATACATGGTGGCCTAGGCAGGCCACCACCCTCTCCTTTGAGAGGTCGTGCTTCCCTCTTGGTTGTCTTTTGATTGTTTTTTCTTGTTTTTGGTGACTTGCACTCCCATTTGGTTCTTGTGAGCTTTCTTCTCTTTTAGAGTGCATTAGTCCCTTTATCTGTTTGGTATCTCAACCCAAGCCCCTTTCTCTATCTCCTCAAACCCTTCCTTCCGCACAAGAACCTTCCACATAAATCTGGTATTTTTTCTCTGGTGCAACCGGTACTACCGGACGTACCGTGGTACTACCGGACCGAACTCGTTCCCAGGGTGATTCCTGGAAACTGGTTCTGGTGCGGTACTACCGGGTTGCCTAGTGATAGTACCGGTCACCGGTACTACCGGTTTCTGTAACCGCTACTACCGGTCGGCATGTAGTTATAGGGTGGATCGGGGGGATGAGGCACCGCTTGTGCCTCATATTCCCCCAACTCCCCTTACTCGCTCCCGCCGCCGCCGCCAAGGAAAAGTGTTGCTGGAGTCCACCGCCGCCGCCTCCTCCACCGGATCCTCATCGGACCCGGTCTCCTTGCGGGCTCCTCCTCCCTCTCCTCCTCCATGGACAGCAGTACAAACTCCCCTCCCCCATCCTCTCTTGCTTCTCCTTATGAGTCTAGATCCTCTCGATTCATGCATAGCAATTGGGAGTTTGGTGATGCCTCTTCCTCCTTCCGTGCTCCTCCCCCCATGGAGATGATGATGAGTGATCTTCGGGGCACTGGTCTTGCTCTACTCCTTTTTTGGCGTCTTGATGCCAAAGGGGGAGAAGGGTCGTAGGGTACATGGGATTTGCATGGGAGGTCACAAGCTCATTCTTTCTTTGATATTTCGTCGCTTGTGAACCTTTTATTACCGCCTATTATTTGTGAACTCCGTGTGCTACCTATTTATGCTATGTAAGTCAAGACTATGTGGCTTTCGTATGGATCCATCATATGTGACTTATGGGTATTATTATATGGATCCATCTCGTGTGTGAATGCCATTTATTGTATTATGACTCTAGTTTTATTCACTCGTTGTGCAAAGGTATGATCTCCTTGCCTCTCTCTATGCCTTTGCTCTTATTGTTGGCTTGTAAAATAGAGGGGGAGACCGCTCTATTTTTCAAACCAAGTGCTCATCATAATATCCTTCATGCAAATGTGTGTTGTCATAAAACACCAAAAAGGGGAAGATTGAAAGGGCATTTCCTATCATATGTGATTTTGATGTTTGTTGACAACACATGTGTCAGACTAATCGTTTGCTAAGTGAGTCACAGGTTTTAACGAAGAAAAGGGCATTCGGTTACCCTCTAAAATGTTCTCTCAAGATATAGTTTTTCAAGGGCTTTTTGCTTGAGTCGTAGGAACACCATACTATCAAGAGGGGGTCCGTGTTGGAAAGTTTGGGTGGAATCATCTTTGTTTTGCAAAATGTCAAGCTTTCCCTCTGGTGGGGATATCAGGAGGTATCTGCCCTTGCGGCTATGGCATCCTGCTCTGTGTTGTCCGGTAGTACCGTATTTCCTAACCGGTACTACCGCTCAGCGCCCGGTAGTACCACTTGGCGGTATCGCGGGAGTCTAAGGCGCCTCCCCTCTGTTCTCCCCGGTACCACTGACCGGTACCACCGCCCCCGTCCGGTACAATCGCTCTAGTAAGCGGTACTACCACTTAGCGGTAGCACCGCTTCCCAAAGCCACTGCCACCGCGGGGGACAGAAGCCATGCCGATGCAGCTAGCGCCAACCCGGTACCCTATTCGGTACCTGCCCGGTAGTACTGCTGTTTTCCGGTACTACCGCTCATAGGTCCGGTACTACCAGTTGGCGACTGGCTGCAACGGGCAGATCCCTCTTGAGGGTATAAATAGAGCCTTCTTCTCCAATGAGAAGTTTGACTCTTTTATCTCTCTCCTCCATTGTTCTTGAGCTTCATTTCTACTAGATCTCCCTCCCTAGCCCTCCAATCTCCTTGATACTTTGAGGCTTGGTGAAGGAGGTCTAGATCTAGGTTTCCACCAAAGCAAAGTTGATTCCCCCGTGTTTTCCTTTATGGATCTTGTTACTCTTGGGTTCTTTGAACCCTAGACGGAAGAGGTCGATCTCAGAGCTCGGCATTTTTTGTAAAGCTTCGGGATTGTGTTGGGAGACTCCGGGTGTGTGGAGGTCTTCTCAACAAGTTTGTAAAGGTTTCGGTTGCCACCTTCAAGGTCACCGCATAGTGGATCGGGTGCTTGCCGTGAGGCGGATGCTTGGGAGAATAGGGTGAGGCCTTCTATGGCGCTGGTGGTCTTAGTACCACCCACCCCTCCAACGAAGACGTACTTCCCCTCAAAAGGAAGGAACTTCGGGAAAACATCTCCGTGTCCACTCTCGGTTACTTCTATCCTCTACTCTTTCCTTATTGTTACTTCCTTGCTTGTATCCTTTAAGTTCTCTCACTTAGTGCACATCTAGAGAACTTACTTTGTGTTTAGCCTTAATTTGAAAAGTAGTTAAAATTTGAGTAGCTCCTATTCACCCTCCTCTAGTCGCCTATACCGATCTTTCAGTTGTCGCATCACGCGGCTTGCTGCGAGGCGTTCCTCTGCGTCTACTCGACGCCGTGAATTTCTTGAAGTTCTTCTACTTCAAGGTTCAGGTGGTGGGGAAGGGCGGCCCGTTGACGAAGACGGGCTGCTGCGCCATCTACCCGCGGCCATCAGCGCCCATACCGTGCCTGGAGCTCCTCGACACCGTCAAGCTCTAGCAGCGCTCGTACTTTTATGTGCGCAACGACGCCGAGGTGGACTTCATCAAGGTCCCTGCCTTCACCAACGTCCCCTCCCGCCGGAAGGCCTGGAGCGTCCAGCACTTTGATGCCTAGGGCAACATCGACCAGATGGGCGCCTGACTGGTGGTCCTGGCGGAGAAGGAGCGGCTCACCGCCCGGGACATTCTGCTGTCGTGGATCGCGAACCGCATGCTCCCGCTGCAACACTGGTCGCACAAGATGTGCCACCTCTCCGGCCATCTGGACCCCACCCGGGTGTCCCGGCTGGAGGTGTCGTACGTCGCCATCCGCGAGTGGCTCGCCACCATCTCGAAGGAGGCGCTAGAGGAGGACTGGGTGTTCTCCTTCCGGCCGTACCACCGTGGTCGGCTTTCGCCGAAGATATGTATTTCTTGCTCTTCTCCGTGTGGATTTTCCTGAGGGACTCCCGTTTCGTGCCTCTTGTCTTCCCTTGTTGAGTAGCTTTTCACGGTGCAGTTAGCGGAGGACGGTATGGGGGACACCGAGCTCCCCAACTTTGCGGTGGACTTCAAGCCGGCGGAGGCGGAGCGGTTTCCCATGCGGGCCGATGAGGGCTACGAGTTCCCACCCGGTGAGAGTTTGTCCTCTACCCTTGCCTGCCTTACACTTGTCATGCCTTTAGCCGTAATCTTGACATTTTGCTTGCACTGGAATAGACGCTCATGGCGAGGATGTGGACCTGGTCGAGGTTGCCGCGCCCAGGGGCAGGGGGAAGCGGGCCGCCCCCACCAGCGTTGCTCCGACCGGAGGCGGCGCCAAGAAGACGCGCCGCCCCCGCCCTGCAGCCACCATGCCGAGCATTGCCAGGTAGGTGCTTTTGTCTTCTTGGTGCTTGTATTCACTTGCTCGTATTCGCGTTGCTCACTCCTTGTGTTTCTGCAGCGAGGCTATGGCCTTGCCCAGCTCCACGACCGTCGCCACCGCGTCCGTCCCTCCGCCTGCTACTGAGGGGAGCACGCCGGCTTCGGCATCCGAGGCCATGCCGGCTCTGGCATCCGAGGTTGCGTCGGCTCGAGCCCCGGAGGCGGCAGCTGTCGTCGGATTGAGGACAAGTACGCCATGAGGGGGTCCTCGAGGCGTGCGGAAGAGAGGGGTGTGAGACGTACGGTGTTCCGGGATGGTGAGTACACAAGTTTACCCAGGTTCGAATCCGCCGGCTTTGGATGGACCCTATTCCTGCTAGCAATCCAGTAATACGGCAGAGCCGGAATATGGGTTACAAGGGTTTCGCCTGTGCGAGTTGAGATTGTAGACTATTGAGGTGTTGCCCTAAAGGCTCTCCCTAGGACGGCTTATATAGATATCCGGCCTAGGGTTTATAGGAGAGATCTATCCTGCTACGACTAATAGTCGGTTACAGAGTACATCTTGAACTACAAGTAACAATATGGGCCTAAGTCGGTAAGTCTTCTGGGCCTTCCCATAGCCGGACTGGACTCCGTCTTTCTCCCTGACTGGGCCGCCCGTGAAGCAAAGCTCTAACCTGAAGTGGGCCACCCTGGTCAGTGAGGAACTATGAGGATACCCGGAAAGTATATCCCCAACAGCAGCCCTCGGAAGTCTCCAAGATCCAAAGTTGGATTTATCATCGTCTAGCTTGATCATCGGCTTGCGGAATCTTGAAGGGTTCCTGAAACTTCACAACAAAAAATACGATCCGGGTCTTAAAAATAAGTCGGACCTATCAACAGGTTACTCGGATTTTCTAGCTTGATATCAAATTAAGCCGAAATTTGGTCTCTAACGCCACCTGACACAAGCCATGGTCAAGTCAGGTCAGCTGGTAGAGATCCTGTCAGCACGACCGTTGGTGGGTCCACGGTTCGCGGAACCGAGGCGCCGTTTCAATGCGTGCGCGGAGATCGAGGCAACGTAATCATCGCGTGGGTCCTTCCCAGTTCCTTCCACGGCGTGTGGCGGTTACACTGTAGCATTTGCACGAATCTTGGCGCGGTTAGGTGGATATAAGGGGTTAGGATTTTCTCCTTCTCTCTTCACCTATTCCCTTGCCTTTTCCTCTCCTCCAAATCTCCCCCGCGCGCACAGAGCTCCTCCTCTTTCCCCCAAAAAAATTCCAGCGCCGCCCATCCTAGGTCATCTGCTCGCCGGAGAAATGGCTTCTTCTTCCTCTTCCGGCTTGGCGGTAGCGGCGGCAACGGTGGCGACAGAAGCGGCGGTGGAGAAGGAAAGCTTCGTGGGCTCTGGATCCCCTGCGTACTCGACGACGAGAAGCTCCAGAACGTGGAGACAGAAGGGCTCCTCCGCGCCGGCGACAGGCGGAGCGGCTTCGAGGAAACCGTCCCCACCCCGCGCGCCGGCGAGCGGGTCCACTTCGGCACCCACCTCGACAGCGGTTTGACTTTTCCTCCCTCGGAGTTCTTCTCCGAGGTGATTGACCATTACGGAGATCAACTCCACCATCTTCCTCCTAACTCTCTCTTAGGGATGAGCGCTTACGCTTCTTTGTGTGAGGGCTTTCTCGGCATTAGGCCGAGTTTGACGTTATTCCGGTACTACTTTCATGTCCAGAGAAACTCTATTACTGCCAGTGTTCCTTATATCACCGGTACCATTAGCTTTTCGCTTAGACGTGAGCGCGCATATCCCAAAATCTTAGCTAGTGACTCGGTCAAACAATGGCCAACCACATTCTTTTACCATAGGGATAATCTAGCTCCCGGCAAAGCTACTGCTTTGTCGGCTTTTGTCAACGGAGATGCCACGGCCCAACCGTCTTGGGATGAGGCCGCTCCGGCTCTCAGTGACGATCTGATCCTCGCTAAGAGGCGAGTCGAATATCTGATCAAACACAAGGGATTGAAGGGATCCGACTTGGTCCAATGCTGGGTCTCACGCTGGATCCAGCCCCTTCAGTACCACGGAGACCGACTGATGCACTCCATCACGTCATCCAAGAAAGACTCCCTTCGCATCAGCCCCAAAGCCTACACCACACAGGGCTATATAAGCCAGATCAAGTGGCTGATCAGGGAGCGGATCGAGAGGAGGATCCCGGAGGTTTCTCTGGATATGCATACGGCAGAAAACCCCGTAGTGCCGGTAAGCTTCTATCAGTACACCTTTTTATGTGTTTCAATCTTTGAGTTATACTGCAATACTGATATGTTTTCTTCTTTTCAGCTTGCTGACCTCCCCGAGTCGGAATTTGCTCTGCTCGAAGGATATCCTCTAGAGTTTTCTCAGGAGACAGAAGTGGTACCATTGCCGGATGCTGCGCTCAAGAAGCGCAAAGCTCCAACAGTGGCTGTTGGCACAAAGGAGGTGCCCGTCGTGAAGAGGTAACTTTCAATCGCAACTTCCGTCTTTGTGCTTTACTCGAATTTCCTTCCGAGATGTAATGTTTCCGACTCTATTACATTCTCAGAGCTAAACCACTTATCAAGGGCAAGGGGAAGGGAACTTCTTCAAAGCCCCTGCGATAGACGAAGCTTACCATAGCTTCTCCTGTCGTGGCTCCTCCGACTCCTTCCCCTCAACCTTCCGCAACACCGGTGATCATCCCTTCTCCGATCGTCGCAGAAGATCCGGCTCCTTCAACGGAGCCTGTGATCCTTGAATCGCAAACTGACGTCACCATGGGTGAGTCAGGTTTAGATAAGGGTGAACCCTCTTTGGGTAATGATCCCTCGGCAGAAATCTTCGCCGAAAACCTTCTCAGCAATCCGGGTCTTGCCAAGTTTGGCTTATCCCGGAAATCTGCTGAAGAGATCCAGCGGCTGGCCAGGCAATGCCTGGAGAAAAGTACCTTATTTGCCGAAGAAGAAGCGCAAGAAGCAGAGGACGTCAAGCACTCTAATCTCCTTGAACAAGTGCTTCTTCGCAACAAGAGGATCAGGTCCGGGGAGCTTCTAACCGCTCCTGTGACCCCTCTGACTCTCGCTGAGAAGGTTGCAGTTGAAGTGAACGCGAGTTTGGACAAACTTACTCGTGAACAATATGTAAGTCGGAATTCTAACTCCTATTTTTCCTTTATTTCATATCATATCCTCTAGCCCCCAAGCATGAAGTAGGATAAATAATCCGGTTTATGCTTCCTTAGGATGCCAAAGAACGAACTAGTGTAGCCCCCAAGGCTCGTGCTGATATTAGCAAAAATATTAGCCCGAGTCTTTAGTAGCTTTCTGACTTTGGGTATTCTGACTTACAGAAAGTATATTCCTATAACCAGGATTTGTTGAATAATGTTTGTGATAAGCGGAGAGAGATCAGAACTCTCCGACTTAAAAATGCTGAGCTTAAAGTTGCCAAGGATGAGGCTGAAGGTAAACATTCCGAGACTCAAACTTTTGTCTTTGCGTTTTCCTAGTAGAATTTTTTCGCTGAACTGTTGTTCTTTTTGACTTATAGCACTGGTGAAACAGTCATGTGCCATGATTGAAGAGGCCGAGAACCTCAAGACTTTGGTGGTGGAGAACAAGGAACTTCGCCAAGAGCTGGACAAGCTCAAAGCGGATCATGAGAAGAGCATAGCTCAAGTTCTCGAGTCCTCCTCCATGGCTACTGATGAGCGTGATCGCAAGATCGCTGCTCAAGATCAAAAAATCTCGGACCTCAATAACGAGCTGAGCAGAGAGAGGGACCTTTTTGAGGCGCTCCGGGCTGAACTCCAAAGTCTTCAGGAAGAGAAGACCAAAATTGACGGCGTCATTTTCGGTACGTTCCATCTGTCTGACTTGTCTTTTTTCTTCGACTTCTTTCAATGTCGGATTTCTTTTAACTTCTTTTGTCTATAGGTCCTCTGAACTTGACGGACTCCACCTCCACTGAGCCCCGCACCCACCGGCTTACCCAAGTCGGTGACCTGCTTCATGACTTCTGCCAATCCCTTGACGACATTGGCGAAGCTCTCAAGATTCCGGACATGCATAGCATGTCGAATTTTCAAGTGCGGGACAAGGCAAAGGAGATGCCGCAACTTGTCCAGGATTGGAACATGTCTTACGCGCGGACTGCGGCACAAAACACTCTCACCATGGTCATGAGCCATCATGGAAACATGGAAATATGGCAAGTGACTAGAGAGTACTACGAAGTAGATGAAGATGGCCAGGAGCAGGACATTCAAGCCATCATGGACTCCTGCGCCGGATATGGGTGTCACGTGGCTGATTTGACCAGCTATGAGACTCCTTTCTT
Organism: Avena eriantha; assembly: GCA_910589775.1. Taxonomy (NCBI): domain Eukaryota; kingdom Viridiplantae; phylum Streptophyta; class Magnoliopsida; order Poales; family Poaceae; genus Avena; species Avena eriantha. Next base: position 61,756,236 of record OU342742.1, on the reverse strand, counting down.
CACCCGCGTGGACACTCCACCTTCGCCTCCAGAAGATTCAGCAGAAGTTTCCGACGATGAACGCACCACCTCGGATGTGGACATCTCGGAACGATATCAAGGCGGTGTATCCAGCGAGCCGGCAGCTCCTTCCTCTCCTGCATCATAGATTAACAGTAATATTTGTGTTATTATGAAAAACATGATGGGCCTGTAAATATGCAGTACTATAAATTTGCTAGTGCTAAGCTTTTTATCTATTCAGCACTTTTGGCTTTAAATTTTTTTGTGTGCCTGAAATGTTTACATAAGCACTTGTACTTTTTCGTCTATACTTATCGTTTATCTGGCTTTCCGCCTCGTCCCTTTCGTGAGCCGGCCAAACTTTCTGCCGGAAACTTTGCCGAGCAACGGAGCTCAATCGCTAAACCAGTTTAAACTTGGAAACAAAGCCGGCTTCCAGTACCAACAATCACTACTCGGAAAATACCCGCATCTAGCAATCAGACAAATAACCAAAGTAAAGACTAGAAACTTTAGAGTTATACCCGAGGGTAGCAATTTTAGAATCGAAAATCTAAACCAGAACGAACATGAGCATAAAGTACTTTCATGCATTCTGGGATTTTTCGACTATGACATGATCATTCGGAAATAAGATGGTAAAAACTTCTCAGAAAAACTTGAGGCAACCAAAACTTTTATTTCTCACAGAGCATGTACATATATATGATTTCAAAGAAGAATAGACTAAGAATAAAAGGGACGTAGCTAAGCAATATTCCACGGTCTGTCTAACTCATCCGAATTTGTACTGCCTCCAGCTCTCTTTCTCTTCTTAGTAGCAGGTCTTTCTTTGACTGGCCTCATGTCAGTTAAGTAATACGAACCATTGTGTAGTACTCGACTAACTAAAAAGGGCCCTTCCCATACTAGGGAAAGTTTGTGCTTTCTTTGTTGCACAAGCCGGAGAACCAAATCACCTTTATTTAAAGATCTTTTCGGACTCTTTGGCTATGATACTTGCGTAACTTCTGCTGATAGGTGATGTCTACGCACTTCTATTCTTGTAGACAGTTGTTGGGCCTCCAAGTGCAGAGGTTTGTAGAACAGCAGCAAGTTTTCCCTTAAGTGGATTACCCAAGGTTTATCGAACTCGGGGAGGAAGTGGTCAAAGGTATTCCCTCTCAAGCAACCCTGCAATCAAGATACAAGAAGTCTCTTGTGTCCCCAACACACCCAATACACTTCTCCGGTGTATAGCTGCACTAGTTCGGCGAAGAGATAGTGAAAAGCGGTATGGATAATTGTAAGTGGTAACGATGATAGAAAATAGCTTGATGGTGTGGAAAAGACTAAAGGCAAACTGAAATAAAGAAGGAAGCAAACAAACATGTAACAGATCTAATAGCAAACGGTGTATCAATGCTTAGAAACAAGGCCTAGGGATCATACTTTCACTAGTGAACACTCTCATAAAAATATCTTCTCTTTATGATACTACTCTTAACTACTCTCCGGTTGGACACTCTAATTCATGGTAGGGCTATAACAGCACACCTCAAAGTTCATCTTTCCCATCTAGAAAACCCCACACTGTCACCTTGAGTACTAGATGAGTCCAACAAACACCACAATTTCATAAAGACATCCAACTCCAAATATAACTCATAAAAAGTATTTGTAATCTCTAGCCTAAGTGCCACCATGGTGAGCACGCTGTCACTTTCACACACATGGGGAGAGCAGAGATCTATTAAAGCACTTGAGTAGCAAGGTAGATCTATAGATTATAAGCTCATGATCTAAATAAGATCATGCATAGATAGAGAGATGAACACATAGCTACCGGTAGAACCCTTAGCCTCGAGGAAGAACTACTCCCTCCTCATCATGGGAATCAGCAATGGTGATGGAGATGGCGGTGGAGATCGATGGAGATGGCTCTGGGAGCACTTCCCTGTCCCGGCAGGGTGCCGGAACAGAGACTTTCTGTCCCTCGAATCTCCCCTTCGGTGGCGGCGGCGCTGTGGAACTTTTCGTGGCTGGAGGCTTGATTATCTAGGGTTTATGCCTCGGGAGGCTTCTTATAGGCCAGAGGGCAAGGTCGGTGGGCGGCCAGGGGGCCCACAGCATGCCCTAGCGCGGCCTAGGTGGACCCGTGCCTAGGGGTGGTGTGGCCACCCTATGGCCCCTCTCTAACTCTCCTTCTGGCTCCATGAGTCTTCCGGGAAAATAGTAACTTTGGCTTTTGTCCCGTCCAATTCTGAGAATATTCATTTTCTGACTTCCTGGAACCAAAAACAGCAGAAAACAGGCAACTGGCACTATGGCATCTTGTTAATAGGTTAGTCCAAGAAATCATATGAAAAGCACTCCAAAGTTGGAACAAAACACAAGAAAGTGGATAAAACCAAGCATGGAACATCAAAAATTATAGATACATTTGCAATGTATCAACATCCCTAAGCTTAACTCCTGCTTGTCCTCGAGTAGGTAAGTGATAAAAAGAAAGAAATTTTTTTAGGTGACATGCACCATCATAAACTTGATCAAAGTATTTGTAAAACATTCAAAGCTGGGATCATAGTACTTCAATCATAACATGAAAGACAAAGTTCTATCAATAAGACAAAGAAACTATGATGCAACATGAAAAAGCACAAACAAAAGATTCATGAATAACAATGCTTTGCAAGACGTTTGTTTGTTTCACATAAAGAAAACATAGCATAGTAGTATTCAGCTTGTCCCTCATAGAGTAGCAAATATAAATGCATAGGACACCTTCAAAGTTCATCAGAGTGACTAGATACAATAGTTTAAAACAAGCAATATCAAAGCTATGCATCAATCAACAAGTCTTGGGACAATGCACATATAACTAAGAATGGCCACTATGCTCTCAAAGTAAGTGCATAAAGAAGGTGGAGACTCAATATGTAAGTGGAAGAAAGGCCTTCATAGAAGGAAGTAGGGATTCAAGTCTCATAAAGAGCTTCCAAAAATTATGGTACTTGTAGCTTTCAGCTCTCATTGCCCCTATCATAAGCATCTTGAAGTGATTAAGGTTAAAGTGAACAAACTATGGTGTACATTCTTGACGAAGTATAAGTCAGAAATCTCATGTCCCTTGTATACGAGGGCCGCTCCTCATGCTACTCAAGTTTAGTAACCGGTAAGTTCTTGTCATTGTAAGTATATGTGTATCATAGAGAACCGCCAACGGGGTACCCCTTGCCCGATGATATGGAAGAATCCCCATATCAAAATGACAAGGCAAGCAGACAATGAGCATCTCAGCATTCTTCTTATTTACCATGGAAATATGGTGATTTTTTCTCTCTTTCCTCTTTTCATAGTATCTCTTTTTTTCTCTTTTTTCTCTTTTTTTCAATATAGGACTCTTTTTTTGTAAGAAGAATGCTTCATAGACAGCTCATTATGGTTACGCTGCAGGTTTCCACCATGTCAGCATGGATTAGACCAGCGGCCCAGGCGTTTCTCTAACACATATACATAACTCCATGGACTTACAAGCTCCCCTTTCATTTCACACCGACGACATCCATATACAAAAGAGCATGATATCAACTAGGTACAAGTACCAAGTGCAATGTTGAAAGCGTTCCTCATGAAAGCATGGTTCTGCTAATTCCCAACAAATAAGTGCAAGCATATACAACACAGAAGACACAATGGTTCAAGTTTATTAAGGGCAAGAAAAGTAAAGTGTGCCATCAAGTTCGTGAGAGCTTTAATCACTAGTTTTCTCATAACAAGTTTAATTTGGAAGGTAAACAAAAGCATGAATATACTTGGAATAGCATAAGCTAGTAGGTAGGTATGGTGGACTCTTTGTAATAACTTTGTTTAGGGAGTTGGATGCATGAGTGGAACTCATACTTTGTTGTGGAGGCTAGCAAAAGACTGGGAGCGGCAAACTAAGAGAGCAATAATGGCCATAATCATGCAGAGCGACAAAACATCATTGATCAAAGCATAAAGTGATACTACAAGTTGAAAACTAAAGGATCATAAAGGCTATGGTGACTTGAGATAGTCATAACATGGTGTGAGCATGTGCCAAGTCAACCCAAATAAAGCATCAAAGGAGAATACCACTATTATGCTTCAATATGCTAAAACAACGCATGATTCATCCAAGGCACATTAAGCAATCTCAATTCTTTATAACAATTCATGCTACAGCAAATAATACTAAGCATAAAGCCAAAACAATATCAAGCATGGCATGACAAAGCATAGGCCACAGTCAAAAACAAGCTCTTTTTACCACATAAGCATGAGCTTTCCTACTCTTTTCCAATCCAAACCAAACTATTTGCAAACCGATGTATGAAAGAGGGGGTCTAACCAATTTATTCAGAAAACTAAGTAAACCAAAGCAAACGAAAAACCAAAACGAAAACGAAAAAGAAGTGTTGGGGGGATACCCCCGGGTAGGGTCACGCCGAGGTATAAAGGCCGAGCTAGCTGAGGTTCGGCAAGGCCAAAGCAGATGCTGGCCGGGTCACCTCAAGGCAGGCCGAATCACGGAGTAACCCGGACCTGGGGGCGTTCGCCTAACATTGTCTCATCCGACTTAAGCGGTAAGTCGGAAGTAAATGTTTACTTGTATGCAGGAACGGGTGTGGCCGGATGAACCATCATCCGGGTCACGCCAAGCTTCTAGGAGAAGGAAGGAATCTCGCTGGTCAAAAGGAGCCCCGGTACGCACTGCCTGAGCGAAGCGAGCAAGGACAGGACCACCGGGGCGTGGCCGACAAGCGTGACTACGCCCGTGTCAGCTGACGAGGGCACCGCAGTGGCTAACGTAGCAAAAGCATGTGTGACGCGGGGGAAAAAGCACCCCGGTTGGCTTACCACTTTGGGTGGAGGCATATTCTTAGGAATATGCCTCCACGTATGCCCTAGGCAGAAACCGAGCCTCCCCTATAAAAGGGGGGCTAGGGCTTCTGTAGAAGGGGTTGGCGGTTTTGGTCTTTGTACAATTCTGTTAAGGTCTAAGGTTTCAGGTGAGATCTGTGGGTGAGAGTAAGAGAGCTCCTTCTTCCTCCTCTCGCCAATACAGCTCTAGGAGCACTTGTAACCTTGGAAGGAAATCAATACCAGTTCTTGCGTGGAGAATCACTCCACTATCCCTCCCTGGATTCCCCTAGCGTGTATTAGTCCCCACCTTTAGCCTATACATGGCATCTGCCGTGACACCACCACGACAAGAAGACGCTCCAAGAAAAACACAACTGTGCATGAAACAATAAAAATGAAGCGTTTGGAAGAAACCTGGATTTTTTATTGATGAAGAAGGGGGTGCCTTGGGCATCCCCAAGCTTTGAGACTTGTACTTCTTGGATATTTCTTGGGGTGACATGCGTGGCATCCCCAAGCTTGAGCTTTAGTCCATCCTTCATCTCATTACTCATTCCTTCCATACACCTGAAATTTTTCCTTCATACAAAACTTCACACAATCTCATTAGCAACATTAGTGCACTTAAGATAAATAAGTCTTTAGGTTCAGTTATAACACAAAATAAACTTCCATTAGAACACTAGCTACTGTAGCACTTCCCTCAAAAAGCTCAATTCCCCAAAAGAACTCAAGAAGGAACCAACAAGAAGCAAATGCAGAAAATGGCAGAAATCTGTCAAAACAGACCAGCAGGTAAAGACGAATTTTTTCGAAGACCTTCTGTTGCTCAAATCAAAAAGTGTTGAACTAAAGAAAGTTAGATAACACCCTGGGGCAGAAGAAAAAAAATTACAGCTCAATCCGACATACAGAGCTCTCTCCAAATAACTTACAAGACATTCAGAGATTTTACACGAATTTTTATGGTGAAGCACAGAAATCTGTTTCGGGACAGCAACTTTCCCAATCATTACTTCCCTCTCATTAGAGGTTACTCTTGGCACAAAAAGCAAATAAAAAGGATAAGGAGCGGTTATTACTGAAGTAATAACTTACAAGACTCATCTAAAACTTTTGGGTTATCTCCTAATAAGTACTTTTCTTTAACGCCTTTAAGTTAGGCTTGATAGTTTGAGAAGATGTTCACATAAGAAATATGAATTGAAGTAAAAGAGAGCATCAAGAAGCACATTCAAAACACATTTAAGTCTAACCCACTTCCTATGCTTAGGAATCTTGTAAAGAAACAAGTCATGAAAGCACAAGCAACAAGCATAGGAAAGCAAAACAAGTGCAACTTCAAAATTTTCAACATAAAAGAGGGGAAACTTAATATTATTGAGATGCATAGAACCATGTTTCCCTCTCTCATAATAACTTTCAGTAGCAACATGAATAAAACTAACAATATAAACATCACATAAAACATTTTTATCATGAGCCACATGCATATAATAATTATTACTCTCCACATAAGCATAGTCATTCTTATTAATTATAGTGGGAGCAAATTCAACAAAATAGCTATCATTATTATTATCATCACCATAATCATCAAATATAGGAGGCATATTGTAGTCATAATTAATTGCCTCCTCAATAGTAGGTGGACTGAAAATATCATATTCATCACTGTAATCATCATATATTGGAGGCATAGTATCATCAAAGTAAATTTTCTCCTCCATGCTTGGGGGACTAAAAATACCATGCTCATCAAAACCAGCTTCCTCAAGCTTAGACTTTTCCATAGCATTAGCAATAATGGTGTTCAAAGAATTCAGACTAATAACATTGCTATTAGCACGCAAATAAAGTTCCATAGGTTTTTTAATTTTCTCTTCAAACACTTCATGTCCTAACTCAAGATAAATACTATAAAGCTCTCTAATTTTTTGGTTGTTTTCCATTAAGCCTAACTAGTGAAAACAAGAAAAAAAAAGACAAAATTGCAGAATCTAAAGGAAATAACTTCGAGCACTCACACCAGAAAATAGGCGTTTGTCGCGGGAGGTTCTTCTTTAATCCTTCGGTGTGAATAACTTTTACCTTTCCTCCCCGGCAACGGCGCTAGAAAATAGCTTGATGTCTACGCACTTCTATTCTTGTAGATAGTTGTTGGGCCTCCAAGTGCAGAGGTTTGTAGAACAGCAACAAGTTTTCCCTTAAGTGGATTACCCAAGGTTTATCGAACTCAGGGAGGAAGTGGTCAAAGGTATTCTCTCTCAAGCAACCCTGCAATCAAGATACAAGAAGTCTCTTGTGTCCCCAATAGACCCAATACACTTGTCAGGTGTATAGGTGCACTAGTTCGGCGAAGAGATAGTGAAATACAAGTGGTATGGATAATTGTAAGTGGTAACGGTGATAGAAAATAGCTTGATGGTGTGGAAAAGACTAAAGACAAACTGAAATAAAGAAGGAAGCAAGCAAACATGTAACAGATCTAATAGCAAATGGTGTATCAATGCTTAGAAACAAGGCCTAGGGATCATACTTTCACTAGTGAACACTCTCATAAAAATATCTTCTCTTTATGATACTACTCTTAACTACTCTCCGGTTGGACACTCTAATCCATGGTAGGGCTATAACAGCACACCTCAAAGTTCATCTTTCCCATCTAGAAAACCCCACGCTGTCACCTTGAGTACTAGATGAGTCCAACAAACACCAAAATTTCATAAAGACATCCAACTCCAAATATAACTCATAACAAGTATTTGTAATCTCTAGCCTAAGTGCCACCATGGTGAGCACGCTGTCACTTTCACACACATGGGGAGAGCAGAGATCTATTAAAGCACTTGAGTAGCAAGGTAGATCTATAGATTACAAGCTCATGATCTAAATAAGATCATGCATAGAGAGATAGATGAACACATAGCTACCGGTAGAACCCTTAGCCTCGAGGAAGAACTACTCCCTCCTTATCATGGGAATCAGCAATGGTGATGGAGATGGCGGTGGAGATCAATGGAGATGGCTCCGGGGGTATTTCCCCGTCCCGGCAGGGTTCCGGAACAAAGACTTTCTGTCCCCTGAATCTCCCCTTTGGTGGCGGCGGTGCTGCGGAACTTTTCGTGGCTGGAGGCTTGATAATCTAGGGTTTATGCCTCGGGAGGCTTCTTAGAGGCCAGAGGGCAAGGTCGGTGGGCGGCCAGGGGTCCCACACCATGCCCTAGCGCGGCCTAGGTGGACCCGCGCCTAGGGGTGGTGTGGCCACCCTATGGCCCCTCTCTAACTCTCCTTATGGCTCCGTGAGTCTTCCGGGAAAATAGTAACTTTGGCTTTTGTCCCGTCCAATTCCGAGAATATTCATTTTCTGACTTCCTAGAACCAAAAATAGCAGAAAACAGGCAACTGGCACTGTGGCATCTTTTTAATAGGTTAGTCCAAGAAATCATATGAAAGTACTCCAAAGTTGGAACAAAACACAATAAAGTGGATAAAACCAAGCATGGAACATCAAAAATTATAGATACATTTGCAATGTATCAATAGGCTGTAGATCTCATTTCAGCAACGACGCGAACTTCTTCCACTAAGTCGAGATCATTTTGTCGAGAAATCTCGGCATCCTCTTCAATATACGTGGCCACTCTAGGAGAAGTGTGAATCAAATCACTAGGAAGAACTGCTTCTGCACCATAGACCAAGAAGAAAGGTGTGTATCCGGTTGACCTATTTGGAGTCGTTCGTAAACTCCATATTACAGAGGGTAATTCATCTGCCCAAGCCCCCGCAGCACGTCGTAGTGGTGCTTCGAGTCTCGGTTTTAGGCCATGTAGGATTAAACCATTTGCTCTTTCGACTTGTCCGTTAGCCTGTGGATGTGCGATTGACGCAATGTCAAGCCGGATATTTTGCACGTTGCAGAATTCAGCCAATTCTTCCATAGAGAAGTTACTCCCATTGTCCGTGATAATGCTATGCGGATAACCGTACGGATTATAACATCCTCGACAAATCTTTTGGTTGTTGCTCCATCACAACTAGTGACAGGTTTAGCCTCAATCCATTTGGTGAATTTATCCACCATCACTAAGAGATGAGTAAATCCACTTGGAGCTCTTTTAAATGGTCCTACCATATCAAGCCCCCAGACCACAAAGGGCCATGTTATAGGTATTGTTCGCAACTGATCAGCCGGAACATGAGCTTGTTTGGCGTACTTTTGGCATCCTTTGCACGTCTTGACTAATCGTTCGGCATTTGCCTGAGCTGTAAGCCAGAAAAATCCGTGTCTAAAAGCTTTTGCCACTAAAGATTTGGCTGCAGCGTGGTGACCACACTCGCCTTCGTGGATTTCCCTTAAGATTTCCACTCCTTCTTCCAGAGATACACTGCGCTGAAAAACCCCAGAAACACTCCTCTTATAGATCTCACCTTTAACAACAGTATAGGCTTTTGCTCGTCGGATAATCTGTCGGCTCAGAACCTCGTCTTCGGATTATTTGCCATCTACCAGATAATCTAGGTAGGGTTGAGTCCACCTGGGAATTACTGCCAGAACTGCTATTAGAGATGAGTCGGATTTGGTCGGATATTCCTCATCTACTCCCTTTATTGAGGGAACTTTGAGGTGCTCTAAAAAAGCGCCATACGGGACCTCTTTCCGTGCAGAGCCTATTCGAGATAGTGCATCTGCTTCCTCATTTTCTGCTCGAGGGATGTGTCGAACTTCAAACCCTTCAAACGATTTAGATAGATCATCCACGACAGCTTTATATGCTGTCATGTGCTTATTTGCATTACAAATATCCGACACTTGTTGAGCAACAAGATCCGAATCTCCGTAACACATCGAACGTCGGATGCCAATATCCTTAGCAATCCGGATTCCATGTAGTAGTGCTTCATACTCGACAATCTTGTTTGTCGCTGTGAAGTGGATCTGCGGCACGTATAGAAGTTTATCTCCTTGTCGTGATTTGAGCACCATGCCAGCCCCCGAGCCCCCTCGAGCCTTAGACCCATCAAAATAGAGGGTCCAATATTCCGACTCAGGGAGGATCATGTTCTCCTTCGTCTCTATCCAATCAGCGACAAAGTCAGCAAGGATCTGGGATTTGATTGATGTCCGAGGTTTATACTCAATATCAAAAGCTGAAAGTTCTATGCCCCATTTGGCGACGCGTCCTATGGCATCACTGTTGTTGATTATATCTCTCATGGGAGCTGTGCTCACCACGATAATTGGATGCTCCTGAAAATAGTGTCATAACTTACGAGATGCTAGAAAAACACCGTAAGCCAACTTTTGATAGTGCGGATACCGTTGTTTTGACTCTGTTAGGACCTCACTGACAAAGTAAGTCGGACGCTGCACCAGGTGCTCCTGATTTTCCTCCGGTCTCTCCACCACCATGACGATACTAACGACCTTATTTGTCGTAGCAAGATAAAGCAACATCGGTTCCTGAGGTTCCAGCGCTGCAAGGATAGGAGCAGATGAGAGTACTTTCTTCAGGTCTTGTAGTGCAGCCTCAGCTTCATCAGTCTAAACAAAATCTTTGGTCTTTTTCAGGACTTTATATAATGGTGCGGCTCTTTCACGAAGCCGGCTTACAAATCAACTGACCGCAGCGATGCAACCAGTTAATATTTGTACGTCCTTCAGGCGAGTTGGCCTGGAAATATTGAGTATAGCCTTTATTTTGTCCCGGTTCACCTCTATGCCTCTTTGAGACACGATGAAACCTAACAATTTTCTGGCTGGTATTCCAAAGAAGCATTTCTTCGGGTTAAGCATGATGTTGTATTTTTGTAGATTGGCAAATGTTTCCTCCAAGTCGGAAATCAACGTTTCCTTATTTTTGGACATCACCGCGATATCATCCACGTATGCATGTACATTGCTTCCGAGTTGGTCATGGAGGCAACGCTGCATCGTGCGCTGGTGCGTAGCTCCTGCGTTCTTTAGCCCAAAGGGCATTGTAACAAAACAGAAGGTTCCGAAAGGGATTATGAATGAAGTTTTGACTTTGTCAGATTCCTTCATCTGGATTTGGTGATAACCGGAATATGTGTCGAGAAAACAGAGGAGTTCCGAGCCTGCCGTAGAATCGATAACTTGATCAATTCTAGGCAGAGCGAACGGATCTTTTGGGCAAGCCTTGTTCAAGGCAGTATAATCAACACACATCCTTAAATCAGTGGTGTCCTTTTTAGGGACCATTACAAGATTGGCCGACCACTCAGTGTGGATGACCTCTTATATGAATCCGGCTAACTCGAGCCGTGCTAGTTCCTTAGCTATTGCCTTACACTTTTCATCGCCGAAATGTTGTAAGGACTGTTTGACGGGTTTAGCATTCGGGTTTACATTTAGAGAGTGCTCGGTAAGTTCCCTGGGTACTCCGGTCATGTCAGATGGCTGCCATGCGAAGATATCTTGATTTGCTTGGAGGAACTTGACGAGCACGCTTTCCTATGCGCTACCTAGGCCTACGCCTATCTGGGTCACCTTGGAGGGGTCATCATCCTTCAACGGCATCTTCTTCATCTCTTCTGATGCCTTGAACTCCGGATTTGGTTTTGTCACCTCCTTCTTCGTTGCAGGCATCTCGGACGAATCTATGCTCTTCTTGATCTCCTGGTACTCCTGGGCGTGCAGCACGGCTTCAGCAAAGGCGGCATTTCCATCCTCGCACTCTCGCGCTTTCTTCGGGTCTCCCCTGATGGTAATCACGCCGTTGGGACCTAGAATTTTCATCATATTGTAAATGTAACACGGACGAGCCATAAAAGCCCAGTAAGCCGGACGTCCGAATATAGCGTGGTATGCGCTCTTGAACGGGACCACTTCGAAGGAAAGTGCCTCCCCGATAGTTCTTTGGAGTTCCAAAGGTAACATCCAAAGTGATTTCTCCTACGGAATTGGCTTGTCTTCCTGGGACAACTCCGTGAAAGATCACAGAGCTATGGTTCAGCTGGGTTCCCGAGATCTTCATTCGGCGTAGTGTTTCGACATAGAGAATATTCATACTGCTACCACCGTCCATGAGGGTCTTGGAGAAACCATAACCGTCAATAAGTTGGTTGATGATTAAGGCGTATTTTCCTCGCCTGTGCAACTTAGGCGGATGATCAGCGCAGTCAAATGTGATTGCCACTTCCGACCAGTCCAAGTATTGGGGGACAGCCGGAACTGTTGCGTTGAGCTCGTGTAGAACTGCTTTCTTGACCTTTGCTGGTTGAGATCCGAGGAAAGTGACATAAGTGTCCTTCTTGGTGGGAAAAAATTTCTTCGCTTCCAGCTTGGGATTTGAAGCATCAGCTTCCTCCATGTCGGAATCTTCCTTGGTCTCTTTTTCTTTTTCGGGATTCTTTTTTCCCTTCTTTCGCTTAGCTTTGTAGCCCGCGGTGTCATCTCTTTTAATGTCGTCATTGAAACGACATTCCGCGTTGGTGTGGGATGAGCCCCCATTGCGTCTAGGTGATGCACACATGGGTTATTGGCAATGTCGGCCCAAGAGTAGGTTTTGCCTGGTTGCTGGTCTCCTCTACCTTGGACCCTTGAAGTCCCACGGCCACGCCCGCGGCCTCCACCGCGGCCTCCTCGTCCTCCAGACCCGAAAGTAGCAGTGACGACTGCCGTTTCCGCGTTGGGTTTCTCTTCCGAGGTATTTTTGTGCTTCTGAGCTTGTTGCTTTGGTTGTTTTGCCGACTGTGGCACAGCTAGGGCATTGAGTAAACCCTCTGCATCATCGTCGGCATCTGTGTACTTGCTCGCTGTTTCTATCATCTCTCCCAAATCAGTGACCTTGTCACACTTCAAATGATGGCGCGGTAGACCGATTGGGAGTCCTGCGATGAAAGCTTCAATCGTAGTTTGATCGTTTACTCCTTCACAGGAGTTCTTGGTGTCGATCCATCATCCGAGGTAATCCCGGCAAGTCTCTCTGGCCTTCTGGGTGCAATGCTGTAGGTCTCCAACCATACAAGGCCTCCGATACGTGCCTTCGAAATTCCGAAAGAACGCACTTTGCATGTCATACCAGTTATGGATGGTGTTCTCCAGAAGTTCATTGAGCCATGATCGTGCCGTCTTCCGCAACATAAGTGGGAGATATCGGGTTGCGACCAGGCTGTTTCCGCCTTTAGCGATGCAGCAAGCTTGGAAGAAATCCTGTAGCCAAGTATCTGGCCGAGCAATGCCATCGTAGGCTTGGATATGTCTTGAGATAGCAAATCCTTCCGAGAATCTTGTAGCTCTGATGCGTGGTCCGAAGCATTTTGGGCCCACGCAGATATCCTCGTTTTCGTAGCGTCGTGCCTCTATGTTGGAATTGATCATGTGCCTTGTGTCGTTCGGGGATAGAGATCATCCCGAATGTCGGCTGTGGCTGCGGTGCCTTGGAGCTGGACTTCGGCTTCTGCCACCACCTCCTCCGCCACGTCGTCCTCCTTGAGAGCCGTTGTGATGACTACTTGGTGGAGAGGGTGGGGCAGCTGGATTGTTTCCGGCTGATCGCCGGCCTCCATCCGGAGCGTCATTATTCCGGTTCTAGCGAGGGTCTTCACTACGACGAGCCCCCTGCCGGCTTGTCCCGGCATGGTTTCCATCGTTTCTTCGTCCGTTGTTCCCACCACGGTGAGGCTCAGCCGGACAGCTTGCATGTCTAGGAGGTGGCATTTTTTGACGATCCTCCTCCCGACGTTTCTCTTTATCTTCTCCCCTTCGATCATTCGACTCTAGGCGGGGAGGGTTCCTCAGATACAGTGCAGCAATGGCCTCTTGCTCGGCCGCTGGAGCGACGTTACTCCAATCACGTGCGGTTCTGTGATGCTGTCCTGATGATCCAGTTCTGGAGTAGTTATCTTCCCGACGGTCGGAACGGTGACGCTGTTCCGGAACACACTGGGGCCTTATATCATTCCAGGCTGAGTCCGTGTTACATTGGTCAGATTTCGAGACCAGTTTTCCACTTCTGGACTTCGCAGCCATCTGTTGCTCTAGACCCTTGGTGAGTAGCTTGATGCCCAATCAAACCTGTTCTGGGCCTGGGTTATTTGACAGGATATCTCATGATGCGACAGTTTTCTGTACCGGCATTGGGTACACCAGATCTCCTTTGCTGTCGAGACGAGGCATCCCTGGATCTCCTTCAAAGAGGACCATGTTCACTTCCAGAAACTTACCGTCACCTGTGTAACATTTTTGGGTCTTCTGATGCAACCGAGACATGTAATCCTTAGTTGCCATGCGTTTCTTTTCCCCTTCGATGTTTTTGGCTTCATCGAGGAGTTGTTGACGACGCGCTTCTAGGGCTTGGGCCCTTTCGTCCAGCTCTTCAGCAGTAAGTTCTGCAGCAGTAGGGATAGGTGTGGTTAATGCAGCATCGATGAGTTTACGAGCACCTTCAGTGATCACGTGTCCATCCACCGATTCTTCTTTTTTCGGCTCTTCTAGGATAAGTGCTCCATCCGAGTCTTGCTCATATTCCTTGGCAATCACCTCCTCTGTCAGATGGTATTTTGTCGGGGTCTTGTTCTTCTTATTTTTCTTCTTTGCCTTCTTGGCGGCGCCGGTAGCAAAGACGGCTTTGGGTCCATTTCCCGGAGTCAAGCTCTGATCGGTACTTTCGGACATCTGGACTTCGGGATTATCTCCGACTTCCATGTCATCCTGCACTTTGGGAGAGTGTTCCCCGGATCCTTCATCCATGGCTTCTCCTTCTTCTACAGCTTTGGAGTTGTACTCCTCTTCGTATTCCGCGGAGAACTTTCGGAAATTTGCTGACGTCATTGATGTCTACGCACTTCCATTCTTGTAGACAGTTGTTGGGCCTCCAAGTGCAGAGGTTTGTAGAACAGCAGCAAGTTTTCCCTTAAGTGGATCACCCAAGTTTTACCGAACTCAGGGAGGAAGTGGTCAAAGGTATTCCCTCTCAAGCAATCCTGCAATCAAGATACAAGAAGTCTCTTGTGTCCCCAACACACCCAATACACTTGTCAGGTGTATAGGTGCACTAGTTTGGAGAAGAGATAGTGAAATACAAGTGGTATAGATAAAAGACAACGGTGCCAGAAAATAACTTGTTGGTGTTAAAGAGACTAAAGGCAAACTGAAATAAAGAAGGAAGCAAGCAAACATGTAACAGATCTAATTGAAAATGGTGTATCAATGCTTAGAAACAAGGCCTAGGGATCATACTTTCACTAGTGAACACTCTCATATAAATATCATCTCTTTATGATACTACTCTTAACTAATCTCCGGTTGGACACTCTAATCGATGGTAGGGCTATAACAGCACACCTCAAAGTAAGCCTTTCCCATCTAGAAAACCCCACATTGTCACCTTGAGCACTAGATAGGTACAACAAACACCACAATTTCATAAAGACATCCAACTCCAAATATAACTCATAACAAGTATTTGTAATCTCTAGCTAAGTGCCACCATGGTGTGCACGCTGTCACTTTCACACACATGGGGAGAGCAGAGATCTATTAAAGCACTTGAGTAGCAAGGTATATCTATAGATTACAAGCTCATAATCACAATATGATCAAGCATAGAGAGAGAGATGAACACATAGCTACCGATAGAACCCTTAGCCTCGAGAGAGAACTACTCCCTCCTCATCATGGGAATCAGCAATGGTGATGGAGATGGTGGTGGAGATCGATGGAGATGGCTCCGGGGGCACTTCCCTGTCCCGGCAGGGTGCCGGAACAGAGACTTTCTGTCCCCCGAATCTCCCCTTCGGTGGTGGCGGCGCAGCGGAACTTTTCGTGGATTTCTTATTGATGATCTAGGGTTTTGGTATCGAGAGGCTCTTATAGGCGAAAAAGGCAAGGTCGGTGGCCGGCCAGGAGGGCCACACAATGCACTGGCGCGGCCTAGGGTTGCCCGCGCCTAGGGGTGGTGTGGCCACCCTGTGGCCCCTCTCCGACTCTCCTTCTGGCTTCGTGAGTCTTCCGAGAAAATAGTAACTTTGGGTTTTGTCCTGTCCAATTCCGAGAATATTCATTTTCTGACTTTCCTGGAACCAAAAACAGCAGAGAACAGGCAACTGGCACTGTGGCATCTTGTTAATAGGTTAGTCCAAGAAATTATATGAAAAGTACTCCAAAGTGTGGACAAAACATAAGAAAGTAGATAAAACCAAGCATGGAACATCAAAAATTATAGATACATTTGCAATGTATCAACATCCCCAAGCTTAACTCCTGCTCGTCCTCGAGTAGGTAAGTGATAAAAAGAAAGAATAATTTTTGAGGTGACATGCACCATCATAAACTTGATCAAAGTATTTGCAAAACATTCAAAGATGGGATCATAGTACTTCAATCATAACATGAAAGACAAAATTCTAGCAATAAGACAAAGAAACTATGTTGCAACATGAAAAGGCACAAACAAAAGATCATGAATAACAATGCTTTGCAAGACGTTTGTTTGTTTCACATAAAGAAAACATAGCATAATGGCATTCAGCTTGTCCCTCATAGAGTAGCAAACATAAATGCGTAGGACACTTTCAAAGTTCATAAGAGTGACTAGATACAAATAGTTTAAAACAAGCAATATCAAGGTATGCATCAATCAACTAGTCTTGGGACAATGCACATAGAACTAAGAATGGCCACTATGCCCTCAAAGTAGGTGCATAAAGATAGAAGGTGGAGACTCAATATAATGGTGGAAGAAAAGCCTTTGTAAAAGGAAGTAGGGATTCAAGTCTCATAAAGAGCTTCCAAAAATTATGGTACTTATAGCTTTCAGCTCTCATTGCCCCTATCATAAGCATCTTGAAGTGATTAAGGTTAAAGTGATACAACTAAGAGGATATGCTTGACAAGTTATAAGCTAAAATATCATGCCCCTTACTTACGAAGACCGATCCTCATGCTACTCAACTTTAGTCACAAGTAAGCTCTTGTCATTGTAAGTACATGTGTATCATTAAGAACCGCCAACGGGGTACCCCTTGCACATGATACGGGAGCTTTCCCATAATCAAAATGACAAGGCAAGCAGACAATGAGCATCTCGGCGATCTTTTTATTTGCTATTTGCATAGGTTTTTATTGAGGATGCTTCATAGAGTGCTCATTATGGTGATGCTTCAAGTTTCTACCATGATTAGGCATGGCTTAGGCTAGCGTCCCAGCGTTTCTCTAACAGACATACAAACTCCATGATCTTACAAGTTCCACTTTTATTTCACACCGCCGGGATCCATAAGCAAAAGAACATGATATCAACGGGGTACAAAGTACAAGTGCAATGTTGAAAGCGTTCCCCATGAAACATGGTTCTGCTAATTTCAACTTATAAAGCGCAAGCATATACGCAACAAAGAAGGACCCAATGGTTCAAGTTTATTAGATGCAAAAAGTAAAGTGTGCCATCAAGTTCATGAGAGCTTTAATCACTAGTTTTCCCATAACAAGTTTAATTTGGAAGGTAAACAAAAGCATGAATATACTTGGAATAGCATAAGCTAGTAGGTAGGTATTGTGGAATCTTTGGAATAACTTGGTTTAGGGAGTTGGATGCATGAGTGGAACTCATACTTGGTGGTGGACGCTAGCAAAAGACTGGGAGCGACAAACTAAGAGAGCAATAATGGCCATAATCATGCAGAGCGACAAAAAATCATCGATCAAAGCATAAAGTGATACTACAAGTTGAAAACTAAAGGATCATAAAGGCTATGGTGACTTTGAATATTCATAACATGGTGTGAGCATGTGCCAAGTTAACCCAAATAAAGCATCAAAGGAGAATACCACTATACTATGCTTTAATATGCTAAAACAACGCATGATTCATCCAAGGCACATTAAGCAATCTCAATTGTTTATAACAAGTCATGCTACAACAAAGAATACTAAGCATAAAGCCAAAACAATATCAAGCATGGCATGACAAAGCATAGGCCACAGTCAAAAACAAGGTCTCTTTACCACTTAAGCATGAACTTTCCTACTCTTTTCCAATCCAAACCAAACTATTTGAAAACCAATGTATGAAAGAGGGGGTCAAACCAATTTATTCAGCAAACTAAGCAAACCAAGAAAACTAAAAACCAAAACGAAAACGAAAAAGAAGACGCACCAAGAACAACACAATTGTGCATGAAACAATAAAAATGAAGCGTTTGGAAGAATCCTGGCATTTTTATTGATGAAGAGGGGGTGCCTTGGGCATCCCCAAGCTTTGATGCTTGTACTTCTTGGATATTTCTTGGGGTGACACGCGTGGCATCCCCAAGCTTGAGCTTTAGTCCATCCTTCATCTCATTACTCATTCCATCCATGCACCTGAAAATTTTCCTTCATACAAAACTTCAAACAATCTTTATTAGCAACATTAGTGCCGTCAAGATAATAAGTCTTTAAGGTTCAGTTCAAACACCAATAAACTTCCATTAAAGCACAAGATACTGTAGCACTTCCCTCAAAAATCTCAATTCCCCAAAAGAACTCAAAAAGGAACCAACAAGAAGCAAATGCAAATATTGGCAGAAATCTGTCAAAACAGACCAGCAGGTAAAGACGATTTTTTTCGAAGACTTTATGTTGCTCAAATAAAAAAGTGTTAAACTAACGAAAGTTAGATAACAACCTGGGGCAGAAGAACAAAAATCCACGCCTCAAAAGGACGTACAGATATTTTACGCAAATTTTTACGGTGAAGAACAGAAATCTGTTTCGGGACAGCAACTTTCCCAAGCATTACTTCTCTCTCATTAGAGGTTACTCTTGGCACAAAAGGCAAATAAAAAGGATAAGGAGCGGTTATTACAGAAGTAATAACTTCCAAGACTCATCTAAAACTTTTGGGTTATCTCCCAATAAGTACTTTTCTTTAACGCCTTTAAGTTAGGCATGATAGTTTGAGAAGATGCTCACATAAGAAATATGAACTGAAGTAAGCGAGCATCAAGAAGCAAATATGGAACAAATTTAAGTCTAACCCACTTCCTATGCATAGGAATCTTTTAAAGAAACAAGTCATGAAAGCACAAAGCAACAAGCATAGGAAAGAAAAATGAGTGCAACTTCAAGACTTTCAACATAAAGAGGGGAAATCTAATATTATTGAGATGCATAAAACCATGTTTCCCTCTCTCATAATAACTTTCAGTAGCATCATGAATAAAATTAACAATATAACTATCACATGAAACATTCTTATCATGAGCCACATGCATATAATCATTATTACTCTCCACATAAGCATAGTCATTCGTATTAATTGTAGTGGGAGCAAATTCAACAAAATAGCTATCATTATTATTCTCACCAACATAATCATCAAATATAGGAGGTATATTGTGGTCATAATTAATTTCCTCCTCAATATTAGGTGGACTGAAAATATCATATTCATCATTGTAATCATCATATATTGGAGGTTTGGTATCATCATAAGCAATATAATAGCTATCTTCCAAAGCTGGGGAACTAAAAAGATCATTTTCATAAAAACTAGCTTCCCCAATCTTAGACTTTTCCATAGCATTGGCAATAATGGTGTCCAAAGAATTCATACTAACAACATTGCTATTAGCATGCAAATAAAGTTCCATAGGTTTTTTAATTTTCTCTTCAAACACTTCATGTCCTAACTCAAGATAAATACTATAAAGCTCTCTAATTTTTGTTGTTGTTTTCCATTAAGCCTAACTAGTGAAAACAAGAAACAAAAAGACAAAATTGCAGAATCTAAAGGAAATAACTTCGAGCACTCACACAAGAAAATAGGCGTTTTCCGTGGGAGGTTCTTCTTCTTTAATCCTCCGGTGTGAATGCCTTTTACCTTACCTCCCTAGCAACGGCGCCAGAAAATAGCTTGATGTCTACACACTTCTATTCTTGTAGACAGTTATTGGGTATCCAAGTGCAGAGGTTTGTAGAACAGCAACAAGTTTTCCCTTAAGTGGATCACCAAAGGTTTATCGAACTCAGGGAAGAAGTGGTCAAAGGTATTCCCTCTCAAGCAATCCTGCAATCAAGATACAAGAATTCTCTTGTGTCCCCAACACACCCAATACACTTGTCAGGTGTATAGGTGCACTAGTTTGGCGAAGAGATAGGTAAATACAAGTGGTATAGATAAAAGACAACGGTGCCAGAAAATAACTTGTTGGTGTGGAAGAGACTAAAGGCAAACTGAAATAAAGAAGGAAGCAAGCAAACATATAACAGATCTAATTGAAAACGGTGTATCAATGCTTAGAAACAAGGCCTAGGGATCATACTTTCACTAGTGAACACTCTCATATAAATATCATCTCTTTATGATACTACTCTTAGCTACTCTCCGGTTGGACACTCTAATCGATGGTAGGGCTATAACAGCACACCTCAAAGTAAGCCTTTCCCATCTAGAAAACCCCACACTGTCACCTTGAGCACTAGATAGGTCCAACAAACAACACAATTTCATAAAGACATCCAACTCCAAATATAACTCATAACAAGTATTTGTAATCTCTAGCCTAAGTGCCACCATGGTGTGCACACTGTCACTTTCACACACATGGGGAGAGCAGAGATCTATTAAAGCACTTGAGTATCAAGGTAGATCTATAGATTACAAGCTCATGATCACAAGATGATCAAGTATAGAGAGAGAGATGAACACATAGCTACCGGTAGAACCCTTAGCCTCGAGAGAGAACTACTCCCTCCTCATCATGGGAATCAGCAATGGTGATGGAGATGGTGGTGGAGATCAGAGATGGCTCTGGGGGCACTTCCCCGTTCCGGCAGGGTGCCGGAACAGAGACTTTCTGTCCCTCGAATCTCCCCTTCAGTGGTGGCGGCGCAGCGGAACTTTTCGTGGATTTCTGATTGACGATCTAGGGTTTTGGTATCGGGAGGCTCTTATAGGCGAAAGAGGCAAGGTCGGTGGCCGGCCAAGGGGCCACACCATGCCCTGGCGTGGCCTAGGGTTGCCCGCGCCTAGGGGTGGTGTGGCCACCTTGTGGCCCCTCTCTGACTCTCCTTCTGGCTCCGTGAGTCTTCCGGGGAAATAGTAACTTTGGCTTTTGTCCCGTCCAATTCCGAGAATATTCATTTTCTGACTTTCCTAGAACCAAAAACAGCAGAGAACAGGCAACTGGCACTGTGGCATCTTGTTAATAGGTTAGTCCAAGAAATTATATGAAAAGTACTCCAAAGTGTGGACAAAACATAATAAAGTAGATAAAACCAAGCATGGAACATCAAAAATTATAGATACATTTGCAATGTATCAGTCATCGATTCTTCCGAGGATGCGGGTACATCGGCGTTTGGTCCAATTGCCTCCAGCACAGAGTCGGTGTTCTCTCTAGCATTGGTAGAGCCGGATCCGGATCCCACATATCTAACGAAGTGCGACGCGTGTTTCCTGAGGTACCTGCGGCTTTCGCGATCAGCGATGTTGAAACTTTTGATGGTCTCGAGAATTGCATCTGCGCTTGCATCTTGCATTATCATACGTCGTAGTGTGTACCTTAGGAAATGCCTGTCTGACCCGGCGTCATCAGAGCCGGAATTAGTGTCGTTGATGAGCTCCTCCTGGATTTCGACTTCCGCGGGTGGGTCGATCTGGGATCCGGCTTCTCCGAGGAGATCCACTCCAGATTCGACTTGGGCCGCTAGGTCTTCCTCTGGTTCGGATTTCTCCACTATCTCCGCAACTAGTGCGGGCTGGGTGGGAATAGGGTTTTCTGAGATCCGAACTCTGCCGCCACCGCGGACAAAGGGGACCCAGAAGATTCTTCTGCCTCTATCATCATCGCTGGGGTGGGTGGGGCAGGTTTAGCAAAACGATGTAAACATTGATTTCGCCAAAAGACATGATTGTGTAAGCAGTCACGCCCTCCCTAGCCGGAATCCACGTCTCGTCGAGAACGATGAGAGGGACGTTGTTGGCATAGAGGATGCGACCGACGGTGATAGTTTCGCCGATTCCGATTCTTGCAGATTTCGCTCGGAACGCAGATCCGAAGCTCACTTGCCCCACGGTAGGCGCCAACTGTCGTCGGATTGAGGACAAGTACGCCATGAGGGGGTCCTCGAGGCGTGTGGAAGAGAGGGGTGTGAGACATACGGTGTTCCGGGGCAGTGAGTACACAAGTTTACCCAGGTTCAAATCCGCCGGCTTTGGACGGACCCTACTCCTACTAGCAATCCAGTAATATGGCAGAGCCGGAATATGGGATACAAGGGTTTCGCCTATGCGAGTTGAGATTGTAGACTATTGAGGTGTTGCCCTAAAGGCTCTCCCTAGGACGGCTTATATAGATATCCGGCCTAGGATTTACAGGAGAGATCTATCCGGCCATGACTAAGAGTCGGTTACAAAGTACATCTTGAACTACAAGTAACAATATGGGCCTAAGTCGGTAAGTCTTCTGGGCCTTCCCATAGCCGGACTGGACTCCGTCTTTCTCCCTGACTGGGCCGCCCGTGAAGCAAAGCTCTAACCCGAAGTGGGCCACCCTGGTCAGTGAGGAACTGTGAGGATACCCGGAAAGTATATCCCCAACAGCAGCGACGGAGGTGGTGCCGCCGGCTGAGCCCGCGATGCTTCACCGGGCCGTGGCCATCTCTTGGCTTGCTGAGGGCTTGCTGTTCGGGCGTGCCGGCTCGGCCGTGCCTCCCTCTGGCTCGACGGTGGGCACTGACTTCAACGCCTACTAGGTGGAGGAGCCAGTGGAGGTGCCTCCGCCGAAGGCCGCCGTCCAGCCGGAGGTTGGACCCTCCGTGGCTCCGGTGAGCGACGATGACCTCCAGGTCACCGGCTGGACGCAGGCGCAGGCCACGTCGCCGCTTGATGCTCTCTTGGTGCAGTTGTCGGAGGCGGCGCCTCTGGCCGTTGGCCAGGCCCGCCAGCTGGTGGGGGCGCTGGAGCAGGGGCTCTACCAAGCCAGGGCGCTGGGGGCCTCCGTCGATGTATGTACTATGTCGCCAAACTTGGTGTTTTTTCACCGTCTTGTGACGTAGCTGGTTCTTTTGGATCTTATCTCCCTTTTCTTGCACAGAGGGCTCTCGCTGATGCCGCCAAGACTTCGTAGGACCTGGGCCGTAAGATTACTCGCTCTGCCGTGTCTTCTCAATTGCGCGATTTCTTGTGCTTCTTGTTGAGTATTGGTTACCCTCCTGCAGCTCTGTTGGCGGACCGAGACCGCGAGGTGGCCCGGCTGAAGGAGGAGGTCGCCCGGCTGGAGGAGTCCAACAAGACCCGCCAAGATCAGATCGCCCAACTGACTGCACAACAGCAGCAAATGGAGATCAAGGCTGGTAGGGCCAAGAAGACGGCGGAGACCCGAGCCAAGGCGCTGAAGAACCTGGAGGGGATTTACGCCACCCAGGCGGATGCCCTCAAGGTTTCCAAGGCCAAGGAGGCGGCGGCGCTGTCGGAGCTTTGCCAGATCGCTGAGATCGTTCTCAGTAAGTGCCCTTGACTTGGGACAATTTTGTAGTTTTGCCTTTTATGGTCAGTACTGATTACTGCTTCTTTTTCCGGATACAGCTTAGTACCCTGAGGCGACAGATCAGGCGTTGGGCCGGATTCCTGAGACAGATCCGGATCGGGATCTCCACCCGGGGGAGCTGGTGACGGTCGTCAGTGAGGAGGTGAACCGGCTTCGCGCCGCCACTCTCGAGGTCTTTGACTATGTCTGGCCCAAAGCTGTCCTGCCTGCCACCATGGATGTCTTGGCCAAGCGTCTTTGGGATGCTCTGGAGCTCATGAATGTGGCCTAGGAGTGGGCGGCTCACGGCGGCGCGGAGATGGTGTTGGCGCTGCTGAAGTCCTGGTACCCGGATGTGGATCTGCGGAGCCTTTCCCATGGATTTCACCAAGGGACCGGTTATGACCAGCTTCACGCCGAGGTTCCTAACATCTGCTCCTGTGGCGTGACAATCGGGAGCTTCGTTGCGCTGGGCAGGGACTTCAGCAACCCAGCCGGCACGGAGCGGTACTTCCACAGCCCGGATGTGCCACGCACTGACGCTCCGGCTGTGCCGTAGACCGCCTCGACGGACGTCGCCTCCAGCAGCAGAGCTCCAGCTGATGCCTCCGGCCTGCTGCCCCCCAATGAATTTGATCCCCGGTATGCCGGGAGTATTTGTGATTTGAAGCACTTATCTTTTCTCTGTGTCGTGTGAACAATTGTCCATGCTCTAGTCATTGAACTTTTGTGGGAGCATCGCCTCCCTCTATATATTTGCTCATGCTCTTTTATTTGCACTTTCTGTTTTGCATCTTATGCATGCCTGTTTCTGTGTGGGGGCGCGCGAGCGCACCCACAGGATGTAGTCCCCGAGGTTCGGGCCAGCTGGAGAATACAGCTGGGTCGAAGCTCCTTTGTGTTTTTTGTTTGCAGGTTTCTGTCTGGGGGCGCACGAGCGCACCCACAGGGTGTAGTCCCCGAGGTTTAGGCCGGCTGGAGGATACAGCCGGGTCGAAACTCCTTGACCTGCTCTACTGCCGCCTGGAAGCTATCTGCCTCCGTCTTGACGGTGTTCATCGTTAAACTTTGGCTCATGCAAACAAAGAAACAAACAAGTTGTTTGCCTGGTTAAGCATATGCAAGTTCGAACTGTAATCTTAGGTTAACTAGTTTTGAAACTTTTGTTGTTTCGTGCAAATCCAATGTCTTTGCCCTCTTCTAAGTGAGCATTGGTTAGTTTTGATGTCGTTCCCTTGCTGGCTTTTAGCTGAAGTCGAAAGGGTAGCTTATTAGGCGTACTGCACGATACTTCGAGTTTGGGTCATTCTCTTTGGGCGAGCGAGCGCAACCGGGTCATCCAGGCGTTTTTGTTTTCCTCGTGGCTTTTTCGTGTAGGGGCCTCTAAGCATTCTGCTCTTGCCGGATATGTCAGTCGACTTGCAGTCTACAGTCGGAACCGAAGAGGAAGCCTTAGGAACCGCGTACAGTACTTTGTCGTGTGGGTCGTGCAGCCATTTGGGCCAACCGGCGAGTCCCCGAGACGGATCACCAGCTCTGGGGTTAGAGTAATGTAGCCGGAAAAACCAATTTGTGCAGCATGACTTGCTTATTTATTGCGGAGTCCCCGAGACTGTGTCGAGGCTCCCATGCGTATTCATTACATGAAAGTAAGGTACATACACTTCTTGCTCAAGTGTAAAAGGGGCGGAGCAGGCTCGCGTTCCATGGGCGTTCAGTTTCTTCGCCTGACCGGTCCATCTTGTTCTTTTCCGGCTTGCGGGCGTCGATGAGGTAGTATGAGTTGTTTTGTAGTGCCCGACTGATTATGAATGGGCCCTCCCAAGGTGGATACAGCTTGTGCATCCCCTTGGTGTCTTGAACTAGCCTTAGCACCAGGTCGCCCTCGCGGAACGAGACATAGCGTATCCGGCTGGCGTGGTAGCGGCGCAAGTTCTACTGGTAGATGGCGGATCTAGACAAGGCCAGTTCGCATGCTTCTTCTAGGAGATCGACGCTGTCTTCCCGTGCTTCTTTGGCTTGTTGTTCTGTGTAGAGCAGTTTGCGGGGTGTGTCAAACTCGATGTGAGTGGACAAAACTGCCTCCGCCCCGTAAACGAGGAAGAAGGGAGTGTAGCCGGTGGACCGGTTTGGCATGGTCCAAAGGCTCCATAGTACAGCCGGCAGCTCCTCAATCCAGCAGCCCGGGGATTGCATCAGTGCTTCGATTAGCCGGGGCTTGATTCCTGCTAGGACCAGGCCATTTGCTCGCTCACACTGCCTGTTGGATTGGGGGTGTGCCATAGATGCAAGGTCCAGGCGGATGCCCTTATCTCCACAAAGTCACGCGAAAGCTCCCTTGGCGAAATTTGTGATGTTGTCGGTTATGATGTTGTTGGGGTAGCCAAAGCGTGTAATTATGTCTGTGAAAAACTTGATCACCGTTGGCCCATCCAGCTTCTTTATTAGCTTTGCCTCTATCCACTTGGTGAACTTATCCACCGCCACTAGCAAGTGGGTCATGCCGGATCTGGCGATCTTGAAAGGGCCAACCATGTCCAGCCCCCAGACGGCGAACGACCAGGTGATGGGAATCGTCTTGAGTGCTGCAGATGGAGTGTGCTTCTGCTGGCTGAACCGCTGACACCCATTGCATGCTTTGACAATCTGCTCAGCGTCTTCCAGTGCCGTGGGCCAGTAGAACCCGTGGCGGAATGCCTTTGCCACTATGGCCCTGACGATGCGTGGTGTCCGCATTCGCCCTGATAGATGCCGCCAACGCTGCGCTTATAGAGCTCGTTGTTGATGATGGTCTATGTGCTGGCTCTGCGCTTCACCTATCTTGCATGTACCTCCTCATCGGGCAGCTCTCCTTTGGCTAGGAAATCCATGAACGGCTTGGCCCATGTTAGGGTTTCCCGGATGGCGCATACCGCATGCATTAGCAGATTCACTTCTGCCAAGATGGCCGGGTCAGGCTCGTCTGGAGGCCGACCGGGTGGAGCAACGGAGCCGGCAGCCTCTAGGCTGGAGGCGGCAGTCCCCGGGTGCGGTGGAGCCATCGCGGAAGTCTTGGAGCCGGCAGTCCCTGGGTGCGTTGCGGCTGTCATGGAGGTTTTGGAGCCGGCAGTCCCCGAGTGCGGCGAAGCCGTTGCGGAGGTCTTGGAGCCAGCAGTCCCTGGGTGCGACAAAGCAGTCCCCGGGTGCGGTGCAGCCGTCGCGGAGGTCTTGGAGCTGGCAGTCCCCGGGTCCGCGTCCAACATTATGGAGTCGGATTTGGGAGACGGTGTGATTGATGGCTTGTGCAGGTGCTCAAGGGAGACTCCAGGCGGAATTGGTTGTCTTGTTGACCTGATGCGGGCGAGCGTGTCCGCAGCCTCGTTGTTTACCCTGGGAACATGGTGAAACTTGCACCCTTCGAAACAGTCGCATAGCTGCTGTACGAAGGAACGATATAGAGCCATGTTTGCATCTCTAGCATCCTAATCGCTTGATACTTGCTGCACCACCAGATCAGAATCTCCGAAGCATAGGATGCGTCAGATGCTTATTTCCTTTGCCATCTTGAGGCCGTGGACGAGCGCCTCATACTCAGCGACGTTGTTGGACGCGCGGAAGTGGATCTGCAACACGTATTCCAGTCGGTCTCCTTTTGGAGAGGTGATGACCACTCCGGCTCCGAGTCCTCCATACATCTTGGAGCCGTCGAAATGTAGCTTCCAATGCATGGAGTCAGGGCAAGGTGGCAGGTACTGTGTTTCTGCCCAATCGACGAGGAAATCTGGCAAGGCCTAAGACTTGATCGCCGTTCTTGGCTCGTATTGTATGTTGTGGGCGGCGAGCTCTATGGCCCATTTCGCCACCCGGCCTGTGGCGTCTCTGTTGCCGATGATCTCCAAAAGTGGCGCTAGCGCCACCACCCGGATGGAATGTTCTTGGAAGTAGTGCTTCAATTTCTTGGCGGCCATGTACATGTCGTATACCAGCTTCTAGTAATGAGGGTAATTCTTCTTCGAGAGCAAGAGTACCTCACTCAAGTAATACACCGGTCGTTGCACGGCTGCACCTTTCCTTCCTTCGGCCTCTCCACCACCAGCACCACACTAACAACCCTGTTTGTTGCTGCGATGTACATCAACATGGGTTGCTTTGCTACTGGTGCTGCCAGAATAGGTGGTGAGGTGAGCATGCGCTTGAGGTCGCGGAAGGCTTCATCTACCTACGATGTCCAGACGAATTTGTCCGTCTTCTTCATGAGTTGGTACAGTGGGAGTGCTTTCTCGCCCAGCCGGCTGATGAACCGGCTAAGGGCGGCCAGGCATCCGGTGAACTTCTGGACATCTCTCAAGTTCTTGGGCGGCTGCATGCGCTCAATTGCGTCGATCTTCTCTAGGTTCATCTTGATTCCTCGCTCGGACACGAGAAAACCGAGGAGTTGGCCGGCTGGGACGCCGAACACGCACTTCTCTAGGTTCAGCTTCATCTGGAACCGGCGGAGGTTGGTGAATGTTTCCTTCAGATCCTCAAGGAGTGTCTGGTGCTCCTTGGTCTTGACTACCACATCATCGACGTAGGCATGTACGTTTCTACCAATCTGAGTCTGTAAGCACTTCTGCATACAACGATGGTATGTTGCTCCAGCGTTCTTCAGTCCGAATGGCATTGTGGTGTAGCAGTAGGCTCCGTAAGGAGTGATGAATGATGTCTTTATTTGATCAGTGGGGTTCAGCCGGATCTGGTGGTAGCCGTAATACGCGTCCAGAAATGACAACAGTTCACAGCCGGCCGTGGAATCGATTACTTGGTCTATCCTTGGCAGCGCGAATGGATCTTTGGGGCATGCTTTGTTCAGACTGGTGTAGTCCACACACATGCGCCAAGTCTTGTTCTTCTTTAGCACGAGTACGGGGTTTGCCAGCCATTCCGGGTGGAAAACTTCCATGATGAATCCGGCTGCGAGCTACCGGGTGATCTCCTCCCCAATTGTTCTTCTTTTTTCTTCCGCGAAGCGGCGTAGTGACTATTTGACCGGCTTTGCATTCGGCCTGACATGTAAAGAGTGCTCGGCGAGCTCCCTCGGAACACCTGGCATGTCCTTGGGGGACCATGCGAAGATATCCCGATTCTCACGGAGGAAGTCGACGAGCGCGCTTTCCTATTTGCTGTCAAGGTCGTCTCCGACCAGGACGAACTTGTCCAGCTTGGCCTCGTTCAGCAGGATCTTTCTCGTGCCCTTGGATGGCTTGAACTATGCCTCTCCGGCCGGCTTGGGCTCGCCAGCCGGCATTTCCTTCTGCAGGGCCACCATGTTCTGCATAATTACGCATTTTTCTTCCGCGATGATCATGGCTTCCATTATTTTGGACCCGTCTGTGGCACATTCCACAGACCGTCTATAGCAACCAGCCACGGTGATGATGCTCTTGGGCCCTAGTAGCTTCACCTTGAGGTACGCGTAATGTGGTACCACCATGAACTTGGTGAGCGCTGGGCGCCCCAGGATTGTGTGGTATGCGCTGCAGAGGTTGACCACCTTGAACTAGATGGGCTCGCGGCGGAAGTTGTCTTTAGTGCCGAAGATGACGTCCAACCAGATTTTTCTGATGGGGGAGTGCGACGGGCCTGGGATGGCTCCATGGAAGGAGGTGCTTGACGGCTCTAGATGCGACTCGCTGATACCGAGCCGGTCGAGTGAGCTGTGGTATAGAAGGTTGATGTTGCTCCCTCCGTCTACGAGGACACGGGAGAATCTACAGGAATGCTTCTGGGAGACAATGATAGGATCTAGAACCATCACATAGGTGCCTGGGTGAGGCAGCTCAGCTGGTTGGTCCTTCCGGCTCCATGCAACTTCTTGCTCCGACCAGTTGAGGTATAGGGGAACGGGACGAACGATTGCGTTCACTTCTGCCTCGTGATGCCTTTTGTTGTGCTTGGTCTCTGGCTCCATGGTGAAGATGTGGTAGTTTCCCACCTGACGAGGGTAGTTGTTATCATCATCTTCCCTTCGATGCTGGTTATTGTGATCGCTTGGTGGCCCGCCGGCTGGAGGAGGTGGCGCCTGTCCAGCCGGTGCGCCAGCGATTTCCGCCATCTTCTTTGTCTAGGTGCACTGGCGTGTGGTATGCATAGCCGGCTTGTTGCCCTTGCTATGGAAATTGCATGGCCCATCTGTCTCCGGCTTCCGCCTATAGCCGGATCCTCCTGCACTGCCGCCACCTGCCTGGAGCCGTATTGGTTATCCGGTTGGTCGTCCTTTCTTTTACCATGGCGGTTGCCGTGGCCATTCCCTTCCGGCTGGTGCCGATCTACGGCGACGTCGACGATTATTTGGCCTTGGTCGTCCACCCGGACGGTTCTTTTCATTGTCGTGTCGGCCATGGCATACTTGTCCGCGATAGCCATGGTCTATACCATGGTTGTGGGTTCCACCCGGCGAAGCTTATGCTTGAGCATAGTGTCGTCTATGTAGTCGTTAATGAAGAAATCAACCGCCTGACGTTCGCGTACCCCTTCACAGGAGTTGTGCATGCTCGTCCATCGGGTGATGTAGGAGCGATCAGATTCATCCGGGCCCTGCACATAGAGCGCAAGCTCGCCAGGCCGGCCTAGGCGCTGATAGGTGCCGATGAAGTTGCAAACGAATGCTTGCTCGAAATCAATCCAAGCATTGATGCTGTTGTCGGGGAGACTGTTTAGCCATGTTCTGGCTGAGTTGAGGAGCATGAGAGGGGCATAGCATACTGCTACCCGGCGGTTGCCGTTGGTGATGCCTACGGCGGTGGTGTAATCCACCAACCAATCCTCCGGCTTGACCGAGCTGTTGTACTTTGGCGTATCCCTTGGGAGCAAAAATCCCTTTGGAAACGGTTTGTTCTGGATGCGCGGTCCGAAGCATCTTGGACCGGCTGGACTTTCTTCCTCCAGCGCGCGTGATTGGACCAGCAGGTCGATTCGCACGCGCGCGTCTTGCTGTTCATCCGGCTCGAGCGGTCCCAGCTGGCCAAATAGGCGGGATTTGGGGAGCGCTTGGCCTTTTCCGGGTTCTTCGGCCGGCTCGCGGTTTTTGCTGGTAACATCTACTGCGTCGCGGGCGTTGTGCCCATGACCTGCAAATCCACCACGTGGGCGGTTGCTCTGCCTTGATCCATTTGGGGAAGATGCCTTGCTGCCGCCTGTAGCCGGGTCCGCCATCAGGCGAGCCGGTTGGGTTCTGTTGTTGCCAGCCATGCTCAGTTCTGCCTCGGCCTATTCCTTGTTCACCGTGACCACAAGGAGCTGGACACGTGCTTGCTGACGGAGCAGTTTCTCGCCCTCCGGGTGGCTTAGTTCTGCAACTGCCGCCTCCGTGGCCCTCATATTTTTGGTGGGGTGCTATAGACCGGCTGCACCCCGGGCGTAAGCGGATCAGCAGCGCGATCCATCTCCGAACCGAGGTTCTGGCCTTGTGGCTGAGCTAGGTGGCTGGTGCCAGGCAAGCGCGTGAACCCGTGCACGATGTTGTACTCCCGCATGGTGGCATTCATCCACCGTTGGGCGGCCGCCACCTTGCCAGCTTCCTCCAGAAGGTTCTGGCTGGTGGTCTCTAGGGCTACCGCAGCTGCAGCTGGATCCGCCTCGATGGGGGTGATGGGGTTGCACAGGTGCTCGATGGACGCGTTGATCAGGTCCTGGTTCAGGAGCATGAGTTAGTGGCGCGACCGTCCACGTTGCACTCCAGAGGTGGACGACGGTTCTCCACCAAGCCCGCCATCATGACCTCGACGCTGCCGCTGGCGGCGTGCAAGGTGGATAAGCCAGGGGCACGCCGAATATGGTGATGACCTCACGAGGGAAGGCCTCAGGGACGGTGACGACGTAGACGCGGTGCTCGCCGAAGTGCGTGATGGAGCCCCGCTTGGTAAAGTCCCCCTAGCGAAGCAGGACGCGTTGTCGAGGACGCAGTCATAGGAGCCAAGAGTGAGGACGAGGCTAGAGGCTACTCGCTCACCGGCGACGAGTGGAAGTCCCATGCGAAAGATGATCCCAGCCAAAGCGATGTGCCCCACGGTGGGCGCCAACTATCGTGGTGTGGAACACGGCAGTACCATCGGGGATGGCTTGAAGGGGACAATCAGGATGCTATCGGTGGCTACTCGCAATGGGTTGGGCACAGATACTGCAAACACAGTGATGTACCCAGGTTCGGAGCCCTCTTGGCGAGGTAAAACTCCTACTCCTGCAAGGATCTACTATCAAAGGGGGCGAATGCCCAATACAGGTGCTCCTTGAGCTGTTTCCTTAGATCCTTCTTGCTTGGAATTGTCTAAGTCCTTCTTCTGATGTTTATTTTCTGCTTACCTAGAACCCTAGCGCTACCCCCTTTATATACAGGTTCAGGAGGTAGCTTACAAGGTGGGTTCTAGGGTTTACTGTTTGGATTTGGGCCTTACAAAGTGGGCCGACTGGACAGGGCCAACCGGTAGGCCCGGGTCCAGTCAAGCCTCCAGTACAGGGGAGGACCATGCTTCAGTGTCCAGCGCCCCTGCTTTACTCGTCATCCGGCTCTTTATCCATCAGTCGGTTCTTTATGCGTAAGCCGGGGCTTTCCTCGTCAGCCCTTGCTTTGCTTGTCAGCCTCCAGCTTTGGCGCAATTGTTCAGTAGCACCAGCCAGGCCGGCCAGCTTGTCCGGTCAAGGGCGCGCTCAGCAAGGAGCGTCATCCCCACCGTACCATGACCAGCGGATCCGAGGCAGCCAGCTAGGAGCGGCCTCCCAGCCGGTTCTTCTGGCTACCCGGCTAGACGGGCCAGCCGGGGAAACTTGAATGCAGACCGGGTGGGGATTCCACCCGGCTGTGGTTCCTTGATCTGGGTCCAGACGGCATGTGCTCCTTGGAGCCGGCCGGTTTCTTGGGGGGATACCCCCGGGTAGGGTCACGCCGAGGTATAATGGCCGAGTTAGCCGAGGTACGGCAAGGTCAAAGCAAGTGCTGGCCGAGTCACCTCAAGGCAGGCCGAATCACGGAGTAACCCGGACCTGAGGATGTCCGCCTAACAGAGTCCCGGCCGACTTATGTCGTATGCTGGCGGGATCTAAATAACTTGTATGCAGGTACGGGTGTGGCCGGATCGACATGGCATGATCCGGGTTATATCAAGCTTGCAAGAGAAGGAAGGTATCTCGCTGGTCAAAAGGTGACCACTGTCCGCAGAGCATGAGCGAAGCAGACAGAGGCCGGGACCACCAAGGCGTGGCCGACAAGGGTGACGCTACCTGTGTCGGATGACGCGGGCGCCGCAGAGGCTCAAACATACAACAAAATTCGACATATGGTTTAACTCGGAAAAGATTGGAGCACGAGACTTACTGCAGGAGGAAGCCTATCTCGGCAGAAGTGCTCGATCCCCCACTCCCACTCGGCGGAGCAGTTTTTGTTAGTGGTGAAGAGGGCCTTGACCCGGCGGTAAATCTTGGTGTTTCTCAACTCGAATGAGGAGGTCCGGTTGGGGTCAAGGCGCCAACTCATGTGGCAAAGTTTATGCGTGCGTTTCTGGAGAGGGGAGATCCGGTTGCGGACGAATGTGATCATTGCGTCCTCGTTGCGCAGTCCCTGATCCTTTAGCTCTTGGAACCGTTTGTTGACTTGGTTCGCCAGGACTGTGGGCTTCTTGGGGATCTGGTCCCACAGATCCGGATTAGGAGGACCCGAAGCGTAGGGGCGCAACCGGATCAGATCTTCAGTCGTGCCATTTCTGACATAAAAGAAGGTTCGGGCCCAGCCCTTGCAAGAGTCAAGCCCCGTGACTCGAGGAAAGACGGACAGTTTCCAAGGAGAGATAGAAGCTGCACCGAACTGCGTGAGTTGTTTATCCTCCGGGTCAAGCTCTCTATTCGGAATCACGTTCTAGCGGAGACCGAAAAACCGGATCCAGAGCTCCTTGGTGGGCCACAATCCAGCGTAGCCCTCTATGGTGGAAGCAAAGGCAGAAAGAGAAATGATGGCATTCGCCAGAAGGTGATGCGGTTGAAGTTCGTATGTGTTGAGCCAATCGTGAAAGAAGTCACTGACGGGGAGGCTGAATCCACGCTGGAAGTGGGAGAGGAACACTACGAACTCACCCGGATTGGGTGAGGGAGCGAGCTCCTCGGCGGCGAGGCGGGCGATGACGCCCTCCGGGATACGTCGGGTGCGATACAGCTAGTCCAGGTCGTCCATGCATACCCAGGACCTAGCCCAGGCGCCACGCTCGGCGTTCTCCGCATCCTCCTCCATCTCCTGTTCTGCAATGGTGAGTTCTTCCTCTGTCATTTCGAGGTTGCTATCCTCACTGGCCCTATCGGCGGTGGGGGGCAGTGGCCTGGACTGGCGCGGACCCGTGGCGGTGGAGATGCGCGGGAGTGGCAGCGACGCTGGTGCGCGAGGAACGATGCAGCGGCAACGCAGCTAAGCAGGTGCGGCGGCGGCGGCGCTATCACTGGGAGGAAGAAGAAGAAGAGGCAGAGGGGCGCGAGAATGGGGAAAAGACCCAAGGGGCGCGCCCCTCCCCTATTTAACCACGCCCCAGAGGGGTAGTGGGATCATGTTGTGCGGATGGGCCACACGGTGTGGCCGTGTATGATCCGGATCAGCCAATCATCGAGGAGCCACAGGACGGGCCACATGGTGCAGGAGATCCCACGACGTGACGTGGTGATACAGTTAACGAGGAGACAAACACGATGTGACGAGTGCAACAGTAACACCTGACATTAACTGCGGTAGTAACTGGCGCAGGCCCTTAAAATGAGGCAAAGTAATGATTACCCTCCACGTGGGGAAGCGTACGAGAGAAGCAAGAATAACTCGGATGAGTACAAGGTGACCCAGCCAGCGAGTGAAAACTCGGAATGTGCCAAGGGAGAAGATAGTCAATGAAATCTGGGATAGGAGGTAACTCGGAAGCGAGAGCAAAAGGTTCTGTACAATTGAACCTGCTGTGGCCTTAGCGGCTGAGGCAGCTAAGACCGCACCAGCTTCGGGGACTAATGTTGGGGGGATACCCTCGGGTAGGGTCACACCGAGGTATAATGGCCGAGTTAGCCGAGGTACGGCAAGGTCAAAGCAAGTGCTGGCCGAGTCACCTCAAGGCAGGCCGAATCACGGAGTAACCCGGACCTGAGGATGTCCGCCTAACAGAGTCCCGGCCGACTTATGTCGTATGCCGGCAGGATCTAAATAACTTGTATGCAGGTACGGGTGTGGCCGGATCAACCTGGCATGATCCGGGTTATATCAAGCTTGCAAGAGAAGGAAGGTATCTCGATGGTCAAAAGGTGACCACTATACACAGAGCATGAGCGAAGCGGACAGAGGCCGGGACCACCGAGGCGTGGCCGACAAGGGTGACGCTGCCTGTGTCGGATGATGCGGGCGCCGCAGAGGCTCACGTAGCCTCTGCATGGCTTACGAAGAGGAAAAGTGACCCGGTCGGTTTACTATTTTGGGAAGAGGCATATTCCCTGAAATATGCCTCCACGAATGCCCTAATTGGAGACCTAGCCACCCCTATATAAGGAGGGCTAGGGCCTCTATAGAAGGGGGGAGTTCTATTGAGTTATTGACTAGTTGATGGGCATTTGAGTAGAGAGTTCCTGAGAGCAAAGTGGTGGTGAGAGTAAGGGAGTTCCTTCTTCCTCCTCTCCCCAATACAGCTCAAGGAGAAATTGTAACTCATCTAGCTTGAATAATACAAAGCTTCTGTGTGTGGAATCACCACACTATCCCTCCCTGGATTCCTCTAGTGCATCTTGTCCCCACCTTTAGCCTATCCATGGCATCTGCCGTGACACCACCACGACAGTTGGCGCCCACCGTGGGGCTCGCGGTGCTAGCAGGAGTGAAGATCCGGACGGGAAACCTCATCGGCACCGGCGAACGCATCGTCTCCGGGCTTGTTCTGCGCTTTGGAGCGCTGGACTTTGTCAGCGACAATGCTGGCAGCTTCGGCAAGCGACCTCTCTCGCGCAACGGCCTCTTCATCAAGCTCGGCGCGCACAAGATCTACGTCGATGTCGATGTGTCGTGCGTTCATCTGTGGCACGTCGTCGAGGGAGGTGAGCCACCCCTTAGCACGGCTCGCAGGGCGCGTATCACTCGCTCCCCTGACCGTGCCGAGGTGATGATGACTGCGCCTGACGCTGGCGCGAGCAAGGATCCGGCACCAGATCCGGAGGTAACACCAAAGGCACCAAGGAAAAGTAGGGGTCCTCCACTAGAGAGGCCAGAGAATGTGCTCAGGCAATAGATAGCTTGGCAAGCCCCATAGCAGCAGTAGCAGATCCGGCTCAGGCATAGGCCGAGTTAGAGGAGACTAGGCAGAAAATACTAGAGGGTGCGAAAA
The DNA here is from genome assembly GCA_910589775.1 of Avena eriantha. Taxonomy (NCBI): domain Eukaryota; kingdom Viridiplantae; phylum Streptophyta; class Magnoliopsida; order Poales; family Poaceae; genus Avena; species Avena eriantha. The sequence goes on along the minus strand of OU342742.1, from coordinate 61,720,546 downwards.
AGATAGCAGCGGCTCAGGAGTCGTTGAACATGACACTGCGTGGGTATGCAAAGGCAAATAAGGTAGATGCTGTAAAAGTGAAGGGGAGAAACCTCATCAGTGAAATGAACAAAGAAGGTGATACTAGGATTGAGGAATCAGAGAACTGTCTGTCCGTGGGGCTGCCAAAGTATAGTACCCCGGCAAAGAACCTCAGAGCAGTAGATGCAACTGCGTCCGAGTTAGAGGGTTTGACGGGTGAAGCCCGGCAAAGACAGCAGGATAGGGTCAATGAGTTAGTTCGGATCGTGAACAGACAAAATGAAGAGTTACTCAGGGCTAATCAGGGAAGAGCTGGGGCCTCCAAGGTTGTTCATTCAGCAGTAGGTAACCCGGAGAAATCTGCTGGAGTTGCATCGTCGCCTCATGGTGGTCCAAGAAGAGAGGAGGTGGTAACCTCGGCGAGGAGAAACAAGCAGATAGTCCCATATGACCCGGCAAGGGCAGGGAAAGGAAAAGAAGTGCAGAGAAATGAGGATCGACGAAGTGTGAGCCGAGGTGAAGCTGGCCGAGGTAACCATGACCAAGGCAATGCCGGTCAGGGAAACGCTGTGAACGGCAATACCAGACAGTGTAACTCGGCGGGTGCAGGGCAACCGCAGCAGCGGAATATACCACGGCAAGAGCGAAGTGCCGGCCAAGGTATGCAACAGAGAGCAGCTCCATAGGAGCAAGATAGATACAATGATGGTGATTTAGAAATGGTGAACGCAGGATACCCTAGGCCGGACTATCATGTGATAGGGTCAAGGTTGGGAAATAGGAAATTGATGCCTGACGACGCCAGGTTAAAACTGGATCGGCTTTTTAGGTCAGAGCAAATCGAGTGTCAAGGTCCTCCGGGTCCTGCATGTTTTGGGCCCCGGATCATGAAGGAGCCTCCGGTGCCTAACTTCCAGTTACCTAGAGGCACAAAAACATATGACGGTAGCACCAAGCGGGAGGATTGGTTGATCAACTACGCCACAACGGTGAAAATTGCTACAGGCAACTTGAGATGGGTTGTGAGATATGTACCTCAGATGCTGGAAGGTCCAGCAAGGGTATGGCTAAACAACTTACCACCTAGAAGTATCAACTGTTGGATTGATTTTGAGGAGATGTTTGTCAGTAACTTCTCGAGCACGTATCAGAGGCCGAATAGGCCACAGACCCTAGCAATGTGCAAGCAGAAACCGAATGAAACAGACCAGGAGTTCTTAACCCGGTGGTGCACAGTGCGAAATTCATGTGAGGGCGTGATTGAGTCACATGCCATAGCATGGTTTGCACAAGGGTGCAGATATGCAAGCATGTTGTGGCAAAGGTTGCAAAGGGATATGCCAACTACACTGGCAGAGACAATCCGGATCGCTGATTCGTATGCCTTGGGTGATCCGACTCAACCTAGGCTTATGTCAAGCGAGTCAAATGAGGAGTACTACCAGCGAGATGGAGCCGGATCATCCCGGCGGAATGACTACCGGGGTAAGAGAAGAGTTGATAGGCTGGATTACAGGTACAGTTCGCAACAAGTTGCAGCTGTAAATCAAGATCAACCCGGAGCAGGGAGTAATCAGCGTCAGAAAACTAGAGGGCAGCAATGGACCCCAAGAAATGATGGCAAGAAAACATGGACGCTAGAGCAGAAGAAACGGTGGCAAGAAAAGAAGGACCGTCCGAGGTATACTTATGAGGCAATGTTGGATCAGCCGTGTAAATTTCATACGCCAAATACGAGTAACCCGGCGGGTCACACGACTCAGCAGTGTGAGTGGATGAGGAAGATAGAACAAAGTGGTTCGGGGAATGCTCAGGCACCTTGGAACGATCAACCTCGGCAGGAGTGACCCCGGCAGCAATTGCTCTCCGGAGCGAACATGCAACAGTTAATGTTGCCTCCCCCTCCGCCGAGGTATGAAAACCATGAGAGAAGGGATGCAGTGCATCAGGTGGAAAATCAGCGTCAGCCAGATCAGGGATATCCTGGAAATGAGGGGAGAAATGAATACAGAGAGCATCACCAGAGTTATTGTGTGTTTACCACCGAGGAAATAGATAGAAAGAGTTTGCAGCGTCGACATATGGAGGTGAATGCGGTGATGCCCGTAGTGACGAGGTATATGCCTTGGTCGGATCAGGAAATCACATGGAGTATCAAGGATCATCCCAAGCTTATGCCGAGCCCTGGCTCGTATGCGCTAGTGCTGGACCCGACGTTCATCGGGCCGAACATCAATGTGAGATTTTCTAAAGTGCTGATAGCTAATGGCAGCAGTATCAATATTATGTATGTGGATACAATGCGCAAGTTGGGTATCTCGGAGAACATGCTCCAGGCCACGAGAACAACTTTCCATGGTATTGTGCCAGGCATATCTTGTGAGCCCATTGGCAAAGTCCGGGTTGATGTGTTATTCGGCACGCGAGATAACTGCCGAACTGAAAATTTGGAGTTTGAGGTGGTGAACCTAGAGAGTGCATATCACGCGTTACTCGGCAGACCTGCCCTGAACAAATTCATGGCAAGTTGTCACATCAGTTACCTGAAGATGAAGTTGCCCGGGCCAAATGGAGTAATCACTATAGCGGGAGATTTCCGACGTTCCATTGAGTGTGCGTCGGCCGGATCTAACCTGGCCGAATCACTCGTGATCGCGCAGGAGAAGAGAAAGATCCAGGAGGTGGCGGCATTGGCTCAATCCGCTCAGCAATATATGACGGCGCTGAGTAACCCGCATGGAAGTGTTTCGTTTCAAGCAACAAAGGATACAAAGAAAGTGCCTATTGATGATCTGTTCCCAGAGCGCACCGTAACAATTGGTGCCGGGTTAAACGACAAATAGGAAAGCGAACTCGTCAACTTCCTCCGTGAGAATCGGGATATTTTTGCTTGGTCCACACAGGACTTGCAAGGTGTTCCGAGGGAGTTGGCCGAGCACTCTTTAAATGTGAGACCCGGAGCAAGGCTGGTGAAGCAACCTCTCCGCCGCTTCGCCAAAGATAGGAGAAAAGTCATTGGAGATGAGATAGCTCGGCTCCTAGCAGCTGGGTTTATTATGGAAGTGCTTTATCCGGATTGGCTATCTAATCCGGTGCTGGTGGAAAAGAAGAAAGATGATCCGAATGTGGCAGTGGTTTGGCGTATGTGCATTGATTACATGAACCTGAATAAGGCGTGCCCAAAAGATCCATTTCCACTGCCAAGGATAGATCAGGTCATAGATTCAACTGCTGGGTGTGAACTGTTGTCATTCATAGATGCATATTCTGGTTTCCACCAGATACCTCTGAACCCAAATGATCAAATAAAGACTGCATTTATCACCCCATATGGGGCTTATTGCTATCGCACCATGCCTTTTGGTTTACGTAATGCAAGGGCAACGTACCAAAGATGTATGCAAAAATGTTTGCACGACCAAATCGGCCAAAATGTGCAAGTGTATGTGGATGATGTGGTTATAAAAACCAAGGAAAGCAAAACGCTCCTTGATGATATCAGGCAAACGTTCGCGAACCTAAGAAGAATCCGAATGAAGCTTAACTCGGAAAAATGTACCTTCGGTGTCCCGGCTAGAAAATTACTCGGATTTCTTGTATCCAGCCGAGGTATCGAAGTTAACCCAACTAAAATCCGAGCCACAGAGCGAATGGAGCTGCCGAAGTGTCTTAACGATGTCTAGAAGTTCACTGGTTGCCTGGCATATTTAAGTCGATTTGTATGTCGAATAGGAGAACAGGCATTGCCTCTCTATCAATTAATGAAAAAAGCAGACAAGTTCGTATGGACGCCGCAGGCCAACGAAGCCTTTATCCAATTAAACAAAATGTTAGCCACTGCACCAGTGTTAGCCTCTCCACTATCCAAGGAGCCAATGTTGCTCTATATAGCCGCAACAAACCGAGTTGTAAGTGCAGTGGTGGTGGTAGAGCGCGATGAAGAGGGTAAGTCAGTGCAAAGGCGAGTCTATTACCTAAGCGAGGTATTATCCGCATCGAAGCAAAACTATCCGCACTATCAAAAAATGGCATATGGTGTGTACATGTCGGCAAAGAAGCTAAAACACTACTTTGAAGAACACCCAATCAAAGTGATATGTGAAGCCCCCATATCTAAGATAATGAGTAACAAAGATGCGAGCGGCCGAATCGCAAAATGGGTAATTGAGCTAGCCCCTTATGCTCCGCAGTACGACAGAAGAGATGCGATCAAGTCTCAGGTTGTGGCTGACTTTTTTGTGGATTGGGCCGAGATGCAATACGAACCACCGTTACCAGATCCAAACTATTGGAGAATGCACTTTGATAGATCAAAAACAAAAACTGGGTTAGGCGCCGGAGTGGTACTTACCTCGCCAAAGAGCGACCAGCTGAAGTATGTGTTGCAGATCCATTTCGCAGCATCAAACAACGTCGCCGAATATGAAGCACTTGTGCATGGGCTCAAAGTAGCAAAAGAAATTGGAATACGTCGGATCCAATGCTTTGGTGACTCGGATTTGGTAGTTCAGCAAGTCTCAGGGCAGTGGGACATTCTTGATCCGAACATGGCATTATACAGATTCCATGTGCAGAAGATATCTAGGTACTTTGAGGGATGCGAGTTTCACCATGTACCCCGGGTGGAAAATGAGGCTGTCGACGTATTGTCGAAGCTCGGATCAACCCGACAAGCAATTCCACCGGGTTTAGCATTAGAACACCTCAGAAAACCATCTATTAGGTCGTCCCGAGAAACCGACTCAATCTACATCCCAGAAGATCCGGAGTCCGGAGCTGTACCCATGGACATTGACGTGGGAAGTGGTTCAGGAAACCCGGGGACTGCTTCGCAGAACCCGGAGACTACGCAGCAAGATTCGGCCGAGGTTATGCCGGTGGAGCAAATGGAAGTAGATGAGGACGTGTTTCCGGTGCGAGCTATACTAGCTTGGGCGCTGCCCATATTTTAATTCCTGAAAGATGGAACTTTGCCCAGTGAAGAGGTGCTTTCCAGGCAAATTCAGAGGCACGCAAAGGCATACACAATCATCAATGCCGAACTATACAAGAGAAGTGTCACAAATGTCCTCCAACGATGTGTTGACCCGGAAGAAGGGCTTGACATCCTCCGGGATATACATCAAGGGGAATGTGGGCATCATGCCTCATCCAGAGCATTGGTGGCAAAAGCTCTCCGGCATGGATTCTACTGGCCAAGTGCCTTAGAAAAAGCAGAGGATTTGGTAAGAAAATGCAATGGTTGTTAGAGGTATGCTACCAAAACACATATGCCAATGTCGGAGCTCAAGACCATACCAATTACCTGGCCATTTGATGTATGGTGTTTGGACATGGTTGGCCCATTTAAACCTGCGAGGGGGAACATGACCCACATCTTAGTCATGGTTGATAAGTTTACAAAATGGATTAAAGTGAAGCCAATAAGAAAATGTGATGGAGCTACGGCCGTGACATTCCTCAAAGATATCATCTTGAGATACGGCTATCCTCACAGCATCATAACAGATAATGGCACAAATTTTGCTGAAGGAGCATTTGCGCCATTCTGCCGAGATAAGAAGATCCGGCTGGACGTAGCCTCGGTAGCCCACCCCGCATCAAACGGACAAGTGGAGAGATCCAACGGATTAGTATTATTCGGGATAAAACCTCGGCTCATTGAGCCGCTGCAAAGATCAGCGGGGTGCTGGATAGAAGAACTACCAGCGGTACTGTGGAGTTTAAGAACAACTCCGAATCGATCAACAGGCTATACGACATTCTTTCTGGTATATGGGTCAGAAGCTGTATTACCAGCCGACATAGAGCATGACTCACCTAGGGTCACCCAATACATAGAATCCAAAGTGCGAGAGGCCCGGCAAAATGATGTTGATCTGCTGGAAGAAGCGAGAGAATTGGCATTGTCTAGATCCGCCATATATCAGCAAAATCTCCGACGCTATCATAGCCAGAAAGTAAACCCCCGAGTCTTCCGGGAAGGTGATCTGGTACTCCGGGTGGTACAACGTACTGCTGGCATGCATAAGCTATCCCCCCATGGGAAGGGCCATTCATTGTGAGCAAAGCATTGCACAATGACTCATACTATCTCATCGATGCAAAACCACAGGAGAAGAACAAGGCGGACAGGTCCGGCGAGGAATCTAAGCGTCCATGGAATGTAGCTCTACTTCGTCTGTTCTACACTTAGCAAAGAAGTGTATGTATCCAAGTCTCTCATATGTCGGTATGTATGCCGGCAATGAGTTTATCAATGAAATCTTGGCACCTCAAGCAGTAACTCGAGGACTGTCTTAGTGATATTTATTGTTTGTTTTCTGTATTTATTCGTATGTCGGCTGGCGTAAGTTGCTTCTACCTAAGCCGGATTAGTAGTGTGTGAGCACCAAAAACTCAACTCTTCGACTTGTTGCTGTCCAAAAAGATTTGGCTTCATGGCAAGCAAGAGAACAAGTTTGGAATTGCGTAGCACATGAAAAACGACTAAGGAAAAGAACTTAATCGAGCCGACATTTGCTATTTGGACTAACTTTGTTTTTACTATGCTGAATTATTTTGAGCTAATCCTAAAGTTTCCAAGTATTGTTTAGTCAATTTTTGAAACTCGGACTCGTAAGTCATAAAACCAAACCAAGGTAGACACGAGCCGAGCCAAGAAATTGGAGAAACAAGAAAATGAAACTTGGGGACTACCCCCAAGTTAATCCGGCACAAACAACTTAGTAGCAAAATATAACTTGTGTGCTTAATACATTTGCACCCAGCATACCGGGGATATGATAAACTGCAAAGTGTTTTTAATCAAGGAGCAGCAGGAGGAGGTAACTCAGCGCCAGCAGGTGGAACTCCAGCCTTAGCTTCAGCATCATCTTCACCTCCTTTGACGTCCGAGGCTTCATCCTCTTCCTCCTCACCCGAATCATCTTCAGCATTTTCGTCATTGGCGGCGCCAAGGAAGCTTGGTCCCTCGTTCCATTGATGGATGGGGGCATACTAAATGAGGCTATGGGTGCAAGCCTTGCGCCGAGCTATCCAATCCGGATCATTGGACCACCTTGATCCGGTGCGCATGCTCTCAAGAAGATTGAGGTTGATTTTCTCATACCATGTAAGCACATAGTGGAGGACGATCTCAGCTCCGACGCGTCCAGCGGATTCCCTCCAAAGATCAAGCTGGGTCTCGCACTCCATTAACTTGGCAATAAGAGCGATAGCCCCCTCCGGAGTATCTTCATCAGGCCAAAAGGCATTGAAGATCCAGATTGCCACATCAAGGATATCCTTACCATAGTTCTTCACAATTTCAACACGAGAACACAAGCTGACCAGTAGGTCCTCCATGTCATAGGGAATAATTTCAGCGCCAGGGCTAGTTGGAGTACCCCTCTTCTGGTGGAACTTGGCAATGGCAGTGGCGGCAATCGCATCACCCTCCGGAAATTTGTCTGAAAACAAGACAAGTGAAACAGGTGAGGGAGGTTGACCCGGAGAGATTCATGCTGGACAAAGGAAAATAACTTACGAGAAATATGGCTATGGATCCGGGTCAGCTCCTTGGTGCAGTTTTCACGCCTCTTCCGGAGTTACGCAAGTTCAGCATTCGCCGACTCAAGCTTAGCGTCGGCCTCTTTCAACAGTTCTTGATCCTTGGCATTTTGGAGGTTGAGACATTCTTGTTCTTCAGTAAAATCCTGGACAGCTTTATCAAGTTCAGATTTGTGGAGCGCCTTGAGTTTTTTCATGTCTGCCTTAAGCTTGGTAATTTCTTCATCCTTGGTCCGAAGGAGGGCGAGCTCACCATCTTTCTTCTTGAGTTCGGCCTGGTGCTACCCTGCTTGTTCGAGAAAATACAGCATCATATCAGGCACGGGCACACTATCTTCAAGAGATGCTGAAATAGTTTGTTGACCCGGCAAAGCCGAGGTATGAATATTTGCCAAGCCAAGAAGAAAAGGAGGTAGAGCGCACAGGAAGATTAAGCAAAAATGACTTACCCTTTATCTGGTCCAGATTTTTCCTCATAAGGATGTTCTCGGCCTCCACTCCAGCTGTCCAATCCGAATAAAAGATTAGTCCGGCGGAAAAAGACAAAGAGGAATGGGAAAATGCCAAGGGAAAAACTTACCCCTTTTCTCGTATTCGGCGAGAAGCGTAGTATGTTTCGCGCGCAGCATCTTGTGAGTGTCCAAGAGACGCTGAAACTCAGCGCTCCGACGATTGGTGGTCACCTGAAAAGAGTACAAAGGGATAGCTTAGAAGTGGGCAAATTCGAAGTGTACAAAATCCGGGCCAAGTGGAACTAAACCCGGCTCTAGGTGTGTGCATATTCGAAGTGTACAAAATCCGGGCCAAGTGGAACTTAACCCGGCTCTAGGTGTGTGCATATTCGAAGTTTACAAGATCTAGGCCAAGTGGAACTTAACCCGGCTCTAGGTGTGTGCATATTTGAAGTGTACAAAATCCGGGCCAAGTGGAACTTAACCCGGCTCTAGGTGTGTGCATATTTGAAGTGTACAAAATCCGGGCCAAGTGGAACTTAACCCGGCTCTAGGTGTGTGCATATTCGAAGTGTGCAAGATCCGGGCCAAGTGGAACTTAACCCGGCTCTAGGTGTGTGCATATTCGAAGTTACTAAGGAGCTACGATAGTTCTCTAAGGAGCATCTGGCCGAGTAACAAGTTACTCCCCCGGAGCCTCGAGGACTAATGGTTATATCGCTAATATCTAGTACATGTTAAGGAAAAGGCGAAGTAGCGTACCTCCATCATCCGACCTGCAAGGTTTATTGCCTTGGCAGCGGTGTTCATTTGTGCAGCAAACTCGGCTGGCCCAAATTTCTCCGGGAGATCGTCATTATGGACAAACTTTGCCTTGTTCCAGTTGTTAACGAACTCGATCAAGGTCGGAGGATAGCGTTCTCCGCTAAGAATGTGGGGCGCGACCAAACCCTTAGCATGGGCTTCCCTCCTTTCAACCTGGGCAACAGTGGGGCTGGTGTGCCAAACGAGTTGCGCATTAGCTGACCCGGCAGAAGTGTCCTTCGTCGGTGGGGTCTTCTTCGAAAGCATGGACGCAAGTGTACGCTGTCCAGCCTCGATAGACGCTGCCCTGGTGGTGTCATGAGCTTTCTTGCCCTTGGGCTGCTGCTGAGAGGTTGAAGTTGGTGCTACGGATTTGCCTTTGGGAGCTGCCTTGGTGCTAGCCTTGGTGCCGCTGGTGCCTTCTCGCCGAGTCTTGCAAAACTCGGACGAGGCGGAGGGGCTTGGTGTTGTTGCTGATATTTGTGCTGCTGGTGCTGGTGCTGATTTTTGTCTTGGCGGGGGTGCTGAAGGAACCTCGGTGGTGGCTGGTTGCGGCTGAGCCGAAGAGGGAGCAACCGCAGCTTCGGCAGAACCACTTTCCCCTGTTTCGAGGTTGCCCTCCTCTTGACGAGGTGGGCTAGAACCCGGAGCAGCCGCTGAACCCTCCTGAATGGGGCTCAAAGGGCGTGAATCGTCGCCATGAGGGGGAGAAGGGCTATGTCGGAGCAGCGAGGCGATGCCGGATCCACTCTGAGGAACCTCCACCGCAGCCCTGCCGAATCAAACGACGAACAATAAGTTACAACAAAAGAAAGGCACGAAGCAGAAAATTGAATAAGGAAGAAGTGACTTACTCATTTGAGGTCAAAGGCCCCTTTGGCTTGCGAGCTCGCCGGGCTATGGCCTTAGTCGTGGACTTGGTGGCAGCTTTGTCTATGGACTTCTTTCACCTCTTGGTTGGCTTACAAGGTCCGGAGGAAGAAGCAGATGCGCCCCCCCTTTTCTTTGATGTGATCAGGACTGGCTCACCCGTGGCAAGGGGAGGATCTTCATGGATCTGCCCACCGGGGTTAGCTGATTCGGAAAAGCGTAAGAAAGGGGGACAACGTCAAATGCCTCCATCACCTCAACGTCGGAATCATCTTCATCGTTAGGCCAATCTCTAATGGAAGAGAATTTACCGGTGTGTCGCTTGGTCGCATCAGGGAACGGCAGGAACATCTCCTGATCCGGCTCCTCCTCGTCCGGGGCATCTCGATCAGGAGCCCACTTGAGAGAAGGCTCGGTGCCATCCTCAAGAGTTTGCTGAAGAAACATCTAAGATAAAGAAAATGCAAAGGGATCAAACATACAACAAAATTCGACATATGGTTTAACTCGGAAAAGATTGGAGCACGAGACTTACTGCAGGAGGAAGCCTATCTCGGCAGAAGTGCTCGATCCCCCACTCCCACTCGGCGGAGCAGTTTTTGTTAGTGGTGAAGAGGGCCTTGACCCGGCGGTAAATCTCGGTGTTTCTCAACTCGAATGAGGAGGTCCGGTTGGGGTCAAGGCGCCAACTCATGTGGCAAAGTTTATGCGTGCGTTTCTGGAGAGGGGAGATCCGGTTGCGGACGAATGTGATCATTGCGTCCTCGTTGCGCAGTCCCTGATCCTTTAGCTCTTGGAACCGTTTGTTGACTTGGTTCGCCAGGACTGTGGGCTTCTTGGGGATCTGGTCCCACAGATCCGGATTAGGAGGACCCGAAGCGTAGGGGCGCAACCGGATCAGATCTTCAGTCGTGCCATTTCTGACATAAAAGAAGGTTCGGGCCCAGCCCTTGCAAGAGTCAAGCCCCGTGACTCGAGGAAAGACGGACAGTTTCCAAGGAGAGATAGAAGCTGCACCGAACTGCGTGAGTTGTTTATCCTCCGGGTCAAGCTCTCTATTCGGAATCACGTTCTAGCGGAGACCGAAAAACCGGATCCAGAGCTCCTTGGTGGGCCACAATCCAGCGTAGCCCTCTATGGTGGAAGCAAAGGCAGAAAGAGAAATGATGGCATTCGCCAGAAGGTGATGCGGTTGAAGTTCGTATGTGTTGAGCCAATCGTGAAAGAAGTCACTGACGGGGAGGCTGAATCCACGCTGGAAGTGGGAGAGGAACACTACGAACTCACCCGGATTGGGTGAGGGAGCGAGCTCCTCGGCGGCGAGGCGGGCGATGACGCCCTCCGGGATACGTCGGGTGCGATACAGCTAGTCCAGGTCGTCCATGCATACCCAGGACCTAGCCCAGGCGCCGCGCTCGGCGTTCTCCGCATCCTCCTCCATCTCCTGTTCTGCAATGGCGAGTTCTTCCTCTGTCATTTCGAGGTTGCTATCCTCACTGGCCCTATCGGCGGTGGGGGGCAGTGGCCTGGACTGGCGCGGACCCGTGGCGGTGGAGATGCGCGGGAGTGGCAGCGACGCTGGTGCGCGAGGAACGATGCAGCGGCAACGCAGCTAAGCAGGTGCGGCGGCGGCGGCGCTATCACTGGGAGGAAGAAGAAGAAGAGGCAGAGGGGCGCGAGAATGGGGAAAAGACCCAAGGGGCGCGCCCCTCCCCTATTTAACCACGCCCCAGAGGGGTAGTGGGATCATGTTGTGCGGATGGGCCACACGGTGTGGCCGTGTATGATCCGGATCAGCCAATCATCGAGGAGCCACAGGACGGGCCACATGGTGCAGGAGATCCCACGACGTGACGTGGTGATACAGTTAACGAGGAGACAAACACGATGTGACGAGTGCAACAGTAACACCTGACATTAACTGCGGTAGTAACTGGCGCAGGCCCTTAAAATGAGGCAAAGTAATGATTACCCTCCACGTGGGGAAGCGTACGAGAGAAGCAAGAATAACTCGGATGAGTACAAGGTGACCCAGCCAGCGAGTGAAAACTCGGAATGTGCCAAGGGAGAAGATAGTCAATGAAATCTGGGATAGGAGGTAACTCGGAAGCGAGAGCAAAAGGTTCTGTACAATTGAACCTGCTGTGGCCTTAGCGGCTGAGGCAGCTAAGACCGCACCAGCTTCGGGGACTAATGTTGGGGGGATACCCTCGGGTAGGGTCACACCGAGGTATAATGGCCGAGTTAGCCGAGGTACGGCAAGGTCAAAGCAAGTGCTGGCCGAGTCACCTCAAGGCAGGCCGAATCACGGAGTAACCCGGACCTGAGGATGTCCGCCTAACAGAGTCCCGGCCGACTTATGTCGTATGCCGGCAGGATCTAAATAACTTGTATGCAGGTACGGGTGTGGCCGGATCAACCTGGCATGATCCGGGTTATATCAAGCTTGCAAGAGAAGGAAGGTATCTCGATGGTCAAAAGGTGACCACTATACACAGAGCATGAGCGAAGCGGACAGAGGCCGGGACCACCGAGGCGTGGCCGACAAGGGTGACGCTGCCTGTGTCGGATGATGCGGGCGCCGCAGAGGCTCACGTAGCCTCTGCATGGCTTACGAAGAGGAAAAGTGACCCGGTCGGTTTACTATTTTGGGAAGAGGCATATTCCCTGAAATATGCCTCCACGAATGCCCTAATTGGAGACCTAGCCACCCCTATATAAGGAGGGCTAGGGCCTCTATAGAAGGGGGGAGTTCTATTGAGTTATTGACTAGTTGATGGGCATTTGAGTAGAGAGTTCCTGAGAGCAAAGTGGTGGTGAGAGTAAGGGAGTTCCTTCTTCCTCCTCTCCCCGATACAGCTCAAGGAGCAATTGTAAGTCATCTAGCTTGAATAATACAAAGCTTCTGTTTGTGGAATCACCACACTATCCCTCCATGTATTCCTCTAGTGCATCTTGTTCCCACCTTTAGCCTATCCATGGCATCTGCCGTGACACCACCACGACACGGTTGGTCCCGTCTTGGCCTACCCGGGGGTCATCCCCCAGACACTAGTCCCCGAGCACCTTAGGACTTGGCCTCGTGGAGAAGTTCTTGCGTGCTCATTTGAAATGATTGATGATGCAGATGCTTTGTCGTTTTCATTTGTCTTGTAGTCTTTGTCCTATAGCGACTTGAGATTCTGTGATGTTTTCCCGGCTGGGGTTCACCGGCTATGGAGCTGATGGTCCCACCCACAGGGGTGTAAGAGGTGATCTTCTTGACCGGCTACTGCACCCGGCCGGAAGAGGGATCGCCAGTTTGCTGTCGTCGACGCTCGCGTCAGCCTTGTCTGCCGTCTCTGGCGCATGTCACGTCATTTTGACTTCTGGGTCTGCCGCTGCAGTTTTTGGTAACCGCACGCACGCCTTCATCATTGCGTCTCCTTAGACATTTGTGGGCGTGGTTTGCCTCCCGCAGTAACTTCTGCGGGATCTGTGCGCGTGGCGCTGGCGCACGCGATCCGCCCCGAACCGTCTCGGGGTAGTGTGGTGGTTGCTTGCCACGTGGCGCGGAGGGAGGGGAACCGGCGTGGTGGGGCGGGGCCGTTGCTTGCCATGTGGCGCTGAGGCAGGGGAACCGGCGTGGCTATTTCCCCCCGATAAATACGTGCGCCAAGGAGCGGTGGTTCCTCACTTCGTCTCCCTGCGTCTGCAAGGAGAATTTTAGAGAAAGACACGAATGTTTGGTGCTGTGTAAAAACATACATCTTTTTTATTTTTCCCCGATAAATATGTGCGCCAAGGAACAGTGCCATTATGACCAAAGCCCTGGGCTCTGATATTACTTGTCGGCTCCAGCGGCTCTCAACTCACACAACAATGGCGGTCGCAAGAGAATTTCAGAGAAAGACTCGAGTGTTTGGTGCTGTGTAAAAACATACATCTTCTCTATTGTTCCTCTTCTATTCTGTCTGTTACAAACTGAAAGCAAAATACTAGGACACGAACAAAGACACGACGATGCCTTTCCAACGTCCTCCATTCGCCTCCACATCAACGCCAATGATCGGTTCCAACGTGCCATCCCACGTATGACCGACCAGGGCGTCGATCTAATCTACCTAGAAACATAATAATTAATAAACGGACTGAGTCGCAACTCAGTTTTATCTCTTAACTAAAAAAACAAGCTAACCGTTGAAATTGAATTTCTGATAATTAAGCCCTATCTGAATCTAACTGAAGTTTCTGAGTAGAGGCAGGTGTTTAACTAACATGCTACGATAGTGTAAAACTTTTGCTGGAGATCTCTGGCGAGAGTGTCCAGCGATGTCTCTAGTGAAGTCGGATTTGCGATATTAGGATTTTTTTGCTGCACGATTGCCGTGATGTTTAGTTTGTTTTTCTATATTCTTGACCAAACCGTTTTCTGTTACACGTAGCAAAAAGGGACATATGTGTAGAAAAAAAGGCAAATATAGCAAAAGCAGGATGAAAACAGGAGGAAAAGATCTGGACCATTGATCTGGTTATCGGACGGCCGGGACACTGCCCTAAGAAAAAACGTTTCTCACTCGACCCACACACACTCCCCTAGTCCCCTCGTCTCTTGATCTGCGGCTAGCGGCGGCGGCAGGAACTGAAGCCTCTGGCAGTGAAGAGGAAGAAGAAGAAGCAGAGAAGAGGAGCTGCAAAAATAAAGGTCTGTCTCACAAATTCTCTGAGCATAATCCTCCTCCTCTGTCTCACCAACCTGATTCTTCATCCAAAGCCGCAGCTGATGCCCCCCGAACAAGATTTCGCCGCCGCCACAACAATTCCACCGCTACTCCTCCGGCCTCTCACCCCCTTGACTTGCTGCATCTAGACGGCGGCCTGACCAGCTCAAATATCCGTTCCGTCGAAGCTGCTACCGCCCGGATCCGCATATTACTCTGCTGCGGCGGTGTCAACGCGATTCGGCTGTGCGGCCACCGAATCAGCTCCGGTCTCGGTTATTGTTTCTAATTTCCTCTCTTATATGGGACCACGTTAATAAAAGATCCATGAACAATCGTGGCATAGTCTCCGCCTTCTGTCTCTCGCCAAATCAGTACTACCGGGCATCGATTAGCGCTGGTAACCATCGCCTCTCGTCCGACGGAGCGGCATAGGAGGGTGCCGGCAAACAGTGAGAGCTAGCGGCTCGGCGCGGCGGCGCTCCTTGTGGCAGCAAGCGACGCTACCCCTCCCATTCGCTGCCTTGAAGCCGTGGTCTCCCGGAGGGTCGCCTCCGACTTCCCCCACAAGTCCACCCTCTGGTACTACATCTAAAGACAAGGTGAGGCCGAATTTCGAGGTGAGGGTAGCTGACTATGAATGCCTAGATCTGGAACTCATTCTGAATTCCTAGAGATGGTCTATGTTTGCAATGTTCTGCCCCACAACCTATGAAAAAAGTCGTCTTTTTTACGTCAGTAGGCGGCAAATTTGCGGTTGAATTGTGAGAAGGTTGTGATTTGTCCATGGTTGTTCAACGGTTGTCAGACACCGATGGTTGCTTAGACGGGTGTGATTTTCTTTTTATGCAGATGTTCATGTAGAGTGGTGTTATTAGATCCATCTCCAAAACAGAGGTACTAGCTCCGTTCAAAGATATAAGATGTTTTCGTAGGCTAAAATAGCCTATTAAAACGTCTTATATTTTAGGACAGAGGTAGTAGTTATTTATGTGGTGAATAAGGAGTAAGGACTAGTGAAATTAATTGTTACTCCCTCTATCTATATGTACAAGGACACTTAGCCTTGTTCGTTTGTCTTAAGTCAAACCTGTTTAAGTTTGAGCATGCCCAATGTATTCGTGTAGATTTGGTGATATTGATTTGGTATTGTAGATGTTGATTAACTGGTCAAACTTAATCAGGTTTGACTCAAGACAAGATTATGTGGCCTTGTATATATAGATGGGGGAGTATTTATAGCTTTTGTAGCTCAAAAAGTTAAGCTATAGGTTAGTACTTAGCTTCCAAAATAGTTGGTTGGATAGAAGAAAACTTGTGATGGGTGGTCTGGTATTAACTTGTAATGATGTTCCGTACACACAAGAATAAATGGCAGAATGTTGCTATTCTTTTATAGGATCATTTTTCTTGCGTGGTTATGTTGATGATGAACTTAGTAGAGTCATGCACTTGGCTTAGTTGGAATATTTTTGAAGTGATTGAGAATTTAAAATAAAAAGGATAAGATTGCGTTATAATGCTGCATAAGGGACTAGGCATATCTATTGGCAGTGTTAGTGACAAATCCCTGTGTCGTGGTGTGAAACACGGCAGTACCATCGGGATGGCTTGAAGGGGACAATCAGGATGCTATCGGTGGCTACTCGCAATGGGTTTGGCACAGATACTGCAAACACAACGATGTACCTAGGTTTGGAGCCCTCTTGGCGAGGTAAAACTCCTACTCCTTTAAGGATCTACTATCAAAGAGGGCGAATGCCTAATACATATGCTCCTTGAGCTGTTTCTTTAGCTAATTATCTAAGTCCTTCTGGTGTCTATTTTTTGCTTACCTAGAACCCTAGCGCTGCCCCATTTATATACAGGTTGAGGAGGTAGCTTACAAGGTGGGTTTTAGGGTTTACTATTTGGATTTGGGCCTTACAAAGTGGGTCGGCTGGACAGGGCCAAACGGTAGGCCCGAGTCTAGTTAAGCCTCCAGTACAGGGGAGGACCATGCTTCAGTGTCCAGTGCCCCTGCTTTACTCGTCATACGGCTCTTTATCCGTCAGCCGGTTCTTTATGCGTAAGCCAGGGCTTTCCTCGTCAGCCCTTGCTTTGCTCGTCAGCCTCCAGCTTTGGCACAGTTGTCCAGTAGCGTCGGCCAGGCCGGCCAGCCTGTCCGGTCAAAGGTGCGCTCAGCAAGGAGCGTCATCCCCACCGTACCATGACCAGCGGATCCGAGGCGACCGGCTAGGAGCGGCCTCCTAGCCGGTTCGTCTGGCTACTCGGCTAGACGGACCAGCCGGGGAAACTTGAATGCGGACCAGGTGGGGATTCAACCCGGCTGTGGTTCCTTGATCTGGGTCCAGACGGCATGTGCTCCTTGGAGCCGGCCGGTTTGTCCCGTCTTGGCCTACCCGGGGGTCATCCCCCCGACATTAGTCCCCGAGCGCGTTAGGACTTGGCCTCGTGGAGAAGTTCTTGCGTGCTCATTTGAAATGATTGATGATGCAGATGCTTTGTCGTTTTCATTTGTCTTGTAGTCTTTGTCCTGTAGCGACTTGAGATTCTGTGCTGTTTTCCCGGCTGGGGTTCACCGGCTACGGAGCCGATGGTCCCACCCACAGGGTGTGAGCGGTGATCTTCTTGACCGGCTGCTGCACCCGGCCGGGAGAGGGATCGCCAGTTTGCTGTCGTTGACGTTCGCGTCAGCCATGCCTGTCGTCTCTGGCGCACGTCGCGTCAGTTTGACTTCTAGGTCTACCGCTGCAGTTTTTGGTAACCGCGCGCACGCCTTTATCATTGCGTCTCCTTGGAGATTGTGGGCGCGGTTTGCCTCCCGCAATAACTTCTGTGGGATCTTCTCTGCACGTGGCGCTGGCGCACGCGATCCGCCCCAAACCATCTTGGGGTAGTGGGGTGGTTGCATGCCACGTGGCGCGGAGGGAGGGGAACCGGCGTGGTGGAGCGGGGCCGTTGCTTGCCATGTGGCACCGAGGCAGGGGAACCGGCATGGCTATTTTCCCCGATAAATACGTGCGCCAAGGAGCGGTGGTTCCTCACTTTGTCTCCCTGCGTCTGCCGTCCTTATTCTCCCTTGCGCTCTAGCCTCTCACCGCTTCTCTGCGCCACCGTTTCTTGGTCGCTGGCGCCGCTCCTCTTCCTCGACAACGGGACCCCGCGCCTCCATCACGGCTACCTTTCCAGACAAGATGCTGCCCGAAGTCGTCGGCGGCTGGTACGGCTCGTATGTTACTGAAGAGCTGGTGAAGAAGTACCGGCAGGGGAAGTTCCTTCTGTCGGAGCGGGTGGTGCAGCATCGCCTCACGCCGGAGGGTGAGCAGGTGCCCAACCCCCAGCCTGGCGAGGCCGCCGTCTTACTCGCCCACTTCGCTCGCGGCCTTGGGTTGCCACTGAGCCGCTTCGTCTTGGAGCTGCTAGTCACCTTCGACCTGCAGCTCCACCACTTCGGAGCCAACGCCGTGTCGATGCTGTTGAAAGGGCATTTCCTATCCTATGTGATTTTGGTGTTTGTTGACAACACATGTGTCGGACTAATCGTTTGCTAAGTGAATCACAGGTTTTAACGAAGAAAAGGGCATTCGGTTACCCTCTAAAATGTTCTCTCAAGATATAGTTTTTCTAGGGCTTTTTGCTTGAGTCGTAGGAACACCGTACTATCAAGAGGGGGTCGGTGTTGGAAAGTTTGGGTGGGAATCATCTCTGTTTTGCAAAACCTCAAGCTTTCCCTCTGGTGGAGATATCAGAAGGTATCTGCCCTTGCGGTTGTGGCATCCTGCTCTGTGCTGTCCGGTAATACCGGATTTCCTAACCAGTACTACCGCTCAGCGCCCGGTAGTACCGCTTGGTGGTACCGCGGGAGTCTGAGGCACCTTGGCGACTTGCTCCTCCCCTATGTTCTCCCCGGTACCACCGCCCCCGTCCGGTACCACCACTCTGGTAAGCGGTAGCACTTTTCACCATAGCGGTACTACCGCTTAGCGGTAGCACCGCTTCCCATAGCCACTGCAACCGAGGGGGATAGAAGCCACGCCGATGCAGCTAGCGCTAACCCGGTACCCTGTCCGGTACCTGTCCGGTAGTACTGTTGTTTTCCGGTACTACCGCTCATAGGTCTGGTACTACCGGTTGGCGACTGGCTGCAACGGGCAGATCCCTCTTGAGGGTATAAATAGAGCCTTCTTCTCCAACGATAAGTTTGACTCTTTTATCTCTCTCCTCCATTGTTCTTGAGCTTCATTTCTACTAGATCTCCCTCCCTAGCCCTCCAATCTCCTTGATACTTTGAGGCTTGGTGAAGGAGGTCTAGATCTAGGTTTCCACCAAAGCAAAGTTGATTCCCCCGTGTTTTCCTTTGTGGATCTTGTTACTCTTGGGTTCTTTGAACCCTAGACGGAAGAGGTCGATCTCGGAACTCGGGCATTTGTTGTAAATCTTCTGGATTGTGTTGGGAGACTCTAGGTGTGTGGAGGTCTTCTCAACAAGTTTGTAAAGGTTTCGGTTGCCACCTTCAAGGTCACCGCATAGTGGATCGGGTGCTTGCCGTGAGGAGGGTGCTTGGGAGAATAGGGTGAGGCCTTCTGTGGCGCTGGTGGTCTTAGTACCACCCACCCCTCCAACGAAGACATACTTCCCCTCAAAAGGAAGGAACTTCGGGAAAACATCTCCATGTCTACTCTCGGTTACTTCTATCCTCTACTCTTTCCTTATTGTTACTTGCTTGCTTGTATCCTTTAAGTTCTCTCACTTAGTGCACATCTAGTGAACTTACTTTGTGTTTAGCCTTAATTTGAAAAGTAGTTAAAATTTGAGTAGCTCCTATTCACCCCCCCTCTAGTCGCCTATACTGATCT
This sequence comes from Avena eriantha, assembly GCA_910589775.1. Taxonomy (NCBI): domain Eukaryota; kingdom Viridiplantae; phylum Streptophyta; class Magnoliopsida; order Poales; family Poaceae; genus Avena; species Avena eriantha. The sequence continues at coordinate 61,701,289 of OU342742.1, read as the reverse complement.
TTCAATTGGTATCAGAGCAAGGTGCTCCTTTTGGCTTAACTACCTAAGAGAAGTATGGGCGATCCGAAGGGAAGTGAAACCACCTCCGAAGTAACACCCGTCTCTAAGAGTGAGCTATCCGCATCCATGGATACGCTTCGCCAAGAAATGAAAGACTTGCTTGAATTATATCTTGGTAAAAAGGAAGTGGTTGTTGCCGATACCATTGATAACCCATCAAGTGGTTCAAAGCCGGTGGAAGATCCTCTCAAGGATTCTCCCAACGACGATGAGGGCAATAAGGCAAAAAGCAACCCCATGGGAAACATGCCACAACCGCTTAGTTATAATCATGCTCCTCTTCCTATGCCACATATCAATCATCGTGGCCCACCACCTAAGCTTGATGTATCTAATTTCGCCAACTGGCAATATGTCATGCGCTCTCACTTCAAAAGTTCTAGTGTGCATCTTTGGAAGGTTGTGGAGTTCAGCTTCTATCCACACGACCCCTACAACATGACTCCTACCGAGGAAATCAACAATCAACTCAATGCCACGGCAATGGAAATTCTCCAAGATGCCTTGACTCATGAGCAAATGACTCACATTCGGTCTTATGACACCGCCAAGGAAGCTTGGAATGCTCTTCAACGTGTCTATCTCGGTAATCAAAGCATTCAAAAGTTTGAAGAAATGCACTATGAAGCTGATGCTTTGTTGGGAAGGAGGATGAGACTCCCTAGGATCTCTATCAAAGGTTCACGACTCTTTCAATTAGGATGATCGATCATGGTAGTAGGGATGTGGATGACAAGTGGACCAAGCGCAAGTTCATGGAAGCCATCTTGCCCTTCCAACGGGAGTTGGCCAACAACATTCGCTCAAGACCGGACTTCTATGCCATGTCATCCCATGAAGTGTTAAATGAGTTTGTGGCTCTTGGAATCATGAACAAGACGGCCGATGATGCTCTTGCTCGTGCTCGGAGATTGGACTCTCCCACTCTTGGCTTTAAAGGCCAAGGCTCATGTCTATGAAGAAGATGTTGACTCCTTGGGGAAGATTGAAGGTGATGATGAAGACATCAAGTGTGCTCTCCATGAGCAATTAGCTCTCGTCTCTAGAAGGTTTTGGAAGAACCAAGGAAGGTGCAATGTGTCCAAGGCTACCACAACTACCTCAAGACCCAAGTTGAGGACATGTTACAATTGTGGAGAAACCAACCATTTCATTGCCGAATGCCCATATGAGAAGAGAGAAGACCATGGTGGAAGACTTATATTGAAATCTAAGTTCAAGTCAACTCCCAACAAGAACTTTGTCAAGAAGGTCCAAAACAAGAACTTTGGGAACAAGAACTTCCCCAACAAGAAGGAGCCTCAAAAATACGTGTCGGTGGCCCGTGAAGAATATGAAGAGAACGATGACAATGATAGTGATGAGGAAGATGATGGAGAGATTGTTGGAGTGGCCGCCATTGCTACAATTGCCACCACCTCCTGTACCACCACCTCAACCTCTTCACCGATGTCCCTCTTCGATTCTCCCAATGAGAACAAGCGGGCATCCAAGTCTATGTGTCTCATGGCTACTACTCCTACATCAACGACCTCACCAACCTCCCTCTTTGACTCTCCCAATGAGGATAAGCTCGTCACCAAGGCCACATGTCTTATGGCTAAGGCCTCTATGGTAACCACCCCATCCAACTATTCTCTCTATTATTGATGCATCTACACTTGATGATGAGATGAGTCTTAAGATTAAGGAGATAGTGGAATCCACTAGTTACTTGAATTATCTAGAAGGTGAATCTAAAATATGTGTTGAGTCCTTGATGAGTCAATTAGGTGAAGCCCGCGATATCATTGACGAGAGGGATGACTCCATCTCGGAAATGTTTGGCCATGCTCGGGAGGCTGCCATGGAGATTGCTGCCTTAAACGATGTTCTTGAGGAAGAGCAAAAGAAAAGAGTTGCTCTTGAGGAAACCTATGTTGTCCATGAAGAATCCTTTAACTTGAATATCTCTAAACTTGTTAAAGAACATGATCATGCTATTGCCCTAACTAATGTGCTTAAAAAGGAAAAACTTGAGTTTGGGGTTAGTCATGATAGATTAAAGAAAGGAATGGAGAGACTCAAGAAGGACCATGAGGCCTTGTTGAGCAAATTCTCTACCCTTTCAAAGTCACATGAGCAACTTCAAACTCAAGTGACAAAAAATGCTTCAGCCTTGTCATCTAGTAGTGTTTCATGTTCTACTAACTCTTGTTGTGAGCATGGAGATCTTTTCGAGGAAAACAAGAAGTTGAAAGCTACCATTGAGAAAGGCCTCATCTCATGCATACAAGGAGAGAAAAGCCTCAATGACCTTTTCGGTAATCAAAGGGACAATGTGGCTAAAGAAGAACTTGGATTTGCTTCTAAGTCAAAGAAGAAGAACAAGAGAAAGAAGAAGAAGAAGACTTTGTCCACTCCACCTTCTAAAATGGTTACTTTTGTGAAGGAGGGGGAGATGGCAAAAGAGAAGGAGCCAAGTATCCGCAAGGGTGGTGATGAACCCTCTCACAATGACTTTGCGGGAAAATATAATCCTTCCTATGTTCTTATGAAATCTTATGATGGTCATGTCTATGCTAAATATGTAGGCACCACTTATGGTGATGATTACCATTGGGCAATTTGGGTTCCTAAGATTCTTGTGACTAACAAAAGAGGACCCATTCAACGATGGGTACCTAAAACCAAGAATTAATCTCTTGTAGGGATATGCTTCCGGTGGAAGAAAATGGGTGGTTGATAGTGGTGCCACGAGTCATATGACCGGAAGCAATGAGATGCTTGATGAGACAAGACCTAATACTTCCAATATGTGTGTCACTTATGGAGATGGATCGACATCTAAGGTATTGGGTTTGGGTAAGGTAGTGGTCACTCCGGATATATCCATTGTGGACATTATGCTTGTCAAGACCCTTTCATACAATTTACTTTCCGTACATCAACTCACGCTTATGGGATTTAATGTCTACTTTACCCCGAAGGTTGTGGTTCTCATGTGGAGCAAGACTCTCTCTATAGCCTTTGTTGGGTATGCCGAGAACGGTTTGTATGTGGTAGATTTCGATAAGAAACCCACACCGTCCGCGACATGCCTAATGGCTAAAGGTGACGTGGGATGGCTTTGGCATCGCCATCTTGCCCACATCAACATGAGGTCTTTGCAAAGTCTCCACACGGGAGGCCACATCCTTGGTTTAAAAGATAACGTGCGTTTTGTCAAAGATTGTGTGTAGGGCATGCATCGAAGGAAAGTTCCATGAGTCGGCTCACCCCCCCCAACTACAACCATTTACTCCAATGGGATCTTGGAACTCCTTCATATGGACCTCTTTGGTCCTCCTTCCTTTGATAGTCTTGGGGGGAAGAAGTATTGTTTGGTTATTGTTGATGACTACTCAAGATACACATGAGTATATTTCTTCAAGAAGAAGAGTGAGACTCAACAAACCGTCATCAATTTTGCCAATGAAGTGCAACGTCAACATAATAAGAAGATCTTGGCCATTAAAAGTGACAATGGGACCGAGTTCAAGAACTACACCCTTGATGAGTTTCTTGGTGATGAGGGGATCAAGCATCAATATTCCGCTCCTTATACCCCTCAACAAAATGGTGTGGCGGAAAGGAAGAACCGGACTCTTATGGATATGGAAAGGACCATGATTGTGGAGTTCAAGTCTCCTTATAATTTTTGGGCCAAAGCTATCTCTACCGCTTGTCATATTGCCAACCGGGTTTATCTTCGCAAGTATTTGGATATGACTCCATATGAGATCCTCACCGGCAAGAAGCCAAGCATTCACTATCTTCGGGTGTTTGGGTGCAAGTGCTACATTCTCAAGAAAGGTAACCGGCTATCTAAGTTCGAGTGTCGCACTATTGAAGGTATCTTTGTTGGCTATGCACCGGACTCTCATCCCTATAGGGTCTATAACAAGTCCACCGGACAAGTTATAGTATCCTCTAACATGAAGTTCGATGAGCATAATGGCTCCCAAGTGGGGCAAATAGATCTTGGTGATGTAGGTGATGAAATTCCTCCTCAAGCCATAAGAAGAATGGGTGTGGGATTTTTCCGCCCCGTTGAGGAACCCCTTGTGGTGGAAGGAGAAGGACAATGCTCTACTCAAGTGGAGCCCTCACCTACTCAAGATCTACATCAACCCCATAGCCATCAAGATGTCATTGTTGAAAAGATAGCACATGATCAAGGTCAAGCTCAAGCCAATGATGGGTGTTCTTCACCCCTTATTGATCAAGGTTAAGCTCATGAAGGTGATTAAGGTCAAAATATCGAGCAAGCTCAAAGAGAGGAGCAAGCTCCTTTTCAAGGTCAAGACGAGGATCAAAATGGTGGTGATGACCAAGTAGCTTCTCAAGAATCCGTTGAAGAAGCTCATGCTCGTCGTGAAGCAAGAAGGATCGCCAAGCTCATCTGTGAAGGAATTACTCTTGAAAATGTTGTTGGTGATCTTGAGAGGGGCATTTCTACCCGTAACCAAGTGGCTAACTTTGTGGGCCACAATAGTTTTATCTCTTGTGTAGAGCCCTAAAAGGTGTATGAAGCGCTCAAAGACCCGGATTGGCTTGAGGCCATGCATGAAGAACTTCACAAATTCAAGCACAACAAAGTGTGGTCATTGGTGGAAAGACCCAAGGAGTGCCGTAATGTCATCGGGACCAAGTGGATCTTTAAGAACAAGCAAGATGCAAATGGGATGGTCATTCGCAACAAGGCAAGATTGGTGGCTCAAGGCTTCTCTCAAGTCGAGGGTGTCGACTACGGTGAAACTTTCGCCCCCGTTGCCCGTCTTGAATCCATTTGTATCTTGCTTGCATATGCATCTCATCATAACTTTAAGTTACAACAAATGGATGTTAAGAGTGCATTTCTTAATGGTCCCTTAAATGAGTTGGTGTATGTCAAGCAACCTCCGGGTTTTGAGGAACCCAAGTTTCCGAACCACATCTACAAACTTGATAAGGCACTCTATGGCCTTAAGCAAGCTCCCCGTGCATGGTATGAGCACCTTAGAAAGTTGTTGGTAGACTATGGTTTCGAAGTTGGGCTAATCGACCCCACTCTTTTTACTAAGTTGGTAGACTATGGTTTCGAAGCAAGCTCCCCGTGCATGGAGGAAACTTGTTCATATGCCAAATTTATGTTGATGATATTATATTTGGGTCTCCTAACAAAGCCTTCAATGATGTCTTTGCTAAGCTAATGGCAGATGAATTCGAGATGTCTATGATGGGTGAATTGCAATTCTTCCTTGGATTTGAAGTGAAACAATTGATTGGAGGTATCTTCATTAATCAAGCCAAGTACATTCAAGATATTCTCAAGAGGTTCGACTTGACGGACTTAAATGGAGCCAAGACTCTCATGCCTCTCAAGTGTGATCTTACTCTTGATATAAAGGGTAAAGATGTGGATCAAAAGGTATATCGATCTATGATTGGTTCTTTGCTTTATCTTTGTGCATCTAGACCGGATATCATGTTAAGTGTGGGTATTTGTGCATGGTTTCAAGCCGCCCCAAAAGAAAGCCACCTTGTGACGGTCAAGCGAATCGTTAGATATTTAGTTGATACCCCAAACTTTCGCTTATGGTACCCCAAGGGCTCAAGCTTTGTTCTTCATGGTTTCACGGATTCGGATTGGGCGGGAGACAAAGTTGGAAGGAAATCAACCTCCGGGGCTTGCCAATTCCTTGGTAGGTCCTTGGTGTGTTGGTCATCAAAGAAACAAAATTGTGTCTCCTTGTCCTCCGCCGAAGCCGAGTATATTGCGGCCGCTAGTTGTTGTGCTCAACTCTTGTGGATGAGGCAAACTTTAAAGGATTACGGTGTCACATGTGACAAAGTGGCTCTTCTTTGTGATAATGAAAGTGCCATCAAGATCGCCCATAACCCGGTGCAACACACAAGAACGAAGCACATTGATATTCGTCACCATTTCATCCGGGAGCATGTGAACAATGGTGATATTGATCTCGTATGTGAGCACCGAGAAGAATCTAGCGGATTTATTCACCAAGCCCCTTGATGAGAAGAGATTCCGAGAGTTAAGGCATGAGCTAAATATTATTGATTCGAGTAATATGGCTTGAGATCATGCACCCATACCCATGCTTCATATGTTATTCCATCTAGATGTAGGCATGGACATAGGGGGAGTGCGGTCCTAACTTATTGGGCCATCCCTCCCCCCATTATGCCCAAAGTGACCCAAATCATTCTCTTAATATCATTATGTGATATGTGAGCTTCAATTATGAGTTTTGGTAATGGACCCAAGATACATCTTCGCGGTGCCAAGCCGAATATACTCATACATGGTGGCCTAGGCAGGCCACTGATACGTCCATTTTGCATCACTATTCTATGTCTTAATTCACTATTATTCATTGATATATTTCATATTGAGAGGTGATACTTATGTTATTTCATCTGTTTTTGCATGGTTGATGACTTTTGGAGCATGGACCGCTGCAGTCAGGATTCTGATGGAAAAGGTGTTGTTTCGAGGCAAAATTCACGAAGATCAGAAAATCCGGGAAAATATACGAAAAATCCTATTTTTCCAGAAGACTAAGGATGTCAGAAGACAGAGTGGAGATGGGCCACAGGGGGCCCACACCACCCCCTGGCGCGGGCAGCCCTAGGCCGCGCCTGGAGGTGGTGTGGCCACCCTGGCCCACTCCTGCCTCTCCCCTCTGGCGTATATCATCCTCCCGAAACCCTAAGACTCAGGGAGCGACCACAAAAAGATTCCGCCGCCTCTACGGGGCGGAAAACACCGAGAGAGAAAGATTTCTCCGGCAGACAGATTTCTGCCGGAGGAATTCCTTCCCGGAGAGGAGAGAGCGTCGCCATTAACACCACCATCAAGCTGGACTTCATCGGGATCATCATCACCACCATCATCACCATCAGCACCCTCATCACCATCTCCATATTGATGTAACAATTGAGTTGAATCTTGCATAGTTCATAGGGGAAACTTTCTCGGTGTTGATTACTCTTTATAGTTGATGCTATTGAGTGAACCATTGAATTACTGTTTATGTTCAGATTGTTATAAATCATTATTCCATCTCTGATCATGATCCATATGATGTCTTGTGAGTAGTTCGTTTTGTTCTTGAGGACATGGGAGAAGTCTTGTTGTTAGTAGTGGAGTTGCGTTGAGAAAGATTCAATAGATTGTTATTTAAGTTGTGGTGTACTTCTTCTAGTGGTGTCATGTGAACGTCGACTACATAACACTTCACCTATATGGGCCTAGGGGAATGCATTGTGTATTTGGCTACTAATCGTAGGGGTTGCCGGAGTGACAGAAACCTGAACCCCCGTTAGGAAACCATTGCACAAGGGACGTAAGGTTATTAGAGTTTAAAGTTGTGGTTAGGTTTCTACCTTAATTACTTTCTTGTACTTACGGATGTTTGCAAGGGGTATAATCACAAGTATGTATTAGTCTTGGATGGGGCGGTACATTAGCACAGGTTCACCCACACAACACTTAGCAAGCTAAAGAAGATTAATCAACTATATGAAGCGAAAGCACTTGACAGTCTTCCCATGTGTCCTCGAGAACGTTTGGTCATCTTAAGTAATACAACCGGCTTGTCTTTTGCTTCATAAAGGATTGGGCCACTTGCTGCATTTATTCCTATTGTATTTTATTTACTCGTACTTTGTTTGCTTGCTTTATCAAAAACCCCTAAAAATCCTTTTACTAAGTATTTGCAGAGAATTCCTGATCCATACCACTAGCCAGCACCTTCTGCTCCTCGTTGGGTTCGACACTCTTACTTATCGAAAATACTGCGATACACCCCCTATACTTGTGGGTCATCAAGACTATTTTCTGGCACCGTTGTCGGGGAGTGAAGCACTATCAGAGAGTGGAACTGGTAAAGGAAACTTCTACTGTGAGTATTGTTTACTTCTGCTAGTTGCTTTATTTTCGTTATGGATAATTCGCTGAGTTTCTTATTTGGTAATGCTATTACCACTGCTAAGGTAGTAGATAAGCCACCACCTGCTGAGAATGATGTTTTCAAAATACCTACAAGAATTATTGATCGTGTTATGGATAACTACTCTATTTGGATGGAACTGTCCATCCCGGTGATCATTTACTCTTTATACACGAATTATGCGGGTTATTCAAGTGTGCAGGTATTACTACATATCAAGTTAAGAAGAAGTTATTCTCATTGTCGCTGAAAGGAAGAGCTGGGAACTGGTATAAGCTGCTGAAGAATGGTCAAGCTCTAGAATGGGAGGAAATAGTGCCTCTCTTTTATTCAAAGTTTTATCCTCCTAGTGAGATTCATAAAGATCGGAATCAAATGTACAACTTTTGGCCTCTTGATGGAGAGAGTACAGCTCAAGCTTGGGGGATATTGAAGTTACTAATGCTCAAATGTCCCATTCATGAGCTCCCCAACAATATTATTATCAACAACTTTTATGCAAGGCTCCCTCTACATGATAAGGATTTATTGGATGCTTCTTGTGCTGGATCATTCACTCGCATGGAAGAAGAAGCTAAATGGGATCTTCTGGACCGTATTCAAGACAATGCTGAAGCTTGGGAGAATGACAAAGGTAGAAAGTCAGGTATAAATTATGATTATGAATGCATTGAATCTTTTATAGGAACTAATGACTTTCATAATATTAGTAATGCTTATGGTCTAGACTCTCAAGCTATTGTTTCTTATTTTAAGGCTTTTGCTTCCTATATTGAAGTGCCTAAAAAGAAGTGGAATAAGTATCATGAACCTTATAAAGATATTGCTAAGAGTGTTCCTGCAAGAAATACTGAAGTTTATACTGCTAATCATGTCTTACCCAAACCTTATATTGAGAAAATGCCTTTTCCAGTTAAGGTAAAGGAACATTCTATGATAGCTAGTATGGTTAATGAAAGTACAAGAAAAGTTGTTGAACCTGATAAACAAATGGTTGATGAACCTATAATAGCAAGTGTGAAAGACTTTGTCACTAAGTATGAAAAAGAGGGACACCCTATCCTTTGTAAGGATACCTCTAATATTGTTTCACAAAGTAGTGTTATGAGAGCTAGTATTTCCGTGTTTTCTGTTAGAATAAGTGATCATTGCTATGATGGTCCTTGTGATAGCTATATTGTCAAGTTTATGCATGATACTGAAAGTTACTATGAGAGAGGGAAAAGTGTTCTTATGCATCTTAATAATATCAAGTTTCCTCGTTTTATGCTGAAAGTTTTTATGTTGCACTTCTTTTGCCTTCTTATGCAAGTTGCCTCTGGTTTCAATAACTAGTTTGTTTACAAAATTTCCTTGCATAGGAAGTGGGTTAGACTTAAATGTGTGTTTTTGCTTCTTAATGCTCTTTTTCACTTCAGTTCATATCCCTATGAGAGCTTCTTCAAAATTATCATGCCCATCTTAATGGCTATAAAGAAAGAGCTTTATGGGAGACAACCCAATTTGTTTTTGATTTTAGTTTGTTTTTGTTTCTTTGAGTCTTGGAAGTTATTACTTCGGTAATAACCGCTCCTTATCCGTTCTGTTTGGTTTTTGTGTCAAGATCAACCTCTAATGAGAGAGAAGTAAGATTTGGGGAAGTTGCTGTCCTAAAACAGATTTTTGTGCTTCACCGTAAAAATTCGTGAGAGATCTATGTATGTCAGATTGAGCTGTAATTTTTTGTGCTTCTGCCCCAGGTTATTATTTAACTTTCGTTAGTTTTTCACTTTTTGATTTGAGCAACAGAAGATTTTCGAAAAAATTGATCTCTACCTGCTGGTCTGTTTTGACAGATTTAGCCACTCTTGCATTTGCTTCTTTATTTCGATTTCCTTTTTAAATTCTTTTTGGGTTTTCGGAAAGAGTTGCTACAGTAGCTTATGTTTTGATGGTTTTCAGTTGAATTTGGGCTCAAAAGGTTTCATCACTTCACTTATACTAATGTTGCTAATGAGAACTGTGTGAAGTTTTGTGTGAAAGAAATTTCCAGGAAGTGGAGATAATGGTATAATAAGGAAAAGAAGGGTTTTATGACTCAAGTAATAAGTGTATGAAGATGAAGATATTGATGATTTAAGTGGTGACTCCGAAAGAATCTACTAGATACCAAATTCAGAGACCTGCAGAGTCTGTTTTCAAATAGGTAACGGTTCTGGTAAGAAAAGTTCCGCGAAAACACTATCCAACTATATTTTTGCAGTTTTCAGTCAACAAGGGAAGCTACGAAGCGAAAAGGGACGGAAACGGAGCCAGGGTGGCTCACACCACCCTGTGGCGCGGGCCCACCCCTAGTCGCGCCACCAGGTGGTGAGTCCACCCCAGACTCTGCCTCCGACTCGTTTTCACCCAGTACCTTCCTTTTGATATGAAACTTCGTAATATATAACCCCCCCGATCCCCCGAGGTTCGTATATCGTGTTTTCGCTGTGTTTTTGTTTCGATCTCTTTCTGCCAGGACATACTCTTTGAAAGTTTAGAAGCACAATGGTGTCCGCCAAGGATAAGGGCAAGGAGCCTATGGAGGAAGACCTCCAAGACCCCGGGAAGGAGAAGGAGATCAAGATTGAAGGTGAAGAGGAGCAAGGCCAACATCCGCACACCGGCACTACCATTGCAAGCATTGGAGTGGTGGCAAACCCAGCCATTGGAGGGAAGCCTACTCATCATTGTTCAGATCCCTGGTCACTTCCTCCACGCACCAAGAATCCTTTCCATACCCTTATCCATAAGCATCAATACCAGAGTATGCCCAAGGGGAAATTACCCTCCAATTGGGATTTGCCTCGTTCTAGCCATGCAGGAAGAGAAGACTTCAAGGAGGAAGAGTGGGGAAAGAATAGCAAGAGCTGGAATTCTCAACACGACATGATCATGAGCCGCATTGAGCAAAACTCACAGCTGATTCGTAATCTCACCTTCGAGATTGAGGACTTGGGGAAACTGATCAGAGAGCTCATCGAGAGGATACCACCACCACCAAAGGAGTAATTTGTCATCAGGTTTGGCATCCCCTTGGTTTGTTCGAAGCTTGGGGGACTGCCGCGGTATCACATCACTATCTTCTATCTTTTTACCTTATTAGTAGAGTCATATCATGAATAGAGGAGTTATTATGTAGTATGGTTTGCATTATGGAAGTGTCCCCTCTCTCATTAGATATGTATCCCTTGGTGTGAGTTGCCGTTATGGAATATTAATGAGAAGTTCTATCATTTACTATTATGCATAGCTTATATTAGTTTTCAATTCATGGTTATATGATTGATCTTGTTGTTAGTATTGGTATCACTTTGGGATCATTGAGTTAATTTAGTTGGTTTTGGCAAACCTGGCTCGGTCAGTAGGAACACTTATTTTGAGAGTTGAATGAAAAGATAGAAGTACTCTATAGAAAAATTATTTCATCATCTTTTTTTCTTGATTTGCTCATAAGCCTAGTATTCTCTAGTTATGATCTTTTGTGCTTCCAAGGAAGATTGCATGTTTGTCTTTATCACTTGTATGTTTGTTTGTTTCCTTCAACTCTTATACTTGCTACCCAGCCTTGCTAGCCAAAAACCTGTACTGAGAGGGAATTCTTCTCGTGCATCCACTCCTTTAAACCAAAACCTATGCCATTTGTGTCCACCATACCTACCTAGTAGCATTATTGCTATTCCAAGTAAATTCTTGTTTTATCTACCTCCCAAATTAAACTTGTTATGTGAAAATTAGTGATTAAAGCTCTCATGAACTTGATGGCATACTTTACTTTCTTGCATTTAATAAACTTGAACCATTGGGTCCTTCTTTGTTGCGTATATGCTTGCGCTTTATGAGTTGAAGTTAGCCGAACCATGTATCATGGGGACCGCTTTCAACACTTTATTTGGTACTTTGTACCTAGTTGATATCATGTTCTTTTACTTATGGATCCCGGCGGTGTGAAATAAAAGTGGAACTTGTAAGATCATGGAGTTTATATGTGTGTTAGAGAAACGCTTGGGCCGCTAGCCTAAGCCATGCCTAATCATGGTGGAAACTTGCAGCATAACTATAGTGAGCATTCTATGAAGCATCCTCAATAAAAACCTATGCAAATAGCAAATAAAAAGATCGCTGAGATGCTCACTGTCTGCTTGCCTTGTCATTTTGATTATGGGATAGCTCCTGTGTCATGTGCAAGGGCTACCCCGTTGGCGGTTCTCAATGATACGCATGTATTTACAATGACAAGAGCTTGCTCGTGACTGAAGTTGAGTAGCATGAGGATCGGTACTCATAAGTAAGGGGCATGAGATTTCAACTTATAACTTGTCAAGCATATCCTCTTAGTTGTGTCACTTTAACCTTAATCACCTAAAGATGCCTATGATAGGGCAATGAGAGCTGAAAGCTAGTAAGTATCATAATTTTTGGGAGATCTTTATGAGACTTGCAATCCCTGCTTCCCTCTTTGAAGGGCCTTTCTTTCACTTTGTAGTTGAGTCAGTAAACCTATTCCCTTCTACCTCAGCAAGTATTTTGAGTTGTTGTGTTTCATTCATTCATATGATGATTTATTCACTCATGTTTCTTATGTTCCTTTGTTTTGCACATTGCTCTTATCTTGATGTTTACTATTTTGAAAGCTATCATTGAAAAACCAGCTATTTGTGAACTCTAGCAAATTATCAACTATTCTTCAACCAAGAGCTAAGTTTGCCATTGCCAATTATGATTCACTTTATGTATCTTTATTGTGTTTCCTTTACTCATTGCAAGTTGAGTTATATATTAGTGAGTTGTCTTCTATTATGATCTATGTATTTGATGAATGTGATGCTTCTTGTCCGTATTCTTTTATCGACTCTTCACTCCATAAACCTGAGGCCATGTTTATTGAGCTCAGTTTCGCTTGGGGACAAGCGAAGTCTAAGCTTGGGGGGAGTTGATACGTCCATTTTGCATCACTATTCTATGTCTTAATTCACTATTATTCATTGATATATTTCATATTGAGAGGTGATACTTATGTTATTTCATCTGTTTTTGCATGGTTGATGACTTTTGGAGCATGGACCGCTGCAGTCAGGATTCTGATGGAAAAGGTGCTGTTTGGAGGCAAAATTCGCGAAGATCAGAAAATCTAGGAAAATATATGGAAAATCCTATTTTTTCAGAAGACTAAGGATACCAGAAGACAGAGTGGAGATGGGCAACAGGGGGGCCACACCACCCCCTGGCGCGGGCAGCCCTAGGCCGCGCCTGGAGGTGGTGTGGCCACCCTGGCCCACTCCTGCCTCTCCCCTCTGGCGTATATCATCCTCCCGAAACCCTAAGACTTGGGGAGCGACCACCGAAATATTCCGCCGCCTCTACGGGGCGGAAAACACCGAGAGAGAAAGATCTCTCCGGCAGACAGATTTCTGCCGGGGGAATTCCTTCCCGGAGAGGGGAGATCGTCGCCATCAACACCACCATCAAGCTGGACTTCATCGGGATCATCATCATCATCATCACCATCATCACCATCAGCACCCTCATCACCATCTCCATATTGCTGTAACAATTGGTTGAATCTTGCTATAGTTCATAGGGGAAACTTTCCCGGTGTTGATTACTCTTTGTAGTTGATGCTATTGAGTGAACCATTGAATTATTGTTTATGTTCAGATTGTTATACATCATTATTCCATCTCTGATCATGATCCATATGATGTCTTGTGAGTAGTTCGTTTTGTTCTTGAGGACATGGGAGAAGTCTTGTTGTTAGTAGTGGAGTTGCGTTGAGAAAGATTCAATAGATTGTTATTTAAGTTGTGGTGTACTTCTTCTAGTGGTGTCATGTGAACGTCGACTACATGACACTTCACCTATATGGGCCTAGGAAAATGCATTGTGTATTTGGCTACTAATCGTAGGGGTTGCCAGAGTGACAGAAACCTTAACCCCCATTAGGAAACCATTGCACAAGGGACGTAAGGGTCTTAGAGTTTAAAGTTGTGGTTAGGTTTCTACCTTAATTACTTTCTTGTACTTACGGATGTTTGCAAAGGGTATAATCACAAGTATGTATTATTATTGGATAGGGTGGTACATTAGCACAGGTTCACCCACACAACACTTAGCAAGCTAAAGAAGATTAATCAACTATATGAAGCGAAAGCACTTGACAGTCTTCCCATGTGTCCTCGAGAATGTTTGGTCATCTTAAGTAATACAACCAGCTTGTCCTTTGCTTCATAAAGGATTGGGCCACTTGCTGCATTTATTCCTATTGTCTTTTATTTACTCATACTTTGTTTGCTTGCTTTATCAAAAACTACTAAAAATCCGTTTGCTAAGTATTTGCAGAGAATTTCTGATCCATACCACTAGCCAGCACCTTCTGCTCCTTGTTGGGTTTGACACTCTTACTTATCGAAAATACTGCGATACACCCCCTATACTTGTGGGTCATCAGCCACCACCCTCTCCTTTGAGAGGTCGTGCTTCCCTCTTGGTTGTCTTCCGATTGTTTTTTCTTGTTTTTGGTGACTTGCACTCTCATTTGGTTCTTGTGAGCTTTCTTCTCTTTTAGAGTACATTAGTCCCTTTATCTGTTTGGTATCTCAACCCAAGCCCCTTTCTCTATCTCCTCAAACCCCTTCCTTCTGCACAAGAACCTTCCACATGAATCTGGTTTTTTTCTCTGGTGCAACCGGTACTACCGGACGTACCGCGGTACTACCGGACCGAACTCGTTCCCAGGGTGATTCCTGGAAACTGGTTCTGGTGCGGTCACCGGTACTACCGGTTTCTGTAACCGGTACTACCGGTCGGTGTGCAGTTATAGGGTGGATCGGGGGGATGAGGCACCGCTTGTACCTCATATTCCCCCAACTCCCCTTACTCACTCCTGCCGCCGCCGCCGCTAGGGAAAAGTGTTGCCGGAGTCCGCCGCCGCCGACTCCTCCACCGGATCCTCACCGGACCCGGTCTCCTTGCGGGCTCCTCATCCCTCTCCTCCTACATGGACAGCGGTACAAACTCCCCTCCCCCATCCTCTCTTGCTTCTCCCTATGAGTCTAGATCCTATCGATTCATAGCTAGAAGGTTGTATCTAGGGGTTTGTACTACGTATTTCCTGCCATCTCCACTCCCTCCATGTCGAAATCACGTTTTGGGGACTAGGTGCCATAGATTCTTGGTCTGCTTGTACCAGATTTGTGTGGGCTCCCGACCGACCGGTAGTACCGGAGGGTTCTCCGGTACTACCGCTCGCGTGCGGTACTACCGCTATGTGGTTCTGGTACTACCGCTCTCGCGTGGTACTACCGCCCGCCGAGTCCGGTACTGCCGGACCTGGCAGACTACACCTACTTCCCAAACCATGACTTCTATCCTTCCTTTTTCCGGGTTCTTGTGCCCTTATCTCCCTGCTATCCTTCCTTTTGCTTTCACAGGTGCCGGTGGTTCTGGGGGTGCTAGGAAGCGCTCCCATGAGATTGAGGAGGAAGGGTCAGAGTCCGAGCAGGAGGTCTTGCCTCAGCCTAGTGCTTGCACGAAGTTGAGGACTAGGGGTGGTCATGGCGGTGGTTCCAAGCGATCTTCTGGCCGTGGGGGGCTCCCCCTCCTCCGCCTCCTCCATCTGCCGGTCGCACCAAGATTCAGAGTTCTGGGACATCAGGGCCTCAGCTGTTGTGTGATGTGTCTGATGCTGACTTTGCTGCCATGCGGTCTGAGAATCCTTATGGTATGAACCGTGGCCGTGACAGGGAGGAGAGCTTGTTCTACACTGAGTTTCAAGAGCGTGTGTACAACAAGGTTATCATGAATAATTACAAGATTGTGCTGCCACGAAAATGGATTGACATGGCTCATCTAAACAAGCATCTTGATTACTTTGGGGAAGCGGAGGAGATTTGCACCAATATTGGTTTGCTTACCATCATGCAGTTCCAGCAGGATTATGATCCTTCCATCATTGCTCAGTTCTATGCCACTATCCACTTCAAGAAGAATCAGACTAGGACCTTCATCTGGATGACTCAAGGCAGTGTGAAGCAGGCCACCTTGGTAGAGTTTGGCGCCATTCTTGGCTATGAGGATCGTGGTTTTGACCTACCGTGCGGCTTTCGGTGTCACAATAATGAGCATCGCATGAAGAAGGATGTCCTTGTCCTCTCTATATTCGTGGCCGCAGTGTTGCTGGTAAGATCAAGGACCTCCTCCCCGCTTATGATATTGTGTACCGCATCCTTCGTGAGACTATTGCTCCTCGTGCGGGCAACCAAGATGAGATTCATGGCTTCTTGGTGGATATCATGTTCCACGTCCATTCCAACCGTGACTCCGGTGTTCCCCTTGATGTTATGGATTGCATTTGGAATGAGATGGTTGTTGTTACTTGCACTAGGCGGGTGCCTCCTTTTGCCCTGTGCATCATGGCTCTTATCATCTCCAAGAGCGAGCGTATATCTCGGAACCTCCCTTCTCTCCACCTTATCAAACATCAGAGCAAGGCCTTGTTGATCAAGAAGCACGCCAAGCCTAGCAATGCAGCGGGTCAAGAAGTGGATGAAGAAGGCAATGTGGTTGAAGGTGACTCGGGTAATGAAGATAGTGGCCGCGACGCATACTTTGTTGTATCTCGTTGTGAGCATGTGCAGCCCTCATGGGCAAAGAGGATGGAAGCCAAGATCAAGAAGGTGTTTTGCTTCCAAGTTGATAACCAAAAGCACACGTATGAGGCACATGTATATGCCAAGAAAGCTGTCGCTCGTCAGAAAGAATTGATGGAAGCCCAACAGTTGACTGTCTCCGAAGGCTCCGAGAACAACATCACTCCAGAAGAGCAATGGATCTCCATGCATAGCAATTGGGAGTTTGATGATGCCTCTTCCTCCTTCCGTGCTCCTCCCCCCATGGTGATGATGAGGAGTTATCTTCGGGCCACTAGTCTTGCTCTACTCCCTTTTTGGCGTCTTGATGCCAAAGGGGGAGAAGGGTCGTAGGGTACGGGGGATTTGCATGGGAGGTCACAAGCTCGTTCTTTCTTTGATATTTGGTTGCTTGTGAACCTTTTATTACCGCTTATTATTTGTGAACTCCGTGTGCTACCTATTTGTGCTATGTAAGTCAAGACTATGTGGCTTTCTTATGGATCCATCGTATGTGACTTATGGGTATTATTATATGGATCCATCTCGTGTGTGAATGCCATTTATTGTATTATGACTCTAGTTTTATTCACACGTGCAAAGGTATGATCTCATTGCCTCTCTCTATGCCTTTGCTCTTATTGTTGGCTTGTAAAATAGAGGGGGAGACCGGCTCTATTTTTCAAACCAAGTGCTCATCATAATATCCTTCATGCAAATGTGTGTTGTCATCAAACACCAAAAAGGGGGAGATTGAAAGGGCATTTCCTATCCTATGTGATTTTGATTTTTGTTGACAACACATGTGTTGGACTAATCGTTTGCTAAGTGAGTCACAGGTTTTAACGAAGAAAAGGGCAATCGGTTACCCTCTAAAATGTTCTCTCAAGATATAGTTTTTCTAGGGCTTTTTGCTTGAGTCGTAGGAACACCGTACTATCAAGAGGGGGTCTGTGTTGGAAAGTTTGGGTGGAATCATCTCTGTTTTGCAAAACCTCAAGCTTTCCCTCTGGTGGGGTGTAGCATCCCAATTGTCTAACAATTGCAATGCTACATGGTCTAGTAATATAATTGCTACTTCCTACATATAATTGTTGCATCATAATTATATCATGCTCATGTCATCATGCCACATTGCATTTGAGCATCATATAAAACCCTTTTTCTTTTGGTTATTATCTCATATGCATTATTAATTGTATTTGCCTCTTGATATATTGTAGTTGGTTCTTGATAAATGCTTGATGCCCAAGTTGAGTTGGGGGCATATATTTCATTAACTCCACCACCTTTCTTTGTCACCACCCCATAATTCCACCATCCAACTATATGTGAGCTTTGCATCTTATTTGGTTTACCTCTAGCTCATGTGGGTTGGGATGGATCCACTTCTATTTCCACATGCTCTCACACTAGCATCATGTTGTTTTCACATTATTGATATGTGGAGCCACCTTTGCATGCCTTGTGAGTGGTACCCCTTTTTCTAGCTTCCATATGGATTGTTTTGGAATAGTTGCTCATGTTGGAATATTGTTGAGAATATTATACACCTAGTGGAATATACACACTAGCATGTCCAAATTATATTCAAATTTGAGCATCTCCATCTACCCCACATGGAACATCCTTTTAATTCTTTTGGTTTGGCCCTAGATCCATATTTTGGAATGCATGCGAATCAAGGCCATCAGATTTTATTTTGTTTTCACAAGATTAAACATGGCACTTAATAAATATGCATGGTCCATGCAACAATCACCACCATTCCATTCTTTTGGGTTTTACTTGGCTTTTGAGTGAATCTTTTCTTTTGTTGAGCTCTACTCCCTTCTCTCTCAACCCTCACCATCTTGGTTGTTCTCTCCTTACCATGTGCCCACAAAATCTCACCCCTCACATGTGTATGTCCCATGCATGGCCATGTGTGGCCATCTCAAAACCTCCCCTTCAAACCCATCCCTCTACATATCCATCTCACCCCTTGATGGGGCTTGATCTTGCCATGATCTTGGGAGGCATGTAAACCCCAAACCGCACCTCACCTTCCTCTCCTTCCCACCACTCCATCCATGCATGATCAAGTGTGATCATAGCTAAACCCTAACCCTCCACCTTACCCCAACCCTAACCCATCTACCCCACCACCCTAACCAGCCCCATGCCGAGGCACCACCCCCATCTACCCCTTCTCAAACCCTAACCCTACCCGAGCCTCCCTCTCCCTCCTCTCTCTCTATCTCGCTCTGCCACAAGGCCCCACCCGAGCTAGGCCCACCTCCCTGTCCTCGCCCTGGCCCCCACCTGCAGTCACCCCATGCCCCTGCCGAGCCTGGCCGAGCACGTGCTCGAGGGGAGAAAAGGTGGCCAAAGCCACCTTTTCCTCCACTGCGCCTCCCACGGCACCCCCTCTCCCCCGTCCATATCTACCTCCTCTCCCGGCCTCTGTCGTGCCCTGGATCCCCTCCTGGCCTTGCGCCGCAGCCCAACCCCTCCTGCTTCCATCTCTTCCACCCCCGGCGACCACCGCCGGTTCCACCACCATCCCCTTGATCGAGGAGGCGGGCGTGGCGTCGAGGTTGTTGAGGAAGGCCACGAGATCCCCGGTGTTTGTTGGAGATATGCCCAAGAGGCAATAATAAAAGTGATTATTATTATATCTTTGTGTTTATGATGAATGTTTACATCCCATGCTATAATTGTATTATTAGGAAACACTAATACATGTGTGTTTTGTAAACATAAGAGAGTCCCTAGTAAGCCTCTTGTTGAACTAGCTTGTTGATTAATTGATGATCATGGTTTCCTGATCATGGACATTAGGATGTGATTAATAACAAGGTTATGTCATTAGGAGAATGATGTGATGGACACACACCCATAGTAAGCGTAGCATAAGATCAAGTCATTAAGTTCGTATTGCTGTAAGCTTTTTAAATGCATAGTAACCTAATCCTTCGACCATGAGGTTGTGTTAATCACCATCACCGGATGGGTACTTTGATGACATCAATCACCGCTTCGTAACTGGGTGGTCATAAAGGTGTCATTGGGTATTCTGAAAGTATGTGTTGAAGCGCATGGACCAAGATTGGGATTTGTCCATCCATATGACGGATAGATATGCTCTGGGCCCTCTCGGTGGAATGTCATCTAATTAGCTTGCAAGCATGTGACTGGGTCACAAGGGATGACATATCACGGAACGAGTAAAGAGTACTTATCAGTAACGAGGTAGAACTAGGTATGGAGATACCGACGATCAAACCTCGGATAAGTATAGTATCGCGTGACAAAGGGAATTGGTTTCGTATGTAAATGGTTCAATCGATCACGAAGTCATCGTTGAGTATGTGGGAGCCATTATGGATCTCCAGGTCCCGTTGATGGTTATTGATAGGAGATGTGTCTCTGTCATGTCTGCATATTCACGAACCGTAGGGTGACACACTTAAGGTTCGAAGTTGTTTTAAGTAGATATGGAATGTGCGTTGGAGACCGAATGTTGTTTAGAGTCTCGGAATGGATCCGGGACATCACGAGGAGATCTGGAATGGTCCGGAGAATAAGATTCATATATTGGGGATCATTTTCTGAGTTAGGAAATGTTCCGGAGTATTTGTATGAGGGTTCTAGAAGGTTTCGGAATGTTCCGAAAGGTTCTGGAAGGTTTCTTGGAGTTTGCTTGAAAACCAAGGAAGGGATCAAGGAGTCCTGGTGGGGCAAGACACGGATTCGTGGGGGAGGAGGACTCCTCCCCCCACCTCCAACCCGCCGGCCCTAGAGGGAGGGGAGTCCTACAAGGACTCCCCCTCCCATGGCGCCTCACCCCCCTTAAATAGAAGGGCAGGGGCGCCCCCTCCAAGCCCTGCTCCCATAACCCCAATCTCTGTCGCCTCTCTCCTCCACCTTTCTTCTGCACAGGCATAGGCGAAGCCCTGCAGAATTCTCTACTCCACCACCACCACCACGCCGTCGTGCTGCTAGGATTCTGTGGAGAAGATCTACTACCTCCGCTGCTCGCTGGAACGGGGAGAGGAAGGTCTACTTCGACTCCGCACGTGTGACCGACTGCGGAAGCACTGCCGAAACGCGGCGCCGGAAGGATCGTTAACTTGACCGACTGCGGGAGCGCTGCTGGAACGCGACGCCGGAAGGATCGTCCACACGATCTTGAGATCGGCAAGTGATCGACTACATCATCCACGAGATCTAATCTCGTTAACGCTTTCGGATCTACGAGGGTTAGTTCCTATCTATCTCGTTGCTCATGTTTAATAGATTAGATCTTGGCTTTTATCTAGATTAGATCTTGGTTTTGTTCGTTCTTGCGGTAGAAATTTTTTGTTTTCCATGCTACGAACCCATCAGTGGTATCAGAGCCGTATCTATGCGTAGATCTGTTGCACGAGTAGAACACAATGTTTTTGTGGGCGTTGATGCTTTTGTTGTCGGTGTCTTCGCGTGTACTTTGCATCTTGCGGCATGGTGGGATGAAGCGGCTCGGGCTAACATTACATGTCATCGCACATGAGACTTGCTCCACGCTTGACGTGCAACTTGTTTTGCACAAGTGGCTTTGCGGGTGTCTGTCTCTCCCACCATAGTTAAGATTCAATTTACAATGAGCATCTTGACAACACTTGTATCAACGTTGTGGTTCTTGTTCGTAGGTAAGTTCGGTCTTATGCGAAAGCCCCAAACCACGTAAAATTTGCAAAGAAAATTAGAGGCGTCTAACTTGTTTTTGCAGGGTTTTTGTGATGTGATATGGCCATCATGTGATTGTGATTATATTTGATGTATGCAATGATCCTTGTTGTAATATGGCAACCGACAGGAGCCTAATGGTTGTCTTTAATTCTGTTAAGACCTGCGTGTCTATTCATCTTGTAATAGCTTTATTCCAAGTAGTTGTAATAGTTGCTGGTGATGATGGACAACCATGAAGCGGCACCACTGACCTTGACGCAATGCTGGTGATGATGGAGATCATGTTCGTACTTTGGAGATGGAGATCAAAGGCGCAAGAAGAAAGGGCCATATCATATCACACTAATTATGAATTGCCTGTGATGTTAATCCTTTATGCATCTTGTATTGCTTAGATCGCGACGGTAGCATTATAAGATGATCCCTCTCACTAAATATCAAGTAATAAAGTGTTCACCCTTAGTTGGCACCGTTGCTAAGACTCGTCGTTTCGAAGCATCTCGTGATGATCGGATGTGATAGATTCTACGTGTGCATACAACGGGTGCAAGCCAGATTTGCACATGCGGAAACTAAGGTTGTCTTGACGAGCCTAGCATGTACAGACATGGTCTCGGAACACGGAATACCGAAAGGTAGAGCATGAGTCATATAAATGATATGATGAACATGAAGATTGTTCGCCGATGAAACTACATCTTCTCTCGTGAAGATCGGACTTGGTGTAGTGGACTTGGTTCGTGTAATCACTAAGACAATGTGAGGGATGTTGTTTTGAGTGGGAGTTCACCTAGTTAGTTTAAGAATTAAAATTGAACTCAATTTATCATAAACTTAGTCTAAACTACTTGCAAATTGTTGTAGATTATGGTGAACCCCTCCATAAATTTCAATGCGTTCCTAGAGAAATAAAAGCTTAAGAACAATGGAAGCAATTTCACGGACTGGTTCCGTGGACTGAAGATCGTCCTCAGGGCTGGTCAGTTGACCTATGTGCTCGATGCACCGCTAGGTGACCCACCTGCAGATAATGCCACCGATGACGAAAAGAATGTTTTCGCCACTCGGAAAAATCATTACTCCACAGTTCAGTGTGCCATCCTGTATGGTTTAGAAGCGGAGCTCCAACAGCGTTTTGAGCACCACGACCCGTTCGAGATCATTAAGGAGCTCAGGCTAATTTTTGAGACTCGCGCGGCCATGGAGAGCCATGAGGCCTCCGAAAAGTTCTTTAACTGTAAGATGGAAGAGGGAAGCTCCGTTAGCGAGCACGTGCTCACCATGTCTGGGTACGCTAAGAAGCTCCAAGAGTTGGGAATATCGATTCCTAATGAATTGGGGATTCACCGTCTCCTTCAATCACTGCCACCAAGTTACAAGAACTTTGTGATGAACTACAACATGCACTGCATGAACAAGACGTTGCCTGAACTGTCGTCTATGCTAAAAACTGCTGAAGTGGAGATCAAGAAGGAGCACCAAGTTTTGATGGTCAATAAGACCACCAATTTCAAGAAAAGGGGCAAGCCTAAGAACAAGGGAAACTTCAAGAAGGACGGCAAGAAAGCTGTCGCACCCGCTAAGAAGCCCAAGGCTGGTCCTAATCCTGAAACTGAGTGCTTCTACTGCAAGGGTGCTGGTCACTGGAAGCGTAACTGCCCCAAGTACCTGGCGGATCTGAAGAACGGCAACATCAAGAAGAAAGGTATATTTGATATATGTGTTATAGATGTGTATCTTACTAGTAATCGTAGTAGTGCATGGGTATTTGATACTGGTTCGGTTGCTCATATTTGTAACTCGAAACAGGAGCTGCGGAATAAACGAAGACTGGCAAGAGACGAGGTGACGATGCACGTTGGAAATGGCTCCAAGGTTGATGTGATCGCCGTCGGCACGCTCCCTCTACATCTACCTTCGGGATTAGTTTTAAATTTAAATAATTGTTATTTGGTGCCTGCGTTAAGCATGAACATTATATATGGATCCTGTTTATTGCGAGACGGTTACTCTTTTAAGTCTGAGAATAAAGGTTGTTCGATTTATATGAGTAATATCTTTTATGGTAATGCACCTGAGATGAATGGTTTATTCTTACTGAATCTCGATAGTAGTGATACACATGTTCACAACATAGATGCTAAACGAATAAAATTAAATGATAATTCTACATACATGTGGCACTGTCGTCTTGGTCACATTGGAGTGAAGCGTATGAAGAAACTCCATTCTGATGGACTTCTTGAATCACTTGATTTTGAATCACTTGAAAGATGCGAAGCATGTCTAATGGGAAAATGACTAAGACTCCATTCTCTGGTACAATGGAGCGAGCTACAGACTTATTGGAAATAATACATACCGATGTGTGCGGCCCAATGAGTGTAGCATCGTGTGGTGGATATCATTATGTTCTCACTTTCACGGATGACTTGAGTAGATATGGGTATGTCTACTTTATGAAACATAAGTCCGAAACTTTCGAGAAGTTTAAGGAATTTCAAAGTGAAGTGGAAAATCATCGTAACAAGAAGATTAAGTTTCTGCGTTCTGACCGCGGAGGTGAATATCTGAGTTATGAGTTTGGCATGCATTTAAAGAAATGTGGAATACTTTCACAGTTGACACCGCCGGGAACACCACAGCGTAATGGTGTGTCCGAACGTCGTAATCGAACTCTCTTAGATATGGTTCAGTCTATGATGTCTCTTACAGATTTACCGTTATCATTTTGGGGCTATGCATTAGAGACATCCGCATTCACTTTAAATAGGGCACCATCTAAATCCGTTGAAACGACACCGTACGAATTGTGGTTTGGTAAGAAACCTAAGTTGTCGTTCCTTAAAGTTTGGGGTTGCGAGGCATATGTAAAGAAGTTGCAACCTGATAAGCTAGAACCCAAAGCGGAGAAATGCGTCTTCATAGGATACCCTAAAGAAACAATTGGGTATACCTTCTATCATAGATCCGAAGGCAAAGTTTTCGTTGCTAAGAATGGATCCTTTCTTGAGAAGGAGTTTCTCTCGAAGGAAGTGACTGGAAGGAAAGTAGAACTCGATGAGGTTATCGAACCTTCTCTCGGATTTGAGAGTAGCGCAGCACCCGAAGTTGTTTTTGTGCCGCCTGCACCAATTGGAGAGGAAGCTAATGATAATGATCATGAAACTTCAAATGAGGTTACTGCTGAACCTCGCAGGTCAACGAGGGTTCGTACCACTCCTGATTGGTATGACTCTGCCTTGAACGTCATGTTGGTGGACAACGATGATGACCCTGCGACGTATGAAGAAGCTATGGTGAGCCCAGATTCCGACAAATGGCTAGAAGCCATGAAATCCGAAATGGGATCCATGTACGAAAACCAAGTGTGGACTTTGGTGGACTTACCGGATGGCCGTAAGGCTGTCGAGAACAAATGGATTTTCAAGAGAAAAACAGATGTTGATGGTAATGTTACCGTCTATCAAGCTCGACTTGTCGCGAAAGGGTTCCGACAAATTCAAGGAGTTGACTATGATGAGACATTCTCACCAGTAGCGAAGCTAAAGTCTGTGAGGATTTTGTTAGCAATCGCTGCACATTTCGATTATGAGATTTGGTAGATGGATGTCAAAACAGCGTTCCTTAATGGTGACATTGAGGAAGAGTTGTACATGGTACAACCAAAGGGTTTTGTCGATCCTAAAGATGCTGACAAGGTATGCAAACTTCAGCGCTCCATTTATGGACTGAAGCAAGCATCCCGGAGTTGGAATCAACGTTTTGATAAAGTAATCAAAAACTTTGGATTTATACAAACTTATGGAGAAGCTTGTATTTACAAGAAAGTGAGTGGGAGCTCTGTAGCATTCCTAGTACTATATGTATATGACATATTGTTGATTGGGAATGATATAGAACTTCTTAATAGCGTCAAAACCTATTTGAATAATAGTTTTTCAATGAAGGATCTTGGCGAAGCGGCATATATTTAGGCATCAAGATTTATAGAGATAGATCAAGACGCCTAATAGCGCTTTCACAAAGTACATACTTAGACAAAGTTCTAAAGAAGTTTAGAATGGAAGAGAGCAAGAAAGGGTTCGTGCCCATGTTGTCAGGTAAGACCTTGAGTAAGACTCAAAGTCCAGCTACGGCAGAAGATAGAGAGAAAATGAATGATATTCCCTATGCCTCGGCCATAGGTTCTATCATGTATGCCATGTTGTGTACAAGACCGGATATAGCACATGCTGTTAGTTTGACTAGCAGATATCAAAGTGATCCTGGAATGGAGCACTGGACAGCGGTCAAGAATATCCTAAAGTACCTGAATAGGACTAAGTATATGGTTCTTTCTTATGGAGGTGATGAACAGCTTGTTGTAAACGGTTACACCGATGCTAGTTGGAACACCGATCCGTATGACTCGAAGTCACAGTCGGGATACGTATTTGTTTTGAATGGTGCTGCAGTGAGCTGGAGGAGTGCAAAGCAAAGCGTTGTGGCGAAATCTTCAACTGAATCGGAATACATAGCTGCTTCGGAGGCTGCACAAGAAGCCGTGTGGATGAAGTAATTCATTACTGAACTTGGCGTGGTTCCCAGTGTGTTGGACCCGATGGCCATCTACTGTGACAACTCTGGTGTCATAGCTAATGCGCAGGAGCCAAGGTCACACAGCAAGCTGAAGCACATCAAGCTACGTTTCCACGCTATTCGCGAGTATGTCCGAGATGGTGACATAAAGATTTGCAAAGTACACACTGATCTGAATGTGGCGGATCCGTTGACTAAACCTCTCCCTAGGGCAAAGCATGACCAACACCAGAACGCCATGGGTGTTAGGTATATTACCATGTAATCTAGATTATTGACTCTAGTGCAAGTGGGAGACTGTTGGAGATATGCCCAAGAGGCAATAATAAAAGTGATTATTATTATATCTTTGTATTTATGATGAATGTTTACATCCCATGCTATAATTTTATTATTAGGAAACACTAATACATGTGTGTTTTGTAAACATAAGAGAGTCCCTAGTAAGCCTCTTGTTGAACTAGCTTGTTGATTAATTGATGATCATGGTTTCCTGATCATGGACATTAGGATGTGATTAATAACAAGGTTATGTCATTAGGAGAATGATGTGATGGACACACACCCATAGTAAGCGTAGCATAAGATCAAGTCATTAAGTTCGTATTGCTGTAAGCTTTTTAAATGCA
The DNA here is from genome assembly GCA_910589775.1 of Avena eriantha. Lineage (NCBI taxonomy): Eukaryota > Viridiplantae > Streptophyta > Magnoliopsida > Poales > Poaceae > Avena > Avena eriantha. The sequence goes on along the minus strand of OU342742.1, from coordinate 61,674,685 downwards.
TAGTAACCTAATCCTTCGACCATGAGGTTGTGTTAATCACCATCAACGGATGGGTACTTTGATGACATCAAACACCGCTTCGTAACTGGGTGGTCATGAAGGTGTCATTGGGTATTCTGAAAGTATGTGTTGAAGCGCATGGACCAAGATTGGGATTTGTCCATCCATATGACGGATAGATATGCTCTGGGCCCTCTCGGTGGAATGTCATCTGATTAGCTTGCAAGCATGTGACTGGGTCACAAGGGATGACATATCACGGAACGAGTAAAGAGTACTTATCAGTAACGAGGTAGAACTAGGTATGGAGATACCGACGATCAAACCTCGGATAAGTATAGTATCGCGTGACAAAGGGAATTGGTTTCGTATGTAAATGGTTCAATCGATCACGAAGTCATCGTTGAGTATGTGGGAGCCATTATGGATCTCTAGGTCCCGTTGATGGTTATTGATAGGAGATGTGTCTCTGTCATGTCTGCATATTCACGAACCGTAGGGTGACACACTTAAGGTTCGAAGTTGTTTTAAGTAGATATGGAATGTGCGTTGGAGACCGAATGTTGTTTAGAGTCTCGGAATGGATCCGGGACATCACGAGGAGATCTGGAATGGTCCGGAGAATAAGATTCATATATTGGGGATCATTTTCTGAGTTAGGAAATGTTCCGGAGTATTTGTATGAGGGTTCTAGAAGGTTTCGGAATGTTCCGAAAGGTTCTGGAAGGTTTCTTGGAGTTTGCTTGAAAACCAAGGAAGGGATCAAGGAGTCCTGGTGGGGCAAGACACGGATTCGTGGGGGAGGAGGACTCCTCCCCCCACCTCCAACCCGCCGGCCCTAGAGGGAGGGGAGTCCTACAAGGACTCCCCCTCCCATGGCGCCTCACCCCCCTTAAATAGAAGGGCAGGGGCGCCCCCTCCAAGCCCTGCTCCCATAACCCCAATCTCTGTCGCCTCTCTCCTCCACCTTTCTTCTGCACAGGCATAGGCGAAGCCCTGCAGAATTCTCTACTCCACCACCACCACCACGCCGTCGTGCTGCTAGGATTCTGTGGAGAAGATCTACTACCTCCGCTGCTCGCTGGAACGGGGAGAGGAAGGTCTACTTCGACTCCGCACGTGTGACCGACTGCGGAAGCGCTGCCGAAACGCGGCGCCGGAAGGATCGTTAACTTGACCGACTGTGGGAGCGCTGCTGGAACGCGACGCCGGAAGGATCGTCCACACGATCTTGAGATCGGCAAGTGATCGACTACATCATCCACGAGATCTAATCTCGTTCACACTTTCGGATCTACGAGGGTTAGTTCCTATCTATCTCGTTGCTCATGTCTAATAGATTAGATCTTGGCTTTTATCTAGATTAGATCTGGGTTTTGTTCGTTCTTGCGGTAGAAATTTTTTGTTTTCCATGCTACGAACCCATCAGTGTTCCCCTTCTCACGGCGTCGAGGATGAGAAGCCCACCCCCGCGGCACGCCGACGTCGCCCGAGAGAAACCCTAACCGGCGGTGCGCCTGCTTCTCCGGCGACTCTCCGCTTTCCGGCCCGATCCAGCTCCACCAACCCCACCGCGGTGAGCCCCTGAAACCCCTAGACAACCTCCTGCTCGTCTTTGCTTCCTGTACGCGCCAAACCGCCGGACGAGCATCTTCTGTGCAACGCGCTCGCCGTCGTCGAGGACCGTCCTCTCGCCGTTTTCGCCTTATCTGGCCGCGCCTGCGTTTCCTCTCACCAAACCAGCCCCACCGCAGTGGTAGCCGCCGCCATGCGCAAGCGCCAGGTCACAAGTTCGATCCCCCACCGCGTCGTGCAGTGCGCCATCCGTCAGTTTCGTCAGAAATGAGCGTAGAAGAAAAACAGTACCGCGGTGCACTTTTGCAGTTAACCCCCAAACCTTTTTGTCCCTGAACCCGTGCTCCTTCCAGACCCACCTATCAGCCCCTGTGGCGATTTTACAAAAGGGCGCCTAAGTTTCCTAAACCACCGACCCGCGCTCCCCGGGTTGTGCCGCGTGGCAGACCCCCTCTCGCTCGCTGTCACGCGGGCCCATTCGAGCGTCGGGTCCGCTTGTCAGTTGCTGCGGCTAGCTTCTGTGCCGGTGAGAAAAGGTTTTGCCGCGCGCAATCACGCCAGCTCAGCTTGGTCCCACATGTCAGCTGCAGTGGCTAGCTGTTGCTGTGTGTAAAAAGTGTCTGCCGTTTTTCTGTTTTATAAAAACAAATTCCAGAAATGTTTAAATATGAATTTAAATTCTGTTTTAATAACTTCTAATTGGTAATTCCAAATAATATATGTTTTTGAATCAGAAAAAATGTGAGGAATTCAAATATGCTATTCAAAATATTATTTAAGCACTTTAAATTTTCGAGATAATTAAATTGCAATAAAAATGCCTTTTCTCAATTAATTAATAACTTTAGTTCTATAACTCCAAATCGGACAAATAATATGTCTAAATCGATCAGCGCGATGAGCCCGTTCTAACTATGCATTCCATGTTATGAATTGCAGCATGCATCATATAAATATTAAGTGGACAGCAAGTTATATGGGAGCAAAACATGACTAAAACTTAATAAAATGCTTTATTCTTGTACCCCACACCTCACCCATGCCATGCTACATTATTGCCATGTAAATTGTGCATCATTCATTATGGCATACTTGTTTGCTTGTCGCATTTTAATTATATGCTTGTGCACTTTATTTATGTTGGCCCTTGTTTGTTTGGTTCTTCTTTCGAATAGACGCCGAGCAGGGGAAATATCAGGAATCCCAGGAGTACTACCTAGATCCGTCTCTCGCTTCAACTGAGCTGCCAAGTAAGCACTACCACATGCTTGCATACATATAGTACCTATTGCCTCTATCTTATTCTTGCATCATTGAGTTGCGAATTGCATTAAATTGAATCCCAAGTACTGCATAGCCTTTACTTTTTAAACCCCACTGAAGCTTGTTCCTCCATCCCATGAGCCATTTCTACAGGAGTTGTTTGAGCCATGCGAGTCGTAGAACAGCATGTGTAGGGTATGTGAGTGTTTTATGGATAACGAGGTACCTAAACAACTTAACCTGAGTAGTAATGGGATAACTAATGAAAGAGGCACCGGTGAGCAATATCTGCTATTTGGTTTTTCATACTCACTTGTGTCCCATAGGACCCCGAGTACTTGATTCCTGTTCCTTGAATATTCGCACTATCCACATCTAGGAGGCCGTGGACCCCCCTGAGCCAGAGCTTGATTCATTTCTATTTCTTGGGGCCACAAAGTAGTTTGGGGCTTTGTTACTATCATGTACTTATGCCATGCTTTACTGTTTTATTTAAGATTGTGCGTGGAGCACCTGTACTTTTTTGGATGCGGAGTGTTTTCGTGGTATCGACAAGCCTAGTCACATTTTTGGGTTCCCTGTCGTTTACAGCCATTGACGCAAACCTTGGGTCCGTCTCGGAGTCGGCCAACTTCGTTGCGGGTAGCTTAATGGGGTGGCCCCCTGAAATATTTTATGAATCCTGTGATCGCTTTGTCGTGAATGCCTCGTTGGGTTTTGATTTGGTTTTTCCGAGGTTGATCGAGTGTGTGTTGCTATTTGTGCACCCCTGCAGGGTAAATCTTTCTGAAAGCCGTGTCCGCGGTTATGGACGACTTGGAGCACAGTTTCTTGATCATAGACGAGTATAACTAAAGTACCGCTTTAAATCTGACTAATTACCTGACTAGTAAATAGTGCAATACTCATGGAATGGTTAATAAAACTGCCAACGGATGGGTTGTTCGTCCGCTTTCTCGTTGGTAAGCGGGAAGGAGGATGGATCTGTTACTCTATACTGTTATAACTGTTGTTACTAATTAACGGACATCCGTCTATCACTGGTTAGGCGGATGGTTTGCGAGTATCTATAGACTTGTTAGTTATTATCCTTTGCTGCAATTGCGTCACCCCAGGTATATGTCCCCTTAGAGGCATAAAGACTTGCTGAGTACCCCTAGGGTCTCACACGATAAATTGTTTGATTCAGATGAACAGGTGTATTCGCAAGATGGATACTGGGTGGAGGAGACAGATGATGTTGGCAACGACCACTCGGTGTAGAGATTCCGGGGATGGGGATCCGAGAGATCTGTGGGCGGGATGTGCTTACTTATGTGGCATCTTATGCCGATTTGCTTCTTGTTCGTACTCGGATCTTGTTTCCTGCTTCCGCTTGATACTCTGATGGTTGATGTATGAGGAGCTATCCTAAACTTTTATCTCTATCTAGGATATTTGGATCTTGCTGTATGGCGTTGCAATATTTCTATTTCTTTTAGATGGAATGGCTCTGAGAATTGTTGTAAGGTAGCTTGCATACATACTCACTTGTGTATCTATTTGATCTCTTCGCCTGTTGCCTACGCCGCTCGCTCTTGTCCCGATGTCTTGGAAGTGGTTAGGACGGCCGACAGGTCTACACGTGGGTGGTCCCCTGGGCCCCCACTGTAATATTTTAACCACTTCCGGTTCATCCAGGCTTGAAATTAGAGCGTAGGGTCCGAGGTAGTTACATGGAGATATCAGGAGGTATCTGCCCTTGCGGCCGTGGCATACTACTCTGTGTTGTTCGGTAGTACTGGATTTCCTAACCGGTACTACCGCTCAGCGCCCGGTAGTACCGCTTGGCGGTACCGCGGGAGTCTGAGGTGCCTTGGCGATTTGTGCCTCCCCTCTGTTCTCCCCGGTACCACTGACCGGTACCACCGCCCCCGTTCCGTACCATCGCTCTGGTAAGCGGTACTACCGCTTAGCGGTAGCACCGCTTCCCAGAGCCACTGCCACCACGGGAGACAGAAGCCACGCCGATGCAGCTAGCGCCAACCCAGTACCTTGTCCGGTACCTGTCCGGTAGTACCGCTGTTTTCCGGTACTACCGCTCATAGGTCCGGTACTACCGGTTGGTGACTGGTTGCAATGGGCAGATCCCTCTTGAGGGTATAAATAGAGCCTTCTTCTCCAACGAGAAGTTTGACTCTTTTATCTCTCTCCTCCATTGTTCTTGAGCTTCGTTTCTACTAGATCTCCCTCCCTAGACCTCCAATCTCCTTGATAATTTGAGGCTTGGTGAAGGAGGTCTAGATCTAGGTTTCCACCAAAGCAAAGTTGATTCCCCCGTGTTTTCCTTTGTGGATCTTGTTACTCTTGGGTTCTTTGAACCCTAGACAAAAGAGGTTGATCTCGGAGCTCGGGCATTTGTTGTAAAGCTTCGGGATTGTGTTGGGAGACTCCAGGTGTGTGGAGGTCTTCTCAACAAGTTTGTAAAGGTTTCGGTTGCCACCTTCAAGGTCACCGCATAGTGGATCGGGTGCTTGCCATGAGGCGGGTGCTTGGGAGAATAGGGTGAGGCCTTCTGTGGTGCTGGTGGTCTTAGTACCACCCACCCCTCCAACGAAGACGTACTTCCCCTCAAAAGGAAGGAACTTTGGGAAAACATCTCCGTGTCTACTCTCGGTTACTTCTATCCTCTACTCTTTCCTTATTGTTACTTGCTTGCTTGTATCCTTTAAGTTCTCTCACTTAGTGCACATCTAGAAAACTTACTTTGTGTTTAGCCTTAATTTGAAAAGTAGTTAAAATTTGAGTAGCTCCTATTCACCCCCCCCCCTCTAGTCGCCTATACCGATCTTTCAGTTGTCGCATCACGCGGCTTGCTGCGAGGCATTCCTCGGCGCCTGCTCGATGCCGTGAATTTCTTGAAGTTCTTCTACTTCAAGGTTCAGGTGGTGGGGAAGGGCGGCCCGTTGACGGAGACGGGCTGCTGCACCATCTACCCGCGGCCATTAGCGCCCATACCGCGCCTGGAGCTCCCCGACACCGTCAAGCTCTAGCAGCGCTCGTACTTTTACATGTGTAACAACACCAAGGTGGACTTCATCAAGGTCCCTGCCTTCGCCAACATCCCCTCCCACCAGAAGGCCTGGAGCGTCCAGCACTTGGGTACCAGGGCGACATCGATCGGATGGGTACCCGACTAGCGGTCCTGGCGGAGAAGGAGCGGCTCACCGCCCGGGATATTCTGTTGTCCTAGATGGCGAACCGCATGCTCCCGCTGCAGCACCGGTCGCACAAGATGTGCCACCTCTCCGGCCATCTGGACCCCACCCGGGTGTCCCGGCTGGAGGTGTCGTACGCCGCCCTCCGCGAGTGGCTCGCCACCATCTCAAAGGAGGCGCTAGAGGAGGACTGGGTGTTCTCCTTCCGGCCGTACCACCGCGGTCGGCTTTCGCCGAAGATATGTATTTCTTGCTCTTCTCCGGGTGGATTTTCCTGAGGGACTCCCGTTTCGTGCCTCTTGTCTTCCCTCGTTGAGTAGCTTTTCACGGTGCAGCTAGCGGAGGACGGTATGGGGGACACCGAGCTCCCCAACTTTGCGGTGGACTTCAAGCTGGCGAAGGCTCCGCTGGTGGAGGCGGAGCGGTTCCCCATGCGGGCCGACGAGGGCTGCGAGTTCCCACCCGGTGAGAGTTTGTCCTCTGCCCTTGCCTGCCTTGCACTTGTTATGCCTTTAGCCGTAATCTTGACGTTTTGCTTGCACTGGAATAGCCGCTCATGTCGAGGATGTGGACCTGGCCGAGGTCGCCACGCCCAGGGGCAGGGGGAAGCGGGCTGCCCCCACCAACGCTGCTCCGATCGGAGGCAACGCCAAGAAGACGCGCCACCCCCGCCCTGCGGCCACCATGCCGAGCGTTGCTGGGTAGGTGCTTTTGTCTTCTTGGTGCTTGTATTGACTTGCTCGTATTCGCGTTGCTCACTCCTTGTGTTTCTACAGCGATGCTATGGCCTTGCCCGTCTCCACGACCATCGCCACCGTGTCCGCCCCTCCTCCTGCTGCTCAGGGGAGCGCGCCGGCTTCGGCATCCAAGGCCGTGCCGGCTCCAGCGTCCGAGGTTGCGCCGGCTCCAGCCCCGGAGGCGGCAGCGACGGAGGTGGTGCCACCGGCTGAGCCCGCGATTCTTCACCTGTTGGGAATATGCCCTAGAGGCAATCATGTATGATGTTATTCCCAATGTATTCATAAGGTTATTGTCCATGTATGAACTACTGATATGTATCATTGAATATGTGATTCGATTGTGGAACTGCATATTCATGTTGTTCATACTAATTGTCCTTGGTCGTTGAGGTTGTGTTGGACACACAACTTAGACTAATGTGAAAGTCGGCAGACGACTCGGATCCACTTGTCATAGGCATGGAGATGCTGTTCCGACTTACACGGATTCGGCTAAAGAGTTTAGCGAGTCGGACTGACCCATATTGAGATGCAACGAACAAGTCGCAATTTCCATGTCTCAATCAATGTAATCCTTAGACCTGAGGTTCAATCCGAGTTGAGGATCACCGACTTAGGTTCTGTCAAACGTTGTTCCATCATTGGGCATTTATAAAGGCAGAGTTCAGGTCGACTGAGAATCAAGCTACGTGATGTGAATAACCGAGATGGGATTTTGCCCCTTCGTCTAGAGAGATATTCTCTAGGCCCTCTCGGAAGATATGATTCGGAAAGCATGGCCATGTGTGACTCAGTTAAGTGTTAAACGAGGCGACCGACTAAGAGTTAGTCGGATGAATCACTTATCTCGGATCGAGAAAGAGAGTCGAACTATTTAAGGCATGACGATTATTCGCCTATAGTTCGACAAGGTATATCATGAGGCAAAAGGGACTCAGACGAAAGTCGCATTGGAAGGTATGTCGTCATGACTCTTTGGTACTTGGGAGTTGGCACGTTCTGCTAGGAGCCGCTACCAACTGATCGGTCACGAGTGAGACTCGGATCGTGTCCGGGTCACCATGAGCCTGTCGGGTCACACACTTAAGAGCGGGGCATATTTGGGTTGGACCCAAAAAGGAAACGGATAGAGTCAGTGAGTTGGACTCACAGTGACTAATATAGGCCTTTTAGTGAATGGGCCACAAGTGAGTGGAGCCCACTTTCACTCCCTATATAAGCTGGGGCGCAGGTGCTTAGAGCACATGCTTAGGTCACTCCATGTGTTGGAAACCCTAGCTCTAGTCCAGTCCAGTCCTGTCGCCGCCGTACCAGACCTAGCAGTCCATTGCCGGCGCTCCTCCTCGTACGTGTGGATACTGGCGGAGGTGATGTACGTTCAGCACTTTGACGATCGTGGATGCGAACGGATCGTGAGGACTGCACTGCATCAAGCGACGTGCTTCATCGATTCCGCAACCGCGCGTCTAGTGGTAATTCTCGTGGCCTACTACCTCAGCTAGATCTTGGGTTCACCGCGTAGGAAAAGGTTTTGTTTTTCTCTGCATGACCCAACAGTGGTATAAGAGCGTTAACTTCTGGTTTTAGGCTCGAGATCATGCATATGTGATATGCGGTTGAAGTTAGATTGGATCTAATTGCAGTTTTGGTGGTCGATCTATGAGATGGATCAGTTTTGTACAAAGTTGATTGGATCAACTGTACTCGGGAGAATGGATGATCTAGTTTCTGTGATCTAGCTACTAAGGTCGTGGAACAACATACCCCTATCGGTCGGCTTCCGCCATCGGGGTAGACTGTGACACGTAAACCTGGATGCGGTGATCGAAGATCAAAGAGTTTGGTCGAATCGGAGTCTAGATCGGATTTGGGGACAATTGTTTTATCTAATGACGAAATCCATGTCCGGAATCCACCGCCGGCTTCGCCCCGTCGTAGCGCCTTAGATGTCGTTACGAGTTTCACAACGCCGGTAGATATCATATATATGCATAACTTGTTTTTGCAAGATGATGTTGTGAATGATATGGCTTATGTGCATGTGATGTGTGTAATCCATACGTGATCTGCGTATCACGGTTTTTGTTAGCCGGGTGGAGCCTAGGTGCTGTCACTTTATTGTATAACGACCTGCGTGTCGGATTCTCTATGTAATTTAAAATTACAAGCTAGTGTAGCTATTTGGAGAACAAGGATGGCATGCAAGTTGGTGTACAAGTCGGCTACATGGAGTAAGACGGCACGTGACAAGAGTTGACACGAGTCGGATTTCGGGTTTTGTGGAGATGGAGATCGCCATGAAGAGAGCCATACCATTTCACATTATAATTGCTTTATTTTGTGTTATTGTTATGTCTCTGTTTTACCTCTATTAGATAGTTGGTAGAAAGTAAGCCCTCAAAGAAGGTCTAGTCGGTTTCCCCGCCAGTGCTGCACCATCACAAGTCGGACATTTTTGGTAGTGGGCTCATAAAATTGAGGTATTATCAATTCTTTCTGACTAGGTGGGTTCGAGTCGGACTCTTACAGCGGAAGCACTTGGTAATCTAGACGGGTCTATCACAACGGTTGTGGGACTCGGGGAAAAGTCGGACGGGAGCCGGGGCATGTGATGCCACCCATTCAACAGGAGTCGTATGAGATACGATTGACAAGGAGTTGTCTACCTAGATCACTTGATGGCTAGCGGTGATGCTAAAGCTCACTAGTCGACTTGCTTATTTAGGGTCCTGAATCACTAAGTAACCATCGGAGGGGTGTTGGTTCTAGTGGGAGCATAAGTATTAAAGTGGTTAATATGCTTGCTCTTTTATGGATACATGTCTTAAGTGTTTTGCATATGTTTCCATTGTAGATCAATGGCACCTAGCAGTCTCCCTCAGATTTCTAGTTTTGCTTTGAGAACCATCTTAGAGAAAGATAAGCTAAATGGAACTAACTTCACCAACTGGTATCGTAATCTGAGAATTGTTCTCAAGCAAGAAAAGAGGGACCATGTCCTAGACAACCCACTTCCAGATGAGCCGAACGAGAATGCGACTGTCACAGCCACCAATGCCTACCGTCGTATTTGTGATGAATCCACGGAGATTAGCTGTCTTATGCTTGCTCACATGGAACCGGACTTGCAGCAATAGTTCGAGAATTGAGGCCTACGATATGATCGAAAGCCTCAAAAGTATGTTCCGGGCTCAGGCAAAGACTGAGAGGTATCAAGTCTCTCAGGCCTTGTTGAGCTGCAAGCTTAAGGATGGTGATCCACTGAGTCGTCATGTGATCAAGATGGTTGGTTACGTGCAGTCTCTGGAAAGGCTGGGCTACCCCATTAGCGAAGATTTCGCTACGGACATAATTCTGAACTCTCTTCCTAGTGCGTATGGTCAGTTCATATCGAACTACCACATGCATGGTATGGATAAGAAGCTCACTGAATTATATGGGATGCTCAAGCAGGCTGAGGCAGATCTCAAGAAAGGTGCCAGTCAAGTGTTGATGGTACAGAATAAGGCTAAGTTCAAGAAGAGTTCTTGGACTAAGAAGAAGAAGGCTAAGTCAGGAGGTAAGGCTGAGGACCCGGTCCAAAGCGCTTCCTCAGGGACTAAGCCATCTCCTGCAGCCGGATCCACTTGCTTCTACTGCAAGGCGGATGGCCACTAGAAGACGAATTGCAGCAAGTATCTAGCTGACAAAGCCAATAGTGGAGGTGTGACTTCCGGATTAGGTACGCTTGTTTGCAAGGTTATAGACATTTATCTTGCTGATGCACCTGGTAGTTCTTGGGTATATGATACCGGATCAGTTATTCACATCTGCAACTCGTTGCAGGGACTGGTAAGAACTAGGAGCATGGCGAGAGGCGAGGTTGACATTCGAGTCGGCAACAAAGCGAGAGTCGCTGCGTTGGAAGTCGGCACGATGCAACTTCATTTACCTTCTCGATTCTTAATGGAGCTAAATAATTGTTATTATGTTCTAGTGCTTAGTCGAAACATTATTTCTGCCTCATGTTTGATGAGACAAGGCTATGAGTCGAATATTAAGAATAATGGTTGTTCTTTATATTTGAATGATATGTTTCATGGCTTTGCACCCGTCGGGGACGGGTTATTTATTTTGAATCTTGAAGGTGAATCTGTCTATAACATAAATGTGAAAAGGTTGAAACCAAATGATCGTAATATGACTTACTTTTGGCATTGTCGGCTTGGTCATATAAGCTGGAAACGCATGAAGAAGCTCCATGATGATGGACTCCTAACTTCGTTCGACTTGGAGTCATTCGAGACATGTGAATCCTGCCTACTCGGCAAGATGACCAAGACACCTTTTGCAAAGAGTTGTGAAAGGGCGTCCGAATTCTTGGGACTAGTACATAGTGATGTATGTGGCCCGATGAGCATGACAGCCAGAGGTGGTTATGAGTACTTCATTACATTCACTGATGATTTGAGTAGGTATGGATATATCTACTTGATGAAACATAAGTCGGATGCCTTTGAAAAGTTCAAGGAATTCCAGAATGAGGTACAAAATCAACTCGGCAAGAAAATAAAGTTTCTTTGGTCGGACCGAGGAGGCGAGTACATGAGCCATGAGTTTGATGACCATCTGAAGAGTTGTGGAATAGTTCCCCAGCTCACTCCTCCAGGAACGCCACAGAGAAACGGTGTGTCAGAAAGGAGAAATCGGACCTTGTTGGACATGGTACGATCAATGATGAGTCGGACAGATCTGCCTTTATCATTTTGGGGTTATTGTCTAGAAACTATAGCGTTCACACTAAACAGAGTACCATCAAAGTCGGTAGAGAAGACACCGCATGAGATGTGGACTGGCAAGAAGCCGAGTTTATCTTTTCTTAAGATTTGGGGTTGTGAAGCTTTTGTCAAGCGACTTTAGTTGGACAAGCTTACAGCTAAGTCGGATAAGTGTATTTTCGTAGGATATCTGAGGGAAACCTTGGGTTACTACTTCTACAACCAAGAAGAGAGCAAAGTGTTTGTCGCTCGGAATGGTGTCTTCCTTAAGAAAGAGTTTCTCAGTCGGGGAGTCAGTGGGAGCACGGTGCAACTCAAAGAAATTCGAGAGGTACCGGCTAGTAGCGAGTCGGCAAAAGCCTTGGAGGTTGAGCCGATCATGGTACCTGAGCCGGAAACAGCACCGACACTGCGAAGATCGGCTAGATTGCGAAGTGTTCGTGATGTGTTACTGTTAGACAGTGATGAGCCGACAACTTATTCGGAAGCGATGGTGGGTTCTGATTCTGAGTCATGTCTTGGAGCCATGATATCCGAGTTAAAGTCCATGGATGATAATCAAGTTTGGAACTTGGTTGATCTGCTAGACGGTGCAAGACCCGTCGAGTGCAAATGGATCTTTAAAAGGAAAACTGATATGGATGGAAAGGTTTCTATCTATAAAGCACGGCTTGTCGCGAAGGGGTGCCGACAAGTTCAAGGAGTTGACTACGATGAGACTTTCTCTCCCGTGGCAAGGCTTAAGTCAGTTCGGATCATGTTAGCTATAGCAGCCTATTTCGACTATGAGATATGGCAGATGGATGTCAAGACGGCTTTCCTTAATGGAAATTTGACCGAGGACGTGTATATGATACAGCCCGAGGGTTTTGTCGATCCGGCTAATGCTGACAAGGTATGCAAACTTCGGAAATCCATTTATGGGTGGAAGCAAGCATCTCGGAGTTGGAACATTCGCTTTGATGAGGTAGTCAAATCGTTTGGCTTCATCAAGAGTGATCATGATTCTTGTTTATACAAGAAGTTTAGTGGGAGCAAAGTAAACTTTCTGATCTTATATGTGGATGACATATTGCTGATTAGAAATGATGTCCAGATGTTGCAAGAGACCAAGGAATCATTAGAAAAGAGTTTTTCGATGAAAGACTTGGGTGAGGCGACTTACATACTAGGAATCTAGATCTATAGAGATAGATCAAAGCGGCTCATTGGATTGAGTCAAAGTACATATTTGGACAAAGTGTTGAAGAGGTTCAACATGGAATCATCTAAGAAGGGGTTCTTACCGATGTCCCATGGCGTAAAACTTAGCAAGACTCAGTGTCCTTCGACAACTGATGAGCAAAGTCGGATGAGTGCGATTCCGTATGCTTCTGCGGTCGGATCCATCATGTATGCTATGATTTGTACTAGGCCAGATGTTTCCTATGCTCTAAGTGTTGTGAGCAGGTACCAGGCTGATCCTGGAGAAATCCACTGGATAGCGGCTAAAAATATCCTCAAGTACTTGAGAAGGACTAAGGATATGTTCCTGGTTAATGGAGGTGAGGATGAACTCAGTGTAAGGGGTTACACGGATGCGAGTTATCTCACTGACTCGGATTATTCTCGTTCACAATCCGGATATGTGTTTGTAATAAACGGAGGGGCTGTGAGCTGGAAGAGTTCCAAGCAAGAGACGGTGTCTGCGTCTACGACAGAGGCTGACTATATTTCTGCCTCAGAGGCGGCAAAAGAAGCCGTTTGGATGAGGAATTTCCTCATGGATCTTGGTGTGGTTCAGGGCTCGTCCAATCCGTTAGACGTGTATTGTGACAACAATGGTGCTATCGCACAAGCCAAGGAACCTAGACAACACCAGAAGAACAAACATATACTCATGCGGTACCACCTTATTCGCTAGTTTGTGGATCAAGGTGATATCAAGTTATGCAAGGTACACACGGATGCAAACATTGCAGATCCGTTGACAAAGCCACTTCCACAGCCAAAGCATGAGGCACACCTAAGAGCTATGGGCATTAGATGTCTAGACATGTGATGTCGGATGATTGGCTCTAGTGCAAGTGGGAGACTGTTGGGAATATGCCCTAGAGGCAATCATGTATGATGTTATTCCTAATGTATTCATAAGGTTATTGTCCATGTATGAACTACTGATATGTATCATTAAATATGTGATTCGATTGTGGAACTGCATATTCATGTTGTTCATACTAATTGTCCTTGGTCGTTGAGGTTTTGTTGGACACACAACTTAGACTAATGTGAAAGTCGGCAGATGACTCGGTTCCACTTGTCATAGGCATGGAGATGCTATTCCGACTTACACAGATGCAGCTAAAGAGTTTAGCGAGTCGGACTGACCCATATTGAGATGCAACGAACAAGTCGTCATTTGCATGTCTCAATCAATGTAATCCTTAGACCTGAGGTTATTGCACAATCCGAGTTGAGGATCACCAACTTAGGTTATGTCAAACATTGTTCTGTCACTGGGCATTTATAAAGGCGGAGTTCGGGTCGACTGAGAATCAAGCTGCGTGATTGATGACACAAGTATAGGGGGTGTATCGCAGTATTTTCGATAAGTAAGAGTGTCGAACCCAACGAGGAGCAGAAGGTGCTGGCTAGTGGTATGGATCAGGAATTCTCTGCAAATACTTAGCAAGCGGATTTTTAGGGGTTTTTGATAAAGCAAGTAAACAAAGTACGAGTAAATAAAAGACAGTAGGAATAAATGCAGCAAGTGGCCCAATCCTTTATGCAGCAAAGGACAAGCCGGTTGTATTACTTAAGATGACCAAACGTTCTCGAGGACACATGGAAAGACTGTCAAGTGCTTTCGCTTCATATAGTTGATTAATCTTCTTTAGCTTGCTAAGTGTTCTGTGGGTGAACCTGTGCTAATGTACCGACCTTCCTAGGACAAATACATACTTGTGATTATACCCCTTGCAAACATCCGTAAGTACAAGAAAGTAATTAAGGTAGAAACATAACCACAACTTTAAACTCTAAGACCCTTACGTCCCTTGTGCAATGGTTTCCTAACGGGGGTTCGGGTTTCTGTCACTCCAGCAACCCCTACGATTAGTAGCCAAATACACAATGCATTCCCCTAAGCCCATATAGGTGAAGTGTCATGTAGTCGACGTCACATGACACCACTAGAAGAAGTACACCACAACTTAAATATCAAACTATTGAATCTTTCTCAACACAACTCCACTACTAACAACATGACTTCTCCCATGTCCTCAAGAACAAAACGAACTACTCACAAGACATCACATGCATCATGATCAGAGATGGAATAATGATGTATAACAATCTGAACATAAACAATAATTCAATGGTTCACTCAATAGCATCAACTACAAAGAGTAATCAACATCGGGAAAGTTTCCCCTATGAACTATGCAAGATTCAACGCAATTGATACAGCAATATGGAGATGGTGATGAGGGTGTTGATGATGATGATGATGGTGGTGATGATGATGATCCCGATGAAGTCCAACTTGATGATGGTGTTGATGGCGATGATCTCCCCTCTCCGGGAAGGAATTCCCCCGACAGAAATCTGTCTGCCGGAGAGATCTTTCTCTCTCGGTGTTTTCCGCCCCGTAGAGGCGGAAGAATCTTTCTATGGTCGCTCCCTGAGTCTTAGGGTTTCAGGAGGATAATATACGCCAAAGAGGAGTGTCAGCGGTGGACCAGGGCGGCCACACCACCTGGTGGCGCGGCCTAGGGTGGCACGTGCCAGGGGGTGGTGTGGGCCCCCTGTGGCCCATCTCCAGCCCCCTTCTGGCTTCCTTCGTCTTCTAGAAAAATAGGATTTTCCGTATATTTTCCGGGATTTTCTGATCTTCGCGAATTTTGCCTCCAAACAGCACCTTTTCCATCAGAATCCTGACTGCAGCGATCCATGCTCCAAAAGTCATCAACCATGCAAAAACAGATGAAATAACATAAGTATCACCTCTCAATATGAAATATATCAATGAATAACAGTGAATTATGACATATAATAGTGATGCAAAATAGACGTATTAGTGATGTGAATAACCGAGATGGGATTTTGCCCCTTCGCCTGGAGAGATATTCTCTGGGCCCTCTCGGAAGATATGATTTGGAAAGCATGGCCATGCGTGACTCGGTTAAGTGTTAAACAAGGCGACCGACTAAGAGTTAGTCGGATGAATCACTTATCTCGGATCGAGAAAGAGAGTCGAACTATTTAAGGGATAACGATTATTCGCCTATAGTTCGACAAGGTATATCGTGAGGCAAAAGGGACTCAGACGAAAGTCGCATTGGAAGGTATGTCGTCATGACTCTTTGGTACTTGGGAGTTGGCACGTTTTGCTAGGAGCCGCTACCAACTAATCGGTCACGAGTGAGACTCGGATCGTGTCCGGGTCACCATGAGCCTGTCAGGTCACACACTTAAGAGCGGGAGCATATTTGGGTTGGACCCAAAAAGGAAACGGACAGTCAGTGAGTTGGACTTGCAGTGACTAATATAGGCCTTTTAGTGAATGGGCCACAAGTGAGTGGAGCCCACTTTCACTCCCTATATAAGCTGGGGCGCAGGTGCTTAGAGCACACGGTTAGGTCACTCCATGTGTTGGAAACCCTAGCTCTAGTCCAGTCATGTCGCCACTGTACCGGACCTAGCAGTCCATCGCCGGCGCTCCTCCTCGTACATGTGGATACTAGCGGAGGTGTTGTACGTTCAGCACTTCGACGATCGTGGATCAGAACGGATCGTGAGGACTGCACTGCATCAAGCGACGTGCTTCATCGATTCCGCAACCGCGCGTCTAGTGGTAATTCTCGTGGCCTACTACCTCATCTAGATCTTGGGTTCACCGCGTAGGAAAAAGTTTTGTTTTTCTCTGCATGGCCCAACATCACCGGGCCGGGGCCATCTCCCGGCTTGCTGAGGGCTTGCTGTTCGGGCGTGTCGGCACGGCCGTGCCTCCCTCTGGCTCGACGGTGGGCGCTGACTCCAGCGCCTACCAGGTTGAGGAGCCATTGGAGGTGCCTCCGCCAGAGGCCCCCGTCTAGCCGGAGGTTGGACCCTCCGCGGCTCCGGTGAGCGACGATGACCTCTAGGTCACCGGCTGGACGCTGGCGCGGGCCGCGCCGCCGCTGGATGCTCTCTTGGTGCAGTTGTCGGAGGCGGCGCCTCTGGCCGTTGGCCAGGCCCGCCAGCTAGTGGGGGCGCTGGAGCAGGGGCTCTGCCAAGCCAGGGCGTTGGGGGCCTCTGTCGATGTATGTACTCTTTCGCCAATCTTGGTTTTTTTCACCGTCTTGTGACGTAGCTGGTTCTTTTGGTTCTTATCTCCCTTTTCTTGCACAGAGGGATCTCGCTGATGCCGCCAAGACTTCGCGGGACCTAGGCCGTAAGATTGCTCGCTCTGCCGTATCTTCTCAATTGCGCGATTTCTCGTGCTTCTTGTTGAGTATTGGTTACCATCCTGCAGCTCTGTTGGTGGACCGGGACCGCGAGGTGGCCCGGCTGAAGGAGGAGGTCGCCTGGCTGGAGGAGTCCAACAAGACTCGCTAGGATCAGATCGCCCAACTGACTGCACAACAGCAGCAGATGGAGATCAAGGCTGGTAGGGCCAAGAAGACGGCGGAGACCCGAGCCGAGGTGCTGAAGAACCTGGAGGGGATTTACGCCACCCAGGCGGATGCCCTCAAGGTTTCCAAGGCCAAGGAGGCGGCGACGTTGTCGGAGCTTTGCAAGATCGCTGAGATCGTTGTCAGTAAGTGCCCTTGACTTGGGACAATTTTGTAGTTTTTCCTTTTGTGGTCAGTACTGATTACTGCTTCTTTTTCCGGCTACAGCTCAGTACCCTGAGGCGACAGATCAGGCGCTGGGCTGGATTCCCGAGACAGATCTGGATCGGGATCTCCACCCGGGGGAGCTGGTGATGGTCATCAGCGAGGAGGCGAACCGGCTTCGCGCCGCTGCTCTCGAGGTCTTTGACTATGTCTGGCCCGAAGCTGTCCCGCCTGCCACCATGGATGTCTTGGCCGAGCGTCTTTGGGACGCTCCGGAGCTCATGAATGTGGCACAGGAGTGGGCGGCTCGTGGCGGCGGGGAGATGGTGTTGGCGCTGCTGAAGTCCTAGTACCCGGATGTGGATCTGCGGAGCCTTTCCCACGGATTTCGCCAAGGGACCAGTTATGACCAGCTTCGCGCCGAGGTTCCTAACATCCGCTCCTATGGCGTGACAATCAGGAGCTTCGTTGCGCTGGACAGGGACTTCAGCGACCCAGTCGGCACGGAGCGGTACTTCCACATCCCGGATGCGCCACGCACTGACGCTCCGGCTGCGCCCCAGACCGCCTCGACGGACATCGCCTCCGGCAGCAGAGCTCCAGCTGATGCCTCTGGCCCTTCTGCCCCCCAATGAATTTGATCCCCGTATGCCGGGAGTATTTGTGATTTGAAGCATTTATCTTTTCTCTGTGTCGTGTGAACAATTGTCCGTGCTCTGGTCATTGAACTTTTGTGGGAGCATCGCCTCCCTCTATATATTTGCTCGTGCTCTTTTGTTTGCACTTTCTGTTTTGCATCTTATGCATGCCTTTTTCTGTGTGGGGGCGCGCGAGCGCACCCACAGGGTGTAGTCCCCGAGGTTCAGGCCGGCTGGAGAATACAGCTGGGTCGAAGCTCCTTTGTGTTTTTTGTTTGCAGGTTGTTGTGTGGGGGCACGCGAGCGCACCCACGGGGTGTAGTCCCCGAGGTTCGGGGTGGCTGGAGGATACAGCCGGGTCGAAGCTCCTTGACCTGCTCTCCTGCCGCCTGGAAGCTATCTGCCTCTGTCTTGACGGTGTTAGTCATTAAACTTTGGCTCATCCAAACATAGAAACAAACAAGTTGTTTGCCTGGTTAAGCATATGCAAGTTCGAACTGTAATCTTAGGTTAACTAGTTTTGAAACTTTTGTTGTTTCGTGCAAATCCAATGTTTTTGCCCTTTTCTAAGTGAGCATTGGCCAGTTTTGATGTCGTTCCCTTGCTAGCTTTTAGTCGAAGTCGAAAGGGTAGCTTAGTAGGCGTACTGTACGATACTTCGAGTCTGGGTCATTGTCTTTGGGCGAGCGAGCGCAACCGGGTCATCCAGACGTTTTTGTTTTCCTCGTGGCTTTTTCGTGTAGGGGCCTTTGAGCATTCTGCTCTTGCCGGATCTGTCAGCCGGCTTGCGGTCTGCATCCAGAACCGAAGAGGAAGCCTTAGGAACCGCGTATAGTACTTTGTTGCATGGGTCGCGCAGCCGTCTGGGCCAACCGGCGAGTCCCTGAGACGGATCACCGGCTCCGGGGTTAGAGTAATGCAGCCGGAAAAACCAATTTGTGTAGCATGACTTGCTTATTTATTGCGGAGTCCTCGAGACTATGTCGAGGCTCCCATGCTTGTTCATTACATGAAAGTAAGGTATATACACTTCTTGCTCAAGTGTAAAAGGGGCGAAGCAGGCTCGCGTTCCATGGGCGTTCAGTTTCTTTGCCTGACCGGTCCATCTTGTTCTTTTCCGTCTTGCGGGCGTCGATGAGGTAGTATGAGTTGTTCTGCAGTGCCCGACTGATTATGAATGGGCCCTCCTAAGGTGGATATAGCTTGTGCATCCCCTTGGTGTCTTGAACTAGCCTTAGCACCAGGTCGCCCTCGCGGAACGAGACGCAGCGTATCCGACTGGCGTGGTAGCGGCGCAAGTTCTGCTGGTAGATGGCGGATCTAGACAAGGCCAGTTCGCGTGCTTCTTCCAGGAGATCAACGCTGTCTTCTTGTGCTTCTTTGGCTTGCTGTTCTGTGTAGAGCAGTTTGCGGGGTGCGTCGAACTTGATGTCAGTGGACAAAACCGCCTCCGCCTTGTAAATGAGGAAGAAGGGAGTGTAGCCAGTGGACCGGTTTGGCATGGTCCAAAGGCTCCATAGTACAGCCGGCAGCTCCTCAATCCAGCTGCCTAGGGATCACATTAGTGGTTATTAGCCGGGGCTTGATTCCGGCTAGGACAAGGCCATTTGCTCGCTCGCACTGCCATTGGATTGGGGGTGCGCCATAGATGCAAGGTCCAGGCGGATGCCCTTATCTCCGTAGAGTCACGCGAAAGCTCCCTTGGTGAAATTTGTGCCGTTGTCGGTTATGATGCTGTTGGGGTAGCCAAAGCGTGTAATTATGTCTATGAGGAACTTGATCACCATTGGCCCATCCAGCTTCTTTATTGGCTTTGCCTCTATCCACTTGGTGAACTTATCCACCGCCACCAGCAATTGGGTCATGCCGGATCTGGCCGTCTTGAAAGGGCCAACCATGTCCAGCCCCCCGTCGGCAAACGACCAGGTGATGGGAATCGTCTTGAGAGCTGCAGACAAAGTGTGCTTCTGCTGGCTGAACCGCTGGCACCCGTTGCACGCTTTGACAATCTTCTCAGCGTCTTCCAGTGCCGTGGGCCAGTAGAACCCGTGGCGGAATGCCTTCGCCACTATGGCCCGAGACGATGCGTGGTGTCCACATTCGCCCTGGTGGTTGTCGACAAGCAGCCGGATTCCTTCCTCTTTGCTCACACATCATTGATAGATGCCGCCAACTCTATGCTTGTAGAGCTCGTTGTTGATGATGGTGTATGTGTTGGCGCTGCGCTTCACCTATCTTGCATGTACCTCCTCTTCGGGCAGCTCTCCTTTGGCTAGGAAATCCATGAACGGCTTGGCCCATGTTGGGGTTTCCCGAATGGCGCATACCACCTGCATTAGCAGATTCACTTCTGCCCGGATGGCCGGGTCAGGCTCGTCTGGAGGCCGACCGGGTGGAGCAGCGGAGCCGGCAGCCTCTAGGCTAGAGGCGGCAGTCCTCGGGTGCGGTGGAGCCATCGTGGAAGTCTTGGAGCCAGCAGTCCCCAGGTGTGTTGCGGCTGTCGCGGAGGTTTTAGAGCCGGCAGTCCCCGGGTGCGGCGAAGCCGTTGCGGAGGTCTTGGAGCCGGCAGTCCCTAGGTGCAGCGAAGCAGTCCCCGGGTGCGGTGCAGCCGTCGCGGAGGTCTTGGAGCCGGTAGTCCCCAGGTCCGCGTCCAACATTATGGAGTCGGATTCGGGAGACGGTGTGATTGATGGCTTGCGCAGGTGCTCAAGGGAGACTCCAGGCAGAATTGGTTGTCTTGTTGACCCGATGCGGGCGAGCGTGTCCGCAGCCTCGTTGTTTACCCTGGGAACATGGTGAAACTCGCACCCTTCGAAATAGGCGCATAGCTGTTGTACGAAGGAACGATATAGAGCCATGTTTGCATCTCTAGCGTCCCAATCGCCTGACACTTGCTGCACCACCAGATCAGAATCGCCGAAGCATAGGATCCGTCGGATCCTATTTCCTTTGCCATCTTGAGGTCGTGGACGAGCGCCTCATACTCAGTGACGTTGTTGGACGCGCGGAAGTGGATCTGCAGCACGTATTCCAGTCGGTCTCCTTTTGGAGAGGTGATGACCACTCTGGCCCCGAGTCCTCCATACATCTTGGAGCCGTCGAAATGCAGCTTCCAATGCGTGGAGTCAGGGCAAGGTGGCACGTACTGTCTTTCTGCCCAATCGACGAGGAAATCTGCCAAGGCCTGAGACTTGATTGCCGTTCTTGGCTCGTACTGTATGTTGTGGGCAGCGAGCTCTATGGCCCATTTTGCCACCTGGCATGTGGCGTCTCTGTTGCCGATGATCTCGGAAAGTGGCGCTAGCGCCACCACCCGGATGGAATGTTCTTGAAAGTAGTGCTTCAATTTCTTGGCGGCCATGTACACGTCGTACACCAGCTTCTAGTAATGAGGGTAATTCTTCTTCGAGAGCAAGAGTACCTCACTCAAGTAATACACTGGTCGTTGCACCAGCTGCGCCTTTCCTTCTTCCGGCCTCTCCACCACCAGCACCACACTGACAACCCTATTTGTTGCTGCGATGTACATCAACATGGGTTCCTTTGCTGCTGGTGCTGCCAGAATAGGTGGTGAGGTGATCATGCGCTTGAGGTCGCGGAAGGCTTCATCCACCTGCGATGTCCAGACGAATTTGTCCGTCTTCTTCATGAGTTGGTACAGTGGGAGTGCTTTCTCGCCCAGCCGGCTGATGAACCGGCTAAGGGAGGCCAGGCATCCGGTGAACTTTTGGACATCTCTCAAGTTCTTGGGCGGCTGCATGCGCTCGATTGCACCGATCCTCTCTGGGTTTGCCTCGATTCCTCGCTCGGACATGAGAAAACCGAGGAGTTGGCCGGCTGGGACGCCGAACACGCACTTCTCCGGGTTCAGCTTCATCTGGAACCGGCGGAGGTTGGTGAATGTTTCCTTCCGATCCTCAAGGAGTGCCTGGCGCTCCTTGGTCTTGACTACCACATCATCGACGTAGACATGTACGTTTCTGCCAATCTGAGTCTGTAAGCACTTCTGCATACAGCGCTGGTATGTTGCTCCAGCGTTCTTCAGTCCGAATGGCATTGTGGTGTAGCAGTAGGCTCCGTAAGGAGTGATGAATGATGTCTTTATTTGATCAGTGGGGTTCAGCCGGATCTGGTGGTAGTCGGAATACGTGTCCAAAAATGACAACAGCTCGTAGCCGGCCGTGGAATCGATCACTTGGTCTATCCTTGGCAGGGCGAATGGATCTTTGGGGCATGCTTTGTTCAGACTGGTGTAGTCCACACACATGCGCCAAGTCTTGTTCTTCTTTAGCACGAGTACGGGGTTTGCCAGCCATTCCGGGTGGAAAACTTCCATGATGAATCCGGCTGCGGCTGCCGGGTGATCTCCTCCCCAATTGTTCTTCTTTTTTCTTCCACGAAGTGGCGTAGTGACTGTTTGACCGGCTTTGCGTCCGACCTGACATGTAAAGAGTGCTCGGCGAGCTCCCTCGGAACACCTGGCATGTCCTTGGGGGACCATGCGAAGATATCCCGATTCTGACGGAGGAAGTCAATGAGCGCGCTTTCCTATTTGTTGTCAAGGCCATCTCCGACCAGGACGAACTTGTCCGGCTTGGCCTTGTTCAGCAGGATCTTTCTCGTGCCCTTGGATGGCTTGAACTACGCCTCTCCGGCCGGCTTGGGCTCGCCGGCCGGCATTTCCTTCTGCAGGGCCGCCACGTTCTGCATGATTATGCGTTTTTCTTCCGTGATGATCATGGCTTCCACTATTTTGGACCCGTCTGTGGCACATTCCATAGACCGTCTATAGCAACCAGCCACGGTGATGATGCCCTTGGGCCCTAGTAGCTTCACCTTGAGGTACGCGCAATGTGGTACCACCATGAACTTGGTGAGCGTTGGGCACCCCAGGATTGCGTGGTATGCACTGCAGAGGTTGACCACCTCGAACCAGATGGGCTCGCGGCGGAAGTTGTCTTCAGTGCCGAAGATGACATCCAACCGGATTTTTCTGATGGGGGAGTGCGACGGGCCTGGGATGGCTCCATGGAAGGAGGTGCTTGACGGCTCTAGCTGCGACTCGCTGATACCAAGCCGGTAGAGTGGGCTACGGTATAGAAGGTTGATGCTGCTCCCTCCGTCTACGAGGACGTGGGAGAATCTGCAGGAATGCTTCTGGGAGACAATGATAGGATCCAGAACCATCGTGTAGGTGCCTGGATGAGATAGCTCAGCTGGCTGGTCCTTCCGGCTCCATGCAACTTCTTGCTCCAACCAGTTGAGGTACTGGGGAACGGGAGGAACGATTGCGTTCACTTCTGCCTCGTGATGCCTTTTGTTGTGCTTGGTCTCTGGCTCCATGGTGAAGATGTGGTAGTTTCCCACCTGACGAGGGTAGTTGTTATCATCATCTTCCCTTTGACGCTGGTTATTGCGATCGCTTGGTGGCCCACCGGCTGGAGGAGGTGGCGCCTGTCCAGCCGGTGCGCCAGCGATTTCCGCCATCTTCTTTGTCCAGATGCACTGGCGTGTGGTATGCATAGCCGGCTTGTTGCCCCCGCTATGGAACTTGCATGGCCCGTCAAGCATCGACTCAATGGTGTACTTGGGCCTCGAAGGCCGGTCATCAGGCTTCTGTCTCCGGCTTCCGCCTATAGCCGGATCCTCCTGCAGTGTCGCCACCTGCCTGGAGCCGTATTGGTTATCCGGCTGGTCGTCCTTTCTTTTACCGTGGCGGTTGTCGTGCCGCCTGGAATTGTGGCCATTCCCTTCCGGCTGGCGCTGATTTACAGCGACGTCGACGATTATTTGCCCTTGGTCATCCACCCGGACAGATCTTTTCATTGTCGCGTCGGCCATGGCGTACTTGTCCGCGATAGCCATGGTTTGTGCCATGGTTGTGGGTTCCACCCGGAGAAGCTTATGCTTGAGCATAGTGTCGTCTCTGCAGCCGTTGATGAAGAAATCAACCACCTGATGTTCGCGTACCCCTTCACAGGAGTTGTGCATGCTCGTCCATCGGGTGATGTAGGAGCGATCAGATTCATCCGGGCCCTGCACACAGAGAGCAAGCTCGCCAAGCCGGCCTAGGCGCTTATAGGTGCTAGTGAAATTGCGAACGAACGCTTGCTTGAAATCAATCCAAGTGTTGATGCTGTTGTCGGGGAGACTGTTTAGCCACGTTCTGGCTGAGTCGAGGAGCATGAGAGGGGCGTAGTGTACTGATACCCGGTGGTTGCCGTTGGCGATGCCTATGGCGGTGGTGTAATCCACCAACTAGTCCTCCGGCATGACCGAGCCGTTGTACTTTGGTGTATCCCTTGGGAGCGAAAATCCCTTTGGAAACGGTTCGTTCCGGATGCGCGGTCCGAATCATCTTGGACCGGTTGGACTTTCTTCCTCCAGCGCGTGTGATTGGACCAGCAGGTCGATTCACGCGCGTCTTGCTATTCATCCAGCTCGAGCGGTCCCAGCTGGCCATATAGGCGGGATTTGGGGAGCGCTTGGCCTTTTCCGGGTTCGTCGGCCGGCTCGCGGTTTTTGCTGGTAACAGCTACCGCGTCGCGGGCGTTGTGCCCACGGCCTGCAGATCCACCACGTGGGCGGTTGCTCTGCCTTACTCCGTTTGGGGAAGATGCCTTGCTGCCGCCTACAGCCGAGTCCGCCATCCGGCGAGCCAGTTGGGTTCTGCTATTGCCAGCCATGCTCAGTTCTGCCTTGGCCTGCTGCTTGTTCACCGTGACCACAAGGAGTTGGACACGTGCTTGCTGACGGAGCAGTTCCTCGCCCTCCAGGTGGCTTGGTTCCGCAACTGCCGCCTCTGCGGCCCTCATATTTTTGGCGGGGGTGCTATAGACCGGCTGCACCGAGGGCGTACGCGGATCAGCGGCGTGATCCATCTCCGAACCGAGGTTCCGGCCTTGTGGCTGAGCCAGGCGGCTGGTGCCAGGCAAGCGCGCGAAGCCGTGCACGATGTTGTACTCCCGCATGGTGGCATTCATCCGTCGTTGGGCGGCCTCCACCTTGCCAGATTCCACTAGAAGGTTCTGGCGGGTGGTCTCCAAGGCTACCGCAGCTGCAGCTGGATCCGCCTCGATGGGGGTGATGGGGTTGCACAGGTGCTTGATGTACGCGTTGATCAGGTCCTGGTTCGGGAGGCGTGAGTTAGTGGCGCGACCATCCACGTTGCGCTCTAGAGGTGGACGACGGTTCTCCACCAAGCCTGCCATCATGATCTCGACGCTGCCGCTGGCGGCGCACGAGGTGGAGAAGCCAGGGGCGCGCCGAAGATGGTGACGACCTCACGAGGGAAGGCCTTAGGGACGGTGACGACGTAGACGCGGTGCTCGCCGAAGTGCATGATGGAGCCCCCGCTTGGGAAAGTCCCCCCAGCGAAGCAGGAGACGTTGTCGAGGACGCAGTCGTAGGAGCCAAGAGTGAGGACGAGGCCAGAGGCTACTCGCTCACCGGCGACGAGTGGAAGTCCCGTGCGAAAGATGATCCCAGCCAAAGCGCTGTGCCCCACGGTGGGCGCCAACTGTCGTGGTGTGGAACACGGTAGTACCATCGGGGATGGCTTGAAGGGGACAATCAGGATGCTATCGGTGGCTACTCACAATGGGTTGGGCACAAATACTGCAAACACAACGATGTACCTAGGTTCGGAGCCCTCTTGGAGAGGTAAAACTCCTACTCCTGCAAGGATCTACTATCAAAGGGGGCGAATGCCCAATACAGGTGCTCCTTGAGCTGTTTCCTTAGCTACTTCTTGCTTGGAATTGTCTAAGTCCTTCTTCTGGTGTTTATTTTCTGCTTAACTAGAACCCTAGAGCTATCCCCTTTATATACAGGTTGAGGAGGTAACTTACAAGGTGGGTTCTAGGGTTTACTGTTTGGATTTGGGCCTTACAAAGTGGGTCGACTGGACAGGGCCAACCGGTAGGCCCGGGTCCAGTCAAGCCTCTAGTACAGGGGAGGACCATGCTTCAGTGTCCAGCACCCCTGCTTTACTCGTCATCCGGCTCTTTATCCATCAGTCGGTTCTTTATGCGTAAGCCGGGGCTTTCCTCGTCAGCCCTTGCTTTGCTTGTCAGCCTCCAGCTTTGGCGCAATTGTTCAGTAGCGCCGGCCAGGCTGGCCAGCCTGTCCGCTCAAGGGTGCACTCAGCAAGGAGCGTCATCCCCACCGTACCATGACCAGCAGATCCAAGGCAGCCGGCTAGGAGCGGCCTCCCAGCCGGTTCTTCTGGCTACCCGGCTAGACGGGCCAGCCGAGGAAACTTGAATGTGGACGGGGTGGGGATTCCACCCGGCTGTGGTTCCTTGATCTGGGTCCAGACGGCATGTGCTCCTTGGAGCCGGCCGGTTGGTCCCGTCTTGGCCTACCCGGGGGTCATCCCCCTGACACTAGTCCCCGAACACGTTAGGACTTCGCCTCGTGGAGAAGTTCTTGCGTGCTCATTTGAAATTATTGATGATGTAGATGCTTTGTCGTTTTCATTTGTCTTGTAGTCTTTGTCCTATAGCGACTTGAGATTCTGTGCTGTTTTCTCGGCTGGGGTTCACCGGCTATAGAGCCGATGGTCCCACCCACAGGGGTGTAAGCGGTGATCTTCTTGACCGGCTGCTCGCGTCAGCCATGCCTGCCGTCTCTGGCGCACGTCGCGTCAATTTGACTTCTGGGTCTGTCGCTGCAGTTTTTGGTAACCGCGCGCACGCCTTCATCATTGTGTCTCCTTGGAGATTGTGGGCGCGGTTTGTCTCCCGCAGTAACTTCTGCGGGATCTTCTGTGCGCGTGGCGCTGGCGCACGCGAACCGCCCCGAACCGTCTCGGGGTAGTGTGGTGGTTGCTTGCCACGTGGCGCGGAGGGAGGGGAACCGGTGTGGTGGAGTGGGGTCGTTGCTTGCCATGTGGCGCTGAGGCAGGTGAACCGGCGTGGCTATTTTCCCCCGATAAATACGTGCGCCAAGGAGCGGTGGTTCCTCACTTCGTCTCCCTGCGTCTGCAAGAGAATTTCAGAGAAAGACACGAGTGTTTGGTGCTGTCTCAAAACATACATCTTTTCTATTTTTCCCCGATAAATACGTGCGCCAAGGAGCGGTGCCATTATGACCAAAACCCTGGGCTCTGATACCACTTGTCGCCCTAGCGGCTCTCAACTCAGACAACAATAGCCATCGCAAGAGAATTTCAGAGAAAGACACAAGTGTTTGGTGGTGTGTAAAAACATACTCCCTCCGTTTCAAATATAAGATGTTTTAGGTTTATGAATAAAATGTATCTAGACTAATTTTAGTGTGTAAGTTCATAAAGGTTCACTCCGAACCTACACACTAAAAATAGACTAGATACATTTTTTTCACAAAGCTAAAACATTTTATATTATAAAACAGAGAGAGTACATCTTTGCTATTGTTCCTCGTCTATTCTGTCTGTTACAAACTGAAAGCGAAATATTAGGACACGAACAAAGACACAACGATGCCTTTCCAACGTCCTCCATTCGCCTCCACATCAACGCCATGATCGGTTCCAACGTGGCCCCACGTATGACCGACCAAGACGTCGATCTAATCTACCTAGAAACATAATAAACGGACTGAGTCGCAGCTCAGTTTTATCTCTTAACTAAAAAAACAAACTAACTGTTGAAACTGAATTTCTGATAATTAAGTCATATCTGAATCTAACTGAAGTTTCTGAGTAGAGGCAGGTGTTTAACTAACATGCTACAATAGTGTAAAACTTTTGCTGGAGGTCTCTGACGAGAGTGTCCAGCGATGTCTGCAGTGAAGTCGGATTTGTGACATTAGGACTGTTTTTGCTGCACGATTGTTGGTGTAGTCTGTTTTTCTATTTTTGGCCTAAACCGTTTTCTGCGTAGCAAAAAGGGACATATTTGTAAAAAAAAAGGCAAATATAGCAAAAGCAGGATGAAAACAGGAGGAAGAGATCTGGACCATTGATCTGGTTATCGGACGGCTGGGACCGGGGACGCGTAGCACTGCCCTAAGAAAAAACGTTTCTCACTCGACCCACACACACTCCCCTAGTCCCCTCGTCTCTTGATCTGCGGCTAGCGGCGGCGGCAGGAACTGAAGCCTCTGGCAGTGAAGAGGAAGAAGAAGAAGCAGAGAAGAGGAGCTGCAAAAATAAAGGTCTGTCTCACAAATTCTCTGAGCATAATCCTCCTCCTCTGTCTCACCAACCTGATTCTTCATCCAAAGCCGCAGCTGATGCCCCCCGAACAAGATTTCGCCGCCGCCACAACAATTCCACCGCTA
Organism: Avena eriantha; assembly: GCA_910589775.1. NCBI lineage: Eukaryota > Viridiplantae > Streptophyta > Magnoliopsida > Poales > Poaceae > Avena > Avena eriantha. The sequence continues at coordinate 61,646,451 of OU342742.1, read as the reverse complement.
CTCCTCCGGCCTCTCACCCCCTTGACTTGCTGCATCTAGACGGCGGCCTGACCAGCTCAAATATCCGTTCCGTCGAAGCTGCTACCGCCCGGATCCGCATATTACTCTGCTGCGGCGGTGTCAACGCGATTCGGCTGTGCGGCCACCGAATCAGCTCCGGTCTCGGTTATTGTTTCTAATTTCCTCTCTTATATGGGACCACGTTAATAAAAGATCCATGAACAATCGTGGCATAGTCTCCGCCTTCTGTCTCTCGCCAAATCAGTACTACCGGGCATCGATTAGCGCTGGTAACCATCGCCTCTCGTCCGACGGAGCGGCATAGGAGGGTGCCGGCAAACAGTGAGAGCTAGCGGCTCGGCGCGGCGGCGCTCCTTGTGGCAGCAAGCGACGCTACCCCTCCCATTCGCTGCCTTGAAGCCGTGGTCTCCCGGAGGGTCGCCTCCGACTTCCCCCACAAGTCCACCCTCTGGTACTACATCTAAAGACAAGGTGAGGCCGAATTTCGAGGTGAGGGTAGCTGACTATGAATGCCTAGATCTGGTCATTTGTTTGCGAACTCATTCTGAATTCCTAGAGATGGTCTATGTTTGCAATGTTCTGCCCCATAACCTATGAAAAAAGTCGTCTTTTTTACGTCAGTAGGCGGCAAATTTGCGGTTGAATTGTGAGAAGGTTGTGATTTGTCCATGGTTGTTCAACGGTTGTCAGACACCGATGGTTGCTTAGACGGGTGTGATTTTCTTTTTATGCAGATGTTCATGTAGAGTAGTGTTATTAGATCCATCTCCAAAACAGAGGTACTAGCTCCGTTCAAAGATATAAGATGTTTTCGTAGGCTAAAACAGCCTATTAAAACGTCTTATATTTTAGGACAGAGGTAGTAGTTATTTATGTGGTGAATAAGGAGTAAGGACTAGTGAAATTAATTGTTACTCCCTCTATCTATATGTACAAGGACACTTAGCCTTGTTCGTTTGTCTTAAGTCAAACCTGTTTAAGTTTGAGCATGCCCAATGTATTCGTGGTAGATTTAGTGATATTGATTTGGTATTGTAGATGTTGATTAACTGGTCAAACTTAATCAGGTTTGACTCAAGACAAGATTATGTGGCCTTGTATATATAGATGGGGGAGTATTTATAGCTTTTGTAGCTCAAAAAGTTAAGCTATAGGTTAGTACTTAGCTTCCAAAATAGTTGGTTGGATAGAAGAAAACTTGTGATGGGTGGTCTGGTATTAACTTGTAATGATGTTCCGTACACACAAGAGTAAATGGCAGAATGTTGCTATTCTTTTATAGGATCATTTTTCTTGCGTGGTTATGTTGATGATGAACTTAGTAGAGTCATGCACTTGGCTTAGTTGGAATATTTTTGAAGTGATTGAGAATTTAAAATAAAAAGGATAAGATTGCGTTATAATGCTGCATAAGGGACTAGGCATAGTGTTAGTGACAAATCCCTGGGACAGAATTGTGGGTGAGATTGAGTGTTCTTTGTGGAAAATGTATTAATTCCTGTGATGTTATGTTAGTGCAAGTAATTGGTGGAGGTGTAGTTTGATAACGGTTTGCAGCTAATGGAAACAGTTGGGTTCCTTCTTTCATTTGTGATCTGCTCTCTGGTAGCCTTATATATTTCAGTGATTGATGTTTTCTATTCTGTCAAAGTATTTTCTTTTCACTGGGTTAATGAGTATTTGTATCTATATGTATCAGTTGCTTTACATCCCCACAGCCCCTGTCAGAGAAATCATTGCAGATATGCCATCATTCTTCTTCCGTAAGTACCAAAGAACTTCAAATCAATTCAAGGCACGATCTCATTTCCTTCGCTCCGTTGCTAGCTGACTACCTGATTTTGGGTACCCTTCGCATCTACAGGTCGGAAGTTTTGCGGTAGGTGGTGGTGCCGCCGCCCGAGTGTTTTCAAGAGGAAGCAGAAGGTCAAGATCCAGATTGACCACCTCCCTCAGGTGCGCTAAGTCAATCCCAAGTTCTCTCCCCAACCACACACACACACACAGTTTATTGTAGAATTATAGCATTTCCCATGCAACAACTTATTAGATTAAACTAAATTACTGTTCGTTATGCACTGGATAAGATTATTATAGACTTGGTGCGTTTCATGTGCTCTGCTCGCATGCTGCTCTGAAAGAGCACCAGAACTGTAGCCCTAACATCTGGTATGGAACCTGCTGTACAAGATAACATTCTATCAATAGATGGTGGCAGTATATGGTCGATGGTTTTCTCTTATCGCTTCAGAACGACGACCTTCTCGAAAAACTGCACAAATCCTTCGACAAACATGATACCCTGTTGGTTCATCTCATCTGGAATTACCAGACTTCCACGGTGCCTCCACCTTTGGGCTCCTTCGGATGGTGCAGCGTCTTCAAACTGTGTGGCAAATTCAGACAATTTGCTTTCTGTTCCATTGTCAATGGTGATTCATCGCTTTTCTGGGCCAACAGATGGACAGATGATGTTGTGTGAATCAAATTCACCAGGTTCCATTCCTTTGCTCTTGACAATCTTGCCAGAATTAATGGCCTTCTCACCTGCCCTGAGCCCTTGGACCGCTTCCACCATCCTCTGTCTTCTCAGGTTTTTTGACGAGTTACATGAGTTCAGACAGCTGCTTCTTCAGCAGCATTCAAACAATGTAGGCGTCGGTTTCTGGAGCTACTCATGGGGGGCCCATTTTTTCTGCCACAAAATCTACAAAATTTCCTTTACCACGTTCAAACTCTGACCCACTCATCTCGGCTGGAAACCCAAATGCACAGCCAAGCTCAATGTGTTTGCTCGTCTCTTTATGAATGATAGGCTTAACACAAAAGGCATACTCCGAAGGCGGTACATCCAGATCAATTCGACAAACTGCATAGTATGCAATTTTGATGAGCCTGAAACTTATGATCTTCTATTCTGGAGTTGCAATTTCACCCCAGCTTGTCGGGCTGCCATTGGTATCCCCCTTCTCACTAATCCAGTGGTAGATAATCTCTTTCTTCAGGCTAGATCGAGTTTCAGTTAACCTTTCTTCATGCTCACCTTCATTGTCGTCACTTGGAAACATCTGGTAGCAGAGGGATGTGAAGATTCTCGACAATGTCGACCCTAGTCTATTATCTTGGGTCGACCCTAGTCTATTATCTTGGGGCTCCTCTCAAAATCTGGCTTGACCAGCTTGTTTAGGCTCTACGCTCCTTTTCTCTGACATCCTTCCTTGCCTCCTCTCACATCCTGTACAATCCCTCCTCTAATGTATGTGGTACCCTCTTGTAAATATCTCCTTTTATTAATAAAATTTACCGTCGAGGCCTGCCTTTCAGTGTTTGCTAAAAAAAGGTTCCATATTCTTCATTGCACAGAGCAGATGGTGATTAGGCAGCCCACAAGCCGCAGTATCTCAGTAGTCCAGCAAATATGCTGAAGCGCGAGCTAACCAAAGAATCTACTATGTTAGTTGGCTGTGAATGTGTGTCTACTAGCTTTAGCATGGAAAGGAGAAAATAAACTTTTGCAGTGGTCTATAGTTTGTTCTTACTTTAAAATCGTAAGTTTAGAATCCTTAGTCTTACTGCTTTAATTTCTTCTGTTTTAAATTTGTAATACCATCTGATTTGTTGTTATACAAAAATCAAACTTGCAGGAAATTGTGGAAATGGTGGTCTCATTTTTGCCAATGAAGGATGCCGCAAGAACTAGTGTCCTGTCGAGTAAATGGAGACAAGGATGGGCAAGCTATCCCAGGTTAACACTCGACTCCGAGACAATGCTCGGCATCAGAAAGGGGAAGGTTGACTATGCTAGCGAGGTGGAACAAAACAAGTGCAAGATAAAATTTATCGAGAATGTTCATGCTGTCATGCAACAGCACCAGGGTTTTGGAGTGGATGAGTTTCTACTGGAGTTCGGACTCAGTGAGAAGGATGCACATCATATTGATAACTGGGTTGCCCTTGCTGCCTCCATGAGAATGAAACGGCTTGTCATCGACTTAAGTGGGCTGTCACTTGAATGCAAGATTGTCCCAGAGAAATATGCTTTGTCTTTGCAGCGCCTAGATGGCGTCGGCACAGTAAAGCATCTTCACATTCTTCAACTAAGTAATCTCTCTTTGAAGCCTCTGGATGATTTCAGAGGGTTTGTGAAACTTACAATGCTTGAGCTACAACTTGTGGATGTCGAGGAGGGTGATCTCGAATCATTGCTTTGCAAATGCCCTGCTCTTGAGCGATTAGCACTAAACTCATGTGGACCTTTCATGTCCTTGCGGATTGGCCATGAACTAAGCAGGTTGGAGCATTTGTGTCTTGGCGATGGTACCCTGGTGGAAAAATTACAGATTGAGGCCATGAACCTGAGGACAATTTCGCACAGTTACAACGTCGGAGAAATAATAGTTAGAAAAGATTCTCAAATCAGCGAGGTCACAACTGACATGAATGTCCCACCAAGGACCCAAGTAGGCAATGGTTATAAAGACACACTGCAATACATGTTCACCGGCCTTCCCAGTGCTTTGCCCTGTATACAGAAGGTCTCCTTGAATATCTGGGAGGACATACAGGTTTGTTTGTTCAAGCGATGTAGTGTTTTTATTTTGCTTTTAATTCTGCCGTTGTGGGGTGCTATTGCATTTCAATTTGGCGAGCTACATGTCTTCTTGCAACCATTGGTTTCGTATTGCAATTCATTTTGGCTAACTGCATGTGTTGTTTCATTCATTGACTTTGAGCAGACGTTGGAGGTACCAAAATGTGCGAGCAGATTCATGCATCTGAGGCATCTGACCTTGAGCATGTACCTCGGGTTGGATTGGAAATTTGATATCCTCCGCCTTGTTCATTTGCTACAAGCTGCCCCATTTCTGGAATATTTTGAGTTAAATGTAAGTTTTATGGCGTTGTATATTGTCTTGTTATGATTTTGATGTTGTTGTTGTTGTCTTGTGCGTATACTATTCATTCACCACTGCCTCGGAGAGTTGTAGATAACTTTTGATGTTGTCATTGTTTCAGATCGATCAACTCTTATTGCCTCTATATGACGAAGATTTGATACCATCCTTTCCTAGATGGCCACATGATCACCTCAAGACGGCTTCATTCCAAGGGTTTGTAGGCAACAATGACTTAATCGCGTTGGCCATATATATTCTTAAGAATGCTGAATCACTCGAGCTCATGACCGTACAAACAACACATGAATGCCACCTGAAGGTCGCAGAAGAGCTTCTTCGCAGAGAGGACTCGCGAAGTGTGCTGACTATTTTGTAACCGTCAGTAGGTGGCGACCGCTAGCATTCTGTTAAGTTAACTCGTATATTTATGTTTTTTTTTTGTGAAGAGTATACTACTTACATTCTAGAAGGGGCGTTACAGAATAAAACTTTCTTGCTGAAGTTTAGATTGGTTGATTTGCCGAGTGAGGTTTGGAGGTTGGACTGCGTTGCGGATTTAGACTCATTTTGTGTGTGTGTTTTGCGGGGAAAAGATCCGGATCTATTTCATGACTTCAGTACAGAGCACCCCAAACGTAATAAAAATTATTACATCGTGTTATTTGGATCACGTACTACTGCCGCCGGAACGAGCCCGCTTCCATACCGGAGCCGGTCTGATGATGTTAATGATAGTGCCTCTAAGGACCAGCGCCCTAGAGCTAAAGCTGTCGTTCTACATGAGATCCACCACTCCATGGAAGCGGCGACCAAACGAGTCCCGCCATCCTCAACATCAGCAGCAAGATCGTCGCCAATGAGGTAGAAGAGGAGACATGTATACCTTATTCTTGTCCCACACAACGCTGCCATAGCCAGACGATGCTGATTGACCAAGCTGTTAATTTAGGGACCCTTCTATATCGCCGAGCGCAGGTCCGAGGTCCCCACCCCCTTCCGTCACCGGAGCAACAAGAAGAGGAGACAGGGACCCGCCGATTCTCTTTTTCTCACGGGAGAGCGGCCGCCTCTTTTTCTCAAGGGAGCGGGAGGAGACACTCATTTTAGGCGCGTTTGGTAGCCTGCAGATGGTGCAGCCAGGCTGGACAAGGACGAAAATGGGCCGATTGGTTGCCCACATGCCCTTTTGGCTCGCATCAGTACGAACCTCAAAGCACCCCTCGGCTAGGCCCGGGGACAACGCTCGATTCGGCCGTTTCCCCGGAGCCAGCCTTGCTGCGTGCAAATGGGGGAACACGGTCGGAGCTCGTGCAGGCAGGGAGATGGCGGGAGGCCATGCGCGACCGTAAAATTCCGACGGGAGGAATTCGCTCACCGCCCTCCTGCTCCCCACCCTATTTAGAGACAGCGGTGTTCCGCCCCCAAAATCTAAATCCACCATTCCACCTCCCCGTCGAGTTTTTCGCCCATCAGATCTAGATCGATGTCGTTCGATTCTTCTGTGTCCAACATGAAGACGTTGCTCCTGCCATCTTCATCGGCGAGCACGACGTCAGTTGGTTGTCCTGCTTCACCCCAAGCCAGCCTTCGGTTGTCCTTCCGTCTACTCCGGCGAAGGCGACCACGGTGATCTTGCGCCAACAAAGTCGACCGAGGCGTCTGTCGGATTGGCGACAACTCCATGGACCCCGACGACGGTTGGCATACCGGCAGCTCCTTCGTCCCCTACCTCTATGATGCATCCTCTGGAAGCCGTAGTAAGAAACCTCTCACCTTGGGCTAGATGTACATAGATGGCAGGACCAGCTGTGTGATGTAGTGTTACCTGTGATGCTCATAGATCTTAGATGTAGTGTGATGTAGTGTTAGATGTACATAGGTACTCTTAGATCTGTTAATGCTTTGTGATGTAGTGTTATCTATGATGCTCATACATCTGTTCATGACGTATGATGTAGTGTTATTTGTGATGCTCTGTTTATGTTGTCTGATGTAGTATTAGCTGTACATAGATGCTCTTAGATCTGTTAATGCTGTGTGATGTAGTGTTATCTATGATGCTCATATATCTGTTCATGCTGTGTGAGTTAGTGTGATCATGTTCTTCTCTGTTGTCTAGACTTATGATGTTCTGCTTGTTCGTACTTACCGTTAGCATTTGTAGCGCAAATTGTTTGTAGGCTATGATGCTAGTGTCTCGTTCATCGCTGTAGGACAATTCGATGGACAAGACACTAGAACTGCCAATTGAGATTGCTGAGAATGTTATCCCCATTCGAGCTTCATACATGTACACACCGGAACCAATGGTGTGGGAGGCTTCTCTATATTTGTTCGTTATGAACAGGCTTTGTGAGTTCATCAAAGAAGGGATTAGGTGTGGGCTATGTAGCGATGTGCTTGACTTCACTGCAAAGCATTTCAACCCAACTCAGGTGTACAACCATATGAGGAAGTGGAAGAGGAAGTGGGCTCTTGTGCTCAAGCTGCAGGATTTGGACGGCGTCGAGTCGAATGGTGTCCGGACACCTCGTCTTCGGGATGGAGAACGGCAGGCGGATGGAGTTGTCGAAGGTTGTGATGCATTGTTCAAATCATGTTACATTTTTGAAGCTCGCTTCTTAAGTAATAGAATTTTGTTTTGTCACAGAGTTATCCGGTGGATCTCCTTTCCAATCCAGTGGAGCACTACGCCCAGATGAATCTCATCTTCACCCCCAAGCCTATCATTGAGAAGCATCTGTCACCTCCCACACACTTATCCTGGCCATGGACCACTTTGCCGATAACCTGATCCAATGTTGGTTGTACACTTCCATGTGTGTCCGTGATAGGAGGAAATGGCTCAGGTGTTGGCTGCGCAAGAACTACATCTGAAACAGGAACGTCTATCTATGGAACAACATAAGTCGTACTACTTACCTATCTTAGCTCTATGATGGTGCAGATGATTTGCGTGAACAAGAACGGTAAATTTTGAGAGGTGGTGAAACATCCCCTCCATTGGCTAGGGTTGATGAAACTGTGGTCAAAGGTGCTACATAGTAGCAACTCCATTGATGAACTAGTTCTATGTTATGCTCGCTTGTGTGTTATCTGTGTGTTGTGATTGTGATGAACAGCTATTGTGTGTGCTGTGATTCTGATGAACTGTTCGTGGGTATGCTCACCACTCCAATATAGGAGGTTACCGCATGCTACAACCAAACATATGTGTGTTTCTGTTCTTATTGGGGTTATGGAGCCCACCAAACAGACGTGTTTCCTAAGCATGCAAAATCTCGATACAAAATTCTTAGAAGTCCAGGCTGTACAAAAATGATAAAAATTGGCAAACTTGTTTTAAAAATAAACTGCTATATGGAACTCGACCTTCATTTTGTATTTCCGCAAAAAAAAAAAGTACTCCAGAAACAGAACAAACGAACACTAAAACAGCCAAAAGCCGGTACGAAGCGAAGGCTGCATAAATGTCAGTTCAGCATTCAAAGCATCTACTGTACCAAAATTGCATATTGAAAATCTAACTCTTTCTCCATGCGAACAGCACATACTATACAAAAGTGCCCAATCCAACATTTGTTGGAATCTTGCCCACGGATTTCTAGTACGGAGTACTATTATGTTTCGATACTTGTAACTGCACGTACGTGACAAACCTAGACTCCTGAGAGTGTAACGAGCAAGAAACAGTACGGTCATGTAAGACAAGATAGATCACCAGAGTGGCATCATGCTAGGTAATTCTACAAAACGGCTAGACTTGTCAGAAGCAAAGTACTCTAGGAAGGTGCTAGTGACCATTCGGAGCTGGAGCTGGAGCTGGAGCTGGAGCACCACCACCGACATCAGCAGGAAGCCCAGCAACACAGCCACCGACATCAGCTAAAACCCCAGCAACACCACCAGGAGGAGCTGGGCTAGCAGGTGCTCCCTCCTGCAAGATGAAACTATATCAAACCATATGGCACAACAGCATTATACCAGACAGAAGAAAATCAAAGGAAAAAAAGGTTCCAGCAATTTTTTTAAATAGACAGCAAATCTGACAGAAATACAACTTATAAATCTATCTCTCGAAATAATCAGAACAAATACCTAGCATGTCAAGAGCTGGATATGGTCAAGACACAGATTACATTCAATATAAAGATAGAGAAGAAATTTAAAAGGAGAACAGATATCAACCGCTGCATCCAGTTAGTGTAATTAACAGCACAAATACCACATTTTTTGAACAACTGAGAGCATGCCAATGTAAGTAGACATATTAGCATAACAACAAAATACCTCATCCGATCCATCGGCTCCGTAAACGGATTTACTTCTCATGATTTTCATGATCTTAGGCAGCATGTCACTCAATGTGTTTATCGCGGTTTCCTCCATGTCAACTTCTTGAAGGAGGACGCCCTTGTCCAATTCCAGTGTCACAAGCTTCCTGATACAAATGGCAAGTTCATATCTAAAGCTGGTGAGAAGATTAGCGACTGCTCCTTGAGCCCCACTAGGTGGCAGCCCCAGGTTGGTCCGGAGCTGGACGATTCCCTCAGCTATATTAGGTGTTGACTTCAGCACAGGAGGGTTCACATCCAGGAACAGTGGGTCCATCAGAAAAGCGTAGTGCAGCCTCAGGTATTCTGGAGTAATGCTTTGGGGGAGGTGCAGCGGAGGCGGTTTGGCAGCTGAAAGGGCCAGTTAATGTTAAAAAGGGCAAGCATCCACATAAATATAAAATATTGTATTGCATACTTCGTTTCAAAATACGGAGTAATCAACATTCTGGACTAATTTTTTTTCCATATTAATCTACATTCTAGATTTTAGACAATGATTGCATTCTCGATAATCAACAACACCACAGTAAACATTGTGTAAAATGTGTATATCGCCATTGTTTTTCTTGTCTAGATCACAAATAGATATGTTCTTCACAAAATATTGAGTGCGGCAGTGTATTTCAGAATATTTTAGCAAACCTTGGATTGGTTGTTTACATATCTATAAGTAGTACTCCCTCCGTCCCAAATTAGATGTCTCAGTTTTGTCAAAATATGGATGAATCTAGACACTGTTTAGTATATAGATTCATCCAATTTTAGACAAATCTTCGACATCTATTTTGGGACGGAGGGAGTAGTATTAAATGACTTGCTAATTTGTCTTAATATCTGTAGAATATACTGTAGATTATATTGAAACGGAGGGAGTAAATCATACGCGACATGCTTTGTACAGTTTTTCAACTTGCATGCTTAATAGCAATGAACCAGTGCAGTTTATGCCACAAACAGAATTTAACAAACACTAACGAACACAAATACAATCACATGGGGCTATACTTCATTAAAGAACTAAATGGAACTTACCGGCACGAATGAGCATTATTGTTTTGATATTGTGGTGAAGGTTGAAGACTCTGGAGTTGATTTCCCTAGTCTCCGCTCCAGCTCTGTTCAGCTTGGCATGGAGGTTCTTCAGCCGCAGTCTTGCGTCATGACGAGAGATGTAGACCTTTCGGTACCGATCTGTAAGCTTCTTCAGAGCCTTCTCTTTGTAAAATAGCACCCTCGGATTGAGGACGGTGATGGCCAGGTTCTTCTCAAAGAGAGATTTCGCCACCGCCTGCGTGAACAGTTCATCAAGTTTCCGCGATTCATACCCTCGGATTTTGAGGGTCGATACAATTGTCGGCGCATGGTAAGGTGCGATCTGATCTGAGATCACAACACGGAGCTCCTTGCGTTTGGAGGAGAGGGCACGGGCACGGGCCCACTCAAGCATGACTTCCGCATCTGCGGGGGACTCGACGTATCCTACTGCCTTGCTGCTAATCCTGCCCGCTACAAGCTTCGGCTTTGCCATGGAGGCACGGCGAGCTGTTCACTGCACATTTTAAACAGAAAATTGCCTTAAGTGTATATATGCTTTTCTAAATGCAGATATGAACAAAATTATGACTTCTCAAGAGTACAACAGGGCATTCTTTTCACTCGTTAAAAGATATATGTAATCATGTTCAAACTGTAACAGTTTATCACAAAATGAAACAGCTAAATCATGGATCATCTCTACTGAGATTTGTGGGAATTACAACATGAAACAGCTAAGTGCAAAAACAACTGATATGCTCAGAAAGTAATATCAAACAGCATTGGAGGCTCTAATCAGGGTGTATGACATGCTACCACTAAAATTGCTAGGTTAAAGTATGACATGTCAAAGTATGGGCAGAAAATGGATAAAACATGACAGACAAGTACTCCAACGCATTAAACAGAAGGACCAACTACTGCAACTGAATTTTCTCCGACATATCAAGTACCAATTCAACACTGATTGACATTACAAGCAGCAGCTACCAAAATAAAACAAGTCAAGGCAAGCCGGCAGCGACAAACACAACAACACACAAGATCTTCATCATAATGTGGAAGCAAGGAAACATTCAAAATTTACTAGAAATCATCTTTAAGCAGTCATGCATTCATAATCCAAGCAGCACGAGTTCCTCGACAATCTACAATCATGAAACACTTATGAGTTTTCTACAGTGGTACTAGCACTGAGATAACTTACCTAGCGCACATGCTCTGCAAAAAAAGGGTTGTATCTGAGACTGAAACTAGCACTATGCATTTCATGACAAAACAAAATGGTATAAGCACGAAAGGCCAAACCAGTTATCCCCTCCAATTCAGTGACCATCCTGAGCAACAAATATAGAAGATACATATGCATACAAGTGACAATCAGGGGATTAACAGGTCAGTATTTAAGAATGGACCATTATCCACCATCATATACTAGACAGATCAGTACTCCAACATATTAAATAAAAACCGAGGACCAACTACTCCAACTGAATATTTTCTGACATATTAAGCACCAATTCAACACTGATTGACATTACAAGCAGCAGCATACCAATGGGGAACAAGTCAAACCTATCCGGTAGCGATAAACACAACACACACACAACATTTTCATCGTAATGTGGAAGGAAGTAAACAAGTGGACAGTAAAAATTTACTAGAAATCATCTCCAACAGTATATTTTTAAGAATCCGTGCAATCATAATCCAAGCGGCGCCAACACTCACTCTATCTATCACGAAGACATGAACCACTAACAAGGTTTCTACAAACAGTGAGACTAGCATTTATCTAGCGTGTATGCTCTGCAAAGGGTTGCATCTGAGACTAGCACCACGCAGTTAATGACAAACAGAATGGTATAAACCCGAGAGGCCAAACCATCTCCCTCTCCCTCCCTCCCTCCCTCCCTCCCTCCCTCTCACAAGGGGCTTTTCCGTGGATGCCATCATTGTTACAAACAGCAGTACAGAAGTGCAGTACGAAGGAAAGTTGCAGCAGAATTTCAACAGAATACAACACCGTTTTCCTAGAACAGGGGAAATGTTACTCCGCGCGAAGGGCGCCCTACGGGCCGCGTACTCCTACCGAGACGAGGCGCCGCCCTAGGCGCCGCGTACTACTACCGCGACGAGACGCGCCGTGGGTACAGAAGTACCGCCGCCGTGGTACTACTGCAGAGACGCGGAGCTCACAAATCCCTCGTGGAACGGCGAAGAGTGCCCGATGGACGACGGACGACTGCCTCAGGCGGATTACGCCGGCGAAACCCTAAGGATTGGAGGGGAGGAGAGGGGGCGAGATGGAACAGGTAGCTCACCGGAGATAAGCCCCGCCGTGGCCGGAGGAGGTGGTCGGAGGAGGTAGCCGGGAGAGGTGGCCGGAGGAGGTGGCGTCCCGATGGCGGCGTCCGCTCCGGAGTCTTCGATCCGCGGCGTCGCCTCCGTCCGCAACGCACGAGGTGGCCTTCCTCCCCGACGACGGGGAGGGGGAGCGAGCTGATTTTACACGGGATTTCCCGGACCGGTGGGTTTTTCCGTGGATGGGCCGGTCAAAAAACCCGAGCAGCACGTGCGGCCTAAGGGTGGACCGGAAAATTCCATTCATAAGCCGGCAATTCCATGCAATAGCATGTACAATGCAAGGTGCTTAGGACGGTGTTTAGAAAAATAAACCGGTTTGTTTCTAAGTACCGGTGCTTATTTATACTAGGTGGATGTCTAACTAGGCATCTCTTCTATAGAAATAATCACCAATGCTTAGCAAATTGGTTGGTTTATTTTTGTAAGCACTCCTCTAAGCACCTCCCATTACACATGCTCTAACTAGATGAGCTGGTGCGCCGGCGCCAAGGCCAAAATCGATACAATATTTTAGCGATAGATTTAATCATATGAAACTGAACCGTGTTGAGTAACTTGTATTCAACTTGCACGTACAACTATAGTTGAAGGAATACTTGTTTTGATTACATATTATCTATTGATGCATGTCATTCTAATTCGTATTTTGGAACGAAAGGAATGTGATGGTTCTATGTGAGAAGTCTTTTTTGTAACCGAGCTGCTTGGGTACGTTACACCACCCCTCTCATTAAAATGAGGCATATAATATTTTTCAAGACAAACAATGTAAAGTTGAGCAATGTTATAAAAAAAACTAATCGTGAAGCATGATACCATATATCTATGAAAATGCGTGTGCATGTTCTATCGTTGATAGTTTATAACAGCCTTGTCAAAGTTTATTACCAAATAAGGTAGTAACCCCCCCCCCCCCCCCTCCCCTCCCCCCCTAAAATATAAGATGTTTTAGTTTTATGAAGCTAATGTATCTAAACCTCTTTTATAGTGTAGGCTAAAAGTGGTCTAGCTACATTCAATTTGTAAAGTTAAAACATTTTATATTTTAAAACGGGGGGAGTATATTGTATTGTAAACATCCTAGCTAATGAAACAGGCACAAAGGTAGAAATCGAGGCAGTATTATAGGCTTAAGGCACGGCGAAATGGCAGAATCGGGCTAGAATTATGTAGTTCTTTACAGTTTCATATATCTCATTTCAGTGTCAACCACATGACACTTTACTCTAGTATATCCGGAGCCGGCCTGTTTTCTTTGCTAACTTATTTATATAGAATAGCCATTTCATCAAGGTACTACACATAGATATGATAATTTAGTACAACTTCACACTATTGTTTTTACAATTTGGGCTTTTGTCCAAGCTCGCTCACCAAATAATAGTTGTCATACCGACAGTACCATAATAAAAGAAGACCACAATCACAGATTTCAAGAAATTGTTGTCTTCTTTACATAGAATAGCCATTTTATTGAGGTGCAATAATAAACATTTACGCAATTATTCAAAGAAATTTATATCAACTAATAAAACATGCTCTTACTAACAACATCATATATATTGATAGTAAAGATACATATTACTTGACAACCCCTACCTTTCTAAAATATGAACTTTCTATAATCCTTCAACAGATTTCTTCCACGATGAGCAATGGCCGGATAACCACCTCGAGCCAGTACTGCAGCAACCAACATCCATAGTTGGTAAGGACCAGAGGACACAACCGTCGGCGAGTTTTATCTTGGTAGAAGAAAAAAGTGGCATGAAAGATAAAAAATTACATGATAAAAAACCATTAACAAAAGAAGCAATAGGTTTATCTCAATTTTATTATGCTAGCGTTGCATGCTTATAAGAATGCCGAGAAACAGATTTACAATCAATAGCTATTTCTTGCATGATTAGGCAAAGCTATAAGTAGATGATTCTCATTATTAGTCCCTGTTGGCAAGTACTTTTCCTATGCAATAGAAATAATAACATCTACCCTAAGAAAATACTTTCTTGAACCTACATAAGAAATAAGCTACTAAGCATTTCATTTATAATTTGTGCAACAACACCATAAACCAGCACTTCTTTGCACCTCATAAGTTATTGCAGCCAACCTAAGAAACCGTGTGAGAATTCATGCTAGTTGAAATCTGATGATGCCGCAACATCAAGTACTTCTAGGGAATGAAGAATAAAGGAGAATAAAATATAAGGCAACAAACAGGTTAAAAAGCTTTTCACGACCTTGGAAAAACATACAGAACTAAATCTAAATCAAACTAAAAAGTAAGAACCTCATCCAAGCAAATTACACGGTGATTCCTAGAGCCAAACTAATAGTCAATATTGTTTTCTTAAATAAATAACCACTAAGGGGGAAAGAGACAAATAGTCATGTACCTGAAAAGAGATTAAGACACTGAAAGGACGCTGGAATCTGGAAAAAAAATAGATCCACCAACCACGAGATTCGTGTAACAAACAAACATAGCCGATAAACGCAAAGGGTCATAAAATATGCTTTATCTAGTATATCGTGTATGGCATATATGGATTAACATTTAAAACGATAGCTAAAAACAGGAGTAACTAAGTAGCTAGGAACACATTATGAACCAAACAGAAGTTCAGTTTTGTAAGTTGCTCCTAGAATGGCCTATCACTATTTCTTGTTGAAAAACTCGAACACTCTTACTTAGCTGAATGGTAATGCCAGCTTTGTAGTTCACGCATGGCTTTCTCTAACGAAGCTAATGCCGAATTAAAGACCTTAAACGGAAAGACACAGGAGGTGGCGAAAAACGAAAAACGAGAAAGAGCTTACAAACTTCTTTGAACCCGGTAGCCAGCGGAGCCCTTATTCATGGGTTAGGGACTAGCATTGAACAAAGTTGGTGACAGTCGAAGAAAAAGTGAAAGGGCAAGTAAATAATCTAAACATGCGGGTAAGCAGCAAAAAAAGAATCAAAGTAACGCGCCCTACCTGTTAGTAAAGTCAGGCCTTCCAGAGCCTATCTAACACAGACATACACGCGGCAAAATTGATCTAGACTATCCTCTATCCGGATAGATATGTCCCTATGAGCGACTAGGCCGATCTTTTTTTATATGTTTTGGCCACGTCCGTTTCCGCTCCGAAGAGGAAGGTTTGGATCTTTCAATCTTATGTCGTGAGGGATGTGACCTATGTTAGGTCCATAAGATACCACAACTTTTAGTGTTCTATGATTCACCTCCGAATAATGAGTAGGTAGTTCGATCCTTTTGATTCTTATCTTCCTAGTAAACGGGGATCCGGGGAAGCTCACTTTTTTCAAATGGGGCTAGAAAGCATAGAACCCCGTCTTAAATAAACCGGTGAATCCAGAATCAAAGTGAGGAGAACAGGATATGTTATGAGAAGAGTGACGTGGGAATAGATTGCATTTCAAAAAGAGATCAAAGAAATATTAGTCGTCCGTAATTAGTGTTACCGTGGTAGGATTAGTAGCCTTTTTCGCGTGAGTCAATCTCGCTAGCCGCAAGAGAGAGGCCTATGTTCAAGGAATGAATCTTTTTTTGATAGGAAGGCTGGTGGCATACGAAGAGAGGGTGACAGAACATCTGCATTCCCTTTCTTTGATTGAGAGAAGGATAAAGCAGAAAAAAAGACTTTACTGAAATTCAATTCGTTTTTTTCCTTCCTGAGATATGGAATGTCATTAAATTAAGTAGATGAGATGCCAAATATAGGCAGGAGTTATTTCGCCAAGCAAAGCTTTGTGTTCTGAAGGTAAAGAAAGACGGTAAAGCCCATTAAAAAGAGTGCCACGCAGAAGCACCTCCTGTGTCACTCGATCCAAACCCGACACATCTTTCTTTCTATACGAAATGAGTTTGACCTTTTTTTTCAAAATAGAAACAGAAAACCAATTTAGGAATAGTGCGGGTGCGACGGAACGAATCAAGTGAAACGAGTCCCCCTTATGACATTTTTTCATCCAAGCAAGACCGGTTGTCTTTTGCCGATCGCTTGCTTACTAGCTTTCTAGTTGACAGAGACGGGGGGAAGGGGAGATGGTCTATATACAAACAATGCTATTACTTGAACGTTTCATAAGTTTGGTCAATAAAGAGATTTTACACTGAGTCTATGATATGGTAAGATAAAACACTAAGATATAAACACAATAATCTATTGCACATCTATCTCCATGCAACTGATGTGTTTGCCACAAAATTACCGTCCTAAATATACTTCACTTAAGTATAAGAGCTCTTTATAAATTCGTAAAGAATTTGAAAAACAGAACGAAAGAGGTCACCTACTCGAGAAACTTTTGTCCCAGTCGTAGGAGTCGCCGCCATATCGAGGCACAACTACTCAGGCTGTGCCCAACAACAGGAGGAGTGCCGCTGCTAGAGTGGTCTGTACTGCATCGTGTCGTACATTATTCAAGGGCCAACAATGTCTGCCTTTTAATCTCAGGTGGAGTACACAGACTGAGCATGTAGCACGCCATCATCGTACAAGGAAAAATAACAGAGCATCTGAAAGTAGTCAAGCATTGAGTAGAAATCACAGACACTCCTCCTAGGATAAACTTGAAAAATAATCCAAGAAATAATTATTGGCGAAATCATCATGCTTTGCACGGGGATAATAAATGACAGTATGGTGCATGTGAAACAAAAGAAAGATATTAAGCAATCACCTCAGCAAGAATATATGCAAGAACGGATTTGAATACCATCAACATCATACTCTGGAGCATAAAAACTGCTCGAGACATCCCTTAACATTCGAACTAAACCTTCTGTGCAGTTCTACAATTGACATATCTGATATCTCTTGTAAGTTTAAGTGGAATAAGTGGTATCTCGGATGTTCACACAGTGTCACATCATAACTGATCCATAAATTTCATCTGTGGCTATGAATTAAAAAAAGCACTTCAGTTTATTGTTTTTGACCTATTTTTGAGGAATTTGAGAAAAATATTGTCCTTGTGCTGAGGAGGCAAGTTACAGAATTTGAGGAAAATATTGTCCTTGGAATATTTTTGAATGGGAATAAAAGGATCAAACTTGACATCCGTAGAGCTGACTCCTGAGATGTTTGTTCTCTTCTGTCTTCATTAACTCAAATCTTTTATCACCGTATTAGCTGCATTCTCTATGTATTGAATAGCTGCTATAGCAGCAGTGTGTTCCACTATGGTTATATCCATGGACCTGACTCCACGTATAGTCATAGGAACATGGGAACCTGGATAGGACAATTTTGATGTGTGGAAAATGACAGTCACACGGACATTGCAGTCTTCATAAACCCTACGTTGACATTGATCCAGTGGATATCCAAGCTCTCTCAACATTACATCAAGTATCACTCTTTCTGGGATTGTTAAAAGTTTCTGAGTATCCTAGAATATGTTATTTGATAGAGAATTTGTCAATAGGAGACGAACAATAAAGACAGTAAATGTAGTTACACACAATCGATATCTGACTAATTGGCTACCGATGGTACAAACTAAAATTTAGAAGTATTAGATGTCAGAGAAAGCATATGTAACAGAATCACTGTCAAATCCTATTAATCCATTTCTACCATGCATTCAAGATCTATAGGACGTGCCAATTTTCCTTGCCTAAGTATAATCAATGTTAGAGTTAGAGTAAACTGAACGAAGTTAGATCCATGACCTACGTACATCAGGATTCATGCAAACCTGCATATATCTGTTGACTCTCACGGTCTTAAACTTGAATTCAGATAGAGATTACCTCGCCCCGTGGAGCCACCCGTCAGTCGTTGACGTTGGGGAAAATGAAGTTGGCCGACCAATCATCATCGTCCTGATCTGTGCTATATAAGTCAAAAGTTTTGACTTTTAAAATCGAATGATAGAGCAAACTCCAGAGTATTGGTCTTCAACACTGAATCTGCATTCAAATTATAGAATTTACTCCAATCTAATGAAAAATTGTATAAACAAACGAGGGCGATTTAGTTTCAATAACAGAAGTATAGGATGAGCTACCCAGCATGATGTGCATGTGTAAGAAGAAACCAAGCATCTTGGCTCTCACAACCCATCTGCAGCAATCTTCTACACCTCGAAGGAAAGAAAGTACAATTAGGAAAGCAGTAAAAGTATTCTTCTTGGCATGACGCCTCATCAACAACAAGGACTTGGGCACGAGGCTGCGAATAAATATTAGAAGAAATAGAGTTTCTTTTTTTTGCCAAGCTGACACAATCAGTACCCATAAGAATACTGCCTTTGAAGACGTGGGTCAAAACTAAAACTTCTTAGGTCTCACTAATTGCTCGTGTGTATAGTTTATCGGTTAGCATTATTAGAATACTAAACAAAACAAAGTAACCTATGTAACTAATTGCACTTCTGGTTGCACAGTACGGCATTCAGCAACCTAATAATGTCTCCGCGTCTTGCAGCCGCCGACCCCCAGATGCAGCCGCTCCGCTCACCATGGAGCTAGAAAACAATCACTTCTCATAGACATAATAACAAATAAATAGAGGTCACACAGAATGTTTTGGCTTTTCTGAGACTTTCTCCATCAGGTGAGATTTAAGTTTTTATACCCAAATGCTATTTCTCCATTGAGAAGTGAACACACACACGTTCTTTGTCCATTTAAACATGAACACAAACAGTTTCAGGGCACATGCGACACTCCTTTTAGCACATCATGATGGCCATAAAGAATTCAAAAAGAGAGAGAGGGGCTGGAATTACCGCAAATACCAACAACAGTCTGTAGTTGCTTATATCCTTGTGTTTCCCCAACAAGACCTGTTGCTAGCTGCAAGGAGAAGGCACAATGGTGTAAACCAACAACTCTCCTCCAAGCAGTCAAGAAAACAAAAACCAAGAACAACATGGGACGAGGATTTATAAGCAATTGCACACATGGGGAGATGGTCCTCCTAGGTCCCTTGGTCCACCAACTGTTGTCGCAGTCGAACCATAGTTACCAGCGAACCGGATCGCCCGGAACGAGGAACGGGATCGGGGAACGGGATTCGACACGCTAGCGATCAAGGATCGGTCAGCAATATATATCTCCGGTACTCCAAGTTGGTTCGTGGATCGCATCCACTTTGGTTTGGATCGATAACCTCGGATCAATAGAGTGGGTCGCAGAATTAAGAGTATTAATGAGCCAAATATGGCGCTTGGATTAAGGGTAAAGCAGCAGAATCAAGGGTATTAATGATCCAAAATATGGCGTTTGGAATTAAGAGTAGAGACGCAGAATCAAGGGTATTAATGACCCCAAATATGATGCTTGGAATTACCAATTTTTCGGTTTGTTGTTAATGGTCCTACCATATTTCAGTGCTAATTTAGGAACAAGTATGATCGCGGAACAGGGATCGCGAACCAAAAACGAATCCCGTCGATCCACTCCCGTTCCCGACCCTCGATCCGGATCGATCGACCCGGGGCCGCGGAACGCGCCACCGATCCCAAACCCTGCAACTATGAGCCGAACCGGAGGTCCGTAGGGTACACTGCACGCACTACCCCCTTTCCTCTGTACGAGCGGGCGCAACGCCTCCCACGTCGTGGCTCCATAGTTGTCTAATTGTCTCTTGGAATGCATATTTGCATCTTTCTGCTATTGAACTGACTAAACATTAGCATAAGATGGATAAACAATGGCATGTGCAACCTCGCCGAAAAATCCATGCAGGAAACATGCTAGTTGCTAGCTCGATTGACTTGACTTGCAATTATCAACAGATCATGTGACAAAAAATAAAACTTGGAGACATGACCACAAACGGCCATAAGTAAACAAGACCAGCATCCCTCCGATTTATCAATTCTTGAGTGTGTTATCTTCAACATCAAGGAACTTCAATTAATCTGCCTAACATTGTTTTGGTCTAAACGTAGGGTTGGGGTAAAGACGCAATGAGTAGGAGTATGTGAAGTTTCAGCCTAAGTCATACGGAAAACACATAGGTGGACTGTAATTCTTGCTTCTTAAAAGAGATAAAGCAGGTCTTCTACATTCATGATCAGCTAAAAGTTTCAGGTTATGCCGACAGAACAGAGTTGTATGTAAAGATGAAGCAGGCTCCAAATGTAAACGTTCTGCAAATGCATGCTTTGTCCTTAAATACGTCGTCAAGCAATCTAAAAGGATATGCAGCGACTCAACAAAAAGAAAAGGGAGCCAATGGAGAAGTGTTTAGAGGAGAACATTATAAATCTGCGTTGTTTTTGTTAAGAGACATTTGCACATGATAAAACTACTATGAAGCTGACGCCATTCAGAATCCAATACCATTGTACAGATGCAAGGCTAAATCAATTACAATTTGTCACCTAGATGCATCCATCTCTGAAAACTCTCATTTCGACAGAGTATATGAACCAGATACAGGTCCCCAGCTGTACCCTACTAGATGTTAGTCCCTAAACCGTTCAATATATGGCTGAAATAGGAAAAACGTGAAACAACCAAGGCGTTGGCTGGATACAGAGAACATCAGATCTAGCGAAGACAAGCTAGCAAAATCAGAAAATTTTGAAACAATGAAATAAGAGAGGAAGAGGAGACCCGAAACTGTAATTTATACCTAGGCGGTTGTAGACGACCGACGACCGGCGGTGCGTCACACCGGTGCCAGGCACTATACCGGAGCGACACCGCCCTCCTCCATGTGCGCTCCTGCAGCCCACCACTGCAGCCATCCCCGTCCGCCCGCCACGGTCCCCCAGATACACTCCTGCAGCATCTCGTCTCTCCCGCCACCGCGGTTGTCCCCGTCCGCCCGCCGCGGACCTCCGAGATGTGCTCTTGCAGCGCCTCTTGCCGGCCACCACCGTGGTCGCCCAATCCGGCTCCGTCCTCTCGCTGCATCGTCATTGGCGCCCCTGCTCTACAACCACGCGTGCTGCTAGTGGAGAGGATGCCAGTGGGTAAGGGCGAGGCCGGGGCGCTGAAGCAGGAAGGAGAGGAGACGGCGGCGGATCAAGGAGGAGGAGAGGAGGAGCAGGGAGGAGAGGTGGCGACAGGGAGAGGATGCTAGGATTGGGGAGGAGGGGAAGGAGACGACTCGGGGTAGTCTGGGATATTTTGACTCCACGCGCATAGCAAAGACGACGCAGATCAGCACCCTTGTTGCCTCCAACAGTCGGCCCCACATGTTCATGGGCCCAACCGTCATGGTCTTGTTACGAGAAGGACGAGGTGAAAGATATTCTGCCGCATCCAACGGTTGCATGCAAAAGTGAAGATAAAAACTACCTTGTTCATCTCGATCGGATGCTCCACCAAGGTGCGCACACGAGAGCAGCTGTGAGGCCGGGTTGGCCACGGGCCTTTATAGGTAGTAATAGGAGTGCATGCGTTTTTTTCCTATAAGAGCATCTCCACTCGTTCCCAATACGGCGTCTGACGGTTTTAGCCCGTATTTGGGAGCGCCGGATAGATCACAGATTTGGGGCCCGCTTATAGCACCACCACCGACCGCATGAAGCAAAACTCGATACGGCGTGCACACCGCTATTAGGCGCACGTAGCGCCGACATCAGCCTCCATGTAGCAAACCCTCGATGTCGTACGTAGCAGCGCCCCCGGTTACATGTAGCAAATCTAGCCATGGTAGAGAGATTTTGCATGACTACGACGGCGGTGCAGCGAGGGCCACGAGAGTGCATGTCGGCGGTGGCGCGCATAGTCACGCTGGAGAGGTGTTGTGGATAGGAGCGAGAGGTCTGCAAGGGCTACAACAGCGTGGTCCAGGGTGGCGCAAGCGTGCGACTAGGACAACAACGGCTAGGGCAGCGGTGCGCGGCTAGTGGAAGAGGAGGTGCGTGACTAGAACGACGACGCGAGAGGGAAGCGTCGACGGCGCGGCGGCACGATATGTTGGTGGTGCGAGCTACAGGGTGTGTCGTGGTGGCTCAAGCTACGGCGCGGCATCGCGAGATGCAAGGCGGGCGGCGCGTGAGCTATGTCGTGGTGGCTGATAATCCCCAAGAGTAGGGAATCACTATAGTATAATTCGATAAGTATTTGAGTATCAAGCACACGACGAGCTGAAAGTAAACTATCTATTCTCTAAAGTCCTATAACCCACTTATATAGCCCTTCGTGCAAATCAATTAACTATAGTGTGTAGGTTTGTTTTTATACTAACTAGAGAACGGTAAAGTGTTGAAAGTGAATACAAGAAGTAAAGTATTGCAAGTAAAGTAAAAACAAGTAAAGTAAGGCAAGTAAAAGTAAAGGCGGATAACTCAAGGGAGCAAGTGTTTAGGAAAATTGTTATTTCATTCATTTAGTTATCATAATTAGTTGAGCACATGGATATTATTTTTACTATTTTTTCTAGAGAGGACCCATAGATAGGTGCAGCCATATACATGAACAAGCACACCCCTAGTGATTGATCCCAAGACCAATTAAGAGCAAATAAGGAAATTATCAAGACATAAAGTCCAATCACCGTATTTATATTTGAGGTCCCCATAGTTATATCTTCTGTTAATTAACCATGAATTAATATAGCATGCATGTCTAAAAATTGGGACACGGTTTCTGTCAAACTCCAGCTATCCCTCCTCCTACCATTATGCAACGGTGATAAACTTATGATTCCCCACATATGTGTGCACTCATATATTAGTACAAAAGATCATCATAGCATATAACATATACTTTTATGCAACCAATAACGAACTATTTCACAATTGCCATAAACAATTCACTCCTCGAACAAACACATAGAGATACAATAGATCATGGGAAAACAATAGATTGCATCACACATCATGTTTGCCAAGAAATTATAGTAGGGATATGAGAGGGATGTTATCGTTGATGTTGATGATGACCATGCCAAAGGGGGTGGAGTCCACCGGAGGAGATTTTGGCAGTGTTTCCCCCCTCCGATCTCCGCCAGCGGCGGCCTATAGACTCTTTATTTATGTTTTTATCTCTGCCTCTGTCTGTTCTGAGATCGCGCCGAGGACCCATTTTATAGAAGGTTTTAGGTCAATACGAAGAGGATGGCGGTGGAATCGATGACATCCGAGCAATGACGTGAGAAAGAGGGTAGGTGGCGCGACCTAGGTAGGAGCCCGCACCACTGAGCCTCTTTCCCATCCCATTAAGCTCCTGGTGACCTCCTTTGTCTTGATAGATGCTCCCCAAAATTCAAAAGTGTGCTCTCTGACCTTGCTCTTTTTGGAATGTAGCTCATATAATGTTAAAAATACTAACATAAGGTGTTTTCTACTAGATAGAATCAGAACCATAGGAGAGGGGATTGTTTAGAACAATCCCGAAATTATTAAGAACATTGATAATAACTACTAATATGATGCAAATATGTTATAATATGTGACAACAAACTACAAAGTTCATGTATGCATTTTACATGCATCAATATTCTCAAGCTTAACCTATGATCGTCCTCGAGCATAGAGGTGATAAAACTAACATGGACTTTAGAGTTTGTTGCTATGTTGCATACCATAAGTAAGTATCATTTCTACAAAAAGTTAAATGGTTCATTCTTTAAGGAATAGTCACAAGCAAATGAGCTATAAAGTGATATCTCTTATGCTCTACATCTATGCTTAACAATAAGTCATTTTGTATAAAAACAAATGCAAGTACTATGGACAATTAAGCATGTATGGCATCTTATTTCTGTCTTAGAAACTTCCTTTCATTTCTTTTCTTTCTTGGACACTTGAATAACAGAAAGTAAGCAGGGAACATATGTGCTACCTCTGGAAAAAATTAAAAGGTTGTCATAAAACAAAGTTTGGGATATGTAGCTCATGTCAATGGTAATCATAAGAATGGGTATCCAAGTAATCTAAAGTAAAAGCAAGTATGGTTTATATGATTGGACCCTTACAAGTTTAATGTCTCATGCCCATTTACCACAAGTACCCAATGCTCATGCTACTCAACTTTAAAATCACAAGTGTTCGTCCTCATATGCATACAGTTCTGAACAAGAGCTCCAACCGAGGTACCTATTGTCCCTTTGTACGAGTTACCCTTTTGTGAGAAGGGGCTATCCATATTCACATGACAAGACAAACAGACAAATGAACCCCATCAACATTTCTTTTTATTTACCATTTGCATAGCTTTTTATTAGAATGCTCCATAAAATGTTCATGCTGTAAATTTCCACCATGATGCATAACATAGCTTAAGTTAGCATCTCAGGATTCTCTCTAACACATATGCATGCTCAAAATACTTGTCCATTTAAAAGAACATGACATCAACAATAATAGTGCAATGTTTGAAAGCGTTCCCCATAACAACATGGTTTTGCTAACAATCAACTCATAAGTTGTCAATCACATAACTTACATAATTTCAGTAACAATGGTTAATGGTCTTACCCCCACATCTTACTTTCCCATGAGCTTTAAACTACACAAAAGGGATGTTTTTGAAACATTCAAAGGCATAGCACATATATTATACTTGGATTAGCATATGCCATATAGGTAGGTATGGTGGACACTGTTGTAATAGATTAGTTTAAGAGATTTGGATATACAAGTCTTCGCTTGTGTGATCATTTTGGGCTAGCAAAAACAATGTTGACCATCCACAAACATGCACAAGTGTCCATAGTGCTAATCATTTATTAATAGACAAAGTAACATCAAGTTAATCATCTCTGTATGTGAATAAAATATAACACTAAATAAGGCACTTGCAAATTATCATTTATGAAAGCATATGAAACAAACAACTCCATGCATAACTTGTACTTAAACCCTTACTTTTCGTGCATCCATTTTTGTATTTATTTTTACTTCTACAACAACTTTATTGATAATGTTCTTGGAAACATGAATATAATACTAATTTAATAGACGCTCCAAGTTTATGCGAAAAATTTATGTTGCTCAAAAAACAAAGTTTAGAGGTTTGCAAATGGTGAGTGTAATACGTCTAGTGGGGTGCCTTGGGAATCCCCAATATTATGGTTGTAACCATTCTTGGGTAGCTCATGGTGTGGTGTTCCTCCATTCCCTGTCAAAAACTTCAACACACAACTTTCTTTCATTTCTTTTCTATGGGGCGACATTACTGGTATATAGATAGCATGCAAACTATGATAAAAAGCCCCAAATAAAAATGGTTTTAAATGTACAGAGAGTTTCTTAAGTGGCTAACATCCAAAAATATCAAAAGACTCAAAAACAATCAAATCAAAACTCAAAGAAGCCACTCTTGTAACAAAAGACTGATTCTGTCCAAAAAAAACAGCAGCCGCAGAACGTAATTATTTCACCCATTTAAACATGTTAGGAATTTTAGCCAGTTTTTTGTATATAGAGGATAAAAAGTTGCAACTACGGTTCAAATATGAGCACATTCGGAGTTACATAAAAAAGCATAGAATTTTTATAATAAAAAGTGTTCGTGTAGGAATTTGTTGCTCCATATGTTTTGTCAACTTAAAACATACAAATGGGTAAAACTTGGTACTTTATTTTTGTAAATTGGAAAAATAAGCTAAAACTTTATTTTAACAGAGAATAAAAGTTAAAAAACCAAAAATAAAGAATAAGCAAAAAGAACCAATAAATAATCAAGAAAACAAACAGAGAAGAAAAGAAAATCCTTTTGTTGTTTTTATTTTACCAAAAAAACAAATAAAAGAACATAAAATATTTGTGTTTCAACAAAAGGTGGAACCAGACGCAAAAAGAACCAAGAAAGAATTTTTTGTTCTTGTTTTTGGTTTATCGAACAGAAATACATGTGTACTTGTACAAATGGGTACATGACCTATATGTCCGTTCAGAGGCTGAATGTTGGTTTGAGATCCGGAAAAAGGTGTTGTACATAGCTGTTTTATATCATTTTTTATATTTCATTAAAGATGAGGTAATCCCGGAAAAGTACATACGAGAGGTAGTGCCGTATCGGATTATGAGGGAAAGTGGCCATGTACCCAAAGTTTCTTGTACCTATACTAGACTCACAAGAGCCTGTCCCGCATGACTCTCCCTTACCTTATCCTTTCTTTATTTTCCTCATTGTTCTCTCTACCTCCATTGTTCTAGCAACTGCCGATGGCTGTGAAAATAGACATCTTTCTCCGCATTTAATCATATTTTAAGTAAAGTAATTTGACCAAGAATCTCTCTAACCTTCCTACTAATGACTAATTATTGCAAAGATATGTAATCCTTAGTTTTAATTTGTGTTGTGTAGGAAATCACACTTTTAAGGCAAAATCAAGAGCATTCATTGAAGATTATCAAGTTACCAACTCAGCCAAGCTAATTGGGAACGAAAAGGGATCTTCCGCAAGCTTAACGACCAGCTTTACGGGCAAGGCCCACCAGTACAGTGTGGCGTTGGCTTCGCTAGGTCAAACACTGTAACTTTCGGGAAGACGTCTATATATTTCGAGACTCCAGCAGCCGTGCTGAGGGTCGCCATTCTCAGATTGAATCACAACACTACCAAAGGAGATGCACCACCATAGTTCATCCTCTCCAACCCCCATCCACTCCATAGCCATATCCATCTTCTTGTACTTGAGATCTCCTTATGATTTGGCGACCATTGTAAGAATATTTGGTTTCAATCTAAGTATTTTGCACAATATTTTCTATCCTTGATCTTATTGTTATGAGTAAGTAGTCCTCATGGGCTGTGAATGAATAGGAGATATTTATATTTGTTTCTTCGTCTCTTGTCTTGATCCATGGACTTGTAGGTACCAAGATCCCACAGAGTATGAGTGGTGAACGATGACTTCACGCGGTGAAATACAAAGATACCTACTCTATTTACGCAAAACAAAAGGTAAATATGCTTCAATTTTAAACTCATCAACTCCCCCAAGCTAGGCTCTTGCTCGTCCCCGAGCAAGATGGTGGCTTATGGACAAGATCATCATGTTCATGAGACACGAGTAGTTACAATAAATGAGGTAGAAATTGAAATAGGAATAC
Organism: Avena eriantha; assembly: GCA_910589775.1. Taxonomy (NCBI): domain Eukaryota; kingdom Viridiplantae; phylum Streptophyta; class Magnoliopsida; order Poales; family Poaceae; genus Avena; species Avena eriantha. The sequence goes on along the minus strand of OU342742.1, from coordinate 61,618,807 downwards.
AACATCAGATGTAGAGATACTTTGGGGGTATTACCATACCCTTACACATTACATAACTTAGAGGCTTCCACACCTTTTATAGTATTAATTAAATCATAAGAAGATGCTAGTGATTTAACATACCATATAATCATAGAGTTTAGATATATAGGGCACTAAGTTTAGTAATGAAGATTCATGATCATTCTCTTTTTTTCTATGTTTGATTCTTTTGATAGATGCTTGATACGTTGCTAACGTATCTATAATTTTTGATGTTCCATGCTTGTTTTATATCTACTTTCTTATGTGTTGTCCACACTTTGGAGTATTTTTATACAATTTTTGGGACTAACCTATTAACAAGATGCCACAGTGCCAGTTGCCTGTTTTTTGCTGTTTTGGGTTCCAGAAAAGTCAGAAAATGAATATTCTCGGAATTGGACGGGACAAAAGCCAAAGTCGATATTTTACCGGAAAACTCACCGAGCCAGAAGACGAGACGGAGAGGGACCAGGGGCTGGCCACACCACCTGGTGGTGCGGGCCAGGCCAGGCCGCGCCAGGGGGGTGTGGGCCCCTAGGGCACCCCCTCGGCCTCCCCTTTCGCCTATATATCGCCTCCGATACAGAAACCCTAAAGACAAGAGCCTCCAGCCACGAAAAGTTCCGCAGCGCCACCGCCACCGAAGGGGAGATTCGGGGGACATAAAGTCTCTATTCTGGCACCCTGCCGGGATGGGGAAGTGAGCCATCTCCATCGATCTCCAACACCATCTCCATCCCGTTGCTGATTCCCATGATGATGAGGGAGTAGTTCTTCCTCGAGGCTAAGGGCTCTACCGGTAGCTATGTGTTCATCTCTCTCTCTATGCATGATCATATTGTGATGATGAGCTTTGTAATCAAGCTACTCGAGTGCTTTAATAGATCTCTTCTCTCCCCATGTGTGTGAAAGTGACAGTGTGCACACCATGGTGGCACTTAGGCTAAAGATTACAATTACTTGTTATGAGTTATATTTGGAGTTGGATGTTTCTATGAAATTGTGGTGTTTGTTGGAACCATCTAGAGCTCAAGGTGACAGTGTGGGTTATCTAGATGGGGAAAGCGGACTTTGAGGAGTGCTGTTATAGCCCTACCATGGATTAGAATGTCCAACCGGAGAGTAGTTCAGAGTAGTATCATGAAGATAAGATGTTTATATGAGAGTGTTCACTAGTGAAAGTATGATCCCTAGGCCTTGTTTCTAAGCATTGAAACACCGTTTGCAACTAGATCTGTTACATATTTGCTTGCTGCCATCCTTATTTCAGTTTGCATTTTGTCTCTTCCACGCCATCAAGCTATTTTCTGGCACCGTTACCACTTATAATTATCCATACCACTTGTATTTTACTATCTCTTCGCTGAACTAGTGCACCTATACACCTGACAAGTGTATTGGGTGTGTTGGGGTGATACATTGCAAATGTATCTATAATTTTTGATGTTCCATGCTTGGTTTTATCTACTTTCTTGTGTTTTGTACACACTTTGGAGTACTTTTCATATGATTTCTTGGACTAACCTATTAACGAGAGCCACAGTGCCAGCTGCCTGTTTTCTGTTGTTTTTGTTCCAGGAAAGTCAGAAAATGAATATTCTCGGAATTGGACGGGACAAAAGCCAAAGTGCCTATTTTTCCAGAAGACATCTGAAGCCAGAATACGAGACAGAGAAGGGCTGGGGGCCGGCCACACTACCTAGACGCGCGGCCAGGCCTGGCCCGCGCCAGGGGGGTCTGGCCGACCCCAGCACCCCCTCGGCCTCTCCTTCCGCCTATATATTGCCCTCGGGACCAAAACCCTAAGTAGCCGATCAAAAATCCACGAAAGAGTCTATAGCCGCCGTCATCTCCATCCCTAGATCGGGAGGGATCTGAAGCTCTTCCCGGCACCCTGCCGGAGAGGGGAATTCACCCTGGAGGCCTTCTTCATTATCATGCAAGCCTCCGGTGTGATGCATGAGTAGGTCATCTCTGGACTATGGGTCCATGTAGTAGCTAGATGGCTGGTTCTCCTCCTTTGTGCTTTCATGTCTAGATCTTGTGAGCTCCGTTCATGATCAAGATCATCTATTTGTAATCCATACATGTTGTGTTTGCGGGGATCCGATGGATATTGAGATGCTATTTCAGATTGATTATTGATTCTATCATGTCTATTATTTGTGATCTTGCATGCTTTCCGTTGTTAGTAGCTATCTTGGCCAAGTAGATGCTAGCAACTTCAAGAGTTAGTATTTATGCTCGATAGTAGGTTCATGCCTCTGGTAATCTGGGGAAGTGATAGAAATATCTAAGGTACTAGATGTGTTGTTGCTACTAGGGAGAAAACAACAATCCTTTGTTCATAGAACAATCGTATTGTTTAAATTACACACAATTCGTAAAGCAATAATCTATTGCTTGCAACTTAATACTGAAGGGGGTTCGGATGATAACCTGAAGGTGGATTATTGGTCATAGATGCACTTGGATGGCGGTCTATGTATAATGTCGTAATGCCCAATCAAGTTCCAAAGGAGTCAAGATGATTAGTATATGCATGTTGCTTTCTCGATGTTTGTCAATTGCCCCGCTGTAATTTGTTCACCCAGCATGTCATCTATCTTAAGGAGAGCCACCTCTAATGAACTGTGGACCCCAGTCCTTTCTTTTACATACAATCTACAAATTGTTTACTGCTTTGTGTTTACTTTCTACAAACTATTACTTCCTTCCATTCGATACGTTTAATCCTTTGTTTTCAGCAAGACCGGTGAGATTGACAACCTCATCGCAAGTTGGGGCAAAGTTCTATGGTTGTGTTGTGCAGGTCTCCACGTTGTTGCTAGCACCGGTAGTGCGTCCTGCCAACGTTCAGTTAGCTACACCTTTGGGGTGTTTCCTTGCTCCTACTAGATTGATAACCTTGGTTTCTTACTGAGGGAAAACTTGTTGTTGTGCTCATCATACCTTCCTCTTGGGGTTCCCCAACGAGCTCGATATATTTGGGCTATCATCAAGCTTTTTCTGGCGCCGTTGCCGGGGAGTCAAGGACATATTCACAAGGGGAGTCCCTCATAACCAATCTCTTTACTTTGTTATTTTTGTTTTGCTTAGTTTCCTTTTGCTTTGTTTGCTTGTTTCTTTATCAAAAAACACAAAAAAATAGTTTTACAAGTTTGCTTTCTTATTTGAAAACACAAAAAATGACTACTCTTGAAACCACTAAGTTGTGTGACTTCACTAGCACCAACAATGATGAATTTATGAGCACACCTATTGCTCCACCTATGCCTGAAGCTACTTTCTTTGAGATAAAACCTGCTTTACTCAATCTTGTTATGAGAGAACAATTTTTTGGTATTGGTAATGAAGATGCTGCTGCCCATCTAAATAACTTTGTTGAACTCTGTGATATGCAAAAGCATAGGGATATAGATGGTGATATTATTAAGCTTAAATTGTTTCCTTTCTCTTTGAGAGGAAAAGCTAAAGAATGGTTGAATTCCTTAACTAGGAATAGTATTGATTCTTGTACTAAATGCAAAGATGCTTTCATTGGAAAATACTATCCTCCTGCTAAGATTATATCTATGAGAAGTGAAATAATGAAGTTTAAACAATCTGATAATAAACATGTTGCTCAAGGTTGGGAAAGTATGAAATCTTTCGTAAAGAATTGTCCCACTCATGGACTGACTGCTTGGATGATCATCCAAACCTTTTATGCAGGATTGAACTATTCTTCAAGGAACGAAGGGTACATCTTTTTGAAGAAGATTAGTAAGGGGTTTTGATATCCTAGAAAAGTCTTTAATAAACCTTCTATAGAAACCAACATGACCAAGGATACTGCGAATACCTTTGATGTCTCTTGGACATGATCTTCTCAATTGCCTCAACCTTATCTCTATCAACTTCTATGCCTCTTTTAGAAACTTTATGCCCAAGAACAATCCCTTCCTTAACCATGAAGTGGCATTTCTCCCAATTAAGAACAAGATTAGTTTCTTCACATCTCTGCAAAACTTTATCAAGGTTGTGTAAACAATTATCAAAAGAAGTTCCATAGACAGAAAATTCATCCATGAACACTTCTACAATTTCCTCACAAAAACCATGAAAGATAGCAGACATGCACCTTTGGAAAGTAGCAGGAGCATTATATAAACCAAAAGGCATACGTCTATAAGCATAAGTTCCATAAGGGCAAGTAAAAGTAGTTTTTTCTTGATCTTTTTGTTTAACAGCAATTTGAGAGAAACCAGAATAACCATCAAGAAAACAAAAATGGGTCTTTTTAGACAACCTTTCCAACATTTGATCAATAAAAGGAAGCGGGGAATGATCTTTCTTAGTAACTTTATTGACTTTTCTAAAATCAATGCACATCATATAGCCTACTACTATTCTTTGAGGAATAAGCTCATCATTATCATTAGGAACAACGGTAATACCTCCTTTTTTAGGAACACAATGAACATGACTAACTCATTCACTGTCCGCAATAGGGTAAATAATACCAGCATCAAGGAGTTTCAATACCTCATTCCTTAGCACTTCCTTCATCCTGGGGTTTAAGCGTCGTTGGTGCTCTACTACTGGCTTTGCATCTGGTTCGATGTTGATAGAATGCTGACATATAGTAGGTGAAATCCCTTTTAAATCATCCAGAGTATAGCCCATAGCTCCTCGGTGTTTCCTCAAAACCTCCAATAGCCTTTCTTCTTCCTTTCCTGAAAGTGTAGCGCTAATAATAACAGGATATATCTTTTTATCATCAATATAAGCATATTTAAGATCATCAGGGAGAGGTTTTAGATCAAAAACCGGATCCTTTTTAGGTGGCAACATGGTACCCAGGTCTTCTACAGGCAAGTCATGCTTAAGCATCTTAGGCTGATCACAGAGAATCTTGTCGATCTCGTTCCTTTCTTCCATGAAGACTTCACTTTCATGATCTTCCATAAATTGCTGCAAAGCATTGTTAGGAGCAAGAGAAATAGAAGCAAGTTGTTCAACTCTAAAATCCTCATTATGGGTTTCCTCTTCACAAGGTTCTTTAGCAAATTTTGAGAAATTAAACTCATAAGATTCCCCGTCAAACTTAGTCAAGATTTTCTCCCTCTTGCAATCAATAATAGCTCCACAAGTACTCAAGAAGGGTCTACCAAAAATGATAGGATAAGTTTTACTAGCAGCTGAACCAAGTACTAGAAAATCAGCAGGATACTTAATCTTACCACAAAGAACTTCCACGTCTCGTACAATACCAATTGGAGAGATGGTCTCTTTATTAGCAAGGTGAATAACCACATCAATCTCTTCCAATTCGTAGGGACTGATTTCATGCATAATTTCTCTATAAAGCTCATAAGGAATATCACTGGAACTTGCACCAATATCACATAAACCATAATAGCAATGATCACCAATTCTAACAAAAAGCATAAGAACACTAGCCTTTTTAGTTCTATTAGGATGTGAAACAATATTAGAAGCATCATCACAAAAGACTATGTGCGCATCTTCTATGCTTTTAGTGACAAGGTCTTTCACAATTGCTACCACAGGTTCAATGTTTATTTGTTCATCAGGTTTTACAGTTCTATTTTCACTTTTGGTGATTACATTAGTTACCATAGGATGGTCCTTTACCTTTTCTGGGAAGGGAATCTTCTCGATATAAGGTTCAGGTAAGATGGGATCAATAATGCAATACTCAGCACTCCCAACAGGAACATAGTCAACAATATCTTTGTAAGGTGCATGGTATTTATTCCATCCCCTTTTTCGAATTTCGATATAAGAATCAAAAGCTCTAAAGCAATTTGTAATAACTTGCAAATCAAGACCATAAGCATGACTAATATTTTGAAAGTCATCAGTTCCCATAAAAGATTCAATGCATTCATAATCATAATTTATACCTAACTTTCTACCTTTGTCATTCTCCCAAGCTTCAGCATTGTCTTGAATACGGTCTAGAAGATCCCATTTAGCTTCTTCTTCCATACGAGTGAATGATCCAGCACAAGAGGCATCCAATAAATCCTTGTCATGTAGAGGGAGCCTTGCATAAAAGTTATTGATAATAATATTGTTAGGGAGCTCATAAATGGGACATTTGAGCATTAGTAACTTCAATCTCCCCCAAGCTTGAGCTGTACTCTCTCCATCAAGAGGCCAAAAGTTGTATATTTGATTCCGATCTTTATGAATCTCACTAGGAGGATAAAACTTTGAATAAAAGAGAGGCACTATTTCCTCCCATTCCAGAGCTTGACCATTCTTCAACAGCTTATACCATTCCTCGGCTCTTCCTTTCAGTGATAATGAGAATAACTTCTTCTTAACTTGATCTGTAGTAATACCTGCACACTTGAACAACCCGCATAATTCGTGTATAAAAAGTAAATGATCACCGAGATGGACAGTTCCATCCCCAACATAATATTTATCCATAACACGATCAATAATTCTTGTGGGTATTATAAAAACATCATTCTCAATAGGTGGTGGCTTATCTACTACCTTAGTATTGGTAGTAGCATTACCAAATAAGAAACTCAGTGAATCATCAATAATGAAAATAAAGCAACTAGCGGAAGTAAACAATACTCACATTAGAAGTTTCCTTTACCAGTTCCACTCTCCAATAGCGCTTCACTCCCCGACAACGGCGCCAGAAAATAGTCTTGAGGACCCACAAGTATAGGGGGTGTATCGTAGTATTTTTGATAAGTAAGAGTGTCGAACCCAACGAGGAGCAGAAGGTGCTGGCTAGTGGTATGGATCAGGAATTCTCTGCAAATACTTAGCAAACGGATTTTTAGGGGTTTTTGATAAAGCAAGTAAACAAAGTACAAGTAAATAAAAGACAGTAGGAATAAATGCAGCAAGTGGCCCAATCCTTTATGGAGCAAAGGACAAGCCGTTTGTATTACTTAAGATGACCAAATGTTGTCGAGGACACATGGGAAGACTGTCAAGTGATTTTGCTTCATATAGTTGATCAATCTTCTCTAGCTTGCTAAGTGTTGTGTGGGTGAACCTGTGCTAATGTACCACCCCATCCAAGACTAATACATACTTGTGATTATACCCCTTTCAAACATCCGTAAGTACAAGAAAGTAATTAAGGTAGAAACCTAACCACACCTTTAAACTCTAAGACCCTTACGTCCCTTGTGCTATGGTTTCCTAACGGGGGTTCAGGTTTCTGTCACTCCGGCAACCCCTACGATTAGTAGCCAAATACACAATGCATTCCCCTAGGCCCATATAGGTGAAGTGTCATGTAGTCGACGTTCACATGACACCACTAGAAGAAGTACACCACAACTTAAATAACAATCTATTGAATCTCTCTCAACGCAACTCCACTACTAACAACATGACTTCTCCCATGTCCTCAAGAACAAAACGAACTACTCACAAGACATCATATGGATCATGATCAGAGATGGAATAATGATGTATAACAATCTGAACATAAACAATAATTCAATGGTTCACTCAATAGCATCAACTACAAAGAGTAATCAACACCGGGAAAGTTTCCCCTATGAACTATGCAAGATTCAACTCAATTGTTACAGCAATATGGAGATGGTGATGAGGGTGCTGATGGTGGTGATGATGATCCCGATAAAGTCCAGCTTGATGGTGGTGTTGATGGTGACGATCTCCCCTCTCCGGGAAGGAATTCCCCCGGCAAAAATCTGTCTGCCGGAGAGATCTTTCTCTCTCGGTGTTTTCCGCCCCGTAGAGGCGGTGGAATCTTTCTGTGGTCGCTCCCTGAGTCTTAGGGTTTCGGGAGGATGATATACGCCAGAGGGGAGAGGCTGGAGTGGGCCAGGGTGTCCACACCACCTCCTGGCGCAGCCTAGGGCTGCCCGCGCTAGGGGTGGTGTGGGCCCCCTGTGGCCCATCTCCACTCTGTCTTCTGGCATCCTTAGTCTTCTGGAAAAATAGGATTTTCCATATATTTTCCCGGATTTTCTAATCTTCGCGAATTTTGCCTCCAAACAGCACCTTTTCCATCAGAATCCTAACTACAGCGGTCCATGATCCAAAAGTCATCAACCATGCAAAAACAGATGAAATAACATAAGTATCACCTCTCAATACGAAATATATCAATGAATAATATTGAATTAAGACATAGAATAGTGATGCAAAATGGACATATCAGACCACGGTCCTTTCTTTTACTTTCAATCTACAAATTGTTTACTGCTTTGTGTTTACTTTCTGCAAACTATTACTTCCTTCCATTCGATACGTTTAATCCTTTGTTTTCAGCAAAACCGGTGAGATTGACAACCTCATCGCAAGTTGGGGGCAAAGTTTTATGGTTGTGTTGTGCAGGTCTCCACGTTGCTACTAGCACCGGTAGTGTGCCCTGCCAAGGCTCAGCTAGCAATAGCTTTGGGGTGTTTCCTTGCTCCTGCTAGATTGATAACCTTGGTTTCGTACTGAGGGGAAACTTGTTGCTATGCTCATCATACCTTCCTCTTGGGGTTCCCCAACGAGCTCGATATAGTTTGGGCCATCAAGCTCTTTTTCTGGCATCGTTGCCCGGGAGTCAAGGACATCTTCACAAGGGGAGTCCCTCATAACCAATCTCTTTACTTTGTTATTTTTGTTTTGCTTAGTTTCTTTTGCTTTGTTTGCTTGTTTCTTTATCAAAAACACACAACAATTAGTTTTACAAGTTTGCTTTCTTTATTAAAAACACAAAAAAATGATTACTCTTGAAAACACTAAGTTGTGTGACTTCACTAGCACCAACAACAATGATTTTATGAGCACACCTATTGCTCCACCTGTGCCTGAAGATACTTTCTTCGAGATAAAACCTTCTTTACTCAATCTTGTTATGAGAGAACAATTTTCTAGTATTGGTAATGAAGATGTTGTTGCCCATCTAAATAACTTTGTTCAACTTTGTGAGATGCAAAAGCATAAGGATATAGATGGAGATATTATTAAGCTTAAATTGTTTCCTTTCTCTTTGAGAGGAAAAGCTAAAGAGTTGTTGAATTCCTTAACTAGGAATAGTATTGATTCTTGGACTAACTGCAAAGATGCTTTTATTGGAAAATACTATCCTCCTGCTAAGATTATATATATGAGAAGTGAAATAATGAAGTTTAAACAATCTGATAATGAACATGTTGCTCAAGCTTGGGAAAGAATGAAATCTTTGGTAAAGAATTGTCCCACTCATGGACTGACTGCTTGGATGATCATACAAACCTTTTATGCAGGATTGAACTATTCTTCAAGGAACCTATTGGATTCTGCTGCTGGAGGTACCTTTATGACCATTACTTTGGGTGCTGCAACAAAGCTTCTGGATAATATGATGGTTAACTATTCTGAATGGCATATTGAGAGAGCTCCACAAGGTAAGAAGCTAAATTATATTGAAGAAACCTCCTCCTTGAGTGATAAGATTGATATTATTATGTCTATGCTCGTGAATGGGAAAGCCCATATTGATCCAAATAATGTTCCTTTAGCTTCTTTGGTTGCTCAAGAAGAGAAAGTTGATGTGAACTTCGTAAGAAATAACAATTTTGGCAATAATGATTATAGGAATAATTTTGGTAACAATAATTATAAGCCATATCCTCCCAACAATGGTAATGCTTACGGAAATTCCTACAACAATAATAGGGGGTGCTCCCTCTAAACTTGAAGTGATGCTTAAATACTTTATTAGTAAACAAAGTGCTTTCAATAAAATTATTGAGGAAAAACTCTCTAATGCTGAAAGAAATATAGCATCTTTGGCTGAAGCTCAATCTTCTTTGAATAAAATGGCTGTTAAACCTAAAACTAATGATAATCCCTTTGCAGCTACTAATGCCATACAAGTAAGAATTGATGAAAATGTTAGACTATTAGCTGAATTACATGCTAAGTGGGAAAGAGAAGATGAAATTGCTAGAAACATTAGTGTTTCTACTATCACCACCACTAGTGTTGAGGCTAGTAATAGTTCTATTACTTTAGATGATCATTTTGATTTTGATCTTGATAGTTGCAATATCTCTGAAGTTATTAAGTTCCTACAAAAGCTTGCTAAAAGTCCTAATGTTCTCATAAAGATTAAAGAAGAAAAGATGAAACATAAAGCTTCTATTCCTATAAAACAAGAAGATGGTTGGGAACCCATCATTACTATGAAAGTGAATGATTTTGATTTCAAAGCTTTATGTGATCTTGATAGTAGTGTTTCTATTATGCCTAGAAGGATTTATGATATGCTTGATTTGCCACCACTTGAAGATTGTTATTTGAATGTCCCACTTGATGATAATGTTAAAAAGAAACTCATGGGGAGTATTAATGATGTTCTTATTATGGTTAACAATGCCTATGTCCCCGTTGACTTCTATGTTTTGGATGTTGAATACAATGCTTCTTGTCCTATTACTTTGGGAAGACATTTTCTTAGAACTGTTGGTGCCATTATTGATATGAAAGAAGGCACCATTAAATATCAACTCCCACTCAAGAAAGGTATAGAACACTTCCCTAAGAAGAGAGACAAGATTTCATTTGCCTCTCCTATGAAAACAAAATTTGGTCTTAATGCTTCTTCATTTGAGGCGTGAATTTTTGTTCTTTTGCCCCAGGTTGTTATATAGGCGTGAATTTGGTCTTAATGCTTCACCGTAAAAATTATTGTAAAATCTCTTTATGTTCTTTTGAGGCGTGAATTTTTGTTCTTTTGCCCCAGGTTGTTATCTAACATTCATTAGTTCAACACCTTTTGATTTGAGCAACAGAAGATCTTCGAAAAAATTCATCTTTACCTGCTGGTTTGTTTTGACAGATTTCTGCCATTTTCTGCATTTGCTTCTTGTTGGTTCCTTTTTGAGTTCTTTTGGGAAATTTAGCTTTTTGAAGGAAGTGCTACAGTAGCTTGTGTTTTAATGAAATTTTATTGGTGTTAGAACTGAACCTAAAGACCTATTATCTTGAGTGCACTAATGTTGCTAATAAAGATTGTGTGAAGTTTTGTATGAAGGAAAAATTTCAGGTGTATGGAAGGAATGAGTAATGAGATGAAGGATGGACTAAAGCTCAAGCTTGGGGATGCCACGCGTGTCACCCCAAGAAATATCCAAGAAGTACAAGCATCAAAGTTTGGGGATGCCCAAGGCATCCCCCTCTTCATCAATAAAAATCACAGATTTCTTCCAAACGCTTCATTTTTATTGTTTCATGCACACTTGTGTTGTTCTTGGAGCATCTTCTTTTTTGTTTTCGTTTTGGTTTTTCGTTTGCTTGGTTTGCTTAGTTTGCTGAATAAATTGGTTGAACCCCCTCTTTCATACATTGGTTTTCAAATGGTTTGGTTTGGTTTGGAAAAGAGTAGGAAAGTTCATGCTTAAGTGTTAAAACGAGCTTGTTTTTGACTGTGGCCTATGCTCTGTCATGCCATGCTTGATATTGTTTTGGCTTTATGCTTAGTATTCTTTGCTGTAGCATGACTTGTTATAAAAAATTGAGATTTCTTAATGTGCCTTGGATGAATCATGCGTTGTGTTAGCATATTAACGCATAGTATAGTGGTATTCTCCTTTGTTGCTTTATTTGGGTTGACTTGGCACATGCTCACACCATGTTATGACTATCCCAAGTCACCATAGCCTTTATGATCCTTTAGTTTTCAACTTGTAGTATCACTTTTATGCTTTGATCAATGATGTTTTATCGCTCTACATGATTATGGCCATTATTGCTCTCTTAGTTTGTCTCTCCCAGTCTTTTGCTAGCCTCCGTAACCAAGTATGAGTTCCACTCATGCATCCAACTCCCAAAATCAAGTTATTCCAAAGAGTCCACCATACCTACCTATTATAATATGCTATTCCAAGTATATTCATGTTTTTTTACCTTCCAAATTGAACTTGTTATGAGAAAACTAGTGATTAAAGCTCTCACGAACTTGAAGGCACACTTTACTTTTTTGCATCTAATAAACTTGAACCATTGGGTCCTTCTTTGTTGCGTATATGCTTGCGCTTTATAAGTTGAAATTAGCAGAACCATGTATCATGGGAAACGCTTTCAACATTGCACTTGTACTTTGTACCCCGTTGATATCATGTTCTTTTGCTTATGGATCCCAGCGGTGTGAAATAAACGTGGAACTTGTAAGATCATGGAGTTTGTATGTGTGTTAGAGAAACGCCTGGGCCTCTAGCCTAAGCCATGCCTAATCATGGTGGAAACTTGCAGCATCACCATAATGAGCACTCTATGAAGCATCCTCAATAAAAACCCATACAAATAGCAAATAAAAAGATCGCTGAGATGCTCATTGTCTGCTTGCATTGTCATTTTGATTATGGGATAGCTCCTGTATCATGTGCAAGGGGTACCCCGTTGGCGGTTCTTTATGATACATATGTACTTACAATGACAAGAGCTTACTTGTGACTAAAGTTCAGTAGCATGCGGTTCGGTCTTCGTAAGTAAGGGGCATGAGATTTCGGTTTATAACTTGTCAAGCATATCCTCTTAGTTGTGTCACTTTAACCTTATTCACTTTCAGTATGCTTATGATAGGGGCAATGAGAGCTGAAAGCTATAAGTACCATAATTTTTGGAAGCTCTTTATGAGACTTGAATTCCTACTTCCTTCTATGAAGGCCTTTCTTTCACCATTATATTGAGTCTCCACCTTCTACCTTTATGCACCTACTTTGAGAGCATAGTGGCCATTCTTAGTTCTATGTGCATTGTCCCAAGACTAGTTGATTGATGCATGACCTTGATATTGCTTGTTTTAAACTATTTGTATCTAGTCACTCTTATGAACTTTGAAGGTGTCCTATGCATTTATATTTGCTACTCTATGAGGGACAAGCTGAATGCCATTATGCTATATTTTCTTTATGTGAAACAAACAAACGTCTTGCAAAGCATTGTTATCATGAATCTTTTGTTTGTGCCTTTTCATGTTGCATCATAGTTTCTTTGTCTTATTTCTAGAACCTTGTATTTCATGTTATGATTGAAGTACTATGATCCTAGCCTTGAATGTTTTACAAATACTTTGATCAAGTCTTTGATGGTGCATGTCACCTCGAAAATCATTCTTTCTTTTTATCACTTACCTACTCGAGGACGAGCAGGAGTTAAGCTTGGGGATGTTGATACATTGCAAATGTATCTATAATTTTTGATGTTCCATGCTTGGTTTTATCTACTTTCTTGTGTTTTGTCCACACTTTGGAGTACTTTTCATATGATTTCTTGGACTAACCTATTAACAAGAGCCATAGCGCCAGCTGCCTGTTTTCTGCTGTTTTTGGTTCCAGGAAGTCAGAAAATGAATATTCTCGGAATTGGACGGGACAAAATCCAAAGTTATTATTTTACCGGGGGACACTTGGAGCTAGAATACGAGACGGATTAGGCCAGAGGGTGGCCACACCACCTGGCCGCGCGACCAGGCTTGGCCCGCGCCAGGGTGTGTGTGGCCAGCCCAGGCACCCCCTCGGCATCTCCTTCCGCCTATATATTGCCTCTGATATGGAAACCCTAAGGACCCGATCAAAAATCCATGAAAGAGTCTGTAGCCACCGTCATCTCCATCCCTAGATCAGGAGGGATCTGAAGCTCTTCCCGGCACCCTGCCAGAGAGGGGATTTCACCCTGGAGGCCTTCTTCATCATCATGCAAGCCTCTGGTGTGATGCGTGAGTAGTTCATCTCTGGACTACAGGTCCATGTAGTAGCTAGATGGCTGGTTCTCCTCCTTTGTGCTTTCATATCTAGATCTTGTGAGCTCCGTTCATGATCAAGATCATCTATTTGTAATTCTGCATGTCGTGTTTGCAGGGATCCGATGGATATTGAGATGCTATTTCAGATTCATTATTGATTCTATCATATCTTTGTTATTTGTGATCTTGCATGCTTTCCGTTGTTAGTAGCTATCTTGGCCAAGTAGATGCTAGCAACTCCAAGAGTTAGTATTTATGCTCAATAGTGGGTTCATGCCTCTGGTAATCTAGGGAAGTGACAGAAATCTCTAAGGTACTAGATGCGCTATTGCTACTAGGGAGAAAACAACAATCCTTTATTCATAGAACAATCGTATTGTTTACTTTACATGCAATTCGTAATGCAATAATCTATTGCTTGCAACTTAATACTGGAGGGGGTTCGGATGATAACCTGAAGGTGGATTATTAGTCATAGATGCAGTTGGATGGCGGTCTATGTATAATGTTGTAATGCCCAATCAAGTCTCAAAGGAGTCAAGATGAGTAGTATATGCTTGTATGCTTTCTCGATATTTGTCAATTGCCCCGCTGTAATTTGTTCACCCAACATGTTATCTATCTTAAGGAGAGCCACCTCTAGTGAACTATGGACCCCGGTCCTTTCTTTTACTTTCAATCTACAAACTGTTTACTGCTTTGTGTTTACTTTCTGCAAACTATTACTTCCTTCCATTCGATATGTTTAATCCTTTGTTTTCAGCAAAATCGGTGAGATTAACAACCTCATCGCAAGTTGGGGGCAAAGTTCTGTGGTTGTGTTGTGTACGTCTCCACGTTGCTACTAGCACCGGTAGTGTGCCCTGCCAAGGCTCAGCTAGCAACACCTTTGGGGTGTTTCCTTGCTCCTACTGGATTGACAAAAAAGAGGGACAGGGCACTCTTCATTCTTCATTCGAAACTCATGAATGTCGGGTCGGAGGTTTTGCCTTGTTATCAAAAAGGGGAGTTGGGTGAGAAGTAGGTTTAAAGACAACCCAAGCCGAGTTGAGTCAGTCAGGGACTCCTGCACTTGCAAGAGGAAGAGAGCAGCAAAGAAAAAGAGGCTTCATGAAAAGTATATTACAGACAGCCATCAAAAGAAGAGAGTCTAGTGGATTACTAGCTTCGTAGACATGAATCCACTCGCCATCGGCTTCCTTTACGATCACTGTTGAACCTTGGTTTCGTACTGAGGGAAAACTTGCTGTTGTGCTCATCATACCTTCATCTTTGGGTTCCCCAATGAGCTCGATATATTTTGGGCCATCAGTGGGCGCCAACTGTCGTGGTGTGGCACACGGCAGTACCGTCGGGGATGGCTTGAATGGGACAATCAGGATGCTATCGGTGGCTACTCGCAACTGGTTGAGCACAGATACTGCAAACACAGCGATGTACCCAGGTTCGAAGCCCTCTTGGCGAGGTAAAACTCCTACTCCTGCAATGATCTACTATCAAAGGGGGCGAATGCCCAATACAGGTGCTCCTTGAGCTGTTTCCTTAGCTACTTCTTGCTTGGAATTGTCTAAGTCCTTCTTCTGGTGTCTATTTTCTGCTTACCTAGAACCCTAGCGCTACCCCCCTTTATATACAGGTTGAGTAGGTAGCTTACAAGGTGGGTTCTAGGGTTTATTGTTTGGATTTGGGCCTTACAAAGTGGGCCGGCTAGACAGGGCCAACCGGTAGGCCCGGGTCCAGTCAAGCCTCCAGTATAGGGGAGGACCATGCTTCAGTGTCCAGCGCCCCTACTTTACTCGTCATCCGACTCATTATCTGTTAGTCGGTTCTTTATGCGTAAGGCGGGGCTTTCCTTGTCAGCCCTTACTTTGCTTGTCAGCCTCCAGCTTTGGCGCAGTTGTCCAGTAGCGCCAGCCAGCCTGTACGGTCAAGGGTGCGCTTAGCAAGGAGCGTCATCCCCACTGTACCATGACCAGTGAAGGACATATGCCCTAGAGGCAAATAAGAAATAGGTTTTTATTGTCATATCTCAATTAGTTTATAATAGTTTCATATTGTGCTAGAACTGTGCCAAGTAGAAACATTGGTACATGTGTCGTAGGAAACAAAAAAATCCCTAGTAGCCTCTATTCATACTAGTTCGTTGGTCACGAAGATGATCTGGGTTTCAAGATCATGGGCATTTATGCCGACTGACAACGAGATCATATCATTGGAGAATGATGTGGTTGGACATTCCTCGAAGGATTGCAACACGATCAAGTCATATAGTTCATTGTTGCAACAGCTATACCTAGACTCCTTCTCCTTAGACCGTGAGCTCATATTACTCACTGTTTCCCTAGGCTGCTTCGACTGCATCAAACGTCATCTGGTAATACGGTGGCTATAAAGGTGTACGTTGGGTATTCCGAAGGAACAATAGATGACATGTGACTGCAAGACCGGGATTTGTTCACCCACATGACGGGTAAAGATACATACGGCCGACTTGGTGAGATTACATCTATAAATGTTGCAACATGTGACTAGGTCACGGGGATGTAATATCACGGTAACAATAAAACATAACTTGTTGTGAACGAGATTGAACAAGGTATGGGATACCAATGATCGGATCTCGGACAAGTTGTATCGAGAAACAAAAGGAAGAGGATACTACATTTAGACGGTTCAAACGGCATTGTCATCAGGAATGCATAGGAGTCACATGGACATCCCTGGTCCCTCTGTTGATCATTGATACAGATCATGTCTAGAGCATTCCCGAGCCGTGAGAGGATACACTTAAGGGTACGATCAGAGCGATCATTCGTAAGACGGAATCATAGTAGAGAAAGAGAGAAAGCCATAATCGTTCCGCGAAGAGATCCGAAGTTGTTCGGAAAAAGAATAAAGGAAAAGACCGGAAAAGTGTTTTCGGATAAATGGGAATTTAAATATATATTTATTATATGTTAATTGAGAATTAATATATTCTAAATAATATTTAGATTAAGATTTATAAAGGCAACTTTTATATTAGGCTAAATCCCGAAGGAAAATAGTCTAGAAATAAAATTGCAGAAAAATAAAAAGGAAAAAGAAAAGGCAGAGCAGCAGCAGCCGCTGGGCTGGCCGGCTCGACCCCGGCCCACGCAGGCGCGCGGGGGAGCCAGGCCGCCTAGCTGGCTTGCTGGGCCGCCGCGGGCGCCGGCCCACCCGGGCTCCGCCTTGCAGGCTGGCGAGCTAGGCCGCGGGGGGCAGCCGGCCCACCTGGGCTGCCTTACCAGGCCGCCGCCGCGGGCAGCCAGCGAGCGCGGAGTGGGCCGCGCAAGGCCCACCCGGCCAGGCGCTCTGCTGTTAGCTGCTGCTCACTATTGCTATGGGCGGTTGATAGTCTGTTGGCTGTTTGGGCTGCCTAGATTTGTCCCATTCGGCCAAGACGAATTTTTCCTGAGTTTTTCCTTTAGTATTAGTCCCACATGGCTAACCCAATGGGGAGGGCACACCCCCTCCGCCTATACAAAGGGGTGCCCATGGGTGGGATTAGACACACAACTTGAGAAGTCCTTTGGTTGACTTTCTCCCTCCCTCTCTCTATACCTCGTGACCATGGCCCCAAGTTTGGGCTGTGCGATCGAGGCACACCTGTAGCACGCCGTTGCGCTGCAGGGATTCCTAGCCGGATATCAACTTTCGCACTCCCGGCGGGATCGGGGAGCTGGAGGTCTCATCGTGCACCGGATGTGTACGAAGACACGAGGCGCAACACTTGTGGCGCTTAAATGTCGTAAGCCGGAGCTGTTGCATGATGAAGATGATGAAGATCAAGTAGGAGCAAGGGGTGACCTGCGAGGAGCTTCGCGACCTTGAGGTCGGCTTCGAGTACGACTACATCAACCACGTTCCCCGCGGAACGTTAACCGCGTACGGTCTACAAGGGTATGTATTCTCTACGCATCGGCCGTTACCGCATTACTACATAGATAGATCCTAGGCTAAGTTTCTGGGGTTCCGTCGTAGGAATTTTTTTGTTTTCCGCGCCGATCCCCAACAGTGGTATCAGAGCCGATCTATGCGTAGGAGTGATATACGGCCAGTACGCACAAGTATTGTGCGGGCATTGATCCCTTAGCTGTTACCCTCTAACTTGTACTTGTTTATATCGTGGTATTGTTTGATGAAGCGGCCCGGACCGACCTTACGCGTATTCGTACGCGAGACTGGTTCCACGCGCAACATACGGCTTGCACCGTATAAGTGGCTAGCGGGTGTCTGTCTCTCATTCGATAGTTGATATAGCATTTACAACGAAGGGCCCCGAAAGGGGTGTAATAGAGACAACTGTCGGATCCATGTTGTGGTTGGAAAGTTCGTAGTTTAGAAACGATTCTAGTGCGAAAGCCTTAACAACCACATAAAACTTGCAATAGATAAAGTAGAGGCGTCTAACTTTATTTTGCAAGGGGCATGTGATTATGATATGGCATTGGTCGTTACAAAGGTAAAGTAGTTTACTTTTCTGTTACTAAGTAGTATAGTAATAGTCATCGTTTCGATGGACGACCTGGTGGAGGCGTCGTGGACTTGGCGTCAAACCAAGGGCACGATGGAGATCATGCCGGAGCGCTCGATGGAGATCAAGGCGCAAGAAAGACCATATCATGTCACATTATACATATGATGTTGATACCTGTTTTACATCTTATTGTGTGCTAGTATTTAGATACTCAACGGTAGCAAATAAGATAATCCCTATTTAATTCCAATGTTCCGTGTTCCCCTTGTGTGTGCACCACCAAGAAAGTTCTTCGGTATGAGGCCGACCGTGATGATCGGGGGTCAGACATATCTACATTCGCATACAGTGGGTGTAAGCAATGTTGCACAGCGAATACACACAAGTTAGATTTGGCGAGCCTAGCATGTACATACATGGCCTCGGAACACAAGAGATCGAAAGATCGAGCGTGAGTCACATGGATGATGTGATTGGCATTGTTGAATGCCTACCTTTGATAATGCACTGATGGCCGTGATGATCGGGGGAGGTACAGAGGATAGGGATCATGCGATCACTAAAATCGTCCAGGGGATGACTATTTTAGTGGAGACCAATTATAAATTGATCTCTTATTATAAACTTAGTCTAGATGTCTGTTTGCAAATATCTTAGTAGATCTTAGCCTATCCCATTGAGGTCCTTTGCGACCATGGGAATATATTGCTTAATTTGAAACTTAGCGAAAGGGTCCAACTTCATAGATTAATACCCACGCCTGAGGGATATCCTCGTAAAAGGTGATCTTCTCTTCTTGATACAATAACCATTAGGAGATAATTCGATGACTCCAGAATGTTTGCAAAAACACTCAGCAATCTTGCATTAGAGTTAAGAACTCTTAGAAGGGCTTGATTGCAAATGGAGTCTTGGATGAAAAGGTATATGTAAGATATACAAATTATAAATGTGGTTCTTGCAAAACTCGTTGCAGTTTGCAAAGTATTTGATACTTGTCCCGTTTTGTGAAAACAAGATGATCTGCTTGAGAATTGCTGGCTTTGAGGCAACATGACTTGATGACAGCAAGCAAAATAGTTGATGGCCGACATCATCTCTTCCCTCAAAGTTTATCATTTGGATTAGTGGACTTGAATATAAATTTGTAATTCTAGTTTGTGTCTCTTGCTTTTGGCGAGACGATTATTCATATGAACAAGTTGCAAACCAGTTTGTACTATTCTTATGAACAATACCGTTATGGTCACATTACAATTATAAACAAGGTATTCTCATCACTATGTTAATGATAATAGTTTAAACATTTATAAAGGATTAGAATGCTAAAAGATATCCAAAGTTAATAATGAAATGACACTATAGTTTAAGTCATTTTGGTTATTGCAGGTTCTTTATGAAAGATCGGGGTCCTAGATGCTTAATCTAGAGACTTTGAAAACCATGCCTTTTGGGCAGAATGACTAAAACTCCGCATTCTGGTAAAACGGTGATATGCGAAGAAATGTTGAATCTTATACATAGTGATGTATCATAATTTCAACAAGTAGTGGAAATCATTTATTGTGGACTTAAGTGAATAAGTGTATTTACTTGATGAAACATGAAGTTTGAAATGATTTGAATTGTTCAAATGAGTTCATAACTAAATGGGATATTGAATACAAAGTCTCTTCGATTTGATCGACATGACTGAAGTATTCAAATTAAGTTTAGCATAAAAGGAACTTGTGAAAGATGTTTCATAAATTATGATAATTGGATGAATTCAAACTATGTTGAAATATCCAAACATCATAATCAGTATGTATTAGATACATATGGTATAATATTATCTCTTATAGGGGTTATAGTTGTCATTTAGAGTTAGAGATCAAAATAAGCAAACACTCACTTGAAATATCTAAAAGATTCGTGGAAACAACACCATAAGTGTTATGGCACGTTCGAGTTTCTCGAGATTTTGATAAGTCTAAGTCGTGGCGAATAAACAAGTCTTTGTAAAGCATTCTTAGGAAGCTATGAATGCATCTTCCACAAAGGGGCAAACCAGTTGTTATCCTAAGTTGATGTGTCTTGATGAAGATACAGGTGGAAGAAAGTAAAAGATCAAAACAAGGTATTTGACCTTACCTCTGAATTGTTGAGTGGCGCAGCGGAATTTGTTTCGTGAATCCAAACTCTACAAATAGAGGAGAAACTGATGATAATGATCATAAAGTATCAGTGAATACTTTTACTAAAGAAAGTGTGATTCAACTATATATTCTACAAGTTTGTGGAATTATATTATTGATTCACTTGTAATGTTTTGAACAAGACATACCTACAAAATACAAAGAAGCGTGATGGACCTGAGTACGAGAAATGAATAGTCATTGAAATCTCGTTAGTGGAATTCTCGATTTGATTATGATCAAGGAATTTTGGAATATCCAAGATTATCGAGAGGACCTAGATTTGAGTGGGGGCAAATCGGCTTGGCTAATTCATAATATGTAACTGACATATTCTGAGTGGGAGCTGAGTAAAATACCTGGATCTCAAACATGAATGTCATATTTGAGTGGGACCGTGAAATCATTCTGTGATATGTGGGAGACATATGTGAATGATGTGATTGGTGTTAATAGTATTTAAGTTAGGATGAAGTTGAATTTATTAAACAATAAGATCCATCAAGATAGATTGGTGAGTTTAATAAACACTGAATGTCGAATGCTTCCTGGACTTGACTCTGAAAGATGTTCAGAATGTCCTAAGCAAGATTCTGAAGTAGCTCAGAATGGAACAAGGTAAGAAAGAAGTTCTTACTATATGAAGCATTGAGTATTGCAACTATGGTTGAAAGAAAGAGATGCGTTGCATCTCCTATGCCTCAATCATAGGTTCTTCCATGTTGTATACTCGACGTAAAGTGACCCGAAGTTTTAGTTGGTAGGACAAAGTTTTAATTGTAAGAACATGTCTTTAAGTGATTCCTGAGTTGATCACTGAACCAGAATTAAGTTTGTACTTAAGTAGCAAGAAGCAATGTAAGTGGCATGGATGCATTTCATGCACTAGGATCTACATAGATATAGAAGTATAAAGGCTACATCTTATGTGATGTATAATGTTATGGTGGGGCTAGTTCGCTTTTAACGTAGAATGATGTGTCCTAGGGCCCAGTGCCCATGAGAAAGCCCTCGAGGTTGATCTAACGTCACTGTAAGCTCCTAGAATCCGACCTCGTTCTGTTGCCATGACCATAGTATATACACAAAGGATAACAAAGTGTGTTTCGAAGTTTAGATGACAACAGTGAAAAACGACCGTCATCATAAACACTAGAAACAAAAGTCTCACTTTGTCGCAAAACAAATACTTCGACCCATTATAAGATAATGGAGTGAATGTCAAAATTAGGAATACATTAACGATTTGCAAAAGACATAATGATCTGGTAAACAGAACATGGACATGACGTTTCCCATGAGCATGCATGATCTGTAAACGCATATGTCATATGGTTTATACGAGTAAAATGCAAGCTAGATTATTTGTACTCTAGTGCAAGTGGGAGACTGAAGGAGATATGCCCTAGAGGCAAATAAGAAATATGTTTTTATTGTCATATCTCAATTAGTTTATAATAGTTTCATATTGTGCTAGAACTGTGCCATGTAGAAACATCGGTATAGGTGTGGTATGAAACAACAAAGTCCCTAGTAGCCTCTATTCATACTTGTTCATTGGTCACGAAGATGATCTGGGTTTCAAGATCATGGGCATTTATGCCGACTGACAACGAGATCATATCATTGGAGAATGATGTGGTTGGACATTCCTCGAAGGATTGCAACACGATCAAGTCATATAGTTCATTATTGCAACAGCTATACCTAGACTCCTTCTCCTTAGACCGTGAGCTTATATTACTCACTGTTTCCCTAGGCTGCTTTGACTGCATCAAACGTCATCTGGTAATACGGTGGCCATAAAGGTGTACGTTGGTATTCCGAAGGAACAGTAGATGACATGTAACTGCAAGACCGGGATTTGTTCACCCACATGACGGGTAAAGATACATACGGCCGACTTGGTAAGATTACATCTATAAATATTGCAACATGTGACTGGGTCACGGAGATGTAGTATCACGGTAGCAAGAAAACATAACTTATTGTGAACGAGATTGAACAAGGTATGGGATACCAATGATCGGATCTCGGACAAGTTGTATCGAGAAACAAAAGGAAGAGGATGTTACCTTTAGACGGTTCAAACGACATTGTCATCAGGAATGCATAGGGGTCACATGGACATCCCTGGTCCCTCTGTTGATCATTGATACAGATCATGTCTAGAGCATTCCCGAGCTATTAGAGGATACACTTAAGGGTACGATGAGAGCGATCATTCCTAAGACGGAATCATAGTAGAGAAAGAGAGAAAGCCATAATCGTTCCGCGAAGAGATCCGAAGTTGTTTGGAAAAAGAATAAAGGAAAAGACCGGAAAAGTGTTTTCGGATAAATGGGAATTTAAATATATATTTATTATATGTTAATTGAGAATTAATATATTCTAAATAATATTTAGATTAAGATTTATAAAGGCAACTTTTATATTAGGCTAAATCCCGAAGGAAAATAGTCTAGAAATAAAATTGCAGAAAAATAAAAAGGAAAAAGAAAAGGCAGAGCAGCAGCAGCCGCTGGGCTGGCCGGCTCGACCCCGGCCCACGCGGGCGCGCGGGGGAGCCAGGCCGCCTGGCTGGCTTGCTGGGCCGCCACGGGCGCCGGCCCACCCGGGCTCTGCCTTGCAGGCTGGCGAGCTGGGCCGCGGGGGCAGCCGGCCCACCCGGGCTGCCTCACCAGGCCGCCGCCGCGGGCAGCCAACGGGCGCGGAGTGGGCCGCGCAAGGCCCACCCGGCCAGGCGCTCTGCTGTTAGCTGTTGCTCACTATTTCTATGAGCGGTTGATAGTCTGTTAGTTGTTTGGGCTGCCCAGATTCGGCCCATTTGGCCAGGACGAATTTTTCCTGAGTTTTTCCTTTAGTATTAGTCCCACATGGCTAACCCAATGGGGAGGGCACACCCCCTCCGCCTATATAAAGGGGTGCCCATGGGTGGGATTAGACACACAACTTGAGAAGTCCTTTGGTTGACTTTCTCTCTCCCTCTCTCTATACCTCGTGACCATGGCCCCAAGTTTGGGCTGTGCGATCGAGGCACACCTGCAGCACGCCGTTGCGCTGCAGGGATTCCTAGCCGGATATCAACTTCCGCACTCCCGGCGGGATCGGGGAGCCGGAGGTCTCATCGTGCACCGGATGTGTACGGAGACACGAGGCGTAAGACTTGGGACGCTTAAATGTCGTGAGCCGGAGCTATTGCATGATGAAGATGATGAAGATCAAGAAGGAGCAAGGGGTGACCTGCGAGGAGCTTCGCGACCTTGAGGTCGGCTTCGAGTACGACTACATCAACCACGTTCCCCGCGGAACGTTAACCGCGTACGGTCTACAAGGGTATGTATTCTCTACGCATCGGCTGTTACCGCATTACTACATAGATAGATCCTAGGCTAAGTTTCTGGGGTTCCGTCGTAGGATTTTTTTTGTTTTCTGCGCCGATCCCCAACAACCAGCGGATCCGAGGCGGCCGGCTAGGAGCGGCCTCCCAGCCGGTTCTTCTGGCTACTTGGCTAGACGGGCCAGCCGGGGAAACTTGAATGCGGACCGGGTGGGGATTCCACCCGGCTCTGGTTCCTTGATCTAGGTCCAGACGGCATGTGCTCCTTGGAGCCGGCCGGTTCGTCCCGTCTTGGCCTACCCGGGGGTCATCCCCCCGACATTAGTCCCCGAGCGCGTTAGGACTTGGCCTCGTGGAGAAGTTCTTGCGTGCTCATTTGAAATGATTGATGATGCAGATGCTTTGTCGTTTTCATTTGTCTTGTAGTCTTTGTCTTGTAGCGACTTGAGATTCTGTGCTGTTTTCCCGGCTACGGAGCCGATGGTCCCACCCACGGGGTGTGAGCGGTGATCTTCTTGACCGGCTGCTGCACCCGGCTGGGAGAGGGATCGCCAGTTTGCTGTCGTCGACGCTCGCGTCAGCCATGCATGTCGTCTCTGGCGCACGTCGCGCGAGTTTGATTTCTGGGTCTGCCACTGCAGCTTTTGGTAACCACGCGCACGCCTTCATCATTGCGTCTCCTTGGAGATTGTGGGCGCGGTGTGCCTCCCGCGTAACTTCTGCGGGATCTTCTATGCGCGTGGCGCTGGCGCACGTGATCCGCCCCGAACCGTCTCAGGGTAGTGGGGTGGTTGCTTGCCACGTGGCGTGGAGGGAGGGGAACCGGTGTGGTGGAGCGGGGCCGTTGCTTGCCATGTGTAAAACTTTTGCTGGAGATCTCTGGCGAGAGTGTCCAGCGATGTCTCTAGTGAAGTCGGATTTGCGATATTAGGACTGTTTTTGCCGCACGATTGCCGCAGCCGTGATGTTTAGTCTGTTTTTCTATTTTCTGGACCAAACCGTTTTCTGTTACATTTAGCAAAAAGGGACATATTTGTAGAAAAAAGGACAAATATAGCAAAAGCAGGATGAAAACAGGAGGAAGAGATCTGGACCATTGATCTGGTTATCGGACGGCTGGGACCGGGGACGCGTAGCACTGCCCTAAGAAAAAACGTTTCTCACTCGACCCACACACACTCCCCAAGTCCCCTCGTCTCTTGATCTGCGGCTAGCGGCGGCGGCAGGAACTGAAGCCTCTGGCAGTGAAGAGGAAGAAGAAGAAGCAGAGAAGAGGAGCTGCAAAAATAAAGGTCTGTCTCACAAATTCTCTGAGCATAATCCTCCTCCTCTGTCTCACCAACCTGATTCTTCATCCAAAGCCGCAGCTGATGCCCCCCGAACAAGATTTCGCCGCCGCCACAACAATTCCACCGCTACTCCTCCGGCCTCTCACCCCCTTGACTTGCTGCATCTAGACGGCGGCCTGACCAGCTCAAATATCCGTTCCGTCGAAGCTGCTACCGCCCGGATCCGCATATTACTCTGCTGCGGCGGTGTCAACGCGATTCGGCTGTGCGGCCACCGAATCAGCTCCGGTCTCGGTTATTGTTTCTAATTTCCTCTCTTATATGGGACCACGTTAATAAAAGATCCATGAACAATCGTGGCATAGTCTCCGCCTTCTGTCTCTCGCCAAATCAGTACTACCGGGCATCGATTAGCGCTGGTAACCATCGCCTCTCGTCCGACGGAGCGGCATAGGAGGGTGCCGGCAAACAGTGAGAGCTAGCGGCTCGGCGCGGCGGCGCTCCTTGTGGCAGCAAGCGACGCTACCCCTCCCATTCGCTGCCTTGAAGCCGTGGTCTCCCGGAGGGTCGCCTCCGACTTCCCCCACAAGTCCACCCTCTGGTACTACATCTAAAGACAAGGTGAGGCCGAATTTCGAGGTGAGGGTAGCTGACTATGAATGCCTAGATCTGGTCATTTGTTTGCGAACTCATTCTGAATTCCTAGAGATGGTCTATGTTTGCAATGTTCTGCCCCATAACCTATGAAAAAAGTCGTCTTTTTTACGTCAGTAGGCGGCAAATTTGCGGTTGAATTGTGAGAAGGTTGTGATTTGTCCATGGTTGTTCAACGGTTGTCAGACACCGATGGTTGCTTAGACGGGTGTGATTTTCTTTTTATGCAGATGTTCATGTAGAGTAGTGTTATTAGATCCATCTCCAAAACAGAGGTACTAGCTCCGTTCAAAGATATAAGATGTTTTCGTAGGCTAAAACAGCCTATTAAAACGTCTTATATTTTAGGACAGAGGTAGTAGTTATTTATGTGGTGAATAAGGAGTAAGGACTAGTGAAATTAATTGTTACTCCCTCTATCTATATGTACAAGGACACTTAGCCTTGTTCGTTTGTCTTAAGTCAAACCTGTTTAAGTTTGAGCATGCCCAATGTATTCGTGGTAGATTTAGTGATATTGATTTGGTATTGTAGATGTTGATTAACTGGTCAAACTTAATCAGGTTTGACTCAAGACAAGATTATGTGGCCTTGTATATATAGATGGGGGAGTATTTATAGCTTTTGTAGCTCAAAAAGTTAAGCTATAGGTTAGTACTTAGCTTCCAAAATAGTTGGTTGGATAGAAGAAAACTTGTGATGGGTGGTCTGGTATTAACTTGTAATGATGTTCCGTACACACAAGAGTAAATGGCAGAATGTTGCTATTCTTTTATAGGATCATTTTTCTTGCGTGGTTATGTTGATGATGAACTTAGTAGAGTCATGCACTTGGCTTAGTTGGAATATTTTTGAAGTGATTGAGAATTTAAAATAAAAAGGATAAGATTGCGTTATAATGCTGCATAAGGGACTAGGCATAGTGTTAGTGACAAATCCCTGGGACAGAATTGTGGGTGAGATTGAGTGTTCTTTGTGGAAAATGTATTAATTCCTGTGATGTTATGTTAGTGCAAGTAATTGGTGGAGGTGTAGTTTGATAACGGTTTGCAGCTAATGGAAACAGTTGGGTTCCTTCTTTCATTTGTGATCTGCTCTCTGGTAGCCTTATATATTTCAGTGATTGATGTTTTCTATTCTGTCAAAGTATTTTCTTTTCACTGGGTTAATGAGTATTTGTATCTATATGTATCAGTTGCTTTACATCCCCACAGCCCCTGTCAGAGAAATCATTGCAGATATGCCATCATTCTTCTTCCGTAAGTACCAAAGAACTTCAAATCAATTCAAGGCACGATCTCATTTCCTTCGCTCCGTTGCTAGCTGACTACCTGATTTTGGGTACCCTTCGCATCTACAGGTCGGAAGTTTTGCGGTAGGTGGTGGTGCCGCCGCCCGAGTGTTTTCAAGAGGAAGCAGAAGGTCAAGATCCAGATTGACCACCTCCCTCAGGTGCGCTAAGTCAATCCCAAGTTCTCTCCCCAACCACACACACACACACAGTTTATTGTAGAATTATAGCATTTCCCATGCAACAACTTATTAGATTAAACTAAATTACTGTTCGTTATGCACTGGATAAGATTATTATAGACTTGGTGCGTTTCATGTGCTCTGCTCGCATGCTGCTCTGAAAGAGCACCAGAACTGTAGCCCTAACATCTGGTATGGAACCTGCTGTACAAGATAACATTCTATCAATAGATGGTGGCAGTATATGGTCGATGGTTTTCTCTTATCGCTTCAGAACGACGACCTTCTCGAAAAACTGCACAAATCCTTCGACAAACATGATACCCTGTTGGTTCATCTCATCTGGAATTACCAGACTTCCACGGTGCCTCCACCTTTGGGCTCCTTCGGATGGTGCAGCGTCTTCAAACTGTGTGGCAAATTCAGACAATTTGCTTTCTGTTCCATTGTCAATGGTGATTCATCGCTTTTCTGGGCCAACAGATGGACAGATGATGTTGTGTGAATCAAATTCACCAGGTTCCATTCCTTTGCTCTTGACAATCTTGCCAGAATTAATGGCCTTCTCACCTGCCCTGAGCCCTTGGACCGCTTCCACCATCCTCTGTCTTCTCAGGTTTTTTGACGAGTTACATGAGTTCAGACAGCTGCTTCTTCAGCAGCATTCAAACAATGTAGGCGTCGGTTTCTGGAGCTACTCATGGGGGGCCCATTTTTTCTGCCACAAAATCTACAAAATTTCCTTTACCACGTTCAAACTCTGACCCACTCATCTCGGCTGGAAACCCAAATGCACAGCCAAGCTCAATGTGTTTGCTCGTCTCTTTATGAATGATAGGCTTAACACAAAAGGCATACTCCGAAGGCGGTACATCCAGATCAATTCGACAAACTGCATAGTATGCAATTTTGATGAGCCTGAAACTTATGATCTTCTATTCTGGAGTTGCAATTTCACCCCAGCTTGTCGGGCTGCCATTGGTATCCCCCTTCTCACTAATCCAGTGGTAGATAATCTCTTTCTTCAGGCTAGATCGAGTTTCAGTTAACCTTTCTTCATGCTCACCTTCATTGTCGTCACTTGGAAACATCTGGTAGCAGAGGGATGTGAAGATTCTCGACAATGTCGACCCTAGTCTATTATCTTGGGTCGACCCTAGTCTATTATCTTGGGGCTCCTCTCAAAATCTGGCTTGACCAGCTTGTTTAGGCTCTACGCTCCTTTTCTCTGACATCCTTCCTTGCCTCCTCTCACATCCTGTACAATCCCTCCTCTAATGTATGTGGTACCCTCTTGTAAATATCTCCTTTTATTAATAAAATTTACCGTCGAGGCCTGCCTTTCAGTGTTTGCTAAAAAAAGGTTCCATATTCTTCATTGCACAGAGCAGATGGTGATTAGGCAGCCCACAAGCCGCAGTATCTCAGTAGTCCAGCAAATATGCTGAAGCGCGAGCTAACCAAAGAATCTACTATGTTAGTTGGCTGTGAATGTGTGTCTACTAGCTTTAGCATGGAAAGGAGAAAATAAACTTTTGCAGTGGTCTATAGTTTGTTCTTACTTTAAAATCGTAAGTTTAGAATCCTTAGTCTTACTGCTTTAATTTCTTCTGTTTTAAATTTGTAATACCATCTGATTTGTTGTTATACAAAAATCAAACTTGCAGGAAATTGTGGAAATGGTGGTCTCATTTTTGCCAATGAAGGATGCCGCAAGAACTAGTGTCCTGTCGAGTAAATGGAGACAAGGATGGGCAAGCTATCCCAGGTTAACACTCGACTCCGAGACAATGCTCGGCATCAGAAAGGGGAAGGTTGACTATGCTAGCGAGGTGGAACAAAACAAGTGCAAGATAAAATTTATCGAGAATGTTCATGCTGTCATGCAACAGCACCAGGGTTTTGGAGTGGATGAGTTTCTACTGGAGTTCGGACTCAGTGAGAAGGATGCACATCATATTGATAACTGGGTTGCCCTTGCTGCCTCCATGAGAATGAAACGGCTTGTCATCGACTTAAGTGGGCTGTCACTTGAATGCAAGATTGTCCCAGAGAAATATGCTTTGTCTTTGCAGCGCCTAGATGGCGTCGGCACAGTAAAGCATCTTCACATTCTTCAACTAAGTAATCTCTCTTTGAAGCCTCTGGATGATTTCAGAGGGTTTGTGAAACTTACAATGCTTGAGCTACAACTTGTGGATGTCGAGGAGGGTGATCTCGAATCATTGCTTTGCAAATGCCCTGCTCTTGAGCGATTAGCACTAAACTCATGTGGACCTTTCATGTCCTTGCGGATTGGCCATGAACTAAGCAGGTTGGAGCATTTGTGTCTTGGCGATGGTACCCTGGTGGAAAAATTACAGATTGAGGCCATGAACCTGAGGACAATTTCGCACAGTTACAACGTCGGAGAAATAATAGTTAGAAAAGATTCTCAAATCAGCGAGGTCACAACTGACATGAATGTCCCACCAAGGACCCAAGTAGGCAATGGTTATAAAGACACACTGCAATACATGTTCACCGGCCTTCCCAGTGCTTTGCCCTGTATACAGAAGGTCTCCTTGAATATCTGGGAGGACATACAGGTTTGTTTGTTCAAGCGATGTAGTGTTTTTATTTTGCTTTTAATTCTGCCGTTGTGGGGTGCTATTGCATTTCAATTTGGCGAGCTACATGTCTTCTTGCAACCATTGGTTTCGTATTGCAATTCATTTTGGCTAACTGCATGTGTTGTTTCATTCATTGACTTTGAGCAGACGTTGGAGGTACCAAAATGTGCGAGCAGATTCATGCATCTGAGGCATCTGACCTTGAGCATGTACCTCGGGTTGGATTGGAAATTTGATATCCTCCGCCTTGTTCATTTGCTACAAGCTGCCCCATTTCTGGAATATTTTGAGTTAAATGTAAGTTTTATGGCGTTGTATATTGTCTTGTTATGATTTTGATGTTGTTGTTGTTGTCTTGTGCGTATACTATTCATTCACCACTGCCTCGGAGAGTTGTAGATAACTTTTGATGTTGTCATTGTTTCAGATCGATCAACTCTTATTGCCTCTATATGACGAAGATTTGATACCATCCTTTCCTAGATGGCCACATGATCACCTCAAGACGGCTTCATTCAAAGGGTTTGTAGGCAACAATGACTTAATCGCGTTGGCCATATATATTCTTAAGAATGCTGAATCACTCGAGCTCATGACCGTACAAACAACACATGAATGCCACCTGAAGGTCGCAGAAGAGCTTCTTCGCAGAGAGGACTCGCGAAGTGTGCTGAATATTTTGTAACCGTCAGTAGGTGGCGACCGCTAGCATTCTGTTAAGTTAACTCGTATATTTATGTTTTTTTTGTGTGAAGAGTATACTACTTACATTCTAGAAGGGGCGTTACAGAATAAAACTTTCTTGCTGAAGTTTAGATTGGTTGATTTGCCGAGTGAGGTTTGGACTGCGTTGCGGATTTTGATGAGTGTTGCCATGTGCTTGCATGCTTTATAATTTGCTGTTGAAAAATGGTGACAAACGGAGTGCAGACAAATGCTCCGAAATATTGAAAAAACATAAATCATATCTAGATACAATCGAATCTACACAAATTTGAGTCAACTAATTTGGGTGGGAGGGACTATTTTAAAATTTCACATAATACTTTAAAAGTTGGATGTTATTACCAATGCAAAATCTCAATACAAAATTCTTGGTATTCCGGGCTGTACAAAAATGATAAAATTTGACAAACATTTTCTAAAAGTAAACTGCTATATGGAGCTCGACCTCTTTTGTATTTCTGCAAAAGAAAAAGTAGACAGAAACAGAACAAACGAACACTAAAACAGCCAAAAGCCGGTAGGCAGGGAAAGCTGCATAAATGTCAGTTCAGCGTTCAGAACATCTACTGTACCAAAATTGCATATTGAATATCTAACTCCTTCATGCGAACAGCACATATCCATGGATTTCTGGTACTCTAAAATAAACGACTTCAGTTTGTTGATTCCCATGTATCTATATACTAAAGCGTGTCTATATACATACTCCGTGTATATTTTGAAACGGAGGGAGTACTATTATGTTTAGATACATGTAACAACACGTATGTGAATGTTAGACATATTTGGTAGTTTAATATTGTAATTCAATTCTATCTCTATTAGGCTTCTTGGCCCCCAAGTCTTCTAGTAATATATAAACAGTCTAAGGGCTCATGATGTAATCACCTCTTGCAATATTAATACAACCTACGCAATTTTTCATGGTATCAGAGCGGGTCGCTGCTCGGCTTAGGGTTTAGCCACCACCGCTTCGGCCGCGCCGCCCCTAGGGAGATCCTTCTCTGCCGGGGGCCGCGCAATAGTAGATTAGATCTTCTTTGCAAAAAATTTCTCGCCGACCGCTTGACCGGCGTTTCTTCTTCTTTCACCGATCATAGATCGGATTGTGTCGTCTACAGCCGCATGTCGTCATCACGCGCCTCTACTTCAACCTCGGCATCGACTCATCTCTAGCAAATCATCGCCAATGATCATGCCAAGGAGGCTCTGCGCGGCGTCCAAGGTCACGCGCTACGTCAGCTTCTCCGTCCTCACGTCGTCACCACGCCGACATGTCTTCGCCGACATCGACCGGGACGCACGTCCCCAAGTACGCGCCTCGCCATCAACAAAGGGTTGCAGCTTCATCAACTGTAGTCATCATCGCCGACAACCATCTACACCAACATCATCGCCGCCACCACCAATCATGGTCATCGTCAACGCCAACAAGTTCTTCTCCACGAGCAACGCTGCGCTCATACAAGCGGAAAATACGGGTCTAATTTCGGAAATCAACTACCGCTACAATTCAATCGCCATCGACAACTACCACCATTGTCTTCGTCCACCACTACCTTGCCGCCAGAGTCGCAGTCTAATTTTTATTTGCACAAGTCTATGCTCAATTTTTCTTCTTGCAACCACTTCGTCTACTCCGACACGGCGGACAACTTCTACGCCGACAGTTTACGGAAAATTTTCTTTGCTCCTCAATCCGGCTCTAGCACGCATGGCTCATGATGGTCCCTGTCTTCGCACGTCCCGTATTGGCAACACCGATGTGTGCCTTCGTCCCCGACACGCTCCCGAGTCTAGCAAGCTCGGCATTGCGGGTCGAGCTACTTCGACCCAAATTACGTCTACCTCAATTACTACGGCGAATTCTCTAGGCTTAAACAACGACATCGACCATAACACAACAACAACATCGACATCATCGACTTCATCAATGGCACCATCGACCACAACTATAGCACCCTCACTCCCGGCTACATCGACATCGGCAATAAGGGCTACCACCTCACCTTCGGCTTATTCTCTAGTCAGACCATCCGCGTCAATACCGATCCGGCCGAGGGGGTTGTTAGAGTATATTACGGCTAGACATATTTGGTAGTTTAATATTGTAATCCAATTCTATCTCTATTAGGTTTCTTGTCCCCCAAGTCTTCTAGTACTATATAACAGCCTAAGGGCTCATGATGTAATCACCTCTTGCAATATCAATACAATTTATACTTCCGCAATTTTTCAGTGAAGAAACTAGACTCATGAGAGTGTAACGAGCAAAGAAACAATACAGTCATGTAATACAAGATAGATCACCGGTTGACTACAGTGGCAGAGCTTGAAAGTAAATCTTGGGCAGGCCAACCTAAAGCAGAGCATAAAAAATTGCAATTGTAGACATACTTCAACAGGCAACTACGTATTATTCAATACTCAATACCTTTGGTTTAGCTGGGTGTATAAATATATGAATTGTTCCACACACAAAAAATTTGACATGTCTCGGACCGAAGGTGCGAATCGCCACCGTGCCTGCCGAAGCCACGCCACCAGCGCACTGCCTCCTCCTCGATAGCCCCCCGCCGGAGATCCTCAGGCCTCAGCCAGCGACGGTCGTGCGACTCTGTGCTCCCACGGTGCCTACTGAAGTATATAGTCTACAATTGCAATTTTTTGTGCTCTGCTTTAGGTTGGCCCGCCAAGATTTTCTTTTAAGCTCTGCCGCTATCTAGAAGCTCCTCCACCACCAAACTCTAGTCACCCTCTCCCCCTCTTGCCGCCACCGCTTCCCTTGTCGGCGGTGGTAGTGACCCCCTTATCGTCGAGCGCGGTTGGGATGGAGAGGTGCTGCCCGACGGTTTTTCACAGGAGACGGTGCGACACCGGTGGGGGCACAGAGTGGAACGACCGTCGCTGGCCGGGGCCTGAGGATATCCGATGGGGGCTATCGAGGAGGAGGCGGTATGCCGGTGGTGCGACTTCGGCAGGCACGACGACAATTTGCGCCTCCGGGACGGGATCTGGGCTGTGAGGCCCGATCTGACCGGATGGGCTCAGCTAGGGCCTGTGCTGCATGGTCTATAGCTGCCCTCGGGACACCAGTGACCTGCAGCCTTGCTAAAAGGGTAATTGCCCCTATGTGTGGTTTTAGTGATTAATGACAATCCCTATGGACTAATGTTTTCGTTGAGTTTTATATGAAGGAATATTCCATAGGTCATGCTTGTAGTCCATATGTTGGATTCAAATATGGATGCCATGAAGATAAAGATATACCTTGAGTTTTGGCATCAAGGTCATCAAATTGAAGAGAAGAATATGATATGTTCAAGATCTTGAGAGTGTGATCTCAATAGAAGAATTCAAGATATGGCTCTAAGCCGGTGTCATGATAGCCTCATTAGTTAAGCTATGGTTGACTAAGATTTAGAGCATGTAATCAAATGAAGAATTCTTTATGTACCTCAAGATATTGAGATGGATCATGAGAAGATACTTGGTTGACCAATACAAAGAGTGAAGAGTGATTTCAAGTTGGTCAACACATGAAGCATAAAGAATGTACCACATGGATCTTGTGGTATGGTAAGCCTTGTCATTTATGCATCATGAACTAACCCATTATATATGTGCCTTTGCATTTTCTATATGGGATAGGTATCTTTCCATGGGAATGCTTCAAAAGTGAAGATCTCATATATCCCATGAGAGGATGACATCAAGTGGTGATCGTCATCAAAGTTTGAGAAGGGCGAGTTCAAGATAAGAATCTCGAGAAGATCATTTGCTTGAAGCTTGCCATCCAGATTGGTGATAATGGACATGTTAAGATGTGTCTTAATGAAGCTATCCCATAGTGGTGTATGGGGGGAGCAAATTACGAGTCTTCACGAAGCAAAAATGATTAAGTGATGCATTCCGGCTTGGATGGAGCTTGAAGCGTTGTCATCAAGATCAAGTGGGATGCGCAAGGCAAAAGTATGGCCTTGCTAGGTTTTCCTTTTACCGGTCTCAAGGTTGTTGTTGGGAGACCGGGTTATAGGATAGATAGCCGCACTATCAAGAGGGGCTTTCAGTTGGGTAACTTGATCACATCATCGTAGGAAGCTCAATCCTTTGCATACTTTGCATCTTCCTATTTTGTTTATTCTTGGTGTTTCTCCATGTGAGGTTCTTGAGCTTGTTGCTAGCTCTTCAACAAGTCCAAGTTCATCAAAAACAGAATTCGTATGCATCTTCTATGGCATTTTCGAGTTTGAAGGTTTTACCGGTTCTTCTTATAGGGAGGCTTCATACCTTTCCTAATTTGGTTCTATCCTCCTTTTTTGGACTATGATGTTTTCATGCACCATATTGTATAGCTTGTTGTCCTCGTCAAAACAAGCCCAAGATCATCGAAATCGGAGTCCGGATGCAAAAGTTATTGCGTTTTTCGTGAAGTCTGTTTCATCCCGGTTGTGGATCCGGTTCAACCGAGTCCCACACCGGACGGTCCGGTGCCGGCTCCGGTAGACTGGATCTCAGACCGGATTTTCCGGTTTTCGCGATCGAGTCTATTCCGGGTTGGCAAACAGAGGTATTCCGGTTTGTAGTTCGGTCCTCCGGCATGGGACCGAGTTTCCCGGTTCTGGGACCGGTCCAACCGACTTTTAAACCGAGTTTTCACAGATTTCCTCCCAACGGCCATATTTGCTTTCCCCTATAAAAGGGGGTTCCTCCCCCAACATTTTTGGGTGTTCTAGAGCACGAAATTGACCTCCATTATTGACCCTCTTGAGCTTGCTTCCTCTCCCTTTCCTCCTACGATTCTTGCATCTTTTTGAGGGCTTCGGAAGAGGAGATCTAGATCTACAATCCCCACCAATCAATTCCTCCTCTAAGTGAGGGGAACCCTTTGGATCTAGATCTTGGTGTCATTGGTTAACTTCCACCATTGTTCTTCCTCTCTAATTCCTCCCTATCACTTGTTGCTTTGGTGGGATTTGAGAGTGAAGGATTTGAGCACCCTTGGTGTTCTTGCTTTGCATTCTTGCATAAGTGTTGAGCTCTCCACTACGATTTGTTCTAGTGAGAGACTGTGAGCTTGTTGCTCTTGGAGGGTGACCTCCTAGTTGGCTTGGCGGTTGGTTCTGCGGTGTCCTCTTCGTGGAAGATTGTGAAGAGACCCGGGCTTCTCCTTCGTGGAGCTTGTGAAGTGGTTGTGGAGCTTGCCATCTTCGGAGTGGAGGAAAAGCTAGCCATAAGGAAAGGGCCTATTCCTTCGTGGGATAGATTCGGAGAAGAAGGTGAGCCTTCGTGGCGTTGGGAAATCCTTCGTGGAATCCCACACCTCTCCAACGTGACGTACCTTACTTGTAAGGGAACACGGGAATACATCTTCATCTCCGCGTGCCTCGGTTATATTTATACCCGAGCTTACTTTCCTTGTGATACCATTGAGCTTGAAGTACTTATATATTGCTTATCACTTGTTGTTGGGGTTCGCAGCATAGAAAACAAAAAATTTCCTACGATGGGAACTATACGCCAAGATCTATCTAGATACAAGCAACGGGTGGATATACATCCATGGAGAACTTACCCTCGAAGGCAACAAAGCTTTGTTAACGAGATGGAACTCGTGGATGATGTAGTTGTACACTTGCCGATCTCAAGATCATGATGAAGTCCAGCAGGTCAGGCTCCAGCACGTCCTTCAGATCCAGCTCCAGCAAGTCCAGCACCACAAAACAGCGGTGCATCCGTGATCGCACACATGTTCGGTACCCCAACAACCTTCGTCCCTCGCTCCAGCAAAGCAGCGGAAGCAACAACTCCGTTCCAGATAAAGCCACCGGGAACATGTATCTCGCTAATCTGAGACCATGGGGAATAATACTAGAGGGGGAGAGAGATCCTTCACGAGGAGGTGTGTGGAAGAAGGGGTGTCAAGGGGGCCTTTTATAGGAGGAGGGGTGGTTCCCCTCCCCATGTCCGGCGCCCAAGGGGTGACCCCTCACCTCCTCATTCATGTGGTGGTAACTCCCTCCACATAAATTTGCCCCTTCACATTCTCTTTTAAAGTCCCCACTTTAAATGCATTAAATTTCTCCAAATTTAATGCTCTCTCATTTAATAAAACTCTTTTATTAATTTTATTCAGAATTTTGTTAATTACTTTAATTAACAAACATTCACATAAAACCCCCTGCAACATTTCAATATTACATGCAGAACCAATTTTAGCAATTTCACCTGAAACAGTTTCGGTGTCTATTGAAATAATTCCAGCGCTTTCTTAAATCTTTATATGAAACATATTTGCTCCAAATGGTGTCTGTATACCTTAAGTGTGTCACCCTACGGTTCGCGAATAATGCAGACATGATCGAGACCCCTCTCCGATCAATAATCAGCAGCGGGACCTCGAGATCCGTACTGACTCCCACATATTCAACGATGACTCTTGTGATCGTGTGAACCTTTAACGTCGTAACTAAATCCCTTTGTCTCGCGATATATTACATGTCTGAGATTCGATCATTGGCATCCAAATACCTAGTTTGATCTCGTTACTGACATGCACTCTTTTCTCGTTCTCGTGATATAACATTCTAGTGATCACATCACTTGCTTGCAAGCTATTTCAATGTGATATCACCGAGAGGGCCCAGAGTATATCTATCCGTCATCGGGATGGACAAATCCCACTCTTGATCCATGAGCCTCAACATAACACCTTCGTAGCACTGAACCCACCTTTATAGTCACCCTGTTACGGTGTGACGTTTGATGTTATCAAGATACTCTTTCGGTGTTAGCAATTAACTTGATCTCATGGTCCAAGGACTAAGATTACTTCGTATGATGTTATAGCAATATAAACATAATGACTTTGATCATAATGCTATACTTCGGATGAATGTTCATCCCATCATTCCACCAATGTTGTGACCTCGTTATTAACAACATCCAATGTCCATGATCAGGAAACCTTGATCATCTTGTTAATCAACGAGCTAGTTTATATGAGAGGCATTACTAGGAACTTTGTATTTTGTTTATTAAATACACATGTATTAGCGTTTCCAATTAATACAATTGTAGCATGCAAAATATACATTTATATAAACATGGAATAAGATAATAACCACTCGGGCATATTCCCTTTAGTCTCCCACTTGCACTAGAGTCAATAATCTAGTTTGAAAAACTTTGCGTATTGAACACCTATGGCTTTCTGGTGTTTCATATACGCGATTGCTAGTGGTTAACATAATCTCCGGATCTGACAGTTTCAGGTCCGTGTGTATTTGCATGTCTTTGCGTCTCTACACATCACTCATTCTCAAATGAGATGGCATTGTATAAATTTGGTCCTTTGGTGAGACCTTTAGTTCGTTCGGGTTAAAATATGTTGATATTATTGTCATACAATATATCTTCATAGTATTAGCTCACTTTGAACCACACCTAGTTTGATAACAAACTACTTAACACAAATGCCCTCATTTGCTGCTATTATAGCAGTCATATACTTACCCTTTTGTTGTAGTATCCGTCACAATGTTTTAACTTTGGAACTTATCCAAATCCATCATGGAACATCCTTTCCATTACATTGTGCCACCCATAGTCTAATTTGAGATAAATTTAATTTGTATCTTGTGACAAAACTAGTATCAGTGTAACACTTTACAATGAACTACCTTTAACTATTTGTCACTTATACATGATATATTCTTAGTTCTTCCAAAGCTCATAAGAATATCTTTACTATTGTCCAATGATCATCTTATGAATCATTCTGGTATGTGCTCATAACATTTAGAGCATAGGACATTCTGGATATATACATATCATGGTATAATCGATCAAAATCTTCATGTGATTTTACTCACCAAGTGTTGAAACACTTGAATCTTGATACAATCCTTTCCATGCAGCAAGAACCTTTCTTGTTGTTTCCAGATTGAACCCTTTCAATATCTCATATATGTATGTCTGGCACAGCCATATTAGTGCCTCAATCTATCCATATAGATATTGATGCCAAATATTCCGGTTTTACCCAAGTCTTTCATCGAAATCTTATTTTAATGAAATTCTTAACTTGTGTCAATACAAGATACATCATTTCCAATCAACAATATGTCCTCTACATAATGTATTAGAAATATGTCTCAGCGCTCCCACTTAATTTCTTGCAAATGCAAGCATCTTCATCATCTCTGATGAATTTAAACTCTTTTAACAGTTTCATCGTGGTGAAGATTCCAACTCCGCTATGCTTACTTCAACTATTGAAGTTTGCATGCCCTTTTAGCACCCTTTGAATTAACAAAACCCTTCAGACCGTGTCTTGTACACGTCCTAGGTAACCATTTTATTAGAAGAACATTGTTTTGTTTGTTCAACTACCATACATCAAATTATATGTAGTGGTTGCTACATTAATCCGTCAAGACTAAATATCGCTATGAAAGATCAAATCTTGTCATAGTCAACTCCTTGAACATTGTCGTAAACTTCTTTCCGACATGTCGACTATTTCATAGATGTTAAACATCCATGTCTATTTCTTTATAGATCCAAACACGACCGATAGGGTTCACGCCTTTCCGGAGGGTCTTCCAAGTTCAGAAACTTGATTTCTCGTGTATGGATACTATCACGGATTCTATGACTTATAGTCATTTTATGGAGTCAGGGCCCATCATCGCTTCTTTGCATGCGCTCGGTTCATCATTGTCAAAACATAATGACTTGTTTATCAAATCTCACTATTTGATTCTTACCTACCCACACGGTTCAATAGGAACTCTAATCTCCGAGATCACACCCTTTGTAATCACGGGAGCCATGAGCATTGGGGCCGCCACCGGGACACTTTCCTGCGCTGCGCTACTTAGCACATATAGCTAAGGTTCAAACAACCTTATCAAAGTTCTATTGTCCTCCCACTAAACTTTTCACGAAAAATTCCTTCTTAAGAAACTTAACGTTCCAAGTGATAAACTCTTTTTTCCTCGGTGTTATGGAGGAATTCCCAACAAATTCTTTGGGATAACCTACAAAGACGTGCTTATCCGACTTTGGTTGTAAACATTTCACTTATGCATAGCATACCAAAATTTAAGAAAAGACAATTCGGGTTTTATCGCAAACCATAACTTATATGGTGTCATTTCAACGGATCACGATGGTGCTCTTTTCAGTGTAAAAGCGGTAGTCTCTAAAGCTTCAATCCTTAAAACATAATGGGAGTTTTATAAATGACACCTTTGATCTTACCATGTCAAACATGGTTTGATTTCATCTCTCGAATATGCCATACTCCTGTGGTTTATCGGGAAATACAAATTCATGGAACAATTCCTCAAATCTTAGGTGTTTTGCTAAACATGTAACTCAAATATTTTCCTTTATGATCAAATCATAAACTCTTTTATTTTCTTGTTACAATGATTTTCACTTCATCTTGAAGGTCTTTGAACAATTTTCAAATGTTTCATACTTCTTCCTTCTTAAGTAAATATATAGATATATTCACTCAAATTTCTGGAGAAAGCATATGAAGCAAAAAGATCCATCGCATATGGATACACATAATGGACTATGTACATCAGCATGCACAATTTCCAATAAGCTAGTCATCCATTCCTCTTTGGCCTATGAACGGAGTTTCAATTATCTCAAGGAAAGTTTCACAAGCGTCAATTGATCAAAATCAAAGACTCCAAAAATGCATCAACATGGAGTTTCTGCATGTTTTCTTTCCAATATAATTTAAACAGCGATGTCACTTCATAAGTGATATTTCAATCATTTGTCTTGCGACATTTTAGCAATAATGTTTATGGATGTGATTTCTCCCACCAGACTTGTAAAAGTTCATCCATCCTTTATGGAATACGGTAATTATTTGAACAACCATTGTTCTCATAATACCGGAACAAAATAACAATTATTAAAACAAATCTTGAAGGCTAGGTTTGATGACAACGAAAAACACAATAACACTTTATTTGTTTTCGATGAACATCATCACTTATTCTCTTGCTAGTTACTTAGGCCATTGCAGTTCATGAATTGCGTTGTCCTGTATGACACTTCATACCAACCAATTCGGTATCCAATACCTCAGAACCACATTGTTTAACAAGCAAGGAATACATCCATAACATGTATATCTTCTATATACCTAAGTTGGATATCTCCAACCTTTTCTTTTCTGCCAAATATTTTATAGATTCTCTTTCAACAATTCATTTTCTTTTAAAAGAATCTATCAACATCAATAGTGGTGTTATTCACATGACACATAGTACAAAGCTTGTATATAGTCAAATACTAATACCTTTGGACTTGCACTTTGAAGTGGATCACCATCATCAAATGTTTGGTGTTCTTTCAAAAATCCATTCTTTAGTAATCTATTAGTGTAGTAAACATTTTACTTACATCTTCTATTCATCCTTATCATGACAACTTTCATGATCAAGCTACTATAGCCTGTAAGGAAGAATCACGAGTATAATGTTAGTTCCCAAAAACCTTTTTGGGAGATCTGGATGCCTAGCATCTCCATCCTTTACAAATTCTCATAATATGAGAACATGTATTTTGCTAAATTATACTCTATCATAATGCAACCAAAAACATTGTTTCAGATATCACAATATCTTCCACACATGATGGTTTCTTAAACAATTTTTCAGCTCCTATATAATCTTGAAATTAAAAAAAATTTGAATATCAAAAATCTTGGAGGCAAACATGATACTTTAGATACTCACATTGGAATTCTTACTCTTGATTTAATACTAGTTATTAAACTTCATGGAGTAAATAGAGTTTGCTGAAAGTTTGCAATAGGACTTATAAACTTTAAATTGACATTCAAAACAATACGATACTAGTTCGTAAAGTAAATATCCAGAATTATATAGTTCTATTATCTCAATTAAAACTAAGCATAAGCTAGTGAACAGATGCCAATGACTACAACAAATTATGCAAATTCACTTCGATTTAGTTTATGACAAATTGAGTTCGACTAATCCAAATTAGAAATGAACTCCCACTCAAAAACGACATCCCTCGTGCCTTTTTGGTGATTACATGAACCAAATCCACTACACCAAGTCCGATCATCACGTGAGTCGGTGTAGCTTCAAAGGCAAGCATCAATATGGGCATCACATCAACTATATGACTCATGCTTAACCTTTCGGTTCGTGTTCCGAGGCCATGTCTGTACATGCTAGGCTCGCCAAGTAAGAACCTTAGTATTCGCATGTGTAAAACTGTCTTACACCCGTTCCTATGAAAGCGTGGAGTTGAGTACACCCGATCATCACGTGATGTCTC
The DNA here is from genome assembly GCA_910589775.1 of Avena eriantha. Classification (NCBI taxonomy): domain Eukaryota; kingdom Viridiplantae; phylum Streptophyta; class Magnoliopsida; order Poales; family Poaceae; genus Avena; species Avena eriantha. Next base: position 61,576,927 of record OU342742.1, on the reverse strand, counting down.
GAAACACGATCCACAGAACGGTGCATACTTAAGGAAGAACACATTTTTATTTTGATATCTAAATGAGGGATCATCTTACAATGCTACAAAAAACGCCAAACTAGCAGTATAAGATGCTAACATCTAATGTGTAAAGTGAGATGATATGGTCCATGCATTTGATCTCTATCATTTGCATCATGGTATGATCTCTATCATTCCTTTGTGTGTAAGGCCAAGGTCTATGGAACTTACACGTTGAGTGTGTTGTAAGAGTATCTATCATACATCTACTTACAACAATACCATATCAAGACACTAGCCCAGCAACGATCTAAACTAGATGCCTCTAATTTAACAATTGCAAGTTTTACGTGGCTTAGGGCTTTCGGAGATAGAACCGGTCTTACCAACGAACATGAACCACAACGAGGATAACCAAGTTATTAGCAACTCGTTGTAAATCAGATATTGACTATAGTAGGAGAGACAGACACCCTCCATCCACTTATGCAAAACAAGTTGCATGTCATTCATGGAACCGGTCTCATGTACGATGACATGTAAGGTTGGTCCGGGACGCTTCATCCCACTATGCCACCAATATCCAAAATACATAGAAGATGCAATAACATGATCATCATCGATGTAGCATCCCATCTGTCTAACATATGTAATGCTACATGGTCTAGTAATATAATGGCTACTTCCTATATAATTGTTGCATCATAATTATATCATGCTCATGTCATCATGCCACCTTGCATTTGAGCATCATATAAAACCCTTTTCATTTGGTTCTTCTCTCATATCTATTAGTAATTGTATTTGGCTCTTGATATATTGTATTTGGTTCTTGATAAATGCTTGATGCCCAAGTTGAGTTGGGGGTATATCTTTTATTCAACTCCATCACCTTTCTCTGTCACCACCTTATAATTCCACCATCCTAATTACCCATGAGCTTTTACTCTCTTTTGGTTTTTAATCTAGCTCATGTGGGTTGGGATGGATCCACTTCTATTTTATATATGCTCTCACACTAGCATCATGTTGTTTTCACATTATTAATATGTGAAGCCATTTTTGCATGCCTTGTGAGTGGTACCCCTTTTCCCAAGTTTCCATATGGATTATTATGAATGTATGCTCATGTTGGAATAATTTTGAGACTATTAAACATCTAGTGGAATACACACACTAGCAAGTCCCAATTATGTTCAAATATGATTATCTCCATCTACTCCACATGGGATCTTCTTTTCAATTCCTTTTTGCTTGACCTAACTCCACATTAGGGAATGCATATGGATAAATGTCCTGGGACTTTGTTAATGTTTTTACAAGAATAAAGATGGCATTTATTACACATGCATGGGACATGCAAGCCCATTTTCCATTCCACCTCTCTCTCTATTTTGGTCCTTTTGGTTCCTCCCTTTTTCTTAAGGCAAACTTCTTTGGTGATTCCACTCTCTCCAAAACCCTACCTCCTACATCTATCCCTTCCACCTTGTCCATCATCTACACATGCATGTGTGCATACATGTGCCCATGAGCCATTTCCCCCCTCTCTCTACATAGCTAAAACCTTAACTCAAACCTAAGCCTACCCCACCTCTCCTTAATCCTCTCCATCTTCTCCTTAACCCTAAACACTAGTTGCACTCACCCCACCCAGCTACCCCATCTACTCCCTACCCTAACCCTAACCACCCCTCTAACCTAACCCTAGCCGAGCCTCCCATGCTCTACATGCTGAGCCTCTCCCTCCTCTCTCTTTCTCTCTCGCTGCCAGGCCTGTCCCACCCGAGCCAGCCTGTCAGCCCCGCCGTCCCCACCTGCAGCCACACCCAGGCCGAGCCGCAGCTCGAGCACGTGAGGGAGAGGGAAGAAAAGGTGGCCGAGCCACCTTTTCACTCCACCGATCCCCCACGGCATCCTCCTCTCTCTCCCTCGCCTTTATCTCTTTCCCCACGCCTCCTCTGCCTCCCCAGATCCCTAGGGCATCGCCCTTCTCCTCCTACCAACTGCTGCTACCCCTCTCTCCTCCGTTGCCGTCCACCATCGGCCTCCTCCTTCTCCTCGACGTCATAGCCGGCAGCGTGGTTGTTGGACTGTTGGGGAAGACCGAGGCGACCTTCCGCATCGCCCTGTACCCGGAGACGAGGAGGAGAAGGACCAGCCCCGCCGAACTCCGTCGAGGCCGACCGAAACCCTAGCTCCGGGTGCGCCTGCATCGCCGTCGCCCTGCCGCTTCCTAGCCCGATCCGAGCCCACCAACGAGCCCGCGGTGAGCGTCCGATCCTCCCTGACACCCTCTCTTCGTCTTGCTCTTCCTGTACACACGAATCCGCCCGTCGAACACTCTCAGTGCACCGTGCTAGCGTTCGCCACCCCGACGATGCGCTGCAGATACTACACCTGGCCGCGCAGTAGAAGCATAGCACCAAACCCCCCGAGCCGCAGTGGATACCGCCTCCGCGCGTGTTCCCCAGGTCACCAGTTCGAATCCCCGTGCCGCGCGCCGATCTCTATCGCCGCTCTGTCCGTCAGAACACGCAGAGAAGAACAACAATAGCGTTGGCTACTTTGCACATACACCCCACAACCTTTTTGCCTCAACCCGCGGTACCCCAGGTCCACCAGGCAGCCACTCCGTGTTTTTTTACAAGAAGGCACCCCAGCTTCCAGGTCCTCAACCCGCGGTCCCCCTCCGTGCCGCGCGGCCAGCCAACCCCTCTCTCGCTGACGCGTGGTCCCGCGCAAGCGCCGGGTCCATCGTGTAGTGGCTGCGGCTAGCTTCTGCTGCGGTGAGAAAACCCCACCGCTGCACAACGTTCCAGCTGGGCCCAGTCATCGCCGGCCCCACCCGTCAGTTACCTGGGCTAACTCCCTCTGTGTATAAAAAGCCTCGGTGACTTTCTGTTTTATAAAATGATTTCAGAAAAGTTTAAATACAAATTTAAATCTGTTTTTAATAACTTTTGGATAATAAATCCAAATAATACAAAAGATATATGTTTTTGAATCAAAAAAATGTGAGGATTTCAAATATGCCATTCAAAATAATGTTTGAGCACTTTAAATTTTCGAGATGATTAAAATTACAATAAAATGCCCTTTTCTTAATAAATTAATAACTTTAAATCTATAACTCCAAATTTGACAAATAATATGTCTAAATCGATCAGCGCGACGAGCCCGTTCTAACTATGTATTCCTTGTTCTGAATTGCAGCATGCATCATATAAATAAGAAGTATACAACAACTTAATTGGGAATAAAAAGTGGCCAAAACTCAAGAAAATGCTTTAATCTTGTACCCCACACCTCACCCATGCCATGCTACACTAGTGCCATGTAAATTGTGCATCATTCATCATGGCATGATTGTTTTCTTGTCGCATTTTATTCATATGCTTGTGCACTTTATTTATGTTGGCCCTTGTTTGTTTGGTTCTTCTTCGAATAGATGCCCAGCAGGAGAATTATCAGGAATCACATGAGTTCTACCCAGATCCATCTCTCGCTTCAGCTGAGCTGCCAGGCAAGCACTACCACATGCTTGCATACATATAGTACCTATTGCCTCTATCTTATTCTTGCATCATTGAGTCGCGACTGCATTAAATTGAATCCCAAGTACTACATAGCCTTTACTTTTAAACCCCACCGAGCCTGTTCCTCAATCCCATGAGCCATTACTACAGGAGTTGTTTGAGCCATGAGAGTCGTAGAAAATCATGTGTAGGGTATGTGAGTGTCTGATGGATAACGAGGTACCTAAACAACTTAACCTGAGTAGTAATGGGATAACTAATGAAAGAGGCACCGGTGAGCAATATCTGCTATTTGGTTTTTCATGCTCACTTGTGTCCCGTAGGACCTCGAGTACTTGATTCCTGTTCCTTGTTTATTAGCACTATCCACATCCGGGAGGCCTTATGGACCCCCTGAGCCAGAGCTTGATTCATTTCTATTTCTTGGGGCCACAAAGTAGTTTGGGGCTTTGTTACTATTTTGTACTTATGCCATGCTTATTGTTTTATTTAAGATTGTGCGTGGAGCACCTGTACTGTTTTGGATCGCGCCACGTTTTCGCGGTATCGACAAGCCCAGTCATATTTTTGGGTTCCTAGTCATTTACAGCCATCGTCGCAAACCCTAGGTCCGTTCCGGAGCCTGCCAACTTCGTTGCAGGTAGCTTAGTGGGGTGGCCCCCTAAAATATTTCAGAATCCTGTGATTGCTTTGTCGTGAATGCCTCGTTGGGTTTTGAGTTTGTTTTTCCGAGGTTGATCGAGTGTGTGTTGCTATTTGTGCACCCCTGCAGGGTAAATCTTTCTGAAAGTCGTGTCCGCTGTTATGGACGACTTGGAGCACAGTTTCTCGATCATAGACAAGTATAACTAAAGTACCGCTTCTAATCTGACTAAATACCTGACTAGTAAATAGTGCAATGCTCATGGAATGGTTAATAAAACTGCCAACGGTTGGGTTGTTCGTCCGCTTTCTCGTTGGTAAGCGAGAAGGGGGATGGATCTGTTAATTATACTGTTATAACTGTTGTTACTTAATAACGGACCTCCGTCTATCTTTGGTTAGACGGATGGTTAACGAGTATCTCTAGGCTTGTTAGTTATTATCTTTTGCTGCAATTGTGTCACCCCAGGTATATGTCCCCTTTAGATGCATAAAGACTTACCCCTAGGGTCTCACACGATAAATTGTTTGATTCAGATGAACAGGTGTACTCACAAGATGGATACTGGGTGGAGGAGACGGATGATGTTGGCAACGATCACTCGGTGTAGAGATTCCGGGGATGGGGATCCGTGAGATCTGTGGGCAGGATGTGTTTATTTATGTGGCATCTTATGCCGATTTGCTTCTTATCCGTACTCGGATCTTGTTTTCCGCTTCCGCCTGATACTCTGATGTTTGATGTATGAGGAGCTATCCTAAACTATTATCTCTATCTAGGATATTTGGATCTTGCCGTATGGCATTGCAATATTTCTATTTCTTTTAGATGGAATGGCTCTGTGAACAGTTGTATGGTGGCTTGCATACATACTCACTTGTGTATGTAGTTGATCCCTTCGCCTGCCGATTACGCCGCTCGTTCTTGTCCCGATGTTCTGGAAGTGGTTAGGACGGCCGAAAGGTCTACCTGTGAGTGGCCCCTGGGCCCCACCGTACTATCTTAACCACTTACGCTCATCCAGGCATGCAACTAAGAGCGTAATTCACCGAGGTAGTTACAATTGGTATCAGAGCCATCCCGTCCTTCAGGGTCTCAGCCAAATGGTCGTTGTCAGTCTAGCAAATATTTTTGGTAGTTATGTATACTAAGGAAAAACAAAACGTGAGAGTAGGACTTCTTCCACTTTTCTTCTTACCCACCCACCCACCCTTTTCTGGTAAGGAAGTGTAACGTTTTCAATCCTCTTCTAAAATTCAAATTATGATTCACGTGTTCTGGGTTCCGTAGTACCATAGGTGTGTGTGTGTGTGTGTGTGAATTCCTTGTCTATCTGTTGCATCCAACTTGTTATCACTATCTGCCTTTTGGTTATCAACTGTTGGTACATTCCATACCGCAGGCCTTTGTAAACCGACGCGATCTATCTGATTCGTTGTATACCGGTGCGATCTGTCTTACTCTTTGTTATCCAACGTGACGTACCTTACTTGTAAGGGAACACGGGAATACATCTTCATCTCCGCGTGCCTCGGTTATATTTATACCCGAGCTTACTTTCCTTGTGATACCATCGAGCTTGAAGTACTTATATATTGCTTATCACTTGTTGTTGGGGTTCGCAACATAGAAAACAAAAAATTTCCTACGATGAGAACTATACGCTAAGATCTATCTACTAGATACAAGCAACGGGTGGATATACATCCATGGAGAACTTACCCTCGAAGGCAACAAAGATTTGTTAATGAGATGGAACTCATGGATGATGTAGTCGTACACTTGCCGATCTCAAGATCGTGATGAAGTCTAGCAGGTCCGGCTCCAGCACGTCCTTCAGATCCAGCTCCAGCAAGTCCAGCACCACCAAGTCCAGCACCGCAAAGCAGCGGTGCATCCGTGATCACACACATGTCCGTACCCCGACAACATCCATCCCTCGCTCTAGCAAAGCAGCGGAAGCAGCAACTCCTTTCCAGATAAAGCCACCGGGAACATGTATCTCGCTAATCCGAGACCATGGGGAATAATACTAGAGGGGGAGAGAGATCCTTCACGAGGAGGTGTGTGGAAGAAGGGGTGTGAGGGGGGCGTTTTATAGGAGGAGGGGGGTGATGACCCACAAGTATAGGGGGTGTATCGCAGTATTTTCGAGGGAAGTGAAACTCAATTTATTGATTCGATACAAGGGGAGCCAAAGAATATTTATAAGCCTTAACAACTGAGTTGTCAATTCAGCTGCACCTGGAAACAATCTTGCTCACAGCAGTTTATCAGTAGCAACAATTTTGTAGTAGAAATAGCAAAGTAACAACAGTAGTAAAGTAAAGACAGCAGTAACAATAGCAGTAAATAGTGGGATTCGAGTGCGGTAGGCATAGGGATGGATGGACGAGCGTTGCATGGACAAGACAATTCACATAGCAATCAGAACATAGGGCAATTGCAGATAAATAAGATAAAGCATCTAAGTACTAGACAATCCTAGGCATGCGTTCCATATATAGTCATACGTGCTCACAATGAGAACTTGCACAACATCTTTTGTCCTGCCAGCCCGTTTGCAGCGGGGCCTCTAGGAAACTACTGGCAATTAAGGTGCTCCTTTTAATAGAGCACCGGAGCAAAGCATTAACACTCCGTGAACACATGTGATCCTTGATACATTGCAAATGTATCTATAATTTTTGATGTTCCATGCTTGGTTTTATCCACTTTCTTGTGTTTTGTTCCAACTTTGGAGTACTTTTCATATGATTTCTTGGACTAACCTATTAACAAGAGCCACAGTGCCAGCTGCCTATTTTCTACTATTTTTGGTTCTAGGAAAGTCAGAAAATGAATATTCTCGGAATTGGACGGGACAAAAGCCAAAGTGCCTATTTTTCCGGATGTCATCAAGTGCCAGAATACGAGACGGAGAGGGGCCAGGGGGCCACCACACCACCTGGCCCGCGCCAGGGGGTGGTGTGGCCGCTCCCGGCACCCCCTCGGCCTCTCCTTCCGCCTATATATTGCCCTCGAGACGGAAACCCTAAGGGCCCGATCAAAAATCCACAAAAGAGTCTGTAGCCGCCGTCATCTCCATCCCTAGATCAGGAGGGATCTGAAGCTCTTCCCGGCACCCTGCCGGAGAGGGGAATTCACCCTGGAGGCCTTCTTCATCACCATGCAAGCCTCCGGTGTGATGCGTGAGTAGTTCATCCTTGGACTATGGATCCATGTAGTAGCTAGATGGCTAGTTCTCCTCCTTTGTGCTTTCATGTTTAGATCTTGTGAGCTCCGTTCATGATCAAGATCATCTATTTGTAATTTTGCATGTTGTGTTTGCGGGGATCCGATGGATATTGAGATGCTATTTCAGATTGATTATTGATTCTATCATGTCTTTGTTATTTGTGATCTTGCATGCTTTCCGTTGTTAGTAGCTATCTTGGCCAAGTAGATGCTAGCAACTCCAAGAGTTAGTATTTATGCTCGATAGTGGGTTCATGCCTCTAGTAATCTGGGGAAGTGACAGAAATCTCTAAGGTACTAGATGTGAAGTTGCTACTAGGGAGAAAAGAACAATCCTTTGTTCATAGAACAATCGTATTGTTTACTTTACACGCAATTCGTAAAGCAATAATCTGTTGCTTGCAACTTAATACTGGAGGGGGTTCAGATGATAACCTGAAGGTGGATTATTAGTCATAGATGCAGTTGGATGGCGGTCTATGTATAATGTTGTAATGCCCAATCAAGTCTCAAAGGATTCAAGATGATTAGTATATGCATGTATTGCTTTCTCGGTGTTTGTCAATTGCCCCGCTGTAATTTGTTCACCCAGCATGTTATCTATCTAAGGAGAGCCACCTCTAGTGAACTATGGATCCCAGTCCTTTTCTTTACATACAATCTACAATTGTTTAGTTCTTTGTGTTTACTTTCGACAAACTATTACTTCTTTCCATTCAATACGTTTAATCCTTTGTTTTCCGCAAAACACGGTGAGATTGACAACCTCATCGCAAGTTGGGGACAAAGTTCTGTGGTTGTGTTGTGCAGGTCTCCACGTTGCTACTAGCACCGGTAGTGCGCCCTGCCAAAGATCAGCTAATAACACATCTGGGGTGTTTCCTTGCTCCTACTGGTCCGATTAAACCTTGGTTTCATAACTGAGGGAACCTTGCTGCTGTGCTCATCATACCTTCCTCTTGGGGTTCCCAACGAGCTCTATATCAACACCGCCATCAAGCATTTTTCTGGGCGCCGTGCATTGAACCATCAAGCATTTTTCTGGCGCCGTTGCCGAGGAATCAAGGACATCTTCACAAGGGGAGTCCCTCATCACCAATCTCTTTACTTTGTTGTTTTTGTTTTGCTTAGTTTTCTTTTTGCTTTGTTTGCTTGTTTTGTTATTCAAAAACACACACAAAAATAGTTTTACAAGTTTGCTTTCTTATTTGAAAACCCAAAAAAATGACTACTCTTGAAAAGACTAAGTTGTGTGACTTCACTAGCACCAACAACAATGATTGTATGAGCACACCTATTGCTCCACTTCTGGCTGAAAATATTTTCTTTGAGATAAAACCTGCTTTGCTCAATCTTGTTATGAGAGAAAAAATTTCTGGTATTGGTAAGGAAGATGCTGCTTCCCATCTAAATAACTTTGTTGAACTTTGTGAGATGCAAAAGCATAGGGATATAGATGGTGATATTATTAAACTGAAATTGTTTCCTTTCTCTTTGAGAGGAAAAGCTAAAGAATGGTTGAATTCCTTAACTAGGAATAGTATTGATTCTTGGACTAAGTGCAAAGATGCTTTTATTAGAAAAATACTATCCTCCTGCTAAGATTATATCCATGAGAAGTGAAATAATGAAGTTTAAACAACTTGATAATGAACATGTTGCTCAAGCTTGGGAAAGAGAAGATGAAATTGCTAGAAACATTAGTGTTTCTACTATTACCACCACTAGTGTTGAGGATAGTAATAGTTCTACTACTTTAGATGATAAATTTGATTTTGATCTTGGTGGTTGCAATATCTCTGAAGTTATTAAGTTCCTACAAAAGCTTGCTAAAAGTCCTAATGCTAGTGCTATGAACATGGCCTTTACAAACACATTACTGATGCTCTCATAAAGATTAAAGAAGACAAGATGAAACATAAAGCTTCTATTCCTGTAAAACAAGTGGATGGTTGGGAACCCATCATTAATATGAAAGTGAATGACTTTGATTTCAAAGCTTTGTGTGATCTTGATAGTAGTGTTTCTATTATGCCTAGAAGGATTTATGAAATGCTTGATTTGCCTCCACTTGAAGATTGTTATTTGAATGTCCCACTTGATGATAATGCTAAAAAGAAACTCATGGGGAGTCTTAATGATGTTCTTATTATGGTTAATAATGCTTATGTCCCCGTTGATTTCTATGTTTTAGATGTTGAATATAATGCTTCTTGTCCTATTACTTTGGGAAGACCTTTTCTTAGAACTGTTGGTGCCATTATTGATATGAAAGAAAGCACCATTAAATATCAACTCCCACTCAAGAAAGGTATAGAACACTTCCCTAAAAAGAGAGAAAACATTTCTTTTGCTTCTCCTATGAAAACAAAATTTGGTCTTAATGCTTCTTCATTTGAGAACACTTGATCCTTTTTCTTGCTTCTTATGCCTAACTTAAAGGCGTTAAAGAAAAGTACTTATTGGGAGATAACCCAAAAGTTTTAGATGAGTCTTGGAAGTTATTACCTCTGTAATAACCTCTCATTATCCTTTTTATTTGCTTTTTGTGCCAAGAGTAACCTCTAATGAGAGAGAAGTAATGATTGGGAAAGTTGCTGTCCCGAAACAGATTTTTGTGCTTCCCCGTAAAAATTCGTGAGAGAGCTTTGTATGTAGGATTGAGCTGTATTGTTTTGTGCTTCTGCCCCCGGTTGTTATCTAACTTTCCTTAGTTCAACACTTTTTGATTTGAGCAACATAAGGTCTTCGAAAAAATTCGTCTTTACCTGCTGGTCTGTTTTGACAGATTTCTGCCATTTTCTGCATTTGCTTCTTGTTGGTTCCTTCTTGAGTTCTTTTGGGGAATTGAGCTTTTTAAGGGAAGTGCTGCAGTAGCTAGTGTTCTAATGGAAGTTTATTTGGTGTTAGAACTGAACCTTAAGACTTATTTATCTTGAGTGCACTAATGTTGCTAATAAAGATTATGTGAAGTTTTGTATGAAGGAAAAATTTCAGGTGTATGGAAGGAATGAGTAATGAGATGAAGAATGGACTAAAGCTCAAGCTTGGGGATGCCACGCGTGTCACCCCAAGAAATATCCAAGAAGTACAAGCGTCAAAGCTTGGGGATGCCCAAGGCATCCCCTTCTTCATCAATAAAAATCCCAGGTTTCTTTCAAACGCTTCATTTTTATTGTTTCATGCACAGTTGTGTTTTCTTGGAGCGTCTTCTTTTTCGTTTTCATTTTGGTTTTTGTTTACTTTTGTTTGCTTAGTTTGATTAATAAATTGGTTGGACCCCCTCTTTCATACATTGGTTTGCAAATAGTTTGGTTTGGGTTGGAAAAGAGTAGGAAAGTTCATGCTTATGTGGTAAAAAGAGCTCGTTTTTGACTGTGGCCTATGCTTTGTCCTGCCATGTTTGATATTGTTTTGGCTTTATGCTTAGTATTCTTTGCTGTATCATGACTTGTTATAAACAATTGAGATTGCTTAATGTGCCTTGGATGAATCATGCGTTGTTTTAGCATATTAAAGCATAGTATAGTGGTATTCTCCTTTGATGCTTTATTTGGGTTGACTTGGCACATGCTCACACCATGTTGTGACTATCCAAAGTCACCATAGACTTAATGATCCTTTAGTTTTCAACTTGTAGTATCACTTTATGCTTTTATCAATGATGTTTTGTCGCTCTGCATGATTATGGCCATTATTGCTCTCTTAGTTTGTCACTCCCAGTCTTTTGCTAGCCTCCACAACAAAGTATGAGTTCCACTCATGCATCCAACTCCCCAAACCAAGTTATTCCAAAGAGTCCACCATACCTACCTACTAGCTTATGCTATTCCAAGTATATTCATGCTTTTGTTTACCTTCCAAATTAAAGTTGTTATGAGAAAACTAGTGATTAAAGCTCTCACGAACTTGATGGCACACTTTTTTTTGCATCTAATAAACTTGAACCACTGGGTCCTTCTTTGTTGCGTATATGCTTGCGCTTCATAAGTTGAAATTAGCAGAACCATATACCATGGGGAACGCTTTCAACATTGCACTTGTACTTTGTACCCCGTTGATATCATGTTCTTTTGCTTACGGATCCCGGCGGTGTGAAATAGAAGTGGAACTTGTAAGATCATGGAGTTTGTATGTGTGTTAGAGAAACGCCTGGGCCGCTAGCCTAAGCCATGCCTAATCATGGTGGAAACTTGCAGCATCACCATAATGAGCACTCTATGAAGCATCCTCAATAAAAACCTATGCAAATAGCAAATAAAAAGATCGCTGAGATGCACATTGTCTACTTGCCTTGTCATTTTGATTATGGGAAAGCTCCCGTATCATGTGCAAGGGGTACCCCGTTGGCGGTTCTTAATGATACACATGTACTTACAATGACAAGAGCTTACTCGTGACTGAAGTTGAGTAGCATGAGGATCGGTCTTCGTAAGTAAGGGGCATGAGATTTCGGTTTATAACTTGTCAAGCATATCCTCTTAGTTGTTTCACTTTAACCTTAACCACTTCAAGATGCTTATGATAGGGGCAATGATAGCTGAAAGCTACAAGTACCATAATTTTTGGAAGCTCTTTATGAGACTTGAATCCCTACTTCCTTTTACAAAGGCTTTTCTTCCACCATTACATTGAGTCTCCACCTTCTACCTTTATGCACTTACTTTGAGAGCATAGTGGCCATTCTTAGTTCTATGTGCATTGTCCCAAGACTAGTTGATTGATGCATACTTTGATATTGCTTGTTTTAAACTATTGCATCTAGTCACTCTTATGAACTTTGAAGGTGTCCTATGCATTTATATTTGCTACTCTATTGAGGGACAAGCTGAATACTATTATGCTATGTTTTCTTTATGTGAAACAAACAAACGTCTTGCAAAGCATTGTTATTCATGAATCTTTTGTTTGTGCCTTTTCATGTTGCATCACAGTTTCTTTGCTTATTCCTAGAACTTTGTCTTTCATGTTATGATTGAAGTACTATGATCCCAAATTTGAATGTTTTACAAATACTTTGATCAAGTTTAGGATGGTGCATGTCACCTCAAAAATTATTCTTTCTTTTTATCACTTACCTACTCGAGGACGAGCAGGAGTTAAGCTTGGGGATGTTGATACATTGCAAATGTATCTATAATTTTTGATGTTCCATGCTTGGTTTTATCCACTTTCTTGTGTTTTGTTCCAACTTTGGAGTACTTTTTATATGATTTCTTGGACTAACCTATTAACAAGAGCCACAGTGCCAGCTGCCTGTTTTCTACTGTTTTTGGTTCCAGGAAAGTCAGAAAATGAATATTCTCGGAATTGGACGGGACAAAAGCCAAAGTGCCTATTTTTCCGGATGTCATCAAGTGCCATAATACGAGACGGAGAGGGGCCAGGGGTCCACCACACCACCTAGCCACGCGGCCAGGCCTGGCCCGCGCCAAGGGGTGGTGTGGCCGCTCCCGGCACCCCCTCGGCCTCTCCTTCCGCCTATATATTGCCCTCGAGACAAAAACCCTAAGGGCCCGATCAAAAATCCACAAAAGAGTCTGTAGCCGCCGTCATCTCCATCCCTAGATCGGGAGGGATCTGAAGCTCTTCCCGGCACCCTGCCGGAGAGGGTAATTCACCCTGGAGGCCTTCTTCATCACCATGCAAGCCTCCGGTGTGATGCGTGAGTAGTTCATCCTTGGACTACGGATCCATGTAGTAGCTAGATGGCTGGTTCTCCTCCTTTGTGCTTTCATGTTTAGATCTTGTGAGCTCTGTTCATGATCAAGATCATCTATTTGTAATTCTGCATGTTGTGTTTGCGGGGATCCGATGGATATTGAGATGCTATTTAAGATTGATTATTGATTCTATCATGTCTTTGTTATTTGTGATCTTGCATGCTTTCTGTTGTTAGTAGCTATCTTGTCCAAGTAGATGCTAGAAACTCCAAGAGTTAGTATTTATGCTCGATAGTGGGTTCATGCCTCTAGTAATCTAGGGAGTGACAGAAATCTCTAAGGTACTAGATGTGTTGTTGCTACTAGGGAGAAAGGAACAATCCTTTGTTCATAGAATAATCGTATTGTTTACTTTACACGCAATTCGTAAAGCAATAATCTGTTGCTTGCAACTTAATACTGGAGGGGGTTCGGATGATAACCTGAAGGTGGATTATTAGTCATAGATGCAGTTGGATGGGGGTCTATGTATAATGTTGTAATGCCCAATCAAGTCTCAAAGGAGTCAAGATGATTAGTATATGCATGTATTGCTTTCTCGGTGTTTGTCAATTGCCCCGCTGTAATTTGTTCACCCAGCATGTTATCTATCTAAGGAGAGCCACCTCTAGTGAACTATGGATCCTGGTCCTTTTCTTTACATAAAATCTACAACTGTTTACTTCTTTGTGTTTACTTTCTACAAACTATTACTTCTTTCCATTCGATACGTTTAATCCTTTGTTTTCCGCAAAACACGGTGAGATTGACAACCTCATCGCAAGTTGGAGACAAAGTTAAGTGGTTGTGTTATGCAGGTCTCCACGTTGCTACTAGCACCGGTTGTGCGCCCTGCCAAAGCTCAGCTAGTAACACATTTGGGGTGTTTCCTTGCTCCTACTGGTTCGATTAAACCTTGGTTTCATAACTGAGGGAAACTTGCTGCTGTGCTCATCATACCTTCCTCTTGGGGTTCGCAACGAGCTCTACATCAACACCACCATCAAGCATTTTTCTGGGCGCCGTGCATTGAGCCATCAATCCTCACATCGAAGCCATTCCCTTCCGGTTATCCCGATTTCTGTCACTTCGGGGCCATTGGTTCCGGACAACAACGTGTGTATACAACTTGCAGATAAGACCAAAAACAATGCTATCATAATGAATCAATAACAAGTTCAGATCTGAAATCATGGCACTCGGGCCCTAGTGACAAGCATTAAGCACAACAAGTCGCAACAAAGTCATAAAGCACTAATAAAAGATACTAGGCACCATGCCCTAACAATCTGATGCCATTACATGAACAATCTCATCCAATCCCTACCATCCCCATGGCCTACAGCAGGGGATTACTCACTCATAGATGGGGGAAACATGGATGGTCGATGGAGAAGCGATGGTGATGATGATGGTGATGATCTCCTCCAATTCCCCGTCCCGGCAGGATGCCAGAACGGAGTTTCTGGTGCTGTTTCGTGAAATCTGGTGGTGGCGGCGGAGCGGAACTCCTCTGGAAAAACGTCGACCCCCCCGAAGTTTTTAGGTTAAAAGGCTCCTTATAGGCGAAGAGAGAGGCCGAGGGGGTGCCTAGGGGGCCCACACCACCCCCTGGCGCGGCCTGGCCTAGCCCGCGCCACCAGGTGGTGTGGCCACCCCCTAGCTCTTCTCCGTATCGTATTCTGGCTCCTGGAGTCTTCGGGTGAAATAGGATTTTTGGCATATTTTCCCGGATTTTTCCTGATAGTTGGTTTTCTGCACAAAAAGTAGACACCAAGGCAATTCTGCTAAAAACAGCGTCAGTCCGCATTAGTTGTATCCAAATCACACAAGTTTAGAGGAGAAAGAATAGCAAAAGTGTTCGGAAAAGTAGATACGTTTTGGACGTATCAAATCCCCCCAAGCTTAGCTTATTGCTTGTCCTCAAGCAATTCAGTTGAAAACTGAGTGCGATAAAAGAACTTTCATGAACACATTTGCTTCATATGATGTAAATATTATCAGCAATGTGATCAACTACTTAGACAATTCATAATAACGAGTATGCAACCAAGTCTACTTAATAGTCATTGCAAGCTATGAAGAGATTCCAACTCAAGAATAATAAGTAGTGTGAGGCACAAACATAAGCAACATTACAATGCTCATAGAAAGGTATGAAAGAGTGGTATCTCACTTGCCTTTGATTATGAATGTCAAGGCACCTCTGAAGTTCAAGTGATGACTAGAAGTAAAGATATCAAGGATACAAACATCGAAGTCATAACACAGATAATCAAGTAGTGAGGCAAACACAAAGAATCACAACTATGCTCTCAACAAGGTGCTCAAAGAAAATATGGAGACTCAACAAGTAAAACAAAAGGTTTTGAATAATTTGAAAGGCTTCAAAATTCTGAAAGTATGGTACTCATTAGCTTAGAGCTCTCATTGCCCCTATCATAAGCATCTTTAATGTGGTTAAGGTGAAAGTGAGGTCCAATCTGAGTTATATGCTTGACAGACTATAAACAGAAAATCTCAAGTCCCTTGAGTACGAGGGCCGCTCCTCATGCTACTCAACTTTAGTTACCGGTAAGTTCTTGTCATCGTAAGTATGTGCGTATCATTGAGAACCGCCAACGGGGTACCCCTTGCCCAATGATACGGAAGAATCCCCATATCAAAATGACAAGGCAAGCAGACAATGAGTATCTCAGCAATCTTCTTATTTACCATGGGAAAATGGTGCTTTTTCTCTCTCTTTCCTCTCTTCATAAAACTCCCCTTTTTTCTTTTTCTCAATAGCTATCTCTCTCTTTTTTATAAGAAGAATGCTTCATAGATATCATTATGGTTACACTGCAGGTTTCCACCATGTTAGCATGGATTAGACCAGCGGCCCAGGCGTTTCTCTAACACACATACATAACTCCATGGACTTACAAGCTCCCCTTTTATTTCACACCGACGACATCCGCAAACAAAAGAGCAAGGTATCAACTGGGTATATATTTACAAGTGTTGAAAGCG
Organism: Avena eriantha; assembly: GCA_910589775.1. Taxonomy (NCBI): domain Eukaryota; kingdom Viridiplantae; phylum Streptophyta; class Magnoliopsida; order Poales; family Poaceae; genus Avena; species Avena eriantha. The sequence continues at coordinate 61,560,791 of OU342742.1, read as the reverse complement.
TTCCCTGTGACAGCACGGTTCTGCTAATCCCCAGCCTATAATTTGCAAGCATATAACTTTCATGGAGAGTTCACAATGGTTCAGGTTTATTAAGTACAAGAAATAAAGTGTGCCATCAAGTTCGTGAGAGCTTTACTAACTAATTTTCCCAAAACAAGCAAACATTTTATTCGTAAGGAAACAAGGCATAATGAATATGCACGGAAGTAGCAAATGATGCTAATAGGTAGGTATGGTGGACACTTTGGCAATATTTGGTTTAAGGGAGTTGGAAACATGAGTAAAACACTTAGTGGGAGTGAAGGCTAGCAATAGTAAGGGAGCGACAAACGAGAGAGCAATAGCTGTCATTATCATGCTTGCAACAAAACAGGACTACTCATGGCATGAAAGTGATTCAAGATCCTCAAGGCAAAATAATTCATCGAGGCTCAACTGATTATTACAGTCATATGCATGCATGAGCATGTGCCAAGTCAATTCAAATGAAACATTCAGAGGAGTATACCACGGTGTCATACCTATTTATGAATAGAGCAATGCAGGCGAACATTCATAAGACATGCTACAAACTATTAGCGAGCTAGAGCTAGTCATAAGAAAGCAAGAACTACTAAGCATCCAAAGATAACATACGCCCTACATGAACAGACTAAGCATGCTCACAGTGATGAGTATATGTACAAAAATGAAAACAAATAGAGTTCGTTACCAGCCTCTTACCACGCCTCAAGTTGTCATTAATCCTCATTATTGCTCTTCACTTGTGTGGTTTGAAAAATAATATGAGACCAATATTCCACTGAGGATTGCTGCACCCTGTAGCAAACTCACAAAACCAAAGAAGAACGACAAATATTTTTGGTGTTTTCGATTTTTAAACAAGAACCAAAAGGGAAAAACAAGCAAAGCAAAATCTTTTTGTTTTTTCGAATGGTTTAAACAAAGCAAAAAGGGGAAAACAAACCTAGGCAAAAAGAAGAAGCAAACCAAAGAGAAACAACAGAAATATTTTTGGTCTTTTTGTGTTTTAGGAAGCAAAAGCAAAGAAAAACGAAAACTAAAAAGAGAACGAAAACATGAATATACAAAGTACCGACGCAACATGATACGGAGATGAGTGCGGTGTCGGCGTACCTCCCCCCAAGCTTAGGCTTTTGGCCTAAATGGGTATCAATCCATGTACGAATAGGGGTTCCAAGCGGGCGGATCTTGGTAAGAATGGTCGTAGCTGGGCCCATGAGAATAAGAAGAAGCTCCCCAATCATAAGCGGGCTGCTGATATGAAGATTATCCCTCATTTGAGGGCTGGACCGAATCATCCGTGACCTCCCTTCTAGTGTCCTGCTCCTATTGGGAGAGCTCTCCCAAGTACGTGTCAAGCTCCTCCTTAGTGAGGGACCATCCTTCCCTATTATCAAGGTTAAACAAGACAGGTGCAGGCAAAAGAACAACACACTCGGACTTGCTCTTTCTCCAACCAGCTTTGAGAAAGGTTATTTCATAAGATAACTCACTCATACTAGCCCACGAGCAAACAAATTTATGTTATATCATGGAATTAAGATCAAGCCGTTCTATAGGAAACTGTAGGTCTAGATGATGAGGCACTAAACCATGCAATGCTAGTAAACGAGAAGCAATGAGGCCTCCACAAATTCCACCTTTCTCACGGTTAGCAGCAAGACGGAAAGCTATCAAAGCACCCAAGTTGTAAGACCTATCTCGTCTAAGAGCAGCAGAGATAAATGCTAGATCAAACGAAGATAACTTATTGGCAGTTTTCCTAGCAAGAACACACTTGGCAATAAAATAGGCAAAGTAGCGAATGGAGGGAAGATGAATGTTACGGATTTTTCCACTCTCCTTCAAGAAGCTACTCCCTTGGCAAATTTCTGCATATAAATCCATGAGTGGTTCAGGTCTCTCCTTAATCTTCCTACATGATCCCCATTGAGGTACCTTAATAGCCGCACAAAAATCATCAAGAGAAAGGTTGACAGCAATATTGTAAATTTTGTAATGGACCATGGGGTTAGGCAAAGAGTGACTAAATTGGAAATCCTGCACCACAGACATGGTTAGCTTCACAAATTGACAAGGTACATCTTCCAAAAAGTGCTCTAACCCAGCATTAGAAACCAAAGTGTGGAAATCTTGTAGAATTCATGCAGCACTCATGAACTCAGAGCATGGATAAATGGAGGGAAAAACTTCCTCCTCCCGGTGGACCTTCATGACCTCAGGTACCCAAAGCTCATGTTGGTTTAGGTGGTGTTCACTCATCTTCTATTCTGAAATTTAAACACCTATTAAAGAAGTGATTGCAAAGTAAATATAATGAAGGATTCTACTCATAGGGACTTGCAAGAGGCCTAAACATGCATCAAAACTATATCTCTAAGCATCAAACAAACTTACAAGCTCTCATAACCAGTCACCTACAGCAGCAAAATACTCAAGATATAATCCACTAAACACAAATCTACTTGGACAAGGGGAGGAGTCAGATACCAGGGAACAAGTGCTCCAAATTTCAGCAAGAAAGAAGGGCTGAGCAAGGAGATCAAAAAAATCGAGAGCAAGCACAGCAAGAACGCGATTTTGAGCTATGAACTGGATCTTACTCGGGAGAGAGAAGAAAGTGGCAGGTGAGAGAGTTAGTGGGGGGCCAGGGGTGGCCCACACCAGGGCATGGCGCCACCCAGGGCTAGCCGCGCCACCATGTGGTGTGCCTGCCTGGTACCTCCCAGGTGCTCCTCTGCCCCTTTTTCATGTAAAAATTTAATATGAATTTTTCTGGAATTTTTCGAGACACTTTATTTTTTGGCAATTTTCAGAAATAGAAGAATGATTTTTCTGACAGACGGATTTTCTTCTTCTTTTGGGAACATGATGCAAGGACAAAACAAGGCTAGAACTACAGAAGTTCTAAGACACTCTAACATGCAAGCAACTAACAACAAAAAGAAAACTAAATGAAAACAAAAACTAAAATGCAAAGGGTAAAAATAAACGGAGATAATCATAATGAAAACATTGTTTTGTTCAATGGAATCCTTTTGTTAACAAGGTTGATCAAGTCTTGCTACCAAAACAATTTCATATGAGACAAAACTTTGTATTCCACTAATGATTATGTTACCTCAACCTTGATAGCAATGGTCCCAATCATAATATTTTCAAATTTTTCTCTTGGTATGGGACAATATATTTCTCCAACTTGAATGCCTTCAACGTGTTCAATTGAATTTAAACCATAAGTCCTTTCAATCTTCTTGGGGAAATAGACAGTATGTTCCTTGTCATTAACACTGAAGGTCACCTTTCCCTGATTACAATTAATAACAACTCCTGTAGTATTAAGAAAAGGTCTCCCAAGAATAATAGACATATTATCATCTTCAGGCATTTCAAGCACAACAAAATCAGTTAATATCAAGCAATTGTGAGCCACCTGAACAGGTACATCCTCACATATACCCATAGGAATAGTGGTAGATTTATCAGCCATTTGCAAAGATATAGCAGTTGGTATTAATTTTTCAAGTTGAAGCCTCTTATAGAGAGAGAAAGGCATAACACTAACTCCAGCTCCCAAATCACACAAAGCAGTTCTAACATAACTGTTCTTAATATAGCAAGGGATAGTTGGAATCCCTGGGTCTCCAAGTTTCTTAGGAATCTTACCATTAAAGGAATAATTAGCAAGCAAAGTAGAAATTTCTTCATTAGGGATCTTCCTTTTATTCGAGACAATATCCTTCATATACTTTGAGTAAGGAGGCAATTTAATAGCATCAGTCAAAGGAATTTGCAGGAATAAAGGTTTCATCCACTCACAAAACTTATTATAGTGTTCATCTTCCTTTGACTTGTGTTTCTTATCAAGGAAATGCATAGGTTTTTGGACCCAAGGTTCTCTTTCACTACCATGTTTCTTAGCAATAAAATCTTCTTTGGTGTATTTAGTATTCTTAGTGTGGTTTTCAGGTTCTTCTTCAACTTTTTCTTCATTAGGAACTTCATTTTCTTCATTACCACTTTCAGTTTCAGCATCATAGATAGATATACCATTAGGATCTATAGCAGGTTCAGAGGGTTCTACAACAGTTTTATGTTTCTTTTTCCTTTTCTTATGAGTAGAACCACTATTTTCAGCTTGTTGAGAGTCCTGCTCAATTCTTTTGGGATGCCCCTTAGGATATAGAGGATCCTGGGTAGCAGCACCACTTCTAGTTCTTATTTCATAAGCATGTTTTTCTTTAGCAGCATTAACTAGCAAGTCTTTTTGCACTTTAATGAGTTGATCTATTTGAGTTTGAACCATTTGAAAGTGTTTAACAATCATTTTAACATCATTAGAGGTTCTTTCCACAATATCTTTCAACTCAACAATAGCTCTAGTGTTCTCCATTAGATGATTTTGCACCCTTTTATTAAAATTATCTTGCTTAACAATAAAGATATTGAATTCTTCTAAGCATTGATCAGGTGGTTTAGAGTAAGGGATATCACCTTCATCAAAGTGTTGGAGAGAGTGTACCTCGATAGTGGATGAGTAGGGAATAGGCTTACATAATTCTTCTATAGGAGGTAAATTCTTGACATCTGCAGCTTTAATTCCCTTCTCCTTAAGACATTTCTTAGCTTCCTTCATCACTTCATCATTTAATTCAATAACTCCCCTCTTCTTTGATGTTGGAATAGGCACCGAAATAGATGGTTCCGGTATAATTACTTCACGTATAGCTTGTTTAGGAGGAGTCCAATCTTCATAGTTCTTGCTTATTTTAGCCATTAATTCCTCAGCTTCTTTAGGAGTCCTATTCCTGAAAACACAATCAGAACAACTATCTAGGTATGTCCTAGATTCTTTAGTTAGTCCATTATAAAATATATCAAGAAGCTCATTCTTAGGTAATGGACTTCTAGCCTGTGCATGAATCAAAGCACAAAACCTTGCCCAAGATTCAGGCAATATCTCTTTTTCTCCCTGTTTAAAATCAAAAAGTTCCTACAAAATAGCATGTCTAGCACTAGGAGGAAAATATTTCTGTAGGAAAGTACTAATCAAGCACTCAGGGCTATCAATAGATCCAGGAGGTAAATTACTAAACCAAGTTTTAGCTTCTCCTTTTAGTGAAAAGGGGAAAATCTTGGCAACAAAGTAAGTACGCATCTTAATATCATCAGAAAACAAGCCACTCATGGTAGAAAGTTCATTCATATGTGCTACCACATTTTCATTCTTAGTCCCACAAAAAGGTTCTTTCTCGACAATAGCTATGTAAGATAGATCGAGAGAGAAATCATAATCTTCATCTATAATGTTTATGGGAGAAGCAGCAAACTTAGCATCAGGAGACAATTTGGGTCTAATAGTACGCCTCTCAAGGAGACTCTTAGCAGCGCTCCTATTCTTTAATAAATTCATCGGTCATCTCAACATAACCATCTTCAATATCATAACTCTCACTAGACTCAGGTGAGATAACAGGTGTGGTAGTGTCTTCATTAGGAGTTTCAGTATTTCCAGCTATAGTTCTAGCAATTGTAGCATCTAGGAAAGGACCTAACGAACCACTCTTATCAAGCACAGTAGAAGCAGCATCATAAGCATCTGAAGTTTCAGATTCAGCAGTAGTAGCAGTGTGTGTAGCATGTGTATGTGGTGGTGTAAGGAACTTACCCAAAACAGACGGTGAATCAAGAGCAGCAGAGGTGTTCAGAACCGTACCTCTTCTTGTAGTGGATGGTAAAATAGGAACCTTGCCATCACGAGACTTACCCATGATGGATGGATAGCAACGAACAATAGAGAATCCAAGTGAACTTGATAAACAAAGCTATGCTCCCCGGCAACGGCGCCAGAAAATAGTCTTGATGACCCGCAAGTATAGGGGGGGTATCGCAGTATTTTCGAGGGAAGTGAAACCCAATTTATTGATTCGACACAAGGGGAGCCAAAGAATATTTATAAGCCTTAACAACTGAGTTATCAATTCATCTGCACCTAGAAACAATCTTGCTCACAGCAGTTTATCAGTAGCAACAGTTTTGTAGTAGGAATAGCAAAGTAACAGCAGTAGTAAAGTAAAGACAGCAGTAACAATAGCAGTAAACAGTGGGATTCGAGTGCGGTAGGCATAGGGATGGATAGACGGGCGTTGCATGGACAAGACAATTCACATAGCAATCAGAATATAGGACAATTGCAGATAAATAAGATAAAGCATCCAAGTACTAGACAATCCTAGGCATGTCTTCCATATATAGTCATACGTGCTCGTAATGAGAACTTGCACAACATCTTTTGTCCTGCCAGCCCATTTGCAGCGGGGCCTCTAGGGAACTACTGGCAATTAAGGTGCTCCTTTTAATAGAGCACCGGAGCAAAGCATTAACACTCCGTGAACACATGTGATCCTCACGTCGAAGCCATTCCCTCCCGGTTATCCCGATTTCTGTCACTTCGGGGCCATTGGTTCCGGACAACAACGTGTGTATACAACTTGCATATAAGACCAAGAACAATGCTATCATAATGAATCAACAACAAGTTCAGATCTAAAATCATGGCACTCGGGCCCTAGTGACAAGCATTAAGCACAACAAGTTGCAACAAAGTTATAAAGCACTAATAAAAGATACTAGGCACCATGCCCTAACAATCTGATGTCATTACATGAACAATCTCATCCAATCCCTACCATCCCCATGGCCTACAACGGGGGACTACTCACTCATAGATGGGGGAAACATGGATGGTCGATGGAGAAGCGATGGTGATGATGATGGCGATGATCTCCTCCAATTCCCTGTCCCGGCAGGATGCTAGAACGGAGTTTCTAGTGTTGTTTCATGGAATCTGGTGGTGGCGGCGGAGCGGAACTCCTTCTGGAAAAACGTCGAACCCCCCGAAGTTTTTAGGTCAGAAGTCTCCTTATAGGCAGAGAGGCCGAGGGGGTGCCTGGGGGGCCCACACCACCCCCTGGCGCGGCCTGACCTAGCCCGCGCCAGCAGGTGGTGTGGCCACCCCTGGCTCTTCTCCGTCTCATATTCTGGCTCCTAGAGTCTTCGGGTGAAATAGGATTTTTCGCATATTTTCCCGGATTTTTCCTGATAGTTGGTTTTCTGCACAAAAAGTAGACACCAAGGCAATTCTGCTGAAAATAGCGTTAGTTCGCATTAGTTGTATCCAAATCACACAAGTTTAGAGGAGAAACAATAGCAAAAGTGTTCGGGAAAGTAGTTACGTTTTGGACGTATCAGTGGGGGTGCTCCTCCCCATGTCCGGCACCCAAGGGGTGACCCCTCACCTCCTCATTCATGTGGTGGTAACTCCCTCCACATAAATTTGCCCATTCACATTCTCTTTTAAAGTCCCCACTTTAATGCTCTCTCATTTAATAAAACTCTTTTATTATTTTTATTCAGAATTTTGTTAATTACTTTAATTAACAAACATTCACATAAAACCCCTTGCATCATTTCAATATTACATGCAAAACCAATTTCAGTAATTTCACCCGAAACAGTTTCGGTGTCTATTGAAATAATTTCAGTGCTTTCTTAAATCTTTATCTGAAACATATTTGCTCCAAATAGTGTCGGTATCCCTTAAGTGTGTCACCCTATGGTTTGCGAATAATGCAGACATGATCGAGACCCCTCTCAGATCAATAATCAGAAGCGGGACCTGGAGATCCATACTGACTCCTACACATTCAACGATGACTTCTGTGATCGTGAGAACCTTTAACGTTGTAACTAAATCCCTTCGTCTCGCGATATATTACAAGTCCGAGATTCGATCATTGGCATCCAAATACCTAGTTTGATCTCGTTACCGACATGCACTCTTTTCTCGTTCCCGTGATATAACATTCTAGTGATCACATCACTTACTTGCAAGCTATTTCAATGTGATATCACCGAGAGGGCCCAGAGTATATCTATCCGTCATCGGGATGGACAAATCCCACTCTTGATCCATGAGCCTCAACATAACACCTTCGTAGCACTGAACCCACCTTTATAGTCACCCTGTTACGGTGTGACGTTTGATGTTATCAAGATACTCTTCCGATGTTAGCAATTAACATGATCTCATGGTCTAAGGACTAAGATTACTTGATGTTATAGAAATATAAACATAATGACTTTGATTGTAATGCTACACTTTGGATGAATGTTCATCACATCATTCCACCAATGTTGTGACCTCGTTATTAACAACATCCAATGTCCATGATCAGGAAACCTTGATCATCTTGTTAATCAACGAGCTAGTTTATATGAGAGGCACTACTAGGAACTTTGTATTTTGTTTATTAAACACACATGTATTAACGTTTCCAATTAATACAATTATAGCATGCAAAATAAACATTTATCATAAACATGGAATAAGATAATAACCACTTTATTATTGCCTCTCGGGCATATTCCCTTCACTTGTGGTATATTTATCTTGTGCTATCTTGCTTAGCTTAACTTGTTGTTGGTAGCACTTAGTTGAGCCTAGTGTATTTAGGTTTTGTGCTTGTAAAATAAACGTTAGTTTAATTCCGCATTCTATCAAGCCAAAACCGTAATAGTTTTGAAATTGCCTATTCACCCTCCCCTCTAGGCGACATCTCTATCCTTTCACTTGCACTGGACTACCTTCTTCCTCTTCGGCCAATCTGGCAAGGAGACGACTAGTGGTGTGGGGGCCTGCTAGTTTTGCAAATAATGGTGACGGTCCTAGGGTTCCTCCTCACGCCAAGATGAATACTTGTCAGATGCATGTCCTTATCGATCCGGATGCAGTGGCGTGTTCTAGAAGGCCCCGTCGGCAAACTCCACTAGGTGACTAATGCCTGGAGATTGCTTGAACGGGTGAGATTCGGTCATGCACACCCGTGTTTTACTCTGGTTGTTTGGTTTCAGAGAGAGCGCTTCAAAGCACTGCTGACTGTTAATATCATTGGACACGTTCTCGTTCTATGGTGCTGGCAGAGAATGCCATGGAAGCCGAGATCTGAGGACTAGCAATGGTGGTTCGAATCTTTGTGGCGATGAGGAATTGGCTTGGTGTTTTGTGACTTGGATGAGCGGCATGCAAGTGGGGGCGACTGCACAGGAGAAGTTCAAAGTCTTATCTTTTAGGGTGAATCCAAGGTTTGGCCTTAATTGATTGTGTCTAACAATGATCTTGTTGAAGGCATTGTTTTGAGAGCGAGGACATTCTTCAGAGTGAAAACCTAAGATCTATGATCGAGCATCGGCGCTTGTGCAATGTTACCTTCTTAGAGGCGTCGCTTTTAGAGAAATTGGACTTCTTGTGCTGTCCTGGTGTTGTTAGTGCTGCTGAACATATCACTATAGCGGCGATTTTTTTTTGTAATTTCTCTTCCCTTATTTGGATGTGTGCATCCGTATTGCTGCTAAGGCAATGCGTTATTGCAGAGGCTGGGTGTAATTTCTTATTTTCATGATATTAATATGTACTATTTATCAAAAAAATCAAGTATTAGCTTCAGCACAGGCTGATTCACATTTAGGATCAGCGGGTCAGCTTAGTGCAGCCTCGACTACTCTGGAGTTGTGCTTTGGAGTGAACCGGTGCCGTTTATGCCACAAGCAGAATTTAACAAACACTAACGAACACAAATACAATCACATGGGACCACTTCATTAAAGAACTAAATAGTACTTACCGACACGAATAAGCATTATTGTTTTGATATTATGGTGAAAGTTGAAGATTCTGGAGTTGATTCGGAAATCCAATTTAGCGCATGGGTGCAAATAAATCAGTTGTGTGAAAACATATTTTAAAATATCAAAAAAATTAAGAAAAATATTTGCATGTATATCCGGACACTAAATGTTCATACATAAGTTTGCAGGTGAGAAGAACGTTTTAGATGTCCCATGTAAAAAAGTCAAATTTCAGTGCATCAACGTGTCTATTCACGAACATGTTTTTGGTGTTTTTTACACAAGCCACATAAAATATTCATTCATTCTGAAAACTTGTGTACGGGCATAGAATATCTGGATGTACATGCGAAATTTTTGTTTAGATTTATTTTATAATTTAAATTTAATTTTTATGTATTTTTCCATTTGCACCTGGGAGCCAAAACACCACCTCCGAGGTTGATTGCCCTGGTCTCCTATTCAGCTCTTTTCAACTCGGCATGGCGGTCCTTTAGCCGCAGCCTTGCGTCATGGCGAGACATGTAGAGCTTTTGGTACCGATCTATAAACTTCTTCGGTGCCTTTTCTTTGTAAAATAACACCCTCGAATTGAGCACGGTAATGGCCAGGTTCTTTTTTTTTAACAGGGAACGGATCCGAAGGACCGAGAAGGTGCATTACTTATCGTCGGTGGAGGTACAAATTACAGAAAGGACCCCAAACATATAGAAAATTACAACCAGATCCCGACTAATTGCATAGAGGACTTCATATCTAATCTACAGAACGCAATCTGGTCCAACTCCATCTCCACCGATCTGCAGCCAAGCATGGACAACCGTCGCCGGGGACTACACCACTTGGGACACCACGGTGGGAGCTCACCGTGCTTAAACTCAAGGGCCTCCATGGCACATCGGCCCGGAGGTTAAAATCCTTTCGCCAGCGATTTGATGCTGGAAACCAAGGCGGGAGCGGCTGTCTTCCAGCCATAAGAGTCGGTGGCGCACATACCGTCGAGATTTCGCTCCTAGACGCAGCTGCACCCGAGCCACCTCCCCACCATCCTCCAGATCCGCTGACCGCGCCACCAACCTGATTCCTCCCCTCGCCTCCACGACCGATCGGAAGAAGCCACGCAACAGCACACCAGGGGATCTAGAGATGTCCAAAGTTGCCCTTATTTGAGGGGGCCCCGACCTCTGCATCTCCTCCACCAACCTCCCACCACAGGAGCTCGCCGGAGAAGCTCGAGGATGACCTTCTAGTACCAAGTGGCAACACTAGAAGGCAGAATCCCAATGACATCTCGTCATTCACCACACAGGAAAACACTACAAACCCTAGCCCTACACCTATGAAGAGATGCAGCAAGCCTACTTAGGGATGGCACCCGCCGGGTTCGGGGCCGGGTCCACCACCCCCATACCCGTCATGTTTAATTAGTCGGGTCTAATTTTTTACTAGACCCGTGACCCGGCCGGGTTTGGGCCCCAACGGGTACCCGCCAGCGCGTGCGACGGGAGTGACGCTGGCGCATGTGGGAAGAAAACGATGGGATATTGGGATGGGGTTGGTGGCAATGGACGCGTGCATGCGTGTGTTGTCTCTAGGACTCCATATTCCATCGCGTGTATGTGATGTTTATTGTGTGCGTGCGTGGTCATGTGGGACATGTGGTTAGACATAGCATTATTAGGGATAGGATTAAGGCTTAGAGCGGGTATGCGGGTCTGTGGGTCTGCGGGTACGGGTTTGCCATCCCCAAACCCGCCCCATTAGACTTGGCGGGTCTAATTTTTTACCAAAACCCTCCCCGTTTAAGGCGGGTACCCGTCGGGTTTGCGGGTTTTGGGGCCCCATTGCCATCCCTAAGCCTACTATATACAGAGGAGCCCGGACGCGACCCCCATCTCCACTCCGACCGGCGAGGCCGACAAAGGAGGAGAGAAGTGGCTCCGGGAACGCACAAACGACTCTCAAGGCTGGGGAGAGTGAGCGGAGAGGAAAGGAGGAGAGTGTGCCCAGGTTCTTCTCGAAGAGAGATTTCGCCACCGCCTGCGTGAACAGTTCATCAAGTTTCTTCGCTTCATACCCTCTGATTCCAAGGTCGATACGATTGTCGACGCATGGTAAGGCACAATCTGATATGAGATCACAACATGAACTCCTTAGGTTTGGAGGAAAGGGCATGGGCCCACTCAAGCATGACCATGATGTTTATATGTGGTCTTCACTGGCTCAAGTTTCAATAGCTGAGATCTTTTGTTGTGGATCAATTCGGCTGGGAAGTTGGTATAATCTCTAGTTTGGCTATTTTTCTGGACTTGCCAAGTATATTACTTGCCCCATCTAGTGATGCACTAATCTGAGGGTAATCTGTTGTGATAAGGATATATACGATAATTTAGCCCCTTTTTAAATAAATACTCAATGATGAATTTATGCACTAGCATCTCTAGGCCAAATCCGGGAGTATATATAACCTACTAACCACTCTTTATCTTTTAGTTTGATTTTGGTCTTTTTTATTTTGTAGGAATCAAGAACAAGAAGAATTGAAGATACAGAAGATATAGGAAATAGATAGTTTTAGTTTAGGCATTTGTTTTGCTCTTTTGAAATTTCCTTTTTTTGTAAAGACAATGTAATACTTGTATATATTTAATAGAGTTAATCTTTTTCCTTATATTTCAATTTGTAATACTTATATTTGTGTTAATGTGAATAAATACTCATTCTAATTTGTATATGAATTGTAATAATAAATTTTACTTTACTATTTCATGGTTGTATTAAATTTACTTTATTTTATTTACTTAATTATAAAATAAAGTATTATTTATTCAATTATTATTTCCTTTTTATTTACCTTACTCAATTAACTTGTATATTGTATATAAATGTTTATAATTCGAATTTCTCCCCTCAAAAACAAAGAAATAAGCAAAGGTCATGTCAATATTTATAGAACTCCGATTTGACAATCTAAACCCTAGATTGTTAAACAGATAAAACCCTGACCCCTTTTGTGTTTCAAACTTTTACGCGAAAATTCTTCAGATTTTCTATGTATAAATGCAATGCACACATATGTGGTCTCTCATTCTCTGACCTAAAACCCCAGAATGTTACAGCTGATTTCTCATCAATTCAGAAATGCATCGCCGCCATGAGGTTGCTTGCATATGGAGCGCCGACAGATTCAAAATATGAGTACCTGCGCATGAGCAAGTCCACAACCATTGAATGTATGTACAAATTTTGCAGAACGGCTGTGAGAAAGTTTGGCGATACATATTTAAGAGGGCCAATGAACAAGAGGTTGCTAGGATCCCAGAACAAAATGTAGCGAGAGTATTTCTTGGAATGCTTGGAAGAATCAATTGCATGAATTGGTCATGGAAGAAGTGCTGGTTTGCTTGGCAAGACTGTACAAAGGGCACCATGGCCATTGCAGTGTGGTTCTTAAAGCTGTGGAAGATCAACTTGTGGATTTGGCATGCTTTTTTGGCATGGCTGGATCACACGATGACATTAATGTGTTGCAGAGCTCTTCGGTGTTCGCCAAACTGATGGAAGGTCATGCTTCAGCCTGCAACTATGAGATTAATGGCCACACATATATCAAAGGGTACTACCTAGCAAAAAACATCTATTCAAGATGGGTGACATTTGTCAAGACAGTCCCCAATCCAGTGATTTTGGCAAAGTTTCACTTTGATGCACGTTAGGAGAGTTACACGAAGGATGTGGAGCATGTATTTGGTGTGCTTCAATCTCGATTTGCGGTTGTTAGGTACCCTGCTCTTAACTGGTCTCAAGATCAAATGTGGTAGGTGATAAATGCTTGTGTGATCATGCATAACATGATTATCGAAAATGAGCGCAAGAGTCTAGCGATGGATATCGATCCCTAGGATTGTCGGGGTCCTCTTACCCATGTTGACCACCAGATGCCCGCAGATTTTGCTGATCTGTGACGCCGATGCTCATGAATAACTGCAAAATTATCTCATCAAGCATCCATGGAGAATCAGATGACAACAGTAAACCGCCGTCGAGGCTTGATCAAGTTCAATAATTACAATTTATTTGTAGTGTTTCAATTCATTGGATTGTATGAATTTACTTGAATTGCGTGTATAAAAATAAATAAAATTCAGTTTAGGAGCACCGTTTGAGACACGCAACTGAGAACATACATGCCTCAAAGCAGCACATCTATGTGGCGTGCCACGTTGTTCGAGGGATGGTGGCTGCTCTTGGAGCAGTCAACTATCAACAATTTTGATTGTTGGCGCTTGTCCAGCTCGTATATTAGTTAAAGGAATGCAAGTGTGTTCCTTTAAGGGTGATCTCAAGACCATGGTGGCGAGCAGTGCGGAGTGTCGAGGGTTGTGTTTTTAGGGTTAGGGAGAAATCCATGTTGGTTGGCCCGACACCAACGCGGTAACGCCTGAATGGCATCGGGAGTACTCCTTCTTTACACCCGTCCACGTTTCAGGAGAAACCCTAGGACTAATCCCGGCAGCAGTGGCGGTGTTGTGGATATACCAAATAGGTATACCTATGACATAGTCTCATACCGGTAAAGCCCGGGTAGCCCACAGTTGGTGGTTAGGCCTATGTCTTAACCGGGCGGCCCAGTTGCTGATAGACAAGACGGAGGTCTAGCCAGGAGATGGAAGGCGACGTGCCACCGCCTAAGATGGAAGCCGACGCCTTGGAGGACACGAAGACTAGTTAGTGTTAGTCTAGGACTCTGTAACTATATCCGGTTGGGACTCTCCTTGTAACCTTAGGTCCTGGCGCCCTTATAAGCCGACATACGGGAGCCTTTAGGACAAACACAATAACACACAAGTGCATAGCACTACTCGCATACATTGAACTCCTCAATCTCTGTAACTCGGCGTATAGCCATTATAGTGATTTATAGCAGGAGTTTGATCTCGCCACCGCCGTGAGATCTGAACCTGGGTAAACTGTGTCAGACCGTCCCGGAGGGGGCGCGAAAACCTGGTTTGTTTGAACAGAAATATAGAAGAAAAAACGTTTCCTCACTCGACCAACACACACACCCCTAGTCCCCTCCTCTTTCGATGTGCGGCTAGCGGCGGCGGCGGCAGGAACGGAAGCCTCTGGGCAGGGAAGAGGAAGAAGAAGAAGCAGAGAAGAGGAGCTGCAAAAAATAAAGGTCTGTCTCACAAATTCCCTTCTCTGTCTCACCAATCTGATTCTCCACCCAAAGCCGGAGCTGAGGCCCCCGAACACGATTTCGCCGCCGCCGCAACAATTCCATCGCAATTCCTCCGGCCTGCCTCTCATCCCCTTGCTGTGCTGCATCTAGCCGGCGGCCTGGCCAGCTTAAATAGCCGTTCCGTGGAACCTGCTACCGCCCGGATCCGCGTATTACTCTGCTGCGGCCTAAACCGCGGTGTCAACGCGATTTCGCTGTGCGGCCACCGTATCAGCTCCGGTCTCGGCCATTGTTTCTACGGAGTAATTTCCTCTCTTATATGGAACCGCGTTAATAAAAGATCCATGAACAATCGTGGCATAGTCTCCGCCTTCTGTCTCTCGCCAAATCAATACTACCTGGCATCGATTAGCGCTGGTTCGCCTCGTCCGACGGAGCGGCATAGGAGGGTGCCGGCAAACAGTGAGAGCTAGCGGCTCGGCGCGACGGCGCTCCTTGTGGCAGCAAGCGACGCTACCCCTCCCATTCGCTGCCTTGAAGCCGTTGTCTCCCGGAGGATCGCCTCGCCTCGCCTCGCCGATTTCCTCCACAAGTCCACCCTCTGGTACTAAAAGACAAGGCGAGGCCGAATTTCGAGGTGAGGGTAGCTGATTATGAATGCCTAGATCTGGTCCTTTTGTTTGCGAACTCATTATGAATTCCTAGAGATGGTCTATGTTCGCAATGTTCTGTCCCGTAACCTATGGAAAAAGTCGTCTTTTTACGTCAGTAGGCGGCAAATTTGCGGTTGACTTGTGAGAAGATTGTGATTTGTCCATGGTTGTTCAGCGGTTGTCAGACACCGATGGTTGCTTAGACGGGTGTGATTTTCTTTTTATGCAGATGTTCATGTAGAGCAGTGCTATTAGATCCATCTCCAAAACAGAAGTAAGTACTAGCTCGTTCAAAGATACAAGATGTTTTGGTTGGCTAAAATTGCCTATTAAAACGTCTTATACTTTAGGACAGAGGTAGTAGTTATTTACATGGTTAATAAGGAGTGATGACTAGTGAAATTAATTGTTACTCCTTCTATCTATATGTACAAGGACACTTAACCTTGTGCACTTGTCTTAAGTCAAACCTGTTTAAGTTTGAGCAATGCCTAATGAATGCGTTATGAAAACATATTCATGGTAGATTTAGTGATATTGATTTCGTATTGTAAATACTGATAAACTGGTCAAACTTAATCAGGTTTGACTCAAGACAAGATCAAGTGGACTTGTATATATAGTTGGAGGAGTATTTACAGCTTTTGTAGCTCAAAAAGTTAAGCTATAGCTTGCCAAATAGTTGGTTGGATAGAAGAAACTTGTGACGGGTGGTTGTGGACTCTGGTATTAACTTGTAATGATGCTCCGTACACACAAGAGTAAATGGCGGAGTGTTGCTATTCTTTTATAGGATACCTTTTCTTGTTGGTACTTTTCCTTGCATGGTTATGTTGATGATAAACTTAGTAGGGTCATTGTACTTGGTTGAGTTAGAATATTTTTTAAGAAATTGAAAATGGTAAATCTATTGGCAGTGCTGGTGAGAAATCCCTGGACAGAATTGAGGGTGAGGTTTAGTTCTCGTGGTGGAAGGAGTGTTAATTCCTGTGATGGTACGTTAGTGTTTGAACTAAAGTAACTGTTGGAGATGTAGTTTAATAACCGTTTGCAGCTAATGAAAACGGTTGAGTTGCTTCTATCATATGTGATCTGCTCTCTGGTAGCAATATACATTTCAGTGATTGATATTTTTTGTTCTGCCAAATATTTTCTTTATACTGGGTTAATGAGCATTTGTATCTATACGTATCAGTTTCTTTACATCCACCCGCCTCCCGGCCAGAGAAATCATTGCATATATGCCGTCATTCTTCTTCCGTAAGTACCAAAGAACTTCAAATCAATTCAAGGCATGCTCTCATTTACTTCGCGCTGTTGCTAGCTTACCACCTGATTTTGGGTACCCTTCGCATCTACAGGTCGGAAGTTTTGCAGTAGGTGGCGGTGCCGTCACCTCAGTGTTTTCAAGAGGAAGCAGAAGGCCAAGGTCCAGATTGACCACCTCCCTCAGGTGCGCTAAGTCACTCCAGGTTCTCTCCTCCACCACTCACACAGTGTTTATTGTAGAATTATAGCATTTCCTATGCTTTGCTCACATGCTGCTCTAAAACACTGGCGGAGCTATAATCCCCACCCCCGCGCGCGCGCGGTGACATCCTCGGCTAGCTCTGCCTAAAAGAGAACAAAGGTATATCCATAACTAAACTACTGTTGTTATGGACTTGCTGAAGATTATTATTGAGTTATAGCATTTCATGTGCTCTGCTCATATGCTGCTCTGAAAGAACACCAGAAGTGTAGCCCTAAGATCTGATATGGAACCTGCCGTATGAGGTAACATTCTACTGGTAGATGGTCGATGGTTTCACCTTATCGGTTCAGAACGATGTCCTTCTCAAATATCTGCACAAATCCATCAACAAACATGACACCCCGTGGGTTCATCTCATCTGGAATTACTGCACTTTCACGGTGCCTCCACCTTTGGGCTCCTTCTGGTGGTGCGGCGTCTTTAAACTTTGTGGCAAATTCAGACATTTAGCTTTTTGTCCCATTGCCAATGGTGATACATCGCTCTTCTGGGGCGACAGATGGATGCTGACGTTGTGAGGATCAAATTCACCAGGCTCCATTCGTGCACTCTTGACAATCTTGCCAGAGTTAATGCCCTTCTCACCTGCCTTGAGCCCGTGGACCACTTTCACCTTCCTCTGTCTTATCAGTTTTTTTGACGAGTTCCATGAGGCCCCAATTTACAAACTCTAGAAAATTTCCTTCACAAAGTTCAAGTTAACCTACTCATCTCAGATTTGGAAACCCAAATGCACAGCCAAGCTCAATGCGTTTGCTACACTCTTTTTTCTTTTCGAGGAATTTGCTTCTCTCTTTTTGAATGCTAGGCAGCAGGCTTAACACAAAAGGCATGTTCCAAAGGTGTAGCGTTCAGATCAAGTTGACAAACTGCATACTTTGCAATTCTAACGAGCCTGAAAACTTGTGATCTGCTATTCTGGAGTTGCTATTCCAGCCCAGCTTGTCGGGCTGCCACTGGTATGCCCCTTTTCACTAATTCAGTGGTGGATAATCTGTTTCTTCTGGATAGCTAGATCAAGTTTCCGTTAACCTTTCTTCATGGTCACCTTCATTGTCGTCACTTGGAAACATCTGGTAGCAGGGAGATGTAGAATTTCCGACAATGTCGACCTTAGTCTATCATCTTTATCTTTTCTCTTTAAAAGAGATCTTTTTCTCTATCAAGTTTCCGTTAACCTTTCTTCATGGTCACCTTCATTGTCGTCACTTGGAAACATCTGGTAGCAGGGAGATGTAGAATTTCCGACAATGTCGACCTTAGTCTATCATCTTTATCTTTTCTCTTTAAAAGAGATCTTTTTCTCTGCGTCAGAACGAAAGTGGAGCTTGTGGCCCCTCTCAAAATCTGGCTTGACCAGCTTGTTAGGCTATATGCTCCTTTTCTCTGACCTCCTTCCTTACCTTCTCTTGCACCCTGTACAACCCCTCTAAAGTATGTGGTATACCCTTTTGAAAATATCTCCCTTTATTAAATTTTTTTTACTGTTGAGGCCTCCCCTACAGTTTTTGCTAAAAAAGGTTCCATATTCTTCATTGCACAGAGAACGGCTGGTGATTCGGCAGCCGCAGTATCTCAGTAGTCCAGCAAATATCCTGAAGCGCCAGCCAACCAAAGAATCTATGTCAGTTTGCTGCGAATCTGAATCTACTAGCATTTGCAATGAAAGGAGAAAGTGAACTTTTTTTTTGCAGTGGTTCTGAATTTTGCTATTATTTTAAAATCTTAAGTTTAGAATTCTTACTCTTACTGCTTTAAATTCTTCTGTTGTAATACCATCTGATTTGTTGTTGTACAAAAATCAAACTTGAAGGAAAGAAATTGTTGAGATGGTGGTCTCATTTTTGCCAATAAAGGATGCCGCAAGAACTAGTGTGTTGTCGAGTAAATGGAGACAAGGATGGGCAAGCTACCCTAGGTTAACATTCAACTCCGAAACAATGCTTGGCACCAGAAAGGAGAAGGTTGACTATGCTAGCGAGGTGGAACAAAACAAGTGCAGGATAAAATTTATTGAGAATGTTCATGCTGTCATGCGACAGCACCAGGGTTTTGGATTGGATGAGTTTCTACTTGAATTCGGACTCACTGAGAAGGATGCACCTCATATTGATAACTGGGTTGCCCTTGCTGCCTCCATGAGAATGAAACGGCTTGTCATCGACTTGAGTGGGCTGTCACGGGAACGCAGGATTGCCCAAGGGAAATATGCCTTACCTTTGCAGCTCCTAGACGACATCGGCACAATAAAGCATCTCCGCACTCTTCAACTGAGTAATCTCTCTTTGAAGCCGCTGGGTGATTTCAGAGGGTTTGTGAACCTTACAATGCTTGAGCTGCAACTTGTGGATGTCGCAGAGGGTGATCTCGAATCATTGCTTTGCAAATGCCTTGCTCTTGAGCGATTAGCACTTAACTCATGCGGACCTTTCTTGTCCCTGCGGATTGGCCATCAACTAAGTAGGCTGGAGCATTTATATCTTGGCGACGGTACCTTGGTGGACAAATTACAGATCGAGGCCATGAACCTGAGGACAATTTCACACAGTTACAACGTCGGAGAAATAGTCGTTAGAAAAGATTCGCAAATCAGTGGTCACAGCTGACATGAATATCGCACCAAGGACCCAACCAGGCAGTGGTTACAAAGACACACTGCAATACATGTTCACCGGCCTTCCCAGTGCTTTGCCCTGTGTACAGAAGGTCTCCTTGAATATCTGGGAGGAGATACAGGTTTGTTCAATTAATGTAGTATTTTTTTATATTGATTTAATTTCTGCCGTTGTAGGGGAGTATTGCATTCAATTTGATGAGCTGCATGCCTTGTTGCAACCATTGATTTCGTATTGCATTTCATGTTGGCTAACTGCGTGTGTTGTTTGCATTCGTTGACTTTGAGCAGACATTGGATGTACGAAAATGTACGGGCAGATTCATGCATTTGAGGCATCTGACCTTGAGCATGTACCTCAGGTTGCAGTGGAAATTTGATATCCTCCGCCTTGTTCACTTGCTACAAGCTGCCCCATTGCTGGAACATTTTGAGCTAACTGTAAGTTTTATGGCTTTGTTTTAGGCTCCGGTATCTTGTATATTGGCATGTTAGGATTTGTCTTGTTAACAACACATGTCTGTAATTCCATATATACCATTCATCTAGGAGAGTTGTCGTATATCTGCTCTTTTTTTTTGGAATGTTTCTTTTCCTTGCCCTGTGCAGGAGATAAGTTATGCTGTTGTCATTGTTTCAGATCGATGAACTCTTGTTGCCTCTATATGACGAAGATTTGATACCATCAGTTCCTAGATGGCCACATGATCACCTCAAGACGGCTTCATTCCAAGGGTTTGTAGGCAACCATGACTTAATCGCGTTGGCCATATATATTCTGAACAATGCTGAATCACTCGAGCTCATGAACGTACAAACAAAAGATGAAGGCCACCTGATGGTCGCAGAAGAGCTTCTTCGTAGAGAGGATACACGAAATGTCTTGAATATTTTGTAACTGGCAGTAGGCGACGACAGCAGCATTCTATGAGTTAACTTATATTTATGCGTTCTTGTAAAGAGTATGCCACTTACTCCCTCTGTTTCACAAATCTAAAACATCTTATGTTTTGAAACAGAAGGAGTATATTCTAGAAGGGGATTGGCGTTACAGGATTAGTCTCTCTTGCTAGTTTCAATTGGTTGATTTTCTGGGCGAGGTTTGGACTGTGTTGCAGATTTAGACTCAGTTTGTGGTTGGCAAGCCTTGTGCGTATATACTTTATAATCTGCTGTTGAAAAATGGTGAGCAAAAATGGAATTTTGAAAATCATATTTTAAAGTTTCGAAAAATCTGAGAAGGCTGGTATGTAGCTGGCAATGTTTCTTACATGCTACTCCCTCCGATCTAAATTAATTGACTTAGATTTGTCTAGATTTAGATGTATCTAGACATATTTTAGTGCTAGATACATCTGAATCTAGACAAACTTGAGTCAATTAATTTGGATCGGAGGAAGTACAAAATTCTTGGTATTCCAGGCTACACAAAAATGATAAAATCCGACAAAATTAGAGTTTTGAAAATATTCATTGTTCACCAGGCCTAGATCCACACCTTTTTCATTTTTGTGTAGCCTAGAATACAAAGTATTTCATATTGAAATTTTGCACGCTTTCCACGCTGCGAGTCATACAAACCAGATGCATGTCGGTTCCACATCACAGATTCAGTACAAGGGGCAGGGAACTAAAAATCAGATTAGACCAATCAGACTAAGCACCAAAGATTGCATAAATGTCAGTTCAACATTCAAGCCATCTACTGTAACAAAATTGCGTATGGATTATAGAACTCTTTCTCCAGGCGAACCCACACATACTATACAAAAGTGCCCAATCCAACATTTGTTGGAATCTTGTCCACGCATTTCTAGTCGTACTACTCCCTCCGTTCGGAAATATAAGACGTTTTAACTTTGTGAAAGGAATGTATCTAGACACCTTTTAGTATATACGTGTGTATACACTAAAAGGTGTCTAGATACATTTGTACACTAAAAGGTGTTTAGATACATTCCTTTCACAAATCTAGAATATCTTATATTTTCGAACGGAGGGAGTACTATGTTTCGATACTTGTAACAGCAAATATTGCCAAACCTACACGCATGAGAGTTTATCGAAAGAGCAACACACTAGATTACTCTCGGCGGTGAAAGTGCAACGAGTAAGTATATGGCCATTAAGACTCGATAGATCAAACACAGGCATCCTGCTAGGTAATTCTACGAAACGGCTAGACTGGTCAGAAGCAGAGCGAAACAGCAGGAGCAACACCTGTACCACCGACACCAGGACCACCCAGCAACACCACCAGGAGGTTGGCACCCAGGTCTTCCCTCCTGCAAAATGAAACGATATCAGCCATATGGTGCAATAACATTACACCATATGGAAGAAAATAACAGAAAAGAAAGGTTCCTGCATAAAAATTAAATAGCCAGCAAATGTGATGACAGAAATACAACTTATACATACATGAATCTCTGGCCAAATAATCAAAACATAAATCATGTTGTTGTTATTGAATGTCAAAAGCAAGCTAGATATGGTCGAGACACAGATTACATTCAATATAAAGTTTGAGAAGAAATTTAAAAGGAGAACACAGATCACTTGCATCCAGTTACTAGTGTAACGAACAGCACAAAGACCACATTTTTTTTTGAATAACCGAATCCATACCAATGTAAGTAGACATATTAGCATGAGAACGAAATACCTTATGCAGTCCTTGAGCTCCGTAAACTGATTTGTTTTGCATGAGTGCCCTAATCCGAGGCATCATATCATTCAGCGTACTTATTGTAGTCTCCTCCATGTCAGCATCTTGAAGAAGGACACTCTTTGTCCATCTCCACTGTGATAAGCCGACGGATCAAAATGGTGAGTTCAGCTCTTAATTTGGTCAGAAGATTAGCAACTGCGGTTTGATCCCCGGCAGGTGGCTGCTCCAGGCGCTGGTCCGGACCTGGACAATGCCCTCGGCAATATATAGCCAGGGCCAGTCCACGGGGACCTGCAGGGCAGCCGACCTGGGCCTAAAAAAACGTAGAGGTTCTCCTAAAAATATACTATATAGGCAGGACTAGTATACATCGTAAAAAAAGGTTTTTTATTGGGCTGGTGGATTAATTGTGCCTTTTTTTCGATGTCGTAGACTTTGAGCCGAGGCAATTGATACGGTACAGGGGGAGGCCGAGGCGGAGGCCAACCACTCGACTCCTAGTCCTAGACGGCGTCAGTCGCTTCACTTCCTCCCAGACAAACGGAACCAACAATTGATCGTACGTCTCCTGCCTGAGTCATGTTGCATCCACTGGATCGGAATATCGGATTGGGATACGGGAAAGGAGAGCCTCGAGGCCCTTGACAATCGACGCCAGGTGCGAAGGCTAGACCATCGACGAGACAGATCGATCGCCTGGCTGCTAGTCTAGTGGTCCGCTCCGCCCATGTCTCTGCCTCTGCTAGTTACGCTCTAATTCTTAGCTTAGTTCTTAATTCTAATTAGAATTCTTAGCGCAAATTTAAAGAACTCCAGTCATTTAAAAGTATCCCTGAAGGCATTGTAGGTTCTCAACTGAAAAAACATTGCACTACATTTGCAAAAACTTTTACTCGGCCTGGTACAAATGGTAAACCTGATATATGTATATTGAGTTAAAGGCACTTGTTTCTGAGTTAAGTGTTATAAAGTTCACTTTGCCAAATACATCAATATTTTCTATGGAGCCTTTTGAGTTTATCAGGGAAGCGGATTGTTATCCTTATATTTGTATCGCTTATCGGATCTTATTTATTATATCCGTGACTGTTGCATTAGCTGAAAGAAGCTTTATAAAGTTGAAATTATTAAAGAACTATTTGAGATTTATAATATCTCAGGAGAGGTGAAATAGTTTGGCGACTCTATGCATCGAGAAGAAGTTAGTGGACGAGATTAATATTCATTCCATCGTCATGGATTTTGCTTCTTGAAATTTTTGAAGGAAATTTTAAGGTATTATATAAACATTGTCATTTTTATATGAATATTATATTTGGAAGTATACTTAAACTTTTTGTTAACATCTCGTATATCCATAAAAAAATTATAATAAAGACCCAAAATTTTAGTTTCGCTCCGGACCCCCGAAATCTCATGATCGGTCCTATATATAGCAGCAGCTGGCTTCAGCACAGGAGCGAGGGTTCGCCTTTGGGAACGAGGGGTCAGTCAATCAAGAGAAGAAGGCGTGGTGTAGCCTCAACTGATCTGGGGTTATGTTATTCCTGACTTCGTGGCCCTAAGCTCTGCTTCAAGTGGATGTCTTTTCAACGCAACCTCGCTGCTTGAGGTGACTTGAAGGATTTTCCGTACCGATCATTGAGCTTCTTGAGCGCATTTTTCTTAAAGAAGAAGAGCACCCTTGAATTTAGTACCGATCAGTTTTAGGCCAGGTGCCTATCATTAGCACCTAAAATTAGACATGCTAATGTATGTAAGGCCGGTAGTGGTAGTACCATACTACTACTATCATGCATTTAATAACAAAATGGCATAAGAACGAAAGGCCAAACCAACTATCCCTCCAATTCCTGAGCAACAAATATTGAAGATACATATGCATACAAGTGGCAATCAGGGAATTAACATGTCAATATTTAAGAATGGACCATTATCCATCATCATCATATACTAGACACATCATTACTTTGACATATTAATACCGAGAACCAACTACTATAACTGAATGTTTTCTGACATATTAAGCACCAATTCAACACTAATTGGCATTACAAGCAGCGACATACCAATGGAGAACAAGTCAAACCTATATGGTAGCGATAAACACAACACACATATTATTTACATCGTTATGTGGAAGGAAGAAAACAAGTGGATAGTAAAAAAAATACTAGAAATCATGTCGAACGGTATATTTTTAAGCAGTCGTACAATTCTAATCCAAGTGGTGCCAACACTCACTATATCTATCACAAATACATGAATCACTCACAAGGTTTCTACAAATAGTGGGACTAGCACTTATCTAGCGCATATGCTCTGCAAGGGGTTGCATCTGAGAGACTGAGACTAGCACTACGCATTGAATGACAAACAAAATGGTATAAACCCAAAAGGCCAAAGTAGCTTTCCCCTCCAGTTCATCCCACTAGATAATCTCATATCGAACCACAACGAGATGGCCATGCCCGTGCAAAGCCCCGATCATGCCACCATAAGACGCAACATAGCCACCAAAATACCAGTCACGTGCCCCTCATATCCACCTGCACCGTGGCGTTCCTCTCTCTCTCTCACACACACACAAGGGTCCAAATAACCAGACTAGCGAACTACAAGTGGACTGGAGGCGGATCAACCCGAGAATGGGGACAAAACCATGCCTAAGCCAAACCAATCCATCCAAGAGTCAGCTAACTACCCAACCCGCACCACTCCACTAATCACATTCTGAAACCCAAACCGCGTGCACTATGCCCATGAATCACACCAAACCGCTTGCACTATTCCCAAAATATGCACTCATCAGCTGGCTATATATATGCCCCTAACTCCATATGTAAACCCTAGAATGAAGTTAAAGCTAAGATAAGATAGAGCTTTCCTCATCTCTCCATCCCCATGGAGAAGATCCCCATGTGGATGCCAAGGCCTCCCTAGTTGGAGTTGTACAAGGATCTCGCCTAGTTCTTGATCCCTCTCATGTATGGATTCTAGTAGCCTCTAGGTCTATCCCATGTTGGATTCTACTTGGATATATTCTCTACCTATGTGTGATTCTATCAAGAGCTAGCTAATCTTTCTCAAGGGATTCTAACTTTGGTATCTCCCTTGTGATTCTATTGATTTGGTGGTTCGGGCCAACGAGAACAAACCAGATTATATCGGGTGTAGTGTGCATTTGTATCGATTTTCCCTTGCGTGTTTATCATGTTCTTCGCTCCTTTCCGCAAATCCCCTCGAATCTATGAAGATCGGACCACAATATTAACTTTGTGCTACACCAAGTTTTGTGCTTGATAAATTAAATGCTAGTTTTATTCCATATTTATTAGAGCCTAAACCGTAATTATTTTAAAACGCCTATTCACCCCCTCTAGGCATCATCTAAATCCTTTTAGATGATAAAACTAAATGATGAAAGTTTTGACCTCTCTATAAACAACGAACTAGTAAAACCTCCAATATAAAAAAACGTAATAGGTTTTTTGTTCGTAATCCCTTTTTGATTAACTTGAGATTGTTATGAAGATGACCACAAGATATAAATCCTCTCCTGGATAAAATCCAAATAAAAACCAAGAAATATGATGCCAAAGATACAAAGGTTTGAGCTCTCTTTAAACAATGTAGTCAAGTTACTCACTTGAGAGCCCCTCTTGATAGTACAAATATCTATTAATCTATATATATCCTAAAACATGATCTCTTAACCAACAAAATGATACCGGTAAAATAAAAAAACATATTAATATCATACTTCTGCCTTGCGCATTTCACTTAAGGTTGATGATGACGATCTTGTCCTTCTTAAAATGGAATACCTTTCTTGATCGATCTCGCTTGTGCTTGCTTCACGAAGACTTGTGACTTTCTCCCTCATACTCCTATGAGAGAGACTCATTTTTGGGCATGTCCTCACATATCCATGATCACCATAATGATGTCAAGATTCAAGCATTTTATCTCTATGATATGGCTCATCTTGAATCTTGACTTCTCAATCTTATACCAAATCTTCTTTATTCAATATGATGATGTCTTGAAGATCACCATGATTGCACACTTAAATCTTCTTCTTCAATACATGCTTCCAATAGGCTCAACTCTCACATGACCATTTTTTGCATCTTCTCTTGAATTTCACTTTGGTCCGTTGCTTTCTTCTTCATTTTATCTTGAAACCAACATATGGTACACAAGCATTGCTTATAGACAATCCCTACAAGTATCATTCAATGCAAAATCTAGTCCATAAAAAATTCATTAATTACCAAAACCATACATGAGGTACACATGCTCTTTCAACCTCTATTTTGATGGTGTCGACACATAGATTTGCATCGTACCCGACATTGTACCCCCAATAGCATGATAGATGAACCCACACAAGCTTAATCGGAGAACTTCCATAAGTCTCCTACCAAACCCCATGCGCGAGCCATATCATGGGTTTGAAAGGAACGGTAAAATATGGAGGACAAGATCTCAACAACTCCTAGCATTAGTCGCAGTTTTATACTCACTCCATTCTAAAATATAAGATGTTTGTATATATATGTCTTTTAATGTGTAGGTTCACTCGGAACCTATACACTAAAATACCTCTAGATGCATTCCTTTCACAAAAGCTAAAACATCTTATATTTTGGAACGAAGGGGGTACTACTCATGCGAGATATGGATATCGTGTAGGTGGAAGGCGTCACCTACCACGATGTCCTATAAGTAACAAGACTTGGAACTCTCCAATGAGGTACAAGCCATTCTCCTACGTGCGAGCATCATCCTCATCCCATCTACATACTTAGAACCGATCTAGGTTCATAAACCCCTAGTTTATTAACAAGAGACTCCAGGATCATGCCATCTGATCGCGATGAGTTCTCCACCTCATTTTAATCCTTCTATACTCAATGTAATAGAAAAGCAAGGCATGTATAGGATCATTACCCACATCGGAGGTTTGAACGCGAGTAAATGGTTCTCTTTATGTGTTGGCCTAATCATGTTGGCCCGAGCATTGATGGCTCGTGTATTAACAAGCTCGTTGGGGAACCCCAAGAGGAAGGTATGATGAGCACAGCAGCAAGTTTCCCTCAGTTATGAAACCAAGGTTTAATCGAACCAGTAGGAGCAAGGAAACACCCCAAAGATGTTGCTAGTTGAGCATTGGCAGGGCGCACTACTGGTGCTAGTAGCAACGTGGAGACCTGCACAACACAACCATAGAACTTTGTCCCCAACTTGCGATGAGGTTGTCAATCTCACCATGTTTTGCTGAAAACAAAGGATTAAACGTATCGAATGGAAGAAAGTAATAGTTTGCATAAAGTAAACACAAAGCAGTAAACAGTTTATAGATTGTATGTAAAAGAAAAGGACCAGGATTCATAGTTCACTAGAGGTGGCTCTCCTTAAGATAGATAACATGCTGGGTGAACAAATTACAGCGGGGCAATTGACAAACATCGAGAAAGCAATACATGCATATACTAATCATCTTGACTCCTTTGAGACTTGAT
Source organism: Avena eriantha (assembly GCA_910589775.1). Lineage (NCBI taxonomy): Eukaryota > Viridiplantae > Streptophyta > Magnoliopsida > Poales > Poaceae > Avena > Avena eriantha. The sequence continues at coordinate 61,532,895 of OU342742.1, read as the reverse complement.
TGGGCATTACAACATTATACATAGACCGCCATCCAGCTGCATCTATGACTAATAATCCACCTTCAGGTTATCATTCGAACCCCCTCCAGTATTAAGTTGCAAGCAACAGATTATTGCTTTACGAATTGCGTGTAATGTAAACAATACGATTGTTCTATGAACAAAGGATTGTTGTTTTCTCCCTAGTAGCAACAGCATCTAGTACCTTAGAGATTTCTGTCACTTCCCCAGATTACCAGAGGCATGAACCCACTATCGAGCATAAATACTAACTCTTGGAGTTGCTAGCATCTACTTGGCCAAGATAGCTACTAACAACAGAAAGCATGCAAGATTACAAATAACAAAGACATGATAGAATCAATAATCAATCTGAAATAGCATCTCAATATTCATCGGATCCCCGCAAACACAACATGCAGAATTACAAATAGATGATCTTGATCATGAACGGAGCTCACAAGATCTAAACATGAAAGCACAAAGGAGGAGAACCAGCCATCTAGCTACTACATGGACCCGTGGTTCCAAGGATAAACTACTCACGCATCACATCGGAGGCTTGCATGGTGATGAAGAAGGCCTCCAGGGTGAATTCCCCTCTCCGGCAGGGTGCCGGGAAGAGCTTAAGATCCCTCCCGATCTAGGGACAGAGACGACGGCGGTTACAGACTCTTTTGTGGATTTTTGATCGGGTACCTAGGGTTTTTGTCCCAAGGGCATCTTATGCATGAACTTTCCTACTCTTTTCCAAACCAAACCAAACTATTTGCAAACCAATGTATGAAAGAGGGGGTCCAACCAATTTATTCAGCAAACTAAGCAAACCAAGCAAACGAAAAACCAAAACGAAAACGAAAAAGAAGACGCTCCAAGAACAACACAACTGTGCATGCAACAATAAAAATGAAGCGTTTGAAAGAAACCTGAGATTTTTATTGATGAAGAAGGGGATGCCCAAGGCATCCCCAAGCTTTGACGCTTGTACTTCTTGGATATTCCTTGAGGTGACACGCGTGGCATCCCCAAGCTTGAGCTTTAGTCCATCCTTTATCTCATTACTCATTCCTTCCATACACCTGGAATTTTTCCTTCGTACAAAACTTCACACAATCTTTATTAGCAACATTAGTGCACTCAAGATAAATAAGTCTTAAGGTTTAGTTCTAACACCAAATAAACTTCCATTAGAACACTAGCTACTGAAGCACTTCCCTCAAAAAGCTCAATTCCCCAAAAGAACTAAAAAGGAATCAACAACAAGCAAATGCAAAAAATGGCAGAAATCTGTCAAAACAGACCAGCAGGTAAAGACGAATTTTTTCGAAAACCTTCTGTTGCTCAAATCGAAAAATTCTGAACTAACAAAAGTTAGATAACAACCTGGGGCAGAAGCACAAAAATTCACGCCTCAAAAGGACGTTCAGATATTTTACACGAATTTTTACGGTGAAGCGCATAAATCGGTTCCGGGACAACAACTTTCCCAATCATTACTTCTCTCTCATTAAAGGTTACTCTTGGCACAAAAAGCAAATAAAAAGGATAAGGAGCGGTTATTATTGAAGTAATAACTTTCAAGACTCATCTAAAACTTTTAGATTATCTCCCAATAAATACTTTTCTTTAATGCCTTTAAGTTAGGCATAAGAAGCAAGAAAAAGAATCAAGTGTTCTCAAATGAAGAAGCATTAAGACCAAATTTTGTTTTCATAGGAGAGGCAAAATAAATCTTCTCTCTCTTCTTAGGAAAGTGTTCTATACCTTTCTTGAGTGGGAGTTGATATTTAATGGTGCCTTCTTTTATATCAATAATGGTACCAACAGTTCTAAGAAACGGTCTTCCCAAAGTAATAGGACAAGAAGCATTGCATTCAACATCCAAAACATAGAAATCAACGGAGATATAGGCATTGTTAACCATAATAAGAACATCATTAAGACTCCCCATGAGTTTCTTTTTAGCATTATCAAGTGGGACATTCAAATAACAATCTTCAAGTGGAGGCAAATCAAGCATATCGTAAATCCTTCTAGGCATAATAGAAACACTACTATCAAGATCACATAAAACTTTGAAATCAAAGTCATTCACTTTCATATTAATGATCGGTTCCCAACCATCTTCTTGTTTAATAGGAATAGAAGCTTTATGTTTCATCTTTTCTTCTTTAATCTTTATGAGAGCATCAGTAATGTGTTTTGTAAAGGTCATGTTCATAGCACTAGCATTAGGACTTTTAGCAAGCTTTTGTAGGAACTTAATAACTTCAGAGATATTGCAACCATCAAGATCAAAATCAAATTTATCATCTAGAGTAGTAGAACTATTACTAGCCTCAACACTAGTGGTGGTGATAGTAGAAACACTAATGTTTCTAGCAATTTCATCTTCTCTTTCCCACTAAGAAAGTAATTCAGCTAATAGTCTAACATTTTCATCAATTCTTACTTGTATAGCATTAGTAGCTGCAAAGGGATTATCATTAGTTTCAGGTTTAGCAGCCATTTTATTCAAAGAAGATTGAGCTTCAGCCAAAGATGCTATATTTCTTTCAACATTAGAGAGTTTCAATTGTATACTAGGAATTTCCCTATTTAGATTCTCAAGTTGATGGCTAATGCTCTTCAAAATGGTAGATTGTTCCTCCATAGTTTTAGTAAATAGTTTATTTTGCTCAAATTACATTTGCATGAAGTTTTTAGTGGCTCTCTCAACTTCTAAAATTATTCCTTCACTAGGTAATCCAGGTTTACCATTATAACCATAAGTATTATTAGGAGGGTATGGCCTATAATTGTTATTACCATAAGCATTGTTGCCAGAATTATTATTTCTTATGAAGTTCACATCAACTTGCTCTTCTTGAGCAACTAAAGAGGCTAAAGGAACATTATTTGGATCAGTATGGGCTTTCCCATTAACAAGCATAGACATAATAATATCAATCTTATCACTCAAGGAGGAGGTTTCCTCAACAGAATTTACCTTCCTACCTTGTGGAGCTCTCTCAGTATGCCATTCAGAATAATTAACCATCATATTGTCCAGAAGTTTTGTTGCAGCACCCAAAGTGATGGTCATAAAGGTACCTCCAGCAGTAGAATCCAATAGGTTCCTTGAAGAATAGTTCAATCCTGCATAAAAAGTTTGGATGATCATCCAAGCAGTCAGTCCATGAGTGGGACAATTCTTAACCAAAGATTTCATTCTTTCCCAAGCTTGAGCAACATGCTCATTATCAGATTGTTTAAACTTCATTATTTCACTTCTCATAGATATAATCTTAGCAGGAGGATAGTATTTTCCAATGAAAGCATCTTTGCACTTAGTCCAAGAATCAATACTATTCCTAGTTAGGGAATTCAACCATTCTTTAGCTTTTCCTCTCAAAGAGAAAGGAAACAATTCCAGCTTAATAATATCACCATCTACATCCCTATGATTTTGCATCTCACAAAGTTCAACAAAGTTATTTAGATGGGCAGCAACATCTTCATTACCAATACCAAAAAATTGTTCTCTCATAACAAGATTGAGTAAAGCAGGTTTTATCTCAAAGAAAGTATCTTCGGGCACAGGTGGAGCAATAGGTGTGCTCATAAAATCATTATTTTTGGTGCTAGTGAAGTCACACAACTTAGTGTTTTCAAGAGTAGTCATTTTTTGTGTGTTTTCAAATAAGAAAGCAAACTAGTAAAACTATTTTTTTGTGTTTTTGATAAAGAAACAAGCAAACAAAGCAAAAAGAAACTAAGCAAAACAAAAACAACAAAGTAAAGAGATTGGTTATGAGGGACTCCCTTGTGAAGATGTCCTTGACTCCCCGGCAACGGCGCCAGAAAAGTGCTTGATGGCTCGTGTATTAACAAGCTCGTTGGGGAACCCCAAGAGGAAGGTATGATGAGCACAGCAACAAGTTTCCCTCAGTTATGAAACCAAGGTTTAATCGAACCAGTTGGAGCAAGGAAACACCCCAAAGGTGTTGCTAGCTGAGCCTTGGCAGGGCGCACTACCGGTGCTAGTAGGAACGTGGAGACCTGCACAACACAACCATAGAACTCTGTCCCCAACTTGCGATGAGGTTGTCAATCTCACCGTGTTTTGCTGAAAACAAAGGATTAAACGTATCGAATGGAAGAAAGTAATAGTTTGCAGAAAGTAAACACAAAGCAGTAAACAGTTTGTAGATTGTATGTAAAAGAAAAGGACCGGGATCCATAGTTCACTAGAGGTGGCTCTCCTTAAGATAGATAACATGCTAGGTGAACAAATTACAGTGGGGCAATTGAAAAACATCGAGAAAGCAATACATGCATATACTAATCATCTTGACTCCTGTGAGACTTAATTGGGCATTACAATATTATACATAGACCGCCATCCAGCTGCATCTATGACTAATAATCCACCTTCAGGTTATCATCCGAACCCCCTCCAGTATTAAGTTGCAAGCAACAGATTATTGCTTTACAAATTGCGTGTAATGTAAACAATACGATTGTTCTATGAACAAAGGATTGTTGTTTTCTCCCTAGTAGCAACAACACATCTAGTACCTTAGAGATTTCTGTCACTTCCCCAGATTACTAGAGGCATGAACCCACTATCAAGCATAAATACTAACTCTTTGAGTTGCTAGCATCTACTTAGCCAAGATAGCTACTAACAACAGAAAGCACGCAAGATCACAAATAACAAAGACATGATAGAATCAATAATCAATCTGAAATAGCATCTCAATATCCATCAGATCCCCGCAAACACAACATGCAGAATTACAAATAGATGATCTTGATCATGAATAGGGCTCACAAGATCTAAACATGAAAGCACAAAGGAGGAGAACTAGCCATCTAGCTACTACATGGACCCGTAGTCCAAGGATGAACTACTCACACATCACACTGGAGGCTTGCATGGTGATGAAGAAGGCCTCCATGGTGAATTCCTCTCTCCGGCAGGGTGCCGGGAAGAGGTTCAGATCCCTCCCGATCTAGGGACAGAGACGACGACGGCTACAGAATCTTTCGTGGATTTTTGATTGGGTACCTAGGGTTTTCGTCCCGAGGGCATCTTATAGGCGGAAGGAGAGGCCGAGGGGGTGCGGGGGTCGGCCAGACTACCCCCTGGCGCGGGCTAGGCCTGGCCGCGCGGCCAGGTGGTGTGGCCGGCCCCCAGCCCTTCTCCGTCTCGTATTCTGGTATCTGATGATTTCCGGAAAATAGGCACTTTGGCTTTTGTCCCGTCCAATTCCGAGAATATTCATTTTCTGATTTTCCTGGAACCAAAAACAGAAGAAAACAGGCAACTGGCACTGTGGCTCTTGTTAATAGGTTAGTCCAAGAAATCATATGAAAAGTACTCCAAAGTGTGGGCAAACAACAAGAAAGTGGATAAAACCAAGCATGGAACATCAAAAATTATAGATACATCTGTAATGTATCAAGCATCCTCACACAACTTACAAATTCCATGCGCTCACATGAGCACGCTCGGCGAGGTCGCAACCCACGGATATTTCTCCCTCGTCATACAATATTTTTGAAGATTGGACGTTATGCACACTTTCATTGTGAAGGAATACAACCATCAGAATAGACTCCACCCCGTTATGAATTAAGAGAACATAATACAAGAAATAGTACGAGTGTGAACCCTCATACCATGCTTGTGCCGATCCCCACTAGCGGTTCAGCGGGGGGCACACACATGCACAACAAGAGATGAGCAAGAGGAGACCACCTCTGGATCTGATATAGGATGTGAGATTAGAGATCAAACCCACATTCACCCTCTCAAGCAGGGAGAAAAATAGAACGAGGTCAATGAGCTCCCTCATCATAGCCACCTCAGCTTTGACCCTCGTTATTCATGCTATTGTGTTTTCCTATTGTCCATTTTTGCACTTCATACATAGTGATTGCAATAAGCATTCATCCATTCTCGTTATGACTACCGCGTTCATTCATGTGTTCATATGCTCAGAGTAGTTCTCTTAGTTCTTCGGGCTATGGGGACCCTAATAAAGATCGAATTGGCATGTGTTAATTATTTGATGGATAGTGTATGTATATGATCATGTTCTTGGTGGTGTTGTGCGAATAGCGACCGCACAATGCACAAATATATTTGTATTAGATAACATCTATTAATTATAAAATTGCAAGTGGAAAGGCATTGTACATTTTTTAAATTTTGTCTAGATTCATATATATATCTGGTTAAATATTTAGACTAATATAGATCGCTGGAGCAAGCGATAGACGACACGGTAAGCACTACTGGGTCGCCCGCCAATGGGCATGCCGCCGAGCGACCAGGCAGGCGCCAGCCTCCGTCGGCGAGGCGAGCGAGGGCCAATCATGGCCAGCCGAGGAACCCTCTGCGACAGCCAGCACCTCCTTGCTCAGAGACAGCATGTACCTAAGCTGCTAAATAAAACGAATCGGACGACGTACAACACGCACGCGCAGTAACCTAAGCTATCGCACCAGCCAGATCCATCTCATCTCATCTCATCTCAGGAGGAAGTACTCGTACTCGTAGCGTAGCGGCGTTTCCAAGCGCAGCGAGCGGCGTTCCCCGGGTGAATCAATAATAGCGGCCAGGCCAGGCTGCCACCACCGGGAAATAGCAGCGGCAGGCCGAACCAAACCCAACACAGGGGCTCGCCATTTCCCCCCACCCTCTCTCTACTTCCCTCCCGGGCAAAGGTTTTCTCTCGCCAGCCAGGGCCAATCCGAGGTTCCCCCTTTTCGACGAGACCCCGACCGAAGCTCGCCAATGGCCACATCGTTCGACCGCTGGGAGAAGGACCCCTTCTTCCACGCCGCCGAGGAGGTCCAGGAATCCGCCGACCGGTACGCGCGTTGCCGCTCCATTCTGTCGTGATTGATCCGCCCCTCCGTTCCCGTTCCGGTTCTTACGGATCCCGCTCTCGTTTTTTCCTAGGATGGAGTCGGTGTACAAGATTTGGGTGCAGGAGAGGAGCGGCGCCGGCGTCCCGGAGGCGGCGGCGCCCCTCGGCGGGGAGGTCAGCGCCGTCGAGCTGCGCCGCGAGCTGCACACCGCGCTCGGCACCGCCAAGTGGCAGGTGAATTCGTGCCTCTGTTCTCTGTATCCAGGCCATACGCTGGCTCTTCTTCTTTTATTATCTGGGTCGTTGACTTTCTAGTTCTGTACAACGTTTTAGTATCACGGTGAATTCGTCAATGCTTTCTAAATCGGAGTGGTACTACATGGATAGCTAGATGTACGATAACTCCAAGAACGGTTCCCTTTTGCTTACGGATGAGTTTGTCCTTTTGTTCTAGTATCAAATAGTACCGCTTGCCATGCCATATCTTTTGACTGATGATGAACGAACCATTTGTTTTGTATACGTGCTGTGGTCTAGAACATATAATTTAACTCAGTTTCTTCTGCTCGCGAGTCATTATACAGATATGCTGCTAACAATTGTCATATATGCTAGTGTGATTAAGACCATACATGTCTAATGCTGAATTCAGTATCCATCTTGTGTATGCCGCAAACTAAAATTCTCCTCAAGATATGCTACTTCGAATTCCAGAACAAAAAACTTCAAGACTTAATGGTGTACAAGTATCGTCGTCTCAAAGCTAATTGCTGTGTTCTTTTCTGCTTGTAGCTCGATGAATTAGAGCGGGCAATCAGGTCAAACGACGAGGTTGTCTCAGCAGGAAAGGATACCAGAGCACGGCATTGTAACTTTGTTGCGGCAATTGGCGGTCGCATTTTAGAGGTTGAGAACAACTTGAATGAATCCAGTGTTGCAGAGGGGAGGGGCAGACTAAGCTGGATTCAGTTGGATGACGATGAACGGGATGACCTCGCAGCTTTCCTGCTTGCAAGCCCTCTTCAGCAGCGAGACAAAGTGGTCACGATCCCATCTGCTGGCGATATCCAAGTGGGCAACAATTCGACGAGGGTGAGGAAGAATATTTCAGCTGACAGCTCCAATGATTCATCCGGCTCCGCAGAGTTAAGTTCAGCGAGAGCAAAAGAAGACGCGCACCGTGGGCACAGAAGGTCAGTAAGTGCCAGTGCTGATATTGGATTGTCGACTATGTCATTTCCAAATGAACGGGAGGGTGATGCTGAACAATCATCTAATGGCCCACACTTGCTGAACATTGTGAATAAGTGTGCATTGACAAGTGCCCTGAAACCTGGTCCTGCAATTAAGTACAAAAAAGGATCTGTCAGGTGGGCAAGTGCAGACAAACATGATGTTGAAGAGGCAATCCCTCTCAGAAGTCCACAGTTTGATCAGGTAACGAGATCTTACGTTCTTACTTGAATATCCATTTCTTGAATATGATTCAGCTGGAAGCTTCATTGTATATATCCTTATGCTACAATTCTTTGTTGTAGGGCTTAGATGGATACTCTGAAAGAAGCAAGAGTTGCTTAAATACCTGCACCGAGGTTACATGCAATAAGAAACTTTATGGCTGGCTTGGACCACTTCGTAGGAAACTTCAGAGATCGCAGAATCAATTACGACATGGGCGTCCTGTTCAATGGATTGTGTTTATACTTGCTCTTCTCATAATATGTAAGCTCTCTCATTTTATCTGATCTTTGTTTTGTTCCTTGGTCTTACATGCTAGAACTGTTTAGTTGGAGCTTAAATCTATATCATGCTGTAATAATCATTATTGATCGATAACTTATTTATCACAACCTAAGTTGGTTTGCTATTCAAGATTCCACCACACATTGCAGTACCAGTTTAATGTTAACCACTGTTCAAGGTTTGGTTATGAAGATTTTTCTCTCGCGTTCCACCAGATTCATAGGTGAATCTTGAGTAGAAACTTATATTTCATATCTTGATGCGTGATGACTTAATCCATTGACCAATTTCTTAGGATTGTCGCCTATTATTCAAAGTTGTACACTCATTCCTTATGTTTTCTTCTACTTTCTTTCCAGTTGTGTGTGTAATCAAGGCAATATGGTGAGAAGTTTGCGCAGGCTCATGATTGGGCTAGAAGCCTCACCAGTCACCAGGCCATCAGCTCAGAAGGCACCATATAATTTGGTGAACAGGAGCTTGAAGCATGCACATGTGGAAAATATGGCGGACCGTTTTCGGTATTCATGATTGAAATTTATTAAGAATGGCTGAACCGGAGCAATTCACCTCGCTATGTCTTAGGGGTAGCGGGCTTCGCCATTGGATATGCACCAGAGGTGTTTTTGCATGATGCCCTCAAGGTCAGTTGACGTCTGAGCAATTAGTGATGTGCTACGCAGGTAATCGTGCAGGATTGCAGGTGCAGATAGCAAAATAAATGTGCCCATGGACTGATTACGCGCCTATGGGGGCTTAGTTGGGAAATTGAGGGGGATATTAATTTTCTCTGTGGGTTTTGAACCTGAACCAGTTGGTTCCAGACACCGTAGAGCTCGGTTAAGTGATGTGTGTAAGACGCTACAATAATTCTACCGGAATCTTCTCGGTATGTGTAAGATGATAGTAGAATAATTCTACTGGAATCCTCTTGAACTGTAATAATTGATGGACGACAGAGCTCGATCCTTTATATTCGGTTGCTTCATGGAGAACCTGAAGTTCAGCTGTTGCATGTGCTATAAGGCTTTTGTTGATTTCGCAGGGTTGCATAGTCGAGAAATCTTACGACACATAAACGATAGTATTTTATACTGGTTGTAACTGGTATTTCTAGCTCCTGCTTAGCTCATCTCGGCCTTCCTCCAGTTAACTAATTAGCTTGCCCCTTGTTAATTGCATGAAATCATTATCTCTTACTAGTCTTTTAGGATGCTACAAGTAGGAGCGGATGTCGAACCTTTTGAGAAGCCAAGCACATCCAGAAAAAAAAGGAAACACCTGAGCTTGCGCTTTAGCTGTGCTGCAAACGCTGCTCGTCAAAGGAGCGGCATTCTGATGCAACAGAAGCATGAATCTCTGCAGGTTTCTCCCTAAGGCCTCGTTCGTTTAATCCCTTGGGAGTCATGGTTTGGCCTGGATTGCAGCCCCATCCCTTAGAGTCATTGTTTGGTCTGGATTGCCTTGTTGTTTGGACCAGGAGACAGTCACCGTTCGACTAGTCTATCTATATTAGCTAGTTTATCTGCTATATACACCTGTGTAAACCAAACAAAGAAAGCAAACTAGTTTTTCATGCAGATTGCCAAGACCAATAGCATCACTAGAGAAAGCCTATTTCGCTAATAAGAAATTATGCCTTGCAACTTGTAGTTTGTTGCATTGCCGCTGCCTTCATTTTGTTCAGCTGGGGTTCGTGTTCTATTGACCGTAAGCTGCATCTATCTGGTAAAATCATGATATGTATTAATCTATCAGTACATGATTAGAAGGTAGAAGCAACAAGAGGTTTTGATCTTTATTGAAGTCAGCATTTTGTGCAAACCTTTTATGAACTTTACTTTGATTGCCAGTTTGTTCACAATCAAATAATGTGAATGCTCAAATAAATTCATACAGGAGAAGAATCCAAAGGCTGTGAGTCAAGGCGGCACTACATACAACAAATCAAAGAAGTAACCATACATGCTACATACAACTATAGGAGAAAGTTTTCCTTAGCCTTCAGTTTGTTGCTTGCTTTCATTTCATTGGCTCGTGGCGTTGCTGAATACTACACAGAATCTCATGGAGTTACTGGATAATAATACCATAAACAGCAGAAAGCTGCGAAGCGCCAAGAGTCTGCAGATACTGATCATAGGAGATGACTCACCAACATGAAGGTCTTATGGACTGGATTGCTGAGCTTCCATCAATCCCATCTGAACCTTAGCGTGAATTCTGCGCCAAAAAAAATCTCAAGGACCAAATGCAACTCTCTGCACCACATCTGGCCTTCTCTTGCTTGGCATCCGAAGAAGCCCAGTAATTTGGAGCTCAGTGACAGCTCTGCAGAACCTTGCTCTGGAAGAAAATAGGTGTCAAGGATTTACCTGGACTGAAATGTGACCACAAAATTATGTACTACTCCCTCCGTTTAGAAATATAAGATGTTTTGGCTTTGTGAATTAAATGTATCTAGACGTATTTTAGTGTATAGATTAGTAGAGATTCGGAGTGAACATATACACTAAAAAGTGTCTAGATACATTTATTTCACAAAGCTAAAATGTCTTATATTTCTGAACGGAGGGAGTAGTATTTTATAAATGAAAGACATGAGATTATTTTGTTAAATCTATGGTCAAGGATACTGGATCATAGCTCCACTCTCATGAGGTGTAGCTTTATATTTCTTTTTTGAGGGAGAACAGGCAGGTTTTCTTTTCCCTTTTGAACTTGTGCTGTTGATAATTCCATCAAAAGACAGGTACCAGTCATGGAGGTTGATTACGTCACCGTATTCTTGAGCTAGGTTGCACCTGCAAAGTAAAAGGGATTCACGTCAGCTTTAAACCATTGTCCATCTCACTTGAGTAAGCTTCGGCACTAGTTTAATAATCTCTTTTCTTTACTGAAAACTTCAACTAGACACTCATTCTTTTATTTTTGTAAATAGACTTTCATCTTGGCATTCATTAAGCCCTCTACTAAATAAAAAGATAGCTAACATGACATGCCATACCACGATATAAGTTGCAGTATGATCCAGCATCGCATGAAAGGTCATCAAATCAAGTACAGGGCTTAGGAGAGGTGAGTCAAATTAAAGGTGGATCAATGTCTTAGAGATCTATAGGTGTATTCTTCAAATCATAGGCTAGCCAAAATGTTTGCCAAGGTTCTGCTAAAAGCCTAGCCTACCAGTTATGGATAAATCTACTCCCCTATTATGGTAGTGGCATTCAGACTCCAATCATTACATCTACTATATATCAGTAAGAATATCCATATGTTAATGCATTGACTTACATAATTGATGTGTCATGCAAGGATGCTGACACAGCGATTCCATGTCTACTGCAGCAAGAGCACTTAAGACGGCTCTGTGACTTGAGCAGATCAAGCTGAACCATTCTTCTTGGGTTTCCAATTAGTGCCTAGATTGAAATGCAAGGGAAATCGGAATTGTTGTTAGTATATGTGTTAGACGAACAATAACAGTTCTCTTTATCTGGAGAGAAACTTACAGATTGAAGAACGCCAACATTCTTGAAGCAAATGATTTCATGAAAAGGTAAACACTCAACAGGCACCAAAAATTTCCTGTTGAATACCTAGACATTAGAAACTGAAACTTCAAGTGACTTGAAAAATATAGATGATTTCTCAGTTTACAGCATTTACTAAACAATCTGTCATATCAGGAAATTACTAATTCTCATGGTGTATCGTATTTATACCTAAAAGGTCTTATGGACAAGTACATCTAGGCTCATCTGGTACTGCGGTATATTACCATTAATTGATAATCAACCTCTTATAAATAATATTGGGGGTATTTGGCCCAACAGCTATATTACAATGTTTGAAACTGAGATGAAATGTGAGGGAACAAACACTGGATGCCAAAGTTTATATGACATTAATCTGATTTAACAAACACAGAATGTAAGATCAAAATGATAGAGTTGATATATCCCACTATAACCTTTACCTTGCAATATCATCCAATAGCATGATAGCTTTGTCGTTCAATGGTACTGCTCCATCTGCAGTACTATTTGTTGATCTCCTGATACAGCATGTTGTGATGGTCAGACAGTTTCAGACTTTCAGCTACTCCCTCCGATCCAAATTAATGTTCTCATGTTTGTCTAGATTCGAACGTATCTAGCACTAAAACATGACTAGATACATTCGAGTCTAGACAAATCTGAGAACAATAATATGGATCAGAGGGAATAGTAAAAACTGATAATATTATATTAACGTTTCAACCATAAGAAACTCAGTCCTATCTTGTCAGTTGCCGCTACAGCATTGAAAGAAAATTACTACAAAGTGTGTGGCGTATGTAGAATAAACATCCCTGCTAATGAAAATTCGGTATTAACATCATGATCATGATTTGAGTATCACACATCTTTGCATAACCATTAGTTACAATTATTTATAAACAACAATAACTGCATGATTTTTTTCAGTCTCAATATTTGATTGTTAAATAAGATTTCACACAAGATGAACTAAACCAGGCTCAAACCTAGGCCAGGTATCCTTTGTGATCCTCACACAATCCACACTGGTTGTAGTTGACTGAAGCTCTTTCACCTTGTCATTAATCTATAAAAGAACGAGACAAAAATTCATAATTAGCAACTCAGTGGACTCAATACAAATATTACAATTACTGTGTTTGATTGTGTCCTATAAGCCCATACTTAGGTTGTAGAACTGACAAATTTTACTTCAATTTGTAAAAAAAAAATCAGCAATGGCAAGTAATCTGAAGCTAATTTAAAATAGTGATTTGTGAACCAAAATATAGCATGTCCTATATTCAGAGTATCTATCCACATTCCATACAAATAACTAAGTGAATGAAAACTGGTGATCAGAAACTGGAATCCGACATTTAGAAAGTGAATAAGCTTGACCAAAATGACTTGATGAGACATAATATAATTTCTTGTTACATGACTTGTGCTTCTTTCACCAAACTGTTTGTCATTACAAAATCAGCAATGACAATACCTCATTCATTCCTTCTAAATGGATGCTCCAAACTTCGAGAATGCGAAATAATGTTTCCATCGGCATGTATCTGATCCAACAGATCAGACTTCAATAATTTATATACAGAATCTGAAGACACAATTTCTTTATGTGATAAAAAGCTACAGGAAAGGGCATTGCACATGAAAAAAACATCCTGTACTAGTATGTTAACTGCAACAACAAAAAATTGTCCGTATTACTTCACAATACAACAACCATGACTTAGTAACTCTATTAGTTAATCCGTAGCTCTCATGAATTGCAACAAATTTGAGACTTTGTCCATTGAAAATTTTGAAAGCAACTTCGACCATCATACCTTATTGTATCCAATGCCTGAGCTATAAATCTTCTACCAGCACCTGAGTTTCCACTTGACAGATTCCCACTTGTCACTTTAGACATAAGCACTTCAACATTTGAATCCTTCCGAGTACACAGATCTGGGTTGATTGCCTCACAGAAAATATCTAAAAGTTGCACTTTGCCATGTCTTCCAGCTTCATACAAGCACTGAATAATCATATATTGTTGTAGAAGATACAAATTCAGTATTATGGAACTAGCATATTTTCAATTAAAATCAATTAAAGATGCTTTTGTAATTTCAAGACTGGAAAGAATTTGTATCATAAAAAATTACACGGAAATTTAGGATTTTCATTAATTTTAAGCATTGCTGACAAGAAGTTAGACATGTGAAATACAATATCTGAAGCCTTTAGCACAAATTTCATTTTTGTATAAGGATAGAAAACTGTCGTTGTCTAAAAACCAGCCAATTTTGGGTAGCAACACAAGCCTACCGAGAGAACAGAACTCCAACCCCTTTGCAACTTCATCAGCTCAGACAACCCTTCTACCAAATTATTGCCAGACTTGATTGAGTTATTTTCCCTGCCATATAAAGTGTTAAAACTATGTTATGGGTGAAAATCATTATAGCCAAGTCTTATACCTTGTGCATGAGGGTAAACAAAAAGCTTGTTTCTGCATTGCTTGAGGGAGTGCACCAAATTTGTCACGCCAGAAATTCTGGAGGGTAGCAAATCAGAAGCAACTCAAACAGAGATATTATATTAAAATTGAAGGGGAAATAAGGCGTAGATTATAGCTGGTAGTAGTAACATAAAATTAGCAACCATGGTACAATGTTGGAAATAGGAAATAGAAGCAACCTCACAATCCTCTTCAAGCATTCCCATGCACAAGAAGCTCAAAGGTTCGACAGAGAAGTGCTTACTGCATGCAAGCTATGTAAAATTTGATTAGTCTTTCCAAGAAAGATGGAGAAAACATATTCAATAGTATTTCCAACATGAATACAGCTTAAGTGAAACACTAACCTTTAGAGCACTGATAAAAGATGTTATCGTCCCATCATGTCTGAAAAAGTAATTTCTGAGGAAGACTGCAACTTCATGACTTATGCAGAAACCGGCGCATGGTTTAACAAGGATGGCCTCAACAAGTGCATTCATTCTTTCAGAGGGAGAACCCATGGTGAGCTGACAGGGATCTAACTGTTGAAGAGCTTCTGAAGAGAGCAGTTTCCTTGGTGCATCAAGGGTAGTTGCTATCCCCATTACAAAGAAGATTGGAATCTTAATTACCCACTCACTGCAACAGAGAGACCAGTATTAGGCACGTCCAAAATTCTCCTTCAAACCAAGCACACAATGAAGCTTCTTAAGAAATTATCACGGAAAGAAAGAAAAACTACCAAGTTACGTTTAATAACTGTAAAAACTTTTCTTCTTAACAGATGTGGCATGGAGCATGAAACTAAGGAGAGGAAGTTACTGAACAAACCAAACAATATGCTTCTTGCCATAATTGATATAGAAATTAATTTGTGTTAAGCAATCTGGATTAAAAGAGTGAAAAGTTGAATCTAGTTTATGTAGTTGGTACCAAAATCAGTGTTCATTTCAAAGATTGCATTTAGTTTTTACCAGGCTTGGCTCACTTATTTTCACCAGGCTTGGCTTAGAAATGCCCACAAGGTAAGCGGGAAGTGCGTGATGCGACGAAACATGAAGTTTACCTCAGTGTCATCACAAGCTCCCCCAAAACATCGCCAGAACATTGCTCTAAATCATCAATTATGATAATGATGGGTTGATCATAATTCTCGGCTCCGCAGTACCAAGATGCAAGCGCAGATATATCTGCCACCTGTTGTCGAAAAGCAGCAACACATGAAGTCAGAGAGCCACTCCAGCCTGAATCAGCAGTGCAGGTTTATAGTATTTGAGCAATGGCCATGTTACCCACATCTGGAACATCTGAAAGCAGCTGCCTCAACAAGCTCCTTAAGCAGCCAGAAACTCCATGCTTTGCTGACAACTCAGTTGCAGACAGCTTAGCCAGGTGACATCCATTGGACTCCAGATGGTCGGTTAGATCCCGAAACGTCGTGACGTCGTCGACAAATTCCGCATTCTCTGCAAAAGTGAGAAATCCGATCCCATCAAATCAGCTGATCCATCACAAGTCGAAAGCAACCAGATAAACAATTGATGGTGGTGCTGTGCTCACTAGTTAGAACAAATGCCGTCGGTATCTTTCTGCAAATCACATCGGTTAGGAGAGGGTACGGCTGCTGGATTTCAGCAGGGCAAGGTCTCTTGACAGAGCGGACCGTGGAGAAGGACTCCTGGACCCACCGAAGCACCTGGTCGAACAGCTTGAGGTTGATGCCTCTGAGGACCTCCTGGAAGCAAAACAGAGCAATACCAAGATGAGATATAGCTCCCATCATCAAGCATTAGCATGAGGAGGAACGAGACTGGTTGGTCTAGTGATCGGGTGAAGAGTGAAGAGAGGCAGACATTGATGGTGGATTGGATCTTGGACCAGGTGCGGTGGAAAGCCTCCTGGCGGAGCTGCTCGTACAGCCCCATGTCGCCCTCATCGTCGTCGGCTTCGTCCCGCGGTCTCTTTGAAGATTTGGGGTTGGGAGATGACGGCTGAGAAATGTTGATCTGCCGCCGGGCCCGGGAAGTTGTTAGCGAGGAAGCGGAGGCGGAGGCACCAGCGGCCGGCTTGTGGAGGACGAAGAACGGCTGCAAGAAGACGGGATTGAGAGGGGAGGAGATGCAGAATGCAAACAGCCAGCGACATCTGAGAAGAAACATGCCTGGATATTGTTAGCCGCTGTGAGCGGAGCTTCCTGGGACGGTGAAGCCATGGCTCCGGCAGTCGGAGTTGGCGCGGCGGCGAGGGACGCGGGCACGCGGCAGTTGCTCACCCAGCGCGGCGGTTGCTCACCCACGCGAGGCGGCGCGCATCTCCTCGAGGGGGAAATGGAAAGGAGACTGACGGGATCTGACGATCGGGGCGGCCTGAGGGGGCGGATCTTGCGGCTGCAAATGGCTTGTTTGTACGGAAAGAGGACGGCGCTTAGGGTAGACAGTGAGAGGTTTTGCTTGGCGGGAAATATGCGCGCCAAAATTGGGTGAGTTGCTGAGTTTCAAGGGCCGTTGCGCCTGTGATAGGCCCACTAGATACTGACAACGTTTGGTTGATTAAACTTGGATAGAGGCCCATATTACATTAAATCAGCTAATTTTCTTGTGCGGTTCTCGGAAAAAAACAATTTTATTGTGCAACGATTAACCTTTTTGTGCATAGAGTTAGTAACTAGGAGTACACACTAAACCAGAGAAATTATTGTGCACCCGATGGTTGGAAGTGAGCCAAGATTGAATTCTAGAGGCCAAGTTAAAGGGCAAAGACAGTTGGAGGATGGTACCTGATCGGATTTATAATAAGTAATGTTAATCTAGTAAGTTCCTCCGTTCGGAAATATAAGACGTTTTAGTTTTGTGAATCGAATGTATCTAGACGTCTTTTAGTGTATAGGTTCGGAGAGATTCAGAGTGAACATATACTCTAAAAGGTGTCTAGATACATTCGTTTTATAAAGCTAAAATGTCTTATATTTCCGAACGGAGAGAGTACAACTTAATACGAAATCAGCGACACTTGGATCCAAGGGAGTACATGAGTTCAAGAACAATCATCCTTGGAATTTCAGAAGTGATCCGAATGAGAAGTCACTTTCCCATAGATGGGCTACTATCCAAGAACCCATGCAACAAGTGTTGTTGTGCCTATGAGCAAATCAATAATAGGTGGCAAACTAGTGGCATTGGAATTAAAGATCATGTAAGAAGTTACTCCCTCCCTCCGTCCTAAAATAACGGACTTGGATTTGTCTGATACGCGTGTATCTAAGACATGTTTCAGTATGTTGATACATGCAAATGTAGGAAAGTTCAAATCACTTATTTTAGGACGGAGGGAGTACATCTTTTTCATATGATTCGCCTTAGAGCATCTCCACTCACCCCCTCATACGGGGTCCAGTGGTTGGCCTTATGGGGGGCGTCAGCGCAGGTACCCCCTATCGGGTGACACCGCCTCCCAGCCGCCCCTCCTAAA
Source organism: Avena eriantha (assembly GCA_910589775.1). NCBI lineage: Eukaryota > Viridiplantae > Streptophyta > Magnoliopsida > Poales > Poaceae > Avena > Avena eriantha. The sequence continues at coordinate 61,514,797 of OU342742.1, read as the reverse complement.
ATAGCCCCCCAAATCGCAATTGCAAATTCAAACATTGAAAAGGTCACCGGAAATTAAACATAGTTTTGCCGTCACCATGCACAACATAGTTCAGGCGATGCAATCGCCGCAAATCGCCGGAATACAAGTCCATCGGTGATCAAAATAAACATACGAGGAACACGAAAATCAAACGGGGGGAGATCATCTACCGCGGTAGGAGGCACCTCCGGGGTCGCTAGCGGCAGAACGGTGGTGTTGGCCTAGGTGCAGATCGGTGTCGGGGTCGCAGTCGCCAGTGTCCGGCAGCTGTTCTGGTTGGTGGTCGCTCGGTTCTCGGGGAGGATCAGGGCACGCTGACAGCTGATCAACACACCACGTCCTCACCTCGGCGCCCATGTCCTTCGTGTCGACCATCAAGATCGTCAAGTCCTCCCTCCTCTTTTTTGCCACCATGTTGGCCTTGATGAGGTCGAGCTTGATGTCCTGTCGCTCGATGACTGATGCCCACCTTGTCGTGGCGATCTCCTCCAACATGGTGGCTTGCTCTAGCCTCATGGCGGCGTGTGTGGTAGGGTCGGCCATGCAGGCTAGGATGGATGAGTCTAGTTTCTCGATGGCCGGCGTCGCGTCCCTCGTGGCCTTGGCCTTCCTATGACCAATAGGTCGACCCTCCTCTGCCACCGATGGCACCGCTCCGGGGTCGTAGGTGGTGGACTTGTCCTTGGTGAGAGCGGTCCGCGTCTCCGTCCACTTGTCACACCCCTTGATCCGTGCAAAGAGGTGGATGCACTTAAACTCATTGTCGTCCTTGTCCTCGTGGTAGGCGGCGATCATGGCACGCATCAAGAAAACACCAACAGTCGCACATGTGTTTGAAATGGGCAGGAGCGGGCGACGACGGGGGCTGTTTACCTGATCGTCGTAGTTGGTGTCGCTGACATGGATGCGGCGCACCTCCTCCACGACGACATGTCACTTGTTGCAGGTGTGCTAGATCATGGCCCAACGGTGAGACATGTCGGAGTCATTGTGGTCGTGGTGCAAGGACTTGAAGTAGGGATCCAACAACTGTCGCTCATCATACGCCACCTTCACCCTCTTCTAATAGCAGTCAGAGTTCTGGTTGGTGCTGGTGAGGGGGTCTATGTTGATAGTATTCCAAGCTTCGGCAAGGCACTCATCCTCCATCGATCTCCACTTGGGGCCGCGTCCACCGCCTCCTTTCTTATTTTTCTCCCCTCCACCTCCACCGCCTTATTCTTCCCTTTCAGGTTGCCCGCGATGGTCACCGGTACCTCCACCACCTCATCCTCGGCCTCGTCTACCTCCACATACGCGTAGACCTCGTCCTCCCATGGCTCGCTGTCTTCCTCCTCGTATGCAGCAGCTTCCTCTTGCATGAAGGCGTGGGCGAAGCTGCCGTTGATGATGTCAGCTATGATGGAGTCGGTTGTGGTTCGGTCGCCGTGGTGCGCTTTGCCAAAAAGAACATTTCATGTTTTCCTATGTTTTGTGTGTTAGATAACAATACTGTGGAGATTATTCATGTGCGCTAAGTGTGCAGGAAGCTTTGAGGGGGGCGGATTATCTGCCCCACCAAGGGCCGGATAATCCAGCCTACCTCATTGCTCAAAGGGAGCCAAGGCGCGTTGCTCGGTATCCGGTCGAATTTTCTCTCGAAAAATCCGAACTAGGGCGGTTTTTCCTCCCTAGGCTGGATAATCCGGCTGTCGCATGGGCCGAATAATCCGGCCCCCAGTTTTTGAGCAAAGGGAGCCAAGGCGCGTTGCTCGGTATCCGGTTGGATTTTCTCTCGGAAAATTCAAACTGGGGCGGTTTTTCCTCCCCAGGCCGGATAATCCAGCCTTCACATAGGACCGGATAATCTGGCCCCTAGAAGTTGATCAAGGGCAAGCTCGGTGCGACGCTCTGATAGGGGGGCCGATTATCTGCCGGATATTCCGAGTCTAGGGTGGAGTTTTCCCCAGGTCGGATAATCCGGCCCTCACTTGGGCCGGATAATCCGGCCCTCAGAGTGTCCAACGGCTGGTTTCGGAAGGGGGTATAAATACCCCTTCTTCCCCAATGTTCAGAACTCTTGATTCGTTCGAAATTGACCAGACATTGTGCAAGAGCTCCCATTCTCGATCTCCCACTTCAACCACCTGAAGGCTTTGATCTTTGGGGGAATTGAAGGAGGAGAGGATCATCATCATCATCACGAATCAAGCGCATCAACTCCTCTCCATTCACTTGGAGAAATCCCTGATCTAGTATTCTTGTCAATACCTAGATCTTGTTCGTTGTATTTGATAACTTTGTTCTTGGGGCAGCTTGTTGTCATTTCGGGATCCTTCAAGTTGATTGTGGAGTTGTTGCCCCGCTAGTTGTGTAAAGGCGCCGATACCCGCCTCGAAGGGTACCTATAGTGGAAAGGTGGATCAGGCCTTTGGTGGTGGGATCCATCGGAGAACAGGGTGAGGCCTATTGTGGCGTGGTGGTCTTATTACCACCCACCCCTCCAACGCAGACGTACTTCCCTTAACAAGGAAGGAACTGCGGTCAAACAAATCCTGTTTCTCCGCGTGCTTCACTACGGTTTACCCGTTCCTCTTCCACTCGCTCTTTACTCGCTAGTAGATAGGTTTGCATATAGGAAAATTCCACCTAATAGTTTATCTAGAGAATTTACCCTTTGTGCTAAACCTAAAATTGAAAACGTATTAAAATTTGGAGTAGCACCTATTCACCCACCCCCCCCCTCTAGGTGCCCATACGATCCATTTCAATTGGTATCAGAGCCCCGGCTCTTAATTCGGGCTTAACCGCCTAAGAGTAGTATGGGTACCAAGGATGATGGGAATGAGGTTGTGGATAAGGTCACAATGGATGATCTCAAGACGTTGGAAACAACCTTGTTGAAATCCTTTGAGGCCAAGATGGAGGAGATGAATCAAATGATTGCTCGCCTCACATCATCCATAGCCCCATCTCCATCCTCCTCTGAGACAGCCACACCATCATCTAAGGAAAAGGGTAACACCGGATCCAAGGATGATGATGTGGAAGGTGAAAAACTTAATGGTTCCACCTCCAAGAAGGGAAGTGGTAATGAGGAATATAGTGAGGTTCGCCACGTATATTCCCCGACCCACCTATCCCTCATCCGCATATAAACAATAGGGGTGATCCACCCAAGCTCACTGCATCCTCTTTCAATCAATGGCAATTCTTAATGAAATCTCATGTTTGCAGCTCCTCTATTGAACTTTGGAGGATTATTGAAGAGGGTCTTCATATTGGAGATCAAACCAACCTAACAAGAAGAGAAGTTGTGGACAGCCAATTGAATGCCACTGCTCTCCACATGATACAGCTTGGTGTGGGTCCCAAGGACATGCCACACATTGAACATCTCAACACAGCTAAAGAGCTTGGGATGCTCTTACGGATCTCTTTGTTGGGAATGAAAGCATGAGAAGGAACAGGTATGATGCCCTTAGTCATGAAGCTGAGGGATTCTACATGTTGGATGGTGAAAATCATGAAGACATGTATAGAAGACTCAAGGGCATCGCAACAACATTTAGAAAGCATGGGGCCACTCACATTGATGATGCATGGATAAAAAGGAAATATGTGAGTGCCTTAATGCCTTTCGAGCCAACGGACTTGAAGAGACTACAAGGTAGACATAACTACCATCAAATTACATCCAATGAGGTCATGCAAGAGATGGCGTCATTCAAAGTGGCAGCAAAGAATGCTGAAGATGCTCGTGCTCGGGCCATTGGAATGCAAAAGGGTGTCAATGTTGCTCTCAAAGCCAATGTTGTTGAGCAAGAGGAGCATGAAAGAGCATTTGAGGGGGCCTCCATGGACTGCCCCGATGAAGTCAAACATGCTCATGGTGAGTACATGGCGTTTTATGCAAGGAACTTTTGGAAGGACCCTGCCAAAGCCAAGTCGGAACTTGAGCGCAAGAACGGGTCAAATGGAAGAAGAGAAAGTGGCCCAAGATTGAGAACTTGCTACAACTGTGGAGATAGAATGCACTTTGTAGCTGAGTGTCCGTATCAAAATATAGAAGACAATGGTGGCAGGCTCATTCTTAAAGAGAAATCTAAAGCACCTAAGAAGAAGCCATTTATTAAGAAGAATGGCCCCTTCAAGAAGCAACCTAAGATCGTCTTAGTAGCACAAGAAGAATACTCCTCTGCAAGTGAAGATGAAGAGGATGATGATAGTTCTCGCGAGGTGGCTGCTATAGCCACCACATCAACTCCTTCATTTCTCTTCGACTCGCCAAACGAGAACGTCATCAACAACAACGCTACTTGCCTAATGGCAAGAGGGTCCGAGGTATCAACTTCTAGCTCTTCATTTCCTAAGACTAACATAATTTTGGATATGGATGATCATGACAGTCTTAAAATGAAAGAAGAAGTTATTGCTTTGGATACTTTTTCACTAACCTGCAAGGTGAGAACAAACTCCATTTTGATGCTCTTATGAGTCAACTTGCTCAAGCCAAAGATCTTCTTGAAGAAAAGGGTAGAATTGAAAGATAAGATGCCTTGGAGATAGCTTCTTTGAAGAATGCCTTGGAAGAGTAAGAGGAAGCTCGAGTATCTTTGGAAGAGAGACTCAAATCCATTGAGGAGTCATAGGAAGAAGCTATGGCTCATCTCATCAAAGAACGTGACCATGCTCTTGCCAAGGTAAAGAAACTAAAGAAAGAAAAGATTAACTTTGGGGTTGTTCATGCTAGACTTTTGGAGAAGTTTGATAATCTTGAAAGTGCTCACAAGGCATTGAAGAGTGATCATTCTACTTTAAATGAGTCTCATGATCAGCTCCAAACTCAATTGAAACGGTATGATGTGCCAAGTACCTCCACTTCATCCTATGGAAAAGAAGACCTTGCAAGAGGTTCTCAACACAAAGGTAAAGAAGTTATTGATGAGATACTGAGCAAGCAAAGGACAAACAATAGTATAGAATGTCTTGGTTACATTACCAAGACAAAGAGCAAGAAAAACAAGAAGAAGAAGAAGAAGAAGAAGAAGAAGAAGAAGAAGAGCAAGACTACTAAACCAAAGACTAGCAACATTACCAATGACAAGACTAATTATGATGGTTTTGCAGGGGTCAACAATCCTAACTTTGAATTATATTGCGATTGTTATGGTGATGTTTATGCTAGTTATGTAGGCCCTTATGATTGTTACATTCCTTGATCTACTTGGGTTCCCCAAGACCCTTGTCACTAACATGAGAGGACCCATGGAAAAATGGGTACCTAAAACCAAGAAGTAATTTTCTTTGCAAGGCTATGCTTCCGGTGGTTCTAAATGGGTACTCGATAGCGGTTGCACGAGTCATATGACCGGAAGCAAGGAGATCATCACGGAGATGCGGCCAAACCTTGATCACATAACCGTCTCCTATGGTGACAAGTCAAAATCTGAGGTATTGGGTCTCAGCAAAGTTGTGGTGGCTCACGATATCTCTCTCGTGGACGTCATGCTTGTTGAGACCCTCGGGTACAACTTACTTTCAGTTCGCGCCCTTGGTAAGATGGGATTTGCAGTTTATATTGATGCTAATTTGGTGGTACTCTTGTGGATCAAGTCTCTAAAAGTCACTTTCATGGGATATGTCGAAAATGACATGTACGTGGTGGAATTTTTGGGGGAAAACCACTACAGGCCCGATGTGTCTTTTCGGCTAACGCGGGTTGGCTATGGCATCGCCGACTAGCCCACGTCAATATGATAACTTTGCAAAGTCTCCACAAGGGTGGCCACATCCTTGGACTAAAAGAAAATGTCTCCTTTGCCAAAGATCGTGTTTGCAGGGCGTGTGTTGAAGGAAAAAGGCATGACTCTCCTCATTGAAGGAAAACTATTATCTCGTCAAAAAGGATCTTAGAGCTCCTTCATGTGGACCTCTTCGGACCTCCATCTCATGCAAGCCTCGGTGGGAAGAAGTATTGTCTAGTTATTGTTGATGATTACTCAAGATACACTTGGGTTTATTTCTTCAAGTTGAAGAGTGAAACTCAACAAACTGTCATCGACTTCGCCAACGAGGTTCAACGTCAACACAACGTCCCCATTCTGGCTATAAGAAGTGATAACGACTCTGAGTTTAAGAACTACACCTTAAATGAGTTCCTAAGTGAAGAGGGGACAAGACATCAATATTCCGCTGCGTACACCCCTCAACAAAATGGTGTAGCCGAGAGGAAGAATCGAACTCTAATGAATATGGCAAGATCAATGTTAGCCGAATTTAAATCTCCATATAACTTCTGGGCTGAAGCAATCTCTACTGCTTGTCACTCATCCAACTGATTATACCTCGGCAAGATCTTGGACAAGACTCCGTATGAAATACTTACCGGTAACAAGCCAAACATCTCATACTTTCGGGTATTCGGTTGTAAGCGTTTCTTTCTTATCAAGGGAGTTCGTTTATCTAAGTTTGAATCTAAGGCTCTAGAAGGTATTTTTGTTGGTTATGGTGCCGAATCCCACACTTATAGAGTCTACAATAAGCTCTCCAGAACTATTGTAGAATCTTGTAGTGTGGTGTTCGAGGAAAGTGATGGTTCCCGTGCGGAGCAAGTTGGTGTTTGTGATGCAGATGTTAAAATACCCAAGATGCCATAAGAAGAATGGGCGGGGGATTTTTTTGCCCCATTGAGGAACCCCTTGTGGCGGATCGGGAAGGAAAATGCTCTTCCCATGAAGAGCCCTCATCTACACATGCCCAATATGTTCCCACCACGGGAGCAAATTCTGCACCATCTCCATCAACTGCTGAAGGTCAAGTTGTTCCAGAAAACTCCAGGCCGGATTATCCGGCCACCCCGCTCCAGCTGACCATATTGCTCCTGGTGGTGAAGATATCAATGCAAGCTCCAGGCCGGATTTTCCGGCAAGCCCCGAATTATCCGGCCCCTCGCCAGGTCAAGCAAGCCCCAGGCATCCTGATGAAGCTGCTACAAGTACTCCCAGGCCGGATTATCCGGCCTCTCCATCGGCCGGATTATCCGGCCCTGTCTCACCGATTCAGTAGCCTCCTGTTACGGCTACTAACTCACCTCAAGGGCACGCTTCACCACCACCTACTGCTGTTATCCTAGTTCCTAATCAAGGTAGAGTAAATGATTCCAATGAAGATTCAAGTGATGAAACTACTCCTCCAAGAGACAACCAACTTATTGAACTTCGTCGCAAGGCTCGAGCTGATCGGAACCTTGAGTTAAGGGGTCACACCCTCGACAAGGTTGTTGGTGATCTTCGACGAAGGGTTTCTACAAGAAGAGAATTGGCCAGCTTTCCTTATGACTGACAGGTTTGAGATGTCTATGATGGGGGAATTACGGTTCTTTCTTGGATTCAAGATCAAGCAACTTAGAGAAGAAACTTTTATTAATCAAGCAAAGTACATCCAAAATGACAACTCAAGAGATTCAATATGACGGATCTAAATGGTGTCGCCACTCCGATGCAAACAAAATGTCATCTTGAATTTAACCCACATGGTAAAGATGTGGACCAAAAGGTATACCGGTCCATGATCGGCTCTCTTCTTTACCTCTGCGCATCTAGACCCGATATCGTGTTGAGTGTGGGAGTGTGTTCAAGGTATCAAGCAGCTCCTAAAGAAAGCCACTTAGTGGAGGTCAAGAGGATCTTTCGATATTTGGTTCATTCCCCTAATTTTGGTCTCTAGTATCCCAAGGGCTCCAATTTCTCTTTATGTGGTTACACTGACTCAGATTGGGCTGGTGATAAGGATGATCGGAAATCCTCTTCTGGAGCTTGTCAATTCTTGGGAAGATCTCTTGTGTGTTGGTCATCTAAAAAGCAGAATTGTATATCTCTCTCCATCGCCGAAGCTGAATATGTTGTTGCTGCCAGCGCTTGCACTCAGTTATTGTGGATGAGGCAAACTTTAAAGGAATACAGTGTCAATTGTCACAAAGTGCCTCTTTTATGTGATAATGAAAGGCAATCAAAATTGCGTACAATCCAGTTCAGCACACAAGGACGAAGCATATTTGAAGGGAATATGCCCGAGAGGCAATAATAAAGTGGTTATTATCTTATTTCTTGTTTATGATAAATGTTTATTTTGCATGCTATAATTGTATTAATTTGGAAACATTAATACATGTGTGTTTAATAAACAAAATACAAAGTTCCTAGTACTGCATCCCATATAAACTAGCTTGTTGATTAACAAGATGATCAAGGTTTCCTAATCATGGACATTGGATGTTGTTAATAACGAGGTCACAACATTGGTGGAATGATGTGATGAACATTCATCTGAAGTGTAGCATTACGATTAGAGTCATTATGTTTATATTGCTATAACATCATACGAAGTAATCTTAGTCCTTGGACCATGAGATCAAGTTAATTGCTAACACCGAAAGAGTATCTTGATAACATCAAACGTCACACCGTAACAGGGTGACTATAAAGGTGGGTTCAGTGCTACGAAGGTGTTATGTTGAGGCTCATGGATCAAGAGTGGGATTTGTCCATCCCGATGACGGATAGATATACTCCAGGCCCTCTCGGTGATATCACATTGAAATAGCTTGCAAGCAAGTGATGTGATCACTAGAATGTTATATCACGAGAACGAGAAAAGAGTGCATGTCAGTAACGAGATCAAACTAGGTATTTGGATGCCAATGATCGAATCTCAGACATGTAATATATCGCGAGACAAAGGGATTTAGTTACGACGTTAAAGGTTCACACGATCACAAGAGTCATCGTTGAATATGTGGGAGTCAGTACGGATCTCCAGGTCCCGCTGGTGATTATTGATCGGAGAGGGGTCTCGATCATGTCTGCATTATTCGCGAACCGTAGGGTGACACACTTAAGGGACACCGACACCATTTGGAGCAAATATGTTTCAGATAAAGATTTAAGAAAGCGCTAGAATTATTTCAATAGACACCGAAACTATTTCGGGTGAAATTGCTAAAATTGGTTCTGCATGTAATATTGAAATGTTGTAGGGGGTTTTATGTGAATGTTTGTTAATTAAAGTAATTTACAAAATTCTGAATAAAATTAATAAAAGAGTTTTATTAAATGAGAGATCATTAAATTTGGAGAAATTTAATGCATTTAAAGTGGAGACTTTAAAAGAGAATGTGAAGGGGCATTTTAATGTGGAGGGGGTTACCACCACATGAATGTGGGAGGTGAAGGGACACCCTCCCTTCCTCCTATAAAAGGCCCCCCTCTCACTCCTTCTTCCTCACACCTCCTCGTGAAGGATCTCTCTCCCCCTCTAGTATTATTCCCCATGGTCTCGGATTAGCGAGATACATGTTCCCAGTGGCTTTATCTGGAAAGGAGTTGTTGCTTCCGCTGCTTTGCTGGAGCGAGGGACGGAGGTTGTCGGGGGTACCAGACGTGTGTGCGATAACGGATGCACCGCTGCTTTGCGGTGCTGGACTTGGTGGTGCTAGACTTGCTGGAGCTGGATCTGAAGGACGTGCTGGAGCCGGACCTGCTGGACTTCATCACGATCTTGAGATCGGCAAGTGTACGACTACATCATCCACGAGTTCCAACTCGTTAACAAAACTTGTTGTCTTCGAGGGTAAGTTCTCCATGGATGTATATCCACCCGTTGCTCTGTATCTAGTAGATAGATCTTGGCGTATAGTTCACATCGTAGGAATTTTTTTGTTTTCTATGCTGCGAACCCAACAGTGGTATTAGAGCCTGATCTATGTGTAGGTGCTTTGCACGGGTAGTACACATATGTTTATATGTGGGCGATGATGATCATGTTATTGTATCTTCTATGTATTTTGGATATTGGTGGCATAGTGGGATGAAGCGGCCCAGACCAACCTTACATGTCATCGTACATGATACCGGTTCCATGACTGACATGCAACTTGTTTTGCATAAGTGGCTGGCATGTGTCTGTCTCTCCTACTATAGTCAATATCTGATTTACAACGAGTTGCTAATAACTTGGTTATCCTCGTTGTGGTTCATGTTCATAGGTAAGAACGGTTCTATCTCCGAAAGCCCTAAGCCATGTAAAACTTGCAATTGATAAATTAGAGGCGTCTAGTTTAGATCGTTGCTGGGCTAGTGTCTTGATATGGTATTGTTGTAAGTAGATGTATGATAGATACTCTTACAACACACTCAATGTGTAAGTTACATAGACCTTGGCCTTACACACAAAGGAATGATTGAGATCATACCATGATGCAAATGATAGAGATCAAATGCATGGACCATATCATCTCACTTTACACATTAGATGTTAGCATCTTATACTGCTAGTTTGGCGCTTTCTGTAGCATTTTAAGATGATCCCTCAGTTATATATCAAGATAAAAATGTGTTCTTCCTTAAGTATGCACCGTTCTATGGATCGTGTTTCGAGACATCACGTGATGATCGGGTGTACTCGACTATACGCTTTCATACAACGGGTGTAAGACAGTTTTACACACGCGAGTACTAAGGTTCTTACTTAGCGAGCCTAGCATGTACAGACATGGCCTCGGAACACAGACCGAAAGGTTAAGCATGAGTCATATAGTTGATATGATGGCCATATTGATGCTCGCTTTTGAAGCTACACCGACTCACGTGATGATCGGACTTGGTGTAGTGGATTTGGTTCATGTAATCACCAAAAAGGCACGAGGGATGTCGTTTTTGAGTGGGAGTTCATTTCTAATTTGGATTAGTCGAACTCAATTTGTCATAAACTAAATCGAGGTGAATTTGCATAATTTGTTGTAGTCATTGGCGTTTGTTCACTGCCTTATGCTTAGTTTTAACTAAGATAATAGAACTATAGAATTCTGGATATTTACTTTACGAACTGGTATCGTATTGTTTTGAATGTCAATTTTAAGTTTATAAGTCCTATTGCAAACTTTCAGCAAACTCTATTTACTCCATGAAGTTTAATAAGTAGTATTAAATCAAGAGTAAGAATTCCAATGTTAGTATCTAAAGTATCATGTTTGCCTCCATGATTTTTGATATTCAAAATTTGTTTTAATATCAAGATTATCTAGGAGCTGAAAAATTGTTTCAGAAACCATCACGTGTGGAAGATATTGTGATATCTGAAACAATGTTTTTGGTTGCATTATGATAGAGTATAATTTAGCAAAATACATGTTCTCATATTATGAGAATTTGTAAAGGATGGAGATGCTAGGCATCCGGATCTCCCAAAAAGGTTTTTGGGAACTAACATTATACTCGTGATTCTTCCTTACAGGCTATAGTAGCTTGATCATGAAAGTTGTCATGATAAGGATGAATAGAAGATGTAAGTAAAATGTTTACTACACTAATAGATTACTAAAGAATGGATTTTTGAAAGAACACCAAACATTTGATGATGGTGATCCACTTCAAAGTGCAAGTCCAAAGGTATTAGTATTTGACTATATACAAGCTTTGTACTATGTGTCATGTGAATAACACCACTATTGATGTTGATAGATTCTTTTAAAAGAAAATGAATTGTTGAAAGAGAATCTATAAAATATTTGGCAGAAAAGAAAAGGTTGGAGATGTCCAACTTAGGTATACAGAAGATATACATGTTATAGCTGTATTCCTTGCTTGTTAAACAATGTGGTTCTGAGGTATTAGATACCGAATTGGTTGGTATGAAGTGTCATACAGGACAACGCAATTCATGAACTGCAATGGCCTAAGCAACTAGCAAGAGAATAAGTGATGATGTTCATCGAAAACAAATAAAGTGTTATTGTGTTTTTCGTTGTCGTCAAACCTAGCCTTCAAGATTTGTTTTTAATAATTGTTATTTTGTTCCGGTATTATGAGAACAATGGTTGTTAAAATAATTACCGTATTCCATAAAGGATGGATGAACTTTTACAAGTCTAGTGGGAGAAATCACATCCATAAACACTATTGCTAAAATGTCGCAAGACAAATGATTGAAAGATCACTTATGAAGTGACATTGCTGTTTAAATTATATTGGAAAGAAAACATGAAGAAACTCCATGTTGATGGATTTTTTGAGTCTTTGATTTTGATCAACTGACGCTTGTGAAACTTTCCTCAAGATAATTGAAACCCCGTTCATAGGCCAAAGAGGAATGGATGACTAGCTTATTGGAAATTGTGCATGCAGATGTGCATAGTCCATTATGTGTAGCCATATGCGATGGATCTTTTTTCTTTATATGCTTTCTCCAGAAATTTGAGTGAATATATCTATATATTTACTTAATAAGGAGGAAGTATGAAACATTTGAAAATTGTTCAAAGACTGTCAAGATGAAGTGAAAAATTATTGTAACAAGAAAATAAAGAGTTTATGATTCGATCATAAAGGAAGATATTTGAGTTACATGTTTAGCAAAACACCTAAGATTTCAGAAATTGTTCCATGAATTTGTATTTCCCGATAAACCACAGGAGTATGGTATATTTGAGAGATCAAATCAAACCTTGTTTGACATGGTAAGATCAAATGTGTCATTTATAAAACTGCCATTATGTTTTAAGGATTAAAGCTTTAGAGACTACCGCTTTTACACTGAAAAGAGCACTATCGTGATCCATTGAATGACACCATATGAGTTATGGTTTGGGATAAAACCCAAATTGTCTTTTCTTAAGTTTTGGTATGCTATGCATAAGTAAAATGTTTACAACCAATGTAGGATAAGCACAACTTTGTAGGTTATCCCGAAGAATTTTTTGGGAATTCCTCCATAACACCGAGAACAAAAGAGTTTGTCGCTTGGAACGTCAAGTTTCTTGAGAAGGAATTTTTCATGAAAAGTTAAGTGAGAGGACAATAGAACTTTGATAAGGTTGTTGAACCTTAGCTAAATGCTCTAAGTAGCACAGCGCCGGAAAGTGTCCCGGTGGCGGCCACAATGCTCATGGCTCCCTGATGGCTCAATGCATGGCGGCCAGAAAAATGCTTGATGGCGGTGTTGATGTAGAGCTCGTTGGGAACCCCAAGAGGAAGGTATGATGAGCACAGCAACAAGTTTCCCTCAGTTATGAAACCAAAGTTTAATCGAACCAGTAGGAGCAAGGAAACACCCCAAAGGTGTTACTAGCTGAGCTTTGGCAGGGCGCACTACCGGTGCTAGTAGCAACATGGAGACCTGCACAACACAACCACAGAACTTTGTCCCCAACTTGCGATGAGGTTGTCAATCTCACCGTGTTTTGCTGAAAACAAAGGATTAAACGTATCGAATGGAAATAAGTAAAAGTTTGCAGAAAGTAAACACAAAGCAGTAAACAGTTGTAGATTGTATGTAAAGAAAGAGGACCAGGATCCATAGTTCACTAGAGGTGGCTCTCCTTAGATAGATAACATGCTGGGTGAACAAATTACAGCAGGGCAATTGATAAACACCAAGAAAGCAATACATGCATATACTAATCATCTTGACTCCTTTGAGACTTGATTGGGCATTACAACATTATACATAGACCGCCATCCAACTGCATCTATGACTAATAATCCACCTTCAGGTTATCATCCGAACCCCCTCCAGTATTAAGTTGCAAGCAACAGATTATTGCTTTATGAACTGCGTGTAAAGTACAATACGATTGTTCTATGAACAAAGGATTGTTGTTTTCTCCCTAGTAGCAACAGCACATCTAGTACCTTAGAGATTTCTGTCACTTCCCTAGATTACCAGAGGCATGAACCCACTATCGAGCATAAATACTGACTCTTGGAGTTGCTAGCATCTACTTGGCCCATATAGCTACTAACAACGGAAAGCATGCAAGATCACAAATAAAAAAGACATGATAGAATCAATAATCAATCTGATATAGCATCTCAATATCCATCGGATCCCCGCAAACACAACATGCAGAATTACAAATAGATGATCTTGATCATGAACGGAGCTCACAAGATCTGGACATGAAAGCACAAAGGAGGAGAACCAGCCATCTAGCTACTACATGGATCCGTAGTCCAAGGATGAACTACTCACGCATCACACCGGAGGCTTGCATGGATATGAAGAAGGCCTCCAGGGTGAATTCCCCTCTCCGGTAGGGTGCCGGGAAGAGCTTCAGATCCCTCCCGATCTAGGGATGGAGATGACGACGGCTACAAACTCTTTCGTGGATTTTTGATCGGGCCCTTAGGGTTTTCGCATCGAGAGGAATATATAGGCGAAAGGGCAAGGTCGGTGGAGTGCCAGGGGCCCCATACCACCTGGTGGCGCGGCCAGGGCTAGCCCGCGCCACCATATGGTGTGGCCAGGCCCTGACCCTCCTCCGTCTCGTATTCTGGCTCCGTGAGTCTTCCGGTAAAATATCAACTTTGGCTTTTGTCCCGTCCAATTCCGAGTATATTCATTTTCTGACTTTCTAGAACCAAAAACAGCAGAAAACAGGCAACTGGCACTGTGGCCCTTGTTAATAGGTTAGTCCAAGAAATCATATGAGAAGTACTCCAAAGTGTGGACAAAACACAAGAAAGTAGATAAAGCCAAGCATGGAACATCAAAAATTATAGATACATTTGCAATGTATCAACATCCCCAAGCTTAACTCCTGCTCTTCCACGAGTAGGTAAGTGATAAAAATAAAGAATAATTTTTGAGGTGACATGCACCATCATAAACTTGATCAAAGTATTTGTAAAACATTGATAGCTGGGATCATAGTACTTCAATCATAACACGAAAGACAAAGTTCTAGCAATAAAACAAAGAAACTAAGATGCAACATGAAAAGGCACAAACAAAAGATTCATGAATAACAATGCTTTGCAAGACGTTTGTTTGTTTCACATAAAGAAAACATAGCATAATAGTATTCAGCTTGTCCCTCAATAGAGTAGCAAATATAAATGCATAGGACACCTTCAAAGTTCATAAGAGTGACTAGATACAATAGTTTAAAACAAGCAATATCAAGTTATGCATCAATCAACTAGTCTTGGGACAATGCACATAGAACTAAGAATGGCCACTATGCTCTCAAAGTAGGTGCATAAAGGTAGAAGGTGGAGACTCAGTGTAATGGTGGAAGAAAGGCCTTTTGTAAAAAGAAGTAGGGATTCAAGTCTCATAAAGAGCTTCCAAAAATTATGGTACTTATAGCTTTCAGCTCTCATTGCCCCTATCATAAGCATCTTTAAGGTGATTAAGGTTAAAGTGACACAACTAAGAGGATATGCTTGACAAGTTATAAACCGAAATCTCATGCCCCTTACTTACGAAGACCGATCCTCATGCTACTCAACTTCAATCACGAGTAAGCTCTTGTCATTGTAAGTATATGTGTATCATTAAGAACCGCCAACGGGGTACCCCTTGCACATGATACGGGAGCTTTCCCATAATCAAAATGACAAGGCAAGCAGACAATGAGCATCTCAGCGATCTTTTTATTTGCTATTTGCATAGGTTTTTATTGAGGATGCTTCATAGAATAATCATTATGGTGATGCTGCAAGTTTCCACCATGATTAGGCATGGCTTAGGCTAGCGGCCCAGGCGTTTCTCTAACACACATACAAACTCGATCATCTTACAAGTTCCACTTTTATTTCACACCACCGGGATCCGTAAGCAAAAGAACATGATATCAACGGGGTACAAAGTACAAGTGCAATGTTGAAAGCGTTCCCCATGAAAGCATGGTTTTACTAATTTCAACTTATAAAGTGCAAGCATATACGCAACAAAGAAGGACCCAATGGTTCAAGTTTATTAGAGGCAATAAAGTAAAGTGTGCCATCAAGTTCGTGAGAGCTTTAATCACTAGTTTTCTCATAACAAGTTTAATTTGGAAGGTAAACAAAAGCATGAATATACTTAGAATAG
This sequence comes from Avena eriantha, assembly GCA_910589775.1. Classification (NCBI taxonomy): domain Eukaryota; kingdom Viridiplantae; phylum Streptophyta; class Magnoliopsida; order Poales; family Poaceae; genus Avena; species Avena eriantha. Next base: position 61,498,924 of record OU342742.1, on the reverse strand, counting down.
CATAAGCTAGTAGGTAGGTATGGTGGACTCTTTGGAATAACTTGGTTTAGGGAGTTGGATGCATGAGTGGAACTCATACTTTATTGTGGAGGCTAGCAAAAGACTAGGAGCAACAAACTAAGAGAGCAATAATGGCCATAATCATGCAGAGCGACAAAACATCATTGATCAAAGTATAAAGTGATACTACAAGTTGAAAACTAAAGGATCATAAAGGCTATGGTGACTTGAGATAGTCATAACATGGTGTGAGCATGCGCCAAGTCAACCCAAATAAAGCATCAAAGGAGAATACCACTATACTATGCTTTAATATGCTAAAACAACGCATGATTCATCCAAGGCACATTAAGCAATCTCAATTTTTATAACAAGTCATGATACAGCAAAGAATACTAAGCATAAAGCCAAAACAATACCAAGGATGGCATGACAAAGCATAGGCACAGTAAAAAACAAGCTCTTTTTACCACATAAGCATGAACTTTCCTACTCTTTTCCAAACCAAACCAAACTACTTGCAAACCAATGTAAGAAAGAGGGGTCCAACCAATTTATTCAGAAAACTAAGCAAACGAAAAACCAAAAAAGAAAAAGAAAAAGAAGACGCTCCAAGAACAACACAACTGTGCATGAAACAATAAAAATGAAGCGTTTGGAAGAAACCTGGAATTTTTATTGATGAAGAAGGGGATGCCTTGGGAATCCCCAAGATTTGACGCTTGTACTTCTTGGGTATTTTTTGGGGTGACACGCGTGGCATACCCAAGCTTGAGCTTTAGTCCATCCTTCATCTCATTACTCATTCCTTCCATACACTGAAATTTTTCCTTCATACAAAACTTCACACAATCTTTATTAGCAACATTAGTGCACTTAAGATAAATAAGTCTTAAGGTTCAGTTCCAACACCAATAAACTTCCATTAGAACACTATATACTGAAGCACTTCCCTCAAAAATCTCAATTCCCCAAAAGAACTCAAGAAGGAACCAACAAGAAGCAAATGCAGAAAATGGCAGAAATCTGTCAAAACAGACCAGCAGGTAAATACGATTTTTTTCGAAGACCTTCTGTTGCTCAAATCAAAAAGTGTTGAACTAACGAACGTTAGATAACAACATGGGTCAGAAGCACAAAAAGTTACAGCTCAATCCGACATACAGAGCTCTCTCATGAAATTTTACGGTGAAGCACAAAAATCTGTTTCGGGACAGCAACTTTCCCAATCATTACTTCTCTCTCATTAGAGGTTACTCTTGGCACAAAAAGCAAATAAAAAGGACAAGGAGCGGTTATTACTGAAGTAATAACTTCCAAGACTCATCTAAAACTTTTGGGTTATCTCCCAATAAGTACTTTTCTTTAACGCCTTTAAGTTAGGCATAAGAAGCAAAGAAAGAATCAAGTGTTCTCAAATGAAGAAGCATTAAGACCAAATTTTGTTTTCATAGGAGAAGCAAAAGAAATATTTTCTCTCTTTTTAGGGAAGTGTTTTATACCTTTCTTGAGTGGGAGTTGATATTTAATGGTGCCTTCTTTCATATCAATGATGGCACCAATAGTTCTAAGAAAAGGTCTTCCCAAAGTAATAGGACAAGAAGCATTGTATTCAACATCCAAAACATAGAAATCAACGGGGACATAGGAATTGTTAACCATAATAAGAACATCATTAAGACTCCCCATGAGTTTATTTTTAGCATTATCATCAAGTGGGACATTCAAATAACAATCTTCAAGAGGAGGCAAATCAAGCATATCATAAATCCTTCTAGGCATAATGGAAACACTACTATCAAGATCACATAAAGCTTTGAAATCAAAGTCATTCACTTTCATATTAATGATGGGTTCCCAACCATCCTCTTGTTTTATAGGAATATAAGCTTTATGTTTCATCTTTTCTTCTATAATCTTTATGAGAGCATCAGTAATGTGTTTTGTAAAGGCCATGTTCATAGCACTAGCATTAGGACTTTTAGCAAGCTTTTGTAGGAACTTAATAACTTCAGAGATGTTGCAACCATCAAGATCAAAATCAACTTTATCATCTAAAGTAGTAGAACTATTACTAGCCTCAACACTAGTGGTGTTAATAGTAGAAACACTAATGTTTCTAGCAATTTCATCTTCTCTTTCCCACTTAGCATGTAATTCAGCTAATAGTCTAACATTTTCATCAATTCTTACTTGTATAGCATTAGTAGCTGCAAAGGGATTATCATTAGTTTCAGGTTTAGCAGCCATTTTATTCAAAAAAATTGAGCTTCAGCCAAAGATGGTATATTTCTTTCAGCATTAGAGAGTTTTTCCTCAATAGTTTTATTGAAAGCAGTTTGTTTACTAATAAACTCTTTAAGCATAACTTCAAGTTCAGAGGGAGCACTCCTATTATTGTTGTAAGAATTTCCATAAGCATTACCATTGTTGGGAGGATATGGCTTGTAATTGTTGTTACCAAAATTACTCCTATAGGCATTATTACCATAAGCATTGTTGCCAGAATTATTATTTCTTATGAAGTTCACATCAACTTGCTCTTCTTGAGCAACTAAAGAGGCTAAAGGAACATTATTTGGATCAGTATGGGCTTTCCCATTAACAAGCATAGACATAATAATATCAATCTTATCACTCAAGGAGGAGGTTTCCTCAACAGAATTTACCTTCCTACCTTGTGGAGCTCTCTCAGTATGCCATTCAGAATAATTAACCATCATATTGTCAAAAAGTTTTGTTGCAGCACCCAAAGTGATGGTCATAAAGGTACCTCCAGCAGTAGAATCCAATAGGTTCCTTGAAGAATAGTTCAATCCCGCGTAAAAAGTTTGGATGATCATCCAAGCAGTTAGTCCATGAGTGGGACAATTCTTTACCAAAGATTTCATTCTTTCCCAAGCTTGAGCAACATGCTCATTATCAGATTGTTTAAACTTCATTATTTCACTTCTCATAGATATAATCTTAGCAGGAGGATAGTATTTTCCAATGAAAGCATCTTTGCACTTAGTCCAAGAATCAATACTATTCCTAGTTAGGGAATTCAACCATTCTTTAGCTTTTCCTCTCAAAGAGAAAGGAAACAATTCCAGCTTAATAATATCACCATCTACATCCCTATGATTTTGCATCTCACAAAGTTCAACAAAGTTATTTAGATGGGCAGCAACATCTTCATTACCAATACCAAAAAATTGTTCTCTCATAACAAGATTGAGTAAAGCAGGTTTTATCTCAAAGAAAGTATCTTCGGGCACAGGTGGAGCAATAGGTGTGCTCATAAAATCATTGTTGTTGGTGCTAGTGAAGTCACACAACTTAGTGTTTTCAAGGGTAGTCATTTTTTTGGGTTTTCAAATAAGAAAGCAAACTTGTAAAACTATTTTTTGTGTGTTTTTGAAGAACAAAACAAGAAAACAAAGCAAAAAGAAACTAAGCAAAACAAAAACAACAAAGTAAAGAGATTGGTTATGAGGGACTCCCCTTGTGAAGATGTCCTTGACTCCCCAGCAACGGTGCCAGAAAATCGCTTAATGGCTCAGTGCACTGCGCCTAGAAAAATGCTTGATGGCGGTGTTGATGTAGAGCTCGTTGGGAACCCCAAGAGGAAGGTATGATGAGCACAACAGCAAGTTTCCCTCAGTTATGAAACCAAGGTTTAACCGAACCAGTAGGAGCAAGGAAACATCCCAAAGGTGTTACTAGCTGAGCTTTGGCAGGGCGCACTACCGGTGCTAGTAGCAACGTGGAGACCTGCACAACACAACCACAGAACTTTGTCCCCAACTTGCGATGAGGTTGTCAATCTCACCGTGTTTTGCGGAAAACAAAGGATTAAACGTATCGAATGGAAAGAAGTAAAAGTTTGCAGAAAGTAAACATAAAGCAGTAAACAGTTGTAGATTGTATGTAAAGAAAGAGGACCAGGATCCATAGTTCACTAGAGGTGGCTCTCCTCAGATAGATAACATGCTAGGTGAACAAATTACAGTCGGGCAATTGACAAACACCAAGAAAGCAATACATGCATATACTAATCATCTTGACTCCTTTGAGACTTGATTGGGCATTACAACATTATACATAGACCGCCATCCAACTGCATCTATGACTAATAATCCACCTTCAGGTTATCATCCGAACCCCCTCCAGTATTAAGTTGCAAGCAACAGATTATTGCTTTACGAACTGCGTGTAAAGTAAACAATACGATTGTTCTATGAACAAAGGATTGTTGTTTTCTCCCTAGTAGCAACATCACATCTAGTACCTTAGAGATTCCTGTCACTTCCCCAGATTACCAGAGGCATGAACCCACTATCGAGCATAAATATTAACTCTTGGAGTTGCTAGCATCTACTTGGCCAAGATAGCTACTAACAACGGAAAGCATGCAAGATCACAAATAACAAAGACATGATAGAATCAATAATCAATCTAAAATAGCATCTCAATATCCATCGGATCCCCACAAACACAACATGTAGAATTACAAATAGATGATCTTGATCATGAACGGAGCTCACAAGATCTAGACATGAAAGCACAAAGGAGGAGAACCAGCCATCTAGCTACTACATGGATCCGTAGTCCAAGGATGAACTACTCACGCATCACACCGGAGGCTTGCATGGTGATGAAGAAGGCCTCCAGGGTGAATTCCCCTCTCTGGCAGGGTGCCGGGAAGAGCTTCAGATCCCTCCCGATCTAGGGATGGAGATGACGGCGGCTACAGACTCTTTCGTGGATTTTTGATCGGGCCCTTAGGGTTTTCGCATCGGGAGGAATATATAGGCGAAAGGGCAAGGTCGGTGGAGTGCCAGGGGCCCCACACCACCTGGTGGCACGGCTAGGGCTAGCCCGCGCCACCATATGGTGTGGCCAGGCCCTGGCCCTCCTCCGTCTCGTATTCTAGCTCCGTGAGTCTTTCGGTAAAATATCAACTTTGGCTTTTGTCCCGTCCAATTCCGAGAATATTCATTTTCTGACTTTCTAGAACCAAAAACAGCAGAAAACAGGCAACTGGCACTGTGGCTCTTGTTAATAGGTTAGTCCAAGAAATCATATGAAAAGTACTCCAAAGTGTGGACAAAACACAAGAAAGTAGATAAAACCCAGCATGGAACATCAAAAATTATAGATACATTTGCAATGTATCACTCCCGTGATTACAAAGGTTGTGATCTCGGAGATTAGAGTTCTATTGAACTATGTGGGTCGGTAAGAATCAAATAGTGAGATTTGATAATGAAGTCATTATTGTTTTGACAATGATGAACCGACTGCATGCAAAGAAGCGATGATGGGCCCTGACTTCATAATATGACTAGAAGTCATAAAATCCGTGATAGTATCTATACACAAGAAATCAAATTTCTGAACATGAAAGACCCTCCGGAAAGGTTTGAAGCCTATCGGTCATGTTTGGATCTATAAAGAAATATACATGGATGTTTAGTCGACATGTCAAAAAGAAGTTTACGAAAATGTTCAAGGAGTTGACTATGACAAGATTTGATCTTTCATAGCGATATTTAGTCTTGACGGATTAATGTAGCAACCACTACATATAATTTGGTATATGGTAGTTGAATAAACAAAACAAAGTTCTTCTAATATAATGGTTACCTAGGATGTGTATATGACACGGTCCGAAGGGTTTTGTTAATTCAAAGGATGCTAAAAGGGCATGCAAACTTCAATATTTGAAATAAGCATAGCGGAGTTGGAATCTTCACCATGATGAAACTATTAAAAGAGTTTAAATTCATCGGAGATGATGAAGATGCTTGCATTTGCAAGAAATTAAGTGGGAGCGCTGAGACATATTTCTAATACATTATGTAGAGAACATATTGTTGATTGAAAATGATGTATCTTATATTGACACAAGTTAAGAATTTCATTAAAATAAGATTTCGATGAAAGACTTGGGCAAACCCGGAATATTTGGCATCAATATCTATATGGATAGATTGAGGCGCTAATATGGTTGTGCCAGACATACATATATGAGATATTGAAAGGGTTCAATATGGAAACACCAAGAAAGGTTCTTGCTGCATGGAAAGGATTGTATCAAGATTCAAGTGTTTCAACACTTGGTGAGTAAAATCACATGAAGATTTTGATCGATTATATCGTGATATGTATATATCCAGAATGTCCTATGCTCTAAATGTTATGGACACATACCAGAATGATTCATAAGATGATCATTGGACAATAGTAAAGATATTATTATGATATTTGGAAGAACTAAGAATATATCATGTATAAGTGACAAATAGTTAAAGGTAGTTCATTGTAAAGTGTTACATTGCTACTAGTTTTGTCACAAGATATAAATTAAATTTATCTCAATTTAGACTATGGGTGGCATAATGTAAGGGAAAGGATGTTCCATGATGGATTTGGATGAGTTCCAAAGTTGAGACATTGTGACAGATACTACAACAAAAGGCTAAGTATATAACTGCTATAATAGCAGCAAAGGAGGGCATTTGTGTTAAGTAGTTTGTTATCAAACTAGGTGTGGTTCAAAGTGGGCTAATACTATGAAGATATATTGTATGATAATAATATTAACATACTTTAACCCAAACTAACTAAAGGTCTCACCAAAGGACCAAATTTATACAATGCCATCTCATTTGAGAATGAGTGATGCGTAGAGACACAAAGACATGCAAATACACACAGACCTAAAAGTGCCAGATCCGGAGATTATGTTAACCACTAGCAAACGCGTATATTCAACACCTAGGTGTTGTATATACAAGTTTACAAACTAGATTATTGACTCTAGTGCAAGTGGGAGACTGAAGGGAATATGCCCGAGAGGCAATAATAAAGTGGTTATTATCTTATTCCTTGTTTATGATAAATGTTTATTTTGCATGCTATAATTGTATTAATTTGGAAACGTTAATACATGTGTGTTTAATAAACAAAATACAAAGTTCCTAGTACCGCCTCTCATATAAACTAGCTTGTTGATTAACAAGATGATCAAGGTTTCCTAATCATGGACATTGGATGTTGTTAATAACAAGGTCACAACATTGGTGGAATGATGTGATGAACATTCATCCGAAGTATAACATTACGATCAGAGTCATTATGTTTATATTGCTATAACATCATACGAAGTAATCTTAGTCCTTAGACCATGAGGTCATGTTAATTGCTAACACCGGAAGAGTATCTTGATAACATCAAACGTCACACCGTAACAGGGTGACTATAAAGGTGGGTTCAGTGCTACAAAGGTGTTATGTTGAGGCTCATGGATCAAGAGTGGGATTTGTCCATCCGGATGACGGATAGATATACCCTGGTCCCTCTCGGTGATATCACATCGAAATAGCTTGTAAGCAAGTGATGTGATCACTAGAATGTTATATCACGGGAACGAGAAAAGAGTGCATGTCAGTAACAAGATCAAACTAGGTATTTGGATGCCAATGATCAAATCTCGGACATGTAATATATCACAAGACAAAGGGATTTAGTTACGACGTTAAAGGTTCACACGATCACAAGAGTCATCGTTGAATATGTGGGAGTCAGTACGGATCTCCAGGTCCCGCTGGTGATTATTGATCGGAGAGGGGTCTCGATCATGTCTGCATTATTCGCGAACCATAGGGTGACACACTCAAGGGACACCGACACCATTTGGAGCAAATATGTTTCAGATAAAGATTTAAGAAAGCGCTGGAATTATTTCAATAGACACCGAAACTGTTTCAGGTGAAATTGCTGAAATTGGTTCTGCATGTAATATTGAAATGTTGTAGGGGGTTTTATGTGAATGTTTGTTAATTAAAGTAATTAACAAAATTCTGAATAAAATTAATAAAAGAGTTTTATTAAATGAGAGAGCATTAAATTTGGAGAAATTTAATGCATTTAAAGTGGAGACTTTAAAAGAGAATGTGAAGGGGCATTTTAATGTGGAGGGGGTTACCACATGAATGGGGGAGGTGAAGGGACACCCTCCCCTCCTCCTATAAAAGCCCCCCTCTCACTCCTTCTTCCTCACACCTCCTCGTGAAGGATCTCTCTCCCCCTCTAGTATTATTCTCCATGGTCTCGGATTAGCGAGATACATGTTCCCGATGGCTTTATCTGGAAAGGAGTTGCTGCTTCCGCTGCTTTGCTGGAGCGAGGGACGGAGGTTGTTGGGGTACTGGACGTGTGTGTGATCACAGAAGCACCGCTGCTTTGCGGTGCTGGACTTGGTGGTGCTGGACTTGCTGGAGCTGGATCTGAAGGACGTGCTGGAGCTGGACCTGCTGGACTTCATCACGATCTTGAGATCGGCAAGTGTACGACTACATCATCCACGAGTTCCAACTCGTTAACAAAACTCGTTGTCTTCGAGGGTAAGTTCTCCATGGATGTATATCCACCCGTTGCTCTGTATCTAGTAGATAGATCTTGGCGTATAGTTCACATCGTAGGAAATTGTTTGTTTTCTATGCTGCAAACCCAACAATATTGAGATTCAGAATCATTTTATTCAAGACCATGTTGCTCGAGGCGATATTGATCTATCCTTTGTAAGCACGAAGAACCAACTTGCGGATATTTTTACAAAGCCACTTGATGAACTTGAGGAATGAGCTAAATATCATTGATTCCAGGAGCTTGTCTTGATTACCCATGCACTCACTCATACATCTCAATCCTACTTTGGTCTAGGTGTGGGCATGGATATAGGGGGAGTTTGGTCCTAACTCATTGGGCTAACCCTCCCCTCATAATGCCAAAAGCAAGATAAATCATTTCTCTTAATATCATTTTGTGATATGTGAGCTTATTGATGAGTATTGGTCGTGAACCCAAGATATATCTTCGCGGTGTCACACCATACACTCCAACAAGGTGGCTTCGGCCACCGCCTTCTCCCTTGAGGAGAATTGGATCTTTTTGGCTGTTTTTGCTCTCTCATGTTCTTATGGGAATCACACTCAATCTTGGATTTTATTTGATTTGGATCTTGCAATTTTGAGTGTCTAGTACCATCTCAGTTTGGTTATCTTAATCCTAAGCCTTTCCCTAACCCTAAGCCATCTATTCTTGCACACAAGTCCCTTGTACACCTTGTGGGGGTGTTGTTTGGGGACGCGCGGGCCTGATTCTGTGTTTAACACAATTCCAGATTTGAGGCCAGATAATCTGGCCCAAGTGTTGGCCGGATAATCCGGCCCTGGCGGATTTCGTCTTAAAGGGTAGGGATCAGGGGGAAGGGCTCATAACGAGCAACACTTCTCCCCCAACCCTCTCCTCCTCCTCAGCCGCCGCCTGTCGCCCCCCACCCTCCCTGGAGCCTCTCCGGCCACCGGATTTTCCAGGCCTCCCCGGATCTTCTTCTCCGCGCCTCCGGGTACCTTATCCTCCGTGTTCTTCCTCCAATGAGTGAGGGTAACTCCCTCTCTCCCCATCTTTGGCTAGATGTGTTACTTGTTGGGTGGAACATTGTCTAGAAGGATGTGTTTTCGCATAGAAATCGTAGTCTTGCAGTTTCTATGCCCGATCTACTTTTTTGCATTCAATCTAGGTGGAATCGAAATTTTCTTCCAGGGCCGGATTATCCACCCCTGGACAGGCCGGATAATCCGGCCTGACAGATTCAATTCTAGTTCAGTTTCACTATGGAGTATGCATTGAGTAGATTTGTCCTATGAACTTTTTGACTACTGTTTCCATGCTCTCTCCTAGACTTGTGTGTATGCTTATCCCCTTGCTATCGCCCTTATTCTCCTCATAGGTGGTTCCAGTGTTCCCAAGACCTACAAGCGCCGCCCTCGCGCTAAATACTTTCGGGACGACGGACAGGGTAACTTAGTGGACGAAGTTGAGTTGAGGAGAAGAAAGAACGAAGAGAAGCGCATGGCTAAACAAGCAAAGAGGAGTAGGAAGGGGGTGTCCAAGAGGAAGGGCAAGGAGCCCAAGATCAACTACAGGACTTTGGATGCAGTCACCTATTCCTCCATCCGTCACCGTGACTTGTTTGCTAAGTTGACATGCGCAAGGGTCAGTACGAGGCATACAAACAACGCCATGAGTTGGCTCACTCCCAGCAGCTCATTCTCCACCATGTGTCCGGTGCTTCGGGTGACCCTCCGGCTCCTACACCTCCCACACTGTATGCTCGGTGGAACTCTTCCTCTGGGCTGAACTATGGAGAGCTGGAGCGTCACTTGTTCCCCTCTACGGCTGTTGCTGATGATGAGGATGAGGATGGTGACACCGAGGAGCTTGAAGATGAAGATGAGGATGAGAATGAAGACGAGGACGAGGACTACGAGTGATCCCGTGGGGTGCTAGCATCGCTCTTCTTCCTTTTTGGCGTCTCGATGCCAAAGGGGGAGAAGTAGTTCTATTAGGATATTCGTGGATTTGCATGGGTCGGGCATAAGCACTTGCATTTTTCTATTCGCCGTTTTCTTGCTTATGCCCATTTAGCATTGAACTTTAAATTTGTGGTTTGTGGTTGTTTGAGACTCTATGTGGTTGTCTGGGTTATGCCTATGGATCCATCTATTCATATCCTATTATGCTGGAAGTCTTTATTAAGGAAGGCGCTTATATTGGTTATCTCGATAATAATTGAGGCTTATGTCAAGGATGCCTTCCCTCTACCTCGGTGGTATGATTATGTTGCTCATATGTCTATGGAATAGATTCACCTATTTGTGTGCATTTGTATTCCAATGCAAAATTGTAATATGCACACATTGAGGGGGAGTTTCTTCCATGGTTATTGTTGTTTGTCTTGTGATGTTTTCCTGCAAATCCTGGTATTGTCATCTAACACAAAAAAGGGGGGGATTGAAAGAACATTTCATGTTTTCCTATGTTTTGTGTGTTAGATAACAATACTGTGGAGATTATTCATGTGCGCTAAGTGTGCATGAAGCTTTGAGGGGGGCCGGATTATCCGCCCCACCAAGGGCCGGATAATCCGGCCTACCTCATTGCTCAAAGGGATCCAAGGCGCGTCGCTCGGTATCCGGTCGGATTTTCTCTCAGAAAATCCGAACTGGGGCGGTTTTTCCTCCCTAGGCCGGATAATCCGGCTGTCGCATGGGCCGGATAATTCGGCCCCCAGTTTTTGAGCAAAGGGAGCCAAGGCGCGTCGCTCGGTATCCGGTCGGATTTTCTCCCGGAAAATCCGAACTGGGCGGTTTTTCCTCCCTAGGCCGGATAATCCGGCCTTCACATAGGACCGGATAATCCGGGCCCCAGAAGTTGATCAAGGGCAAGCTCGGCGCGACGCTCTGATAGGGGGCGAATTATCTACCGGATATTCCGAGTCTGGGGCGGAGTTTTCCCCTGGCCGGATAATCCGCCCCCCAAAGTGTCCAACGGCTGGTTTCAGAAGGGGGTATAAATACCCCTTCTTTCCCAACGTTCAGAACTCTTGATTCATTCGAAATTGACCAGACATTGTGCAAGAGCTCCCATTCTCGATCTCCCACTTTAACCACCCAAAGGCTTTGATCTTTGGGGGAATTGAAGGAGGAGAGGATCATCATCATCATCACGAATCAAGCGCATCAACTCCTCTCCATTCACTTGGAGAAATCCCTGATCTAGTATTCTTGTCAATACCTACATCTTGTTCGTTGTATTTGATAACTTTGTTCTTGTGGCAGCTTGTTGTCATTTCGGGAGCCTCCAAGTTGATTGTAGAGTTGTTGCCCCGCTAGTTGTGTAAAGGCGCCGGTACCCGCCTCGAAGGGTACCTATAGTGGAAAGGTGGATCAGGCCTTTGGTGGTGGGATCCATCGGAGAACAGGGTGAGGCCTATTGTGGCGTGGTGGTCTTAGTACCGCCCACCCCTCCAACGCAGACGTACTTCCCTTAACAAGGAAGGACCTGCGGTCAAACAAATCATGTGTCTCCGCATGCTTCACTACGGTTTACCCGTTCCTCTTCCACTCGCTCTTTACTCGCTAGTAGATATGTTTGCATATAGGGAAATTCCACCTAATAGTTTATCTAGAGAATTTACCCTTTGTGCTAAACCTAAAATTGAAAAAGTATTAAAATTTGGAGTAGCACCTATTCACCCCCCCCTCTAGGTGCCCATAGGATCCATTTCAGAAATGGCGGGAGTGAGCGGCGACGGGGGGAAATGGCGGGACTAGGCGTCCTGGAGGGAAAAGAGAGGAGAAAAGGAAGGGAACATTTTGGTGTCACGCCGACAAGCCTGGCCCACCACATTTTTCAAGTTGCACCGGCACCCCCGATTGACCCCCCCTCGCGTTGGGTTCAGCCAGGAGGCGCCGGATGTTTAGGTGGGCCACGCCGGCGCCATTTCAGTTTTGGGGGGAGAGGGCTAGGAGAGTTTTTCTGCGCCGGTGCCCCCAATTTACCCTTAGGGGGCCTTTAGGGGGGGGGCGAGTGTATATGCTCTTATGAGTTGTACTTGTGTAATGAGAAAAAGGCATTTGGGTTGGTGGCCATTGATGCTGCGAGGGCAGCTATTGAGGCTGAACAGGTTTCTCTTGCTAGGTTCACCGAGGAGTTCAAGTTGATGTTCACATATTGGACCACCATGGCTGCGAAGCAACAGTGGTATGGAGCAAATTGCACAAACCACCACCTATTGTTGTCATAGTTGAATAAAACACCAACTTTACCAGTTTTGTGCACAAACCACCAACTATTGGTGTAACAGGTTGCACGCAGGTCCAACTCTCATATTAAGTGGATTGACTGCTGATGTCCGGGCTCCATAATGTGAGGATGTGGCGTCCATGTACTGTGTTTTTTCAAAATTTATACAAAAATATAAAAAAATACAATCAAAACAAAATTCTTTCAAACATTTCTTGATTAGTTAGTTTATAGGGTAGTTTATATTGTTTCAGTTACTGTAAGTTTTTTTTTATTTTGAAATTTTGAAAACGCCACATTGAACAAAGACACGCCACATTATCACTACCTCGTTGACCCCGGTCGTGATATTTGCAATTAATCAACCTAATCTGTGATTTGGACCTACGTGCAACGAATTACACCAATAGTTGGTGATCTGTGCAAAAAAGGGTCGTGATATTTGCAATTAATCAACCTAATCTGTGATTTGGACCTACGTGCAACGAATTACACCAATAGTTGGTGATCTGTGCAAAAAACATGTAAAAGTGGTGTTTTGTGCAAGTACGACAGCAATATGTGGTGGTTTGCGCAATTTCCTCCAGTGGTATGACATGATGCAGGATAAGATCCTAGGCTGCCATTGCGGTGGTGGCATCATTCGGGATGTTGCTGCGTTTCTAGTTTGTAGTCAATGTTCCTCCAGTGGTATGACATGATGCAGGATAAGATCCTAGGCTGCCATTGCGGTGGTGGCATCATTTGGGATGTTGCTGCGTTTCTAGTTTGTAGTCGATGTGCCTCAATTTCTCAGATTTACGGGCAACAGTGCTTGCTAGTATATACTATCAGCCTCCATCCACACTTGATATCCATACACAAGTAAATGTAATACATGATGCCATAGCAGGCCCTATGCAATAGACATGCACAAAACAGTGAATTACAACAACACATTACTGTCTGGTTATAGTCCTATCAAAGTGACCACTCCACACTGATGGTTTTCATGTCAGGACAGCGACCGTATGTTTGTTCGACAATATGGGCAATCTGCGCATTTCCGTACCCATGGCTCCAAGCAAGTCGAGTGGAACCTGTGCCCGCAGCACAGCCTTATCAGCTCATCTCCGTCGTAGAAACCATCGAGGCAAATCGAGCATTCAGGCGACGCCTCCCTGTTATCATCTTTCTTAGCCTCAAATATCTCTATCTGTAGCCGAAGGAAGGACCTCTTGCTTAGACCACGTGTCCTGCTCAGGGCAGTAGAACCGACCGACGGGGTTTCTTCATCCGACCCGCTGTTGGGCTGCACAGATGATGAGCTAGGCCAATTCGCCTCATATGGGGCTTCCCTGCTTCCGAAGTCGATGATTCTAAACACATCCGAAGCTGAAAATTCATGTAATGTGATCGATGGCCTGGAGGCAGATGAACCGATAGAAACGCCTCTCAGTCTCTCTAGAACACGTGCTTGTGCTTGCAGTACAGCACCAGGAAGCCGCTCATTTGTCCTGAACATCAGCCTATCAAGTCGATTCCTTGTAGCTGCAGAGTCCCCAAGGTTGCTATTGTCTATGTATGATAATATACGGTCCTGTAAACAACAGAATTGACACAAAGATTACATTTCCTGATACATGATCACAAAAAGGGGAGAAAAAAATGTGCATGGTAGCTACAATTTATTTTAGTTTTTGTTCTCACTTTTTGTGGAACATGGCAGGAATGCTGCCATTCAGTTAAAAGAGAAGAAAAAAGGGTAAACTGGAATCAAATTATCAAAACGGCAATAACAGCTGAAGCTCTGTGTGGGATTGTGTGGATTATGATAATCTCATAAATCTAACCAGGTTTTGTGCATTTTACCATCTGTACAACGTACTAGTAGTTTTTCCTACTTTCGTGGCTATTATGCAGCAGACTATAAAATAAGTTCAACATAACACAATTGAACAATAAGCACCAAGCTAGTAGTGCCTGAGCGGTACTGCTTCATTGCGCTGCTTGATGGACTAGTACGTTGTGGGCTCGAGTCTCATGTTCGACCTTTTGGACTGGAATGTCCCTAGAGATTTGGTTTTTGATAGGGACGCATGGAAATCAGCAATCCATGTGCCCGAACCTTGATTTACTTCTTTTGTTCCTTTTACTTGCTTTTTCTTTCACTAGTTTTTGTTTGACTTGCATTTTTCACTGTTTTCCGCTTGACTTGCACTTTTCTCTAGTTCCGTTTGGGTTTCATATCTAGCCTACCTCAACTTGATTGGGACAAAAGGCTTGGTTGTTGTTGTTGTACAATTGAACAACCACAGACTGGGGCTGAATTGTGGAATCAATTTGGTACTGACATGAAGGTTAATCTACCCATATCTCAAATCATATGTCTGGGCAAGTAAACAATGTTGGATGTCAGAAAACCGAAGCAGCGGCGAGCTTCTTCAATGGCTGACAGAGATGAAGAATGCAGTTTGCTCCATAGTAATCATGAAATAGTTTGTTTGTTTGGCTCGTCAATCATTGGAGTACAACACTTTCAGTATGCCGTTCGAGCAAACTGCGACCTGCATATCCGCTAGCGATTATTTCGCAAGAACAGAACGAGGAGAGGTTAAGCTCCTGCCGGCGAGGTCCTCCCATATTAATTTTACTTTCACGACTGGTCGTTGCCCATTTCCTGAGCTATAAGGATAGAGGCTGTAAATCAGAGTCCCTCGCTTCATAATCACCACAATATCGTGCCGTACGTCAAATCAGTAACCCTAATCCTCTCATAATTCATTGAGCTAACACCCGAAATGGTCCGATCTAACCACGAAAGCAACAAAAAAAATTGCAAGTACCCAGCGGGTCGGGAAGGAGGAGGCTCTTACCGTGTAGGAGCTGCGTCGGCGGGATGGCGGAGCCCCGGTGTGGAGGTGCTGCCGCACGTCCCCGGCGGCGTCGAGCGGGCGGCGCGAGCGGCACCCCCGTCGGCGCCGGCGTCCGCCGAGGCCGTGCGGGTCCTGCGGCCCCTCGGCGTGCGGATCCGGGTCCGGGTCCGGGTTGGAGAGGCGTGGCGCGCGGGCGCGGCGGGTGGTGAAGAGCTCGGAGGCGCTCGTCATGGCCGGCCGGATCCCCCCCGTCGAGCGAGAGCGCCCGTACTGGATTAGGCGCGCGTGAGGCGTGGCGTGCGCGCGATACAGACAATGATCTTGAGCTCGATCCGCCTTTGGTTCCCTTTTTTTTCTGCCGGTTTAATTAGCGTGCTGCCTTATTTTATGCTTTGGGGTTGGATGGATCCGGTTCACTGGATAGGGTACGTGTAGAAGGAGGGAGAGCACGGGACAGGACGGAAGGAGGGGACGAAGGTGCCGAGCCTGGCATGGCAGGGAAGGAAAGGAACCCACACGGACATTGACCAGTGGACTGGACGGTGCTGCGTTGGCGCGTTCGCTTGGGCAATTTCCGTGGTCACGGTCACGGATACGGGGAAGCCACTTGCTAGATTTGATTGCGAAGTCGCCGGGAAGACGACGGTGTCAGTAATGGTGGTCCAGTATCAGGACTGAGTCTACACTTTCTAGGAGCTTTTTTTAATAACAACAGGAAAACGGTTACGAGAAGAGGTCAATATGACCGTTGATGTACCGTTATTTACTATTCAAAGGCTTATGGTTTTGATGGTCCGCTAAGTCATCTTCAGTTTTTATTCTATCCGTGAAGTGCTAGGCTGAGCTTTTAAAAACTACACCCGTTGCCACCCCAAGTAAAACATACCAATTTCTCTGGGTTCCTCCGCCTCTAGGTCGCCGGCCGTTTCCTAGGCTCCTCATGTTACCCTGCCGCCCGAAGGTGCCCCGGTGCCTCTGGGTTCCCCGCCGCCGGCTCCTCCCGTGCCCAATGCCAATTTGCTTTCTCAGCCCGATGTTGTGCTTCTCGAACCTGGAGCATCGTCGGGAGTTCGAGTGCATGCCCACGATGATCCCATCGTGATGTTGTTGTCGGCTCCGTTCGCGAGTTGCCATGGGAAGAAGCCGAAGAGGGTCTTTACACGGGTGCTTGCTCGACCTTGGCGTTGGTTCGCAGCGTGCTCTGGTAGTCGTGCGTGCTGGCATGTCGATCCGCTCTCCCGCCACCGCGCTTGCCTGCGTGAGGTAGAGCCCCGACCATCATTGGCGCGCACAAGGACGCCTGCCCGTTGCCGCGTCGTGCGTCGGTCGCCGATGTTGTTCCGCTCCTTCTATGCGTGTCCATGTCGCGACAGTGTTGCATCCTGAAACCAGGTCCTGGTACTGCAGCCTCGAGCGACTTGTCCATGATGGTCCCGGTGCAACCCACGAGCCTCTCTAGCGTGCCCATGGGGTGACGAAGAAGACCTGACACTTCGTTGTATCGCGTCTGTTGCATCGTACTATGAGCTAGCTAAAGATGTTTTAGCTTATCTAGACTTTTTTTAGTGTGTAGGTTCACTCTAAACCTAGATGAACCTACATACTAAAAAAGGTCTAGATGCACTCCATTCATAGAGCTAAAACATCTTATATTTTGAAACGGAGGGAGTACCTGCCAATCAATCTCCATTGCGAGAAGTAGCAGAGCAAAGGTTATATGGCCAGGGGTCAAGAAATCCACCGTCCACATCCGCAAAACTGGTCTGCAAAAAAGCTAGCTAGCAACGAGTCAGGTTTTTTTTATAAAGATGAGGGGATTAAGTGTGCCATTTTAAATTTGCTGCATCCTTTCTATGAAACTTATGTGGGTTTTCTACATTTTTGTTATATTGACGTGTTGTTCATTTGCAACTTTACATGTTCTTCGCTACTATCAAATGAGTTGTCGTTCAAGGCTTTTGAGTCATCTGGAATATGGTTTATCTGAAACTCAAAAAATCATATAATCTGTTTCTACCATGTCCGTATCCATCAGAGCCGGTGTGAAATATGAATGGTGGAAAGAATTTCTATGTCGCACCCAGCTACATACCCTAAGTGAATTAGATCAGTTGTTTGGCTTAAACTAAATGTGACAAATTGAATTTTGGAAGTCCTTTGAGAAGGGTGGGGCAGTGTTCGTGCCCCGCAATGAAATCTACGAGAGAAGTGTTTTTACCAAAGGAGCGAACATCTAGTTCTGTTTTGGCTTTTGTAAGGCATGAGACAAATTACTAAACTACTAAACATGCTCCAAGTTAGTTACCGGAGTGTGCATGATTTTCATAAGTGACAGCCTTTTTGAACCATTATTTCAATATGGCATCGTTCTTGTTGATCAAATAATATAAGGCCTTGTTTCAAAAAAATATAACATTATCTTTATGCAGATACAAATTGGCCGTGATTTATATTTATACTTCCAGTTTATATATTTGATAGTTGTAGATGATATAGCAGTCAGGAGAAAAAATGTGGTATGTTATTCTTTATATTATGGGTTAGTTTTATCCTAAAATAGGAGATTTCTTACGAGTTGACCTCTTGACCTCTCGGCTCTCATGTTTTTCTTACAAGGAAATGGAAGGAAAATAGCACCTCCTCTCATTTAGGGCCTTAGAAACTTGTAAACTTATTTTGAAAAATGATAGATATTTAAAAAGTTCAAAACCTTGAGGTGTGAGTGGAAAGCCCAATATTGTTGCAATATCTCCAGAGTAGAGTCTGAGAGTATCGCCGGTAGCAACGCACTGGCATTCAACTAGTATCATATACTTTTGATGTTGGCGCAACCATTTTTGTTTGTTACATTCGTTATATAAACCCTCTCAAAATGATTATCATCAATTACCAAAATAGGGGAGATTGAAAGTGCATGTATGCCCCAATGTGTGGTTTTGGTAATTAATGACAATCACTATGGACTAATATTTACATTGAATTATATTTAAGGATATATCCATAGGCAATGCTTGAGCCATATAGTGGTCTCAAGGATGAAAGGAGAACAAAATGAAGAAGATCAAGTGATAACCAAGATGTTCAAGGAGTGATCCAAAGATTGGTCATGAGAGAGTTGAGCCTATGGCAAGTGTGTCTTAAAGAATAAGATGGAGTGATATCTCATGTGTACCTTCATGACACCAACATAATAAAGAAAGAAGAGTGAAGTGCAAGTTCAAGATGAGCTATCTTGAAGAGATCATATGATTGAAGATTGTCATCCTTATGGTGATCATGGATATGTGAAGATATGCCTAAAAGGGAGTCTCTCCCATGGTGAATATGGGGAGCAATTCTCAAATCTTCACCAAGCAAGTGCAATCAAGAAATGTGTTCCATCTTGTGGTAGACAGGATCGTCATCATCAAGCTCAAGTGGAATATGCGCAAGGAAAAGGTATATTCTTGATAGAGTTTCTTTCTTATTGGTCTCATGGTATTAGTTGGGGAGAGAGGTTTATAGGATAGGTAGCTCTACTATTAAGAGAGGCTCTCGAGTGAGTAACTTGATCATATCCTTGAAAGAGAGCTCAAACCTTTGCATACTTGGCATTGACTTTCTTGGTTCTTATTTGGTTCTTATCCATTACAGTACTTAGAGCTTGTGCTAATCTCCATGACTAGCTCAAGTCTATCGAAAACGAATTTCATACGCATTCTCTATTGCGTTTTGATGTTGGAGGTTTTACGGGTTTGTCTTTTATAGATAGGTTAAATGTTTCATCATTTGGTTATATCCTCCCTTACTATACTATGATGGTTCTTGCATTATCTTGTAGAGCTCGTTACTATCTTCAAAACGATACCAAAATCATCAAAATTGAAGTCCGGATACAAAAGCTATGATTGTTTCAGTTTTGCTGTTTCTATCAGTTTTCGGGAGGGGCGGATTATCCGGCTCTGATATCAAAATATCCGGACCAAATACCCGCCCCTATGCTGGGGCCCGCGCACCAAATTCCTTCCATATTTTGGCCCGGGTGAATTCGAAATATCTCGGGGCCGGATTATCCGGCCCGGGAGACCCCCAACGGTCATATTTCATTAGGGAGGGCTATAAAAGGCTCTCTTTTTCCCCCTTGGGTTGTGTCTTGCATCTCCCTCTCTCCTCCATTGTTGCTACCTTAAAAAGCTTGAAAATACTCTCAATTCCTCCCATATTTCTTGTATCTTTTCGGGGGATTTGAAAGGAGAGATCTAGATGTACAACTCCACCAATCCATCTCTCATCTATGTAAGGAGAACATCTTGGGATCTAGATTTTGGGGTTTCTTTTGTGGATTTCCTCTTTGTTCTTCATCTCTCATTTCCCCAATAGATTTTGTAGCTTTGGTGAAATTTGGTAGAGAAGGAGTGGAGCACTTCTTGTGTTCTTTCCATTGCATTTCTGCAACGGTTTGAGTTCTCGGTGAGGATTCAGTTGGTTGAAAGGTGAGAAGATTTTTACTCTTGGGTTCTTGGAACCCTAGACGGTTTAGTTGTTTTGTAGATTTATGGTGATACTTGGGAGCCTCCAATTTAGTTGTGGATGCGTGCCTCGAGCTTGTTGTAAAGGCACCGGTTCTCGCATCGAAGGGTACCGATAGTGGAAAAGTGAATTAGGCCATTGTGGCGAAGTTCATCGGAGAATAGGGTGAGGCCATGGTGGCGTTGGTGGTCTTAGTACCGCCCACCCCTCCATCGATACATACACCCTTGAAGGGAGGAACTCAGTAATACATCATCATCTCCACCTGCCTTGGTTATTTCTATACCCAAGCTCTTTACTTATGCACTTTACTTTGTGATAACTTCTGTGCTTGAATTCATATATATTGCTATCACATAGTTGCTTGTCTTGCTTAGCATACGTTGTTGGTGCACATAGGTGAATATATATAGGTTTTGTGCTTGATAAAGTAAACACTAGATTTACTCCTTCTTTGTTAAGCCCATCTCGTAAAAGTTTTAAACTGCCTATTCACCCCCTCTAGGCAGCGTGTGTCCTTTCAATTAGTATCAGAGCCTGGTCTCTCATTTTAAGATTCACCGCTGAAAGGGCAAGTATGCCCCCATGTGTGGTTTTGGTAATTAATGACAATCTCTATGGACTAATGTGAAAAATGAGTTTAACTTGTAGGTTTGTCCATTGGCATCGCTTGGACCATGTGTTGGTTTCAAGGTTGAAAGAGAAGAAGCAATGTCTAAGGGTTTTGTGCCTATTGGAATCATGAAGAAGGAGAAGAACAAGATCAAGTGTGTCTTGAAGAAGAATAAGATGGAGTTCCTTATGGCTAACTTCAAGACATCATCAAGAAATGAAGGGCAAGCTCAAGGTGCGCCATCTCTAGAATATCTCATGCTTGAAGCTTGCCATCCTATCCTCGGCGATCCTGGAGTGATGAAGACAAGTTCAAAGAAGACATTTCCCCATGGAGTATGGGGGGCTATTCGCAAGTCTTCATCAAGCAAGAGAAAGCAAGAGCAATCAAGAAAGGTGATCCATATTGAGAAGGACAAGACGGTCTACATCAAGATCAAGTGGAATGCTCAAGGCAAAAGTATGATCTTGATAGGATTTCTATTTTACTAGCTAGTCTCTTGTAGTGTTGGGAGACTGGGTTTAGGATAGATAGCCGTACTGTCAAGAGGGGCTCTTGAGTGAGTGCTTGATCATATCTTTTGGTGAGAGCTCAAACCTTTGCATACATAGCATCATCTTTCTTGGTTGTTGTTTGGTTCTTGTCCATGTGAGGATCTAGAGCTTGTGGTTATCTTCTTAACAAGCTCTAGTTCATCAAAAATAGATTTCCCTTGCATATCTTTTTGCGTTTTTAATCTTGTGGGTTTTCCGACCCCACACCTTGGGAGGTATATCACATATATATACATGATATTTTCCCTTGGTGATACCCAATATTTCTACACACCATTATCTTTCCAACAAAATTGGTTTCATCTTGTTTGGAGGTCGGATGTAGAAGTTATGGCAGTTTTGGTTCTGGAGTTTTTTCTTGACATTAGTTCCGGCAGGCCACCAGTAGTACCGCTAGGGCATTTTTGCCGCCGGTAGTACCGGTGGAAGTTCCGGGGCCACTTCCGTTCATCCTAGTTTCGGTTCAGTAGGGTCTCTATTTTGGTGTGTTCTATTTGGTGGAACTTGGGTCGGTACTTGACCGGAAGTACCGCTCGAGCTTTTTTCTGGCCCAACTTTCGATCAGCTTTTGCACCCTTCAATATGCTCTCTGTTTTGGTCGCGTCTATTTGTCGGAACTTCGACCGGAATTTCTGGTGGTAGTTCTGGCCAGGATTTTTTCTCTTTTCGCTTCGCATTTCTGACCGTTGAAAGGGTGCCGGTGGTAGTACCGCCCACCCAGTGGTACTACCGGCCGTGCACGAATCTGTGCATAATGGCCAGATCTGGGAGCCCTTTAAAAGGGGCTCCTCGTCCCCTTCGTGGAGCTAGCTATTTTCTTGGTTTTTGGCTTTCTCTCTCTCCTCCATTGTTGACCTTGAAGAGCTTGCCCTCTCCCATTCCCCCTCCTATGATTCTTACATCTTTTTGAGGGAATTGAGAGATGAGATCTAGATCTACAACCCCACCAAACCAAATCCCTTCTTTGTGAAGGAATCCTTAGGATCTAGATCTTGGAGAGTTTTGTGTTCTCCTCTTGTATTCTTCCTCTCTTATTCCCCAATAGCTTTTGTAGCTTTGGTGGAATTTAAGAGTGAAGGACTTGTCTCTTGCATTTGGTGCATAGGTTTGAGTTCTCCTCGGAGATTCGGTGAGTTCAAGCTCTTGGGCTTGTTTATCTTGGGTTCTTGGAACCCTAGACAGTTGTGTGGAGTTGTGGTGTGTTCTTGGGGGATCCAATTGAGTTGTGGAGATTCCCCAAGCTTCTGGCCCATTGTGGCATTGTGGAGCCTTTGTGGCGTTTCTTGGGAGCCCTTCAATTGAGTTGTGGAGATTTCCCCAAGCCTTGTACGGGTTCAGTGACCGCCCTCAGGTGTCCCATAGTGGAACATGAGTAGGACTTTGTGAGCTCACGGGAGAACAAGGTGAGACTTTTGTGGCGTCGGTGAGTTGCGTGCCTTCGTATCTTAAGGTGAGGCCTTGTGTGGCGTTGGGTGAGCATCGAGCCACCACATCTCAAGGTGAGCCATTTGTGGCGTTCAGAGAGCATTGCGCCATCGCACCTCTCCAACAGAGACGTAGCTTCTTTGGAAGTGAACTTCGGGATAACAAATCATCATCTCCGCGTCCATCGGTTATCTCTCAACCGAGCCCTTTACTTATGCAATTTACATTGTGATAGCCATCGTGCTTGAAGTATTATATCTTGTTATCACCTTGTTGCTTGTCTTGCTCAGCATAGGTTGTTAGTGCACTTAGTGAACCTAGTCATTATAGGTTTTGGCTTGATAAATTAAACGTTAGTTTTATTTCGCATTTATTAGAGCCTAAACCGTAATAATTTTAAAACGCCTATTCACCCCCTCTATGCGACATCCATTTCCCTTTCAACCACCTTGAGAGTAAAGATGTCGGCTAGGGGATTAGTGCATGATGACATTTTCATATACAATGGCACAAATTATGATGTTTGGAAATTTTGCCTAATTGATCAATTTCGGAGCATTCACCCAAATTTAGAGCGAATTCTAGATATGGATTTTTCTCCTCCCATAAATCCCAAAAATTTATCTTTAGAGGAGAAGTTAAAATCTGATATAGATGCTCTAGCTACTAATGTGCTTGTTAGTGCTTTGAGCAATGTAGTTACTTCTTCAATCATGCCTTTTCGAAGCGCTCATGAGTTATGAACAAAACTTCAAGATAAATATTATGTGTCCAATATTATTGAGGATGATTGTATTGCTTCCACTTCTAGATGTGATGAGTTCTCATCTTCTTCCACTTCACCAAAGTGTGGCAAGACACAAAGTAATGATATGGTGAGTGGTGGTGAAAATTGCAATGTTGATAGTAAGCTTACTTTTGATGATCCTTCATCGCTATCTCATTGCAATGCTTCATCTCTGGACTTAAAATCTTCTAGCACTATATATGATGTACATGCTCGTGTTGATAGTCCTTGCATATCATGTGTAATCTGTTTGAATAAATCTCATGATGATATGTGTAAGTTGTTTGAATAAATCTCATGCTGATAGTCCTCAGGAAGAAATTGTGCAAGGTAGCTGAGAGTCAAGATCTTGCAAAATTCGCTAGAAAGCCCGAGCCAAACTCGGTAGAAGACCTCAAGATGATGAGGGAAAAAAATAAAGATGAGAATCCTAAAGATCTAGATTATAGCAATGCACCATCACCAGATTATACAATGGAAGATCTACTAAAGATGATCACCGAAAATAATCTAGGTATAGAACAAGGTAATGATGCTACATACCAACAGTTTATAGAAGAAGTAGCATCTAAAGTTCGTGAGCTAGAGATGGAATATAAGAAGCTAGCTGATAAACTTCTAGCTAAGCTAGATGATATTTTTTAGCCCACTATTAAAATTAAAATAGGAATCAATGAAATAGCTTCTCTTTCTGATCTTGGTGCAAGTGTTTCAACAATTTCTAAGAGCCTATTTGATAAGCTACACTTAGGGTCATTCACAACTACAGAAATGAGACTCCATCTTGCTGACTCAACCTATAAACAAGCTATTGGGATAAAATAAAATATAGTTGTTGAAATTAAAGGATGTCCCGCTCTTATTGATCTAGTTATAAAAGACATGCCTGAAGATCCCATAGCACCTAAATTTTAGGTAGGCCATTCCTAAGAACCATTAAAGTGTTGATTAATTTACATGAAGGGAATATGAGAATAGGACTACCGTCTAGAAATCCTTTTATAGTCCACTTACCTAGGAAGAAGAAGGCCAAGCCTAATGATGATGGTGTAATCACTTTAAAGGCTAATTACTTTGTAGTGGGAGTTCCGCTCGCGAAGCCTAAATAATCACCATCTTTGTCAAGCTAATTGACCTTAACTAGAAGCACTCCATGGGAGGCAACCCATGTGAAATATTTTTTTATCTTGTGTTACTTTTGTTTGTTTTTAATATAGAGTGTTCAAGAAGGTCCTTTGAAGAGAGGAGAAGAAACTAAGGTAATCCTCACTCTTTGATATTCACTAACACATGGCTAAAGGGTACTGTAGTTTTATGAAGTTTATTTGTTGTCATTCTTGTGTTATTTTGATGTGCAAAGGCGTATGAAGTTTCTAACTAAAATATCATGTTTTTGAAGCTTACTGGCGCTTAACGACCAGTAGTACGACTAGACCCAGCCATACTGTCCGCCCATACCACACCTCGCCACAAAAGGATGCAACCTTTGATTTTTGTCACATGGTATAGAGCGTTTAACGACCACTCGTACGACCGGAGGCCACCGTACCATCCGCTGTACCGTACTCCGAGCAAAATATCAAGTTTGAAGCAAATGATTTGGGCCCCTAATGACCTGCAGTACAGGCATCGGCGACCGTACCAAGTGCACCGCCTAAAAGGACGTCGACCCCAAGGTAATACACTCGGTACGGGTGGGCTTCGGCCGTACCGTATGCACGTACCACCTACTTGGCCGCAATTTTAACCCCGAGGAGAAGGTAAATCCAAACCTGGATTCACAAATCCCTCTTTCTTCTTCCTCCAAACTTCACACTACCTCCATTGGATCTTCAAATTTGCTTGTTCTTTCTTTGATTCCTCGCACCCAATTGATCTAACATATGTTTCTCCTCTGATTCCTAGTTTATTTGCATCAAAACCTTTCTCAATCTTTCGTCGTACACATGTAGTGGATGCGGAACAAGCCGCACCACCCATTGATTTGCTAACCTCGAGTAATTTGGCATCGAGTTCACCAAGGAGTTTCAACTCACTCGTTTCAACTGTCCCAAGAACCAAGAAATCAAGTCCACCAAGTGGGCATGTCCTTATATCATTAACCAACTGGGTATTCCTCATGATTTTGATTTACTTTGCAACAATGTTGGTTTGCATCAATTTGTCTTTCAGGACGCCACCACATATCGCCGCTTGACGCTTGAGTTTCTTAGTACCTTGATGCATACGGTGGGTCAATACTACTGTTCCGAGGAGTATAGCCTGGGAATTAATTGCATCACTTTCCGCCTTATGAACCGTGAGTACACCTTGACACTCGACCAATGGGCTCATCATTTTGGGTTTGCTAACAACACCACCGACATACGCACTACCAGTTTTGTTCTTAATCCCACACCCTTGGAATACTTTAATTATATGAGAATCCGTGGAAACACACCCAAGGGAAATCAAATTGATCATCATGTTGTTCGTTTTTGTTCTAAGTTATCACTAACACTATGTAGACACATGGTGAGTTTACTAGAGTCAATGAAGAGGACATGATAATCCTTGCAAAAGCTGCTATTCCAAACTATAGCTTGACATCGAATTTGGGCCCCCTACTCGTGTTTTATCTTAATCATCAAGCTCTTCAATCTTGTGGTCCCATATGTGTAGGAGGAGTTGTCACCATTCTTGCTCGAGAACTCCTTGTCAACCTAGGTAATATCCAACCATTGGTAGGTGCTCGCTGTCTTGGTTTCTCTACTCTTAACGCTTGTGGCATGGTTTCTAAATCAAATGGTAGATACTTTCTTGATATACCTGGAGCCGGTCATTTGATCCTAGCTCCTTTGAGTAATGTTTTGTTCTCTATCGAGGACAGACATTTGTGTTTTGACGCACAGGTTAAAGCAAGTCTACCCCAATAAGAAGAACCCGTGGGTGAAGAAGGAGAAGATGAAGACGTAGGACAAGAAGGACCCGAACAAGAGCAGCAACCACCAAACTACTACACCACTTATGAAGATATCTATTCTCCTGAAGGAATCATTCGGAATATGAGCAACCTCTCCATCAATCTTCGAGAAGCTACCACCAACCTATTAACCCAGTTCACCAATTGGAGCAGCCAATGGAACTTGGGAGATTATCCACCACCATCATAATGAGCAACAAAAGGGCTTGCAAAAGCCTGAGCTTTGGGATGTGCCCCTTGGCAATTTATATTTGTGTAATATTGAGGTTGTACTCTAGCTCCGTGTGAGCTTTGAAACACTCATGTTGGTTTGTTCCAACACTTCATTTTTTCTTTCGCTTTGTTTTGCTTTTCATTTGTTTGTTTTTATTTTCTTAGTTTCTTGCTTGGTCGCAAGCTTTTTCTATTCTTTAATCCCCATCCTCAAAAATACAATTTTTTTTATCCCTTTCGTGAAAGTGGATTTGCATATTGCCTCTTTGCTTCAATATTATTATGAGAGTGATTTTATTTTAGTTTTGAAGCAACACATCCCCATAAAGAAGAGAATTATGAAGTCACTTGTGAGAGGTATGTCCTATGTCTCCCACTTTAGAAGTTTGAAATGTTTATCCTAGTTAGTTGATTTGTTAAGATGCTATGCTACTGGGAGTAATTCAAAATAGTTAGAGAAAAGCATTTTATTTGTATGAGTAATTAGTTGTGGAAGCTTTTGCTCTAGTTCTTGTAGTTAACCGAGTCTTGCCTTGGAAATAATATTGCCAAACAAGTACAACAATAAAAATCTCCAATTTATGGCTTGTTTGATGAGTGATTGTCTTAGGAGTTTACCTTTGAAGATACTTGACCCCATAGATATTTTGATAGAGTTGGTGGTACTCTTGAAAGGAGTTGTTTGATTAAAATGAAGTCTTGTGGTGAATGTGATTCATGCCAAAGATAAACCTTGTGGATCAAGATGTGATATTTCTTAAAGTTTAAATCTTTTTAATACGCACCTTTGGATGCCAACAACTCCGTTGGACTACGAACGATCAATGGTACAACCCCTGATTTCGGCCATGAGTTGATGACATGGGTAGCACTTGTTACCGTAATGGCCAAAATTATTGGTACTCTTGAAAGGCTATGCAAACCATTGTTAAAAGAATTACTCAATGATCCTCGTTGAGAACTATCTTTGAAAAATAAAGATCCACACAAATATTCTTTGGCATTGTCTCGTTACTACTTTATGAATTTTCTTGAAGACAATGATTGGAATAGTAGTGTTTTGATAATCTTGATTTATTGATGTGGGTGTCAATGAGACACTTCACTGTTATGATCTCTCTTACTTAAATTTGCTATTATGAAATATTCAAGTGTTCCTTGGCAAGCTAAGAGTTAACTAGAGGAATTGGAATAATTGCTACACCTCTAATTATTTATACTTATATTGAACTCTACTTTGATTGTTTTGAGTTATCGAAGCTTGTATTGTATTATTGGCACCTCTCTAACTTTGATGAGCTTCTTAAATGGAAGAAGTGCTAGATGCATACATCTACCAACCATAAGTGGATTCATATTCTCGTTATTTCAGTTTAAACGCTGAGTTCTTTATGGTTTTGTTGTTTTCTTGCTCGAGGATGATCAAGGTTTGAGCTTTGGGAAAGTTGATGGCTATGAAAATAACCATCTTTCTCTATGTTTAAATCACATTTTTAGTCAAACAAATGACCAAGAATCTCTCTATCCTTGCTACTAATGACTAATTATTGCAAAGATGTGCAATTCTTTGTTTTAAATTGTGTTGTACAGGAAATCACACTTTTAAGGCGAAATCAGGAGCTATTAATGAAGATTATGAGGATGTCTACACGGCCAAGCAAGCCTGGGTCAAAACTCGGCCTCCAGAGGGTTTAACAAAAATCGGTACTGGCAAGGTCCGCCCGTACCGCCCACTCGTACCATGTGGCAGCGACTTCGTCAAGTCAAACCCTACAACTTTCATGAAGGTGCCTATATATTTGAGGTCCCAGCCGCCGCGTAGAGGGCCACCATTCTCAGATTACATCACACCACCACCAAAGGAGATCCACCACCATAGTTCATCCTCTCCATCCTCCATCCTCTCCATAGCCATAGCCATTAGCTTATACTTGAGATATCCTTGTGATTCGGCGACCATTGTAAGAATATTTGATTTCAATCTAAGTATTTTGCACAATGTTTTCTATCCTTGATATTATTATTATGACTGAGTAGTTCTCCTCCTGCTCGTAGCGTGCAAGTCGCGAGGATTTGAGGGGCAAGACATGGAGATGGCGAGGAAGCCTACATATCAAACTATAGCTGCAACCTAGTAAAGTTTTGGCGGATGAAGGCGCATAGCAAACGAACGGAAGCGTAAAATGGATGAAGAAGAGAGAAACGCTATTTATTTTATTATTAGGTATAGATTTTTATACTACTTCACTTCATATCTTCTCTATATATATGTCTTACACTGAATCACTTATACTCCAACTCTGGGGTACCCGGGGTCATATCCCCAATAGCCAATGTTGCTATACATCGCTGCCACCGATCAGGTGGTCAGCACTATGCTCGTCATCAAACACGCGGAAGACGGCAATATCCACGGTGTCCAGTGACCCGTGTATTACCTCGGCGAGGTGCTCATGCCAACCAAACAGAGGTACCACACTACCATAAGTTGGCGTATGGAGTCTTCATGACATCCTGTCGGCTGCGCCACTACTCCGTGGAGCACTCGATTATTGTGGTAACGATGCACCACTATCATACATCCTCAAGAACCCTAAAACAACAAGAAGAGTCACGCTCTGGAGCATCGAGCTGTCTCCATGGGACATCATCTATTAAAGGAGAACGATGATCAAGTCTCAGGTGCTCCTAGACTTACTAGTCCACTGGATGGACCTCCAGATACGTGAGGTACCAGATATGTCGGGTGTGTGGTCCATGCACTTCGATGGATCGAAGTGAGCTGAAGGCGGGGGTGCCGACGTCATCTTGAAATCACCACGAGGTGACAAGATGCGCTATGTACTAGGGATGAAATTCCGCGCGTCAAACAACAGGCAGAATACGAAGCCCTAATCCACGACATGTGCATGGCAAAAGCCTGCGACTGATGATCTACAGTGACTCCAACCTTGTGGTGCAAGAAACAATGAACCGCTATGATGCCATCAACGATAACATGATCTCCTATCGCACCCTCTACAATTCCCTGATACATTGCAAATGTATCTATAATTTTTGATGCTCCATGCTTGGTTTTATCTACTTTCTTGTGTTTTGTCCACACTTTGGAGTACTTTTCATATGATTTCTTGGACTAACCTATTAACAAGATGCCACAGTGCCAGTTGCCCGTTTTCTGCTGTTTTTAGTTCCAGGAAAGTCAGAAAGTGAATATTCTCAGAATTGGACGGGACAAAAGCCAAAGTTCCTATTTTATCGGAAGACTCACAGAGCCAGAATATGAGACGGAGGAGGGCCAGGGCCTGGCCACACCCTCCCAGGCGCGAGTACCCCCAGGCCGCGCCAGGGCATGGTGTGGGCCCCCTGGCCAGCCACCGACCTTGCCTCTTTTGCTTATAAGAGCCTCCCGATACCAAAACCCTAAATCATAAATCATAAATCCACGAAAAGTTCCGCAGCGCCGCTGCCACCGAAGGGGAGATTTGGGGGACAGAAAGTCTCTGTTCCGGCACCCTGCCGGGACGGGGAAGTGCCCCTGGAGCCATCTCCATTGATCTCCACCGCCATCTCCATCACCATTGCTGATTCCCATGATGAGGAGGGAGTAGTTCTCTCTCGAGGCTAAGGGTTCTACCGGTAGATATGTGTTCATCTCTCTCTCTATGCATGATCATATTGTGATCATGAGCTTTGTAATCAAGTAGATCTACCTTGCTACTCAAGTGCTTTAATAGATCTCTGATCTCCCCACGTGTGTGAGGTTGACAGTGTGCACACCGTGGTGGCACTTAGGCTAGAGATTACAAATACTTGTTATGAGTTATATTTGGAGTTCGATGTCTTTATGAAATTGTGGTGTTTGTTGGAACCATCTAGTGCTCAAGGTGACAGTGTGGGGTTATCTAGATGGGGAAAGATGAACTTTGAGGTGTGCTGTTATAGCCCTACCATGGATTAGAGTGTCCAACTGGAGAGTAGTTCAGCGTAGTATCATAAAGAAAAACATATTTATATGAGAGTGTTCACTAGTGAAAGTATGATCCCTAGGCCTTGTTTCTAAGCATTGAAACACCGTTTGCAATTAGATATGTTACATGTTTGCTTGCTTCCATCTTTATTTCAGTTTGCCTTTAGTCTCTTCCACGCCGTCAAGCTATTTTGTATCACCGTTACCACTTATAATTATCCATACCACTTGTATTTCACTATCTCTTCGCCGAACTAGTGCACCTATACACCTGGCAAGTGTATTGGGTGTGTTGGGGACACAAGAGACTTCTTGTATCTTGATTGCAGGGTTCCTTGAGAGGAATACCTTTGACCACTTCCTCCCTGAGTTCGATAAACCTTGGGCGATCCACTTAAGGGAAAACTTGCTGCTGTTCTACAAACCTCTACACTTGGAGGCCCAACAACTGTCTACAAGAATATAAGTGCGTAGCATCACTCCCTATAAGGAAAATTCGACCGGTGCGAGTTGTGGCACATCGGCCGTGAAAGAAACTAAGAGGCCAAAAAACTGGCCAACATTGGGTCCACATGCGGACCCATACTGCCTGGCGTCTTCCTTGAACAGATATGTGAATGGTCAATCAAGGCAAAGTCACTACCGACGCTCAAGAACCCACAACTCACTTGGGGGCTAAGCCACTCGATAATGCCACAACACCAGTGGTAGTAGAAGCAAAGCCCTCATCCGAAGGGCGCATGGAAATCATGCTCATAGAGCCCTGCTGGACTCAGCCATACATCACATACCTACTACGTAAGGAACTGTCGGACGACCTGACTGATGCGCGACACATTGCTCGTTGCTCAAAGTCCTTCACCATCATCAATGGCGATCTCTACAAGCGAAGTATCACTTGCGTCCTTCAACGATGCGTCACCAACACCGACGGCAAGAGCATCCTCCTCGACATACATGAGGTCACCTACAGGCACCATGCTAGCAGCCATACACTCGTCGCAAAAACTTTACGAGCATGCTTTTACTGGCCAATTGCAATGCAAGACGCCAAGGACATCGTTGAGAAGTGCAACACATGCCAGAGATTCGTAGACAAGCCACACGCACCAGGCTCTGAGCTACGGCCAATACCATTGGCCCGACCTTTCGCACAATGGGGACTCAACATGGTTGGCAAGCTGCAGAAATCATCACATGGTAGTCATGTGTATATCTTCGTCGTAGTCGACAAGTTCACCAAGTGGATATAAGAAGCACCCATCACTAACCAAACAAGCACCACCGCCATCAAATTCGTCGAGTGCATCGTTTATAGATTCAGGGTGCCACACAACATCATCACTGACAATGGCTCGAACTTCACCTCGAAGGAATTCCAGGGCTTCTGCAAGAGGTTGAACATCAGCTATGCTTCTGTGGCACACCCGCAAACTAATAGCTAGGTCAAAAAATCCAATGGCCTCTTTTACAATGGCATCAAGAAAAGGCTCCTCCGACTTCTCGAAAGAGCGGTGGGTGCGTGGCCTGAGGAACTTCCCTCGGTCCTATGGAGCCTCCGGATGACACCGAACAACTCCACGGGCTACACACCTTTCTTCTTGGTGCACGACGCGGAAGCAATACTACTTGCCGAGGTGCGCTACAGTGCTCCTCGGGTAGTGGCCTACAATGAAGTCGAATCCACAGCCGCACTCGAAGATGACGTCGACCTTATTGACGAGGCACGCGACATCATCGCGACATGATTTGATGTGTACCGGCAAAGCCTACATAACTACCACAACTGTCAACTACGGCCTAGGTCCTTCTCCGAAGGATACCTCGTGCTAACTGAAGCAGAAGGGACACCTAAAGTTAGAATCCCCTTGGGAGGTACCCTACATCATTTATGTCTATGCACGCTTCTATTCTTGTAGACAGTGTTGGGCCTCCAAGTGCAGAGGTTTGTAGAATAGTAGAAAGTTTCCCTTAAGTGGATCACCCAAGGTTTATCGAACTCAAGGAGGAAGTGGTCAAAGGTATCCCTCTCAAGCAACCCTGCAATCAAGATACAAGAAGTCTCTTGTGTCCCCAACACACCCAATACACTTGTTAGGTGTATAGGTGCACTAGTTCGGCGAAGAGATAGTGAAATACAAGTAATATGGATGATGATAAGTGGTAATTGCAATCTGAAATAATAGTGGCAGCAAGCAAACATATAACATGACTGATTG
Source organism: Avena eriantha (assembly GCA_910589775.1). Taxonomy (NCBI): domain Eukaryota; kingdom Viridiplantae; phylum Streptophyta; class Magnoliopsida; order Poales; family Poaceae; genus Avena; species Avena eriantha. The sequence goes on along the minus strand of OU342742.1, from coordinate 61,466,178 downwards.
TAAATGGTATTTCAATGCTTAAAAACAAGGCCTAGGGATCATACTTTCACTAGTGGACACTCTCATATAAATATCTCCTCTTTATGATTCTACCCTGAACTACTCTCTGCTTGGATGATGTAGGGCTATAACAACACACCTTAAAGTTCACATTCCCCATCTAGATAACCCCTCACTATCACCTTGAGCGTTAGATGGTTCCAAAAAACACCACAATCTCATAGAGACATCCAACTCAAATTATACTCATGATAAGTATGTATGTAATCTTAGCCAAAGTGCCACACGGTGTGCACACTGTCAACTTCACACACGTGGGGATAAGCATAGATTAATTAAAGCACTTGAGTAGCAGAATAGATCTATAGATTACAAAGCTCATGATACCATAAGATCACCCATAGAGAGAGATGAACACATAGCTACCGGTAGAGCCCTTAGCCTCGAGAGAGAACTACTCCCTCCTCATCATGGGAGTCAGCAACGGCGATGGAGATGGCGGTGGAGTCGATGGAGATGGCTCCGGGGGCACTTCCCCATCCCGGCAGGGTGCCGAAACAGAGACTTATGTCCCCCCGAATCTCCTCTTCGGTGGCGGCGGTGCTGCGGTACTTTTCGTGGAATTCTGATCTTGTACTTAGGGTTTTCGTCACGGGAGGCTTTTATAGGCGAAAGGGCGATGCCAGAGGATGGACCAGGGGCCCACACCACCTGGTGGTGCGGCCAGTGGGACCCGTGCCACCCTATGGTGTGGCCAGCCCCTGGTCCCTCTCCGTCTCGTCTTCTGGCTCCGTGAGTCTTCCGGTAAAATATCGACTTTGGCTTTTGTCCAGTCCGATTCCGAGAATATTTCTTTTCCAGCTTTTCTGAAACCAAAAACAGCAGAAAATAGGCAACTGGCACAGTGGCATCTTGTTAATAGGTTAGTTCTAGAAAAGGCATAAAAATACCTCAAAGTGTGGACTAAACATAAGAAAGTAGATACTAAACAAGCATGGAACATCAAAAATTATAGATACATTTATGATGTATCAACATCCCCAAGCTTAACTCTTGTTCGTCCTCGAGTAGGTAAGTGAAAAAAAGAATAATTTTTTAGGTGACATGCACCATCACAATCTTGATCAAGGTATTTGTAAAACATTGATAGCTGGGATCATAGTACTCTAACATAGACATGAACGACATAGTTCTAACAATAAGACATAGTAACTATGTTGTAACATGAAGAGGTACAAACAAAAGATTCATGAATAACAATGCTTTGAAAGACGTTTGTTTGTTTCACATATAGAAAACATAATAAGAATGGTATTCAGCTTGTCCCTCATAGTGTAGCAAAATATAAATGCATAGGACACCTTCAAAGTTCATAAGGGTGACTAGATACAAATAGTTTAAGAACAAGAAATATCAAAGTTATAAATCAATCAACAAGTCTTAGGACAATGCATATTAAACTAATAATGGCCACTATGCTCTCTCAATAGGTGCATAAAGATAGAAGATGGAGACTCAACATAAAAGTAAAAGAGAGGCCTTCATATAAGGAAGCAGGGATTCAAGTCTCATAAAGAGCTTCCAAAAATTATGGTACTTATTAGCTTTCAGCTCTCATTGCCCCTATCATAAGCATATTTAGGTGATTAAGGTTAAAGTGAACAAATATGAGGATATGCTTGACAAGTTATAAGCTAAAAATCTCATGCCCCTTACTTACAAAGACCGTTCCTCATGCTACTCAAGTTTAGTCACAAGTAAGTTCTTGTCATTGTAAGTACATGTGTATCATAGAGAACCGCCAACGGAGTACCCCTTACCCGATGATACGGAAGAATCCCCATATCAAAATGACAAGGCAAGCAGGCAATGAGTATCTCAGCATCCTTTTATTTCCTATTTGCATAGGTATCTTTTTTTCTTTTTTTCCTATTTGCATAGGCTTCTTTTTTTATAGAGGATGCTTCATAGATTGCTCACTATGGTTACGCTGCAGGTTTCCACCATGATTAGGCATGGATTAGACCAGCCGCCCAGGCGTTTCTCTAACACATATACGAACTCCATGAGCCTTACAAGCTCCCCTTTCATTTCACACCGCTAGGATCCATAAGCAAAAGATCATGATATCAACTAAATAAAGTGCAATGTTGAAAGCGTTCCCCATGACAGCATGGTTTTGCTAATTCACAACTTACAAAACACAAGCATATACGCAACATAGATGGGCACAATGGTTCAAGTTTATTAAGTGTAAGAAAAGTAAAGTGTGCCATCAAGTTCGTGAGAGCTTTAATCACTAATTTTCACATAACAAGTTTAATTCGGAAGGTAGATAAAAACATGAATATACCTGGAATAGCAGTAATGCTAATAGGTAGGTATGGTGGACTCTTTGGAATAACTTGGTTTTATTTGGAGTTGGATGCATGAGTGGAACTCATACTTGGTATGGAGGCTAGCAAAAGACTAGGAGCGACCAACTAAGAGAGAAATAATGGACATAATCATGCAAAGCGACAAAACATTATTAATTAAAGCAGAAAGTGATATTACAAGTCGAAAACTAAATGATCATAGAGGCTATGGTGACTTGGTATAGTCTTAACATGGTGTGAGTATGCACCAAGTCAACCCAAATAAAGCATCGAAGGAGAATACCACAATACTATGCTTTAATATGCTAAAACAACGCATGATTATTTCAAGGCACATTAAGCAATCTCAATTGTTTATAACAAGTCATGCTACAACAATAATCACTAAGCATAAAGTTAAAACAATATCAAGCATGACATGATAAAGTCTAAGTGACAGTCAAAAACAAGATCCTTTTATACCACTTAAGCATGAACTTTCCTACTCTTTTCCAATCCAAATAAACTTATTTAAGCAAACCAAACAAAAGAAAACTAAAAACAAAAACAAAGACGCTCCAAGAACAACACAATTTGTGCATGAAACAATAAAAATGAAGTGTTTGGAAGAAAACCTGAGATTTTTATTGATGAAGAAGGGGATGCCTTGGGCATCTGCAAGCTTTGACGCTTGTACTTCTTGAATATTTCTTGGGGTGACACGGGTGGCATCCCCAAGCTTGAGCTTTTGTCCATACTTCATCTCATCATATTATTCTTCCCTACACTTGAAAATCTCCTTCATACAAAACTTCACACAATCTTCATTAGCAACATTAAACTCAAGATAATAAGTCTTTTGGTTCAGTTTCAACACAAGTAAAACTTCCATTGAAACAAAAGCTACTGTAGCACTTCCTTTAAAAAGTTCAAATAATCAAAGAGAACTCAAAGAGAAAGAGATTAAGAGGCAAATGCAAATAATGGCAGAAATCTGTCAAAACAGACTAGCAGGTAAAAACCGATTTTTTCGAAGACCTTCTATTGCTCAAATCGAAAAGTGTTGAACTAGAGAAAGTTGGATAACAACCTGGGACAGAAGCACAAAAAATTACAGCTCAAACCGACGTACATAAATTTTTCGTGAATTTTTACAGCGAAGCACTAAAATCTGTTTCGAGACAGCAACTTTCCCAAGCATTACTTCTCTCTCATTAGAGGTTAATCTTGGCACAAAAACCACAAAAAAATGATAAGGAGAGGTTATTACTGAAGCAATAACTTCCAAGACTCAACAGAAGATTCCTAACGAAATTTGGGTTATCTCCCAATAAGTGCTTTTCTTTAACGCCTTTGAGCCAGGTATGATAATTTCGATGATGCTCACATAAGAAATATGAATTGAAGTAAAAGAGAGCATCAAGAAGCAAATATGGAACAAATTTAAGTCTAACCCACTTCCTATGAAAAATAATCTGGTAAAGAAACAAGTCACGAAAGCACAAGGCAACAAGCATAGGAAAGCAAAACAAGTGCAACTTTGATGGCTCTATGTATGGCGCCTAGAAAAGTGCTGGTGCGTGGTTGATGTAGAGCTCGTTGGGAACCCCAAGAGGAAGGTATGATGAGCACAACACCAAGTTTCCCTCAGTTATGAAACCAAGGTTTAATCGAACTAGTAGGAGCAAGGAAACACCCCAAACGTGTTACTAGCTGAGCTTTGGCAGGGCACACTACCGGTGCTAGTAGCAACGTGGAGACCTGCACAACACAACCACATAACTTTGTCCCCAACTTGCGATGAGGTTATCAATATCACCGTGTTTTGCGGAAAACAAAGGATTAAACGTATCAAATGGAAAGAAGTAATAGTTTGCATAAAGTAAACACAAAGCAGTAAACAGTTTGTAGATTGTATGTAAAAGAAAAGGACTGGGATCCATAGTTCACTAGAGGTGGCTCTCCTTAAGATAGATAACATGCTGGGTGAACAAATTACAGTGGGGCAATTGACAAACATCGAGAAAGCAATACATTCATATACTAATCATATTTACTCTTTTGAGACTTGATTGGGCATTACAACATAATACATAGACCGCCATCCAACTGCATCTATGACTAATAATCCACCTTCAAGTTATCATCCGAACCCCCTCTAGTATTAAGTTGCAAGCAACAGATTATTGCTTTACGAACTGCGTGTAAAGTAAACAATACGATTATTCTATGAACAAAGGATTGTTGTTTTCTCCCTAGTAGCAACAACACATCTAGTACCTAAGAGATTTCTGTCACTTCCCCAGATTACCAAAGACATGAACCCACTATCGAGCATAAATACTAACTCTTGGAGTTGCTAGCATCTACTTGGCCAAGATAGCTACTAACAACGGAAAGCATGCAAGATCACAAATAACAAAGACATGATAGAATCAATAATCAATCTGAAATAGCATCTCAATATCCATCGGATCCCCGCAAACACAACATGCAGAATTACAAATAGATGATCTTGATCATGAACGGAGCTCACAAGATCTAGACATGAAAGCACAAAGGAGGAGAACCAGCCATCTAGCTACTACATGGATCCGTAGTCCAAGGATGAACTACTCACGCATCACACCAGAGGCTTGCATGGTGATGAAGAAGGCCTCCAGGGTGAATTCCCCTCTCCAGCAGGGTCCGGGAAGAGCTTCAGATCCCTCCCGATCTAGGGATGGAGATGACGGCGGCTATAGACTCTTTCATGGATTTTTGATCTAGGCACTTAGGGTTTCCGTATCAGAGGAAATATATAGGCAGAAGGAGAGGCCGAGGGGGTGCCTAGGGCGGCCTGACCACCCCTTGGCGCGGGCTAGGCCTGGCCGCACGGCCAGGTGGTGTGGCCAGGCCCCTGCCCCTCTCCGTCTCGTATTCTGGCTCCAGATGTCTCCTGGTAAAATAGTGACTTTGGCTTTTGTCCCGTCCAATTCTAAGAATATTCATTTTCTGACTTTCCTGGAACCAAAAACAGCAGAAAATAGGCAGCTAGCACTGTGGCTCTTGTTAATAGGTTAGTCCAAGAAATCATATGAAAAGTACTCCAAAGTGTGGGCAAAACACAAGAAAGTGGATAAAACCAAGCATGGAACATCAAAAATTATAGATACATTTGCAATGTATCAACATCCCCAAGCTTAACTCCTGCTCGTCCTCGAGTAGGTAAGTGATAAAAAGAAAGAATAATTTTTGAGGTGACATGCACCATCAAGACTTGATCAAAGTATTTGTAAAACATTCAAAGCTGGGATCATAGTACTTCAATCATAACATGAAAGACAAAGTTCTATCAATAAGCAAAGAAACTATGATGCAACATGAAAATGCACAAACAAAAGATTCATGAATAACAATGCTTTGCAAGACGTTTGTTTGTTTCACATAAAGAAAACATAGCATAAAAGTATTCATCTTGTCCCTCAATAGAGTAGCAAATATAAATGCATAGGACACCTTCAAAGTTCATAAGAGTGACTAGATACAATAGTTTAAAACAAGCAATATCAAAGTATGCATCAATCAACTAGTCTTAGGACAATGCACATAGAACTAAGAATAGCCACTATTCTCCCAAAGTAGGTGCATAAAGGTAGAAGGTGGAGACTCAATATAATGGTGGAAGAAAGGCCTTCATAGAAGGAATTAGGGATTCAAATCTCATAAAGAGCTTCCAAAAATTATGGTACTTATAGCTTTCACCTCTCATTGCCCCTATCATAAGCATGTTGAAGTGATTAAGGTTAAAGTGAACAAACTATGGTGTACATGCTTGACGAAGTATAAGTTAGGAATCTCATGTCCCTTAAATACGAGGGCCGCTCCTCATGCTACTCAAGTTTATTCACCGGTAAGTTCTTGTCATTGTAAGTACATGTGTATCATAGAGAACCGCCAACGGGGTACCCCTTGCCCGATGATACGAAAGAATCCCCATATCAAAATGACAAGGCAAACAGACAACGAGCATCTCAGCAATCTTCTTATTTACCATGGGAATATGGTGCTTTTTTCTCTCTATCCTCTTTTCATAATCTCTTTTTTTTCTTTTTCTTTTTTTTCTCAATATAGGAATCTTTTTTTATAAGAAGAATGCTTCATAGACAACTCATTATGGTTACGTTGCAGGTTTCCACCATGTCAGCATGGATTAGACCAGCGGCCCAAGCGTTTCTCTAACACATATACATAACTCCATGGACTTACAAGCTCCCCTTTCATTTCACACCGACGACATCCATAGACAAAAGAGAATGATATCAACTAGGTACAAGTACCAGGTGAAATGTTGAAAGCGTTCCCCATGAAAGCATCATTCTGCTAATTCCCGACAAATAAGTGCAAGCATATACAACATAGAAGACACAATGGTTCAAGTTTATTAAGGGCAAGAAAAGTAAAGTGTGCCATCAAGTTCGTGAGAGCTTTAATCACTAGTTTTCTCATAACAAGTTTAATTTGGAAGGTAAACAAAAGCATGAATATACTTGGAATAGCATAAGCTAGTAGGTAGTTATGGTGGACTCTTTGGAATAACTTGGTTTAGGGAGTTGGATGCATGAGTGGAACTCATACTTGGTTGTGCAGGCTAGCAAAATACTGGGAGCGACAAACTAAGAGAGCGATAATGGCCATAATCATGCAGAGCGACAAAACATCATTGATCAAAGGATAAAGTGATACTACAAGTTGAAAAATAAAGGATCATAAAGGCTATGGTGACTTGATATAGTCATAACATGGTATGAGCATGCGCCAAGTCAACCCAAATAAAGCATCAAAGGAGAATACCACTATACTATGCTTTAATATGCTAAAACAACGCATGATTCATCCAAGGCACATTAAGCAATCTCAATTGTTTATAAAAATTCATGCTACAACAAAGAATACTAAGCATAACGCCAAAAAAATATCAAGCATGGCATGACAAAGCATAGGCCACAGTCAAAAACAAGCTCTTTTTACCACATAAGCATGAACTTTCCTACTCTTTTCCAAACCAAACCAAACTATTTGCAAACCAATGTATGAAAGAGGGGGTCCAACCAATTTATTCAGAAAACTAAGCAAACAAAAGCAAATGAAAAACTAAAACCAAAACGAAAAAGAAGACGCTCCAAGAACAACACAACCGTGCATGAAACAATAAAAATGAAGCGTTTGGAAGAAACCTGGGATTTTTATTGATGAAGAAGGGGATGCCTTGGGCATCCCCAAGCTTTGACGCTTGTACTTCTTGGATATTTCTTGGGGTGACACGCGTGGCATCCCCAAGCTTGAGCTTTAGTCCATCCTTCATCTCATTACTCATTCCTTCCATACACCTGAAAATTTTCCTTCACACAATCTTTATTAGAAACATTAGTGCACTCAAGATAAATAAGTCTTAAGGTTCAGTTCTAACACCAAATAAACTTCCATTAGAACACTAGCTACTGTAGCACTTCCCTCAAAAAGCTCAATTCCCCACAAGAACTAAAAAAGGAACCAACAAGAAGCAAATGCAGAAAATGGCAGAAATCTGTCAAAACAGACCAGCAGGTAAAGACGAATTTTTTCAAAGACCTTTTGTTGCTCAAATCAAAAAGTGTTGAACTAACTAAAGTTAGATAACAACCTGGGGCAGAAGCAAAAAACTTCACGCCTAAAAATACGTTCAGAGATTTTACACGAATTTTTACGGTGAAGCACATAAATCTGTTTCGGGACAGCAACTTTCCCAATCATTACTTCTCTCTCATTAGAGGATACTCTTGGCACAAAAAGCAAATAAAAAGGATAAGGAGCGGTTATTACTGAAGTAATAACTTCCAAGACTCATCTAAAACTTTTGGGTTATCTCCCAATAAGTACTTTTCTTTAACGCCTTTAAGTTAGGCATAAGAAGCAAGAAAAATAATCAAGTGTTCTCAAATGAAGAAGCATTAAGATCAATACCAGAAATATTTTCAACAAGGCAAGGTATATCATCCAAATAAGTTCTAGAGGATCCTCTCTCAATGCTCTTAGGTTCACTATTCTCATCAAAAGGGTTTGCAGGAACAATCCAATCAAGATTCTTTTCTATGGCATCATGTATTGCTACTAGTTTAAAGGGTATTGGTATGTTAGGTTCCTCCCCATTAGGTTCGGTTTTGTTCATCTTGTCTCGTGTACCAACAACATCAACACATGAGCCTAGCATATTGAAACGTTCAATGACTTTCCTAGCTTCCTTGGCAACCTCATATAACTCCTTAAACAAAGTTTCTAGAATAAGATCCCTCTTTTCAGGGTCCTCAATTTCTTTAAACTTAAGAAACATTACTTGCATTAAGGGGTTGAGGTTAACAAACCTAGCTTTTAACATGTGAATTAAAGAAGCTACAACAATCTCATAGTTTGGAGCAAGTTCTGCAAGGGATCTATCCTCAGTATCCTCATGTTTACTAACATGATTAAAGAATTCTTCAATATTATCTTTCCCAATTATAGAACCACTACCAATTGAAAGATCTTTCAGGGTGAATTTAGGGATCAACATGGTGAGCTAAGGAGGAGGTGACAACTAAAGGAGACTTAATATTTTTTTTCGTGTTTTTGGTAAGGAAAGCAAACTAGTAAAACTATTTTTTTTGTGTTTTTGAAAAAGAAACAAGCAAACAAAGCAAAACAAAAACAACAAAGTAAAGAGATTGGTTATGAGGGACTCCCCTTGTGAAGATGTCCTTGACTCCCCAGCAACGGTGCCAGAAAATCGCTTAATGGCTCAGTGCACTGCGCCTAGAAAAATGCTTGATGGCGGTGTTGATGTAGAGCTCGTTGGGAACCCCAAGAGGAAGGTATGATGAGCACAACAGCAAGTTTCCCTCAGTTATGAAACCAAGGTTTAACCGAACCAGTAGGAGCAAGGAAACATCCCAAAGGTGTTACTAGCTGAGCTTTGGCAGGGCGCACTACCGGTGCTAGTAGCAACGTGGAGACCTGCACAACACAACCATAGAACTTTGTCCCCAACTTGCGATGAGGTTGTCAATCTCACCGTGTTTTGCGGAAAACAAAGGATTAAACGTATCGAATGGAAAGAAGTAAAAGTTTGCAGAAAGTAAACATAAAGCAGTAAACAGTTGTAGATTGTATGTAAAGAAAGAGGACCAGGATCCATAGTTCACTAGAGGTGGCTCTCCTTAGATAGATAACATGCTAGGTGAACAAATTACAGTCGGGCAATTGACAAACACCAAGAAAGCAATACATGCATATACTAATCATCTTGACTCCTTTGAGACTTGATTGGGCATTACAACATAATACATAGACCGTCATCCAACTGCATCTATGACTAATAATCCACCTTCAGGTTATCATCCGAACCCCCTCCAGTATTAAGTTGCAAGCCACAGATTATTGCTTTACGAACTGCGTGTAAAGTAAACAATACGATTGTTCTATGAACAAAGGATTGTTGTTTTCTCCCTAGTAGCAACATCACATCTAGTACCTTAGATATTTCTGTCACTTCCCCAGATTACCAGAGGCATGAACCCACTATCGAGCATAAATACTAACTCTTGGAGTTGCTAGCATCAATAATCAAGATAGCTACTAACTCTTGGCCAAGATAGCTACTAACGACGGGAAGCATGCAAGATCACAAATAACAAAGACATGATAGAATCAATAATCAATCTGAAATAGCATCTCAATATCCATCGGATCCCCGTAAACATAACATGCAGAATTACAAATAGATGATCTTGATCATGAACGGAGCTCACAAGATCTAGACATGAAAGCACAAAGGAGGAGAACCAACCATCTAGCTACTACATGGATCCGTAGTCCAAGGATGAACTACTCACGCAGCACACCAGAGGCTTGCATGGTGATGAAGAAGGCCTCCAGGGTGAATTCCCCTCTCCGGCAGGGTCCGGGAAGAGCTTCAGATCCCTCCCGATCTAGGGATGGAGATGACGGCGGCTACAGACTCTTTCGTGGATTTTTGATCCGGGCACTTAGGGTTTACGTCCCGAGGGCATCTTATAGTCGGAAGGGGAGGCTGAGGGGGTGCCAGGGGCCACCACACCACCCCCTGGCGCGGGCCTAGCCTGGCCGCGCGGCCAGGTGGTGTGGCTGGCCTCTGGCCCTTCTTCGTCTCGTATTCTGGCACTTGATGACTTCCGGAAAAATAGGCACTTTGGCTTTTGTCCCGTCCAATTCTGAGAATATTCATTTTCTGACTTTCCTGGAACCAAAAACAGCAAAAAACAGGCAGCTGGCACTGTGGCTCTTGTTAATAGGTTAGTCCAAGAAATCATATGAAAAGTATTCCAAAGTGTGGACAAAACACAAGAAAGTGGATAAAACCAAGCATGGAACATCAAAAATTATAGATACATTTGCAATGTATCAAACTTCAATATTTTCAACATAAAGAGGGGAAACTTAATATTGTTAAGATACATAAAACCATCTTTCCCTCTCTCATAATAACCTTCAGTATCATCATGAATAAAATTAACAATATAACTATCACATAAAACATTCTTATCATGAGCCACATGCATAAAACAATTAATACTCCCCACATAAACATAGTCATTCTTATTAATTGTAGTGCGAGCAAATTAAACAAAATAGCTATCATTATTATTCTCATCACCATAATCATCAAATATAGGAGGCATATTGTAATCATAATTAATTTTCTCCTCAATAGTAGGTGTACTGAAAATATCATAGTCATTATTGTAATCATCATATATTGGAAGTATGGTACCATCATAAGCAATAGAATAACTATCTTCCAAAGTGTGTTCGTTTGTAAACATATCATCATTGGAAGGAACATGGATAGCACTAATAGTACAACACTTATTAATATCATCATTTTCAGAATTGGTACCAAAGATATTTTCAATATCAAAAGTAGTGTGCTTTTCCCAATCATGATCACTATTATAGGTAACAGGCATAGGAACATCATCGAGTTCAGACTCATCAAAAACTATAATAGGAGCAACGTGCTTAGGGGAAAATACTGTTTCCTCTCTCCTTTTACTCCTCCTTTTCTTCTTTTTCTTCTTATCTTTAGGAGGGAGAGGCTTGAAAGAAAGCTTCTCCATATACCCTGGTTTATTGTTAGAGACAATATAAGAAACTTTGGAGGATTCCTTCTTTTCATTAATAAGACCAAAACACATATTAGTCTTGTCATATTTTGGTAAAATCTCATCTTCTATAATATTTTGTATGTAAGTATTTGTGTGACAATTATAAACAAAATAAAGATGACAACCATGCAGGATGCTATTCATATCAAAAGCACTCATATCTACCAAAGAAGTTTTTCTTGATAATTCTTCACACCCTAAAAATAATGTAAGTTCATCATGTTGATTAGGAGTGATCATGTCATCACAATACAAACTTGCAGTACTCATTGGATTAGAAGGGCTATTATTATGGCCTGAGCATTGAAAATTGAAATGACCCACTTCAAAGCAAAGTTCACAAATAAAAGGATAGAGGGCACAAAGTTTTTTACCAAGATCACTAGAGCCCTATACCACGTTCTAGTTTTTTCATTCCTGTGGGTGATACAATATTCTTCTTCAATTTGATTATTCTCATAAGATTTATGTATTCCACAAAAATTAACATTCTTATAAGAAATAGTACTTTTAGAGGTTTGAGCATGTTTATTGCTATCATTAATAACAATTTCATTTTCCATGCAAGTGTCTTTAAAAGGCTCATGATACATGTCCCATTTTCCTTTAGGAGCATTAATATGAGAAGCAAAGGCTCTAAAACAATCAACAAGAATTTGAGGATCAAGACCATATTTAGCACTAAGCTCTTGAAAATCAGCAGTTTCAGCGAAAGACTTAATGCAATCATACTCATAGTTTATACATGTTTATTTACCTTTGTCGTTATCCCAATCTTTGGTATTGCTTTGAATTGTTTCAAGAAGATCCCACTTAGCTTTGACCTCCTTACTTGTGAAGGATCCCTCTAAACAAGTATCTAGATAGTCCTTGTAATGTCCTAAAAGCCTTGCATAAAAATTATTATTAATAATATTACTGGGGAGCTCATGAATGGGACATTTGTGCATTAGTGATTTCAATCTCTCGCATGCTTGGGCAATACTTTCTCCATCATGAGGATGGAAATTATAAATATAATTCCTATCTTCATGAACTTCATGAGGAGGATAAAATGTAGAGTAAAAGAGAGATTCAAGTTCCTTCCACTCTGAATGATGAGGATCGTCTAGTAGCTCATATCACTCCTTTGCTTTGCCCTTAAGTGATAAAGAGAATAGCTTCCTCTTAACTTGGTTCATTGAAATACATGCACACTTGAAAAACTCGCATAATTCATGTATAAAGAGTAAATGATCACCCGGATGGATAGTTCCATCTCCAAAACAACATTTATTCATAACACGTTCAACAATTTCCATAGGTATTTTAAAAGGGATACTTTCAGTATGTGGAATTAAAATATCACAAGTGCCATTAGAATTACCACATATGGGAGATAAAGTATCATCAGAGCAAACTTTCTTATTTAATGCTGGGGAACTAAAAAGATCATTTTCATAAAAACTAACTTCCCCAAGCTTAGACGTTTCCATAGCATTAGTAACAAATGTGTTCAAAAAATTCATACCAATAACATTGCTATTAACATGCAAAGAAAGTTCCATGGGTTTTTTAATTTTCTTTTCAGACCATTCATGTTCTATCTTAGGAAAAATACTAAAAAGCTCTCTAATTTTGTTGTTGTTTTCCATTAAGCCTAACTAGTGAAAATTAAAAACAAGAAACAAAAGATATAATTGCAGAATCTAAAGGAAATAACTTCGATCACTCACACACCAGCTACAGTACTAGAAGATAACTTAGTAGCCAGAGGATGTGAGTACCTTTTACCTTACCTCTCCGGCAACGGCGCCAGAAAATAGCTTGATGTCTACGCACGCTTCTATTCTTGTAGACAGTGTTGGGCCTCCAAGTGCAGAGGTTTGTAGAACAGCAGCAAGTTTCCCTTAAGTGGATCATCCAAGGTTTATCGAACTCAGGGAGCAAGTGGTCAAAGGTATCCCTCTCAAGCAACCCTGCAATCAAGATACAAGAAGTCTCTTGTGTCCCCAACACACCCAATACACTTGTCAGGTGTATAGGTTCACTAGTTTGGCGAAGAGATAGTGAAATACAAGTAATATGGATGATGATAAGTGGTAATTGCAATCTGAAATAATAGTGGCAGCAAGCAAACATGTAACAGGACTGATTGTAAATGATGTTTCAATGCTTAAAAACAAGGCCTAGGGATCATACTTTCACTAGTGGACACTCTCATATAAATATCTTCTCTTTATGATTCTACCCTAAACTACTCTCTGGTTGGACGATGTAGGGCTATAACAACACACCTTAAAGTTCACATTCCCCATCTAGATAACCCCTCAATGTCACCTTGAGCGCTAGATGGTTCCAACAAACACCACAATCTCATAAAGACGTCCAACTCAAATTATACTCATGATAAGTATGTATGTAATCTTAGCCAAAGTGCCACATGGTGTGCACACTATCAACTTCAGACACGTGGGGATAAGCATAGATTAATTAAAGCACTTGAGTAGCAGAATAGATCTATAGATTACAAAGCTCATAATCTCATAAGATCACACATAGAGAGATGAACACATAGCTATCGGTAGAGCCCTTAGCCTAGAGAGATAACTACTCCCTCCTCATCATGGGAGTCAGCAAGAACGATGGAGATGGCGGTGGATTCGATGGAGATGGCTCCGGGGGCACTTCCCCGTCTCGATAGGGTGCCAGAATAGAGACTTCTGTCCCTCGAATCTCCTCTTCGGTGGCGGCGGCTCTGCGGAACTTTTCGTGGAATTCTGATCTTGTACTTAGGGTTTTCGTCTCGGGAGGCTTTTATAGGCAAAAGGGCGATGTCAGAGGGTGGACCAGGGGCCCACACTACCTGGTGGCGTGGCCAGGGGGGACTCGCGCCACCCTATGGTGTGGCCAGCCCCTGGTCCCTCTCCATCTCGTCTTCTGGCTCCGTGAGTCTTCCGGTAAAATATCGACTTTGGCTTTTGTCCGGTCCAATTCCGAGAATATTTCTTTTCCAGCTTTTCTGAAACCAAAAACAGCAGAAAACAGGCAACTGGCACTATGTCATCTTGTTAATAGGTGAGTTCCAGAAAAGGCATGAAAATACCTCAAAGTGTGGACTAAACATAAGAAAGTAGATACTAAACAAGCATGGAACATCAAAAATTATAGATACGTTTACGACGTATCAATCATCACCGAAGTGATTCCAGGTGGCGCCTACCGCCTCAAGGACGTAGAAACCAGAGTCATATACTCCAACCCTTGGGACGTCACGCAGCTGCAATGTTTCTACACTTAGATCTTATTACTTTCCAATAAGGCTACTTAGTCGGGCTACTCCGCCGAAACATGTACCCACTGCCTACAATCAACGAAGATAGTTCCTCTATTGAGAGATGATTACTTGCCTTTTTCTTCCCACTCATAACAATACTCGAGGGCTACGCCTCCACAAGCACCCTGACATACCGTCAACCAAAATACTCAAGTACCTAGCGAAAGCCTGAGTAGATGATCCTACCTAATTTTCGAGTCCTTGAACTCCGAGTACCTCGGCAAGGCACTAGGACTAAGGGAAATCCAAACAACAAAAAGGGCTAAGCACAATTTACAACAGGCCAATAGGCCAGAATAATTTACAATAGGCCAACATTCCATCACAATTTACAATAGGCCAACATGCCAGCACGATTGACAAGAGGCCATCTGGCAAAAAACTCCCTCCGGGATCACACAAATTCTACACATACCAGACTCTAATGTTGTCACTGAAGCATAACGTTTGTGCGCTCGTTGAAGATCCGAATAATGTCCTCTACAGGTTGGGAAGCAGCTCGATAATGCGGCCTCACATTCCAAGCCAACCCATCTAGAGGCGCCAGAGGCCCCTTCGCGATGGCCTCTAAACTCAATTACGGATGTTGCATGCTAAAAAATGCAAGGGCAGCTTTCGCGCACGCAACAAGTTGTTGCCGAACACACTCCCGCACGACATTCATATCCTAGAACTGCCGCAGCAAGGCCATCACACTGGATGGAGCATCATCCAAAACGAAACATCACACTGTATATAGCCGTGAGTGCTGACCGTGCACTCTTAAGGTGATCAAACACCCGAGAAATACAACCTAGCAACGTGGCCAACACAGTGGCTCGATTACTGTTAGTCCAGAATAATCCAGCAGCTTCCAGTTCCACCTGAGTTGAGCAATTCAGCCGAATGCTGACGTGCTGCTCCTCTTCCTAAGGAATGAGATTCACAGCTACACTAATCCAAAGAGATCAAAACAATAAACAATTAGCAACCACAAACAATTGGAAGATGCATCCACGGACACTTACACTGAAGCTGCTTGTTGACATGTGTCATATCACCAAGAATATATTTCTCCCGTTCAAGGGCCCTCTCGACATTGGACTTCCACACCTCCATGTTACCTTCGACAATCGCAAGGTTTTTTTTTTTCCAGATCCTTCACTCGATCTCGCAGTATGGGCAGTTGAGCCATCTTGGTATCCCTTGGTGGATACGGTGGAGTCAAAGGTACGGCGGTAGATGAAGCACCTGGCGTGCCATCGGTGGCTCCCTACACAAGCAAACGGAGTCGAGGATGTACACCTGATAGTAACATATAGTCACAATAGTCTTACAAAAGATACATATACAAGCAGAAACATGCAACACGGACACAAGCATAACCTGTCATTGTTCACTAGAAGGAACCACACGATGGACACACTCGAAGTCTCTATTACACCATCAACTAGCAAAAGAGTCATAACTATCTCAAAGCTTAACACTACATAGCAGTATCCGAAGGCTTAGCAGGGTCATTCACAACATTCGCTGCGGCCAGCCGCTTCTGCTCTTCGGTATATTTTGCAAGCAGTTCTATCAGTCGAAGACCATATTTCTTGCATCTCTGGGCGAAAGGATGGAACTCTACCTCCTTGTCGTCGGTCATCACGGACATTGAGGAAGTCGCCTTGCTAACGTCGAGGTTCGAGCTGCACGCCTGTGCCATGGAGAATGCTAGGGAGGCACCCGCCGCCGCTTTCTGCATCTGCTTGTATTCCTTGGCTGGATCCATGGAGGCAGCAAAGGCATCCGCAATACCACCGACGTCCTCGATGGCAATAGCCTTTGGAAAATTTTCCTGATGGAAGTGACCAAGCGCAATCTTGTCCTTGAGGAGCATGTCCTTGGCGTATGTGCTATGCTCTTCGACTGCCGCAACAGCATCAGCCAAGGGATCTTCATGCTGAAGGGTCTGGTGGTCAAAGTGAACACTGACAACATTTGCAGATACACAACAAATGGAAAGTTCAAAACTGGCAAAATAAAAACACTACACAAACGGTATATGCTAGACACTAACCAGATAAAGCTTGGGCAGCGGCCATGAGCTGATCACTCATGTTTCTCTCCCGCTTTGCAATAGCCGACCTGAGTTCTTCTTCCCGATGTTGTGACTCCTTCTTGAAGAACTCGAGAGCATCAACGACATTCTTCTCCTTTGTTTCAGCACCGCTAATCTTCTTCTAGAGCACCTCAAGAGGATGAAAAACCTCATTGGTGTCCTGTGACACCAAAGGCAGGGGTGTCCATCAACAAGCACAAGCAACACCAACTCAAACCACGAAAGTCAGGTGACTCACCTTGCAGTTGCTTGAAATCAGTTTCCAGCTGAATGTATTGGTGCCCCATTTGCACCATGGTATGAAGGAATGGTTGCAAAGGCATTAAAGTTAGAACAAAAAGCTCAGGGGCTTCGTTGATAGAGTAAAAAGTGCAGCACCATCACTTACATGATCACCTGAAGACATAGGAGGATCCTGAGTAGCTGTCCGATTGATAATCATCTTGTGCTCGCACACCTTGGAGGAGCTCGACAAGCTGTCATCACCACAAGAAGTGGTTGTGTTGGGGGAAGGAAAAACATCTTCGCCCCCCGAGACCTTGGAGTCTACACCTCCCTCCTCCACTATGTCCTTGGTAACCTCCTCTAGTGTCGACTCGCTAAAAAACAAGAAGCAACAAGTACACCTAATTTAACAACAGACAAAATTATTCGAATGTCTAGCAAGAAGAGGAAGCACTTATTCCATCAGCAAATGGTTCTGCAACAACAGAAGAAGGAGCGGGTCCTATAGGTGCCTCGGGAGTAGAGCCATCAGAATCTTCTCTATGGATCCTCTTATAGGTGCCATCATCGCTTGACTCGACAGATTCTTCTGACTGCGCAGCAAGCAAGGTGGAGTCCGACTCATCCAGCTCCTGACCTTCATCCACCTCCCACTCCTCAGGAAACGATGGCACCATACCTTCACCATCAGATTCTGCAACTACAACAACATCAAGAGCAAGCTTATTCCATGCAACCAACAAGAAATGCAATTTAACATACAAATCACCTGCAACACGTGACTCTTCACACTAAAGGGAGCAATCAACGTTTCCTCGGGAATAGCATCATCAATAGTGAAGCTGGTCAAAGACTTTATCCTCTTCTCCAACTGCATGGTCGAGAAATTTTCTTCAAAGGTGCATGTTGGATCAGATTGACCAGCATACAAAAACATCGGATGTGCTCTTGCCTGTAGTGGCTGCATCCAACGATTCAGGAAGGTCCGTATGATATCAACACCAACAACATCCTTGTCCTAAACAAGCTGTAGCTCCTTCACTCGCTCGTACAACACCTTGACCTCAGCACTTTCACCCAAAAGAACATCATTCCTCCAAGAGCGTTTTTTCTTCGTCTCAACCGTGGCATCGAAGGGCACCAGACCGTATTTCTTACTCGCCGCCTTCTGGTCACAGATGTAGAACCACTTCGCCCTCCACCCTTGGACGGAATCAATAATGTTGAAAGGTAAATACTGCTGGTTCAGACAAATAGAATTGTCGCACCGCCAACCTCGTAAACCACCCCTCCAAAACCCGACTGCATGTTCAATCCATACAACTTCTTGAAGAGCCCAATGTGCGGCTTGATTTCAAGCCAACACTCACAGAGAGTAATGAAGCAAGTGATGGGGAGAATGGAGTTGGGGTCAGTTGATGAAGCTAAATCCCATAGAGAAACAACAATCCACGAACAAAATTATGGAGGGGGAGAGAAAGTCCTGGGAGCACAAATGCCGCAAACATCACCCAAAACCCAACATGAGGGTTAGGGATTACCTCGGGACCAGGAATTCAACATTCTTCTTCCTTGGCGGGGATGGATCCCTACAAGCATAGCTGTCGTAGCTCCTACTTATTCATGGTTGAGCACCGCTAGCTACCATTGGTGACCCTCGACGCCACAACCTTCTTCTTGGGGGCCGCAATGGTACTCGATCCAATGCCTACAGTTTTCTTGCTTTCCCATCATGGAGGAGGGTCTTTTTTGCAAGACTCGCAGAAACATGCTCGAGAATACACGCAACACATCTAGCCAACTGAGCTGGAAAACAATGGCGATAAGTGGTAGAAGGGAAAGCAGCAATTGCAAGGAAGAAGCATGAAATGGAAAAATGAGAGGAGAAATCACTATAAAATCCTCATTACTTATGCAGAAAGCCAATCGATCCTATTGGCACTTTCAGGAGTTGTAACGCGTGGAGCATATTGGAGAGGGCACATGGCATCCCAGGAACCAAACCGTCAAAGCACTTTCACCATTATGCACGCAAATCTTGAAGGCAAGTTAATACCCATTTTCTACACGTCGTGCGATCAAGTATGGTCATCCTTCCACCGGGGTCCACCATGCCACATCCCATCAGTCTTTCCTACTGACAGTTGAGATCACCAATCATCATCACTGACATCATCATCAATTCAAACCCGACGAACTTCCTCAAAGAACCCAACAAAACTTTCGACTGCACTCACAAAATGAAGCGTCCCAAACGAGTAACTTCCTGGATGTGACAACACCATGAGATTAAGACTGAGTCTCTGCTCAAGTATGCGACTCGAACAGACACTCGGGGACTACTCCTAATAGGAGCGTTGGTCGCGCACCCGATGTACTTTCGAGTCTAGTGTAAGCCTACGATAATATCAACTACAACCATGAAGCACAAGGACTCGAGTCTCTGCCTAGTCTATGACTCAGTCAAACACTCGAGGGATACTCCGAGCTAACACACTGATCGCGCACCTAAAAAACTTCGAGTAACATGCTCCGACTCTTCACCAGAATCTACCATTTGGCTAAGGACTCGGGGGCTACTCCCATAGGTAGCGCTGTTGCAGGCATTCGACAATAAGACGGCGTCAATAACACTCGCATGATCATTCGAAGCATTTAGGGATTGATGAGGTCACGCAATCAACAACTTTAAGTCTTTGCTCGAGTCTACGACTCGAACAGACACTCGAGGGCTACTCCCATAGGGAGCACTGGTCGCACACCCTATAGAAAACACAAGATTCGACATGCTTTGCTCATATAAATCGATATTATTTGCGACTTCGCCTACATAAACTCTGATGTCAAGTTCAGAGATAATGTCTCCTTGGCCATCCGAAACACCTTCACGGTGACAAAACTTCAGATGTTGTGTCTACGACACAAAGATAAGATCTACAGATGCAATCTAATAGCCTGGCAATCGCACATGCTGCTCTCTACTAGTTAAATACCGCACCAACAGGTGTGACGAAAAAACCCTATGGACCTATTGGGTACATATACATCAAAACTAGAATTCGGCTCAATAAGACCTCTGCGACATGAATCGAATTATACCAACAATTTCCGACTTTGATTCCGGGGACTCGAATTTGAGTAGGTCATGTATGTTTTTTCCCAAGAGCAATTAACTGGTCTTGATCCACCGGAAGAACCATGCACATGAGCCACAATCCCTATGAACTAATCGAACACTTCGATCTAGCATGATCAACTTTCGAGTGAATGATATCTAAAAGTATCCACCCGAATCTTCGATTCAGCTAGACACTCGAGGGCTACTAACATAGGTATGCCATAAGGGTACCTACTATTGGTCTAACTGGTCTAGCCCAATAGGAATCCTGCATGGCGGTCTGCCTGGAATGGTGAAGCCCATGATTACTCAGGTGAGGCCAAGCCCATGAATGGCATGGCCCCTTGGGCGGACACGATAGGATTAGATCAGAAATGTTTAGGGTTCCGCCCTCGATCTGTAACTGACTCGGACGTATCCTGAGACCTGCCCCCATATAAGGATCAGGAGGAAGCGACGAGGAGGGTAATCAACACTCCTGCACATACACAGATTCATCATCATCAATCAAGAGTAGACAATCAGGAGTAGGATTTTCCCTCCAAGAGTACACAAGGAGTAGGATTCATCATCAATCAAGAGTAGATCAGCAGGAGTACACAAGCAGGAGTAGGATTTTCCCTCCAAGGCCCCGAACCTAGGTAAACCTCGTGTCCCCATGTGCTTATATGTTATCCGACGAAGTCTCCAGTGTATCGCTCTTCCCTAAAACCCAAGTCCATCAATCATGGGCATTGAAATGGTCACCCTGAAGAGATTTCACGGCAGAAAACAAAAATTTCCTACGGTGCAAACATACCTAGCCAAGATCTTGAAGGAGATATGCCCTAGAGGCAAATAATAAATATGTTTTTATTATCATATCTCAATTAGTTTATAATAGTTTCATATTGTTCTATAACTGTGCCAAGTAGAAACATTGGTACAGGTGTGGTATGAAACAACAAAATTCCTAGTAGTCTTTATTCATACTAGTTCGTTGGTCATGAGGATGATCTGGGTTTCAAGATCATGGGCATTTATGCCAATTGACAACAGGATCATATCATTGGAGAATGATGTGATTGGACATTCCTTGAAGGATTGCAACACGATCAAGTCATATAGTTCATTGTTGCAACAACTATACCTAGACTCCTTTCCTTAGACCATGAGCTCATATTACTCACTGTTTCTCGAGGCTGTTTAGACTGCATCAATCGTCATCTGGTAATACGGTGGCCATAAAGGTGTACGTTGGGTATTCCAAAGGAACAGTAGATGACATGTGACTGCAAGACCGGGATTTGTTCACCCACATGACGGGTAAAGATACATACGGACGGCTTGGTGAGATTACATCCATAAATGTTGCAACATGTGACTCAGTCACGGGGATGTAATATCACGATAACAAGAAAACTGAACTTGTTGTGAACGAGATTGAACAAGGTATGTGATACCAATGATCGGATCTCGGACAAGTCGTATCGAGAAACAAAAGGAATTGGATGCTACATTTAGCGGTTCAAACGACATTGTTATCAGGAATGCATATGGGTCACATGGATATCCCTGGTCCCTGTTTTGATCATTGATGCAAATCAAGTCTAGAGCATTCCCGAGCCATGAGAGGATACACTTAAGGGTACGATGAGAGCGATCATTCGTCAGACGGAATCATAGTAGAGAAAGAGAAAGCCGGAATCGTTTCGCAGAGAGATCCGAAGTTGTCCGGAGAAAGAATAAAGGAAAAGACCGGGAAAGTGTTTTTGGATAAATGGGAATTTAAATATACATTTATTATATGTTAATTATGAATTAATATATACTAAATAATATTTAAATTACGATTTATAAAGGAAACTTTTATATTAGGCCAAATCCCCGGAGGGAAATAGCCTAGAAGAAAAGCTGCAGGAAAAAGGAAAGAAAAAAAAGAAAACAGCCCAGCCCACGTGGGCGGCAGATAATATCCACCGCACCAGGCGACACGCAGCTAGGCTACGCTCATGGGCGGGCGGCGGATACTCCGCACCGCACGGGGGGCAGGCGCCAGCTGCCGGCCGCCGCCGCGGGCCTGCTCAACCCCGGCCCATGCGGGGCTCGCGGGGGAGCAGACCAGGCAGGCGTGCTGGGCCGCCGGGAGGCAGAGCCGGCCCACCCGGGGTCGCCTCGCCAGGCCGCCGTGGCAGGAGATAATCAGGCACGTGGTGGGTCGCACCAAGGCCCACCCGGCTGCCCCTCCTCCTAGGCAGTTGTTCCCTATGCTGCTGTTTTACCTATTGGGCTGATTAGAATCGGCCCATTCGGCCAGGAGGAAATTCCTGGTATTTTCCCTTCACTAATAGTCCCACATGGCTAACCTAATGGGGAGGGCACACCCCCTCCGCCTATATAAAGGGGTGCCATGGGTGGGATTAAACACACAATTTGAGAAGTCTTTTAGTTGACTTTCTCCCTCCCTCTCTCTATACCTTGTGACCATGGCCCCAAGTCTGGACTATGCGAACGAGGCACACCTGCAGTACGCCGTTGCGCTGCAGGGATTCCTAGCCAGATATCAACTTCCACACTCCCGGCGGGATCGGGGAGCCGGAGGTCTCATCGTGCACCGAATGTGTAGAAAGACACGAGACGCAACACTTGGGGCGCTTAAATATCGTGAGCCAGAGCTGCTGCATGATGAAGATGAAGAAGGAGCAAGGGGTGACCTGCGAGGAGCTTCGCGACCTTGAGGTCGGCTACGAGTACGACTACTTCAACCACGTTCCCTGCGGAATGTTAACCTCGTACGGTCTACAAGGGTATGTATTCTATATGCATTGGCCATTACCGCATTACTACATAGATAGATCCTAGGCAGTTTTGGGGTTCCATCGTAGGATTTTTTTGTTTTCTGCTGCGGATCCCCTCTAGTGGTATCAGAGACGATCTATGCGTAGGAGTGCTGTATGGCCAGTATGCACAAGTATTGTGTGGGCATTGATCCCTTAGTTGTTACCCTCTAACATGTACTTGTTTATATCGCGGTATTGTTTGATGAAGCGGCCCGGACCGACCTTACGCGTATTCGTACGCGAGACTGGTTCCACGCTCAACATACGGCTTGTACCGTATAAGTGGCTAGCAGGTGTCTGTCTCTCATTCAATAGTTGATATAGCATTTACAACGGAGGGCCCCGAAAGGGGTGTAGTAGAGACAACTGTCGGATCCATGCTGTGGTTGGAAAGTTCGTAGATTAGAAACGGTTCTATTGCGAAAGCCCTAACAACCACGTAAAACTTGCAATAGATAAAGTAGAGGCGTCTAACATTATTTTGCAGGGGGCATGTGATTATGATATGGCAATGGTCGTTATGAAGGTAAAGTAGTTTACTTTTCTGCTACTAAGTAGTATAGTAATAGTCATCGTTCCGATGGACGGCCTGGTGGAGGCGTCTATGACTTGGCGTCAAACCAAGGGCATGATGGAGATCATGCCGGAGAGCTCGATGGAGATCAAGGCGCAAGAAAGACCATATTATATCACATTATACATATGATGTTGATACCTGTTTTACATCTTATTGTGTGCTAGTATTAGATACCCAACGGTAGCAAATAAGATAATCCCTATTGAATTCCAATGTTCGGTGTTCCCCTTGTGTGTGCACCACCAAGAAAGTTCTTCGGTATGAGGCGCCCTGCGGTGAGTAGGGGTCAGACATATCTACGTTCACATACAGTGGGTGTAAGCCATGTTGCACATCGAATACACACAAGTTAGATTTGGCGAGCCTAGCATGTTACAGAGACGTGGCCTCGAAACACAAGAGATCGAAAGATCAAGCATGAGTCACATGGATGATGTGATTGGCATTATTGAATGTCTACCTTTGAGGCTGCACTGATGGCCGTGATGATTGGGGGAGGTGCAGAGGATAGGGATCATGTGATCACTAAAATCGTCCAAGGGATGACAATTTTAGTGGAGACCAATTATAAATTGATCTCTTATTATGAACTTAGTCTAGATGTCTGTTTGCAAATATCTTAGTAGATCATGGCCTATCCCATTGAGGTCCTTTGCGACCATGGGAATATGTTGCTTAATTTGGAACTTAGCAAAAGGGTCCAACTTCATAGATTAATACCCACGCCTGAGAGATATCCTCGTAAAAGTTGATCTTCTCTTCTTGATACAATAACCATTAGGAGATAATTCGATGACTCCGGAATGTTTTTGTTTTCTCCATAATCATCCAATAAGCCATTTTCCATTCGATTGGAGAGTTGGGCTACATTTTGTATTCTACAGAATAAGCCACATAGAGTATGAGCCGTTGGATGGGGTTTCCTCCATCATGGATGAAAAGAGAATGTTGGGAAAAACACTTAGTGATCTTGCATTAGAGTTGAGAACTCTTAGAAGGGCTTGATTGCAAATGGAGGTCATGGATGAAAAGGTATATGTAAGATACACAAATTATAAATGTGGTTCTTGCAAAACTCGTTGCAGTTTGCAAAGTATTTGATACTTGTCCCGTTTTGTGAAAAACAGGAGGATCTGCTTGAGAATTGCTGGTTTCGAGGCAACGTGACTTGATGACAGCAAGCAAAACAGTTGATTGCCGACATCACCTTTTTTCCTCAAAGTTTATCCTTTGGATTAGTGGACTTGAATATAAATTTGTAATCCTTGTTTGTGTGTCTTGCTTTTGGCGCGACGATTATTCATATGAACAAGTTACAAACTAGTTTGTACTATTCTTATGAACAATACCGTTATGGTCACATTACGATTATAAACAAGTTATTCTCATCACTATGTTAATGATAATAGTTTAAACATTTATAAAAAGATTAGAATGCTAAAAGATATCCAAAGTTTAATAATGAAATGACACTATAGTTTAAGTCATTTTGGTTATTGCATGTTCTTAATGAAGACCGGGGTCCTAGATGCTTAATCTAGAGACTTTGCAAAGCCATGCCTCTTGGGCAGAATGACTAAAACTCCGCATTCTGGTAAAACGGTGATATGCGAAGAAATGTTGAATCTTATACATAGTGATGTATCGTATTTTCAACAAATAGTGGAAATCATTTGTTAATTGTGGACTTAAGTGAATAAGCGTATTTACTTGATGAAACATGAAGTTCGAAATGATTTGAATTGTTCAAATGAGTTCACAACAATAGGAGGATATTGAAATTAACAAGAATACGAAGTCTCTTCGATTTGATCGACATGACTAAGGTATTCAAGTTAAGTTTAGCATAAAAGGGACTTGCGAAAGATGTTTCACAAATTATGATAATTGGACAAATTACTGTGTTGAAATGTCTAAACATCATAATCATTTTGTATTAGATACATATTATCTCTTATCAGGGTTATAGCTGTCATTTAGAGTTAGAGATCAAAATAAGCAAACACTCATTTGAAATACAAAGGAACATCTAAAAGATTCGTGCAAACAACACCATAATTGTTATGGCAAGTTCGAGTTTCTAGAGATTTCGACAAGTCGAAATCGTGGTGAATAAACAAGTCTTTGTAGAGCATTCTTAGGAAGCTATGAATGCATCTTCCACAAAAGGGGCAAACCTGTTGTTGTCCAAAGTTGATGTGTCTTGATGAAGATACAAGTGGAAGAAAGTAAAAGATCAAAACAAGGTATTTGACCTTACCTCTAGATTGTTGAGTGGCGCAGCAGAATTTGTTTCGCGAATCCAAACTCTACATATAGAGGATAAACCAATGATAATGATCATATAGTTTCAATGAATACTTTTACTAAAGAAAGTAGGATTCAACTATATATTCTACACGTTTGTGGAATTATATTATTGATTCACTTGTCATGTTTTGAACAAGACATACCTATGAATTACAAAGAAGCGTGATGGACCTGAGTGCGAGAAATGACTAGGAGTCATAAAATCCTATATTAAGTTACATTTAAGATTGCAAAGTAACATGTTACTTGATCTTATTAAAGTAAAAAAGTTTACTTGATATTTCTGAATGACTGCAAAGTCATAAGAAGGAAATGAAACTTAATGAATGACAAATAGCTCGATTTGTCACAAGTTTGGACAAATTCAAGGAGTTGACTACAACAGTAGTGATGCTTAAAGTCTTTTGGATTTACACTAGAAATATATATGGATATTGAAGTCTCGTAATTGGAATTCTCAAATTGATGATGATTAAAGAATTTTAGAATGTCCAAGATTATCGAGAGGACCTAGATTTGAGTGGGAGCAAATCAGCTTGGCTAATTCATAATATGTAGCTGACATATTTTGAGTGGGAGCTAAGTGAAATCCCTGGATCTCAAACATGAATATCATATTTGAGTGGGAGCGTGAAATCATTCTGTGATATGTGGACGACATATGTGAATGATGTGATTGGTGTTAATAATATTTTAAGTTAGGATGAAGTTGAAGTTATTAAACAATAAGATCTATCGAGATAGATTGGTGAGTTTAATAAACACTGAATGTCGAATGCTTCTTGGACATGATTCTGAAAGATGTTCAGAATGTCCTAAGACAAGATTCTGAAGAAGCTCAGAATGGAACAAGGTAAAAAAGTAGTTCTTACTATATGAAGCATTGAGTAAGTATTGAAACTATGGTTGAAAGAAAGAGATGTGTTGCATCTCCTATGCCTCATTCATAGGTTCTTCCATATAACCATGTTGTATACTCGACATAAAGTGACCCAAGGTTCTGGTTAGTAGGACAAAGTCTTAACTGTAAGAACGTGTATTTAAGTGATTCCTGAGTTGATCACTGAACCCGAATTAAATTTGTACTTAAATGGAAAGAAACAAAGTAAGTGGCATAGTTGCATTTCATGCACTATGATCTACATAGATATAGTAGTATAAAAGCTCCATCTGATGTTATATATAATGTTGTGGCGGAGCTAGTTCGCTTTTAACATAGAGTGATGTGTCCCAGGGCCCAGTGCCCATGAGAAAGCCCTCAGGGTTGATCTAAAGTCACTGTAAGCTCCTGGAATCTGCCCTCGTTCTGCTGCCATGACTACAGTATATACACAGAGGATAGCAAAGTGTGTTTCGAAGTTTAGATGACAACAGTGAAAAGAACCGTCATTATAAACACTAGAAACAAAGTCTCACTTTGTCGCCAAACAAATGCTTCGACCCATTATAAGATAATGGAGTGAATATCAAAATTAGGAAGACATTAACGATTTGCAAAAGTCATAATGATCTGATAAAACAGAACATGGACATGACGTTTCCCATGAGCATGCATGATCTGTAAACGCATATGGTATATGGTTTATATGAGTAAAATGCGAGCTGGATTATTTGTACTCTAGTGCAAGTGGGAGCTGAAGGAGATATGCCCTAGAGGCAAATAATAAATAGGTTTTTATTGTCATATCTCAATTAGTTTATAATAGTTTCATATTGTGTTATAACTATGCCAAGTAGAAACATTGGTACAGGTGTGGTATGAAACAACAAAGTCCCTAGTAGCCTCTATTCATACTAGTTCGTTGGTCATGAGGATGATCTGGATTTCAAGATCATGGACATTTATGCCAATTGACAACATGATCATATCATTGGAGAATGATGTGATTGGACATGCCTCGAAGGATTGCAACACGATCAAGTCATATAGTTCATTGTTGCAACATCTATACCTAGACTCCTTTCCTTAGATCGTGAGCTCATATTACTCACTGTTTCCCGAGGCTGCTTAAACTGCATCAACCGTCATCTGGTAATACGGTGACCATAAAGGTGTACGTTGGGTATTCCAAAGGAACAGTAGATGACATGTGACTGCAAGACCGGGATTTGTTCACCCACATGACGGGTAAAGATACATACGGCCGACTTGGTGAGATTACATCCATAAATGTTGCAACATGTGACTCGGTCACGGGGATGTAATATCACGGTAACAAGAAAGCAGAACTTGTTGTGAACGAGATTGAACAAGGTATGTGACACCAATGATCGGATCTCGGACAAGTCGTATCGAGAAACAAAAGGAATTGGATGCTACATTTAGCGGTTCAAACGGCATTGTCATCAGGAATGCATAGGGGTCACATGGATATCCCTGGTCCCTCTGTTGATCATTAATACATATCATGTCTAGAGCATTCCCGAGCTGTGAGAGGATACACTTAAGGGTACGATGAGAGCGATCATTCGTAAGACGGAATCACAGTAGAAAAAGAGAAAGCCGGAATCGTTCCACAGAGAGATCCAAAGTTGTTCGGAGAAAGAATAAAGAAAAAGACCGGAAAGTGTTTTCAGATAAATGGGAATTTAAATATACATTTATTATATGTTAATTATGAATTAATATATACTAAATAATATTTAGATTAAGATTTATAAAGGAAACTTTTATATTAGGCCAAATCCCCAGAGGGAAATAGCCTACAAGAAAAGCTGCAGGAAAAAGGAAAGAAAAAAGAAAACAGCCCAGCCCACGTGGGCGGCGGATAATATCCACCGCACCAGGCGACACGCAGCTAGGCTGCGCTCATGGGCGGGCGGCGGATACTCCGCGCCGCACGGGGGCAGGCTCCTACTGCCGGTCGCCGCCGCAGGCCTACTTAACCCTGGCCCATGCGGGGCTCGTGGGGGAGCGGACCAGGCAGGGGTGCTAGGCCGCCGGGAGGTAGAGCCGGCCCACCCGGGGTCGCCTCGCCAGGCCGCCACGGCAGGAGATAGGCAGGCGCACGGTGGGCCGCGCCAAGGCCCACCCGGCCGCCCCTCCTCCCAGGCTGTTGTTCCCTATGCTGTTGTTTTACCTATTGGGCTGATTAGAATCGGCCCATTCGGCCATGACGAAAATTCATGGTATTTTCCCTTTACTAATAGTCCCACATGGCTAACCTAATGGGGAGGGCACACCCCTCCGCCTATATAAAGGGGTGCCCATGGGTGGGATTAAACACACAATTTGAGAAGTCTTTTAGTTGACTTTCTCCCTCTCTCTCTCTATACCTTGTGACCATGGCCCCAAGTCTGGGTTGTGCGAACGAGGCACACCTGCAGTACGCCGTTGCGCTACAGGGGTTCCTAGCCGGATATCAACTTCCGCACTCCCGGTGGGATCGGGGAGCCAGAGGTCTCATCGTGCACCGGATGTGTACGAAGACACAAGGCGCAACACTTGGGGCGCTTAAATGTAGTAAGCCGGAGCTGCTGCATGATGAAGATGAAGAAGGAGCAAGGGGTGACCTGCGAGGAGCTTCGCGACCTTGAGGTTGGCTACGAGTACGACTACTTCAACCACGTTCCACGCGGAACGTTAACCGCGTACGGTCTACAAGGGTATGTATTCTCTACGCATTGGTCGTTACCGCATTACTACATAGATAGATCCTAGGCAGTTTTGGGGTTCCATCGTAGGAATTTTTTTGTTTTCTGATGTGGACCCCCTTCAGATCTATCTATGTAGATGTAAAGTAACAAGTGAGGATTCGGTGTTCATACCTTTGAAGACTAAACGCAGTTAACGTTCCACGGGGAACGTGGGTGATGTAGTCATACTCACCCGACCTCAAGGTCGCACAGCTCCTTGCAAGTCACCCCTTGTCCTTGTGCGATGTAGCCGACCACATGGTCGTGTTGACGTCCAAACTCCAAGCTCCAAGCAAAAGCACCACAAGTGGCGGTGCCTCATGGCCTTACACAGATACGGTATAGACACATCTCCTAGGCTCCGGTCCAGCAAAGTAGCAAAAGAAGATTGATCTGGACCAAGTCCAGCAGCACGACGACATACATACGATGGAGAAACCCCTATCCCCGTATGCAATTCCAATCTTGGGAACCACACATAAGGGAGAGGTAGAGCGGGAGAGAATAGGCAAAACCAATTAATGGGATGGATTTGGGGAGAGGGGTGCCTCTCTATATATAGGTGGAAGGGAGATACTACCTCCCTCAAAGTCCCGAGGTGGGACTAAACATGAGGGAGAGGTGAGAGGAGGCGGCAGGCCAGCCCCCTTACATGGGCCCCACGTGGTGGGAGGGCCCACTAGGGTTGGCGGTCTCCCTGGGCTTCCCTAGGGCGGTGGCCCCCTCTTGGGCCTCCTCCGATGAGGCCCAATTAGGTCGACTGCCCCCAAAATCTAATTTAAATAATATTTTTAATATTAATTCATTTAATTAATATTAAATACATATTATTTAATACCTATCACTCTGAAACACCTTTCGAACCCCTCCGATCATCATCGGATATCCCCGAAACACTTTCGGTATGACTCTGGAACTGTTTTGGAGTTCTCTCTTTTATCATACGATCTTGGATCAATCCCTAAGCGTCTCTACCCTTAAGTGTGACACCCTACAGATCATGAATACACATACATGATCGACACACTGTCCGATCAATGACCAATAGTGGTATCTGGAAACACATAATGGCCCCCATGCATTCCACGATTAACTTGATCGCTTGAACCTTGAATGTCGAGTCTCATTCCCTTTGCTCTAAGATACCTTCGTGTTGGTCGACACGGTTAATATCCCTTTCTATTTCACTTTGTGTTGGTCGACACGGTTTTGCAACACATAACATGATGACGGTATGTGACTTTGATATGAGATTCATCTCCGCAGTAGATGGATGGCTAGATTCGGCACATGACACATGATGTTCAAGGATACATTGGACAAGTATAAACAAAATTTTCCTCATCCTTCAAATGTATAATTTGCAACTGAATTTCACAATGCATAGTGTGTATTGTTTGACTTATACATGTCTTATGCAGATAAATGGGATATCCAAATGATATTGGTCAAGACCATTTAAAAACACGATGTACCATATACCGGAGTTTCGTGATGGCTCTGCGGAAGTTGGTAGGATAGAATTATTCGATTATCTACATTCATTACCCAGAAATGTCATAGAATGATGTTTGTTCTCTTGAAGCAAAAATGTTGCATGCTGAAAGCTATTCCTAGATACTCACCGAGGAAGCAAGCGATGATCATCATTGCGTGTTTGGCATTGCACAACTTCATACGAGATAGTGCGCTATGTATGTGATGCGAGTACATTCCTTTGGGTCATCTGGTCAACAATGGTGGTGGAAATTATGGGGGAGGCGGCGATGGTACCATGGATGCATCTCGTAATAGCATTGTTGGTGCTCTGATAGCGGCCTAAGAGTAGGATGTTGGTGCAACTAATATGTAGCTACGATTACCTTATATTTTGCAACCAAACTATATATGTTATGATGTGTGCAAAATATTGTTTCATTTCCAACATGTATATATACTGCCAATACTATCGAACAAATATAGTTCTAGTTAAATCCAGTGAAAAATTGGTCATCTACAACAAAATAAACTCTCAAGCGCGTTGTTTATAGTTATAACAGTACAATCATCACTTTTTTCCATGCAGTCCCCAACAAGGGATTGAATTCCACCATCACAGAGATAATGGAATACACGAGTAGCAGCATCTAGAGTGTAAAAAGGAAAAACATAAAGGATAAAAGGGTTCCTCGCCGCCTAATGCTAGCGGACTCACAAAACTAAGTTTAAGCCTCCCAACCAGCGACAGAAAGAGAACTACAGCTAGCACAAAGGGCCAGCACTGCAATCCACAACCAAACTTCAAGAGATCACACCAAAAACAACTAATCCAGAATGAGGATACACCAAGATCCAAAAGGCTTCGCTTCTTCTGCAGCTCTACTTCAGGCATTGTCATTACCATTCCCTCCAGAGCGATCAGGCACCTCCTCACCATCAGTCAAGCGAGGCCTCCCAGTTGATGAACCAGCGCCGCAATCACCAGTTGCAACATTCATCATTGTGTCAGCTCCAGTTTGTAGCATTCCTTGATCTGTAACACTATGTAAACCAGCCCAGTATTTCATAAAGACATCATAGTAGTTGATTAGTTCATTAGGGGAATTAATAAGCTTCCCTTCGAAGCACGCTTTATTATGAAGTTTCCAAATCGCCCAACATATGGCATCAATTCCTGCAATTTGCACATTACGGCTTGTAGGCAAAAACATGGGGAACCACCAGAAAAACCGAGAAAAGGATGCAGGGCGAGAATAGGCTCCAATTGCAGTTCCTACACAGCTCCAAACATATTTAGCTGCTGGACACTTAAAAAACAAGTGATGAATAGTTTCCTCACGGTTACAGAACTGACATCTAGAGTTTCCCACCCAATTTCTTTTTACCATGTTATCTTTTGTGGCAATGGCATTATTCCAAATCAACCATACCCAGATTTTGAACTTCAAGGGGATTTTGGCTTTCCAGAGGTGTCTAAAAGATCTGTCCACACCATTGCTACACAAATGCTTGTACATAGGTCTTACAAAAAATTGTTTATTTTTTGTCCATCTCCAAATGGGTTTATCCTCTTCAGAATTTAGTGCCATCATACAAAGCATGCTCTGTGATTCTCTCATATGATTTTGGAGATCAACAGGTAACCAACGCCTGAAAGTAAAGATCCACCTCTTACTGGCCGCCTCAGCAACAGATACAGTCTATTCATTGTAGATATTGAAGATCTTAGGAAATTTGTCTTTTGATGGGCAGTGACCACACCAGGAATCACCCCAAAACTGGTTTTCCTGCCATTCCCAACTTGCATTCTCCTGCCACACAAGTAGATCTCTCTAACATGCAACATGTCAGTCTAGAAAGCAGAGTCAGAGGCTCTATGTTTTACATCATAAATGCCTGCATCACCTAGATATTTATGTTTCATGAAATCTTGCCAAGGGCCTGTCCCACTTTCTAATTTCCACCACCACTTGCACATGAGGCTGATGTTGCACTTAGTGAGATCTTTGATGCCCAACCCTCCTTTTACTTTTGGTTTGCAAATCAATTTCCATTTGACCAGATGATATTTCCTTTTATTCTGACTACCTGCCCATAAGAAGGATTTGATTGCCTTCACCATCTGTTCAATATTTGTCTTGTGCAAAAGTCTCATGGTCATTTGATATATAGTTGTGCTTTGTTAAAAAACATCAATTTCAATAACTCTTCCACCAATAGATATGGCACCACCAATCCATCCTCCCATCTTTTTTTTTCAAATTCTCCCCTAGGAAACTCATCTCAGCAACAGACAATCTCCTACCACAAACAGGAGTACCCAAGTATTTGATGGGCCAAGTCCCAGCTTGACAATTGAACAAATCAACAAACTCTTTCAGTCTTGCATCATCTTCCTGAATCATGAGGATCTCACTTTTTCGAAAATTAATCTTCAGTCCAAACATAGCCTAAAAAATGTATAGCAGCAACTTTAGGTTCCTGGCTCCTTCCAGATCATGCTTAATCAGAATAACAGTGTCATAAGCATACTGTAATAGAGCCAAACCCTTGTCAAATATATGTCCAGCTAAACTTGTCAGTAAGCCTGCCTATTTTGCATTCTGGATCATTTTAGATAAGTTGTTAACAGCCAAATTGAAAAGAGTAGGAGCGAAAGGGTCACCCTGTCTTACTCCCTTATAGCTACCAAAATAAGGGCCAACCACATCATTTACTTTGACACTAAGGGTCCCTTGAGTGACAACATTTTTTATCCAAACCAACCATCTCTCACTAAGACCTTTCTATCTACAGCAGTCCATAAGGAAATCTCAGATAATCTTATCATAAGCTTTCTCAAAATCAAGCTTGAGGATCACACCTTGTTCTTTCCTCACTCTTGTCTCTCAGAATCTCATGCAGCATAACAACCCCACCAGTGATGTATCTACCTTTAATAAAAACAGACTAACAAGGATGAATCAAATTCTGAACTATAGGATCAAATCTGACAATCAAGGTTTTGGTGAAATTTTTAAAAAGGACCTGTAGCAAGCAAATGGGTCTGTATTTCTGAATGACATCTGCATCTTCACCTTTTGGAACCAAAGTAATGATACCATAATTGATTCTACTTAACTGAATCTTGTGCAAGTAGAAATCATTGAAGGCTCACAAGATATCCAACTTGATTATATCCTAGCAAACCTGGTAGAACTCAACAGGAATACCGCCAGGGCCTGCCGCTTTATTTTTCTCCATGTGATCTATGATATCTTTGATCTCCTCTACTGTGAAAGGTCGATCCATTTCAGTTCTATCAGTCTCTGAGAGCTGTTCATCAGCAGTCCAATTGTCATCTCTTAATCTGACAGATGCATCTTGGGGTGGGCCAAAAATAGCTTTATAAAAGGTTGTGGCATGTTGCAACAGATCTTGAGTCCCTTGGATTACCTGATGGCCATGATTGAGGGAGAAAATGGTCATTTTCCTTTTCGTCCCATTTGCAATTCTATGAAAAAATTCAGTGTTGCGGTCTCCTTGTAAGAGCCATTTTTCACCTGCCCTCTGTTGCTAGTAATCCTCTTCATTTCTGTATATCTGCATTAGCTCTTGTTGAACCTGAACTTTTCTATGCAACTGTTGAACCGACAGAACAACTGTTTCAGTACAGTCAGCACTTAAACCCAACCTACAGACTTATAGGGACATTCAGGTCATTTCAGCATATTCCATGTCCAGAACCAGCCAAAGAAACAAACGGACACCGGACAACTTCAATCTTCTAGCAGCCGCAATCGTGGCAGCTGTAGCCGTGGAGTTCCATCCCAAACAAACACAACATATGGAGGGAGTATTTCATATCTTGTCGACTGATTGGGGATTTTTTAGGGTCTTGTGTGTGTTTTTGAGAAAACGAAAAGGACCTTTGCGTTTCATTCATTGAAAAGGTAGGATAGTTACAAGCCTCCTAGGAGGTCGATACAAAAGGCGCTTGTTCAGTGTACATCCCACATCGGTGGCAGAACAGTCCTGAGGCCTAGTGGCCCTGCCCTTGCCCATAGGCAAGCCTCGTCCTTGATCGCGGCTAGCAGGGTGCTGCTTGATGGTGGTAGTTGGTCAAAGACACATCTATTGCTATGCTTCCAGATCATCCAGGGTATAAGCAGCGCGACAAATCCAAGGCCCTTACGCAGTGGCTTCGGCGTGTCGCGCTTCGCCTGGGCAAGCCACTCAATCAAGGAGCTGTCCTCTGGTCCGGGGATCCTACAGGTCATGCGGAGCCACGCGAGGGCTTCATGCCAGATCTGTCGCGAGAAGGGGCATTCCACGAGTATGTGGTGCATGGTCTCAGGCGCTTGGTCATAGAGCAAGCATCGAGGATGGTGCTGCAGTCCATGGCGCTCGAGACGCTGCGCGGTCCAGCATCGGTCCTGAAAGGCCAACGAGTGGAAGAACTTGAGGCGAGGGGGTGCCCAGGCCTTCCAGATGTGTTTCCATGCAGGGCAGGTCCGAGATCCATGGAAGGAGGCCAGAGACGCCGAGCTCGCGGTGTAAGTGCTGCTGGCTGTCCACTTCCAAATGAGGCGACCATGCTCGTCGTTAAGCGTGATATCGTCGATGGCGTGCCAAAGCTGCAGGTATTGACCTATTTCCTGGATGCTAATGGTGCCCTGAATGTCTTGGGCCCAGCGGTGCTCGAGGAGGGCGTCAGCCATAGTCCTAGACTTCCGTCGTCGCTTAGGAATGCAGGCGTGTAGCAGAGGGGCAATCTCCTTGATGGACTGGCCGCCTATCCATCGATCCTCCCAGAACTTGGCCGTGCGGCCACTCCCTATCTCCATTGTGGTGGAGGCAAAGAAGAAGTCGCGTTCCGCCAAGGTGAACAGCATGTTCAATCCGTGCCGGGGGTGCCTATCATCGGTGTGACTGAACCACAGCCACCGCAATCTGAGCAAGAGGCTTGTTCGCTCGAGGTCACGGACGCCGAGGCCGCCCATGTCAATTGGTCGGGCCACGCGGCGCCAGTTGACGTGGCAGTGGCCACCTTTGGCCTCCTCCCGTCCAGCCCATAGGAAGCCCCTCTGTACCTTCTTGATGAGTCGGATCGGTCGCTTCATGGGCACGATGACAAGCAGCTGATGTATGGGGATGGCGCCGAGTACCGATTTGACCATCGCGAGGCGTCCAGCCTTGTCCATGAGTCCTGCTTTCCAGGTCGGTAGTTTGCTGGCGACTCGATCGACCATAGGTTGCATCTGTGCCGCAGTCGGTTTTCGGATCGTGAGCGGTATACCCAGGTAGGTCAAGGGCAGTTCGACCACGGGGCAGCCCAGCTGTGCGATCATCGGGGTGACCTTGTCGGGGTCGCAGCGGATAAGAGTGGCGGTACTCTTGGTGTAGTTGACGCAGAGCCCAGAGGCGTGCCCGAAGAGCTCCAGGGTTCACTGTACAGCTTCAATGTCTCCAGCCTGCGCATGGCAGAACATAATTACATCGTCGGCGTAGAGGCTGATCGGCGGGATCGAGCAGCGGGGGTGTAGCTGATGTATAATGCCAAGCTCGGTGGCATGCTTAAAGAGGCGTCTGAGGGTGTCGACGGCAAGGTCAAACAGCTGTGGGGATAGCGGGTCGCCCTGCCGGAGGCCTCTTCGGTGCTAGATCGCGGGTCCAGGCTCACCGTTGAGCAGGACTTGCCTGCTTGCCGAGGAGAGCAGGATCGCCAGCCACTCAAGGAAGTGGCCGACGAAGCCGTAGTGTCGTAGAGCTTCGAAAAGGAAGGGCCATGAGAGCGAGTCAAATGCGCGGGCGAGGTCCAGCTTGAAAAGTAGTCGGGGCTCGCCAAGCCGATGAAGCATCCGAGCGGATTCACGCACAAGGACGAAATTGTCGTGGAGGCTTCGGCCGGAGATGAAGACGCTTTGGATGGGGCTGACGAGGCTGTCAAGCTTGGGTGCTAGGCGCAACGATAGGACCTTAGCAAAAAGCTTCGCGATCAGGTGTATCAGGCTTATGGGCCTATAGTCAAGTTTTTTGGAAGCAAAAAACTTGACTATAGGCGCCGGCCTGCTTGGGTATGAGTGTGAGGAGTGCCCGATTGAGGCGGATGAACCCTCGCCCTCGCATCTCATAGAGCTCCTGGAACACATCGACGATGTCGGATTTTGTGCAGCCCCAGCAGGCGCGGAGGAATTCAGCAGTGAACCCGTCCGGTCCAGGCACCTTGTGCACATGCATCCTCTTTATAGCATTCCAGATTTCCTCCTCCCCAAAGGGCTCGTCAAGGGCAAGGAGCGAGGCGCCGGGTTCGATGAGGTCGCCGAACTCAAGGGTGCAATCTCGCTGCTGATCCATGCCAAGGAGGTCCTCGTAGTGGTTGAATGCCGCTCTTGCCATGTCATCATGCTCAATGAGGGTCCGATCTCCATCCGTGAGGCCGTAGATCCTGTTCTTGTGTTTGCGGTAGGAACACTGCCGGTGGTAGAAGGAGGTGTTGGCATCGCCGTCTTTAAGGAACGCAAGCCGCGCCCGCTGCCGTGCCATGGTCCTCTCGAGGGAGGCGAGGCCTAGGTAGGCGTGCTTAATCTCTTTGCGTAGCCAATCCTCGTGAGGGGAGAGGATTCTGTCCTCTTGGGCTTTGTCGAAGCGTAGGAGTAGCTTGCGCGATATGGCCATTTTGTGCCGGACGTTGCCGACGGTGCACGCGCTCCAGCTGGTAAGGGCGCGAGCAGTAGCTTGCATGCGAAGTGCCATGCGCTGGAAGGGGCTGCCGCGGTGGTGGACTGCCAGGCCGCGGCAACAATCTCCTGGAAGCCATCCATGCGTGTCCAGAACTCCTCGAAGTGGAATCTTCGGTAAGAGGCCGGCAGAGGGGAGCAGTCAAGGAGTAGGGGACTATGATCCGAGACCACGGATGCGACGCATTGGAGGTGGCTGTGGCTGTGCTGTTCTTCCTAGTCAGCGGTGCAGAGAACGCGGTCGAGGTGAATAAGTGTCGGGGGCGATCGTCCGTTCGACCAGGTGTAGCGACGGCCGTTTAGGTAAACGTCCTTGAGGGCAAGGTCATTGATCACCCATTGAAAGCGACCCTTCATATGCCGATCGAGGTGCTCGTTGTTCTTGTCCATCGCCGAGAGAATCATGTTGAAGTCGCCGCATAACATCCAAGGGCCATCGCAATCGGCGCGGATGTCGCGGAGTTCACGTATGAAAGCAATCTTCTCAGCGTCTTCCTGTGGCCCGTAAACGACGGTGATCCACCAGGGGTGCGATGCGCCAGAGACAGCGCAGACCTTAGCAGTGATCGCATGCGTGGTGAACAATGGGTCAGTGATAGCCACTTCCCTGCTCTTCCATGCGAGGAGTATGCCTCCGCGGGTGCCGGTCGCGGGTAGGTAGGTATAGTCATCAAACTCCGATCCTAGGGTCTCGAGGACAATCGACAAGCAAAGCAACTCAACTTTTGTTTTTTGGAAGCAAACAATCGATACATCAGTGGTGGCGAGCAACGAACGGATGGCAATGCGTCTACCTCGTGCGTTCAGGCCCCGAACGTTCCAGATGAGGATCTTTAGGTTGTAATCCATTGGGAGGATGTCGACAGCGGGGGTGGCAACGGGCTAAGCCACAAGGGGCTGGCCGGCCGGCGACAAGGCGCAAGGGGGTGGAGAGGCGGGGAGCACGCGGTCCACCAGCACCGCGATCGCAGCAAGGACGGAGAAGGGGATGGGGGCGGTGAATATGCCGTCATAGGTCTTCATCTCCTCGGCGGTGATCACTTGGTCGACGCCGATGATCCCGAGAGTGCGAAGGATTTGGACTTGAGCTCTCCGTTCCGCGGTGGGCGGTGCCGCGCAAGTAGCAGAACGGCCTCGGCGGGGCGTGAAGTTCAACGGCTGCTGACGAGTGCGCCTCCCAGGCGTGGGTAGGGTGGCGTTTAGCTGTCGCGTCGCAGCGGACAGGAAGTCGCCCAGCGTCCAGTTGCTAGGTGCGGAGGGCCGAGAGAAAAATGAACAGAGAGAAGCTCTAGAACTCCTTATCCCCATAGCCGTGTAAGTTGAATCTGAAAAACATTGAGTGAACCAAGTGAAGTAAGTTCCCTGAATTTCTTCGTCAAGCAATGATTTTATTAAAAGTGGAACAGTATGCTTATACTTTTCTTCAAAATGATCGGGATGTGCTAACTGCTAAGCAACCAGCCAAAACATTCAGATAGGAGAAGATGGACCTGAAAATTGTCTGGCTGACCAACGACAGCGATGTTTACTGCTTCCTTCCAAGACCTGAACTTGGACAAAAAAAACGTGCGTATGTGCTTGCCCACACGGTGGCTATCAGATTGTGCTGCACCAGTCAGGTAAGTCAGTCGTTTTGACAAGTTGTCCAAAGCATGTACTACTGAAATTGCTTACAATTGCTATGAAACTCCGTTCGTAGCGGTGTATGTGCCTAAACGGAGACTGCTTCATCGTCTTCCTCGCCATGCGTACCACTACCAAGCTCCTGCTCCTATGCCTCTTAGCTGCCACCAACTTCTTGGCCTCCGATGCACTTCAGCTCAGGCCAGCCGACCGTCCGGGCGGTGCCAGCTGCATACCGCAGGAGCGGGACGCCCTGCTGTCCTTCAAGCGAGCCATCACCAGCGACCCCACGGGCGTCCTTGACTCTTGGCACAAGGAAGGGCAAGGAGACTGCTGCCGGTGGAGTGGCGTCAAGTGCAGCAACAGGACCTTCCATGTCCTTAGGCTTGATCTTCGTAATGTGCATATGGACTTTTTCGGGGATTATAGAGACACAGCTTTGGTTGGCCAGATAAGTAATGGTTCATCTTGTGCACCTTGATCTTAGCATGAATTACCTTGAGGGTTCAAGTGGTCTCCTGCCGGAGTTCTTGGGCTCTTTGACGAGCTTAAGATATCTCAACCTCTCCGGCATACCATTTTCTGGTAGAGTGCCCCCTCAGCTCGGCAACCTCTCTAATTTGCAGCATCTTGACCTCTCATGTAATTTTCGGAGACAAGAGATGTACTCAAAGGACATTTCATGGGTAGCACGCATCCCTAATTTGCAGTATCTTGGAATGAATCGGGTAAACCTCAGCACAATACTTGATTGGCCTTTTGTTGTGAACATGATTCCTTCTTTAAAGGTCCTCCATCTTTCGTCTTGCTCCCTTCCAACTGCAAACCAATCACTCCCACATATTAACCTTACCAAACTCGAGAGGCTTGATCTCTCCAACAACAATTTTGCCCACCCAATGGCATCGAGTTGGTTTTGGAATTTGACAGGCCTCCAGCATCTCTACCTTGCGGGAACTCAACTATACGGCCAAGCTCCTGATGCCCTGGCAGATATGGAGTTCCTCCAAGTCCTTGATTTGTCATCTAATCGCAACGTGTTGATGATGACTACAAGCTTGAAAAACCTATGCAACCTGAGAATCCTAGACCTTAGTTGGTCTAACTATCACGGAAATATAAAGGATCTTATAGAGAGGATGCCCCGGTGTCCCTTGAATAAACTGCAGGAGTTACGCTTGTTCCGGAACAATATTACCGGAATCATGCCGGATCGGATAGCACACTTGACCAGCTTAGTCGTTCTTGACATATCTGAAAACTATCTTACTGGAGCCATACCAGGAGGGGTGGGGCAACTCTCTAGTTTAAGCAGCCTTGTTCTCTCTGGCAACAATCTCAGCGGACCTGTGCCATCTGAGGTCGGTATGCTCGGTAATTTGACCAGAATGGATCTCACAGGCAATAGCTTAAATGGTGACTTCACGGAAAAACATTTTGCAAGTCTAACAAGACTAAAGTCGCTGATGTTAGGTTCGAATTCCTTGAGGATTACGGTTGATCCCGATTGGCTACCGCCCTTTAGTTTAGAAGATACAGATCTTTCTTCTTGCCAAGTGGGTCCTTCATTTCCTGCATGGCTTCAGTTTCAAGTGGATATTCGTTGGATAAGCATGAGCAGCGCAGGTATAGTTGGTAAGCTTCCGGACTGGTTCAGCACTACATTTGCAAAGGTCACGTTTCTGGACTTGTCTGACAATGGAATCAGTGGCAGGTTGCCAAGAAACATAGAATTCATGTCACTGGAAAGTTTCTTCATCGGTTCAAATGAACTAATTGGTCAAATCCCGACCTTACCACGAAATATTATCTTGTTGGAGATGTCTGAAAACTCTTTATCTGGAAATTTTCCGTCAATCGCTGGGAGTCCAAATTTAAGTTCATTACTGCTGTTTTCGAATCAAATAACTGGTCATGTTCCTGAGTCTATCTGCAATGCTAGGTTATATTCCTTGGACTTAACTAGCAATCTTTTGGAGGGACAATTTCCTCCATGTTTTGGGGCGAATGACATTTCCTTTCTCATGTTGAGTAACAACAGTTTCTCTGGCAACTTCCCATCGTTTCTACAAAGTTTTAGAAATTTGAAGTTTCTCGATCTATCACACAATAGGTTATCTGGAAAATTGCCATTGTGGATTGAAGATTTGGTCGAAGTTCGACTTATGCTGCTAAACCAAAATATGTTTTCCGGAGAAATCCCAGTTACCATCTCAAATCTTAGTCACCTTCGTCATCTGAACCTAGCAAACAATGGTTTATCGGGTGCCATACCGTGGCATCTGTCAAAATTAACGGCCATGAAACGGAAGTATGTAAAGGTTCCATATGTTGACACAGAACCTTATGCCGGTTACTCAAATACATTTTTTGCGTCACAAGATTTTTCCTCTGTGGTCGTCAAGGGGCGTGAACTTACTTATGGTATTGCCATTGTGGATTTGGTGAGCCTTGACCTATCTTCCAACCAATTAACTGGTGGAATACCGGAAGGATTAGCTACACTTGATGCATTGATAAACATGAATCTGTCGTGGAACCGATTGAGTGGAAAAATTCCAGACAATCTTGGCGCATTGCAGTCACTGGAATCACTTGACCTCTCAATGAACATGCTATCTGGTGGAATCCCTTCCAGTCTGTCAGATTTAACCTCTTTGAGCTATATGGACTTGTCTGATAAAAATCTAACAGGGAGAGTACCAACAGGACGTCAACTGGACACCCTCTACACACAGGACACTTTCATGTACAGTGGAAACAGTGGTCTTTGTGGGTCTCCTCTTCCAAACAGTTGCCCCGGTGATCATGTACCAAGGCAAGATAATCAGAACTGGAATCGACATGTCAATAAGCCAATGGCCTTTAATTATGGACTCGCTTTGGGATTTATTCTGGGTCTCTGGGTGGTGTTCTTAGTCTTGCTCTTTGGGAGAACATGGAGGATTGCTTATTTCGGCCTTATTGACCAGACATATGATCAGGTATATGTATTTGCCGTTATTACATGGAAAATATGGGCCGACAAGGGAAATACAAAGAGGAATAATTGAGTAACGAGAGCTCTGACGAAGCATGGAGCAGCATTTTAGGCAGAAATTTTTACTCCAATAAAGTTAATGTAAAGGATGTTGATGATTCCTAATTGTCATACATGTATGATAATACTTTGTGACTCCTATATAAATGTATTTCTTAGAGTGAACCAGAAATTTTATGCTGACAAGTGAAAGTTGGCATCAAGTAGGATCAATAGTCTTAGTTGAGAGGATCAGACTATTTGAGAGGCCAAACTTCAGAACTAACCGACTACTAATGCGGCAAGAAAATCCAAGTACCCTTCGGCTACAGCCCCAAACTATTTCTTCTTGGCATTCTGTAAAGTATGCCCATGCGTTGCATCGGTAGATGAAAAATTCGTGTCGCCGGAGGCACAAAAAGTAAGTTCTCATCAACACAACCGCGGTGGGGCATA
This sequence comes from Avena eriantha, assembly GCA_910589775.1. NCBI lineage: Eukaryota > Viridiplantae > Streptophyta > Magnoliopsida > Poales > Poaceae > Avena > Avena eriantha. The sequence continues at coordinate 61,423,241 of OU342742.1, read as the reverse complement.
TCCACTACGGCCAGGCACGTCGCCACTATTTTCTCTGTCCACCGCTTAAGCTAGCGCCAACAGAGCAAAACACCTTGCCCCACGCTGTGAAGGCCTCGCCTACCTCAAGGCCAGGTTTAGGTGGATGCGGATTTGTGTCAGAATATTGAAAGTGCTATGGTTTGAAGGATTTTAGAATTACCTTAGGGTGGAGGTACACAACCTGACAGCGACCCTTCCTCTGTTGCCACCGAAGTAACTTGAATCGGCCATGGGCTATATGCTACTACCTCTATTTCAAATTATTAGATATGTTGGTAAGCTATTTTGACTATCTTTGCTGGCTAAGCCTAAAAAGTCCAAGAACCAAGATATGCCCATGATTAGTGTGCAACATAGAAACTGACTACAACCATAAAAGCAGGCAAAAAACTCAATTAATCTATCTTCATACGACAGCACAACACAAGGGCACAGAACAGCATAGCACGCACGCGCATGAATTGTTAATGTGTTGGAATACTGAAAAGTCCATGAAAATGATCAACCCCGATAATGTGACTACATACTAGATAGCCATATCTCTGGCGCATGTATTCAAATATTCGCTGCACTAATTGAGTCTATTAAACTCTAAGCAGCATGATCACGAACAATGAATTGGATTTATTTCACTATACCACGTACTCTTCAGTCTTGAACTGTTGGCACACTAAGCTGCCGGTGAACTACATGGAAAAAAAAAACAAGACCGCTACAAACCTTCAAAGCAGTCTGCTTGCGCAGGATGTCATTGGACTTGAACATCACCGCAACAATCCAGATCGTCACGAAGAAACCTGCATGAAATTAACAACCCAGAATCTAACTGAGAAAAGATTACGAGGACACTGCGCCGGCCCGCAGCCGCCGGCGCGGTGGCCGCGGAGGGGTGCGCCCCCCGTCGTGGCGTCCTCGTCCTCGACGACCCCATCCTCGCCGCCCCTCTCGGACGACCCCCCGCCGCCTCGCTGGCCCCCACGATCCGGATCGACACCTCGCCAGGGGCTTCCGCGGCGCCCGCGTGGTGGGGCCCAGCCTCGGCGCGGAGGATGCCGGACTGCCGGAGTACTCGAGCAGCGCGGAGGGCGGGGCTGCATCAGTACAGTGATACAGGTTCAGTTAGCTACTGTCACGGCGGGATAACGTTTCATAGAACCAACGGTGAGGACGGGAGCAGGATAATCAACGGTTATTTTTCTTGTCTGTGTCGCTCGCTAACCATATTAGCCTAGCTCGCTGGTTGTAATATAGGATTACGGTAATCCTAGACTTACTGACTGTTTTTGCTACGGAAATAATTATGGATTGATATGGAGTGCACCGGTTGGTTCCGTTTTGATTCCTCTCTTGAAAATCGGAACATCATTCCCTGGTTACTGTGCACGTGGCGTCCATATTACTTTTCTGTAAGTGATTTTCGTAGATGTAGCATTACTCATAGGATTATTCATATGATTGATGGATTGTCTTGAGACATTCGACATCAAACATATTAATACCATATGTGGATATTCGATTTCCTAACTACAATTCTCCTTATTGTTCTTGATTATCCCCTCCATCATCTTGTCCTCGCTCCATTAGCTAGGGTGTGACAATTGGTATCAGATTCCAGTCCTTACCTTGGCTGCGTTCCGATTTGCGGTGGAGGAGTGGTCGGGATCTCCCGTAAAATCCCACTCTGATTCCCATCTCACAGCGGTGGTGTTGGTCGACGGTGGCGTTGGCAGCGGTGATGTCTCATACATACATGGTCGACGACGGCAGTATCATAATTCGGGTACAAATCAGCGGACCAACACGGTTGCTGCAGGATCTCCCTATAGTGGTAAAATTTCGGTGAAGGTGTTGATTTGTGTACCATTGGAGGCGCGGAGCTCGGCGGCAAAAGGGGTAAGATCTCGGGCCTAGTTGCTAACCGTGTGTTAGTGTAAAATCCCTTCTCGATTTCTCTTACCTAGCAAGGATGCCGAAGAACAAGGCCAACCTAGATGAGGCAGAATTGGTAGATATTTTGTCACTCGGGGATGGATTAAAGGCCAACAGTGAAGCTACGGTCGAAATCAGCGGTTAGTTGACCGACCTTACGCTGAATTTGGCACACATACAACATAAACAAGATACCTTTACCACACTCCTTGGTGGGATGTATTCGTCCATGTCTGAACTTGGGTTGCACATGGTTGCTATGGTAGATATGAGCAGTTCATTACAACCATTCAGCCCATCCTTCTCGATTGTTGCCCAACAAGAGTCATCTGTGACTTTGACACAAACATCACTCCAACGGAAAAACAATCTGGGAGACAACTAACTTTTGAAAACATGGCTCAGTCGACTGAACAATAGAAACAGAAGGCGAGGGAACAACAACTAGAGAGGTAGTGTGAGTTTGCAGAAAATCAACGCCCACCACCAATTCATGTGGGAGATAAACCACAATCAGCTCCACATGGTTTTGGTCGTCCTACCCAATAGGACATTGATGCTACATATGTTTCCAGTGGTTACACCATGTACCGCACGCATCCTTCCATCACTTCCAACCTCCTCGAGTTTGACAAGATGGGAAGGTTTTTGTCGCGCGTTCGAACAAGAGCGACGAACTCAATCCTTGAAGGCAATTACAAAAGGACCGAGGATGGATTTTCCTCGTTTTGGCAGAACAAACCATGGAGGTTGGATTAGGCAGTGTAACAAATACTTCCAAATGGCAGGGGCTCTTGAAGAATACAAAGACTCTCTAGCACAACTTTACATGGTGGGGAAAACAGATATCTGGTTGCGTAGGTAACATTAATTGAAGAAAAGGATCTCTTGGCCAGACTTCTGTGTTCAAATTCTCAACAAATGTTCTCATTATGGTTGATTTGACAGAAAGATTCAACTAATTCAGGAAAAACAACCTTACACTAGTAGAGTAACAGATCAATTCTAGGACTTGATGGCTGATGTGTAAGATGAAAACAGTACACTATCATAAGCATGGTTTGTACTCTGTTATGTCAATGGACTTCGTTCTGCAATCAAGTACCAACTCACGCCTTTGCGACCACTAAACTTAACATAAGCTTACTAGATGGTGGTTGGTATCGAGCAAGCAAATCCAGTACAAAAGCAATATTCCAAGTTCAACACCAAAGTTTAGTTTTGTTCTATGGACAAACTAATTAGTCTGATAAACCATCTAATGTCAAAGCACCAGATCTCCTACAGAGAGACAGAGAAGTATAGAAATGATGGCGATGTGGTGATAGTTGGTTCAAAGGTGATGAGGGACAGTAGTGAGAATAAAACATAAATAAAATTTAGTACTAGCTTCTACACACTTCTACTATATTCTAGGTGATTTGGTCCTTTAGTCATATATGTTGTAGTAGTTTCTAGAGTGTTCAGTGTGAGTTGCAAGCATGTTATTTGTGTTTGCTTTTCTAGTTTCAAGTAGCATTCTCTAGAACTTTCTAGCTATAAGTAGAACTAAGTAGCGGAGGCTCACGAGGCCTATAAATAGAGGTCCTCACCTCTAGCTATGGAACCTGGACTATGTACCCACTACCTATCAAATAAATGGAACCTTGTGTTCTTGTTTTAGATCTTGGATTAGATCTAGTATGTTGATAGTTTTGGATTAAATCTTGACATCCCCCTGATGACCCACAAGTATAGGGGGTGTATCGCAGTATTTTTGATAAGTAAGAGTGTCAAACCCAACGAGGAGCAAAAGGTGCTGACTAGTGGTATGGATCAGGAATTCTCTACAAATACTTAGCAAACGGATTTTTAGGGGTTTTCGATAAAGCAAGTAAACAAAGTACGAGTAAATAAAAGACAGTAGAAATAAATGCAGCAAGTGGCCCAATCCTTTATGCAGCAAAGGACAAGCCGGTTGTATTACTTAAGATGACCAAACATTCTCGAGGACACATGGGAAGACTGTCAAGTGCTTTCGCTTCATATAGTTGATTAATCTTCTCCAGCTTGCTAAGTGTTGTGTGGGTGAACCTGTGCTAATGTACCGCCCCATCCAAGACTAATACATACTTGTGATTATACCCCTTTCAAACATCCGTAAGTACAAGAAAGTAATTAAAGTAGAAACCTAACCATAGCTTTAAACTCTAAGACCCTTACGTCCCTTGTGCAATGGTTTTCTAACGGGGGTTCAGGTTTCTGTCACTCCGGCAACCCCTATGATTAGTAGCCAAATACACAATGCATTCCCCTAGGCCCATATAGGTGAAGTGTCATGTAGTCGACGTTCACATGACACCACTAGAAGAAGTACACCACAACTTAAATAACAATCTATTGAATCTTTCTCAACACAACTCCACTACTAACAACAAGACTTCTCCCATGTCCTCAAGAACAAAACGAACTACTCACAAGACATCATATGGATCATGATCAGAGATGGAATAATGATGTATAACAATCTGAACATAAACAATAATTCAACGGTTCACTCAATAGCATCAACTACAAAGAGTAATCAACACCGGGAAAGTTTCCCCTATGAACTATGCAAGATTCAACCAATTGTTACAACAATATGGAGATGGTGATGAGGGTGCTGATGGTGATGATGATGGTGGTGATGATGATGATCCCGATGAAGTCCAGCTTGATGGTGGTGTTGATGGCGACGATCTCCCCTCTCCGGGAAGGAATTCCCCCGGCAGAAATCTGTCTGCCGGAGAGATCTTTCTCTCTCGGTGTTTTCCGCCCCGCAGAGGCGGCGGAATCTTTCTGTGGTCGGTCACCGAGTCTTAGGGTTTCGGGAGGATGATATACGCCAGAGGGGAGAGGCTGGAGTGGGTCAGGGTGGCCACACCACCTCCAGGCGCGGCCTAGGCCTGCCCGCGCCATGGGGTGGTGTGGGCCCCCTGTGGCCCACCTCCACTCCATCTTCTGGCATCCTTAGTCTTCTGGAAAAATAGGATTTTCTGTATATTTTCCCGGATTTTCTGATCTTCGCGAATTTTGCCTCCAAACAGCACATTTTCCATCAGAATCCTGACTACAGCGGTCCATGCTCCAAAAGTCATCAACCATGCAAAAACAGATGAAATAACATAAGTATAACCTCTCAATACAAAATACATCAATGAATAATAGTGAATTAAGACATAGAATAGTGATGCAAAATGGACGTATCAACTCCCCCCAAGCTTAGACTTCGCTTGTCCCCAAGCGAAACTGAGCTCAATAAACATGGCCTCGGGTTTATGGAGTGAAGAGTCGATAAAACAATACGGACAAGAAGCATCACATTCATCAAATACATAGATCATAATAGAAGACAACTCAGTATTATACAACTCAACTTGCAATGAGTAAAGGAAACACAATAAAGATACATAAAGTGAATCATAATTGGTAATGGCAAACTTAGCTCTTGGTCGAAGAATAGTTGATAATTTGCTGGAGTTCATAGATAACTGGTTTTTCAATGATAGCTTTCAAAGTAGTAAACATCAGGATAAGAGCAATGTGCAAAACAAGGAACATAAGAAACATGATTGAATAAATCACCATATGAATGAATGAAACACATCAACTCAAAATACTTGCTGAGATAGAAGGGAGTAGGTTTACTAACTCAACTACAAAGTAAAAGAAAGGCCTTTCAAAGAAGGAAGCAGGGATTGCAAGTCTCATAAAGAGCTCCCAAAAATTATGATACTTACTAGCTTTCAGCTCTCATTGCGCCTATCATAGGCATCTTTAGGTGATTAAGGTTAAAGTGACACAACTAAGAGGATATGCTTGACAAGTTATAAGTTGAAATCTCATGCCCCTTACTTATGAGTACCGATCCTCATGCTACTCAACTTCAGTCACGAGCAAGCTCTTGTCATTGTAAATACATGCGTATCATTGAGAACCGCCAACGGGGTACCCCTTGCACATGACACAGGAGCTATCCCATAATCAAAATGACAAGGCAAGCAGACAGTGAGCATCTCAGCGATATTTTTATTTGCTATTTGCATAGGTTTTTATTGAGGATGCTTTATAGAATTCTCACTATAGTTATGCTACAAGTTTCCACCATGATTAGGTATGGCTGAGGCTAGCGGCCCAGGCGTTTCTCTAACACACATATTGAAGGAAATATGCCTTGAGAGGCAATAATAAAGTTGTTATTATATATTCCTTGTATATGATAGATGTTTATTTTGCATGCTATAATTGTATTGAGAGGAAACATCAATACATGTGTGTTTATTAAACAAAAAGGGTTTCTAGTTATGCCTCTCTTATAAACTAGCTTGTTGATTAACAAGATGATCAAGGTTTCCTGATCATGGATATTGGATGTTGTTAATAACAAGGTCACAGCATTTGTGAAATGATGTGATGAACATTCATCCGAAGTATAGCATTACGATCAAGTCATTATGTTTATATTGCTATAACATCATACAAAGTATTCTTAGTCCTTAGACCGTGAGATCATGTTAATTGCTAACACCAGAAGAGTATCTTGATAACATCAAACGTCACACCGTAACAGGGTGACCATAAAGGTGGGTTTAGTGCTATGAAGGTGTTATGTTGAGACACATGGATCAAGAGTGGAATTTGTCAATCCCGATGACGGATAGATATACTCTGGGCCCTCTCGGTGATATCACATTAAGATAGCTTGCAAGCAAGTGATGTGATCACTAGAATGTTATATCACGGGAACGAGAAAAGAGTGCATGTCGGTAACGAGATCAAACTAGGTATTTGGATACCGATGATCGAATCTCAGACATGTATTATATCATGAGACAAAGGGATTAAGTCGGTTAGGATTATGTTAGCAATTGCTGCATATTTCGATTATGAAATATGGCAGATGGATGTCAAAACTGCGTTCCTCAATGGTAATATTGAAGAAGAGTTGTATATGATACAACCTAAGGGTTTTGTCGATCCTAAGGATGCTGATAAGGTGTGCAAACTTCAGCGATCCATCTATGGACTGAAGCAAGCATCCTGGAGTTGGAATCTCCGATTTGATGAGGTGATCAAAGAGTTTGGATTTGTCCAAACTTATGGAGAGGCTTGTATTTACAAGAAAGTGAGTGGGAGCAATGTGGCATTTCTGATATTATATGTGGATGACATATTATTGATTGGAAATGATATAGATCTTTTAAACAGTGTTAAAAGTTATCTAAACAGCAAATTTTCAATGAAGGACCTTGGTGAAGCTTCATATATATTAGGCATTAAAATCTATAGAGATAGATCAAGACGCCTAATTGGGCTATCGCAGAGTACATACCTTGATAAGATATTAAAGAAGTTTAATATTGGCGGAAGTAAGAAGGGGTACTTACCTATGCTGCAAGGCAAGACACTGAGTAAGACTCAAAGTCCGGCTACGGCAGAAGAAAGAGATATAATGGATAAGATCCCCTATGCATCATCCATAGGCTCTATAATGTATGCCATGCTATGTACAAGACCGAATGTGGCACATGCTATTAGTTTGACTAGTAGGTACCAATCTGATCCAAGTTCGGAACACTGGATAGCGGTCAAGAATATCCTTAAGTACTTGAGAAGAACTATGGATATGTTTATATGTTTCTTGTATACGGAGGTGAAGAAGAGCTAGTCGCTAAGTGTTATGTCGATGCTAGCTTTGACACTGATCCGGATGACTCTAAGTCTCAATCCGGATACGTATTTCTCTTGAACAGAGCAACAGTTAGTTGGGGGAGCTCCAAACAACCTGTGGTGGCTGGATCAACGACGGAGGCGGAATATGTTGCTGCTTCAGAAGCGGCACAGGAAGCGGTTTGGATGAAGGAGTTCATAACTGAACTAGGTGTGGTTCCTAGTGCGTTGGACCCAATGGTGATCTATTGTGACAACAATGGAGCCATAGCCAACGCTAAGGAACCAAGGTCTCACAAGAATTCCAAACATATTGAGCGCCGGTTTCACTCCATCCGCGAGCATGTCAAGGATGGAGATATAAAGATTTGTAAAGTGCACACGGACCTGAATGTAGCAGATCCGTTGACTAAAGTACTCCCTAGGGCAAAACATGATCAACACCAGAACTCCATGGGTGTTAGATTTATCACTATGTAAACCAGATTATTGTCTCTAGTGCAAGTGGGAGACTGAAGGAAATATGCCCTGAGAGGCAATAATAAAGTTGTTATTATATATTCCTTGTATATGATAGATGTTTATTTTGCATGCTATAATTGTATTGAGAGGAAACATCAATACATGTGTGTTTAATAAACAAAAAGGGTTCCTAGTTATGCCTCTCTTATAAACTAGCTTGTTGATTAACAAGATGATCAAGGTTTCCTGATCATGGACATTGGATGTTGTTAATAACAAGGTCACAACATTTGTGAAATGATGTGATGAACATTCATCCGAAGGATAGCATTACGATCAAGTCATTATGTTTATATTGCTATAACATCATACAAAGTAGTCTTAGTGCTTAGACCATGAGATCATGTTAATTGCTAACACCAGAAGAGTATCTTGATAACATCAAACGTCACACCGTAACAGGGTGACCATAAAGGTGGGTTCAGTGCGATGAAGGTGTTATGTTGAGGCACATGGATCAAGAGTGGAATTTGTCAATCCTGATGACGGATAGATATACTCTGGGCCCTCTCGGTGATATCACATTAAGATAGCTTGCAAGCAAGTGATGTGATCACTAGAATGTTATATCACGGGAACGAGAAAAGAGTGCATGTCGGTAACGAGATCAAACTAGGTATTTGGATACCGATGATCGAATCTCGGACATGTATTATATCATGAGACAAAGGGATTAAATTGCTGACGTTAAAGGTTCTCACGATCACAGAAGTCATCGTTGAATGTGCAGGAGTCAGTATGGATCTCCAGGTCCCGCTTCTGATTATTGATCTGAGAGGAGTCTCAATCATGTCTGTATTATTCGCGAACCGTTGGGTGACACACTTAAGGGTTGCCGGACACCATTTAGGAGCACATATGTTCCAGACAAAAGGTTTGCAAAGCGCATGAATTATTTCGATAGAAACCGGAATTGTTTCGGGTGAAATTGCAGAAAGTGGTTCTGCATGTGATATTGAAATGTTGCAAGGGGTTTTATGTGAATGTTTGTTAATTAAAGTAATTAACAAAATTCTGAATAAAATAAATAAAAGAGTTTTATTAATTGAGAGTTGCATTTAATTTGGTGGAAATTAAATACATGTGAGCGGGATTTTGGGTGGAGGCCATGTTTATGTGAGTGGAGGTTCACCACATGAATGAAGGAGGGGAGGAGTCCCCCCCTCATGCGCCGGCTATGGGAGGGGAGGGGTCTCCCTCCCTCCTATATAAAGCCCCCCTCTCCCCTCTCACAAAACACACCTCCTCGTGAAGGATCTCTCTCCCCCTCTAGATATTCCCCCATGGTCTCGGATTAGCGAGATACATGTTCCCGGTGGCCTTGCATCTGGAAGGAGTTGCTGCTTCCGCTGATTCACTGGAGCGAGGAGGTGGAGGTTGTCCGGTGGCTTGAACGTGTGTGCGAGGACGGATGCACTGCTGATTTGCGGCGCTCGGACTTCCACACGATCTTGAGATCGGCAAGCGTACGACTACATCAACCACGAGTTCCTACTCGTTAACAAAACTCGTTGTCTTCGAGGGTAAGTTCTCTATGGATGTATGTCCACCCGTTGCTCTGTATCTAGTAGATAGATCTTGGCGTATAGTTCTCATCGTAGGAAATTTTTTGTTTTCTATGCTGCGGACCCAACAGTGGTATCAGAGCCTGATCTATGCGTAGGTGCTTTGCACGGGTAGTACACATATGTTTATATGTGGGCGATGATGATCATGTTATTGCCTCTTCTATGTACTTTGGATATTGTTGGCATAGTGGGATGAAGCGGCCCGGACCAACCTTACATGTCATCGTACATGAGACCGGTTCCACGACTGACATGCAACTAGTTTTGCATAAGTGGCTAGCGGGTGTCTGTCTCTCCTACTATAGTCAATATCTGATTTACAACGAGTTGCTAATAACTTGGTTATCCTCGTTGTGGTTCATGTTCGTAGGTAAGACCGGTTCTATCTCCGAAAGCCCTAAGCCACGTAAAACTTGCAATTGATAAATTAGAGGCGTCTAGTTTAGATCGTTGCTGGGCTAGTGTCTTGATATGGTATTGTTGTAAGTAGATGTATGATAGATACTCTTACAACTCACTTAACGTGTAAGTTCCATAGACCTTGGCCTTACACATAAAGGAATGATAGAGATCATACCACGATGCAAATGATAGAGATCAAATGCATGGACCATATCACCTCACTTCACACATTAGATGTTAGCATCTTATATTGCTAGTTTGGCGCTTTTGGTAGCATTATAAGATGATCCCTCATTTATATATCAAGATAAAATGTGTTCTTCCTTAAGTATGCACCGTTCTATGGATCGTGTTTTGAGGCATCACGTGATGATCGGGTGTTCTCGACTCTACGCTTTCATACAACGGGTGTAAGATAGTTTTACACACGCGAATACTAAGGTTCTTACTTGACGAGCCTAGCATGTACAGACATGGCCTCGGAACACGGACCAAAAGGTTAAGCATGAGTCATATAGTTGATATGATGCCCATATAGATGCTCGCCTTTGAAGCTACACCGACTCACGTGATGATCGGACTTGGTGTAGTGGATTTGGTTCATGTAATCACCAAAAGGACACGAGGGATGTCATTTTTGAGTGGGAGTTCATTAGTAATTTGGATTAGTTGAACTCAATCTATCATAAACTTAGTCTTTTACAAATTCTGTTGTAGATGGCACCACCTGCTTTTAATTTCAATATGTTCATGGAGAAAGAGAAACTTGCTGCGAATGGTAGCAACTTCACCAACTGGGCTATGAATTTGAGGATTCTCCTCACTGCTGCACAAAAGCAATATGTGCTAGAGGCGCCGCTAGGCCCCCCACCAGCTCCTGATGCCCCTGACGAGGAAAAGAACGTCTATATAACTCGTCAGGAGGACCACAACTTAGTTCATTGCGGCATACTGTATGGGCTAGAGCCAGAACTTCGAAAACATTTCGAAAATGGCAATGCCTTTGATACCATGGGAGAATTGAAAATGATTTTCGATAACCATGCTGCCGTAGAGAGTTATAATGCTTCTGAAAAGTTCTTTAGCTACATGATGGAAGAGAACAACTCCGTTAGTGAGCACGTACTCAAAATGTCTGGGTACGCCGATAAGCTTGTGTCCTTGGGAATAACGATTCCCAATGACTTAGGCATACATCGTGTTCTCCAATCTCTGCCACCTAGCTACAGGAGCTTCGTGATGAACTATAATATGCAGGGCATGAAGAAGTCTCTTCCCGAGCTTCTGTCAATGCTTAATACTGCAGAAGTGGAGATTAGGAAAGAACATCAAGTGTTGATGATCAATAAGACCACCGGTTTCAAGAAGGACAAGAAAGGCAAGTAGAAGGGAAAGAAGGGCGGCAAATCTGTTGCCGCGCCTGAAAAGAAACCCCGAGCTGGCCCTAAGTCTGACACCGAGTGCTACTATTGCAAGGGGACTGGCCATTGGAAGCGCAACTACCCCAAGTATTTGGCGGACAAGAAGGCCGGCAAGGCAAACAAAGGTTTATGTGATATACATGTTATTGATGTGTACTTGACTAGTACTCGCAGTAGCACCTGGGTATTTGATACGGGATCGGTTGCTAATATATGTAACTCGATTCAGGGGCTGCGGAACAAGCGACAATTAGCAAGGGATGAGGTCACGATGCGGGTCGGCAATGGATCAAGAGTTGATGTGATTGCCGTCAGAACGCCGCCTCTCCATATGCCGTCGGGATTAGTTATAAACCTAAATAATTGTTATTTGGTGCCTGCACTGAGCATGAACATTGTATCCGGATCATGTTTGATGCAAAGTGGTTATTCGTTTAAGTCTGAAAACAATGGTTGTTCGATTTATATGAATAATATCTTTTATGGTCATACACCTGTGTTGAATGGTTTATTTCTGTTGGATCTCGATAGTAATATTACGCATATTCATTATCTTGATGCTAAAAGGATTAAACTTGATAATGATATATCTGCATATATGTGGCACTGCCGTCTAGGTCATATTGGCGTTAAACGCATGAAGAAACTCCCTTCTGAGGGACTTTTGGAATCACTTGATTTTGAATCATTTGATACATGTGAGCCATGCCTTATGGGCAAGATGACTAGAACGCCGTTTTCGGGTTCAATGGAACGGGCGACAGCTTTATTGGAAATCATACATACTGATGTGTGTGGACCAATGAGTGTGTCGGCGCGAGGTGGATATCGTTATTTTGTTACTTTCACAGATGATTTGAGTAGATACGGGTATATCTATTTGATGAAACATAAGTCTGAAACCTTTGAAAAGTTCAAAGAATTTCGGAATGAAGTGGAAAATCATCGTAACAGAAAGATCAAATTTCTGCGGTCCGACCGTGAAGGAGAGTATCTTAGTTACGAGTTTAGCACACATATGAAAGACTGTGGAATAGTTTCACAACTCACTCCTGCCGGAACACCACAACGTAATGGTGTGTCAGAACGTCGTAATCGTACTTTATTGGATATGGTTCGATCTATGATGTCTCTGACTGACTTGCCACTGTATTTTTGGGGTTATGCACTGGAAACCGCTGCATTCACTTTAAATAGGGCACCATCTAAATCCGTTGAAAAGACACCGTATGAATTATGGTTTGGAAACAAACCTAAGCTGTCATTCTTAAAGTTTGGGGATGCGATGTTTATGTGAAGAAACTTCAACCGGATAAACTCGAACCCAAAGGGGAAAAATGCGTCTTCATAGGATACCCTAAGGAAACGATTGGGTATACCTTTTATCACAGATCCGAGGGCAAGGTCTTTGTTGCCAAGAATGGATCCTTTCTTGAGAAGGAGTTTCTCGCGAAAGGTGTGAGTAGTCAGAAGGTAGAACTCGAAGAGGTTATTGAACCTTCTCTTCATGAAATGGCGAGTAGCGCAGCACCGGAAGTTGTTTTGGAGTTGACTTCACTTAATGAAGAGAGCTAATGATATTAATCATGAAACTCCGAAAGAGGACACTACCGAACCTCGCAGGTCAAGCAGGACACGTGCAGCTCCTGAACTGTACGGCAATCCTGTTATGAATTTCATGATTGATGAAATAGATGACCCTGCGACGTATGAAGAAGCGATGATGAGCCCTGATTCCAACAAATGGCTAGAAGCCATGAAATCCGAGATGGAATCCATGTACGAAAACCAGGTTTGGACCTTGGTGGACTTACCTCACGATCGAAAGGCCGTTGAGAATAAATGGATTTTCAAAAGAAAAACTGATGCTGATGGAAATGTAACCATCTATAAGGCTCGACTTGTCACAAAGGGGTTTCGACAAATTCAAGGAGTTGACTACGATGAGACATTCTCTCCCGTAGCGATGCTTAAGTCGGTTAGGATTATGTTAGCAATTGCTGCATATTTCGATTATGAAATATGGCAGATGGATGTCAAAACTGCGCTCCTCAATGGTAATATTGAAGAAGAGTTGTATATGATACAACCTAAGGGTTTTGTCGATCCTAAGGATGCTGATAAGGTGTGCAAACTTCAGCGATCCATCTATGGACTGAAGCAAGCATCCTGGAGTTGGAATCTCCGATTTGATGAGGTGATCAAAGAGTTTGGATTTGTCCAAACTTATGGAGAGGCTTGTATTTACAAGAAAGTGAGTGGGAGCAATGTGGCATTTCTGATATTATATGTGGATGACATATTATTGATTGGAAATGATATAGATCTTTTAAACAGTGTTAAAAGTTATCTAAACAGCAAATTTTCAATGAAGGACCTTGGTGAAGCTTCATATATATTAGGCATTAAAATCTATAGAGATAGATCAAGACGCCTAATTGGGCTATCGCAGAGTACATACCTTGATAAGATATTAAAGAAGTTTAATATTGGCGGAAGTAAGAAGGGGTACTTACCTATGCTGCAAGGCAAGACACTGAGTAAGACTCAAAGTCCGGCTACGGCAGAAGAAAGAGATATAATGGATAAGATCCCCTATGCATCATCCATAGGCTCTATAATGTATGCCATGCTATGTACAAGACCGAATGTGGCACATGCTATTAGTTTGACTAGTAGGTACCAATCTGATCCAAGTTCGGAACACTGGATAGCGGTCAAGAATATCCTTAAGTACTTGAGAAGAACTATGGATATGTTTATATGTTTCTTGTATACGGAGGTGAAGAAGAGCTAGTCGCTAAGTGTTATGTCGATGCTAGCTTTGACACTGATCCGGATGACTCTAAGTCTCAATCCGGATACGTATTTCTCTTGAACAGAGCAACAGTTAGTTGGGGGAGCTCCAAACAACCTGTGGTGGCTGGATCAACGACGGAGGCGGAATATGTTGCTGCTTCAGAAGCGGCACAGGAAGCGGTTGGATGAAGGAGTTCATAACTGAACTAGGTGTGGTTCCTAGTGCGTTGGACCCAATGGTGATCTATTGTGACAACAATGGAGCCATAGCCAACGCTAAGGAACCAAGGTCTCACAAGAATTCCAAACATATTGAGCGCCGGTTTCACTCCATCCGCGAGCATGTCAAGGATGGAGATATAAAGATTTGTAAAGTGCACACGGACCTGAATGTAGCAGATCCGTTGACTAAAGTACTCCCTAGGGCAAAACATGATCAACACCAGAACTCCATGGGTGTTAGATTTATCACTATGTAAACCAGATTATTGTCTCTAGTGCAAGTGGGAGACTGAAGGAAATATGCCCTGAGAGGCAATAATAAAGTTGTTATTATATATTCCTTGTATATGATAGATGTTTATTTTGCATGCTATAATTGTATTGAGAGGAAACATCAATACATGTGTGTTTAATAAACAAAAAGGGTTCCTAGTTATGCCTCTCTTATAAACTAGCTTGTTGATTACAAGATGATCAAGGTTTCCTGATCATGGACATTGGATGTTGTTAATAACAAGGTCACAACATTTGTGAAATGATGTGATGAACATTCATCCGAAGGATAGCATTACGATCAAGTCATTATGTTTATATTGCTATAACATCATACAAAGTAGTCTTAGTGCTTAGACCATGAGAA